>OZ005662.1:55939118-57296999 GCA_963930645.1 Salticus scenicus | reverse complement strand
TTGAATGATAAATCCACAACCCAAATTTGATGCGAATTGATTCAGAATTACAAAAGTTATCATAATGACAAATTTTCCAGTGGTCCCGTGACTTTAAGTAGCCAACCACTGGAAACAAAAAGTGAAGTGCCAGGCAAAATTATCTGAGATACTTGAATGATAAATCCACAACCCAAATTTGGTGCAAATTGATTCAGAATTACAAAAGTGATCATAATGACAAATTTTCAAGTGGCAGCTACTTGGAAATAAAATTGCGGATCAAGTTACCAAGCGAACTAATCCAGATATTTGAGCCATAAGTTCACTATCCAACTTTTGTTTGAATCGGTTTTGTATTTTAAAAGTTATCGTGATGGCACATTTTCAAGTGGCAGTGTGGTTTCAAGTGGCCGCAACTTGGAAACAAAATGTCGGAACAAGTTGTCCAGTGAACTCATCCAAGATAATTATAGTATAAAATCACTGCCCAACTTTGGCTCAAATTGAATCCGAATTTAAAAAGTTATGTTTATAAATTTTCAAGTCGTAGCCTTATTTTAAGTTGTCTGGCTTAATTCATAACATCCGTACTTTGTTAAAAATGGCAGATAAAGTTCATTAACAAACTTGCTTGTGACCCTTGTATAGTCTATGTATACATCAAAATTCAACCAAATCTGGTCTTAAATGCACTTTTTACAGCGTGATTTAGAAAATTTCAAGTGGCCTTCACTTGAAAACAAAATAGCGGAGTAACTTGGTTAAGAAATTTATCCAAGATATTTATAAGATAAGTTCACTGTCCAAATTTTTTCAATTTTGAGTATTATTTCGGAAGTTATCACGATTTTAGATTTTCAAATGGTAGCCCCGCTTACTTTAACATATCCGCCACTTTGTTGAAAATGGCGAATAAAGTTCATTAATAAATTTGGTTGAGACCCTTATATAGTCTATGTATAGGTATGCCAAACTTCAAAGACATTCGGAATACGCTTTTTACAATGTGAATTTGAAATTTTCAAGTGGCTTTCACTTGAAAACAAAATGATGGAGCAACTCGGTTAAGAAATTTATGCAAGATATTTATAAGATAAGTTCACTGTCCAAATTTGGTTCGATTTGGAGTGTTATTTCGGAAGTTATCGTAATTTTAAATTTTCAAGTGATAGCCTGATTCAAAGTGATCCTGCTTAACTTATGATATCCGCCACTTCGTTAAAAATGGCGGATTAAGTTCATTAATAAATTTGGTTGAGACCCTTACGTGGTTTACATTTACATCAAATTCAAGTATTTCTGGCTTTAAATATTTTTTTTACAATGTTGATTTGTAATTTTCAAGTGGCCGCCACAGGCAAATATAAAAAGTGGAGCAACTTGCTTAACGAACCCGTCCAAGATATATATGTGATAAGTTCGCTGTCCAGTTTTGGTTCGATTTGGAGTATTATTTTTGGAGTTATCGTGATAAAAATTTTTCATTATAGATAGATAGATAGGTGTACTGTCGGCAGCAAAATTATTCGAGCATTGGCCAATAATTCCTACGTTAAAAAAGTACACTTAATACTGTTTTGTTAAATAAATCCTTGTCGAATCCTGTTCTTAGACCACAAGTCTTTTGAATGTCTTAAACGAAAACAGGAAACAATGCGAAGTACCTAACAAGTTAATATAGTCTGTTCTTAAACTTTAAATTGTAAGCAAGTGTAAATAAATGATGCATCTATCAATGCTTTGGTCGATACGGGTTACTCTTATCAAAAACAGTGTTTATGAAATAATAAATAAAAGTGCAAACCTTGAAAAAACTAATGTTTCGTTTTCCGGATTGGGAAAAAAATGTCCGTGAGACCATCAGGTTCTTTTACAGCAACAATAAATGTTGATGATTATGCATTTAGTCAGTGATGCCAGATTGGGGACTTTTTTATTCAATACCCATCACTAAACTTCAATTGTGACGGTTGTCTAATTACTCCGAAGATTATTTATCTATTGTGTATATCAAGCAGGGTTCGAAAAAACCCAGTCCACCTGGGCCCAATGTCAAAAACCCGGGTTTTTTCGGGTTTTACATGAAAAATCTGGGTTCCCAAGTTTTTTCAAATTTACATCTTTTACTCCTTTACATCTTTCAACTTTTACATCTTAATCTAACCGTATAACATAACATGTAAATCTAAACTGATCATTTTTCAATGAAATCACATGAAGGAAAACTGGAAAACACAATTTAATTTAAAAGTTAAATATTTAATACCTACTTATTAGTAATGTTAAATAGTCTATACAACTGCAGTTAAACTTCTTTCATTTCATACATTATTTTTTTAAGATTTTAATTATATATAAATAATAATATTAATTATACGCATATTCATTTATAATTTATCTATATACAAAATTCTGGTTTGAAAAAAATAAAACTTAAGCATTACACCCACGTGTTTTATTATATATAAATTGTAAAAAATTGCAGAAGGTTTGGTATTTGTTAATCTAGAATTGGTCTTCTTCTTCTGGGGAAAATGGGTGTTTAGATCGAAGATGACGATAAACTTTTGCGAGTTTCGTAGCTGTATTAGGTCCTAGACAATTACGTAGTTTGTTCCAAACTAATCCAAATGTAGAGAAATATCTCTCAATTGATGCAGATGAAGATGGTGCTGAGTGTAAACCGAAACAAACTTTCCAAATCCAGGAGGAAATTTTGAATTTTGCTCACACTTTTTTGCCATGATCTGCCACCTTTTTTGAGAAGAAAATTTTTCTACAATGTTCTCGAGCATCATGGAAGCAGGAAAATAATCGGGGTCATTTATTTTGAAAGCTAAAATGCATGGTAGAAATTCAGGGTGGTGATCAGCTAACCACATTTCTGCCGAATCTTCTTGCTCTTTACTCAGGTGCTTTCCTTTAAATTTGGGATCTGTGAGGTTGGCTAAAATGTGTGGTGGTTGAATTGCCTGTGCAAATCTTTTCTTGAAAGAATCACGATAAGGCTCCAGAAGTGTGGAAGATTATAGTTCTAGCCATATTTCAACAGCCTCTGAAATACATGTCATTTCTTTCTGAAACTTTCAAGTGCATTTCCAACAACTGACAATTGTTTTTCAAGATGATCAGCTTCTTGATACAGACCCACACTATTTAAAAGTTTGGCGATATTTGAAGAGATTTCTTGACTGTGTTCAAGGGCTATTTCTCTATATTTATGATAGTTAAATACAAATGATTTCACAGAGTCTACAGTGGAATTCCATCAAGTATCGTTTGGTACTTGTGGTTTATGGCCTCCTTGCTCTTCAAGCCAGCTATGTGCCCGATGTACATTCCTAAAATATTTGTTTACCTCCACAATGCGAGACATTACTGTATTCGGTGATACTTCTTTTTCAACCAAATTTAACAAATGAGCTGAACATCCATAAGTGATTAGATTTGGATATTTTTCCCTTAAAATATTCCACATTTTCTCCATTTTGTTCTCATTATCAGTTACTACTGCGAAAATGTCAGCGTGTAAATTTTCATGGCATTCTTTTATTGCTGCTTCTACAATTGAAGCACATTGCTCAGATGTCTTTTTCTGCGACCCAGCATCACACACTTTCAGTAAATAACTCTCTGTCCCATTATGGATAGTGACAGCTTAAATGGGGTCATTTTTAACATTTGACCAGCCATCCAATGTCAGTGTTAAACTGGAATTCTGCACTTTTTGTTCCAGAACCATATCCACTTGCTGATTTGCATCATCTAAAAGTCTTCCACTGATATCTTTTGCTGATGGTGGTTTATATCCAGGTCTTAATAGTTCAAGCATATGTTTGAAGGTATCATGTTCAGCTACATTGAAAGGTATATTGGTTGCATAAAAGAACATTGATACTGCCTGGTCAAATTTTCTTTTTTGTTCTTCAGTTGTCTTGACCACAAAATCACTTACTGAACGTTGTACTATCACTCTGTCAGCAGATGATGAGGTAGAAGGTACACTAATACTAGTAGAAGTTGTACAAAATGAGGTTTCTCTGTCAGGCGTTGTAAGCACAGGATGCTGATTTTCAGAATGAGGTTGCTGACTTGTAGTGATTCTCTTTCCTGGACATTTCTTAAGATGGGCTTTTATTCTTTCTATTTTGCAGCTAAACAATAAATCCCAATGTTTACACTTGCATTTTGAGTCACCATCAATTTTTGTCATTTCTAACCATTCACTTGCTAATTTTCTTCCACTTCCTTGTACTTTTGGCATGTTTATTTTTATGCATGTTTATTTTTACACACTTAATCTAAAATTTAAAACAATTGCTTGTATAACACTTTTTTCTTAAGCAAAACGCAAGCACAGGCTAAATACAGGGATACAAGTAGATCAACTTTGTGCATTAGCTAAACAAAGAAGTTATTTGTTTGCTGATTGGTTCTTCGAAAGAACCAATCAGCACAGCACAAAGATTTGAAAAGGGGATTTCCCTACTTGATAAACCAATCAGCATCAAGCTACTATCAGAAAGGGTAATCCCCTGCTATTTGGGCCAGTTGCAGTCCAATTAATGAAGAATACAATATCTGAATACTTTAACTAAAACTTTTTGTCATCATTTTACAAAAAAATGTAACTTTATATATTTTATTGTATTAACTTTCTATAATTAGTAAAATATGCTATTAAAAAAAATGGTTATATTATTTTATTAAATGTAATTTTTGAAATTTATTATAGCATTCTGCTTCATTTTTAGAAAATCCTTTTTTCAAATAAAAATTTTGTGACATCTTAAAAAATAATAATAAATTATAAATGATTAATAATTAATTAAAAAATAATTTAAAAATAATCATAAAAATTAATAGCCATCTTGTGTGAAATAAAAATTATGAATGAATATAATATATAGTAAATTAGGAAAAAACCCACTTTCTGGGTTTTTGAGTGGGTTTTTTCAACTGGGCCCGCCCGAAAAAACCCACCTGGGTTGGGTTTTTTCAAGCTGGGCCCACTTTGGCGAACGACGATAGGACCCATGCCCCAGCCCGCCCGGTTCCCGCTGTTCAATGTATTTTTCTAGTCAACTTTGTCCCCTTATTACTTCCGGTGTGAATTTTTTTTTTTTTTTTTTTTTTTTTAACACACTTGACATTGTGAGTTTTTTTGCTTTTCTTACCATGCTATTCCTATGGGGATTTTAGCCTTTTTTCCCTTCTTTTCCTACATTCTAAAGTGGCGGTGGCAATCAAAAGTCACTTCTTAAAATTATTGGTGTGAGAGCGCCCAGCTCTTCTCAAACAATCTTCATCTGTGTTGGATCTCTCAGAGTTGTGGTCTTTTATAGACTTCATAAGTTGGCTCCATATCCGATCAAGAGCCATTGCACCGCTGTCGTTGCACACATCCGGGGTAGCTGCTATTTCTATGGCTTCTCTAAACATCGCGTAATTGTAACTATTGTAATTCGCTACTTTTTTAGTTTTTTCAAAATTTATTTTAATTTCTTCATTATTGAAAGTTTTGGCTAAGGCTATATTTATTTTTCCCGTTTTTATATCGTTTTTATGTTCTTTGACTCTGGTTTTTATCTTCCTTTTTGTTACACCAGTGTATGAACCTGGTTTATTGTCTTGATTATTGACAGGTATTTGGTAAATTCCAGCGGGGGGATGGGGTCTTTATCATTACGTATTAATTGAAAAATATTGGAGTTAGGCTTTATAGGGATATTTACGCCGATTTTATTTGTAACGTTTCTAATTTTATTCGAAGCTCCGCGATCGTAAGGTATGGAAGAGGTGAATTTTGAAGAGGGGTTTTGAAAATTAGGTATATAGTTACTGGCTTTTAATCTGCTTTTAATTAGTTTTTTAATGATTTTGTTAAGGTAACCGCTTTTTTGGTGAAATCTTAAATTAAATTCATTATTTAGATCAATAGGCTCATTACATATTAATATTGCACGATTTATATATGAACTAATTGCATTAATTTTGTAACGGAAAGGGGTTTTAGATTTATAATGTATGATTTCATTGCTTTTAGTTTATTTACGGTACACAGTGGTTTTAATTTGGTTTCCGGTTCTATTAATTTTAACATCTAAAAAGTTTATCTGTCGGTCAGTTTCTTCTTCATATGGGAATTTTATGTTGTTGTCAAAGCTATTTATTTCATTTAGTATTTGTTTAACGTCGTAATTTTTATTAATGATGGCAAAAACGTCATCGGCGTACCTTAACCGAAAAAAGTATTTTGTCTTTAGATTTTTCTAAAATTTCGTTTTCCAGTGATCTTAAATTGAATTCTGCTATAAAACCCGATATGAGCGATCCCATCGGGACCCCCTTCTTTTGTTGATATATACTATGGTTGAACTTAAAATAATTTTCATTAAGCAGAAAGTTTGTAGTTGCAGTTAGGGTTTGGGCCATTTTAGGATCGGTGTATTTTTCTTTAATTACTTTATTTACTATTTGGCTAGCTTCTTCAATGTCGATGGATGGATAAAGGTTGGCGACGTCAAAACTGACAAAATGGTATTCTTTTTTGTTTTCTATATCTCTAAGTTTTTTAATAAATTCTTCTGTAGATTTTAACGAATGCTGAGGGGGGGGGGGGATAATTTTGCGATATATTTCGGCCATATATTTCTCAAGACAGTAAGTTAGAGCTTCGTTTTTATTTACAAAACTTATTTTAAAAAACTATCAAAATTTCCTTAGGATACTATGTAGGCGATGAAAGATTTTCTTTTATAAATTGACATCGTTTCTATTAATTATCTGCAAAAAAGTAACATATCGGTCTGCGAGGTTCGAACCCACGAAAATCGCGTTATCACCATGACGCTCTAACGAAATGCGCTAACGAGCGACGAAAAAGGTTGTTTAAATTTATATTAAAGTAAAGGCGCCTTTTTCTTCAGAATGACACATAGACACGATGATAAAAATCCAGTTTCAATAAAAAGCTTCTAAAAGAATATATATATATATATATATAACTTTTTATTTTGTGCTTTTTAGTATCTTTAAAAAAAAAAAAATCTTATACTATGTAGACAATGAAAAGTTTTATTTTATCAAATGACACATTTTCTATTAATTATCTTCAAAATTTAACACATCGATCCTTCGGGGATGGAACTCACCACCATCGCGTTAGGAACTTGAAGCTCTAACCAAGTGAGTCAAGGAGGATTTAGGATTATTACGGCTTCAATAGTGTGATTTGATTGCCTAAAACTACAAATGTTTCACAATCTCATTTTTAAATAATGAACCAATTGTAAATTATTAGTATACTTATTTTTCTACCATAAAACTAATTTAGGTATGTTATATAAAAATTATAAAATATTTCTTGTGAAAATAAGTAGATTACGTCGGAGAAAGCTTATTTTTTACCCAACTTTTCCAAATGGCAAAAAAGCTAAAGCGGGCTTTATAGTAGCCGTTCCGTTCTGCAGTCTGCAAGCACTCAGCTAGAATGCAAGGAGTGATAACTTCTCATTTAATAAGAAATTGCTTTGAATTAAATTGAATAAGAAGTTATCACTCCTTACATTATAGCTCAAAGCTTGTGGGCAGCGGAACGGAACGGCCACTATAAAGGTGCCTTAAATGTGATTTGTAGGCATAGAAGCCTAATTTTCAAAAATTACATATACTTTAATATCCTATTCCCTCTAAATTCCTCGGTAAGAGGCCCCCTTTTCGCTTTCTAGTCGAGGGCCCCCAAAGGAGCCAGTCCGGGCCTGTTGTCGGATTGTTCTTTGATAATTGTAAATAATAACTTTTGTAAATAGCATTTATTTTATTCAGCTTAACCTGAAAATTAAAACTTAAATCTTACGTCAGTTACGTTTTCTTAAAAATCAGTGTCTAAATTCTTGTTACTTCAGATTCCTGTAATATATTAAAAAATATATACCGGTGTCAGGCATATGGAATAAGGGACAAAATAAATACCTTGTACCCTTATCACTGAACACTGATGGTCACACCAGTTTCTTAATTCAACTACGGCATTGCAAGTTGGACATTTGATACATTTATCCAGGCATTTTTCGTTATGGGATGAAATGGTTTCATCATCAAATTCTTCCCTGCAATAAGAACATTTGGCTTTCAGAGTATTACCTGAAATAAACAATATATATATTTATATCTATCAAGGAAATTTCATAACTACACGTTATTTCATTATGATTTTTGCAGCAGAAAGTTATTCAAATAGGATTTATAAAAATCTCCCTCCTAAAACCCTTTTTTTTGGGGGTGGGGTGGGGGCTTGAGAGAAACCAATAGTGGTACACTGTGAGACAAAAAAAAAAAAAAAACGGCCGCATTTGGATATTTTCCCTTTTTTCTTTCGCCAAGCACTTATAGACACATAGAATAGATATAATGAAAATTACCTTTTCTTGCGTTACATTTAAATTTGCATAAAACTCATGTCAGCGGTTCTGAAATAAATTAAGTTTTTCGCTTGGCCTTAACTTTCTTTCCAGGGCTGTACGTATCATTTTATCCCTTTTGATTATCCGAACATGATAGTTTGTTTCAATCATTAATTTTTAAGCAATTACAGTAAAAGGTATAAGTCAAATTTTCTGCAGTGCAGCTTATTTTTATTTTATTTATTTATTTATTTATTTATTTTTTGGACTGAGGACTATCAGTCTCAATCTGCGGATTTTTACGATGCCAGTTTTACGATAGTTGGACATTTGTCGAAATCTAAAATTTATCGAAAATATAATTGAATAATTTGAAAAAAAAAAAAAAAAAAAAAAACTTATAGTTCTCCGTCCTAAACTAAATTCTGCTTTTGCCAGAATTTCATCAAAATCTTTTTTTTTTTTGGAAAGAAAAAGAAAATTAATAATAATCAGTATCGAAATAAACACTATCGAAATAGTTTTTTTTTTTTTTTTTTTTAATAATTTTGAATTAGGAAATAAAAAGCGTGCATGCAAAATGAAATTAAAAAAAGAAACAAGATAATTAAGTTTGAATTTGAGTTTGTAATTTAAGGATGCCATATAGTAACTTTTTCTGTTGTAAATTGTTTTTAACAGATTAAAATGTGGATGTAATTGCGCTAGTAAAGACCTTTGCGAGAAACGTCCGACTTACTTCGGTGCCAAATTTCAAATTTCGCTGAAGGAGTCCTATACTAAAGCTTTTATTTATTTATTTATTTTTTTTTTTACTTTAATATTCCTGTAAGCATTCTCTTCTTAAGACAAATCACAGTCGTTTAGGAAAAAAAATGTTGGACCAGGACCCTAAGGTATACTCAATTTTTTAATATTTATTTATTTTAACTTAAGATGTAAATTCTTTTTGTTTATATTAAAAAGTCAATTACAGTTTACAGGCGTTTGCGGATCAAAGGGTGTATAGATATTTCTGTTACTTATCAAAAAACTCACCTGTATCAGCTGGTTTTGCGCAGGATTCTATTGTACAGATTACAGTCAAGATACCCTCAGGAACCAGTGTAGTCTTTTTTTCTAAAAGCTCAGACCTCTTTAAAAATTGATGATATCCAAATCCACCTTCTTTTGTAAACGCATGCGTACATTGTTTCTGGCAATATTTCTTACCGTCAGCTGTTTTCAGGCTCAAAGACCAATCTAAGTGTTTTGAAGGGCCTGATGATTTTCGACGCAGATAAATACCGATATATCCCAGTGAATTGTCAGATAATCTACCATTGGGATAGATTCCCAGAGACCAGTATTCTCCGTCAATTAAAAATGTAGGACTGTAATAGCATTTTTCCTTATCTTCATCAGAAAGAGAAAAAAAGTCTTCTATTATGAATTCGAAAATACATTCGGTTTTTGTAATTTTCAGTATTTTTCCAACAGTAGTAGTCATGCTAAAATCTTATTTTGTAAATTCCATCAGATACTCTTCTTGTTCTTGAATTTATTTTTCAGTAAATAACCTGAAACAGACAATATATACATAAATGTGCATATAAACTTGTATTTAAAATTTATGTTGTTTTTCTTGTTACTAAATGCATAATTTTTAAAAATCAATTCAATATTTATTGGAAAAAAAAAAAAAAAAAAAAAACTACATTTGTACAATTTAACTTAATCAAAATAAACTTTATATAAGTTATATTCATCTTATAAATCGGAAAATAACACACATTTAAAATAAATTTCACAGTTTTAGTCTAAAATATCTGAAAACGCTAGTCTAAATAATCTGGAAATATTCAGCCATGAACTGTTGGCTCTGTGGTCAGAGTACACAACTACGAACCCGAAGGTTGTGAGTACGATTTTCACCTATGGGAAAGGGGGGAAAAAGTTTTTACGGATTTCACAAAACATTTTAGATAGAGTAAGAAATTAAATTGTAGGATATTGACAGGCATTTTCGAAATGGAACACTATAAATTGGTAACGATACAAAATGGCAGATTGAAAGAAATAGTCCTGTCGTACTAATAACAAAGTTCCAAGACGGTTAAACAAAGTTTCGATACAAAAAAGTTACTATTAAAAAGTGTCGATACACTGAATCGCATCACAGCGTCACAAATCGCCAGTGGGTGCCCTATAGTAAAGCTTAGCCACAAGAAATGCTTCGTTGTTCATCTTCTGATAAAATTCATTAAATAAACTATAAAAATTCTAAAATTATAATAAATTATATCAAATAGTTATAAAACGCTTACATCTTAAATACTGTTTTATTATATGCGTAGTGCATGCCATTTCTCAAGATAGATAATCAGATCTTACCGTTGGACAAGGGGTTAACCTTTTGTTCTGAGGTATGTCGTTTGATTTCTAATCCGAAAGACCAAGGATCAAATCCAACCGATCGCAGATTTGTGACCTGGATGCATATTTACTTTCCTTACATGAGTTCGGCCACGGAAAAATTTCGGTGCTCCTGATTCACTATTTCTATTCTGACATCATGCTAGATTACAGAGAAGCATTTTGTTGTAGAATTTTTTAGTTTACATTATGTCTTCCAGCAAAATATCCGTCTTTCAAAAAAATATGTGTGCCAGCTTCATTTTCTAATAAAGTTAAATCCACTTCGGTGAATATTATTACTATACGTAACAAAAAAATTTAGAAGATTGTTACAGATGAGTTAAAGCATTGAAGAAATTGGTAAAATGATTCTATGCTTATATAATATTTTTCTTTTAGGATTTTTTTTTATAAATATATGTGTAAACCATATTAATCAATTTTATATTTTAACTTATTTTAAATCATGAGCAATTTTGTGCTAGACATTACTTAATTATTTAAAAGCGTTTAAAAATGTTCAGTGCTGCCATCTGTTGTCCTACAGGATATCTATTATATATCTACCTATTTTATATTATTTGTAAATGAATGCCGTGTCTTCCTATGGTTAACTTAATTGGGCGTCAGTTTTTTTTTTTTTTTTTTTTTTTTTTTAATGAGATTCTTTACAAACTTAAAAAATATTACAAGTGACAATAGAATAAAAATGTTTTATTATTATTATTTTTTTCATTCGTAACAATACTTAAGTTAGCACAAAAAGCTAATTTAAAAATGTGCATTGTCCAAGTAATTATTTATTCACTTTTTATTATCATTTTCTCTTAAAATGTATTTAATTTTAAAATATTTCTTTTATTATTATTATTACTTTCTTTTTTTTTCTGTCGGTGTACAGTAAAATGATGAGAAAGCCTTTTTGCTGTATGAAAGAAATTGTCCTCTCGTGGTTCTTAAATAAAAATAGTAAGGAATTTTTAGAGAAAAATATAGATAACTCACTTATATTTTAAAAAATTTCGAGACTAATATTCTTAGTTGTTAGTTTTTTGTATAATTATTCATTAAGCCATAAATTTCAAAAGTCTCGAAAGCTTTTAAAAATATTTTGAATATTTAAAAATATTTATCTCTTGCAAAAGTGAGTTATCTATATTTTTCTCTAAAATTTCCTTAGTATTAAAACTTTCATTTCTTTATAGAATATCTTTGTCACAATAAATTTCTATTTTTGCCTTTTAGGGCTTTACAATAAAAAGCTTCTAATTTAAAAAAAATGTTTTTTTAAATAAATATTTATTTTGTGCTTTTTAGTTATAAAAATACCTTCTTAAAAACTAATCAAAATTTCTAAGGATACTGCGTAGACAACTAAAGATTTTCTTTCATCAACTGATATCTTGTCTTTTAACTATTTGCGAAAAAGTAGCACATCGGCCTTCGAGGATTGAACCAACGACCATCGCGGCATCAGCATGACGCTCTAACCAGAAGTAAAAAAGAACAGCCAAGAAAAGCTACGGAACATGCTATAAAAATATAACAAATGCAAAAAAATATTGTTCTTGAATGCTTTTTAAAATATTTTGAATATTTAAAAATTTTCAGCCCTTAAAAATTTGAAATCTCCCTCCCTCCCTTCCACTCTCTCTCTCTCTCTATATATATATACTAGCGAGCTTCGCCCGCTAGCGGGTCAGTATTTTCAAATGAATCACTAAAATTAATGAATCACTAAGAGAAACTTTTAGTGTTAAGAAAAGAAATTATCATTTCTGATTGGGTAAAAAGTCGGGCCGGGTCCCCACTGCCTTGGGCAGCGCAGTCGCGCGCGCGCGCTGCTCGCGCACAACTTAAGAGATACACGCGCTGCGCGCGTATATTTCTTCCCTGACCCTACGTGCCCCCTAAAAAAATCATTTCTGATCGGGTAAAAACTCGCACCGGGTCCCCACAGCCTTCGGCAGCGGAGTAAAGTGCGCGCTGCGCGCGCGTATTCCTTCCCTGACCCTTTGTGCCCCCTAGAAAAAAATCATTTCTCACCGGGTAAAAACTCACACCGGGTCCCCACTGCCTTCGGCAGCGCAGTCCCGTGCGCGGCACAACTTAAAGGATACACGCGCTGCCCGCGCGTATTCCTTCCCTGAGCCTTCGTGCCCCCCCCCCAAAAAAAAAAATATCATTTCTGATCGGGAAGACTCGCACCGGGTCCCCACTGCCTTCGGCAGCTCAGTCGCGTGCGCGCGCACAACTTAAAGGATACACGCGCTGCCCGCGCGTATTCCTTCCCTGAGCCTTCGTGCCCCCCCCCCCCAAAAAAATATCATTTCTGATCGGGAAGACTCGCACCGGGTCCCCACTGCCTTCGGCAGCTCAGTCGCGTGCGGGCGCACAACTTAAGGGATACACGCGCTGCGCGCGCGTATTCCTTCCCTGACCCTCCGAGCCCCCTAAAAAAATCATTTCTGATCGAGTAAAAACTCGCACCGGATCCCCACTGCCTTCGGCCGCGCAGTCCCGTGCGCTCTGCGCACGCGCGGTGCACGCCTATTTCTTCTCCACCCTTTCAGGCCCTCTTAATTAACCTACGTATACCAATTTTGAACGATCTAACTCATTTGGCTGAGATGCAAAAGAAAACTAATTCAGGACACCTCAAAACGTGTAAATCTGGTAAAAACTTTCGATAATATAAAGGAACTTTAAAATATCTTTCGAATGATGTATTAAAAAAAAATTAATCATAATTAGAAATTGAAATATTGAAATTTCAAAATATTACAGCGCCATAAAAGAAAACTGAATCAGGAGACCTCAAAACGTGTAAATCTGGTGAAAATTTTCGATAATATAGAAGTACTTTAAAATATCTTTCGAATGATGTATTAAAAATAATTTAATCATAATTAGAAATTGAAATTTGAAAATATTACAGCGCCATCTGGTGGTAGAAATTTCTGTATTCCACTGTTCGATTCCAAATCAAAACAGCTTTCCAATGATGTATTACTTATGAAATTATTTTAATTAGTAGCTGAGATACAAAAGAAAACTCATTCAGGACACCTCAAAACGTGTAAATCTGGTGAAATCTTTCGATAATATAAAAGAACTTTAAAATATCTTTCGAATGATGTATTAAAAATAATTTAATCATAATTAGAAATTGAAATTTGAAAATATTACAGCGCCATCTGGCGGTAGAAATTTCTGTATTCCACTGTTCGATTCCAAATCAAAAAAGTTTTCTAATGATGTATTACTTATGTAATTAATTTTAATTAGTAGCTGAGATACAAAAGAAAACTAATTCAGGAGACCTCAAAACGTGTAATTCTGGTTAAAACTTTCGATAATATAAAAGAACTTTAAAATATCTTTCGAATGATGTATTAAAAAAAATTTAATTTTAATTAGAAAATGAAATATTGAAATTTGAAAATATTACAGCACCATCTGGCGTTACAAATTTCTGTATTCCACTGTTCGATTCCAATTCAAAAAAGCCTTCTAATGATGTATTACTTATGAAATTATTTTAATTAGTAGCTGAGATAAAACAGCCCATATTTACGTGAGTTTCGGAAGAAACCACGAAAAACTCCGAACGGTTAGGGCGATGAGAGTCTGATATCTATCAAATGTCCTCACACATAAAAAATTGTTAATTTTTATAAATATAAATGCCTATTTTTCAAGATATAACTTTTAGCTTACCTTTTTCTTTAAGTTTATTAAAAGTTTACTTGTTTTCTTTACTTAAAATTCGGTCAGCCATCTTTGCCTTCATCACGCCCACGGAGTAAAAAGACAGGAGAAGAAGGTAACGCTGAAATTTTGTGATGTTGTTTTCTAATGTTTATAGATGGCGCCAGCGTGCAATCCTTCCTTCTCTCCAGCTTCCGCAATGTTATTCAATGGGGAAATGTCTTGTTTCAATTATTTTTTTTTAAATAATATCAAGCTGAAAAAATTTCGATTGAAAGCAAATTTCATTAAATAGAGTATTCTAACCAACATGTTTTTTTTAAGAGCCATTTTATACTAATTTTACTTTGAAAGAAAGCTTTTAAAAAACGACGATTCTTATGAACCGAAGCTAGCTAAAACAGGCAGTTTGGAAGAAGGAGAATGGATGAAAATTTGTAAAGAAAAAAAATAAACTTACTTTAGGTGCAGAAAACACGAACTCGGACTTTATTTTTCTCCTAGGGCTTTTTTTTTGTTTTTCTTATCACTATCATAGCCTGTTTTACAACTAGGAACGAAGCATTTATTTGAAACATCTGAATTATGCAGTTTTAAGAACTTACAAACAAATTTAATTGCTTAAAATAAAAAATTTTAAATGTACTTCAGCAAAATTCTATTGAAAACAATAGTATATCCGCGCCGAAGTAGGGAGGAATGACAAGTGGCGCCCTCAATATTTACCAAAAATTTAGATCACAGTTTCGTAGCTTTCTCCCATTGGACCTTCAACTCCTAATAATATTACTCCGTGATCACGCCTTAACGATCGATATTTGTTTACATCCTTGCCGTTGCCAATCTTGATCTGCATAATTTTCCTTATTCTGACTGTTGCCACTTCTATTGAAATAGTTATAGTAAATTATATTTATGGTTTTGATCGTTGAGTGGCAATAGCGATGTGTTGTTTATATGCAGATTTTTGACTTTTCAGTCAGTATAAATAGATCGCGGAGTGTGTGTTAGATGGCAGTTGTCAGCAGTGGCCAGCTAGTCTTCAATTAAAGATGAAGTAGTAATAGCTTTGGATAATAAGCTGTTGGTGGGCTAAGCACTGGCAGGTGTGCTTTTAGCGTTGTTACAGCTAAGCTAGTTATGTTCTTTTTGACTATTGCATTTTTATCTTGATGGCTGCCGTTGTTACAAGTTTACAAATGTTGATTGTTAAGTTTTTGTTTAAATTTCATTAAGTTTGTTCCTTTTAAAAAGGATAAGTTTATAGTTTTTCGTCATTCGCGGATGATAGAAATTCTAGAAATCAAAATGATAATCGATGTTTGAAATGAGGTTGTTAAATTTATTTTTCACTAATGTTGAATCTTGTTTAGTGGTTTTTTTAAACCGCAATTGTTACGTTTAAAACTTAAATTAAAAGTCTTCTGAATTAAATCATAGAATTAATAGTGTGCAAGCGTAATCTTCATCGTTGTTACACTGTGATAGTACATCTTATTTTCTTTCGATGGTCAACATGGCGATCGCGGAAGTATAGTTCATCATCCTATTTCCCGCTGGTCAACATGGCGATCGCGGATGCATTGTTGTTAAAGAACGAAATATGTGATTGTATTTCAAGTGCATTTTTTACAGATGTTTGATTATGCCTATTGCTTTGTCTTGTTCATCACCTGAAAAAGGTAATCTTAATTTTGTCATATTTTTGAAAGTTTTAATATATATTTATGCTTTGTTGAATAAAACTGGGTTTTTTTTGTTAAAACTTTTGTATTTAATGTGTCATAACATTTGAACACTGGTCAGGTTACTTTTTATTGAAACCCTTAAAACTTAAAACTTAATTTGTTTCCACTGTATGCTATCTGCATAATAAGATAAATTAAAAGATTGACCTTTTGGTCTATGTCAGAGTCCTAGCCCGTATTTACGTGTGTTTCGGAAGAAACCACGGAAAACTCCGAAAGGTTAGGGCTATGTGCGCGACCTGGGATCGAACCCGGAACCTCCCACTATTGATTAGAGAAGATTAGACATCAGTCTGTTGTTATCTATGGCAAAAATAGTTTTTCTTGTTAGCCAAATAAAAATTTAAAACTCAATTTAATTAATAAAAAAAAAGATGTGAAGAGTTTTAATAGCTGAAAAAAAGATTATTTTTCCCTGCTAGTTATTTTTACTTATATATGTTTACTTTTTTTTTTTTTAACCCAATGACTTATTTGCGTACTGGGTTGAGCTTAAAAATTGTAATTAAGCGACTACCATATTAAAAATTTAGAAAAAATCCGATCACAGCGCCACCTTTTGAGTGATTGATCAATCTTATTCTGATAAAATCGAAAAAAAAAAAAAAAACAGCCCGTATTTACGTGAGTTTCGTAAGAAACCACGAAAAACTCCGAACGGTTCTTAATCTGATAAAATCGAAACTTTTATTTAAATCTGATATTTTAGAAAGAAAAAGAAAAAACCCAGCACGTATTTACGTCAGTTTCGGAAGAAACCACGGAAAACTCCGAACGGTTAGGGCGATGAGCGCGACCTGGGATCGAACCGGCAGCGCAGTCCCGTGCGCTCTGCGCACGCACAAGTCAAGGGATACGCGTGCGGTGCACACCTATTTCTTCTCCACCCTTTCAGGCCTTCTTAATTAACCTACGTATACCAATTTTGAACGATCTAATTGGCTGAGATGCAAAAGAAAACGTAATCAGGACACCTCAAAACGTGTAAATCTGGTGAAAACTTTCGATAATTTAAAAGAACTTTAAAATATCTTTCGAATGATGTATTAAAAATAATTTAATCATAATTAGAAATTGAAATTTGAAAATATTACAGCGCCATCTGGCGGTACAAATTTCTGTATTCCACTGTTCGATTCCAATTCAAAAAAGCTTTCCAATGATGTATTACTTATGAAATTATTTTAATTTGTAGCTGAGATACAAAAGAAAACGAATTCAGGACACCTCAAAAGTGTAAATCTGTTGAAAACGTTGAATAATATAAAAGAACTTTAAAATATCTTTCGAATGATGTATAAAAAATAAATTAATCGTAATTAGAAATTGAAATACGCGTAATAGAATATTGCAATATTTTATCGCAGTACCAAACACACGTGATCTCGTTAAATACCAGATGTTTATCGCTGTTTTTTTTTTTTTTTTTTTTTTTTTCCCGCTTCCGTCGATTTCAAAATTGCAATTTTTAATCGCAGTACCTCATTAAATACACGTGACCTCATTAAATACATACTTCTCTTTCCGTTCAAGGTTTTTTTTTTTTTTTTTTTTTTTTTCCCTTTCCATCAAACATCGTTCTTCCGTGAAGTAGAATGAAGTTCGTCGTATTCAAATGAATGCTTCAATGGCTAAAATTAAAAAAATTATAACTCATTCAGTTTTTGAAATTTTCTCTCAATCTTTTGGGAATTAAATTATGAAAGCGAGATCTATATACAAAAAAAAAAAAAAAAGAGATGATTTATCTCTAAACGCTTTTGAGTTATAAAATATTTTGTGAAAAAATCGATGTTTCGTAAAATCTAAAAATATGGATCGCTAATCCGTATTTTGTAAAAATGTTTATATGGTTCGAAAGAGGATTAAATGGCCTTTCTTTATATACCAGTTTTTAAGAAATGGAAGAGTTACTCAGTCGTACAGGGCGTTTCAAAAAAGACGATCGCGAAAAAGAAAAATTTTCGACCCTTTTTAAAACTTTTTTTAAAAATATAAAAAATCCGTATTTAAAAAAAAAAAAAAACTGTACCGTAAGAATCGGTAATAAATGCTCTTTCTGCTGTTTGAGGTGTATTTCGATATCTGGAACCGTTCGAGCAGGATCGCTTTACAAAAACCCACGAATTTTTCTCTCTTTGTTTTTTCTTTCAAGGTAGGCTGTTCTGTAACAAAATGGCGGTCGCTCGCGATTTCGAATATATATATTTTATCGCTATAGTGAAAAATATTTGCAGATTGTACTGTTTAATAAAAATAATAATAATAAATTGCCTTTAGAAAATATCTCCCGATCGCGCAAGCTCAATAAAAATCGGAAAAAATTCAATTTTGAGTGATTTTGATGTATTAAGAAACTAGTCTTCTGAGGTCAGTTTGTGTTCCAATGCTATTATTTGCATATAAATTGTGCAGCTCTTTGATTGTTTAGATATTTGATAATATTTAAATAACCCAGAATTCACCACAGGGAGGTGGCTGCACTTCGAGTTCCCCCCACACCCTTCCCTCCATCCAACCAATGAGGGTGTTTGCTATTTACATTACTTAAACATATAATTTGTTATTTTATCTGTTTAAGTCTGACTTCTAGTCGCAACTTTGTACTGCAATTTGGTGTTAAATTCTGATATCATGGATCTTGATTTCAGTGTGGCCCTGATGAATCGATCTCATGATTGGGACCCACATACAATACGCGATGCTTCCGTTACCAATTTGATGCACCGCTCAACAGCTTGCGCGTGACAGGAAAATTTTTTACCATCCCAGTCTGGGATATCACCTGATTGAACGAAGGAATGTATTTCTTCATTGGCTACTCTCCGAAGAAGAGGTGGAGATGATAATTTTGCTGCATTCCAATCAATTAATTCTGTAGTCTTCCGCATCGAAGTTTAAAGTAGGAGTGATAAAGTTTCTGATGTCTTTAACTTTTGAAACAGTCTGCCTGGCTTTCAACACTCTTCTTAGCACAAGCTCTTGTATGTGCCTTCTCTTATCAAAGACCATTGCCATAAGTAGGTTTTCCGGGTAGCAAAGAACGAGTTTCGTTCAATTACACTGAATACCACTTTCTTCAGGTCATGAGGCAAGAATCGAGATGTTTCTATTGCTCTGTACAGACGAATAGGCCCGTCTGTAATGTACTTACTGCATTTTATTTCAAACCAAATTGGCATGTAAGATTTTAAAATAAATGTCACTATGGATTTTAAGGCATCCAATGGGTTTTCCACGCTCACATAAAATCGAAGGACTCTATTTGCACAAGTGAGCCATCTGGCATGGGAAATTGGACCAGGGTCACGCTTTGATAAGTCATTTGGAAAATTACCACTTTTAATTGCTTGACTTATATCAAAAATATTTTTGGTCCTTGCTCAACAGTTGTCTGTCCACTTCTAGAATTTCACAATCAATTAATTGAAAATTTATCACTGAGAGCTTTTCACAACCAATGAGACTCTGCCCAATTGGTCCACTAAATGATCTTGGGCCAGTTGTTTCACCATCCAAATTTTGAAAAAGATGGCGAAAATGTAATTCAACAAAATGTAATAGACAAACAGTCCATTGCAGTGGTCGTCGGAGATGCACTTCAAGCTGTCTGATAGCACCACTTTTCCATCCAGTATTGGTATTTATACCATCACAGCCTACCAAATCTAAATATTCTAATGAAACCCATTGTTCAGTAAGACACGATACTATAGAAGCTACAATGTCCTTAGCAGATCCAGAGTTTGAAGACACATGGCCTAAATAAACTGAACCAGGTTCTTTTATGACAGAATAGTGTTCTTCTTTAATAGCTTGACGAAACTGTTTAGATCTAATCCTTTTTATAACTAGGGTATCGTCCTTACTTCCGTCAAAATATATGCCATGTATTTTATCTGATTCCAACTGACTTTGCTGTAAATCTTTTCTAGTGCGGCTCTTTTTCCTTCTAATTTTGTGTCGGTCAATGTGATTTTGTGTCGGCAACTTCAGCCCTGTTTTGGAACATGGCTAGCGGCAATTGGGTGAACTATTAAATATTTCCGCTCTGCAGCGAACTCTTCGTGGTAAGTTCTAGGTTGTTTAAGAATAATCTAATATGCTCTTGTTCAATAGTATCAATTTACATTTAAATCTTAACCTGAGACCGCAAACAGACCTCAGGTGATTATTTTCTTAATACATCAAAATCACTCAAAATTCAATTCTTCCCGATTTTTACTGAGCTTGTGCGATCGGAAGATATTCTCTAAACGAAATTTATTATTATTATTATTATAAAACAGTACAATCTGCAAATATTTTTCACTATAGCGGTAAAAAAAAACATTTTTTTTTTTTTTTTTTTTCCTGAAAAAAATTGAAAATGTTCAATTTTTTTTAATTTTTAGACGGTTTGCGTGATCGGAAGATAAAGTCCGATTTGAATTTTTTTTTTTTTTTTTTTTTTTTTTTTGGTTGTTTTCTTGTATTTACCAATCGCAACTTTTCCGCACTATAGCGACTCGAAAATATCAACTTCACTTTTTCCACCCCACTCTACTGCGTAGTCAACGATTTTTATTTATTTATTTATTTATTTTTTTTATCAGTTGACAGCTTTTCTACTAATTGTCTGCAAAAAGTAACACGCCGGATTTTCGGACATCGAACTCTCGACCATCGCGGTATTAACATGACGCTCTAATCAACTAAGCCAACGAGCGACAAACAGAGATGCTTAAATTTACTTAAAAATGGAGGTGCCTTATTTATTAGCATGACATGAAGACGAGATGATAAAATCCAATTTCATATAAAATGCTTCTAAAAAAATTATTTATTTATTTTTATTTTGTGCTTTTTAGTCACTGATAAAAAGCTGTTTAAAATCTCTTAAAAAATTATTAGGATACTGTGTATACAACGAAATATTTTTTTTTTTATCAACTGACAACTTTTCTATAAATTATTTGCAAAAATTAACACCTCGGCCCGGCGAGGATCAAACATACAACTCTTGCGTTGTCAACATGACGCTCTAACCATTTTTTTTTTTTTTTTTTTTTTTTTTCCTTAAGCGGAAACGTCTTGTTTTTTAGCGTGACGGAAACGGGATGACAAATCCAATTTCATATAATCTATATCTATATGCATATCTCTCTCTCTCTCTCTCTCTTATATATATATATATATATATAAAGCATCTAAAAATATTTATTTATGCCTTTTTTACTTAAAACTTTTTAATTTGTGCTTTTTTAATATCTAAAACATTTTGTAACAAAAATATTTTGTAAAAAAAAACTTCTTAAAAAAACTCTTCAAAAATTCTAAGGATATTGTGTAGTCAACGAAAAATTTTCTTTTATCAATTAGTACCTTTTCTACTAATTATCTGTAAAAATCAACACGCCGGATCTTTGGGGATCGAACTCTCAACCACCGCGTTATTAAAGTGACGCTCTAACTATAACCACCTAAGCCATGGAGCGACAAACTGAGTAGCTTATATTTATTTTAAAATGGTGGCGCTTTGTTTATTAGCGTGATACGAAGACTCGATGACAAAGTCAATTTCATATAAAAAGCTTCTAAATAAAGAAGGGGAAAAAAATTAGGATTCATCATATATAATATTAAACACAAACAAAGTATTATTATTATTATTTTTTTTTTCTAAATAAATTAGGGGAGACCGGGGCTATAGTGACGTTTTCATCACTTTTCATATTAGCTGTAAGATTTGAACTGAAGTGAAACATTTAGTGTATCATACTAATTGTGTAATATATTTATAAAACGACTATTAATATTATTAACCTTTTTGTGGTGTATAATACCACTTGCATAATATATTTATAAAACTACTATTAATATTATTAACGTTTTTCATATCATAAAATGAATTCTGCGTAACCTCGAAATTTGTCACAACTTGCCCAGTTGCGGGGCTAGTAGTGACATGCTTAGGGCACATTGTGACATTCAAATTACGCATACAAACATGTTGTAACATATACAAATTATGTGAGAAAGGTAATTAAATGCGATATTTTAAATCAACAATAAAAAATTTATTCACTTATATCATTCTTAACACAATAAGAACACTTCTATTTTTTTAATAACTCTGTAAACCAAATGAAAAAAAAAAGAGTTTAATTACTAACATTTGTAAACTCTTAGTCTTTTATAAAGCTATTGGGTTGTTCGGAAAGTAATTTCGTTTTTTCCTTCGAAAATGAAAGACGATTTTCTTATATTGTATAAATATTTTAATGAATTATATATTCTCCACTTTGATCGGTTTCTTAGCGATCTCACGAGTTGTTATTTGGCAGTTTTTCATAAATCAATACTTTATTTTGTCTTCATTAGCACAAACTGGTTTTCTAGAACGTTATGCATCTTCAACTCAAAATTGCCAGAACAAAATTTGGTAAACCAGTTTTGACAATAGCGTTCTTTAAATAAATCTTCTGTGCACACATCGTATACTTTTTTTCCTTGTTTGAATAGTATTTTCGCATTTTTGATAGCAAAAACAAAATATGCCGAAAATGTCGCTTCTGATTTTCTTTATTTGATAGGGCACCCATCAAAAACTATTGATCAGAATAAAACGACCTTTTTCACAAGCAAGCTTTGCTATATCAGCTGTCACAATATGTAATGAATGGCAATGCAACTTAAATGTGAAGAAGGTGTGAAAAAAATACAATTAAGTCCTCTGCTGAGAAAAACGAAATGACTTTCCGAACAACCCAATACATTTAGAGACACTTAACAATAGAAATAAAGGGGGAAAAAACTGTGTTAATCAGGAAAGAATTAAAAAGTAGACTGACAAAAATCTTTGGCCATATTGATCTTTGTCTCTGTAGCTTACTACAACGTGTAGATTTATATCTTGTGGGCCTATCTATATTTTTAATCATTCATTGTCATCTCTTATTTCAGCATATTTTTCGGTACATTTGACATCTTTTACATGTTATGCATTCCACCCAATTTTCTCCAGGTCTAGAAATTTTGTATTGCTCGTAGCAAACTAGACATAAGTAATTTTCGTCATCTTCAGAGATATTCGATTCCTGCTACTCCCAGTGGCAGAAACACCGAGACATAGTCGCGGACACAGAAAAACGGCTTGTGGACAGTTTTTGTCCGCACTGATAAAAAAATTTGTCTGCAACTTTCGAATAACAATTCACTTAAAAAAAAAATTCTGTATCAAAACTAAAACTAATACTTTTATTATTTATAATTATTTATATTGTGTTGTGTCAAACATAGCTATAAAATATATAACTGAATGGGATGAATTGAATGAATACACACAATTGTTTATACTATATTGTTCTGCAGTAAAATTGCATTCGTGTATTGTTGCACGAGATCCCCACTGATGTTAAGCCCCCCCCCTCCCCCCAATCAGCTTTCAGGCTTTTTGAGTGTAAGCCATTTTCTCCCCTGATTACACACAAATTTTGCAGACAGATTATGAAATTTTAAAAGCCTGTTGCAGACAGCTACAAAACTTTCTGCCACTGGGCTGCTACTTAATTATTTTAATAACGTATGCTTTTTTTTTTTTTTTTTGTAATGCACTGTTTGACCTTCGGGCCCTTTCCTATAGTGTGAATATCGTATGTGGTTTTTTATATCCCATTTCAATATTTTCTTCAATATTGTTACTCTTCTTTTTTTTCATATATCTAAGAAGTGACATTCTGTTTATACAAAACAGTTTTTGGGTTTTCCTTAAACTGCATCTTCCAGAATTTACTTATATTGCAGCCCTCTCATGATCTTCTAAAGAACTTTAACTCTTTCAGTAAGCCTTTTGTAATTTTACATACTTTTTCCTTAAATATAAAAACCTGCATTAAAAATCATGCCGGGGCAAGTAGAGACACTGTCACAACATGCCTCCTACACTTTGTCACGACTAGCCCCGCGTTACGCCGTTTTGAACTTTATTCATTAGTTTCCGAAAAGTTGTCATCATTAACAAAAGAAATACATAGAATAACAGCTCAAAATAAAAATATTCAAATAATATGGGAAATTGTATTTCTCAGCTATCATATCCGTTGTGTGACGTCACTGTGTACGCAGCTATGTTACTACGTCACTGTTCGTATAATCTTTTCACTGTATGCGCACGCATCAGACGCGAGCCAGTTTAGTTATTGAGTTGACGTGGAGCGGTTGTGTGAAACACAGACGGTGCTTTCCGCTCGTAAAATGTATATATATTAAGTGTTTATGTAATGTCCCCTTTATGTTTTAAATAAATGTTGTTAAATGTTATGGTCTGTAGCCGTTTCCCTATATTTTTGGGGGCTCGACCTGTCCCGAAACCTCTACCCCTAGATAGACGTTACTAACGGAAAGCCGCTACTTCTGTTTTCAAAACAGTAGCGTGAAAATGTTGTTCTTCAAAATATTATTCTCAAGTGAACTGTGAACATTTTTTTTTTTGAAATTCTACGGACGATTATTTTATTAGGATTTTACGATTCAAGAAATTTTTTTTTCTTTATTCGGACGTTTTAAAAAGGATACTTCCTGTTCTTCGTTTCATCTACTGGACGTTGTTCTAGGTATATTATGACGTAAATTTACGTTTTTCAGTATGAAATATCAGCATTTTTCCTGACGTTCCTTACTATAATGCTTCATTTCAATATGATTCAAGTTTTGTTCCTGCCGATGATTTGAAATTTATCAGTGTGCTATTTTCTTCATGCCCGACGTTCTTAAAGTGATTCATTTCGATTAAAGTTTGTTTTTCACGTAATAAGAGCATTCTACACGGATTCATCATCATCATCTATCTGATCCTGCTTAATAAAATGATTTCATTAACGCTGCATATAGGACTGCCCTTAATGTCAGGTACGAGCATTTATTTTTTATTGTCCTCTTAGTATATAATGACTTGCTTGTTGATTTTATATAACTAAAGAATTTTCTTCCCCCATATTCAATTGCTTTCACACAATAAAAGGATATTCTGTTCCCCAATATTTATTTATTGTTTCTAAAAATATATATTTTCTGGTTTTAATCCATTTCTTTCTCCAATATTTACTTAAAAAAAAAAAAAAAAAAAAAAAAAAAAGAAAAAGAACAATTTTTTTTATTTACTTCGGTTTTCTTATTTTATTTTTATTGCATCCTAAAAATGGCCCTTAAATTAGGCGACCTTCCGCTATTTGCAAATTCTTTGAAATATTCTAAAACAAATACCATAAAATTACTTAACACGCTGTTAGGATACCCAACATTTGATCATCAATCGCGTAAACGTATGCGAAATTTTAGCGGTTTTGCTGCCGATTTCGACATCAACAAACATTAAGAAAACATTTTAAAAACGTTTAATTTATCCGATTTTATATCAATCGCTAATTCGCTACACTTAGAACCAGTCGGTAGTAAGGAAAATTTATGCAAAGACATTTTTAATGCACTTACTAATTTATCTGAGTTTCAGAAAACATTAGATACTACTTTTTTGTCAGACGAAGACGATCTCACAAGGGAAGTATGAATCAGTAAAATTGCTATTGAAACCAAACAAAGCTTAAATTAAAGAGCATAGTCGAAAACATTGGGTACCGTACAAATTTGCTGCAACAACTCCCATGGGGGTCAGATATGCCCTCTATTAGTTTTAGTTATTTCTATAAAAGCCAACAAAATACGCATCGTAGTGTGAACGTATAGTGTAGGACTAGCGTGCTTGACTTTGGATACGTAGATTGTGGGATCGAGTCCCCGCAAGGGCGTTTTGTATTTTAATTTTTTCAATTTTTTTTTCTTTACGTTTTTAATTAAATTAAGTTATTACTTCAAGAGAAAATATTTATTACATTAAGATTTTTTTTTTTTTTTTTTTTTTTTTTGAGTATTCCAATTAATAAAGTATTGAGAATGAATTTAAGAAATGCATTTTTTTTATTTATAAAAAAGAAAACCATGTTTAAAGCTACGAATATAGTTTCTAATTTATAACAATTATGATTAAAAGTAGAAAAATCACGGAACCATAAGTATTTTTCACAATTAGAACAAGAAATATAAAAAGATTGATCACAATTATTTGAATTCCAATTTTGTTCACCGTCAATTATTGCTCATCACGAACATTATGTCAAATATTTAGCTTTTCGTCGAGATTACTTGATTTGTAAAATTCATATTTACCCAGATTTTGAATTTTTTTTAGATGTAAATTAATTATAAATCAGTAAAATCATTTTGAGAAAATTTGTCATTGTCTTCAATATTATTGTCAGTTCTTCCGACACTACGAAACTTAACAGTTGTTTAATGAAATATTTGAAATAAAAGTTAAATGCAACGTCGAATAGTTAAACAACAGCTGTTCATCATTCAGGATTTTTCATGCAAAAATAGCATTAATAAATAATACAATTGAGAGCAGACGATTAACTCTTGCTATTAATGTCGTCGTTAAAAAATAGTAATTAATAATTTATATAAAACAATCATTAACAAAATTTTATCTGTATGTAATCATTAACAAAATCTTACCTAAATATAATAAAAAAGCATTTCCCGTTAAATTACTAATTTCTTTAAATTTAATAAATAAATAAATTGGTTAAAAATAAAAAAAATATTAAATTGTCCGCGCTGAAAAAAAAAAAAAAAAAAAATGAACTTGTTTTAATATAATTAATATATTTTCTCTTACAATAATGATTTCATTTAATTAAAAATGTCAAAAATAAATATTTCAGTTGAAATAAAAAAATAAAATACAAAACGCCCTCCGGGGGATTCGATCCCACAATCTACGTATCCGAAGTCAAGCACGCTAGCACTGCACCATCTGTTCCCACTACGCTGCGAGTTTTGTTGGCTTTTATAGAAATAACTAAAACTAATAGAGGGCATATCTCACCCCCATGGGAGTTGTTGCAGCAAATTTGTACGGTACCCAATGTTTTCGACCATGCTCTTTAATTTAAGCGTGATTTGGTTTCAATAGCAATTTTACTGATTCATACTTCCCTTGTCAGTGTAAATACACATTCTCTTAAAAACCCTCCTTCGATCGTTCCAAATACTTCTGTTTTTCAAACCCAAACCGAAAGTTTCCCTTCGGATGTTCGAAATCTTTCTCCGAGTGACGCTGCAGACGCGATGTCTGATTTGAGTAATCATTTCTGGTTTCTTCTCAGAGATCTAGCTAGCACGTGTAGAACTTTTTCTGGAAATGATTCATATTCTATTCGTAATTTCTTTAATGACATTGAGGAACAATTCTGTTTATTTCCTAGTCTTACCGATCAACAAAAACTTATTTTTGCTAAACGTTTAATTAATGGTTCTGCTAAAACATTTTTATTTTCGCAATGAAATCTTAATACTTACGAGTCATTTAAAGCCGCGTTAATTTCTGAATTTTTGGATACAATACCATCCATTGAAATACATAAACAACTAGAAAACAGGAAAATGCGTCCTAATGAAACTGCTACGCAATATTTTTTAGCGATGCGCGAAATTGCTAACCGCGGTAACTCCATCATTGACGATTCTTCAGTAATTCAGTACACCATTCAAGGTATACAGGGCAACCCCTCTGAAAAAATTCTTCTTTGTGGAGCAAAATCTTTTTCAGAATTTAAAGAAAAATTGCGTGTTTATGAAACTGCTCTTAATACAATACACTTAAATCAACGAAATTTAGTTAATTATAAACAAACATATGACAGTCGAAAACGCAGTACTGGTCACACACAACCAGCTTTCACTCGCGAATCCAAATTTAATATTGGTCCGGCATCTCAAAATAAATTACGTTGTTTCAATTGTAACGATATCAGTCACTTATCTAAATTTTGTCCTAACCGTTCTCGTGGCCCTAGGTGCCTTGCATGTGGTCTTTTTGGACACAAGTCTATCGATTGCCGCCGAACCGCTGGAAATGAAGGACCTCCTTCCAGAGATAGAGTTAACACTGTACATGAATCGCATGCTTCTCATATGTGTAAACAAGTTATAATTAGTGGTAATGAATTAACTGGTTTGGTTGATACTGGTAGTCAGTTAACCCTTTTGAAGCATTCTGCATGGATAAAAATAGGTTCCCCACCGTTGTCAAAAATTAATAAATCCTTAACTGGTTTTGGCTTTGCGCGTATACATGTTATCGGTACTTTTAATTCTTTTATTACTATAGACGATCAAGAGTTTTCAGCAACTATTTCAGTTGTACCCGACGTGTCCACATTTTATGACCTTATAATTGGATGTGACGTCATCCAACAAGCCAACATTAGCATTTCACCCACCGGTGTTACTTTTTCTAGTTTTTCACAACAAAATGAGTGTACCGCAGATCCAAATTTTATCATGACGATCACTGACGATAATCCCAAATTTGAT
This sequence comes from Salticus scenicus, assembly GCA_963930645.1. Classification (NCBI taxonomy): domain Eukaryota; kingdom Metazoa; phylum Arthropoda; class Arachnida; order Araneae; family Salticidae; genus Salticus; species Salticus scenicus. The sequence continues at coordinate 57,268,339 of OZ005662.1, read as the reverse complement.
ATTGGTCCTATTGTTTCACGACATACTCCTAACGACATTAACAAACTGTTGTCGACCTATAAACCTAATAAAATCAAAACTGCTAACATTGTACTTAACATCACTTTAACTGACGATACACCTATTTTTCACACACCCCGACGTCTACCCTTTACCGAACGAGACATTGTAGACGCACAAGTCTCTGAATGGCTTAAAGATGGTATTATCGAACCAGTGTCCTCCCTATATGCCAGCCAAGTTGTAGTTGTTCGAAAAAAAAGATGGTAAACACAGAGTTTGCAACGATTACAGGAAACTCAATCGTAAGTTAGTTAAAGATCACTACCCCCTCCCCCTAATTGATGATATTTTGGATCGACTTCAACATGCCAAAATTTTTAGCACGATAGACCTACGTAATGGATTTTTTCATGTACCCGTAAACAAACAGAGCCGCCCTTTCACTAGTTTTGTAACCCATAACGGTCAATTCCAATTTCGCTACATGCCTTTCGGACTTAGCTCCTGCCTTTCAGTGTTCATGAGATATATAAACGCTGTTTTTAGAGACCTTATTGCTGCCGGCATAGTACTCCCTCGTATGGATGACCTTGTAATTCCCGCGAGTAACGAACTTGAGGCCGTAGAACGTCTAAAAACTGTTCTTCAAACAGCTAGCGAGTACGGACTCAACATAAATTTTAACAAATGCCAATTTTTACATACAAAAATAGATTTCCTCGGTCACATAATAGAAAATGGTAAACTTTTGCCATCCCCTTCCAAAACTAAAGCTGTTTTAAATTACCCAGATCTGAAAAATGTTAAAGACGTACGTAGATTTCTTGGCCTTACAGGTTATTTTAGGAAATTTATCCCTCATTTTTCTACCATTGCAAAACCCTTAAGTGATCTGCGTAAGGACACCCCTTTTCAATTTCAAAATGAACAAAGAGCCGCATTTCAAAAATTAAAATATTTACTTTCCCAAGAACCAGTTCTCAATATTTTTAATCAAAATTCTCCTATTGAGGTACATACAGACGCGTCTATAGATGGCTTGGGGGCAGTCCTGTTGTAGAAAAACATCATTGATAATAAATTCCATCCAGTCTTTTATTTTTCGAAGAAAACATCGGATAACGGAAAAAAATATACTAGTTTTGAACTTGAAGTTCTGGCTGTGGTAGAAGCCCTCAAAAAGTTTAGAATCTACCTGCTCGGTACAAATTTCAAAATTATCACAGACTGTGACGCGTTCGTCAAGGCACTTAATAAAAAAGAAATAAACTCCCGCATTGCACGATGGGCTCTGTACCTTCAAGAATTCCATTATAGTATTGAGCATCGCACAGGTTCCCGCATGGCACATGTGGACGCTCTAAGTCGAGTTCCACAACGTTTCATCATCCAAGATAACCTTCATGTAAAACTTTTGAAAGCGCAGCAAGCTGATGAAGAAGTTCACGCATTAAAAACGCTTTTGCAGTCCACACCCCATGATAATTACATTATAAAAAACAACCTTCTCTATAAAACAGTGAACGGTGTCGATTTACTCGTCGTCCCTACAGTTTTGCAGAATAGCATAATTAAAGAAGCACACGAGCGTGGACATTTTGCAGCACTCCGTACCCAAGAATTAATCACTAAAGATTTTTATATACCTCACCTCAAAGACAAAATCGAAAGTTGCATCAAAAATTGTATAAAGTGCATACTCTATAATAGAAAACGAGGTAAACAAGATGGTTTCCTCCACCCAATTGATAAAGACGATGCACCCCTGCACACATACCATGTTGATCACCTTGGTCCCCTAGCTCCTACATCGAAAAAATATAAACACATTATGGTTGTGGTTAATGCGTTTTCCAAGTTTACCTGGCTGTACCCCACAAAATCTACAGACGCCGCAGAAGTTATCAGCCGACTAGAAAGCCAACGATCAACCTTCGGTAACCCCGCCAGAATCATAACAGATCGAGGTCCAGCATTTACTTCCACTGCATTTGAAAACTATTGCCACAACCAAAATATTACTCACATACCAATTACAGCAGGTTTACCAAGATCGAATGGTCAAGTTGAAAATAAAAATTCTACTATCATCGCAGTATTGTCCAAACTATCATCCGACAACCCCGAAAAGTAGTTTTCCCATGTGCCTGCTCTCCAACAAATCCTCAACTCGACATTTCAAAGAAGCATAAAGACGACACCATTTGAATTACTTTTTGGTACCAAGATGAAAAATAAAGACGACATCAAGATCCTGGAACTTCTCAACGACGAATCTACTCACACATTCAAGAGGCAACGAGAAGAGAGACGTATCGACGCCAAAAAACATATTCGAATAGTGCAAGAAGAAAATCGCAGGCAGTATAACCTTCGAAGACGACCAGCTGCTAAATTCAAAATCAACGATTTAGTCGCAGTTAAACGCACCCGGAACGCAGTTAAACGCAGTTCGGGCCTGGTCTAAAACTAAAACAGAAATTTTTAGGTCCATATAAGATAATAAAACTTGAACCAAACGACACATATGACGTCGTCAAGTGTGACTTCGTAGAAGGCCCATTCAAGACCAGCACATGCGCTGAATTCCTGAAACCTTGGACCGACACTCTTCAAAAACTTAATTGACATATTTCTTCAGGACTTTTTTTTTTTTTTTTTTTTTTTTTTTTAAGACTTAATTGACATATTTCTTCAAGACTTTTTATTTTAAAAAAAAAAAGAACTCTTCCTTGGACATTTTTTGTGAAAATTTAACTTTTTTTTTCAAACATACGTTGAACTTCAACTCATTTTACGAACTATTTTTTTTTTTTTAAACTTTCTGGATCATTCTATATAATGCCTACCATATTATTTTTTTTTATTTTGGTGAAAATTATCTACCTATTTTTTTTTCTACTTGTATGTTATTAACATCTTATCTTATTTTATTTTAGTATTTTGATGATATGATTCAGGTTTTGCGTGTATTAATTGCACAATTTTCCGTTTGGTAATGTATACATTTTTTTTTATTTCGTTAATGCAGCTATATTATTACTGTATCTATAATTCTATTATGTAGTGTTCTATATTGTTTATTTTTTTTTATTTCTTTTGTTTTTGTATAATTTAATTTTTTTTTTCTTTCTTGTGTTTGATAACCTTCAGGCGAGGCCGCCTGCTTGGTCATGATGGCCGATATGGGAAACTGTATTTCTCAGCTATCATATCCGTTGTGTGACGTCACTGTGTACGCAGCTATGTTACTACGTCACTGTTTGTATCATCTTTTCACTGTATGCGCACGCATCAGACGCTAGCCAGTTTAGTTATTGAGTTGACGTGGAGCGGTTGTGTGAAACACAGACGGTGCTTTCCGCTCGTAAAATGTATATATATTAGTGTTTATGTAATGTCCCCTTTATGTTTTAAATAAATGTTGTTAAATGTTATGGTCTGTAGCCGTTTCCCTATAATAATGTTAAGGAAGTTTGCATAACTCCCGATCCCTCGTGGCAATGACGATTCTAGCGTAGGTCACAATATTTACTTTTGTAATAGAAAATACGATAAATAATTTTATCTTTAAAACAATACAACTCTATACTTCCAAACATACACTGCACATTACACTAATCAACCTGTTCACTCACATGACATGACAGGTTCTGCAATCTACCGCCTCATTCAGGAAGCCCTATGGCACTACTTGGCCCCCTGCACAAATAACTCCGGTCTTCCTTAAAGGCCGGTTTCCACTAGCGGTTGGTTGGAGCGGTACTATTCAGAATCTTTTGATGTGGTCAACCAGGCTCAAAACCCTCGAACGTGGTTGGAAGCCTAGAGACCTAGCCCCCTGCTGAGATAATTGAGGGGCCAGAGGCAGATATATTTGTCAATTTTCCATGCTTTCCTTTGAAGTATCTGCACAATCTGATTTTTTAAAAAAAGGTTACAACTGATGGCAAGACATTTGGCTCTTTGTGACGGAAGCGTGATTAATGGTTTTTTGAACCTCGTAGTTCCAACCGTAGTGGAAACCGGACTTAACCTTCACTACGCTCCCTCCTCAAAAAAAAAAAAAAAAAAAAAAAAAAAAAGTGTAATTTGTTAGAATGTGATGAAATTTTACTATTAAATTGAAATAAAAACATCCTTGGTTATTCATTTTTTTTCCTTTCAATTGTTAAAGAAAGTTATTTGTATTGTTTTAATTTTCTAAACCTGCCCAAATTGTTATTTTCCAAACATATGCTATAAATATGAAATTGCAATGTATCTATAATTTTGAGGCCTTCTGAATTTGCGATTTCTTTGGTGATGTATCTAAGTGCGTGCAAGTGAACACGATAGTGCCCAAACGAAACGACTTACCAAATTTCGTTAAAAGTTGGAAGGTATGTTATAAAATCATTGTCGCATGACCTATATCCATTTTAAAAAGTCTTGAATTTGTAATTTTTTTTTACAGGAACACAAAGAAGAACCTTTATTATTACGCCATATGACGCATTTAAAAATACTTGAAATGCGTTAACATGAAACTCAATAATCGATTAAGGTAAATTTAAATAGGCATGTTACATAAAATCATCGCAAGAATTATATAAGTTTTTATGAGTACAGGATTATATAATATAAATATATTATAAAAGTAAAAAATATGGCTCTTATACGTTACGGTCTACAGATTCAAATTAATTAAAATTAGTTTCAATAATTTAAAACATAAAAAAGCGAATAAGGCGATAAGGCGTTTAGATGTCATCGCATTTTGAATAATTTTAATCCATAGGCTATAATGGTAAAGAATTTTCCTTTGTGTCCCTGTTTAAAAAAAAAAAAAACTAAGTGTTCTAGATTCATAAAAATCTATGTAGTTCGTGCGATGGTGACCTATAACACACTTATCAACTTCCAGTTCAATCCGTCAAATCACAAAAACATTATCGTGTTCACTAACATACATACATAAATCCACCATTAAAATGGCAACAATGAATTCAGGGGACCTTAAAATATATAGATACATCTCTCTCAAAGTCTCATAGTCATTTCTTTCTTTCTTTTTTTTCTCTTTCTTTATTTTAATGATTATAATCCTTACATGATGTACGCTCAGAAAGTAAAAATGAGTAAATTATTTTTTCCTGAAATAATAATTCAAAGTGTGTTCATTGAAGCTATTGTACACTAGAGGTCAAGTTTCGCGGTCGCCACTCGCCACGTGGCGACCTAATTTGAAAAAGTGGCGACCCCAAAAAATTGCTGTAATCGCCAATCAGACATGAGATTTTTTCGCGATTTCGCCGAAATCTGTGATTCCCCCCCCCTCCCCAATTTGCGGAATTTTGCGAATTAACTTCTGCTTTTAAAAAAATCGCGGATATCGTCCGTTTTAAAAAAAGAAACCCCATTAACGATCGGCGATTAAATTCGCTACTAACGTCACCCAATTCCTAATCTTTCTCCATCCACAACATAAATGTCAATATTCATTTTAAACTTGCTTAATGAGATTCTAGAATCTATAAAGAAATAGAATTGTTAAATATTTCTAGCTCATGTAATTATTTTTTTCCTCTCCCTCCATTTTCTTATTTCCAACTAGTGATCGGCGATCAGATGTTCTGCAGAATTCTTTTGTTTCCCAGTCTTTCTCCATCCACGTCAATATTCATTTTAAACTTGGTTTGTTAGATTCTAGAAGTAGAACTGAAAGAGTTTAATATTTCCTACCCATGTAATTAATTTTTACTCCTCCCCCCACACATCTCCAGATAGTGATCAGTGATTAATTCTAGAAACAATAAAGAGATAAAAGTGCTCAATATTTCTCACATATGTAATTATTTTTAAACTTCATTACTGAACTTGATAAATCTACTTATTTTTTCTCAATTAAATTAAATATTTATATTTAATATCTATTCCAAATGTTTAAACAAGGGAAAAAATGCAGACTAAATTTTTCAGGTAGGAAAATTTTTTCTAAATCAATTTAAGAAAATTAATACTCAATTGGTTTTATGCGTATTAGAAACTGATAACTAACTACTGTAGCTTTTTTAAATTATGTATGATTAATGTACATAAATAAAAATCATATTTTATATTTGTTTGATTTTTTTTTTCTTTCTTGTTGACATGGAATTTTAATAAGGTTTTATGTGGATATAAAACTTATTGCAATAATATTAAAAAAATTGTTTTGTGCTAATGAAAAAAAAATCCTGAAATTTTTAATGTAGATAGAAAGCTATAAATATATATATTTATATAACTGTTTAGGTAGTTAATTTATTAAAAGTGACATTATATATGTTCAATCAATTAACCAAACAATCATGTTAGCAAAAAATTTTCAGTTTATTTCTAATTTTAGAAATCTCATGTTTGTTGATATAATTAAATCTCGGATAATATGCCAAAAAAGATTTTTTGTCCCCCCCCCCTTTCCCCCAGACTCAAAATAATTTTGTTTTCTTCTAATGCTAATCACATCTATTTTCCGTATGGAGATGTCACACTAGATGAAATTTATTAAATGAATCAAATTTTTGTATTTCTCTTTCAATAAGACAAAGTAAATATTCTTGCAAAACACGAATTGTGTATGAGAAATAACATTATTTTGTTAGTGTGTCATCATTATAGCCTGCTGTTTTCTGTATCAAAATTAAATTAATACTTAACTACGAAAGTCCATATATTTCTCCTCATTACTAAAACTTTAAAATCTTCTAATACTATAATTATTAACAACATTTAAAAGTTGCATTATATGCTACTATAACTACCCTATATGTTTATAAAACTCACTCTTAAAATACTAATAAGAATAAAATCATAAACACTCAAAGGAAATTCAAACGAGATCATATCTTCTCTCAAAAGTCGAATCATTTTTCAATGATTTGATTTCTCAGCCAATTTTGTCTTTATCCCACCTGCTTTCATTTCAGATATTAAAAATTTTAAGCTCGAGAAGTATGAAAGTTAAAAAAAAATATTTATATTCAAACAATATTTAAAGATTTTTTTTTATTTTTTTAAATCTGTGGAAGTGTATATTTTATTATTATTATTTTTATTATTAAAATAATACAATAAAGGTCATTATTTCTTAATTTCCTGACCATATCATCTGTGTTTTATGCCTTTATATGTATATAGATATATATTTTTTAATTATGTGTGTGAATATCAGGTATAAAGTCGACTCGTCAGTGGCCACTGAGTTAATCATGTTCAGTGGCCACTGGCCACTTACAAAAATTGTAAGTCTTGACCTCTAGCTTCCCCCCTTAAATCCGCCACTGTTTAATAACTATAATTATTTAATAGCTTATTGCTTATTTAATAACTACTACAATGATTTAATAACCATATTTTATTTGAATTTGTCGTGATATCGATATATCAAAATATCGTGATATATATAAAGATGCCGATACATCATGATGTTAAATTCCTGATATTATCTAGCCCTACTCTTAAACATTGTTATTGTTGGAAAGTGTTAAATATGCTTAACGCAAAAAAAAAATGCTGCCCTTAAATTCCAATCGCAGTCCTTAATGTATCTGAATATTTTAGTGTAGTCCTGTAAATCTGACGGTTGACCATATCATATTCTACAGAAAACATTATTTTAGCATATTAACAATAAATGTCATTTTCTTTATGATTTTTATAATAGAAAGTTATTTAAAAACAATTTCTAAAAATGTCTGTCCTAAAACGCAATGCATTCTTTAAAAAGTCCCTGTACACAAACTAGTTGTACAGGACCCATTAATGCCATTTTAGATAGGGAACATTCATAGTGAACTTGAATAAAGTATATAATTTTTTAAAAAGATTAAAAATATTCACGGACGCTAGGACGGGCAGACGAACAAATACTAGAAAGATAGACAGTCAGACAGATATATATGTTACCGTTAAAACGCGAAATCCGTTAATCTGCAGATTACCTAGCTAATCTGCAGATTAACTAAAATGACCCGTTAAAGTGCGGAATAAAGAGTTTTCCGCATTTTAACTAGGTAATCTGCAGATTAACGGCTTCTGTGTCGTTAAAGTTCAAATGTTTGTTTCGAGTGTTAGTTTTTTTACATTCACTATGACGTCAAACAGTCATGTGATACAGATACGCGAATCCCAGATTAGTCTGTGACGCGATTGACCTTCAAACACAAACCAAAACTTTTATCCCTTCCGCTCCGCTATGATAAACAGTAAGCACAAAACGTGGATCATCGAAGCTATGATATTAGGTTTCTTCTTATGACCAACACAAAATTTAAAGTAACAAGTAAGTTATAATTGTTTTGATTTATTTCTTCTCTTTTTAAATTCTGTCAATATAAGTTTGATAAGGGTCTGCATTTTATTAATGAAATCTAATTTTAATTAAAAGCTTTCTCTCGTGAAACTTCATTTTCAATTATGAATATTAAATTTACAACACAGTAATTATTTTCTCCCGAAATAAAACTATTAAACCACAACTTTTTAAAACTAATTTATTTTAAAATTGATTTAAATTACTATTACTTACTGGAAAAAAAAAACATGTATTAATTTTTCCTCTGGAAAATATGGCAATCAATATTATGGCATTATTTAATAAATACTTAATATGAAATTTTTATGCATTTTTTAGCACTTCATTACAATTTTCTTTTTTGTTTCTTTCAATTTCAAGTTTCCTTTATATATTTTATATATCATGATTATATTTTTAATTTTAATTTTGTTCGCTTTTTCAGATAATTTCGTTGTAGTTTATCACATAAAATGTGTTAATAAAGTTTTTTTTTTTTTTTTTGTAAAATTAATATATTTGCTAAAATTGTACAGATATATGTATGCTGCAAAATATAGTTTAATAAAGCATTGGAAAACTGTCATTTTAATTTTCATGCGTTCTAAAAATTATTAAAGCAATTTTAATTATTTGAAGTACTTCTTAAAATGCTTCTGATTTGTCTAATTTAATATTTCTTTAGCGAATTAAAAATTGATGCATAACTTTTTTTAAAATATAGTAATAGCAATATAAGTTGTTAATAAAACATTTTTTTTTTTTAATTGTTAAATATTTTTATTTGAAAAGAAATCGTTACTGTATTACAATTCTAACATTCACTTATAAAATAGACTTTATTGAAAGCTATTAAAGATATTATATTTCATATTAAAAATGCATAACATCTTCAAACTTATATTGACAGAATAAAAAAGATGAAATAAATAAAAATAAATAAATAAAACAAATATAACTTTAAACGACATAAAAATTAAAACGACATAAAAATTAAAAAAACAAATACAACACAGCGTGCTTTAACATTACACCACCAGAGATCTTATTTTCACTTTAACGAGTGTATAGTAGGTAATGTGCAGATTACCTAGGTAATTCGCAGATTACCTAGGTAATTTGAGAAATGAAACAATTTTTTTCACTTTAACGGATCACCCTAGTTAATGTGCAGATTACCTAGCTAATCTGCAGATTAACTGATTTCTGCACTTTAGCGGTAACATATACACAAATTTAAATTATATTCAGACATAAAAATTGTTAGAAAGTGTTAAAAACGCTTAATGTAAACGAAAATGCAATTCTAGCAAATTTCCAATTATAGCCCTTTAATGTAAATGAATATTTTTTGTGGCCCTGTAAATCTAATGCTAATCATACTATATTCTATAGAAAGCATTCTTTTGTGCATATGAATAACATATTTCAATTTTATTAAGATTTCTGCAAAGTTAAGTTATTAAAATTTGGTTTATAGAAATACCTCTCACAGAACTCAGCGTTTGGAATACTCACGGGTCTCCCTGTATTCCAGTAAAGAATTTCCAGTCCCTGCAATGGAATAAATACCAGTGGTTGTGAAGGTGTTCACATATATTTGGTTAAATTTTAATTGAATTTTTAAATAAAATAAAATCTAATGATAAATGAATGCATTATTCTAATAAAAAAAATAATTAAATTTTAAGTGAAATATTATATTTACGTAATTTGTTCTTAAGCATTAAAAAAAAAAAAAAGAATTATTTTTAAATGTCGTTAAAATTACACAATTTTAATTATACATACGACCTACACTATTTATTAACATAAAACAATAACACACATTATTCAGAAATCTAAATTGTATATCTTTTATATCTAAATCATAAATAAGTGTTTATCTTTTTAAATAGAGAAGTACTTTATTTTATGGGATAAAAAGAAAATAAAATAATAATAATATCTAACGGAAATTCTGACATTAAACGTAATTATAAAATAAAAAGTGTTCTCAAATAGTCATAAAACAAGGAAACTCATTGTCAGAATTTATATTATTTCAACACAGGATGTAATTTATTTTAGATTGCGCAATATTAATGACTGCATTTCTTAACCGTCTCTTTCTCTCGTCTAACGGTAATTTGGCAAAATGTTGGCGATTGAAGGGTTACTATAATTATAAACCGTCATTGCAAATTCAAAAAATTAACATAGTTTTATCCGATAAACAATGAAAATATTTAGCCCTATAATTTGGCTGTTTTTCTAAAATTTGGCTCTTTTTCTTCAGACATCTCAGATCTGTTCTAGGGTAAGGATCTCAGAACTGCTCGAGATCATAGTATAGTTACGATGTAATTACGTTCGCTCTCTCCCCCATCTCATGCGACAATCTCAACATTTAACCATGGGTTTACGTACTTCATTAGTAAACATTTTACAACGCTCTGCACAAATTGTTGGAAATATTCCTAGATTTTGTTGGACGAATTATTCAATAAAGACTTACTGATGACTGCCATTGGACTCCTTATTGAAGTATTGCTAACCTAACTTTCTTTACAGAAATCTACATTAGTCAACGATCACGACTACGTGAAGAAATTCATTTTCACACAAATTGGTGCTAAAGCACCAGGAGTTGAGATTGGTCGACATGGGGGAGAGGGGCTGTATTTATTTGTACGTATATTTTGTTCGGATTTTTCCATATTTGCCTGATGCTTAATTTTTCGCATGGATAATTATATGTCTATCGGAGATGAACAAGAAAAACTTTAAAGCAATGATACTGGACGACGCAATACCCGTTTTCTGTTACTTATCGTTTCATCAGTGTTGACGGATGGTGTCTCAAAGTGTGCTCCTAGTTTTTTTTTAAATTAGCCTCTAAAAACTGTCAACCGTTTAAGCATGCATTTTTTTATGCATAAAAGTTCAAAGACAGAATTCTGTGCAAATTTTTGCGTGTAGTTGGCTTCATCTAATATGTGTTATAATAGTTGTATAACTGATAATACTCATTTTTTTTTTTTTTTTTTTTTTTTTTTAAAGTAAGAGACATTCATAACTTTTTGTGAACATAATATTTTTCAAGATTATGAATATTCATCTCTAGTTTTTCGTGTGAGTAGAAATATAAAATTGATGTATGCCCGGTTTGTGTATATTAAACGAGTGAAGCACCAGTCAGATTACTGAACAATGGTCACTTATTAAAAGATTCGTCAACTCCTGTCTTCCAGTTCGAGCAACAGTACTTTGGAGGGTTTGCCGTTCTCTCGATTTGATAGCAGCTGTTTCGGACCAAATATAACCTTCATCGTATTCGGATATTTTCCATTCAAGCAATCCCGATCAAAATTCACGCCAAACAATACCGTAATATTAAAACAGAATTACTGCGGCTTTTGTTTTTTTCCAGTGGTTGTGCATTTCCATCCCATGGCAGAGGCTGCGGTATTTGCATTCTTGTACCGATTCTCCCCGTGTGTGCTGTTTTACAGACAAGTATACAAACCAACTTTAGTTAACTCAGCGTTATAAAATTGTATGTTAAAAATCGTCATTTTCGTACAATCACAAAAAAAAAAAAAAAATGTGACATTACGTTGGTGTCTACACATTCATACAGGAGGAAAACCTTAAACATATTTGAAATATTTTTTTTCCCTCCTTCGGTCAAAAAGACTACTATGTACTTTTGTATTTGAAACTGTTTCTTCAAAATTTCGCTGGTTAGTGTTATTTTTAGGAATACAAATTATTTTGTCATCAAGGAGCAAGTTACTGTAATGAAGATAAGTTTTCGTTTCGCCAAATATACGATTCGAATGCTTCAAAAAAAATTTTTGATTTTTCAAGATATTGGTAAGTACTTTTTCTTTTGTCTTGAGGAAAATAAATACAGAAAATTACTTTTCAAAGTAAAGAGTTATATTTCTTTTGTATTTATTTGTATAGTTTATAATGCTTGATTAATTTTTGAGTAAAGTTTTAAATAATTATAATTTAAATAATTAGGTTGGTAATAATTTGACTTATTATATATATGTTTCTCAGATATTTGTAAATATACACAGTTTGTCGAGTATGTTTACATATTCATATTTAAAAAAAAAAAAAAAAGTTTATATGTTATTGAATTTTATTTACACAATACGTGCAGAGTGCTTCTGTACAAATAATTATACTTGTTTAAGGTAGTTTAATTTTGCATTATAAATACAAAATATTTGCAATAAAGCAAATTAAATTTACATATTTTTACTTCTATTATTGTTTTTAGAGAAAGTGTTCACATTCATTGTTTTTTTCTTCAGTAAATACAATGATTAAGATAAAGAATTCTGAGAACATAATTATTTTTTTTCATATGAACTTTTTCTTATATGAAAATATTGATTTTGTTTTTTTAATTATATGACTGTGATTTGTGTTTTATATAGTATTTCAAAATATTCACATGTTTAATCATATATTTGTTAGATTTCTCAGTTCTTTCTATATTATATATTGAAATAAACGATTTAATTTTTCCAATTTAAATGTACTTGAAACTTCATTTTAAATAAAAATATATTACTTTTTGTTCTAAAATAATGATAATAATAATTATGTAGTTAAAAATAATTTAAATTATAATATCTTTCTCTGCAGTCGTTTGAAATTAAAAGTTTGGTGGCAGGTGAGCATTTCCCACATTTCCCACACTTACAAACACATTTTTTTACAAATATTTTATATTTACACATTTCACATTTTTATAAACATTGATCTTTCAATTCTTGTGGGGAAATTTTGTAATTAATCATTAATAGATTGATTGATTTGGTTTATCCTGAAACTGTAAAAAAAAAAAAAAAAAAAAAAAAAAAAAAATACTTGTTTTCGGACGTTCGCATGAAATTTTTATCTTTCATTAACACATTTGCACACACGCTTTTATGCATGCACTAATCCCAAGTTTTAATAAATTATATAATGTTGTAAAGTTTTTAATGATAATTTAATTTGTACACATTATAATTATCCTTTCTACATTTCAAAATTTTTACACATTTCCTATTAAGATTTAATTTTTGTAATTTTGTGCCCCACTGTTGCATTTAATGACGTCTTGAATGCAATAGTGTTTGCTTGGTACTCGGGGTGTATTTCTTTCTTCGGAAATCCTGGCCAGATTTCTGTATGGTGGGAGATCTACCTTAATTACCTTGCATTGCACAATTTTACTTTTGCTAGAATTTTATTTTCATTTATACAAAATATTTACTTTGCTAAGTTTACAGTTCTGCATTTGTTTTTCATATACATATGTAAATAAAAAAAATAATAATTAAATGAAGGCAATAAGGTAATTAAATTGATAAACATTGATTCTTTCTTTATTAAATATTTTTCTCATTTTTTTTTACATTTGTTCACTGCATGTAGATGTGACGGGATTACGTCATTACAGTAAATCAGCTGTTGTTCATAAGACTTTCCCGCCCATAATATTTTACATGCATGATGTTCTTATTTTCACACATTGCTATAAATTTACACATTTCATCTTTCACGTACATTCAAAAATTTACTTTCGTATTAATTTGCTATGCCTATATATATATTTTTAACACTGTGCAATAACATATTCTTATATTTTTGTTTACATTTTTTACACACATCAAGTTATTTATTTTTCATATATTCCAAGAACTTGATTATGCTGATTAAACAAAAATTTATAAACAAAGAAACTGAGAAGCTAACAAATGCATAAATAAGTAAAAAAAAAGAAATGAAATGGATACACTCTTTTTATTTATACAATGGTGAAAAAATTTTGTTGAAGCATGTTTATTTTTATATTTTTTTATTCTTTCTGAAAGACTGAGATGCATATCTGTCACTCACCATGCATAAAATAATATTAAAGGAAATAGTAATCAGAAGAATAATAATATTTTTATGTTTTTTTAATGTAAATATAATTTAACTGTGTTAAAGCATCATATATACTTATTTACTCACATTTTATCATAAATATTTATTTGTTGGTTTATATTTTTATTAGTATGTGTATCTTTTTATTTTTTATTAATATGTATATATTAATATTTACATCTAATTGCTAGCAAATTTTACAACATCAAATTTCAGGCCTTGTGTATTCGATGCATCTTTTTTTTAGAACAACAGCGTTGCGCAACTTTTGAGCAAATACTTTTTTTGCTTTTTTATACATGTCAGCTGATTATGATTATGATTAATTTTTAGTCGACTTGATGAACAATTTGAATTCATCTTTTATTGAGAAGTTATTTATACTTCCTTTACTCGAGTTTTTATGGAATTTGATATGAGCATTTATGATAGCCCTTGTAGCTACTCTTTATATTGATTTTAAGCTCATTTTAAGAGGCCTCGTTGAACTCATTAGAAGTTTATATTGTCATGACCTTTTTTAAACAATTTCATGTGCACATTTTTTTTTTTATTTCATTATTAATTAAAGAGCTGTCATCAGAGATCATAAATAATAATATTGTGGCTATTTTTTTTTTCATCAGTAATACCATTCTAGAATGTTTACGGACATGATTGAAAGTTATCGAGAATTTTAATCTCGCATTTGTATAAAAAAAAAAAATCAAATTAATTTAACTATGTTGTCACAGCTACTTGTTAAAATAAATAAATATACATAAACACACACTCCCTGTTAACACAATTGTGTTGCTTTGGTCTATCTATTATGCAGATTGTTTTTATATAATGTGCTGATATTTGACTATAAGTTTAAATTTTCAACACCGAAAATTGTGTTTGGGAAACCACATTTCACATTAATATTATTATGCGAAAGCTATTTTTCAAACATTCACTAATTATTTTTAATAAATATATACAATAAATAAATAAATAAACACATATTGTATTGATTATTTTACTGCATATACTTGAATATAAAATATGTACACTTTCAACTCTTTCAACATATACACACACATGCAATCTTCATACTTAAAAAAAAAAATAAATAAATAAATAAAATAAAATATTTTTTATAATCATAAGCCAATAAAGGAGTATATATATATATGTAATATTTATAATTCTGCTCAATTTTAAATGACAGTATTTCATAACACAATAATACACTAATTATACTATTGTTTACATTTTATTCTCTCCATTTTGAAGTATTTTATGATTAATATACGAATACAATTAAACATACACTTTGTTTTAAAGTTATTAGTAATATATATATAGAGAATGTAATGTTTTTTTTTCATTTTTATGTTTTTCTACTTGCTTACAAGGTAATTTTACCGATAAACTATATATATAAAAAAAAATCATCACAAATAAGTAACAAATTTATGTGTTTCTTTCTGTATACATTTTTGCTGCATTATGTACATGAGTTCTTATGCGTGCTGGCTTTTGGGTCAGAACTTCATTGTCATTTGATTAATTTGGGGTACGGTTAGATGGCAATGTTTTCAACACTTATTTTACACATTTTTACACGTTTTAACACATTTCACACATTATGGCATGTTTTAATTGGCCTCACAACCCAATTATTCAGCCATGTTCTCTTCTGAGTTTATACACTTTTATCTGACTTAAATATTTGGCATGTCATGTGTTCACATGTCAGGTGATCAGCAATATTTTAATTTTAAATTTGTTATTCTTTTTTTGTAAAATATAGTTAGAAATTTATTAAAAGATAAATTATTTATAATAATAATAATGACAATTTTATCCATCTTACACATAGCACACAAAAGGAAGAATGGACACATAAAACGAAATTACCTTTCCTGTGGTATTTTTAACACATCAATGCAGTGATATGCATTTGTATCTCATTTTTATCATATACATATTTTTTTTATATTTTTTCACAAACTTGCTAGGGGTCTTCTCATAATTCTAGTTATTGAATATTTTTTTTCATTATTATTATAAATTCTTAAATTTTTAATGCAAAGATTTCATTTTGTTAGTCAAAATTTAAGGTAATTTTTTGTGTGGGGTTATTGTGTTTTGCAGAAGGATGGCTCATGCATTTTTTAGGCCTTTATGTGTATGGGACGTTTTCTGTTTTGTTATCCATTGTCCAGACAATTCTTTTCGGCTGGACCGATTTATTTTTTTTATTTTGGGACAGTGAGTGATGAGACATTTTTGTGAAACATTGCAGTCTCTTTCAGAGGACATTTTCAATTAATTATTTGTGGCCTTATGTTTAAGAATTTTTGCTTGTATTAAATTTTTTTTTTTTTAATTCCTTTACACACACACACAAAAAAAGGATAAATAAATAAATAGATAAAGTTAAAGAGTCTATCATACAATTTTTCTCATTAATTATGCAGAATATTAATTATAAATTTTCAATGTTTCATATTATGGGTATAAAAAAAAAAAAAAAAAAATATTTTTGCACTTGAACATTTTTATTTCTTTCTATGGTATTTTTCCAATTTGCAAACACTGTGAGTCATTTTTTAATGATTCACATGAATGTGTAATTTTTCGAGATACAGATGTTTTCTAACTGTACACATGTACACTTATATTTTATTTATTTTATACATATATAATACCACATACACAATTACAAAAATTTTCACAAATACTTCAATTTTTATTTAATATTATTGTCCATTTTGAAGGTAAATTCCTTATTTAAAAAAAAAAGGAACTATTCATTTTTTATACACTATATACATACACTTTTAAGGTAACCTGCATGTAAATCTAGTCATTCTAGTCTTGCAATAGGGTTACTTTTGTTAAATGCACATAATTTTATCCATCTTACACATTATTTCACATGGCTTACCTTGCAGTATTGTATAAAAATAAATAAAAAAATATAAAATATATAGGTTCTAATATTTACACATCTTCGTCCAAGACGTAAGTGATCTAAACACACACACACACACAAAAAAAAGTATCGTATCATGCATACTTAACAAGTTTAACATTTTGTATTTCTCAATTATTTAATCATTATTCAATACAAACATCACGAATAATACATATTATTAATAGAATAAAATATAAATATTATTAAAATATTATTAGAATTTGTTCATGTTGACAATTTACACTTTTCAGTTGTGATTCATGTTTTATAAATTATTATATTTGTTAAGGAAAAGGGAATTAGTAGTATATTGATATCTTTCTTCATTTTTTTTAAACCACATAATGTTTGAAAAATGAACTTACTTCATTTTTTTTAGAAATAATTAATTATAATTGAACAAAAAAACTAATTACATTTTCTATTAAAAATTTTCCAGACTTCATACTTGTGTCCTATTACTTTATTGATTGGGCTATTTTTTTTTTTTTTTTTCATTTTCGCAATTCACTTTACACAAACAAAAGGCATTTAATTATGTCGTGTTGCAGAATGCTTGCTGAGTCATTCCATTTTAAATCAACAAATGGGGTGTGCAACACCATTTTTGATTTTGATGACAATTTGCACATGCTTTCCCCATACCTTTTAGACCACAAAAATATATTTTTTTTATTTAAAAAAAATTTACCCTTCGATATGTAGGCCATTTTTGTCGTTGCCAACAGCGAAAATTGGATATTTTGATGCTTTGCGTTATGAACTATAACTTTTTTTCTATAAAAGCTATCAAGCTCAACTATAGCTCATTGGAAAGCTAAAAAAAAGATCTTTTTCCATATGGTATCAATAAATTTGAGATTTAAAAACAAAGGTTATTTTTTCAAGGTCAAAGTTTGTGATGCAAAATTAATTTTTTGCCATTTTTGAAAATTAAAAAACCTATGAAGGGCTTGGAATAACAAGCCCTCTTTTTTTTTCTTATATACATATATATATGGTTGCTTATTGTATTAAAAAGTTTGGCTTGTTATTCAGCCCCCTTCACAAGATACGACCCCCCAAAGTTGCAAATTTTCTAAAAAATCCAATTTTCAATGCTAAAAAAATGCATGTGGGGGGCAAGGTAGATTTTTTTTTACTTGTGTGATTTTAAGTACTTCTTACCATCTTTCAAACAAAAAAAAAGTTACTTTGTTATTCAAAGGCGTTTGGCAGCTATAAGGGTCTAAATTTTCAAATAATTATACTGAAACAACGCAATTATTTTCATACTTCTTAATCTTAGGTGTTAGTGAAAAGTTATTTTTTACTTAATTGTTAGTTTTAAATGGTGAAAACAACTAAAAAGACTAAGAAGGGTTGTCAAAGAACACATTTAAACTTTGATAAGCTAATTTAAGGTTTCTAACATCTTGGTATATAGAATTTAACTTACCTCTCAAAACATACAAAACTTTTTTGTTCAGTGGTTTATTGTCTCATAGAGAAGAGTTGACAAATGTTCACTCATCACAGGTGTGATATTATGACCTCTTCCCTGTGCTGACCATAGTTCTGACGCAGTCAGGATTTTCAAAATATCTTGAAACCGAACCCAAGTTTGGTTATCATGACTTGATTTTTTAAACGATGTTCCAGGTCCTTTAGGATGAAAAAAGTGGATCCTGTATTCTTCTTCGACATCAAATACCTTTATTTCCACCACTTCTCCTAGCCACCAGTCACCATCATATACGCAACAAACATAATCGGACAACTTTGGTCGGGTTGTTGGTGTGGATAATCTAAGGTTGATAGGTTCGGTTCGTCTTTGGTTGTAAAATCTAAAGAAAATGATGTACATCTGGCATGAATGATATTTCTGTTGAATGGAATGTAGCTGTGGAAAGACCGAGTTTGGGGGTAATGATAGTGCTGTTTTATATCTTTCCTCAAGAACTTTTCCTACTGCATTAACATCATCACAGGAAACATAGAAAAACATTACACTATTAATATGTTCAGTGCAGTATTCAAAGACATCTAATGGATTCAAGATTTGATTACTGACCGGTCGTTGCAAACTAGCCTTTCGCACTAGCCTCTTCACTGTTCCTCCAATCCCATCGCAAGGGCCTTTCCCGTGGGATGTAGCAAAAAAATGCCACTCTGCTTTTATCCCAAAGTCTTGTTCATGATGGCTCAAGTTAATGAAGTTTTTCCTGTTTTTGTACTGTGCGGCAGATCCATCTGAAAAATAGAATAATTTTGAAATTAAAGCATGATCTGCCTTCAGTTTTTTAACAAGGATCATTTGAAAGGCGTAGAATGTAGTTGTGTTGTGGTCAAGGCAGTCGCTTACAAAGCAAAAACTTTGAGTTTGAATTTCTCCATCTTTTTCCCAGTAGACAACAAAAGGATGAAGCGTACATTGCACACCTGACCAGTGATAGGTCTGCACCTCGTCTTGAACAACACAAGAGAAATTCTCTGAAAAATCTCCAAGTATCAAAAATTCCCCCTTATCCAGATCTTCTTTCTTTGATTTTAGAAACGCTGCTTGTTTACTGGCAATGAAATGGTGGCTCTTTAGATGCTCAAGTTTTTCACAACACTTAACCAAGAATTCTTGTAAAGGTAGCACACATGATGTCAGTTCACATCTGTCTGTGGACATCCACTGCTTATATGAAACTTGCAAATCCTCAAATTCATCATTTTCCAAGTCAATTTGGGTGCTGTTACTTGGAGAAATCAGTGATAAAATGGCATCCACACCTAGACATGCAGTACATTCCGAAAACATACAATTCTCATTTTCAGTATCACAGACCATAATCTGCAGCAGATCTTTGTAGCTATGATCACTTTTAATCGCTGATAGCATAAGTTTTACATTTTGATGGTACAAACAAACGCACACTGAATGTGTACCAGATGCTCCAGCTAACACACAAAATTTTGGTCTAAGATCGGCAAATTTAGATAACCCTACTTTCAAATCAGGATAATTTTCTTTAAAATGTATGTAAAGTTCCTTCAAGTCACATAAAATGAGCCTTTTTTGAAGGTTTGACTTTTCCCCATTCATTCCTCTCACAGAAATACAGTCCTTTTTTCCAGGCATCATGCGACTACAGGCATCTCTCTGATAAAAATCCTCTATAGCTTTTATTGTACTAGAACCAAGAATATTGCTTGGCTTCTTAGGTTCCAGTTTTGGTAAAACTCCTTGTGTTTTAACTAAATCTTTAGTTTTTCGAATTAAATACTGGCTGACTCCAAATTCTGCTTGAATTTTTGCATAGCTCCAAGTTACAGGCAACAAACTTAAAATGTTTACTTTATCCTGCAGACACTCAGCAGTTTTCATTCTCTCTTTAAGGTCTTCTATAAATTTTTCATAATTATCACATATGTGCTTTTGGCAAGAACTATTGTTTTCTTCATGTGAAACAATTGAAAGGTCAAATGATTTATTTAGTTTATTTGTGACACATTCTGTTATCGCTGAAACTTTTCTTTTTAATGTAGATGATTTACGATCGCGCGATAATTTGGCAACTTTCACAGGTGATACTCCAAGGGCACTACATGCTACATTTACAGACTCGACTAAATCACATTCAGGTATGTACATTTCTTCATTATTATCTTTATAGGTTTCAACTCTCTGATTTTGAATTTTATTTAAACATTTAGAGCACAGAGATTTTCCAGGGATTAGATTCAAATTTGTGTTTTTCAAATACAAATCTTTGCTTATGATTCTCAGCGATTTTGTAATCACCTTATTATGTTCCGAAAATGGGTCACAGCAGGAAGTTCCATAAAGGCGAGAAAATTTATCTAAAAACTTTTTTGCATGGTAAGTACAAACAGTTTCAATTGTTTTACATCCAGTTCTCAATAGCAGTAAAGTTTTATCATCATCATTATACTTAGAAATACTCTCTACAGTTGACTGCCTACTATAACTTAAAATATTACAATTATCTTTCATAAAAATTCCTATGGAGCATTTAGAGTTATCCATAATTCATTTACTCTTTATATGCAGAAAAACAAACTTATATTTAAGAATTCTAAAAAATAATTTCTTTTTTTACCTTCAACAAGGACAGTTATTCACCAAAATATTCTGTAAATATGTATATTTCTTGACCTTGAAATGAAAAAACCTACATGAAAGACAAAAATTTACAAGATTTTACAGCAAGAACACTTCCCAGCAACCTACTCCTTTCAGAGTTAAAGAAACAACTAAGTTATAAAGCAGTTCCATGTGACATCATTGGCAGGCAGATCATTTGTCTTACCCTATATTATTGGTCAAATTGTATCCAATAATATTCAAGCAGCCTTGTCATTGGCACAGTTCCTACCACAGGTAGGTACTGTTTGCCTAAAGGGAACTGTTCTATACATGTGGGAGCAACGCTGGACAAGTTGAAATCTGTCTATTCTTGCTTTTAACTGGCAAATAGATTACTAAAAATGAGGAAAAGTAGGAATATGATATATTCTTATTTGTGAGGTCAATCTAAGTCCATCAAATAAAAAAAAATAATAATAAATGACATGTTTCCAAAAAAAAGTACATGAAAAAATTGGATGGTTTTAGTGTGATTATTTGAAAATTCAGACCCTTATAGCTGCCAAACGCCTTTGAATAACAAAGTAATTTTTTTTTTGTTTGAAAGATGGTATGAAGTACTTAAAATCACACAAGTAAAAAAAAATTTACCTTGCCCCCCACATGCATTTTTTTAGCATTGAAAATTGGATTTTTTAGAAAATTTGCAACTTCGGGGGGGTCGTATCTTGTGAAGGGGGCAGAGTAACAAGCCAAACTTTTTAATACAATAAGCAACCTTATATATGTATATAAGAAAAAAAAAGAGGGCTTGTTATTCCAAGCCCTTCATAGGTTTTTTTTAATTTTCAAAAGTGGCAAAAAATTAATTTTGCATCGCAAACTTTGACCTTGAAAGAATAACCTTTGTTTTTAAATGTCAAATTTATTGATACCATATGGAAAAAGATCTTTTTTTTAGCTTTCCAATGAGCTATAGTAGAGGGAAAAAAGTTATAGTTCATAAAGCAAAGCATCAAAATATCTAATTTTTGCTGTTGGCAACAACAAAAATAGCCTTCATATCAAAGGGTAATTTTTTTTTAAATAAAAAAAATATATTTTTGTGGTCAAAAAGGTATGGGGAAAGCACATGCAAATTGTCATCAAAATCAAAAATTGTCATGCAACAACTTTTTTGAAAATTTGTTGATTTAAAATGGAATTACCCTGCTGTAATTTTATTTACACACAATATATGCCTCTTCTGCCTCACACCCTAACTCAGTAAGTTATTTTTGGCTGTGACCTCACAACCCATAATGTCAATTATAATTTGTATACTGATTCACACACACTGGCTCAATTTGTATAAATTTAAGGTCTTCACATATTGGCGTTCTGGTACTTTCTTTATATTCTAAAAAAAAAAAATTTCTCATACCAAAATATCTCATCAAAATATTCTTTTATTGAAATTAGTAAATAATAAATAATTTCAGGCAAATTAATAGATTGCATAAATTTGTGAATACTTAAAATATTTTAATTTTGTAATTATTGATTTCCTTTTTCCTTGCCTTCAATTTGTCATACATTTTCAAGAAAAATTTGTTGAGAACGCATTGTCATACAGCTGTGAATTATTATAAATACTACATTGCATTGCTTATTTTATAATTATAATGTCATGATTTCAATATACATTGTTGCTTCTTATGAAAGATAACTATGTCCAGTACAAACGAGTTCTAATTAATTATTGGTATTATATATATTTGATGTTTAATTTTACATTATTAGCCACCTTGTAATATGAAAAATATTTTTGAAGTAATATTGATTTTATATAGAAAGTTATTTTGAAATTTGTAGTATGTTTTTGTCTTGATGCGAGAGAGAGCGATATTTTTGATTACCTTTCAATTTTTTTTTCTTTTTAGGCGAAGGGGAGAAATATGTGAAGGTGTTCACATATATTTGGTTAAATTTTAATTGAATTTTTAAATAAAATAAAATCTAATGATAAATGAATGCATTATTCTAATAAAAAAAATAATTAAATTTTAAGTGAAATATTATATTTACGTAATTTGTTCTTAAGCATTAAAAAAAAAAAAAGAATTATTTTTAAATGTCGTTAAAATTACACAATTTTAATTATACATACGACCTACACTATTTATTAACATAAAACAATAACACACATTATTCAGAAATCTAAATTGTATATCTTTTATATCTAAATCATAAATAAGTGTTTATCTTTTTAAATAGAGAAGTACTTTATTTTATGGGATAAAAAGAAAATAAAATAATAATAATATCTAACGGAAATTCTGACATTAAACGTAATTATAAAATAAAAAGTGTTCTCAAATAGTCATAAAACAAGGAAACTCATTGTCAGAATTTATATTATTTCAACACAGGATGTAATTTATTTTAGATTGCGCAATATTAATGACTGCATTTCTTAACCGTCTCTTTCTCTCGTCTAACGGTAATTTGGCAAAATGTTGGCGATTGAAGGGTTACTATAATTATAAACCGTCATTGCAAATTCAAAAAATTAACATAGTTTTATCCGATAAACAATGAAAATATTTAGCCCTATAATTTGGCTGTTTTTCTAAAATTTGGCTCTTTTTCTTCAGACATCTCAGATCTGTTCTAGGGTAAGGATCTCAGAACTGCTCGAGATCATAGTATAGTTACGATGTAATTACGTTCGCTCTCTCCCCCATCTCATGCGACAATCTCAACATTTAACCATGGGTTTACGTACTTCATTAGTAAACATTTTACAACGCTCTGCACAAATTGTTGGAAATATTCCTAGATTTTGTTGGACGAATTATTCAATAAAGACTTACTGATGACTGCCATTGGACTCCTTATTGAAGTATTGCTAACCTAACTTTCTTTACAGAAATCTACATTAGTCAACGATCACGACTACGTGAAGAAATCATCTTCACAGTGGTGGTAATTAATCCATTTTCTGTAGAAAACATCCGATAATGAACTTGAATAACATATTTCAATTTCCTTAAGATTTGTGGAAATTAAATGTATTAAAATATGTTTTATACAAATACCTCTCATAGAATGCTTTGGAATACTTTCGGGTGTCCCTGTACACAAACCAGTAGAGGTATTCGCTCCATTTACAATATAGAACGATCGATAGCGAACTTGAATAATACATGTCAGATTCAAGAAATTCCATGAATATTTACGGCATTACATTACAGAGTGGACGGACAGACAGGCAGACAAACTGAAGTCATTAACACTTCAGTTTCGTTGAAAAGTGTAAAAAAAAAGGAGAATTAGAATATTAGTTAAGCATTCAAAATAAACAAACAGGTAAACGTTCCGTTATTCATCATCTTTTAAAATTTATTAAAATAAACCATAAAACTTCTAGAAAAGTTATATAAAACAAATTTGAGAAAATGTGTAAAATTTCAGATGCGGCATTAAATCATACATTAACTGATATATCTGTGTTCTTTATTAAAGAGATCAAATTATACATTAGAGCATTTTTATTTATTTTTAATGATAAAAAGAAATACTTACATGTTAGATACTGTTATTATATTATACCGTTAGTTAAAATAATTATCATTCAAAAGCAATAACAATGGAATTAATTATAATGAGCGAAATGTGTTAGTTAGTTATGTTAAATTATTGTCCTAGAAAAGAAGCGTACTGTATTAGTAATCGGAACTTTTAATAATTCACATATAACTACATCAGAGCTGCCCACATTTCGCCTTTATAGATACTAATAATATTTAATAGAAATATTTGTTTCAATTAATCACAGAATTTCCATTATAAATATGATGAATATTTATGTAAGTTTTTTGGTATTCAAAAGGCTAGAGAAAATAGAGAATTAGTAACTCTGTTACGTGTATTTTTAAGTAACGCTTCATTCAATTTTTTAGTTTATAGCCTTCTCCTATGCTATATTTCTTAAGACACCCTATTTAAAAGCATATCAGTTAATTTATCGTATGAGATAAGGAATAACGGAAACATATTTACTTACCAAGCAAACTGGTAAAACTTATTTCCGAAATAACTACGTCAGCTAATCATAAGACATCTTGACAATCATAAAACTACTTTAAATCTAATAACTTAAGCTGCGCGGAAAGAATCTACGCAAATAAAAACTTAAACCAAAACTTTTATCAACGTTCGGCGATATGTAATCACTGTTTAGTCAGCTTCAAAAATTCCAGAATGTCCAGTCCAGAATGATAAATGATACATGATACCCATGTTGTCAACGTTAGGGATTTTTCTCTCTACGCGTAGGTACATTCAATTCATATGTTTTGTTCAGTATGTAGGGATGGACGGGACTTTTTGAAGGTACATTTTCTTCTTAGGACATTCTCGGGATATCTTAAAGATGAAAATTCGTCCTACGGACATCCTGAGCACTAGAGAAGGGATTTTTATAATTAATGTCGGGACATGTCAAAATTTGAGTTGGCAACACTCTACCCAATATATCAACATCAACTATATCAAGTGGAGAACAAAAACCTTGATCGAGTGCAAAAGTCAGAATGGCTTTCGTTTTGTATGTGAACAATGAGAAAAAAAAAAAAAAAAAAAAAAAAAAACGGAGATAATTTACGAGCTATAAAATTTTCTATCTAATGTACTGATTTCTGTGTGAGCCTAAATAAATAGTAATTATTATTTGTTGGGATTATAATTGATAATTCAGACATAATTTCTAAATAGTTGCTGAACATAAAGTAATATTTATATTTACATAATGCTATAAAAGTAGGTTATCATTTATTTGACGATTGCTTTTATTTATTTATTATATTGCTTAGTACTTTTTTGGCCTCTATAATTTTCAAATATATGAAAATAAAAATGATATCAGTTTTTTGATAATTCTTTATTTCTTATGCAAAACATATAAATAAAACAAAAAAATTTCTTCCTGATAATTTATCAGTGATTACTGGCAAGTATCTTTTAAAGTTATTTATGTAGGGGGAAGAGGGATATGAGCAGGCCCCGACTTACGGCAGGGTATACGGGGCAAATGCCCTGGGCCCCCCTACAGGCGAATACAGAAATTCTGCAACCTAAAGACCTCTTATGCCACTGCAAGGGGGCCCCCCAGAATAGGCTTGCCCCGGGGCTGCAGGTAGTCTAAGTCGGGCCCTGGATATGAGGTCTTACAATTGCGTAAATCTTTGCACTTTCGAGCCGTACCCCCCCCCCCCTCCTTCAAATTACTTTATTATTTTCCATGTTCAAATGATGGCTAACTCCTCGATTAAACATTCTCTCTTTGCTTTCTTTTATATACAAAGAGTTATTCTATATACAAATAAGAAGAAAGTGTTGAATTCATGAAAACTATTGATCTTCGGTTTTCAATGGTTACACGTTTTAGAGATATCTCAAAGAAGATTTGAACACTTTTAGGAAATGTCTGTCAATGTGTGTATTACCTAAATTTTGTGGACGCTATATCTGATGAACCCATGGATGGAATTCTACTAAACTTGATCTTCAGTTAAATTGGGGCTGATTATATTTTGGGGTATATAGGTAGCGCTGTCATCTCATTGTACAATAATTTTTAATGTGGCGGTACAAGACAGTATTTTGTATAAATGTACACTGAGAATTATTTTTGACCAATCACTATGAAATTATATGTATACAAAAAAGGTAAAGTGAAATAGGAAGAAAAATCTGATGCAAGGGAATCACTTATCCTCTCTCCTGGGGGTTGATAATTTTCAATATCAGTATTTTTCAAAAGAACTTATCTCGTCAGTACCTTAAAAACGAATGGTTGAATACTCTGTGATAATTTGAAACAAAGTTACAAATTTTCTTTACGAAAAAAAAAAAATCATAAAAATTGCATTTTTTAAGTCGTTTGTAGGGCACAAAATGGGCTTTTTTCGGCATCTCCTTATATTATTAAAATCTGTGCACATCTGTCTGTCTGTCTGTCTTTCTGTCTGTGAGAAATGCCTTGTCATAGCTAAAGCTCCGGCGCTAATGGTCGCAGCGCTTCGAAACCGGTGTCGACAGACGCAGAATTTCTTCATCTCGACATCGCGATAATTCGCTAAGCGATGCGACCCTAATTAGCGGAGATATTAATTAAAACGTCGACCGATATCTACCGAAAAATGACCCAGAATTCATGATTAAATGCTTAAAAAGCGACATTTTTACGGAAAAAGTGGAAAGTAAATTAGAAATATCAGTCGTATCGTTACAAATAAGATATCAAATGAAAGGTCCGATTTTTCTGAATCCGACGGTTTAAATAGCTTATCTATAGGGCAATTAGATTTTTTAAAATTAACTAAAGTATGAAAAAAAAGGTGGCAACAAATCACAACAGTTCTATTAATTTCGCAATAGACGTATTTCGGTTACCATGGCGCCGGGCGAAAGAATAAATAGATTTTACTTCCAGCTTACTGATTTTGTACTGGAAATAAAAATTGCAAATTTCAAAATGCTTCAATTTTCTTCAAAATTAATTCAAACTTACTACAAACTTTTAACATCACAAGACGAAGTTCCAGTTCAAATATCATCGGGTTTCGAGAATAAATAAAAAATTTACAATTTAATTGCAAATTAAATGTTATTATAATACGCGTATTTCAAATTCTAACTATGATTAAATTATTTTTAGTACATCATTCGAAAGATATTTTAAAGTACTTTTATATTATCGAAAGTTGGATTCAAGATTTCGCTTCATTTACATGTTTTGAGGTCTCCTGAATCGGTTTTCTTTTGTATCTGAGCTACTAATTAAAATAATTCCATAAGTAATACATCATAAGATAGCTTTGTTGGTTTGAAATCGAATAGTAGATTACAGAAATTTCTACCGCCAGATGGCGCTGTAATATTTTAAAATTTCAATATTTCAATTTCTAATTATGATTAAATTGTTTTTAATACATCATTCGAAATATATATTAAAGTTCTTTTATATTATCGAAAGTTTTAACCAGATTTGCACGTTTTGAGGTGTCCTGATTAGGTTTTCTTTTGCATCTCAGCTAATTCAGTTAGACCGTTCAAAATTGGTATATGTAGGTTAATTAGGAAGGGCTGAAAGGGTGGGGAAGATATAGGCGTGCACCGCGCGCACGGGACAGCGCTGCCGAAGGCAGTGGGGACCCGGTCAGACTTTTTAACCGATGAGAAATGATTTTTTTTTTTCATTTTCTTTTCTTAAGAATAAAAATTTGATTTGAGAAGGAATATGTGCGCGTATACCTTCACACGTGCGTGCGCAGCGCGCATGGGTCTGCGCTGCCGAAGGCAGTGGGGACCCGGTGTAAGTTTTTACCCGATCAGATTTTTTTTTTGAGGGGGGGGGGCATGGAGGGTCAGGGAAGGAATACGCGCATGCAGCGCGCACGCAGCGCGCACGGGGCAGCGCTGCCGAAGGCAGTGGGGACCCGGGCCGACTTTTTACCCAATCAGAAATGATTTTTTTTTTTTAATTTCTTCTCTTAACACTAAAAGTTACTGTTAGCGATTCATTAATTTTAGTGATTCATTTGAAAATACTGACCCGCTAGCGGGCGAAGCTCGCTAGTCTCCTTATATTATTAAAATCTGTACGCGTCTGTCTGTGAGAAATGCCTTGTCATCGCTAAAGCTCCGGCGCTAATGGTCGCATCGACTCGAAACCGGTGTCGACAGACGCAGAATTTCTTCATCTCGACATCGCGATAATTCGCTAAGCGATGCGACCCTAATTAGCGGAGATATTAATTAAAATGTCGACCCATGTCTACCGAAAAATGACCCAGAATTCATGATTAAATGCTTAAAAAGCTTAAATTTTTACGAAATCGACATTTTTTGCGCTGCCGAAGGCAGTGACCCGGTCCGACTTTTTAACCGATGAGAAATAATTTTTTTAATTTTCTTTTCTTAAGAATAAAAATTTGATTCGAGAAGGAATACGTGCGCGCAGCGTGCGTATACCTTCACACGTGCGCGCGCATGGGTCTGCGCTGCCGAAGGCAGTGGGGACCCGGTGTGATTTTTTACCCGATCAGAAATGATTTTTTTTAGGGGGCACGAAGTGTCAGGGAAGGAATGCGGGCGTGCAGCGCGTATCTTTTTTAACTTGTGCGCGCCGGGACTGCGCTGCCGAAGGCAGTGGGGACACGGGCCGACTTTGTACCTCATGAGAAATGATTTTTTTTTTCTTTTCTTTTCTTAAGAATAAAAATTTGATTTCAGAAGAAATATTTGCGCACAGTGATCATATACCTTCACACGTGCGCGCGCAGCGCGCATGGGTTTTGCGCTGCCGAAGGCAGTGGGGACCCGGTGTGAGTTTTTACCCGATCAGAAATGATTTTTTTTTTTTTTGGGGGGGGGGGCACGAAGAGTCAGGGAAGGAATACGCGCGCACAGCGCGTGTATCCCTTAACTTGTGCACGCGCAGCGCGCACGGGACTTCGCTGCCGAAGGAGTGGGGACCCGGGACGACATTTTACCCGATCAGAAATGATTTTTTTTAAATTTCTTTTCTTAAGACTAAAAGTTACTGTTAGTGATTCATTAATTATAGTGATTCATTTGAAAATACTGACCCGCTAGCGGGCGAAGCTCGCTAGTCTCCT
This sequence comes from Salticus scenicus, assembly GCA_963930645.1. NCBI lineage: Eukaryota > Metazoa > Arthropoda > Arachnida > Araneae > Salticidae > Salticus > Salticus scenicus. The sequence continues at coordinate 57,238,406 of OZ005662.1, read as the reverse complement.
TATATTATTAAAATCTGTACGCATGTCTTTCTGTGAGAAATACCTTGTGCGCGCTAAAGCTCCAGCGCTAATGGTCGCAGCGTCTCAAAACCGGTGTCGGCAGACGCAGAATTTCTTCAACTCGACATCGCAATAATTCGCTAAGCGATGCGACCCTAATTAGCGGAGATATTAATTAAAACGTTGAGCTATGTCGATCGATAAATGACTGAGAATTCACGGCTATTTGCTTAAAAAGAGACATTCTTACGGAAAAAGTGGAAAATAAATTAGAACTATCAGTCGTATCGTTACAAATATGGTATGAAAGGAAAGGGCCGATTTTTCTCAATCCGATGGTTTAAACGTCTTATGCATCGGACAATTAGATTTTTTTAAATTAACTAAACTAAAAAAAAAAAAAAAAAAAAAATGGCAAGAAATCAAAAGAATTTTAATATCGCAGACGATCGTCTACAGTCTTGAGCGGAAAGAAACACATCTGGTATTTAATGAGGTCACGTGTTTTGGTACTGCGATTAAACATTGCAATTTTAAAAAGGCTTCAGTTTTTAAATGTCGCACACTAAACTTGGTATACAGACATAACATCACAAGAGAGCCTTGCAGTTCAAGTTTCAACGATTTTGGAAAAAATTTACATTTTAATTGGAAATTAAATTTTATTCTAAAATACGCGTATTTTAAATTCTAATTCTAATTAAATTATTTGTAATACATCATTCGAAAGATACTTTAAAGTTCTTTTATATTATAGAAAGTTTTCACCAGATTTACACGTTTTGAGGTGTCCTGGATCAGTTTTCTTTTGTATCTCAGCTACTAATTAAAATAATTTCATAAGTAATACATCATTAGAAAGCTTTGTTGATTTGGTTGGTTGTTTGACTTTTATTGGCGCAAAATCCTCAGTGGGACATGCTGCGCCAAACAATTAAATTAAAAAACAAGAAGCAGCTTCTGGAAAATTAATTTTAATTGGAAATTAAATTTTATTCTAAAATACGCGTATTTTAAATTCTAATTCTAATTAAATTATTTGTAATACATCATTCGAAAGATACTTTAAAGTTCTTTTATATTATAGAAAGTTTTCACCAGATTTACACGTTTTGAGGTCTCCTGAATCGGTTTTCTTTTGTATCTGAGCTACTAATTAAAATAATTCCATAAGTAATACATCATAAGATAGCTTTGTTGGTTTGAAATCGAATAGTAGATTACGGAAATTTCTACCGCCAGATGGCGCTGTAATATTTTAAAATTTCAATATTTCAATTTCTAATTATGATTAAATTGTTTTTAATACATCATTCGAAATATATATTAAAGTTCTTTTATATTATCGAAAGTTTTAACCAGATTTGCACGTTTTGAGGTGTCCTGATTAGGTTTTCTTTTGCATCTCAGCTAATTCAGTTAGACCGTTCAAAATTGGTATATGTAGGTTAATTAGGAAGGGCTGAAAGGGTGGGGAAGATATAGGCGTGCACCGCGCGCACGGGACAGCGCTGCCGAAGGCAGTGGGGACCCGGTCAGACTTTTTAACCGATGAGAAATGATTTTTTTTTTTCATTTTCTTTTCTTAAGAATAAAAATTTGATTTGAGAAGGAATATGTGCGCGTAGCGCGCGTATACCTTCACACGTGCGTGCGCAGCGCGCATGGGTCTGCGCTGCCGAAGGCAGTGGGGACCCGGTGTAAGTTTTTACCCGATCAGATTTTTTTTTTGAGGGGGGGGCATGGAGGGTCAGGGAAGGAATACGCGCATGCAGCGCGCACGCAGCGCGCACGGGGCAGCGCTGCCGAAGGCAGTGGGGACCCGGGCCGACTTTTTACCCAATCAGAAATGATTTTTTTTTTTTAATTTCTTCTCTTAACACTAAAAGTTACTGTTAGCGATTCATTAATTTTAGTGATTCATTTGAAAATACTGACCCGCTAGCGGGCGAAGCTCGCTAGTCTCCTTATATTATTAAAATCTGTACGCGTCTGTCTGTGAGAAATGCCTTGTCATCGCTAAAGCCCTGGCGCTAATGGTCGCATCGACTCGAAACCGGTGTCGACAGACGCAGAATTTCTTCATCTCGACATCGCGATAATTCGCTAAGCGATGCGACCCTAATTAGCGGAGATATTAATTAAAATGTCGACCCATGTCTACCGAAAAATGACCCAGAATTCATGATTAAATGCTTAAAAAGCTTAAATTTTTACGAAATCGACATTTTTTGCGCTGCCGAAGGCAGTGACCCGGTCCGACTTTTTAACCGATGAGAAATAATTTTTTTAATTTTCTTTTCTTAAGAATAAAAATTTGATTCGAGAAGGAATACGTGCGCGCAGCGTGCGTATACCTTCACACGTGCGCGCGCATGGGTCTGCGCTGCCGAAGGCAGTGGGGACCCGGTGTGATTTTTTACCCGATCAGAAATGATTTTTTTTAGGGGGCACGAAGTGTCAGGGAAGGAATGCGGGCGTGCAGCGCGTATCTTTTTTAACTTGTGCGCGCCGGGACTGCGCTGCCGAAGGCAGTGGGGACCCGGGCCGACTTTGTACCTCATGAGAAATGATTTTTTTTTCTTTTCTTTTCTTAAGAATAAAAATTTGATTTCAGAAGAAATATTTGCGCACAGCGCACATATACCTTCACACGTGCGCGCGCATGGGTTTTGCGCTGCCGAAGGCAGTGGGGACCCGGTGTGAGTTTTTACCCGATCAGAAATGATTTTTTTTTTTTTTGGGGGGGGGGCACGAAGGGTCAGGGAAGGAATACGCGCGCACAGCGCGTGTATCCCTTAACTTGTGCACGCGCAGCGCGCACGGGACTTCGCTGCCGAAGGAGTGGGGACCCGGGCCGACTTTGTACCTCATGAGAAATGATTTTTTTTTCTTTTCTTTTCTTAAGAATAAAAATTTGATTTCAGAAGAAATATTTGCGCACAGCGCACATATACCTTCACACGTGCGCGCGCATGGGTTTTGCGCTGCCGAAGGCAGTGGGGACCCGGTGTGAGTTTTTACCCGATCAGAAATGATTTTTTTTTTTTTGGGGGGGGGGGGGCACGAAGGGTCAGGGAAGGAATACGCGCGCACAGCGCGTGTATCCCTTAACTTGTGCACGCGCAGCGCGCACGGGACTTCGCTGCCGAAGGAGTGGGGACCCGGGACGACATTTTACCCGATCAGAAATGATTTTTTTTAAATTTCTTTTCTTAAGACTAAAAGTTACTGTTAGTGATTCATTAATTATAGTGATTCATTTGAAAATACTGACCCGCTAGCGGGCGAAGCTCGCTAGTCTCCTTATATTATTAAAATCTGTACGCATGTCTTTCTGTGAGAAATACCTTGTGCGCGCTAAAGCTCCAGCGCTAATGGTCGCAGCGTCTCAAAACCGGTGTCGGCAGACGCAGAATTTCTTCAACTCGACATCGCAATAATTCGCTAAGCGATGCGACCCTAATTAGCGGAGATATTAATTAAAACGTTGAGCTATGTCGATCGATAAATGACTGAGAATTCACGGCTATTTGCTTAAAAAGAGACATTCTTACGGAAAAAGTGGAAAATAAATTAGAACTATCAGTCGTATCGTTACAAATATGGTATGAAAGGAAAGGGCCGATTTTTCTCAATCCGATGGTTTAAACGTCTTATGCATCGGACAATTAGATTTTTTTAAATTAACTAAACTAAAAAAAAAAAAAAAAAAAAAAAAATGGCAAGAAATCAAAAGAATTTTAATATCGCAGACGATCGTCTACAGTCTTGAGCGGAAAGAAACACATCTGGTATTTAATGAGGTCACGTGTTTTGGTACTGCGATTAAACATTGCAATTTTAAAAAGGCTTCAGTTTTTCAATGTCGCACACTAAACTTGGTATACAGACATAACATCACAAGAGAGCCTTGCAGTTCAAGTTTCATCGATTTTGGAAAAAATTTACATTTTAATTGGAAATTAAATTTTATTCTAAAATACGCGTATTTTAAATTCTAATTCTAATTAAATTATTTGTAATACATCATTCGAAAGATACTTTAAAGTTCTTTTATATTATAGAAAGTTTTCACCAGATTTACACGTTTTGAGGTGTCCTGGATCAGTTTTCTTTTGTATCTCAGCTACTAATTAAAATAATTTCATAAGTAATACATCATTAGAAAGCTTTGTTGATTTGGTTGGTTGTTTGACTTTTATTGGCGCAAAATCCTCAGTGGGACATGCTGCGCCAAACAATTAAATTAAAAAACAAGAAGCAGCTTCTGGATGGGGGAAAACTCATCCAGAGTCAAAAGAACAGCTAAAAGGTAAAATCAAAAAACATAAAATACAGTGTAGATAATAAAAGCAGATGTAAAATATAATGAAAGTGTAGATAATAAAAGCAGATGTAAAATAATAATGAAAGTGTAGATGATAAAAACAGATGTAAAATGTAAAAAAGAGTGTAAATACTAAAATTAGATGTCGTAATAAAAACCAGCATCTTTTAAAAAATTTGTCAATTGATGATGAGGAGTAATGCCTGAAAGGCTCGTCAGGTTTGGTGAGGATGAATTAAAGTGATGTCTGTAAAGATGGCGAAGACAAGGGCAGTCGGTGAGCAAATGGCGAATAGTCAGCACACAGAAATGACACTTCGGACAATCAGGTTCCTCTTCCCCAAGTAGTAAATATTTATGTGTAATCGTTGAATGCCCAATTCTAAGGCGAGTAATTATGACATCTTTTTTTCTAGTGATAAGGGTAGGCCAGATTGCAATTTGAGGTTTTATTTCTTGTAATTTATTATTATGTTGATTATCCCACTCCCGTTGCCAAATAGTTTTAAAAGTGCTTCTAAGTGTGTGCTTAATGTCATCATATGGTACAGGACAATTTAGGAGAATAGAAGCCGGCCTTGCGGCTTTGTCCGCTGCCTCATTTCCCTTAATGCCAACATGGCCAGGAACCCAGCAAAACAAAATGTCAAATCCCTTTTTTAGAAGGTCGTTATAAGTTTTTAAAATTGAGATAAAAGAGAGGTTACAAGAACTGGGTGAAAGAGAATCAAGAACACTCTTTGAGTCAGTATAGATTATGAATTTTCGATTGGAATGAGATGAAATATAGTTAAGGGCAACCTCAATAGCAAAAAACTCTGCAGAGAAAATAGAATAAGAGTTAGGAAGTTCATAGCTAAAAGTAATGTTATCAGAAACGACACCACAGCCAACCTTATCAACAGTCTTAGAGCCATCAGTAAAAATTTCTGTATAATCCATATAGTTGTTACGATGTGCAGTGAAAAGGGTCTTAAAGATGGAAGCATCTGTGTTAGCTTTGTCAAAACCTTTAAAAGGATAAATGCAAGAAATAACTTGGAAATTCCAAGGTGTCATATTTAAAAGATCTCTAGGACGAACTTTGGTGGGAAGATGGGAAATGCTTGGAAGATAGTTTTTTATTCTGAGACCTAAATGTGGGATGCATGATGAACGATTTAAAAAGAGATTGTCATTATTACTACGGATATGAGGATGAAGCGGATGATTAGGATGTGAAAGAGTTCGATAGTACAGTTGCAAAGATAGCTGTTGTCTAATATTAGTGAGGGATGGCTCTACACAGTCTGCATATAAACTGAGAATTGGAGAAGTTCGAAAAGCCCCTGAGCAAATCCTAAGAGCAATTTGATGCACTGTGTCAATCTTTTTCAGATAAGAAAAAAGAGCTGACCCATAAATTTCACAGGCGTAATCTAGCTTTGAGCGAATAACAGAATGGTAGATTTTAAGCAAGGAATTGCGATCTGCACCCCAAGATGTGTTCGAGAGTACTTTTAAAATGTTTAAAGTTTTGTCACATTTCGTCCTTAAATATGATATATGTGGCTTAAAATTAAGTTTTTTGTCAAAAATTACACCCAAAAAGCGGGCAGAGTCAACAACCAAAATAGGTCTGTCATTTATAAAAATCTGTGGATCAGGATGAAGACCCCGTTTGCGACAAAAGTGCACACACTGTGTTTTGTCAATAGAAACAGTAAAACCATTCTTATTAGTCCATTTTATGATGTTTTTTGTAGCAAGTTGTAGTTGGCGTTCAATGAAGCGCATGTCATTCCCCTGGCAAGAGATTTGCAGGTCGTCAACATAAAGACTACCATGGACACTTTGTGGTAGTTGTTCTAGGATATTATTGATTTTTAAAGCGAAAAGTGTGACACTCAGGACACTGCCTTGAGGTACACCTTCTTCCTGAAAGTAAAAATTTGAAAAAACTGAACCAATACGAACTTGGAAGCGTCTGACTTCTGACTCTCAAAAAATTCTCAATAAAAATAGGAAGATTCCCCCGAAAGTTCAAATTAAAAAGGTCTTTTAAAATGCCATGGCGCCATGTCTTGTCATAGGCCTTTTCCATATAAAAAAAAATTGACACCAAATAGTTACGTCTTGCAATTGCTTTCCGAATATTTGTCTCCAATAATAAAATATTGTCAACCGTTGAACGGCCCCGTCGAAAACCACTTTGCCAAGGGGAAATTAAATTATGCTTTTCAAGAATATACACCAGTCTAGTATTTACCATTTTCTCAAGCAGTTTACATAGGCAGCTAGTTAGAGCAATGGGTCTATAATTTTTTGGATCGGTAGCATCTTTGCCAGGCTTTGGAAAAGGAATAACAATAGCATCGTGCCAAGCAGCAGGAAATATATGCTTAGTCCAGATTCTATTATAGAGAAGAAGCAGGTTATTAAGGGACGCTTTGGATAAATGGTTGATCATAATGTAAGTAATTCCGTCAGGCCCAGGAGCAATGTTATGGCAACGTTTTAAACTGTCTCTCAGTTCTCTTCCTGTAAATAAAGTATTGTAATTTGGTGATGAGCGGGACATAAAGTTTATTGTTGAGCGTTCAGAATTACGTTTGAAAGACAGAAAGGGTTCAAAATAGGAATTTGTACTAGAGATGTTAGATAATGTTCTACCAATGGTATCTGCAATATTTTTGGTTGAGGTAATAGTTTGGCCATTTTCTTTTAAAAAAGAGATGCTATGATTAGTATAAATACCCATTGCTTTCTTGACACGATGCCACAATTTTTTGCTGCTAATATTGGAGGTAATACTTGAAACGTAATTAACCCAGGAATCTTTCTGAGCTTTCCTGCGTATTCTCCGTACACTGGCCTTTGCTTGTTTGAATGCAATATAATTTGTAGTTGTTGGGTAACGCCTAAAAATGCCCCATGCTTTTTGTTGCTTTCTCTTTGCAATGTTACATTCTTCATTCCACCAAGGCTTTGGGTATTTAGCAAGACGACCAGACGATTTTGGAATTGAGATGTTAGCAGAGTTGATGATGCAGTTAGTGACATCAGCAACTGCTTTGTCAATATCACCCTCAATCATTGATTGCGTAATAGTAGCTTTCATAGTAAAGGAGGTCCAGTCGGCCTTGTCATAAATAAAGCGTGGATTACCAGGATGATGGTCGTTAAAATTATAAAAAGGATAAAAATGATGGAAAGTGGTGACTACTATGTAGATCGTTACTCACAAAAAAATTAAAATATGGATATAGATTGGGAGAGCAGATGGCAAGGTCAATTGCATGGAAAGTCCTAGAAGGCTCGTGAAAGTAAGTATTGTCCCCGTTATTTAAGATACACAAGGATTTGTCAGTAATAATATTTTCAATGATTTGACCACGGGGGTTATTATTAGGGCTTCCCCATAGCGAATTATGTCCATTAAAATCTCCTAGTATTAAGAAGGGAGTTGGAAGTTGAGAAATAAGGCTATTGAGGTCATGCTGGTTTATGGATGCATTTGGTGGAAGATAGAGAGTGCAAACGGTCATTAATAGATGAGAGTGTAATTGAATGGCAACAGCTTGAATGTTCGTATTTAAAGGTATATTGGAGTGTGGTACATTATTAGAAATCAGAAGGGCTACCCCACCTGTAGCTCGGTCAGACTGTGTAAAATCTTTCCTGAAACAGGTATAGCCACGAATTTTGACTTTATCGTCTTGTCTTAAGTATGTTTCTTGGAAAGCGAAGCATATAGGCCGATGATCAGAGATGATACCTCTGATTTCATCACGTTTATTTATAAAACCTCGGCAATTCCATGAAATGAAATTGGTCATTTTTTTTTTTTTTTTTTTTAGATTATAACATCGACGTCATCTTTGTTGATTTGGAATCGAACAGTACATTACAGAAATTTCTACCGGCAGATGGCGCTGTAATATTTTCAATATTTCAATTTCTAATTATGATTAAATTATTTTTAATCCATCATTCGAAAGATATTTTAAAGTTCTTTTATATTATCGAAAGTTTTCACCAGATTTACACGTTTTGAGGTCTCCTGATTAGGTTTTCTTTTGCATCTCAGCTAATTGAGTTAGACCGTTCAAAATTGGCATACGTAGGTTAATTAGGAGGGGCTGAAAGAGTGAGGAAAAAATAGGCGTGCACCGCGCGCGTATCCCCTAACTTGTGCGCGCACGGGACTGCGCGGCCGAAGGCAGTGGGGACCCGGTCCGACTTTTTAACCGATGAGAAATGATTTTTTTTTTTTTTCTTTTCTTAAGGGGACTTTCTACCTATCGACTTCGAAAGCCGAAGCCAATGCTATTCTATGGGAAATTTTGCCCCATTATAATTCATTAACTAATACATATTTTTAAATTCCGTTTTCACTTTCCGAAAAGTCACAACTATTAAACAATTTATCGCTTTCTAAAAACTGATTTTTTTTTTTTTTTTTTAAGATTTCATTTTTAAGCTCAAAAATAAAAAAATTCATATTGTGAGAATTCGCATTTTATAACCTCAAAATAAAATATTAAAAATTTAAAAAAATAATTTTTAGAAAGCGATAAATTGTTTAATAGTTGTGAAGTTTCTAAATGTGAAAACGGAATTTAAAAATATGTATTAGTTAATGAGATATAATGGGGCGAAATTCTCCATAGAATAACATTGGTTCTGGCTTCTGGGGACGATAAGTGGAGAGGCCTCTTTTGAATAAAAATTGGATTTGAGAAAGAATATGTGCGCGCAGCGCGCGTATACCTTCACACGTGTGTTAGCAGCTCGCATGGGTTTGCGCTGCAGTGGGGACCCGGTCCGACTTTGTACCCGATGAGAAATGATTTTTTAAATCTGCTTTTCTTAAGAATAAAAATTTGACTTGAGAAGGAATATGTGCGCGCAGCGCACGCATACCTTCACACGTGTGCGCGCACGGGTCTGCGCTGCCGAAGGCAGTGGGGACCCGTTGTAGTTTTTACTCGATCAGAAACGATTTTTTTTAGGGGTCAGGAAGTGTCAGGGAAGGAATAAGCGCGCAGTGCGCACGGAACTGCGCTGCCGAAGGCCGTGGGGACCCGGGCAGACTTTTTAGCCAATCGTAAATGATTTTTTTTTTTTTCTTTTAATAACACTAAAAGTTACTGTTAGTGATTCATTAATTTTAGTGATTCATTTGAAAATACTGACCCGCTAGCGGGCGAAGCTCGCTAGTCTCCTTATATTATTAAAATCGGTACGCATTTCTCTTTCTGTGATAAATGCCTTGTGTGCGCTAAAGCTCCGGCGCTAATGGTCGCAGCGCCTCGAAACCGTTGTCGGCAGACGCAGAATTTCTTCAACTCGACATCGCGGTAATTCGCTAAGCGATGCGACCCTAATTAGCGGAGATATTAATTAAAACGTTGAGCTATGTCGATCGAGAAATGACTGAGAATTCACGGCTATTTGCTTAAAAAGAGACATTCTTACGGAAAAAGTGGAAAATACATTAGAAATATCAGTCGTATCGTTACAAATATGGTGTCAAAGGATAGGGCCGATTTTTCTCAATCCGATGGTTTAAACGGCTTATCCTTCGGACAATTAGATTTTTTTAAATTAACTAAACTAAAAAAAAAAAAAATAGTGGCAACAAATCAAAAGAATTTTAATATCGCAGACGATCGTCTACAGTCTTGAGCGGAAAGAAACACATCTGGTATTTAATGAGGTCACGTGTTTTGGTACTGCGATTAAAAATTACAATTTTGAAAAGTCTTCAGTTTTTCAATGTCGCACACAAAACTTTGTATACAGACCTAACATCACAAGACATTGCATTTCAAATTTCATCGATTTTGGAAAAAAATTACATTTTAATTGGAAATTAAATTTTATTCTAATACGCGTATTTTTAATTCTAATTATGATTAAATTATTTTTAATACATCATTCGAAATATATTTCACAGTTCTTTTATAGTTTCGAAAGTTTTCACCCGATTTACACGTTTTGAGATGTCCTGAATCAGTTTTCTTTTGTATCTCGACATCTTGTTTGTATGCTGATCTTGTTTTAATTTCTGATTTATACAGTACCTCTTAAAATAATTCATTACTTTTATTTAAAATTATTAATTACTAGCAGGCTTTGCCCGCTTCGCTGGACACTATATTTAAATGATTTCTTTGTAACTGAATATATTTCGATTGGCGACTATTTTCGTCACAGCTTTAGTATGGGACCTCCTTGGCAATATCAAACCTTTTTTGAACTTCTCGAATCTGTACAAAAAAAGAAAAAAAAAAAAAAAACTACTATTAAAACAAATATTTTCGAAAATAGTCCAATAGCTGGTGTTAATTCTTCGAATATTCTGGAAACAGGTGAAGCTGTTACTCGTACAGTATAAGTCATGATTCGATGAATGATCTGGGACAGTCTAAAAAATAGTCACTTGTTCCACAGGAGTAAAGCAAATAACATCAACTACACCAGAGCAAAAATTTTCACTCACTCACGAAAAATGTCCAGTTGATTAGAGCTCAATCCCTAAAGTGCAATGACTCAGAATAGGTCTCTGAATAACTCTGGATCGCAGTGACTACATACTCTTTCGCAAAAATCAACTCACACCTACTTATATCTTTTGGCGATGGGGCTTGGAGATGACTCCATCGATAATCCCTTGGTAAGCTCAAGGTCTACGATCCCGTGTGTCGGAGAGCTTCGAAACATCGGGAACCCTAAACTATCATTTTTCACCAAGACTATGCTTTCTATTCTATTAAACATATCTTTATTTAGTTATTTAAATATTAATTTGAATTAATCAAATATTTCTGCCCGACAGCGTGCAAGTGCAGTCACCCACAGCAGCTCATTTATTTGTATGTTCAATTAGCGTAGTGATTGGTATATAAAAAAATAAATAAATAAATAAACATTATCGTGCTACACAACTTTATTGAATCTCTCCCTTGGCGGCTTTTGAATTTTTGTAGCCATATTAGCGATTTTTTTTATTTTTTTTTTTTTTCTTTTTGTATAATTTCTTGCATAAAAATAGAAAGCGTTTTATCGGACACCTTTTCGTTAACATATAAGAACCCTTCATATTCTGTTTATTTTATTTATGGTTTTTAGGTTTAAAATAGTGCTTAATGAAATAAATTTTCTATTTTTAAAACTGCACTTTTTTTCCTATAAAATTATCTACTCAGATAAAAATAGATCATTTATGTGACTACTATTTCAGTTTTTTTTTTTTTTTTTCGTTTTGTAGTATTTTATAAATTTTACATTTTTCTTGAACTACCTAGATTAAAATTGCTGTTGCTAAATTAAACCTCTTTTATATTTTTCTTGAACTACCTAGATTAAAAAATGCTATATTAAGCCTCTTGGCGAAAAATGTTCGGTGTACTTCAACGCAACAATTTAAAAAATCACCCAGGAGGATCTACTATAAATAAAACTGATTTTAGTACAACACACATTAGCATCGTAAACTATATTAGCACTTTGTAAAAGAAATTTTAAATTAAAAATGACGTCAATTTTTTGAGATGCATAATTTATTTATTTATTTTTTATTTTTTATTGTTCAAGTTTAGATAAATGTATTTATTTTCCTGTTGGGAAAAAAAATAAACTCGACAACAATTAAATTATGGATAATTAAATTTAATTTTGGCAACAATTAAATTATGGTTAAAATTTAAATGGCTAATTTTTTGCTATTATTAGCTTACAAAATTACTATTTTATGCATAAAAATAACAAAAAAAAAGTTTTTTTTCGGAATAAAAGGTAGCCAACTTTTTAAGTTAGGGTATAAGCTATCTCCATAACAAATTTTATCGAAATCCATCGAGCAGTTTTAGCGTGAAACTCAGTCAAATAAACGGACATTCACATTTATAATATATATAAGATTTTTATGACTTTGCATATACGCGCCTGGAGTCCGCCATCTTGTTCCCCTGTTTCTCATATTTGTCGCATTACATTTGCTTACTGGTATAGTTTGAAATTTTTTCTTTATACAAAATTACTTTTTTAAATCTTTTTTTTTTTTTATTATTATTATTAATTTGCGTAGTGCCAGGAGATTGCCATCTTGTTTCTTTATTTATCTGTTACATTATTGTAACAATGCTTACAGAACCTTCGGCTTATTTTCCGGTGCGGTTTATCTAAGAGTATTGTTTTATTTAGCAGTATTTTAATAAGCTGCGACTTATATACACTAAATTACGGTAATTGTTTTGGTGTTGCTTGTATCAATTTATACCCTGCTGTGAAGATTCTTTGCGTATTCTGCAACCATAGATATTTACAAAACAATATTCAAAGAGTATAATACCCTAAAGTAAAATGACTTGAGGATTTTAGAATAAAAATAAAATTATTTGATTTATTATATGGAATAAAAAAATTGTTTGCTAAACATGGTGGATTTCATGAATAAAATAGGATATTAAGTTCATTTTTCCCTTTTCAACTAACTCAATTATTCGTTTCAGATAAATTGGAGTTGAAGGCTGGTTTTTATACTAACTTAACTATATGTGAAAATTCTGCCTTCCACTCCAATTTATCTGAAATGAATTTTCAGAGTTGCTGAATAAAAATTTCTGAATTAACTCAATTATTTTTTATTTTTCTCGATAGAAAAATGTGAAACACACAAAGTAATATAACACCACATTATATTTTAAAAAAAATGTTGTATAGCATTAATTAAAAAAGAAATTTAAAAGAAAAAAAGAAGTAAGCGAAAGATAATTCTGATTTTTTACACATGTTATATATGCTTGCCAAGCTATTCAATTATTTTTTGTATAATTTTTTGAAATTATATACATTTAATGAAAGTCCTGATTGTGCAAATTAAAATTTCAGATGAGGCAGTGAAAATGTGTCTTTTTTTTTTTTTTTTTTTTGTCATGTTTGTCACGCTACCTTATTAACTATAAATTATTTTTTCTTTTATGTCAAAAGTTTAGTATATATATAAGGCTAAGTGATTTCCTTCGACTCTGTGTGTGGACGCAAGTTGTCACCTAATTTTCATACTTTAGTTAATTTTAAAAAATCTAATTATCCGATCGATAAGCTGTTTAATCAGACGGATTCAGGAAAATCGCCCCTTTCATTTGGTACCTTATTTGTAACGAATTTTTGATTAGATTTTTTTAAATTAATTAAAATATGAAAATAACCTGGTAATAGCTTTAAAATAGACATTTAAATTTTTAACTGCTGGAAAAAAAAAAAAAAAAATATATATATATATATATATATATATATATAATATTAAATTTGCTCATGCATATGAAAAAATGATGTCTTTATAACGTTAAAATAAATAGTAATTTTAAAGGCAACGAAGAGATGAATAAAGTACAAAAATTTCGCACGGGCTTGCTAGTTATTTATAATACAGACAAATGGATGTGTCAGCACACTAAAATTTATTGTGATAAATTAATATTTAGTACTTAATATTGAACAAATACTCAGTCTGGTATCATATGTGTTACAAATGAAATTAACCTAATGACAAAATACACCTTTTATGATTTCTGAAAAATATTCACTAAAGACTGATATATTTAACATTTTATTTTCCCAATGAAAATAGAAAAAAAAATCACAAGTATACATCATTGATACAAAACGTTGAAAAACAAAATTTTGTTTACGTTTCGTGCATCATTTCCAACAATTTACTTGACATAATAATCGACAGCTTTGATATGCAATTCATTGGCTTGCGTGGGATATTGCTGTATGAAAGATTGCCATTTTACGCTTTTGATTATCTCTTTAATTTTTATGCAGAATAAAGCTGTGGCATCCTTGAGCAGTTCTTTCTCGTCATACTTTAGTGCTAAGGCTATGAAATCACAGAAAGTCTCTACACACATCTCTTTCTTCATTAAGTACACGCACTCTTCTTTCAGCTGATTTTCCTGATACTTATCTGCCAATACGTATAACTCGCAGACGTTCTCCACGGTCAGGTCATCCATTTTTCCTGTATACACGAAATGGATGAAAGAACGGAAAATACCTGGTTCACAGTCGTTGATGGATACTGTTCCTGTAACTTTTTCTTTCATCTCTGTATTCAACATCGTCTTGAAATACGTGTTTCGGCCAGCTAAAATATTTTTATGAAGCCGGAATTCTTTATCTTTCACACTGACTGTTACGTCACTATAGTCTTCTGTCTCAAATATGTCTGTTAAGTCCTTTACCAACTTTTCATTGACTGAAAGAGAAATGCATAGAATTTCTCAAATTATATGTATTATACATAACATTTTCAAACATTTCACAGTAAGAAAAATGAAATCACATTAAGAAATGGGAGATTTAAATACATATTAAAGTTAACAAAAAAAAAAAAAAAAAAAAAAAAGTCATGTGTAACAACCATACGACTTCTGTTACTCATTGTTAGATGCATTATACACTTTTTGGCGATAATGTAGTCAGAAGCCCCTAAAGAATCAGACATCTAGCAATTTTTTTGTAAGAAGAAACTGAAGTAAAGACATATAAAATATAGTTTACTTAGCGGTGTGATGGATTCAGTTACAGATTCAGAAGGCCTCACTTGAATTGCAACTTTTGTTAAAATTGCAACTTATTATTTTAGTAAAACTAAAAAATAACTACTCTTGTGAAATAACATAACAAAGTTTTTATAATAAGACGAAATAGTACAAAACCATTCCATTTAACATCCTGTTCATACAGGAAAATCATAAAAACATGCATCACATATACATGTGATTCCTAGCATGTGTAAAAATTACAGAGAAGTTCAGGAGAACGACTTCTCTCTACTCTGTGCATAATCCAAGTCCTTAGAGTTTTTCTGATTTTTCAGTCCTCCAAAAATTTTGATGAGATGCAAAGGGAGGAAAAAACTATTTTCCCACAAGATGACAACAAATCAGAAAGTTTTTGGTCACGTGAGATACATAAGTTCACACCTAGTTTAACAGTTCATTGGTGTTTGCTAGGTGTCAAAATGTCCGGTTACCACCTTTGCCTAGCAGCGCAAGGCGGCATTATCAAAGTCGAGCGTGAAATTGCGGTGACTTTGCATCTGAGAGTGTGAAAGGATGCACGGAATGTTCGTTTTCATGAATTCGCAGACAGAGAGGCACCTCGGCCTCACACTGGCAGTCGAGTACAAAAGAAAAACTTGACGATGTCACAGCGGGTTTTAGAAAAATCGGTAGAGCCGTTTTTTGAAACACCCATTTCCGAAATCTAACACTGACTCAGGCTGTTTGTTAAATATTCTAATTTGAAATTTTCTTTAAGTTATTCTAAATATAAGAGTTTATCAACATAGCAAAATTGAGCGATATTTCATATAAATTTGCATTTTGGGGACTGTTGCACTGAAAATGGTATGGAATTGCATTAAAAACTAAACTACAAAACTGACACTAATAAAATAAATTAATAGATTAGACTAAGGTAAATGCATAGAGCTTAACGGTAGGTAGCCTATTAGTTGGGTCATTTGAGTATGTGAGAGACACACAGAGAGAGAGAGAGAGAACATGATCTGTAAACTATACATATAACAAGGGCAAAAATCAAACAAACAGAAACAACACATAAAATGGAGATTAATCCGAAATAAATAAATAAAAATATGAGAACTACTTTAAAATAATTTCACTTTGCAACATCGTTATCAAGGGCAAATTATAGCAATAGGAAAAAAAAAAAAAAAACCTAAAGTGTTTCTGATAATAATATTGATTAAAGAATAAGAAATGTCTAATATCGTATGTATATGTATATACTATATATACGTACAGTCAGTATAAATAAAATGGAAGATTATATAGTAGACAATTATACATTAGATAAAACTTTAAAAGACAGAATTATAAAATGACTCAAGCTATGTATCAATATTTGTAAGAACATTTCTAGAATATTTTCTATTAATTGTATGTTTAGGGTGATTTATTGTATAAAAAAATATAAGAATATTGAAATATTTCTTTTTACAGTACTTTCTGTAACATTTGATATTAAGCTATAAGCAGTTTTATTTCTCATTAAAACTAGCATAGCATGCAAATGTTTTCCACTTTTTTTTTTTTTTTTTTTTTTTTTTTTTTGACTTCCATTACCTATTGCAGTAATGAAAGTTTTACATTTGGTCAAGATTCCATTTCAAGTTTTAACATGATAACTTACATGTTTTAAAGTCTCCAAAGACAAAAAAAAAAAAAAAAAAAAAAAAAAAAAAAATGTTTTCACAATTGGTTAGTGTATATCTATATAAGGGTTTTTTGACAAGACTCCCACTCAAAAAAAAAAAAACTCTGACTTTTTGAAGTCTATTTTTATAAAATTCTAGCTTACAAAATTTAGTTGGGGACATCAGAGACAGTTTACAACATAAAATATAACGTAGTACATTTTAAACTGCATGCTCAAAAAGTATTTCCCAGATTTATATCATCATTTTCCCAGGTTTTGGGGCAATTTTTGGAATTTCCTCTGACATATTTCACTAATTTTTAAATTTGCTAACTTTTCCAAATTTTCTAGGTTTTCCATAATCTATAGTAATCCTAGTCTGACTATCATATCTCGAAAACGGATTAAGACAGAACGATGAAACTTCAGAATTAAAACAGGTCTAGTGTACAGATGATTTTATCAACTTTTGGTGAAAATTGAAAAAGTAGGACCGTAAGACCGTACCTCAAAACAGGCTCTTAACGATTTTCTTTCAGATTCGTTTTGTATAAAGTTCTCCGTTTCCGGTGAATAGATGAGGTTTTTTTGGGGAGGGTGTGGGGTGGGGGAACTGGGATGAGGGATCGAAAGTCAGTATTTCAAAAACGGCCATGACGATTTTCTTCAAATTTACTACATAAAGTTTTTTTTTTAGATATCCCTTTGTGCGTATTATTTGGTTCATAAACGAAAATTAACAAGTAATTAATTGTGTATGCATGTGAGCGAACATGAAAGCGTCTAAATGCTTTGTTTGAATGAGCTGAAAGTTAGTTCGTATGTTACAGCTCATCACAGCATATAAGAATAAGCATATTATTATATATAAGCATATTCTTCATATATAAGCATATATGAAGAATAATAGAAATTACCATATATGGCAGTTTCTATTATTCTGTGATACTTATTCCCCGTACGTATAACTAACTGTACGCACACATACACACAGAGTGAGAAAGGGGGGTGGGGAGATATATGGGTGATTGTGACTCAAAGGTAAAAAACCTGAAAATTAGTTCCTCAAATTAGATAAAACCCAAAATATCAAATAATACTCAAACTATTTAGGTGAGAAGCCCTCAATCTTTTTACATTTCATTCATATATCATCTGGAAGACAAATGAACAACCAATGAAAACAAAAAATAACTTTATAGGAAATATAAAAATACAGATGGGTTAGAGAAAAAACCCTGAACACAAACACCCATGGATATACCTACATTTTTGTTTTAAAAACCACTGTTACACATTAATTTTTTCTTTTCTTTCTTTGAAGAAATCAATTTCGCATTTACACACATACCGCCAATCAAAAACTTAAAATTTCGGCAAATATTAGATGAATGATAAATAATAAAATAATTAGAATGATGAATAAAAGTATATCAGATACCTTTAGCTCTCATTGTTCGACATTCGTGGTCACACCACTTCTTTAATGGAACTGTACCATTGCAAGATGGACAAGCAATTGGCTTAGCCAGGCATTTCTCCTTGTGAGATGAAACATATTTATCATCATATTCTTTCTTACAATGAGAACACTCGGTTGTTAGAATGTTACCTTAAAAAAAGCATAAAACTTCAGTGAAGAAAATTTTGTAAGCACACACACAAAAAAGAAAGAAAAAAAATCTTTAAAAAATTAAATATTTAAATTTCTATCAAAAGTTATGGGAAAAATACAACTGAGTATTGTAATCGAACACCGATATAATATCAATGGCGCCCATAGCATATATCCCTAGAAGGTGTCGTTCTGAAATCAATCATGTGAAAATCGGTCTCACAGCTTCTCCTTGTGAAATCTGTATATGCTTTTCAGATCAATTTGGGAAAAAAGAAGTCTATTTGCCAGTGGGGACAGAAAAGAGCTTTTCACGAATAGTGTGATGTATTTGTAGTACAGTATATTTAAAAGTTGGCTGAATCTCCTCAGTTGTACATTATCCACTCCACGTGGACTGTGGTAGCACACCTTGTCAAGCTAATGTATTACCAGCAATCTATTTCTGTATTATTACCTGATAATCGAGGAATGGCATATTCAACAAACTGAAAGAATATTGCGTAGAAGTGAACTGAAGAAAAGTGTGTAGAATTGAAAGAGTGGGGTCCATGTACAATAAGGGTAGATTTTTAATCATCGGTAATAAATGCATGTAGAACAGTAGTTCTCGTAACTTCTAAATCAGGCTGCAATAATTTTTATTTTACTCATTCTGTAAGCAGATATCAGGAAGGATTTGCCTCTGGAGATATAAGGATTGTGTTTGACTATGTCATCGAACCAACAATGCTGTCGAAGATTAGTATTCAAAATTAAACAGAAGTATTGGCCTGAAACAACCGTATCTCCAAATATTGGTGAAATGTGCTTAAGAAATAGCATTAAATGTTGTTGGTTTAAATGGGACCGCAGAGTAAGCAGAGTCCTTTTGAACATTTAATAATAAAGAAAAGAAAAATTATATATAGCCGGCATTTCTTGCCGCACGTATAGAATAGCTTTCTCGTACAGACAGAGACAAACTCTCTCAGGAACGAAGGATGCGAAGCTCTCTCTTCTGTTGATTATGTATGACGACATAATCTGACGACATAAAGACAGGTACGCTTGTTAGCAAATGATATGAGGAAACATGCATTGAAAATTTCTACATTTCCCCCTTTTTTCAACAAATGTTTCGAAAATAAAAATTACAAGATAAAAAGAACTTTTATATACCATGTTTTTAAATTTTCTGTTGAATCATATAAACGCTACTGAAGGCAGCGGGAACACGGAGCAATTGGATAAAAGTATTTAAAAAATTCCTTGCTATCGTGTTTTGCGCTATTATAAAAGTTTCAAAGCCAGGAAGTTAGTTAAAAGTTGATTGCAAGCTTTGTACTGGTAACGCTGCCGAAGGCAGCAGGGTCCCGAAGCAATCGGTTAAAAATATTTTTAAAATGCATTTTCACCGTATTCTGAACTATTCTGAAAGTTTCAAATGTCTAGTAGCTACTCGGGAAGTTAGTTAAATAGCTTTTCTGTTGAATCATATAAACGCTCACGAATACAGTAGGGACCTGAAACAGTTGACTAAAAGTATGAAAAAAATGTATTGTCACCATGTTCTGAGCTATCCTGAAAGTTTCAAATATCTAGCTAGTCGGGAAGTTAGTGAAAAATCGATTGCAAGCTTTGTACTGGTAATGCTGCCGTGGGCAGCAGGAACCCGAAGCAGTTGGTTAAAAATATTTAAAAAATGCATTTTCACCGTGTTCTGAACTATTCTGAGAGTTTCAAATGTCTAGCTAGTCGGGGAGTTAGTTAAATAAATTTTCTGTTGAATCATATAAACGCTGCCGAATGCAGTAGGGACCTGAAACAGTTGACTAAAAGTATTTAAAAAATGTATTGCCACCGTGTTCAGAGCTCCCCTTAAAGTTTCAATTATCTAGCTAGTCGGGAAGTTAGGGAAAAATCGATATGTCAAGCTTTGTACTGGTGAAGCTGCCGAAGGCAGCAGGAACCCGAAGCAGTTGGTTAAACATATTTAAAAAATGCATTTTCGCCGTGTTCTGAACTATTCTGAAAGTTTCAAATGTCTAGCTAGTCGGGAAGTTAGTTAAATAAATTTTCTGTCGAATCATATAAGTGCTGCTGAAAGCAGCGGGACCTGAAATAGTTGACTAAAATTATTAGAAAAATGTATTGTCACCATGTTGTGAGCTGTCCTGAAAATTTCAAATATCTAGCTAGCCGGGAAGTTAGTTAAAAATCGATTGCAAGATTTGTACTGGACAAACAAACAAACAAACAAACAAGAATCGAAGTTAATAAAAACATGGTAAAAATATGTATATACATAATTAATTAATTAATTTGTACCTTATACTTTGTCCGTTTTATATTCACATTATGCATTTCGGATGCAAACCACATCCTTCATCAGATGATTCATGACTGTCCTCGCTGTCTGTGTTTATGTTGCTTTCTTCTTGGGTTCCTCTCTTCGTTTCAGTTCGTTTTCCTTGGGTTTTAAAGATTAGATGGTTCCAGTTATTGGGGATAGTAGCATGTTCACGTTCATTGATTGCTGTCGTGTTAGTAAGGATTTCGAGGGATTCTCTTTTTAGGGCGTAGCTGTGATTATTATAGTTAGCGATTTTTTTAGTTGTTATGGTGTTAATATCTATGGGGTTAGAGGAGTGGGTAGAAGCAAGAGCTGTTGAGTGGCGGTTATGTTTTAGGTCGGCTTTATGTTCTTTTTCTCGTTCGTAGATTTTCCGTTTTGTAACACCGATGTAACATGCTTGTGATTTATTAATGTGTTTGAAGTCTATTTTGTAAATTCCTGCGGTTGATCGGCTATCGATTATGTCTTTTTCGTTGCGGATGTGTTGGAAAATATTACGGTTTGGTTTTATTGGGATATTGATATTATGTTTTTTAGCTTCGTTTTGGATTTTTATACTATTGCCGTTACAGAATAGTATAAAACTGTAACGGCAATAGTATAAAAATCCAAAACGAAGCTAAAAAACATAATATCAATATCCCAATAAAACCAAACCGTAATATTTTCCAACACATCCGCAACGAAAAAGACATAATCGATAGCCGATCAACCGCAGGAATTTACAAAATAGACTTCAAACACATTAATAAATCACAAGCATGTTACATCGGTGTTACAAAACGGAAAATCTACGAACGAGAAAAAGAACATAAAGCCGACCTAAAACATAACCGCCACTCAACAGCTCTTGCTTCTACCCACTCCTCTAACCCCATAGATATTAACACCATAACAACTAAAAAAATCGCTAACTATAATAATCACAGCTACGCCCTAAAAAGAGAATCCCTCGAAATCCTTACTAACACGACAGCAATCAATGAACGTGAACATGCTACTATCCCCAATAACTGGAACCATCTAATCTTTAAAACCCAAGGAAAACGAACTGAAACGAAGAGAGGAACCCAAGAAGAAAGCAACATAAACACAGACAGCGAGGACAGTCATGAATCATCTGATGAAGGATGTGGTTTGCATCCGAAATGCATAATGTGAATATAAAACGGACAAAGTATAAGGTACAAATTAATTAATTAATTATGTTAATGTCCTATAATAATAAAACGAATTATGTATATACATTTTAACAGCATTTTAAAAAATTACAGAAAATTATTTTTATGTAAAAATCACTTAAAATGAGAGAAGTGTTAGTAAAGAAATAAAATTATAAACAAATAATTATGGTTAATATAATAAAATATGTATAATATAAGTAAATAATTTCTTAATGAACACACAGTTTAAATACAAAGTTCATCAGTCCTGATTATTAAGTCCGATTATATTACAACACTTTTCATGTTTATGTGAATTTAGACATTTTGTTAAAATGTCTGCAGCTTGTTCATCGGATGTAACATATTTAATGTCTATTAATTTATTATTGTTGCAAACTTCGCGCACAAAGTGATGTCTAATATCTATGTTACCGTGAAAGACAGAAATTGGAGAATGTCGACTTTCACCGGTGAATGTCAACAAACACCAAATACGTCGGTGAAAGATCGAATATTTCATTACATTCTTGTACATTCGGACCCTCACCGGTGTATGTCGACAATCACAGATATGCTCTGGTGGAGGTCGAAAAGAGAGGAGCAGACAAAGAGGCGACTGGCTGTTTCCCGCCAAATCCTTTGTTCTGCCTGGAGTCAGTAAGCTTTGTCAGTCTTATGCAAGGTGAGAGCAACGTTTTCTTAATTTTTTTTTCCGATACCCTAATTCATACAGAATGGATACTGCAGTGAATCGTGATCTTTTTCTTGAAAAGTTAAGTGCATTAATTGCAGGTAAACGAGAAGACAATTGTTTTTATTTTTCTCAAGAAAAGTACTTTAAAATACTTTCTGAAGTGGTTTCTGCTAAAACTAAGTGCAACACACCTTTGGATTATAGACGATTAAAACGTTTTGACGTTTTAAAAATTAATGATGAAGAGAAGTTAATTGTACCATTAAAACCAGGAGAAACGAATATACAGTATTATGTTACCAATGAGGAATTGTTCAGTATACTATATGAAACTCACACTACAATAGGCCACGGAGGAAGAACACGTATGCTTAAAGAGTTGCAAAATAAATACAAAAATATTACATATGAAGTTGTAATGTTGTATTTAAATTTATGCAAACAGTGTCAAATGAAACACAGTGCACCTAGGAAAGGTATTGTTGTGAAACCAATGTTCAGTTCTGAGTTAAACTCAAAATGTCAAGTTGATCTGATAGATCTGCAGTCAAACAGGGATGGCGAATATAAGTTCATAATGGTGTATCAAGATCATTTAATTAAGTTTGTCCAGCTACGACCTTTGAAAACTAAGAGGGCTTAAGAAGTAGCGTATCACGTTCTTCCAATATTTTTAACATTTGGTGCTCCAGCAATATTGCAATCAGATAATGGTAGAGAATTCAGTAATCATGTCATATCCGAAATATGCGCTATGTGGAAAGATGTTAAGATAGTTCATGGAAAGCCTCGGCATAGTCAAACACAAGGCTCAGTTGAAAGGGCCAATCAGAATATAGAGAATATGCTAACTGCATGGATGAACGATAACCATACAAATAAATGGTCAGAAGGTTTACCCTTTGTCCAATTTGCAAAGAACACTACATACCACGAAGGAATACGCCAAAGTCCTTATGAAGCCATGTTTGGCATTAAAGCGAAAAGAGGCATAGCATCGTCTGTT
Organism: Salticus scenicus; assembly: GCA_963930645.1. Taxonomy (NCBI): domain Eukaryota; kingdom Metazoa; phylum Arthropoda; class Arachnida; order Araneae; family Salticidae; genus Salticus; species Salticus scenicus. Next base: position 57,215,035 of record OZ005662.1, on the reverse strand, counting down.
TTGCCTAGCGGACAAATCGCAAATATCGAAACCGAAGAACAACTTGAAGAAACTGGTAATACTTCTGAAAAAAAATTGAGTGGTGGTCATACCGAAAACCATATTCCAAAGAAAAATATTGAAGAGGACTTGCAATCTACCACGTCTTCACATCAAGTTCTGACTGAAAAACACGAGTTAATTTCTATAAAAAGAGCGGCCGCGAAAGATAATCTTCTACTGCAAGCAACAAAAATGTTACGAACCTCACACAATTTCCTCCTGCTCAAATTGGTGATACTGTACGAATACAAGTCCCTGATGTCGACCGTGGTCGTACAGATAACCGAAATGTGTTAGCGGTTGTTGTTGGAATAGAAGACTCCGACTTCTATAAACTTGCAAATGAAAATGGTACCCTCAAGCAGCTTTACACACGTAATCAGTTCATAATTTGTAAAGAAAAGTTACTTTCCATTGATGAGATTCATTTTCAAGAAATTTCGCTGAGAGAAGCAGCTGCAGCTAATTCGAGAAGCGGTGGGCAAGGCTATAAACGCTGTCATTGCAAAAAGACGTGTTCTACAAATAAATGCAGTTGTAAAAGCAAGGGCCTCTTGTGCAATTCAAAGTGTCATAATAGTTTCAGTTGTTGCAATAAATAAGATTTGAATCACATAATTTAGTAAGTTTTTTTATTACTATTATTTTATTTTCTCATTTAGAACGTACTGTATAATTAAGTAAGTTTTTAACTTCTATTATTTTCCTTTCTCATTTTGAATGTACTGTATAATTAAGTAAGTTTTTAACTTCTATTATTTTCCTTTCTCATTTTGAATGTACTGTGTGTTTTCAGTTTTTAGTCATTCCTCTCAGAAAGAGAGGCGAAAAATTTATCGCGACTGAATTACGGAGAAGAAAATATACATCTCGGACCTGTTCAACATTCACCATTAGTTCATGGTGAATGTCGACATTTACTGGTGTAAGTCAGAAATAAGGGTATTTAGCAAATATTTCGGACATACGATACACCAAGCAACTATGTGTTTGTTGACATTCACCGGTGAAAGTCGACATTCTCCAGATTTCGGTGTTTCACCGTAACATCTACATGCTTGGTGCGATTATGATGAACAGGGTTTTTGACTAACTTCTGTGCGGATTGATTGTCACACATGATTGCGGTCGGACTTGATACAATTTCAGGATCTAGTTCTTTCAGGAAATTTCTGATATGAACTGTCTCTTTTGAGGCTTCGGACTGAGACATATATTCAGATTCTGTAGTGGACAGAGTAACGGTTCGCTGCTTTCTCGATTTCCAAGAAATAGGACCACCGGCATGCTTGAAAACGTATCCAGTGTATGATTTTCTATCATTTGTATCCGATACCCAATCGGCATCAACAAATGCTGTTAATAATTTATCGTCTCTGTAATAAAGAATTCCTAAATTTCTAGTTCAATTGAGATACTTTAGTATACTTTTAGCAGCTGTTCAGTGAGGTTTTCCTGTATTGTTTTTAAATTGACTCAAGTAATTAACAGAATGAGTAATATTAGGTCTAGTAGCAACCGACTGATACATGAGGGAACCGATTAATTGCCTATATGGAATTTTTGACGTATATGATTTTTCTTCTTCTGTGTTTGGACACACTGTTTCGTTAATTTTATTATCTAAAGGTGTATTCAGCATTCTAGAATCTTGCATACCAAATTTATTTAATAAATCTTCAATATATTTCTTTTGTGCTATGGCAATACTGTCCCTATCTTGATTAAATTCAATGCCTAAGCAATAATGTAAAAGGCCCATATCTTTCATTTTGAAAGATTCTGCTAATTTATCTCTAATATTAAAACAGTGCTCTTCACATTTAGTAAGACAAATTAAATCGTCGACGTAGACGATTACAAGGGCATCAAAAGGATATTTTGAGTAATATACACATTTATCGGAATTCAAAAGGGTTAAAATTCATTTTTTTAAATTTCTCATCCAATTTATTAAACTACAGTCTTCCTGCATGTTTTAGTCCATGTAAGGATTTTTTTAATAAACAAACCTTACTTTCATGCAAGTCATTTTAAAAAAATTCAGGAAGCTCCATAAAAATTTCTTCATTTAAATCCCCATTAAAATATGCATGCCATAATAAAATCTAATTGGTATGCTGTGAAACCATTCTGGATAGCATATGCAATGGACGACTAGAACGAGGCGGAGTTTCCTTGTTTGTGGGGAAAAGCTGCACCATGATTGGCTATAGTCCTTTATTTGTGGGGTAAATTAAGACTCCTATAGGTTAAATTTCATCATGACGTCGAATGACAACAAAAGGTCAAGTCGTCAATTGCAGTTCTAATATAACTTAATCTGGCTACCTCAAAATTGTTCCTAAAAATTGACACCTCTGTTTCCCTTTGGCAACTAATCTGGCCTTAAATTTTTCAATTTGTCCATCTGGTTTGAATTTTGTTTTTAAAACCCATTTACACACAATTACCTTTTTTTTTTTTTTTGTCTATCTACTATTTCACAAGCTTTTTGCTTAACTAATGAATCATATTCTAATTTCATCGCGTTCTCCCAATTTTTAGCATAAGTTCCGCTTAGTGCATCGATTACATTTTGATTAATTTCATTAAATGAGTTATCAGCTAATCGAGAAGTTTCATCCTTACATTTTGTATCTATAACATATTCCTTACGAGGCCTTTCAAAGTTCCAACTTTTAATTTTTCTAGGCCGTCCTGGACCACGCTTATTTTGATCAATCACTTTCTTTTGTTTAGATTTATCGTTTGCTGTGTTCTCCCCCTCTCCACTTATACCTTCCACCCACCCCCTTCCGAAAAAGCGAAAATTTCGCCTTCCTCTTTGGTTTGAGGGGGAAGGGAAATCGAGCCGCTGTTTCCCCCCCCCTTTGATCATTATGAATGTCTGCGGTTTGAGTTTCAGAAGGAAAATAAGTTTCACTTTTAATATTACAGGGATTGCATTTATTTTCAGACGGGAAAATTAATTCTAATTGATCATTAGTGGCTGAATCTCTGGTTTCAAACTCATCTATAAATCGAACATCACGACTTATGACAATTTTTCTGGTATCTTTATTCCATAATCTATAAGCTCGCGATTCATTTGAATAACCTACGAATATATGTTCATGCGATCTAGGATCAAACGTCCCTTTTGATTTTTATTTAGAACAAAACATTTTTGCCCAAAATTTTTAAAATAATTAAAGGTTGGCTTATAACCAAAGAATAACTCAAAAGGAGTTTTATTTTCTTCAATTCTTTTAGTAGGACACCTATTTCTTATATATGCAGCACAATTTACTGCTTCAGCCCAGAATGTATTTGGAAGATTTGATTGCATTAACAAACACTTTGCCATTTCGCATAATGTATGATTTTGTCTTTCAATTCTAGAATTTTGTTGGGGCGTCACTTGAAAATTCGCGTTTGATGCGCGAATATTCAAGATATTTATTGAATATTCGCGCTTATTGAAGCGCTTCAAGATATTTATTGAATTCCTCGCCACAATATTCCAAATCGTTGTCAGTATGCAGTATTTAAATTTTTTTTTCCTAATCGATTTTCGACTGTCGCTTTGTATTTCCGGAACGCATATTTAGCCTCATCTTTTGTTTTTAGAAAATTTACTTCAATGTAACGAGATTTATCATCTAGAAAGGTAATAAAGTAAGGTGATCCACCATGGGATTTAACATTTATAGGGCCACATAGATTCGAATAAACTACTTCTAATAATTCCCTTACTATGAAATTTGTTTTCTTTACAAAATGGTTTCACAGTTTGTTTAGATTGGATGCATATTTTACAATCTTTTAAAGAATCTTTTTCATTAAAATTTAAATCTCTCAACATATTTTCAGATTTTAACAATTTTAAATCTTTCTCATTTAAATGTCCAAATTTTAAATGCCATTTTTGAAAGTTGCTTACCTGAGTTGTTGCAGCGATATCCATCTGCGGCTGAAAAAAAATATAAATCACCTTTTCTTGAGACACTTATAATCGGAGAACCGTCCGGCTCAATGATTTTTGCTTCTTTTTCCATAAATATAACACAGTGGTTGTTTGCGGTAGCCTTTGACGTGGATAATAAATTGCATTTCAATTTCGGAACACACAAAACATTTTTTAGCTTTAGATTAGTTACACCGTGTTGACCGGGAACTTTTAAATTGACTATTCCAATACCTGTTATTTCCGCTGTTTCATCAATGGCTAATTTAATATGTAAGCCGCTTCTGGGTTCGAACTCTGTAAATAAATTCTTGTCATGAACCATATGTGAAGTTGAGCCACTGTCTAGACACCACTCAGAATGTTCGTGGAAAGAGTTGCTTGCTGCCATAGTAAATTCCGTACTGTCTTCAACCATAAAAGATTTTTCTTTGTATTTATTCGATGAAATGAATTTTCTGTCTGACATCTTTCAGCATTCTGAGGCTTTATGCCCGAGTTTTGAGCAGTAATTATATTTAAATATTGTGTAATTTCTCTCTCCATACGTATTCTTGTTCTGTACATGCTTTAAGTTTTCTCTTTTGTTCTTTTCGGAATTAATTTTCTTGTTAATGGCAAAATATGAATTTGACGATTCTTGATGCTTTTTATTTTTTCTGGATTCATATTCTTCCCTCATTTTAATTTTTAGAGCTTCAGGCTGAGGCAATTCATCGCTTGCTTCAATGGCACATCTGAAATTTTCGAAGCTGTCAGGGATGCTGTAAAAGAGCAAAATTAATAATAAATCTAAATCTTCTGCTACTTCTATATCCATTTCTTTTAGCTTGTCCACAATATCAAAGAAACGTTAAGGTGATCCAACATATTTTACTGTCCGTCATTTTCTTGAAGAGTAGCTGCTTCAACAGGGTAGCCTTCTTTGCCGGTCCTTTCGACTCGTAAACTTCTTACAACTTTTTCCATACTTCATTTGAAGTGATACAGTGTTTAATGTGACATAATTCACTTGGACTGATTGCTAGGATAATATCGGCTCTTGCTTTGCGATCATTTTCAAGCTATTTTTCTTCATCTTCAGCACCTTCATCGGGCTTAATTTTGGTTCCGTTAGCATAAGTGCAGTGGTCATTCTTAATTAGAATAGCTTCAATTTGAAGCTTCCAAGTATCAAAATTACTTTTTGATAATTTTTCTAAATTTAATACTTGCGACATATTTAATCAGCTATAATAGCTTTGTTAAGAAAATAGAATCAAAAGAAAGTTGTCATGTAACTTTCGATTTCAGCACTTAGGCTTAACAGTAAGTCGCACTTTCGTTTCAGTGAATGTTAATTTAAATTTTAAAAAGTTCGCAGTACCATGCTTGTCTCTGCGTCCATAAGCATTGTTGGTTTAAATGAGACCACAGAGTAAGCAGAGTCTTTTTGAACATTCACAATAACATTTTTAATAAAGAAGAATTGTATATAGACGGCATTTCTTGCTGCACGCATAGAATAGCTTTCTCGTACAGACAGAGACAAACTCTCCGAGGACCGAAAGATGCGAAGCTCTCTCTTCTGTTGATTATGTAATACTAAGACTCCTATAATACGAGCTGACTCACAGCTAATCATTGTTGCCGAGCGGAAATATAGCTTGGCGACGTTTAGTTGCAGACGTATTACTCGGCTAGATGTTAGTAATTAGTCCCTTTATTAATCTCATCATCCAAGATAAATAAATCTTTATTAACAGTAAAATACAAAATAAAAACGTATCTTACCCTTTTGGAATTGATTCCATTAATAAGCAGTAATTCAACATTTATTTTTGCGTTGTTTATTTACCTTTGGCTGTATTGCTCATTCCGGTCTTCCACTCATAACAGCCAGCAGTAAAAGAGCTGGTTCTGTAATTCACTGTAGAACTTGCGATCGCCAATTTGCTGATTCAGCCGTTCTCGTAACTTAACACTCAGCGGTAAAAGAGTTGGTTTTGTAATTCACTGTAGGATTTGCAATCGCTGATTTGCCGATTCAACCGTTCTCGTAACTTACCGAATTTTCGTGAATTCATCTGAAAACAGTTGAACGCCATATACAAATCTGATGCAGAATCATCTAGAACTTTCGCTTTCAGTATGAATGTTAATTAGGTGAAAATGTATATAAATAGACAGCTATGAAGTTTGAGAAGCTGGAGGTTTTTCTTATTTTGATTTTTTCTTAATGTTTCGTTATTCACGTCAGGTTTAATGGGGGATTGAGTACCTGTTGGCCTAGCGTGATAGTTTAGTATAGGTTAAGTTTATTTTCTTTCATCATTTTAGTGAAGTAAAAGACTTTAACAGGTAAAAGAACTTTATGAAGAACATTTGACTTTTAGTTAAAAAGAACTTTATTTCTTTTACTGTTCAGATTATAATATGAACTTTTACTATCGGGTCATGAAGCCATTTAGCTATTTAAATATCATTTAACCCTTTAAACATTTAAAATATCGTTTTTGAAGTTTTTGACATTCTTGTCATATTTTCTTTGAATGTCTTTATCGTTTACAAATAACAATTAAGATATAAAAGTTAAGTAATTAATGAAACTTATTTTTCTTACAAGTTAAATTATTATATATTGTTATATTTTTGTTTTACATATGTTTTTATTAAACTTTAATAAACTTATTTGGTTAATTAAAAACTTTGTGATTATTTGTTTTCATGCATTTATTTTAAGTTGAATTGAAACTCTGCTTGCTTATACACTACAAAACATTCAGCCACGCTTCACTGCAAACATTTTTGCACTCTGTTATAAAATTAAATCTGTTTTAGGGTGTTTGTGGATATGAAGTCCTTCATATCCAACACACATTTTTGGTTATGGGCTGAAGTGTTGGTAGTGTAATTTTTCGCAGAGTTTTTTTTATAAATCGCGGAGTTTAAATTTATTTGAACTTTCAACTGTTAAGATTTTTACCATCAAGATTTGATAGTATAGTTCAAGTGATTCTACGATGGGAAAGTGAACAGTTTACCTTTAAAAATATTGTAGAAACTCTTGTAGCAGAAGTAACAAGTGTCAAATTACGTGATAAAGACAGTATAAAGGTCAGCCATACTGAGATTAAATCTCAAATAAAGAAAGCTTTAATATGCTTTAATTGTGCCAAACCTGGACATTATGCAAGATTCTGCCCTTTAAAGAGAAAAAGGAAATGTGACCGTCCATCAAGAAGCATAAATAGACGGACTAGAGGTTCTTCCTGCAGCTGTAGACGTTGTGAATCGCCTAATTCAGGAAATAGTGTTCCGCGTTCAAGTCGTCAGTACTCAGCAAGCCCAGCGTCTGACTCAAGACATCGTGTTGAAAGGACTGAGCACAGACAGACTAGACAGAAGCCAAGTATATGTAAGTTAAAAATTTCATCTCATCTTATTACTTGTCCTTATTTAAGTGAATCAAATGAGTCAACACAATTTGTTTTTGATACTGCGGCAACCTATCATTTTGTAAATAACAAAAACTTTTTTATTGAATTTGCACCTGTAAATAATGAATCCTTATGTGTAGCTATTGATGGAATTGATTTCCCCATAGAAGGAAAAGGTGTTTTAAAAGTAAAATTTGGTCAACGTATAATATTGTTAAAAAATGTTATGTATACACCTAAACATCGACATAATCTAATTTCTGGACCTTGTTTAGATGTAGATGGTGCAAAATTTTATGGTGGGAGCGGCTTGGTAAAAGTTGTAGATAATGATAATAAATTACTTTTTAAGGCAACCCTCAGGGATGGTATTTATTATGTGTTGCCTAAAATTTTAAGTAATAAAAAGAAAAAGGTTTCATTTGCGGCACCACAAAAGTTAGTAATCAAACTGAGTTATGGCATAGAAGGTTTAGCCATATAAATATACCCACTTTGGTATATACAAGTAAAAATGAACATGTGAGGGGTATGCCAATTTTTAAAAATAATGGTTATAAATGTGAGTCCTAAATAAGTTTAAAAGAGTTTCGTTTAAACCAATTAATCGAATTAGGTCAAAGGGTGTTTTAGATCTTTTATATGCCGATGTGTGGGGACCACAGCAATGAAGAGGTAGAATGGGAGAACGATACTTCTTGTCCATTATAGATGACTACTCACGTAAATGTGCAATTTATCCGATGATAGAGAAAACGGAAGTTTTCGAAATTGTTAAAAAACACATTACTAGAGTAGAAACTTTTCTTGACCGTAGGGTAAAAGCATTTCGGTCAGATAATGGAAAGGAATTTGTGAATAGTAGAATGCAGGCATATTTTACTGAAAAAGGTATCCAACACGAGCTTACCAATGTGTATACTCCCGAACAAAATGGTCCATGTGAACGGTTTAATCAGACTGTGGTTAGTAGTGCTCGAAGAGTTTTAAATGAGTCAGGACTACCAGCTAGTTTGTGGCCCGAAGCCGTATTGTATAGTACTTATACATGGAATCGAGTTTGCCATAGTAAGCTAGGAAAGACCCCATTTGAGCTGTTCGGAGGTACAAAACCTTCTGTAAAACATCTTAAACCGTTCGGTGTAGTAGCATATATTGGAATACCAAGGCAACATCGGGGAAAACTTGATAAAAGGGCTCGGAAAGGATATATGGTTGGTTATGTCTTTAAGACCAAAGGTTACCGTATTTGGTTACCTGAAAATAATAGTATAGTTGAAACTATTAATGTTGCTTTTGATGAAGATGTATATTATAAAGACACAGTTAATGGAGCAGTGCTGGAGCCCAGTAGTAGTCTTAGATCTGCTGATGTATCGGATTCCACAAGTTTGAGCAAATTTAAAGGTAGGGAAATCGTTGAGAATGTCTTTGAACCCTCCGAAACCTCTTCTGAATCCTCAGACAGTGGTGATGAAATGTCTCAGTCGTCATCTGATGAGAGTGACGGTGATAGCAGTTCAGGTCTTAGACATGTAACATGGGTTAGAAAACCAGTTTTAAGAAGAGATGGCTCACGAACTGATATATACTATTATGAGGAAGGTAAAACCGAAAGGTTAAGGTCTTTAAAAGATGTAAGAAATTATTGTAATAAACACCAAATATACTTTGACCCAAAGTTATTTAGTTTTAAAGGTTCCAATACATACAGAGGTTTGGTAACAGGGGGGAAAAAGGTTACTAAAGATAGTGATAGTGATGATGATATAAGGACTGTATCTTCTAGCCTAGGTGAATCTAGTTGACTAGATAAAGTAACCATCCCTAAGACATATAAACAAGCAGTAAAATCCGATCAAAGAGATGAATGGCGTAAAGCTATGCAAAAAGAAATAGATATAATGTATGAGAGGGGAGTATGGCGTTTAGTAGATTTGCCGCCAAATGTAACACCTATTGGATGTCGCTGGGTGTACACCATTAAACGTAATGAAATAGGAAAAATCTTACGTTTCAAAGCACGTTTAGTAGCTCAAAGCTTTAAACAGGTCAAGGGTGAGTCATATGATATGACATTTAGCCCAGTTGTAAACTTTAGTGTTTTACGGTTTTTCTTTTCTATTTTAGTATCATTTAATGGTTGGTCACATACACAGTGCGACATTACTGGTGCTTATCTATATGCCCCTCTAGATGAGAATGTTTATATGTCGCAACCATTAGGTTTCATAATTGCAGGACAAGAAAGTAAATTTTGTAAATTAGAAAACGCTCTGTATGGTCTACATCAATCGGGTAGGCAATGGTTTTTCGAAATGCATCAGGTTTTACTTAATGTAGGTTTTATGAAATTTGAATGGTGCAATTGTGCCTATACATATAGAAATGATATAGTTTTAGCTTTATATGTAGATGATTTTGTAATCTTTGGCAGGAATCAGAGAGTAATAGATAATGTATTAGACCTGCTTAAAGATAAGTTTGATATTAAAATTATGGGTAGAACTAAAAAGTTATTAGGTGTAGAATTTGAGGAGGTAGAGATTGAAGAATCTCAAGGAGAGATTTTCATACATCAACAAACGTACATTGAAGAAGTGTATGAAAGGTTTAGTAAATTTAAATTGCCAATTACCTCCTTACCCATAAGTAAAGGTTCTGTATATTCTAAGAGTACATGTCCTAAAACTGATGCTGAAATTTCTGAAATGTCCCGTTTACCATACATGAGCATATTAGGTTGTTTATCGTTTATATCTAATCGTACCAGACCTGACATAGCTTATGCGGTAAATGTGTTAAGCCAATTTCGATCTAATCCTGGTATGACCCATTGGGATGGTCTGTTAAAGTTACTAGGACATGTGGTCCATACTAAACACTTAAAATTAAATTTAACATGTAAAAAGATACAATTAATTACCTATTCAGATGCAGATTTTGCTGCCAATCGTGATGATCGAACCTCACTCGGTGGTCAATTAGTTTTGATAGGAAATTCTCCCATCAGTTGGCGAACGTTTAAAGAACGTAGTGTAAGCCTATCAACGATGGAAGCGGAATTTATCGCTATGACTGAAGCAGCCCGAGAATTAACTTGGTTCGATAATATTTTAAATGAATGTTATAATCGTAAAATTATCTCTGGCAGTAAAACTCAACCTATTTTATATATAGATAATATGGCCACTATTGACTTTGTAAAATCCCCAATAGAAAATCACCGTTCAAAGCATGTCGATGTTATTTTTTGTCAGAAATCTAGTTTATGAAAATAAATTTAACTTGCAGTTTGTACGAAGTAAATCTAATTTGGCTGATGCCTTTACCAAGCCACCCACCAAGAATGACCTAAATAAATTTATAAATAATATTTTTGTGAACTAAGTAGTTTGCATATAATTTATTTGTATATTGTATAATTGATTAATTGAAGTACATTGTTTTATAAAAGAATTTTAAATTTGATATAATTAATGTATTGTTTAATATGGACTCTCTTTTTGTTTTAAAATGCACACTTGTATATAGCAACTTTGATATGCAATTTAATGTTGAAAAAAAAGGGTTTACTTGTCATTAAGTTAAGCATTTAATTTTCCTGTCAGAGTATGATTAACAGCCACTACTGAGTCATTCTCAGTTAATCAGAGCAGCCTTATGAAGCGTCTCGCAAGGGTGTCCATTGTAAATGCCAGATGATTATCATGAGATAGTGCCCACTGGAGGTTTGTTGTCATGCTAGGGCATATCGCGGGCATGTTAATACCTTTTAAGTCAGTGAGTCCTCGTTTTATTTAGTTTTTATTGGAACTGCCACTAGATCCCGCTTAACTTATGACACTGTATTTATAGTTGTTTAATTGTAAAAGAAATGTTGAAATATATTGATATAGTTTAAATTTTATAGAAACAATGATGTATGAATATGTATATATAATTTGATATTTTCTATTATAAATCCTGCTTTTTGAGAGTGAATGGTTAGTATGAAAGTGGGGCCCCACATATAAAAGATGATGGATGAATGATCTGTGAACATGTTATCCTGCATTGTTGCTTCTAAAGTATATAAATATTCTCATATTTAATATGCATTCAAAGTAGAGTTATATGAACTGTTATATGATGAATAAGGTATATCAATTTAGTGGTTATTTATGTTAATTGTATAGTGTGCAACTATAAGTGACTATTTAAATGTTTGTAAAATTAATGTTATTTGTAATGAATTTTTGTGCTTATATACAGGTTATATATTGTATAAAGAGAAAGAAAAAATAGGTGGTTCGAAAACTGAACTTTAATATATTTTGATTGTTTTGTGATCATGATCTGATAGTAAAGAAAAATGAGCAGTATTTTTGTAAAATATTTTCTAATTTAAAAGTCAAATTAACCTAACTATAAGTCATGGAGACATAATCTTTAGATATATTTAGTGGTTTAACTCAAAGGAATTGAGTTAGTGTTGTCTCTCCTTTGTGCAATACGCACTTTGTCTGTAGTGAATTGAATGATGTGATGGGGGGAATGTTAGTAATTAGTCCCTTTATTAATCTCATCATCCAAGATGAATAAATCTTTATTAACAGTAAAATACAAAATAAAAACGTGTCTTACCCTTTTGGAATTAATTCCATTAATAAGCAGTAATTCAACGTTTATTTTTACGTTGTTTATTTACCTTTGGCTGTATTGCTCATTCCGGTCTTCCACTCATAACAGCCAGCAGTAAAAGAGCTGGTTCTGTAATTCACTTTAGAACTTGCGATCGCTAATTTGCTGATTCAGCCGTTCTCGTAACTTAACAGTCAGCGGTAAAAGAGTTGGTTTTGTAATTCACTGTAGGATTTGCAATCGCTGATTTGCCGATTCAGCCGTTCTCGTAACTTACCGAATTTTCGTGAATTCATCTGAAAACAGTTGAACGCCATATGCAAATCTGATGCAGAATCATCTAGAACTTTCGCTTTCAGTATGAATGTTAATTAGGTGAAAATGGATATAAATAGACAGCTATGAAGTTTGAGAAGCTGGAGGTTTTTCTTATTTTGATTTTTTCTTAATGTTTCGTTATTCACGTTAGGTTTAATGGGGGATTGAGTACCTATTGGCCTAGCGTGATAGTTTAGTATAGGTTAAGTTTATTTTCTTTCATCATTTTAGTGAAGTAAAAGACTTTAACAGGTAAAAGAACTTTATGAAGAACTTTTGACTTTGAGTTAAAAAGAACTTTATTTCTTTTACTGCTCAGATTATAATATGAACTTTTACTATCGGGTCATGAAGCCATTTAGCTATTTAAATATCATTTAACCATTTAAACATTTAAAATATCGTTTTTGAAGTTTTTGACATTCTTGTCATATTTTCTTTGACTGTCTTTATCGTTTACAATTAAGATATAAAAGTTAAGTAATTAATGAAACTTATTTTTGTTACAAGTTAAAATATTATATTGTTATATTTTTGTTTTACATATGCTTTTATTAAACTTTAATAAACTTATTTGGTTAATTAAAAACTTTGTGATTATTCGTCTTCATGCATTTATTTTAAGTTGAATTGAAACTCTGCTTGCTTATACACAACAAAACATTCAGGCACGCTTCACTGCAAACATTTTTGCACTCTGTTATAAAATTAAATCTGTTTTAGGGTGTTTGTGGATATGAAATCCTTCATATCCAACACTAGAGCCCCTAAATAAAATAATAGGCCGGCGCATCACCGCCATTTTTTTTGCCTCCGAAGAGGACAGCATTCCCGCTTGGCGTCCTTATCGCTTCCTTAATGATTTTAAGAAATCTTGATCTGAAGCTAATCCGGTCAAGATAAGAGCAATAAGCAACAATAATATTCCTAAAAACACATTTTTTTTTCACAGTACATTCTCAGGATGTCATTTTATTCTAAGGATATCCTATGGATGTACGATGTGTTGTTAGGGCGGTTTGTGTTTCTTTTACAAAATGTCGCAAAAACTCAAATACACAGTAATAGAAGGTCTGTGAACACTTTATATTCACTTCTTGAATGATTATAGCAGTTTATCGCTAAACAAACTTCCATATCATAGTTTACGTAGCTAAAATTATGAAGTATAATAAAATAAGTTACTCTAAAGTGACGAAAGACAAGAAAAAAAATGTTTGTGGTTTGTTTATCAGAGTAACGCGCTGGGTACATGTGGCAACCCTAAGGCAACAAAATGCCTGATGCGCCAGCTCGTATATATCGGAGCCTTATACTCGGCATCTTTATCGCCTAAACAGAAGAGCGAATTATTGTTTGTACTTGAAAGTTCGGCGTGCGTTTTGCATGCCGATAAACTTTGAGTCAGAAAATATATTTATAAACATATTTAACCAAAAAACACCAGCCAGTTAAATATTAACATTGTTTAATAAAAGAGAAAATAAAACAATAAATATTAAATTAAAGATTAGTAATTAAACATTTCAAGCAGTCATTTACAAACGACCCAACGGCCGACGATACCAGCGGAAGCAGGGCACAGACTGACTATGAGAGAGAGATGTGCGAGTGTTTCTTTCTCCCTCTTGGCAGGTTGCCATATTACAGTTTTTCCGCCAACTGGCAGTAAGGGCAGTTCTTTATCGCTATTTTGGCATAGCGAACCGCTGCACACTCCCTCCGCAGTGTCATTGGAAATGCACGTAACGACGTGGGGGACGAACAGGTCGCCCCATACGAGTCCTCTGTGTAACTGGAACCGTTTGTACATCTGGTGGTGTATTTGCACCCTGAGGAGGAGTGTGGGTCTGTTTTCCTTCACGGGCTGGTTGTGGTTTGGATGGTACAGTAGCACTTTGAAGAGAAGTGGTTGAAAAGTCCATAGCTATAAATGCAGGTTTGAGACGATCTATAGACACCGTGTGAGAAGTCCCTTTAATTTCGATGTCAAAAGTTTTTTCTCGTCTGAAAATGACCTTGTGTGGTCCGTGATATGGTGCTTGGAGGGGTTTACGCACACTATCATGCCGAAGGAACACATGCGAGCACATTTTGAGGTGAGGGTGCACAAAAATTGTTTTTTGACCATGGTAGGAAGTCTGAATAGGTCGCACCTTAGCGAAATGGCATTTTAGGTCTTCTACTAGCTACTTAGGTGAGATATTCACAGGGGTTGGATCGAAGAACTCACCTGGTAGTCGTAAGGATTTACCATACACTAATGCAGCGGTTGTTGATCTCAGATCCTCTTTGAAGACTGAACGGAAACCAAGCATTAAAACTGGTAATGCTGTAGACCACTTATCGGTGTCGTAGGCTTTCAAGGCTGCCTTTAATGGGCGATGAAATTCCTCTATTAAGCCATTTGCCTAAGGGTGGTATGGAGAAGTTCTAATTCTTTTAATACTTAGCAGCTGAGAAAGAGATGTAAACAAGGCACTTTCGAATTGCCTGCCTTGATCCGTGGTGATACGGGATGGACATCCGAATCGAGCAATCCACTGGGTAAAAAAAAATTGTGCGACTGTCTGTGCAGATATATCTGGTATTGGAACTGCTTCTGGCCACCTAGTGTACCTGTCTATCATAGTTAAGCAATAGTAATTTTCCTGTGAAGGAGGAAGGGGACCGATAAGGTCGAGGTGAATGTGTTCTAATCTTTGTGATTGGTCTAAAAATTTACCTACAGGGGATTTTGTATGGCGAATTATCTTTGACTTTTGACATGGGATGCAAGTCCTAGCCCATTCGGCACAATCTGTTCGAATGGACTGCCAAACAAATCGGGATCGGATAAGTTTTGAAGTACTGCGGATACTAGGGTGGGATAAATTATGTAAAGATAAAAATACCTTTTTACGGAATAATTGAGGAATGTATGGACGAGCCGTGCCCGTTGACAAATCGCAATAAATATGTGTTTGATTATCTGATAAAAATATTTTTTTTAATTGCAAAGTTTTTGAATTTTTAATTAAATTTTCTAACTCTGGGTCTGTTTTTTGTGCTCGGGCAATTTCCGTATAATCGATGGGATTTGGCATGCTTATGGAATCTATACGTGAAAGTGCATCTGCTATAATGTTGTCTGAGCCTTTTATGTGCTGAATATCTGTGGTGAATTGGGATATAAAATCCAATTGCCTAGCCTGCCTTGGGGAACATCTATCTGAACGTTGTTGGAATGCATAAGTTAAGGGCTTATGGTCGGTGAATAAAGAAAATTGTCTCGCTTCGAGCATATGCCTAAAATGTTTGATGGCAGCGTAAGCTGCTAATAACTCTCTGTCATATGCGCTATACTTTTTATCTGTTTGGAAAAGTTTCCGAGAGAAAAATGCCAAAGGCTGTAATTCCTGTTTTACAATTTGCGACAAAGATCCCCCAATTGCAAAATCTGATGCGTCGACTTGTAAAATTAATTCCGCATCTGGCTTCGGATGTGCCAATAAAACTGCATTTGAGATTAATTGTTTGCATTTTTGGAACTCTTCTTCTGCCTTATCTGACCATTCTAAGTTTGTTTTATCATTTTTCTTAGCCCCTTTTAGGAAAGAAGTTAAATGCACTTGATGTTGTGCTATATTAGGCAAAAATATACGAAAAAAATTCAAAAATCCCAAAAACCTCTGAAGGTCTTTAATAGTTTTTGGTTGTGGGTAATTTATAATTGGCTCAACCTTGTCCGGCAAAGGTTTGGTACCATTCCCCGTTACTAAATGTCCCAAGAAAGGAATTTCTGATGCGCCGAATATACATTTTGAAATGTTTAAAGCCAGTCCGTATTTATTTAGCCTATCAAGGACAATTCTTAAATGGACTTTGTGTGTGATCAGGGTGCACTGGTATATGGAAATAAGCTCGGACAATATCGAGTTTTGAAAAGATAGTTTTTCCGTGTAATGCATTAGAAAAATCTTGGATATGGGGTATGGGATAACGATCCGGCACGGTACGAGAATTTAATCTCCTGTAGTCGCCGACGGGACGGATGTTACCGGAACTTTTTGAAACAACGTGAAGAGGTGACGACCATGGCGATTTAGATGGCCGACAGATACCTTGATCTATCATATATTGAAATTCTTTTTTTACGGCCTCATATAATTCTGGATTTAATCTTCTCGGTTTACTATGAATTGGTGGGCCGGTTGTCTCAATGTAGTGGACTGTGTTGTGCTTAACAGGTTTTACCCGGGATGATAATTTTGTTAATTCGGGAAATTCCGCTAGAATTTGGTGGTAGACCGAATCGCCAGAAATAAGTTTTACTGAAAAATAATCTGGAGATTTTAAAATTATTCCCGGTTGGGTAAGTTTTTTGACATTATCGATAAGTTTGCGTCGTTTAAGGTCTATTAGGAGATCAAAATTTTGTAAAAAATCGGCTCCAATTATAGGAATAGGAACATTAGCTATTAAAAATTTCCATGTGAAATTTCGCCTGAGGCCTAGGTCTACATTCATTAGTTTAGATCCATAAGTATAAATTTTTGAATTATTAGCAGCAAATAATTGCAAGGAATCAGGCTTTAGATTTTTTAGATATTTGGGAGGAGGTATACAAGATACATCAGAGCCTGACTCGATCAAAAATTTAAAATGAGATTTTGTATAATAAATGTACAAGCGATATGACTGTGCGACTGCCGTCGATGTATCTCGATCGAAAGCCGCTACTGAGAGTTTTCCTGGTCGGTAGTAGTAGGGCGATAGGAACAAGGTGATCGGCATTTTTTTGCATTTTTTCCAAACCGTTTGTGATAATAACAAAAATCTCTTTTACCATCACTGGAGCGTCCACGAGAAAAATCGCGATGTTTGGAACTGTCACGATGAAATGGCACTCTGTATCGATCGCGAGAAAGATGTTCGACTTGTTTACTGAGGGCGGCGATTGCGCCTTTAATTGCGTTAAACTCGCTTAGTGGAGAAATACCCTCAGTGGCTGCTACACTGGACTGCCCGACGGCAAAGACGCTGTTTTCTGGTGGAGAAGAACGGACTTCTGAAATTTTGTCTGTCATTTTGGCTAAATTATCCAGCGATTCGGAGCTAATGGACAAAATAGCTTGTATTTCAGATGGCAGCCTTTGCAACCATAAAGTTTTTAGGAAATCATCATTTATTCATGAACCCCCTAATTCTCGCATCTTTCGTAGTAAATGGCACGGCTTATCGTCGCCCAAATGAAGTCCGGAAATCAATCGGCGGACCTGCTCTGTTTCTGAAGCAGAAAATTCAGCTATTAATCTAGTTTTTAAAGTTTCATATTTATCTGTAGCGGGTGGGGTAAACAAAATATCCGATAATGTGTATAAGGTTTCGGGATCTATAGAGGCGATAAGATGGTTGTATTTTGTTAAATCCTGGGTAATTTTAGCAAGCGCGAAGTTGCTTTCTACCTGAATAAACCACAGTTTAATATTAGACTTCCATAAGGGAGGGATTTTTACAGAGACATGTGATACCTGCGACTCTGTACCCGCAGTATTATTTTGTGGGTTTTCACCAGTCATAATGAAAATATCAATTTAAAGGAGAGGTAAAATAAATTTTTAGTCAAAAACTTAGAGGATATCAGCAAACATACCAAGTTTTAAAGTAGATGTAAATAGAAAATTGCACAAAATTTACAGAAATTATGAAACACGTAGCAATTTACAATATTTAAAAAATATACATATATAACGCTTTTTTTTTTGGTACAACTATAGTATTTCCCCTCAGCTAGATTTGGCAATTTTTCTTTGGCGCCGATTTGAACAATAACGATGTCGTTCTGGATTGTTTGCGATATAATATGGCAGCCTACATGCTATTTATTTTGGATTTATGATTTTATGATTTATGATTAATAATTTAGCTTACGATTTTATCATTTATGCTATATGATTTATGATTTTTAGATTTACGATTTAGCCATAATCGCCAACGAAAAATCGCCAAATCTAGCTGAGGGGAAATACTATAGTTGTTCCTTTTTTTTTTTTTTTTTTGCTGATATAAAGATAATTATAAAAATAATCGACCAATCACAAAGTAATAGAAATAAAATGAACACATACTTTTATTTATGATGAATGGCACTCCTCCAGGTAGAGATATATAACAAGTGCACACGGTTGCCGCGAAGTAAAAATAAATAAACAGAATCAATAAATAACCCTCATATTTTAAATTAATCAATAAATTACCCTCATATTTTAAATTAATTAAAGCTGGTTTTCGCTAATTTTGAAGGATTAAAATAGATTGTCCGCGGTCACCAATTCGGCGTGCGTTTTGCATGCCGATAAATTTTGAGTCAGAAAATCTATATCTATATCTATATCTATATCATTATATAAAGCGCAAAAAATTGTTTGTTTGTGGAGGGTAATCTCTGAAACTACTGAACCGATTTAAAAACTTCTTTCACTGATCGAAAGCTACAGTATGCCATATTGTTATAGGCTATATTTAATTTTGATAAAATAAATTTTAGTTTAAAATCTGAGCATTTTAATTAAAATCCCCATAGAAGCCGTAATAGAAATGGAAATAATGAAATATTAAAAAAATTAGCTGCTGCCAACATAAAAGAAACATTTACATATTCATTTCGTTTTTAAAATATCTTGACGTGAAAAGAAAAGAAATATATTTGCACGTGCATTAAATTGAAATTCATATAAAGCTTTTTTAATTGTTAAACTTACACGTTAAATCTGACGTCATTATAGAATTAAAAGTGTTTATTTTTCTAATAATTTAATTTGATATGATATAATATAATATCTAAGCATCAATGTTTAAACCACTGAGTCTTTATTACTCCGTGGTTTAAACTGATGTGTGTAAACGAAATTGGAATTTAAAAATAAATAAATAAATAAAATAAAATAAAATAAGAAATTCTATTTTATAGTATTATTCAACGAGATATATAAATTAGAGTGCTGATTCAATGGATGAAGGATTAGCTTTCCGAGGTTCAAGATGAATCACGTGACATGCTCCAATAGGTTGCTGTGTTTGGCCCTTTATCGCTATTTTGGCATTTAAAATATCAGTTCAACATATTATCATTATTATTAGGTAACATGACAGTCCTATGACCGAAATAAATTGCTTTTAAAATAATTTTACACATGTTTCACATTTTAATAAATAATAAAATACCTTTTTTTCATCGTTTCCCAACAAAGTTTAAAAGTGTTTATAAAAGAAAATTTAAACTTTTAAAGAGCTAAATTTGACAACAAATAATAATTTTTCAACTATTTTTAAGCATTTTGTCGGTTAAAGTTCAACTACACGAAATAAAAAAGAAGTAAAATCAAAATCAAAATGGTTTAGAACAAAAGAATATTAAACTGCGTAAAGTAAACAAAAACATTGAAACCGTTGCCATAGAAATGTACTGAAAATGAGCTGTTGCCAAGGAAACCACCGAATACGCAGGTGCAAAGGAAAGCATGTCACATGACTCATCTTGGACCTTTTTAAGGGTTACCATTTATCACTCTACTTTATATATCTCGTTGGTATTATTTATTTTAATTTATAATTGTTGCCAAAAAGATTTACGAATTAATTTATTTTTAGACATATAATAAAATATATTTTCACGCGAACAATAATATAAAAAGTGAACTGGATTTTTTGTAAAAAAATAATAAAGATCGAGGAAAATTATTTCCCCATTTTAATCCGCGTTTGTAATGATCGATAGACGGCGCTTTGTGAACACTGCAGTTGTTAGTAAACATTATAGCCACGTGTGTTCCATTAGTGTTCTTTTTGTTTCGTACTATAATTTCTCCGCCATTACATTATGGAAAATTGATTGCTTTTGGAAAAAATACTTCAGTTTATTCAAAGTTCGATCGGAAGTAGATTTTTAACTGAAGTTGAACAAATATTAATTTCAAATCATCTGATTAATTCTTTACTTCCATTAGCCGAAGCAACTGAAATTTTAAATTTGTCATTTGGAAATAAATGGAAGCTCAATTCTGGATTTCTTGATCCTTTGGAGTTATACTGTGGCACACAAAAGTATGCGTTATCTTTTTTACCGTATTTATTCATTTTTATTCAATAAATATATGTGAAACTAAATATCGGCAAGCAATGGCGGCTGTATGGAATTCGAATTAAACCATGTTTATTGTAATTTCACCTTAGCCCACCAGAGGGCGAGCATTTCATTACAATCGCGGATCCCCATATTTGGATATAGATATGTATTAGTTATCATGTGCATCCGTTAGATTAAATTGTTTTTGTTGTAAAATTGATAAAATTGGAATTTTAAATTTCAAAACTCTAGAAAAAAAAAATGGCAAATTTCCATATTCGATTGAAAACACAAACATTTCATTTCAAAGGATGATATTTACACAATAAACATCCAACTAATAAACTAATTAAAAGGGAAAGGATAAATATTCTATCATAATTTGAAGTCAAATTTGTTTTCAAATGTCTAAATAAAGTATCTGATATAATATACTAATATGTTGCAGCGGAATAGATTTGATATCCGTCATCCTTGGCAGAAAAAAAAAAAAAAAATATCGCCAAATTATCTGGCGAATATAATTTAATTCCTTTCAAAAATCATGGTTATTTTAAAAACTTACATTAAGAGTGTAACGAATAATATGAAACAATATTTCGTACAATACATATTACGAAAATATACATCTGGCATGTATATTTTCGTATTACGTTTTTGATCGCCAAATACAAAAAACGCCAAGGGTGACAGTTTTGAAATTTAAAATTAAAATTTTGTGAATTTGACAGCAAAATAACTCAATCTAACGCATGCATACAATAACTAATACATATCTATACCCAAATATGAGGATTAAAATCGGGAAATAATTCTTCTAGAATTTTAATTAAAAAAAAAAAAAAAAAAATCCAATGAGCGATTAACATGGAAAATCTTTTTCTTGCATCCACGGGCGGTCAGTGATGTTATACTTCGCTTGCGTATTGAGATGTTTAAATTTATTTGGCGACTATTTTTAGCAACTAACAGTTATGGCAAGTAGCTCAATATACATAGCGCATACAGCCATTACTGAAATGTAAATAGCATTTAATTATTTGAGTTACATTATGTTGACTGGAAACCTATTTAATATACCTATGCTCTATAGCTATACTAATATAAAAAAAAGAAAGGTTTATATGCATATGTAGAGAACGATCGCTAGAACTAAAAAGCCGATTGCTTTTTTTTTTTTTTTTTTTTTCTTTCAATAATCAAAAGTTACACTGTCTCTCTCTAAGTGCTAGAAGCTATAATAAATTTTGGTAAAATAAATTTTTAATTAAAATTTTCAATATTTTAATTGAAAACAAAGCATAGATTTGATATCTATCGTTATTGGCGATTTTTGTATTTGGCGATCGAAAACGTAATACGAAAATCTGTATATTATCGTAGTAAATACGAGATGTATGCGTTTACTTCAATTACCCTACTACCGTAGGTAGTGGAAGTATTGTATAGGTTTTGGCAATTGGTCAGTGTGTGTGTATATGTGCACGTGTGTGTGTAATCTTCTGGCTGTCATATCTCCAAAACTAATAAAAATAGAACTACTAAACTTCACAAGTGATTCAGGTCTGGTGTACAGATAAATTTTCCAAGTTTTCGTGAAAATTGAAAAACCGGAATTGGGTCATCGAAAACCAGAAATGGAACCCTAAGCCCATATTCAAAAACACCTCTAATGATTTTCTTCAAAGTTGCTGTATAAATAATATATTAGATGCCCTTTCGATTGAAAAGTTGCTTAGTTCAGGAAAATTGATAGGCGTCCTCTATAAACAGCTCAATTTCAGACTTCGCAAGTGCGTTCCTTTAAAAACGCCTGTACGGATTTTTTCCAAACTCGCCATGTTAACTTCCTATTAAATATCCTTTTGTATGTAATTATTGTTTTTAGGTCAATAATTGAGTATGTTAAGTTTTGGTAAAAGTTGGTATCTCAAAAACGGCTCTAACGTATTCTTGAAAATTTTTTCTTTAATCCAATTTAGATAACCTTTCTCAAGTATTACTTGCTTATTACAGGAATATTAACGGTCATCCTGATTAGGTAGTTCAGTTTTAGATCTCGGAAATTCGTGTTTAAAAAAATAACTATCTATTTTTTTCCCCTTATTTTTTAACTCGCTATGCAAACTCTGTTGTATGTGTCTTTATACGTGTATCAAGTTTCTCTTACTCGAAAATCTCAAAAAATGCAAGTAATATCTCCAAAAAATTGTATATATTACGTGTTATAGTGGGTAATGGAAGTCGTGTGGTTGTTTCACACCAGATTCTGTAATAGTATATATTGTACGAATATTGTTTCATATTATTGATTTCTCCTTTAATATACATTATTAAAATAATAATCAATTATGGAAAAAATTAAATATATTTGCGAAATGAAAAAATAAATAATAATTAAAGCTATTATGACGTCAATTTTATCAAAAACATTTTCATGTCATAGGTTTATTTTTCAATATTTTTTATTCATGAGTAAAGAAATATTTCTTTTTATGAAATAAATAAATAAATAAATAAATAAATAGCATTAAGTAAAAATTGCCAACATTTAACAACTAATTAAAAAAAGTAATTGTAAAATTATATTTTGACTTTCCAGTTAATAATATTGCCTGACAATAACATATAAACTGATATATTTCTTGATTTTTTACATATCAATCCATCTTTAACTAAAATTTGTTCATCAGTGCGAAGCCGGACGGGTCATCTAGTCTAGTCTAGTCTAGTCTATCTAGTCATTATATAAAGCGCAAAAAATTGTATGTTTGTGGAGGGTAATCTCCGAAACTACTGAACCGATTTTAAAACTTTTTTCACTGATCAAAAGCTATACTATCCCTGATTGTTATAGGCTATATTTAATTTTGATAAAATAAATTTTAGTTTAAAATCTGAGCATTTTAATTTAAATCCCCATAAAAGCCATAATAGAAATGGAAATAATGAAATATTAAAAAAATTAGCTGCTGCCAACATAAAACAAACTTTTACATGTTCACTGTTTTAAATATCTTGACATGAAAAGAAAAGAAATATATTTGCACGTGAATTAAATTGAAATTCATATAAAGCTTTGTGAAATGTTAAATTTACACGTTAAATCTGACGTTATTAGAGATTACTATTTTTACTTCCTTATACAAAGTATAAGGAAGTATAGTAATCCCGATTTGCGAAATGGATTTTGTATTTCACATTGCTCGAAAACGAATGATCGCTGAATGTTGCTAATTTATACGTGTGACTTTCATGATGTCTAGTTGCACACCTGCAAGTGTCATCTTAACACGAGCTCTCGTTTTAGAGATATAAGGGATTTTACACGATTTTTCGTGACGTCTGTATGTGTGTGTGTGTGTCTGTGTGTGGGTATGTCGCATAACTCAAAAACGGTTGGACGTAGAAAGTTGCGAATTGGTACATAGGTTTGTTATAACATCTAGTTGTGCACTTCCCTTTTTGGACTTTCTATGATTTTCCGTTTTGGAGATATTTAGGAAAATTAGGTTCATAATGACAAAAATTTGGCCATAATGTATCAAAAAACGGTAATAACTCAAAAACGGTTTAGACAAATCTTGCAATTTAACTGACTTTCCGATCAGCTAGACATTTGAAACTTTCAGAAAAGCTCGGAACACGTTGACAATGCATTTTTTTAATATTTTTAGCCAACTGTTTCCGATACCTGCTGCCTTCAGCAGCGTTTATGCGATTCAACAGAAAATTTATTTAACTAACTTCCCGACTAGCTAGACATTTGAAACTTTCAGATTAGATCAGAACACGGTGAAAATGCATTTTTTAAATACTTTTAGCCAACTGTATAGGTTCCCTGCTGCCTTCGGCAGCGTTACCAGTTCAAATCTTGGAATCGATTTGTAACTAACTTCCCGACTAGCTTGACATTTAAATCTTCCGGAAAAGCTCAAAATACGGTGACAATGCATTTTTAAAATATTTTTGGCCAATTGTTTCGGGTCACTGCTGCCTTAGGCAGCGTTTACATGGTTCAACAGAAAATTTATTTAACTAACTTCCCGACAAGCTAGGCATTTGAAACATTCAGAATAGTTCAGAACACGGTGAATATGCATCTTTTTAATACTTTTAGCCAACTGTTTCAGGTCCCTGCTGCCTTCGGCATCGTTTATATGGTCCAACAAAAAAATTATTTAACTAACTTCCCGACTAGGTAGACATTTGAAACTTTCAGAATAGTTCAGAACATGGTAAAATTCCTATTTTTAATACTTTTAGCCAATTTTTTCGGGTCCCTGCTGCCTTCGTCAGCGTTACCAATACAAATCTTGCAATCGGTTTTTAGCTAACTTTCAGAAAAGCTCAGAACACGGTGATAATTCATTTTTTTAAATATTTTTAGCCAACTGTTTCGGGTCCAATGTCAATGTTTTTTAACATTATGTATATTTCTAAAAGTGTATAAGGAAGTCATGTGGTGCCCACATCAGATTTTTTTTTCTAATGATATAATTTATTTAATATTAAGCATTAATGTTTAAACAGATGTGTAAACAAAACTGGATTAAAAATAAATAAATAAATAATTTACCTGAAGCATTAAATGATTTTTCAACATTAAATACTAAAAAGTATAATTTATAATAAAGTTTATACACCTTATTAAAATGCGCAAGCGAAGTGATGACGTCACTGACCGTCAGTAGGGCCAATAAAAAGATTTTCTATGTTAATCGTCCATTCAATTTTTTGTAAAAAATTATTAAAAATT
Organism: Salticus scenicus; assembly: GCA_963930645.1. NCBI lineage: Eukaryota > Metazoa > Arthropoda > Arachnida > Araneae > Salticidae > Salticus > Salticus scenicus. The sequence continues at coordinate 57,189,818 of OZ005662.1, read as the reverse complement.
GAGGAAAATTATTTCCCGATTTTAATCCCCAAATTTATGTATAGAATAGATATGTATTAGTTATTTTGGGCATGTGTTATATTATATTGTTTTGCTGTTAAATTGAAAAAATTTTAATTTTAAATTTAAAAACTGTAGGAAAAAAATGTCGAACTTCCATTTTCGAATGTAAACATAAGCACTTCATTTCAAAGGTTGATATTAGCACAATAAATATCAACTAATATACTGATTAAAATGAAAATAATAAATATTCTATTATAATTTGAAGTCAAATTTGTTTTCAAATGTCTAAATAAAGTATCTGATATAAGATACTAATATGTTGCAGCGGAACAGATTTGATATGTCAACCTTGGCGGGGACAAAATGATCTCCAAATTATCTAGCGAATATATTTAATTATTTTCAAAAATCATGGTTATTTTAACAGCGTATATTAAGAGAGCAATCAATAATATGAAACGATATTTCGTACCATACATATTACGAAGTATAAATCTGGTATGTATATTTTTGTATTACGTTTTTGATCGTCAAACACAAAACAAGTAACTCGGACACCATGGACGTCCGAGTTTTGAAATTTAAAATTAAAATTTTATCAATTTGACAGCAAAGTAACTTAAACTAACGCATGCACACAATAACTAATACATATTTATAAGACCTAAATATGGGGATTAAAATCGGGAAAATTTTTCCTTGATTTTTAATATTTTTACAAAAATTCCAAAGGACGGTTAACATAAAAAAAAAAAGAGAGAGAGAGAGAAATTGCATGAAACGAATTTTTTAAAAGTTCTAATAGGAATGTCGAAAATATAAGTTGCAAATATGCACGTGTTTCTTTTTATAGAAGAGAATTTCTAAACTAAACGTGCCATAGTTTGTAATGTACGGCAAACATAGACAGGCAAATTATTTCTTCTATTAATATAGATACTTTTTTGAAATTTGAAATTTAGCACTGAAATAACTCACACGTTCCGCGCCAATGGCTTTACTTACGCAATAGATATAGTCAACTTAGTACATCGCGAAAATGAAAAAAAAAATAAATAAATAAAAAAATAAATAAAATAAACATCTAACTAATATACTAATTAAAATGACGGAATGTTAAATCAATTAAGGTAGTGAATCAACGAATGCTTTGCCAGCTTCGCTGGTCACTATATTTAAAGGGGACTAATGTGAAAGTTGTACCTCACGGGACTAAGTGCAAGTTGCACCGAACGAACAAACTTTTTCTTTCATCGAAAATTAAATCATTAAATTCATTGTTGTACTTATTTTTATTTCATATTGCTCGCGCACTTTATATTTCTTAATTGAAAATTATATTAAAAAAAAAAAAAAAAAAAAAAAAACTTTTTCTATATCGTTTGTAACGATACTGATTATTATTAATTTTCTTTTCTTTTTCTTAAAAAAAAAAAAAAAAAAAAAAAAAAGATTTTGATGAAATTCTGGCAAAAGCAGAATTTAGTTTAGGACGGAGGACTATTAGTTTTTTTTTTTTTTTTCCTTCAAATTATTACATCGCTTTCAAATTATTCAGTTATATTTTCGCTAAATTTTAGGTTTCGATAAATGTCCAACTATCGAAAAATGATTTCGACAAATGTCCAACTATCGAAAACGACAACGCAAAAATCCCAGATTGAGATTAATAGTCCTCAGTCCTAAAAAGATATAAATATCATAAAAAATAAACATAAAAATTAATATATAAATAAAGTGTCGTCATGGAGGTCCTTTAGCAATGCTGTATCTTATTTATTTACCTACACATTAATCTTTAATTCATATAATTTAAATTTTTCGACCTTTCGAAATTCCTTCTTTTTAGGAACTTTTCTTTAGAATATGACTAAAAAAAGTCAAAATTTTATAAACAGTTATTAATATTGCCTCACAAACACATAAACTAATACAGTCAAATCTGCCTAAACCGGAATCTGTGTAAAACGGAAACCTGCGTAAAACGGAAAAATTTTTCAGTCCCTTCAAAAGTCTATGGGAACCTTATACTACTAAAACGGAATCTGTCTAACGCGGAAACGGAACAGAAATTTCAGCCCCAAATTACTGTAAAACGGAAATGTCTCCTTTCACTTTTCCCTTGAAACATGCAAAACGAATTTGTTCTCACTATCTGAGGCTTTCCACGAATTGAAGGAAGGTGAAAGACGAAGATTTCTTTCCCCTAGATAGAATGACTGGCCTTGGTACACATTCTACCCTCCTGACCCTTCCATTTGACCAATCAATACAATTCACTCATACAAAGAGATAAGGGGAAAAAAAAAACACTCGATGTTAGTCACTTCTGTTAGTTTGTTTCGTTTCTCCTGTTTGTAGGTTAACTAAGCATGGCTACACGTTCTCATAATACGCTTACTTTTAAACAAAAAATTGAAATTATTGATTTGAAGGATAAAAATGTGAGTGTAAAGGAATTATGCAATTTATTCAAATGTGGCAAAACACAAATTTATGATACGCTAAAAAGGAAAAAAGAATTGAAGGATGAGTTTTCAAAAGGAGCGAATTTTGAAAAGAGAAGGAGAAAAGTAGAAAATGAAGATATTGATTCGATAGTGTGGACTTGGTTTGTAGATGCCAGAGCAAGGAATCTACCTATTTCTGGTCCAATTTTGCAAGCAAAGGCAAAAGAAATTTCTGAAAAGTTAGGAAATGCATCTTTCAAGGCTTCGAATGGCTGGCTAATAAGCTTTAAAACAAGGCATAACATTTCCTGGAAAACTTTGAGCGGGGAAGCAAAGGATGTTGATTGTAAAACAGTGGACGAATGGACAGAAAAATTAAAATTGTTAACTAAAGATTATGCACCCCAGGATATTTTTAACGGAGATGAGACAGGCTTGTTTTTCCGAGCCCTTCCGACCAAAACTTTAGCAATGGCAAATGAAAAATGTGTTGGAGGCAAGCTGTCAAAAGAAAGACTTACTGTTTTTTTATGCTGTAGTGCAACTGGGGAAATGGAAACACCACTTGTAATAGGAAAAGCTGCTAAGCCACGTTGCTTTAAAAATTTAAGTGTAAGAGATCTGCCGGTAGTCTGGAAATCCAATGGAAAAGCGTGGATGACAACCAAAATCATGGAAGAATGGCTTCATAGTTTTAATAACAAAATGAAGCAAAAAAGTAGAATGGTGCTTCTATTTTTAGATAACGCACGTTGTCATCCTGATATCGAGTTATCTAACGTAAAAATTGAGTGGTTACCACCTAATTCAACTGCAAAGACGCAACCGTTAGATCAAGGCGTTATTTACACACTAAAAATGAAGTATCGTCAGCATTTAATGAAATCGTTAATGGCCCGTATTGATGCCAGCAAAAGTGCATCAGACTTAATAAAAAAACTTACAGTTTTGGATGCAATAAGTTGGATAGCGAAGGCGTCAAAAGAAATTTTGCCCTCAACAATTTCCAAGTGCTTTAATAAGGCGGGGTTTATTCTCAACACTTCACCCATTGATAATAATACAGATAACAATTTTTCAGAATTTCAAGATATTTTCAGTGGGGCAAGCTTTGCGGAAGTATCAGCAGAGGAATACATAAATATGGATGAAAAATTAAGCACCGAAGCTGGAATTACATCAGTGGATGAATTGATATCACAGTATAATAATTTGGAAAGTGATGGAGATGAAGAGGAGGAAAAGGAAGATGAATTTACAAATAATAATCCTGTTCAAAGCTATAACGATGCTCTAACTCACGTACAATATTTACAAACTTTTGCTGTTGAAAAGAATAACGGTAAACTGATTACAATGTTAAAAGAAATAGAATATGAAGTGGAAAACTCTATTTTAAAAGGACATGCAAAACAGACATCGATAAAAGATTATTTTAGTAATGCTGCGTAAATGAAGGACTTGAACTTTAATTCTTTAAAATGATAAAATTTAAAATGTAAACTTCTAAATTCAAAAGATAATTAAACCAAGTGTTGATAGTAGAAAATTTGTGAATAAAGAATGGATATTTCAAGAATTGTAAAAAAATTCATCTGCTACCTTGGTAAGTGTTTATTTACTTATTAGTACTACAATTTTTTATCATATGCATTACGCGAGTTTTAGAGATAACATTGGATGATAATTTTTTTTCACGTCTCGAAATTTGTTGACATAAAAATAAATTTTTAAGTTTTCTGTTTGTGAAAAAATAAGAAATTAATGTCTTTAAAATGGATGATTTTATTTAACATTATATTTTGGGCAGAACTATAGGGAAAAGGGTCTCAAATCATTCTCTTTGAAATTTTTTATGTTTCAATACTCAATAATTAAGCAGCTATGAAATTAAATAATGCATATATAAATGATAAAATAGTATACGAGATAAAGACTTTCATCAATTTTATTTTTTGTATAATTAGAATTTAATTTAGTAGTAATTTGATGATTTAAAAGTTAAGAATTTCTTCAGAAAGTCGATTTTCTGTTAGACACGGCAAATTTACGGCAGTAACATCGAAAATCTGCATAAAACGGAAATCTGTCTAAAACGGAAAGTTTTAATAGTCCCATTCTGTTCCGTTTTAGACAGATTTGACTGTACATTTGTTGTTGTTTTTCGATATCAATCCATTTTTAGCTAAAATTTGTTCATCCGTGCGAAGCCGGACGGGTCAGCTAGTATATTTATAAACATATTTAACCAAAAAACACCAGCCAGTTAAATATTAACATTGTATAGAGAGAAAATAAAACAATAAATATTAAATTAAAGATTAGTAATTAAACATTTCAAGCAGTCATTTACAAACGACCCAACGGCCGACGATACCAGCGGAAGCAGGGCTCCCTCTTGGCAGGTTGCCACATTACAGTTTTTCCGCCAACTGGCGGTAAGGGCAGTTCTTTATCGCTATTTTGGCATAGCGAACCGCTGCAAAAGTTTGGCGGTAATATTTGGCGAAATTTTCTTTTAACTCTTGTATAAAGTAGCCATCACTGTTGCGGTTAAATCAGTTAATTTTAAATATTTATACACGTTGAAAAGAAGTGTAGGTTGTAAAATACAATATTTAGATAATCAAACAGCAATAAAAACAAATAATTGACACAAAAAATGCAAGAAAACATATCATAATTACACTTCGTATTTGTGATTGCAAGCTAAGCGTACAATTTTCTTTTGGACAATTAATAGCCTTTCGCCTTTCTTTATCTGTTGGAAATCTAAACGTTCTAAAAGCAGATATGCGATTTGAGCAATTTTCGGCTGCAAAACTCCATTTTATGTGATTTGATAAAACTTGAAATTCGGACCGCGTGGGCAACAATCGCTGAGTGGGAAACAAAATGCCTGATGAGTCAGCCTGTATTGGAGGAGCTCTATACAGATACGTCACATCTGACGTCATAATGACAGGTGCGCTTATTAATAAATGTTATAAGGAAACATGCATTGAAAATTTCTACAAATAGCATTAAATGTTTCACATAAAAGCAAAAGAACTTGGCGGTAGAACAGAGAAAAAGAGGAAAATATACGTATATTGCATTTGATAAGCGCCTCGAAAATATTATAAAGAGTTAATGAAACAAAAAAAAAAAAAAACAAGTTTTAAACTTTACAAAATTGAGTAAAGAAAATTTTGAAATATTTTTAAATAAATATTTTTATTCTGTTAATTTATATTTTAACATACAATTTTCAAAATGAAAATTTTACTTTAAAAAGTTGGCATAGGTGGACTCTGCTCAGTTCCCCATCGTATGTATGTTCTCATAAATTTCTTGTACAGGACATATTATATTCATGTTAAGAGAAATGAATTTGACCAAAGCTTCATACAGTGACTGACAGAATGAAATCCCCGCCTAATAGGCTATCCACCGTTCAGTTCGATATATTTATCTTATTCTAATCTATTAATTTGTTTTATTGGGATCAATTTCGTAGTTTATTTTCATGCTACTATTTCCAATGCAACTTTCCCAAAAATGCATATTTATATGAAATATCGCCCCATTTTGCTATGTTGATAAAATCTTAAATTTCTAATAACTTGCGAAATTTTCCTATTAGAATATTTGTAGTCAGTCATGTTCCTACAAGTATCATAAATATTATTTTGAAATTGTCTGATATATTTATGATCCTCAAAATGGATTTTTATGCTCGATTTTGCCTTATTCTGCCATTTTAAGTAAATCGTAAATTCCAAAAAACTTACGAATTTTTTAAATTGGAAAATTCGTACTCTATGGTATTCATGTTAATCCTAAATAATATTTCAAAAGTGGTCTGACATCTTTATGCTGAAAATATCCCTCAAGATTGACGTTTGTGCAAAACCTTGCCCTATTGTTATGATAAGAATTTCGTAAAATTTTAATAACTTACAAAATTTTTATATTGGAAAATTCATAGTCAATAATATTCATGCCAGTATCCTAAATAATATTTCTAAAGTAGTCTGGCATCTTTACGATGAAAATATCCCTCAAAATTGACGTTTATGTGAAATTTTGTCCATTCTGCCATGTTAAGAAATTCGTAAATAACCAATAACTTGCGAAATTTTTAAAGTAGCATGTTTATAGTAACTGATGTTTATTCCGGCATCAAAACTGATATTTTAAAACTGGTCTGACAATTGTACAGCAAAAATGTTTCATTTAATGCAAGTTTAAGTGAAATTTTGCCCTATTCTCCCATGTTAAGAAAATCGTAAATTTCAAATAACTTACAAAAATTTTTAATTTGAATGTTACAAATAAATAGGGTTCTCGCCAGTGTCAAAAGTAATATTTTAAAACTGGTCTGACTTCTCTGCGATCATTTGTTCGTGAGATATCGTGTACACAGACTAACAAACTAACCTGAAAACGTAAAGTCAAAAAACCGAGGTCGAAAATTTTCACGATTACATAAGTTCCCCATACCTATAGTATGATGGGAAACTAAAAACTCATTTTTAGTGTCTTAAATGAAATGTTTTCAAACGCTGAGTTTAAACTAGTTGGCATAGCTGGATTCTGCTCAGTTCCCCATCATATTCATGTTCTCATAGTCATAAATTTCTAGTACGAGACATATTATAATCATGTTAAAAGAAATGAATTTGACCAAAGCTTGATACAGTGAAAGAATGAAATCCCTGCCTAATAAGCTGTCCACCGTTCACTTCGATATATTTATCTTATTCTAATCTATTAATTTATTTTATAAGGGTCAATTCTGTTGCTTAGTTTTCATGCTACTATTTCCAATGCAATAATCCTCAAAATTCATATTTATATGAAAAATTTACAATTTCGCTATGTTGATAAAATAGTAAATTACGAATAACTTACGCAATTTTCCTATTAGAATATTTGTATTCAATCATGTTCAAACAAATATCATAAATGTAATTTTGAAGTTGTCTAATGTATTTATCATCCTTAAATGGAAGTTTATGCTCAATTTTGCTTTATTCTGACATGTTAAGTAAATCGTAAATTCCAAATAACTTACGAATTTTTTAAATTGGAAAAATCATAGTCTATGATATTCATGCCAGTATCCAAACTAATATTTAAAAAGTGGTTTGACATCTTTACGATGAAAATATCCCTCCCCAGCAAAACTTATATTGCTGGGCTCGTTATGGCCTACTGCTGGCATCCTGCACTTGCCATCAGTTACCGGTTGCCCCATATAACTCCAGGAGCGGGCCGTTTGTGGCTGCCAGCAGTGATGGAAGCCTAAAGAAAAATGGTCGGTGGCCCAGAAGTGGCATAAACACAGTTGGCCTTATGCAGGCTATCACGACACGGCCAACATCATGTTTTTCATGTTGTGGCCACAAATTATTAGGCCATAACCAATTTGTATGCATAGAGGGCGCTGTGATTCTTTTTCTGTTGATTTGAAATTCCCTCGCTGTCCGCCATTTCATAGGAAGTTCTTGTTCGTTGTTGTAGTCTGCGGGTGCGGGTGCGAGATTGAAAATCTCGTAAAAAGAATATATGAGTAAGTAATTCAATTATTAATTTGTTTTTGTATTATTTTTTAAATACTATTTTTTAAAAATGTTTGACTCTAAAGCCATTGTTATAACAAAATGATTTCTAGAACTATATAACAAATATCCAGTTGATCCATTTTAGTAAATTATGATAGTCGCTAACTTTCTAGTATTTTATTATTGTTATTATTATTTTAATTGATTTAATAAAATAAAAATTATGGATCTTGAATGATCCACAAATGTAATCGGGAACGATTTTAATCAAGTTTGGTTAAATAACAAATTTGGTTAAATTTCGTCCATTGGTTCGTGAGATACAGCGTCCACAATTTTTTTTTATACACACTTACAGAGTGAAATTTTCTAAAAATGGTCAAATCGTGTTCAGGAATCTCAAAACATGCAAATACTTCGAAAACCGAATGTCGAAAAATTTCTTCATATATACATATATTACTATACATATATTACCATAAAATGGATTTTCTTTCGAAATTTAGTATATTGTACTTCTTTTAAATGAAAATCGCCTATCTCCATCATAGAAAATAATTTTCATAGATAATAATTTTCATATGTAATTTCTATAAACTATTATAGGAAAAGAAAAAAAGTGGTAGCCATAACAAACTGTTTTATTTTATTTATTTATTTATTATTATTTTTTAAATGCAAGTTTGAAAAATAATTTCACTTTTACGAAACTGAAATAGTTTCCACCTCAATTTCCCGCAACGTATAAGAATATTTTTGTGCATCACTGTTAAATGAACCACAATTACTTATTTTATCATTTTTGATCGGAACCATTTCTTATTGCATCTATAAAATTTATGTTGATCTGTATTTTAGCGTTGTATAAAGATTTTTTCATGCGCTGATAAGAAGTTTCTTTTAAACTGTAATGTATCCAAATTATTTTATGAATTTTTATACTGAAACCATTTGTGTTACCTGTACAACTTTTTATGACAAGCGTCCTGTAGTAAATCTCGAAAACCTGTATAACATATATGAGTTTTATGGAATTCTAAAAATATTATTTAAATAGGTAATTGGCGGATAAAACTCTCAAATATTTATAACTACAACGACAAATGCACTTTTCTTTTTCTTCCTAATTCCGTTATCTCTTTACTCAACCGAACGATATATATATTTTTTTTCTTTCAGCTGAAACTGTATTCCCTTCTTCTTTTACCCTTTTCAGAATCTGCTTTCCAAACCTAATGAAAATAAATTGGCACAGGTCAATTAAGTTCAAATAACGTCATCTGTATAAAACTGCAAAATCATCTTTCGGTATCGCACGTCGAAAAATTATTCACTCAAGGACATTGAAGAGAGTTGGGGAGGGGTAAAGATCCCATTGGACTATCAACAACACGAAAAAGTTCTTTGTGGCGGCCTGGTTAAGAGTGACAGCTGTGATAATTAATTCTAAATGAAGATAAACACAGAGAGAAAAAAAGGAAGCTGATTCATCTGCCCTGCTGTTTTAAAAAGAAGGGAAAAAAATTATCAACTGGGTACCATTTGATGTAGGAGAAAATAAAAATATTCAAGATTTTCTGGATACTTGAGAGTTATAATAAAAAAGCACCACAGAATTGGTGTTTAAAAGTAATAAGAGTAACCACAATAAAATGTAAGAGCTCGCAACAATCGTTTCGGATGGAAAGAAAACATGATCCTTCATCAGGCAAACGAAGTAGGCACGAGTGCGGCAAACAAAGCGCAAGCGTTACTGCCTCCGTTTTGTTTGCAAAATTTTATGGTGTTTATTCAAAGTATTGTACATGTTACTTGAGAGTATACTCCAATTTCTTAAGAAATCGCACCCTCGGGCGGCGTAACCTAGTTATTAACTAAAAGGACGTTCGGAATGGAGATGTCCGTTTTCTTATTGCCGTAAATCAGAAAGTGACCTAAAATCCGGAAAAGTCCGAAATCCGGAAAGGCCACGGTCCGGACGATTCCGGATTTGAGATTTTGTACTGTAGTAATAAATAGAAAAATTTGTAAATAAACATAATCATTGCCCCCCCCCCTCCCCCCGAAAAAAAAAAAAGATGCATCAGATCTTTTAGGTTGAAATAATAACACATCCCTTCGTGAGTTTAACAAAAAGCACGATTGCAGCAAATTACTTTTGCTGCACTCGTGCCCACTTTTTTTCGCCTGATGAAGGGTCTTCGTGCTATTTCAACCGGAAACAATTGCTGCAATTTTTTATTTTTATTTATTTATTTATTTATTAGTTTATGGTGTTTTTTGCAATGCTCTCTTTATAACAATTTTTGTCTCAATATTTTATAATTTTCACATGTAAAGTTACATTTATTTGCATAAGATATTGAAATTTGAACACTTAAAAAAAAAAAGAACATAATCTCCTTTATACCAAAAAATGTAATATAGAGAAATGTTTGCAATGAAAACAAAAAATTAAACTTTTATGATAAGGGAAATGGATCAACTGAATATTTCCTATATGCTGCACTAGAAATCCTGAATTTGCAACCATAGTGTATGAATCAAATACTTGTAAATAGTATTTAAAAATGAATATGTACAAAATCAAATTAAATATTGGATCCATAGAAAAAACTGGCTGCTACTTCATCAGAAAAAAGAGAGATGAAAAAAAAAAAAAAAAAAAGAAAGAAAAAGAAAAAAGCATTAATAAAATTAAAGGTATCACCAATAAAATAAATATACTAGCTATAACTAAATCACTTCTGGCCTATTAACGGCCCTCTTCACTTACCGTCTCCGGAAGTCCGAGGCAATGTTATTCTATGGGAAATTTTCTTTACAAATAACTTATTAACTAACACATATTTTTAAATTCTGTTTTCACATTCAGAAAATTCCCAACTGTTAAATTGATGGATTTTTTTTAAAATGTATTTTTTTAATTTTTAATATTTTATTTTGAATTTGCAAAATGAAAAATTTCACATATTGAAAATTCATATTTTGCAGCTTCAAAATAAAATATAAAAAAAAAATAAAAAAATATTTTTTTTAAAAAGGTCCGTCAATTTAACAGTTAGGAATTTTCAGAATATGAAAACAGAATTTAAAAATATGTATTAGTTAATAAGTTATTTGCAAAGAAAATTTCCCATAGAATAACATTGGCTTCGGCTTCCGGCGACGGTGAGTGAAGCGGGCCTTTAATGGGAAAATATAAAGGACCAATGAAGACTGCCGGCAGTAATATAATTTTTTATGTTTGCCACAGCTGGCCCACTGCAGGCTGCCAGCAATAACATAGAAAAATTATGTTTGCCACCAGGTAGTCCAACACTGGCCCACTAACAATTTCCAACCTAATGTCGGTTACCAACAGTGGCCCATTACCTATTTTCGTCATACTGCTAGCTGCCAGCAGCGATCCATTCACTGGCCCACTAACTTATTTTTAACTTACTGCAGGCTGCCAACAGTGGATCGATTGAATACGGCCTACTGACGGCCGGCGTAACATATTCCCTGCGGCACCGTAACTTTTGCCACCGACGGGCCAGCTGCAGCTACTGTTGGCAACCAGCACTTGGCCTCGTGTTGGCCGTCATCTGTGGTTTTGCTGGGTCAAGATTGACGTTTATGTGAAATTTTGCTCTATTCTGCCGTGTTTCCAATAACTTACGAAATTTTTATGTTGGAAAATTAATAGTCATTAATATTCATGCCAGTGTTCTAAATAATATTTCGAAAGTAGTCTTACATCTTTACGATAAAAATATCTCAAAATTGACGTTTATGTGAAATTTCGCCGTATACTGCCATGTTAAGAAATTCGTAAATTTCCAATAACTTACGAAATTTTCAAAGTAGCAAATTTATAGTTACTGATGTTCGTTTCGGCACCAAAACTGATATTTTAAAACTGGTCTGACATTTTTACACTAAAAAGTTTCCATTTAATGCGCGTTTAAGTGAATTTTTTGTCCTATTCTCCCATGTTAAGAAAATCGTAAATTTCTCATAACTTACACAGTTTTTCAATTCGAATGTTGCAAATGAATAGGGTTCTTGCCAGTATCGAAAGTAATATTTCAAAACTGATCTAACCTCTCTGCGATCATTTGTTCGTGAGATATCGTGTAAACAGACTAACAAACTAACGGAATAACACTAACAGACAGACATCATACAGACAGACATCATACAAATTTTGTCATTTTCGGATTCCTCATCTGAAAACGTATAGAAAAAGTAAAAAACCGGGGGTCGAAATTTTTCACGATGACCCAAGTGCCCCATACCTATAGTATGATGGGGAACTAAAAACTGATTCTTTCTCATGTTTTAGTTCCCCATCATACTATAGGTATAGGGAACTTAGGTAATCGTGAAAAATTTCGATCTCGGTTTTTTTACTTTTTTATACGTTTTTAGGTGTGAGGAATCCGAAAATGACAAAATTTTTATGGTGTCTGTCTGTGGGGTGTCTGTAAGTGTATCAGTCCGTTAGTGTGTTAGTCCGTTAGTTTGTTAGTCTGTTAACACGGTATCTCACGAACAAATGATCGCAGAGAGGTCAGATCAGTTTTAAAATATTACTTTCGATACTGGCAAGAACCCTATTCATTTGCAACATTCGAATTGAAAAACTTCGTAAGTTATTAGAAAATTACGATTTCCTTAACATGGGAGAAAAGGACAAAAATTCACTTAAACGTGCATTAAATGGAAACTTTGTACTGTAAAAATGTCAGACCAGTTTTAAAATATGAGTTTTGATGCCGGAATGAACATCAGTAACTATAAATATGCTACTTTCAAAATTTCGCAAGTTATTGGAAATTTACGAATTTCTTAACATGGCAGTATAGGGCAAAATTTCACATAAACGTCAATTTTTAGAGATATTTTCATCGTAACGATGTCAGACTACTTTTGAAATATTATTTAGAACACTGGCATGAATATTAAAGACTATGAATTTTCCAATATAAAAATTTCGTAAGTTATTGGAAAATTACGAATTTCTTAACATGGCTGAATAGAGGAAAATTTCACATAAACGTCAATCTTGAGGGATATTTTCATCGTAAAGATGTCAAACAACTTTTTAAATATTATTGTGGATACTGGCATGAATATCATAGACTATGATTTTTCCAATTTAAAAAAATTCGTAAATTATTTAGAATTTACGATTTACTTAACATGTCAGAAAAAGGCAAAATTGAGCATAAACTTCCATTTTGAGGATCATAAATACATTAGACAACTTCAAAATTATATTTATGATATTTGTTTGAACATGATTGAATACAAATATTCTAATAGGAAAATTTCGTAACTTATTCGTAATTTACGATTTTATCAACATAGCGAAATTGTAAATTTTTCATATAAATATGAATTTTGAGGATTATTGCATTGGAAATAGTAGCATGGAAAGTAAACAACAGAATTGACTCTGATAAAATAAATTAATAGATTAGAATGTGATAAATATATCGAAGTGTACGGTGGATAGCCTATTAGGCAGGGATTCCATTCTGTCACTGTATCAAGCTTTGATCAAATTCATTTCTTTTAACCTGATTATAATATGTCTCGTACTAGAAATTTATGAGAACATAAATATGATGGGGAACTGAGCAGAGTCCACCTATGCCAACTAGTTTTATACGTTTGCAGGTGTGAGGAATCCGAAAATGACAAAATTTGTATGGTGTCTGTTAGTGTGTTAGTCCGTTAGGGAAAGATAACTCAACCCTTTTTTCTGTTATTTTCTGACTTGCCATGTAAACTTTGTTTTACATGTCATGCATTATGTCTTTCATACCACTCATGCATTAAGGTTTTCATACCGGAAAAATTTTTAGGTTTCTACTTCGGTAGGTCAATTTTATGTTTTCTGATCATATTATCTAAAAAAAAAAAAAAAAAAAAAAAAAGAATATGTAATACGTGTAATAGTGTGTAATGGAAGTCGTGTGGTTGTTTCATACCAGATTTGTTATACAATATTCATTACCGATGTGTAAAATTAGGCCATAATTTTATTTAATTTTTTTTAATACATTGGAAATAACATTACAAGCATTGTATCCAGTTGTAACGATGCGAATTTTTATAGGTGTTTCATGATTACAATATATATGTATAGTACACTTTTTTACATTTTAATTTTCTTAACTGACGGTAATTTAATATTCTCTATTATTAATAACCCTTTCGGGGGCAATAAATTTAACTTTTGTCTCCAGGGCAGTAGCACGTATTTTGCACCTGAAGAAGGGAGGCCACGTCTTTTCAAAACCGGTAGTGCTTTGATTATTAGTTCCCCATGTTGATTATTGGTCAAATCTAATACCTGTATATGGCGCTGCACGCCGATATTAATGTTTTGTTTCTTCTTTTCTCTTCAGTGTTCTTTGTGTTCGCCATGTTGTTGTAGTGTAAGTAAATGTATGTCACCGCAATAGAAATCCTCTTATTTCGGAATTATGTGTTCAATCGTCACCAATGATTAAAGATGAACTACCAGTGGCCGGCAGTCCCCACGACTCTGGACCGATAAGGTAAGCCATTTACCTTAATTTTACTTAAAATTCTGAAAATGCCTGTTATTATGCAAATTGACATTTATATAACGTCGCCAAAGTAGCGACATGGTTTTGAAATGATATTTTTTATAACGTCGCTAATAGTTTAACGACATTATTTGGCGCCCATAACAGGGACTGCCAGGCCCTTAAAATGTGAATTTAATTTGTTCTTTATTCTATACAGCAATTTCTAAATTGATCAAATATGGCAACGGAACTCGATAAATTAAAAAGAAAACGCACTACCCTAAAGGGATTGTGTACAAAGCTAATGAATACGATAAATACAAAGATAATTGAACCCGAGGAAGGGTTAAATGTTTATGAAATAGAATCGCAGTTAGAAAAGCTGCAAGTCAAACAAACCGAAATTATTGAAGTTGAAGAACAGATAGAGGCCAAAATCACGGATCTCAACGAGCTACAAGCTGAAATAGAATCGCGACAAGAATACAGGGATTCAATTATTGATGTAAAGGCTCAAATTATGAATAAGATAGAGAAAATTAAAAATTTAAATGTCACTCAGATCTTATCACAGCCAAGAAATGAGCAAACATCTAATTTACATTTAGAAAGAAGTAATGCAAGTTCCGTAAGATTTTTCAAGATCTCAATTCCAATTTATGACGGTTCTCCGGAAAACTGGATGGAGTTCTGGAACCAGTATGAAATAACAATACATAAAAATAAGGATTTATCTAATGTAGAAAAATTTGTATACTTATGCAGCTTTTTAAAAGCCCAAGCTTTAACAGCTATTCAGGGTTTAGCACTCTGAGATCAAAATTACATTACGGCTGTTGATTTATTAAAATCTACATTCGGTAAAAAGGATATCGTAATTCGATATAAAATTGATGCATTATTAAATTTGAACCCTGTTAAATCTGAAAATCAGATTAAAGAATTACGCTTACTGCACAACGCCCTTGATGTTAATATTAAATCTCTCGAAAATTTAGGAGTTGATTTAAAATCCTATGGAAATTTGTTATTTCCAATTGTTACTAAATTAATACCTACCCAGTATTATGATAGACTATAATAAAATGAAAACAGAATCCGAGGAATGGGATGCACAAGATTTGTTAAAACATTTAAAATTAGAAGTTCAAACTAGGGAAAAAACCTTTTTATTTTTAAAACGCGAAGTAGAAACTCACAATAGCGGGTACAAAAACTCAAATTCCAGATTTGATTCAAAATCATCGGAAAATAATAACGCATCCTACCGGAAATCTGTTTTGGGATATAAAAATTCTAACACAATGCAAAAGGCATCAGCCTTTAAATTAACTGTTAGTAAATGTATATTTTGTGTTGATGCAGTAAATGATCACGATAGTAAAATGTGCAAATTAAATTTAGAGGACAAAAAATTGTCTTTACGCAAACAGGGAATCTGTTATTTATGTTTCAAAAGAGGTAAACATACAGCTAAAATTTGTTTATCGGGTCTCAAATGTGACACATGTTCAGGAAAACACAATACATTAATTTGCTATAAGCAAAAATCGGAAACTCCAACAACGGTTCAAATGAGAGATAAAAATCACATCGAACATACCCAAACAAATACTTCTGAGAACAGTGCTTACGAAAATGATAATTCTGTATTGTCTTACAAATGTCCTGTACAAAATCCGCTTGAGAATAATGAAATATATTTACAAACTTGCTTCGCAAAAATCCTATATATATTATAAATGTGAATGTCCGTTTATTTGAGTCAGTGTCACGCTAAAACTGCTCGATGGATTTCGATAAAATTTGTTACGGAGATAGCTTATTACCCTAACTTAAAAAGTTGGCTACCTTTTATTCCGAAAAAAAAAATTTTTTTTGCGATTTTTATGCATAAAATAGCAATTTTGTAAGCTAATAATAGAAAAAAATTAGCCATTTAAATTTATCCATAATTTTAATTGTTGCCAAAAAAAAAAAAAAAAAAACGAATTTATTTATTTTTTTCAACAGGAAAATAAATACATTTATCTAAACGTGAACGATAAAAAATTAAAAAAAAAAAAAAATTATGCATCTCACAAAAATTCACGTCATTTTTAATTAAAAATTTCTTTTACACATTGATAAAGTGCTAATACGCAAGCGAAGTGACGACGTCACTGGCCGTTCGTGGATGCAACAAAAATATTTCCTATGTTAAACGTCCATTGGATTTTTTGTAAAAAATTATTAAAAATCGAGGAAAATTATTTCCCGATTTTAATCCCCATATTTAGGTATAGGTATGTATTAATTATCATGTCCATGCGTTAGATTAAGTTATTTTTGTTGTAAAATTGACAAAATTTGAATTTTTAATTTCAAAACTCTAGGGGGAAAAAAATGGCAAATTTCCATATTCGATCCGCGATTGTAATGAAATGCTCGCCCTCTGGTGGGCTAAGGTGAAATTATCATACCACTGCATATCATCATACCATGCAATCGATTTTCCATGATGTAATGCCGAAGAAAGAACAATAATATTTTTGTTGTAAAATTGGCAAAATTTGAATTTTTACTTTCAAAACTCTAGGAAAAAAAAAATGGCAAATTTCCATATTCGATTGAAAACACAAACATTTCATTTCAAAAGATGATATTTACACAATAAATATCCAACTAATATACTAATTAAAAGGAAAATGATAAATATTCTATCATAATTTGAAGTCAAATTTGTTTTCAAATGTCTAAATAGAGTATCTGATATAAGATACTAATATGTTGCAGCGGAATAGATTTGATGTCGGTCATCCTTAGCAGAAAAAAAAAATATCGACAAATTATTTGGCGAACATAATTTAATTCCTTTCAAAAATCATGGTTATTTTAACAACTTATATTAAGAGAGTAATGAATAATATGAAACAATATTTCGTACAATGCATATTACGAAAATATACATCTGGCATGCATATTTTCGTATTACGTTTTTGATCACCAAATACAATAAGCGCCAAGAACGACAGAGTTTTGAAATTTAAAATTAAAATTTTGTCAATTTGACAGCAAAATAACTCAATCTAACGCATGCACATGATAACTAATCTATACTAATATTATAAATGCGAAAGTTTGGATGGATGTTTGTTACTCAATCACGCCACAACGGCTAAACGGATCTGGATGAAATTTTGTACAGAGATAGATAATAGTCTGGAATAAGACATAGGCTACTATTTATACCGGAAAAAATTTAAATTTTTAATTAATCTTCTATATAATATAAATATTTCTTCTATAATAAAACTTTAAAATAATTTATTTTAGTTTTTAAGCCAAAGTGTTAAGCCAAGTAATGTTAAACTGTTAAGCCAAGTAGTCCATAAAATATATAAACAAATCTGTACATATAAAAGAGTAAACTCAATGATTCACTGACTCAACACTGCCATGACGATTCTGTGGGAAAGAGGGTCACAAATTTTAGTGACCAGGTTAGTTTTCGGAGCCTGACCCCCCAACTAAGACGAAATTTTGCAGAGTACCCCCCCCCCTGTCACCCTTGGGGGCAGAAGGCTCAACTCGGCTCCAAATTACTTAACGGTGAAGAAATTGCAGATGGAAAGACCAGACTTGAGTACAAAAAAAATATTTTCTGCGATTTTTGAATTTTGGATTTTTAAGGGGGGAGGGAAGGGAAAAGGTTTTGGAAGAAGGGTACTCAACACACGAGGAAATCGAACTGAACACACACTACAAAGGGATTTTATGAAATTCCACCGTACCGCCCTTTGGAGAATGGGGGGCAAAAACATATATTCATGCGTAACGCTCACTAAATTATCTAAGGTTGGACATTTTTTATGTAAGGGACGATTATATGTATCTAACTCATAGTATGAAGAGATTTTGCTAAATTCCCTCCTTTAAGAATGGGGGGAGAGATTAAAAAAAAAAAAGTTTTAAAGCATAGCTCAGCTTTAAATAATTTCATGATCTCAATTTTTTGATGTGTCGGTTAGGTATGTGTATGCAACATGCAATATAAAGTAATTTTGGAAATTTACTCCCCCCCCCACTTCCTCTTGGGGCGGGCGGGGCAAAAACCACATTTTGAAGCTTAAATCCGTCCAAATTACCTAAGAATGGCGAATTTTGGTGTGTGGGTGTTAAGTGTGCGAAATATGCACTTTGATGAGATTTTGTAAAACTTTCAACTGTAACCGCGAGGGAGGGGGAGTAAAAGGCAGATAAGGGACTGCCGAAGGCATTGGGCAACTTAAAATTAGATTTTGACGGATTTCAATGATTTTTTTTTTTTTTTAAGATATTTTATTATTATTAATGATATGCTGTTTTGGGGATTCATTTCAATATAATGACCAGCGAAGCGGGCAAAGCCTGCTAGTAACAAATAATTCTAATTTAAACTCTCTAAAGTGTGTCATATTATTTGACAATGCGTCTCAACGAAACTTCATAAATATATCACTCGCGCGTGAATTAAAATTGCCGGTGATTAGAAAAGAAACTAATCATATACCCGTTTTCTTGTGATCAACCCCATCAAAAAGAATATTCAGTCGTAAATTTCGAATTGTCTCATTTAAAAAACCACAAACAAAAATGTTATGTCGAGGCATTAGTCGTGAACCAAATATCGTTCACGAAGTTAAAAATAGTAGATGACGCATCAATTCGAAAAGTTTTGGTTTCGACTCAGGGGGAAAGAAATAATTTTTCTCAATTGCATTCGAAGGAGCCAGACATATTAATTGGAGCAGGTTTATTTTGAAAACTGCAAAAAAATAAAAAGAAAATTAATCGTTCGTTGTTTGCGGTTAACACAGAACTAGGATGGACGTTGTCAGGGAATAATAATTCAGCAAAAAATCCAGACAGCTTAATTACTGGCGCCTCCGTGTTAAAGATTGAATGTTGTAACTCTATTTGTTTACATGAAAACCATCCATGCATGAGAAAAAATGAATCATCGGATTGTACGACTAATGATCTGCAAAGGTTATGGCCGTTACGATTGTTTAGGAATAAATGATGATAAAATGATTTCTACTTCCGATTTGGAAATAATAAATAAATTTGATAAACAGTTAGAATATAAACAGGGTCATTATGTTACTCATTTATTATGGAATGAACATGGAGTTGATAACTTTGAGAATAAAATGCTAAACGGCAATTCAATAATTTGAGAAAAAGATTAAAAGCGGATAAATGGATTTTTGAGCAATATAGGCAGATAATCACAGAACAAAAACAACTAGGCATCGTTGAAGAATGCGGTCGCTCACAAAGAGAATATTTCGCCCCACATCGTGAAGTTGTTAGAAAGGAAAAACAGACAACAAAGGGTACGAATTGTTTTTAATTGTTCCAGTAGAGTTTCGGGGTGTAAATCTTTAAATGATTGTCTCATAAAGGGGCCATGTCTTACACCACCAATTTTGGATGTAATCAATAGATTTCGAATGTTTAAGATTGCGTTTTGCGCAGATATTGAAAAAGCGTTTTTAATGATAGAAATCGCGGAACCCGATAGAAATTATCTTAAGTTTCTATGGTTTGAGGAGGACACCCAGAATTATAAAATAATGCGAATGACCAGAGCGACGTTTGGTTGTACAACTTCTCCTTTCTTTTTAACGGCAACAATTAAGAAACACATTAAGGAATATAGGGAAATTTATCCGGATAGTTATGAAATGTTAAATTCAGCTCTGTTTGTGGACGATTTGCTCTATGGCTCCGATATCGTAAACGGTGCCTATGAATTAACTTCTACTGCAGTAAATATTTTAGCAAATGCTGGAATGAAATTGAGAAAGTTTAGTACGAATTCACAAAAATTAAAGAACATGTGGGATAAAAATGATTGTTTTTCGGAGGTAAATAATGATAGTGTAATAAATATTCTTGGATTGGTGTGGGATAAAGATAGTGATATATTGGGATTAGCTTTGAAATCTATAGTTGAAAATTTGGATATATCGGTATGTACGAAAAGATATGTATTGCATACAGCTGCAAAATTTTTTGATCCTATTGGGATTATATCTCCCTTTTTAATTAGGATAAAGTGTTTTCTTCAAAGAATGTGGGAAAGAGGTATGGATTGGGATCACGAATTGCCGGATGATCTTAAGGGAATTTGGATAAAGTGGTGTAACGAAATTAAGGATTTATTAGAAATTCGAATAGATAGATGCTATTTCACGTATGTTGATTTGAAAAATTCGCGAGTAGAACTACACATTTTTTCAGATGCTTCACCACTTGCATATGGTTGTGTTGCATATTTTAGGGTTATCAGTAATGATAAAAAATTTTATGTAAGCATGATTATGTCGAAGGCTAGAGTTGCGCCGCTAAAGAAACTAACGTTACCAAGATTGGAGTTAATGGGAGCGGTGATAGCAGCTAGAGTAGTGTAATATATTAGTGATATATTTAAAGAAATTTTATTGGACAGATTCTACTATTGTTTTACACTGGGTGAAGGGATCGGCGAGGCAATGGAAACCCATTGTTAAAAATAGAGCAGTTGAAATTCAGGAATTGTCAGTACCCGAAAATTGGTCATATTGTAATACAAAGGATAATCCCGCTGATTCAGTTACTCGTGGTATTAGCGCAAATGCGTTAGTTAATAATGATTTTTGGTTTAAAGGTCCAAAATGGTTATCTGAGCTAAATGGTAAAGGCAATGATATTGGGGAAGAGGTAGACACGCAATATATTATCGAAGAAAAAAGGAAAACACCTGAAAAATTAATTCAGTTTAAAATCTCTATAGAAACAGTTGAACCAATATTAGATCTTGAAAAATATAGTAACATTTTAAGAGTTCTTAGAATTACGGCATGGATAAAGAGATTTCTTAATAACGCGAATCCTAAAAACGAGAAATTTAGGGGTCCATTATCGGCATAAGAAATCGGTAGTGCGCAAACTATGTGGGTTAAATATACACAGAAAATTAGTTTTCCGAATGAATTAAACTGTTTGATAAATGGGGAACCTATTTCGAAAAATTCAAATTTAATTGAGTTCTCGCCATTTTTGGATTCCGAGGGAATAATGCGTATCGGAGAAAGGCTTCAGAAATCAAAATATTCCTTTAACGAAAAACACCCGATCCTGTTGCCTTCAAAGGGTAAATTAATTGATTTGTTAATTAAAAATGCGCATGAACGAGTTTTTCATTTTGGCATTAATGATAAATTAGTTCAATTACGGGAGGAATTTTGGGTAATCAAGGGCAGACAGGCAGTAAAAAGCGTATTAAGAAGATGCACAATTTGTATAAAGTTTAATGCTCGATCTGGAGCCCAGATAACAGCTCCGTTACCAGGGATCTGTCCAGAGGCAAACCTGGGCCCGTTAAAGGAACCTTCACAAAATTCTATATCTTTAAAAAGGACCCTTCACAAAATTATTTATCCTAATACAGAACCCTTCACAAAATTATTATCCTAAAACAGGACCCTTCACAAAATATTTTTATCCTAAAAAGGACCTCTCCAAAAAATTTTTCTCCTTTAAAACAGACCTTTGATAAATCTCTTTCATTTTCAGAACTAATCTTCAATGGAATGAACAGACTGCCTTAATAATCGTACGTGTTTTGTTGTATTTCCCCAAAAAGCTGATATTCAATTTGTAATTTATGAAGAGCTTCTATGTAAAATTGAAGTGTCATTCTCTAAAATGAAATCTTAATTGTAATTTTATGTTGCGAAATTACATTTTTCACAATTTCACAAAAAGAGGACCCTAACCAAAAAGTTCTGAAAAACTTTACTTTCACACTAAATTTAGATTCACAAAATTACGTGTAGAATTTTTCACAATTTCACAAAAGCAGGACCCTGTGTGAAAAGTCTGGACAGACCCCTGGTTACCTGCAGATCGCATCAATGAACAAAAGCCCTTTGCAGTGATAGGCCTTGATTTTGCAGGCCCCTTATACATTAGAAATAATGTCAGCAAATATTACATATTGTTGTGCACATGTGCGATAACTAGAGCAGTGCACCTAGAATTGGTAGAGAACCTATCTACAGAAACATTCATACTGGCCTTCAGAAGAATAGTAGCAAGACGAGGTCTTTGTCATACAATATATTTCGATAACGCACGAACCTTTCATCGAGCTGATATAGAGTTAAAGCACATCTGGAAAATAATTAGCTATCCCAACGTTAAAGATTACTACAGTAGCAATAAAATAATGTGGAAATATATCATGGAAATGTCGCCATGGTGGGGAGGCTTCTATGAACGACTGGTTCGATCAGTTAAAACTGCATTAAGAAAGGTAGTTGGCAAAACCACTTTAACACACACACAACTACATACAGTTATAACTGAAATTGAAGCTTCAATAAATTCGCGACCTATAAGGTATGTATATTCGGACTCGGGAGAACCTTCTCCAATTACGCCTGCACACTTCTTGGTAGGTCAACAACTAACTATCTTACCTATCGTGCACATCAAATCCCATGTTCTTCCTGGAACTTCTCAAACCTATGTTAAACGGTTCAACTTAAAAGAACGTATATTGGACCAGTTCTGGTCCAGATGGAAGAAGGAATACCTTCTTCAGCTGAAAACAGCCATGACAAGTCGACACTCCAGTATTCGAGAGTATTCGGTAAATGATGTTGTTTTAATCCACGATTCTAAATTACCAAGACATTTGTGGAAAATAGGAGTAGTCACTCAAGTGTTCCCCGGTAGGAATGGGAAGGTTCGATCTTGTGAGATAAAAACAGCTAATGGAACAATTACACGTCCCTTCCAGTTATTATATCCAGTTGAAATCTGTGAGACTAAAGCAAACTTTAAAAAAATCTTTTATTACAAACCATGACATTTTGTGTAAACTTTAATTTCTCTCTGATATAGTTACAATTAGAAAATGAACATATAATTAATGTTCATCCGGGGGCCAATGTGTTGATTATTGGTCAAATCTAAAACCTGTAGATGGCGCTGCACGCCGATATTAATGTTTTGTTTCTTCTTTTCTCTTCAGTGTTCTTCGTGTTCGTCATGTTGTTGCAGTGTAAATAAATGTATGTCACCGTATTAGAAATCCTCTTATTTCGGAATTATGTGTTCAATCGTCACCAATGACTAACGATGAACTACCAGTGGCCGGCAGTCCCCACGACTCTGGACCGATAAGGTAAGCCATTTACCTTAATTTTACTTAAAATTCTGAAAATGCCTGTTATTATGCAAATTGACATTTATATACCGTCGCCAAAGTAGCGACATGGTTTTGAAATATATTTTATAACGTCGCTAATAGTTTAACGACACCCCATCATATATAGGTATGGGGAACTTGGGTAATCGTGAAAATTTTCGACCTCGGTTTTTTGACTTTTTTACACGTTTTCAGGTGTGAGGAATCCAAAAATGACAAAATTTGTATGGTGTCTGTCTGTAGGGTGTCTGTTAGTGTGTCAGTCCGTTAGTGTGTCAGTGTGTTAGTCCGTTAGTTTGTTAGTCTGTTTACACGATATCTCACGAACAAATGATCGCAGAGAGGTCAAATCAGTTTTAAAATATTACTTTCGATACTGGCAAGAACCCTATTCTTTTGCAACATTCGAATTAAAAAACTTCGTAAGTTATGAGAAATTTACGATTTTCTTAACATGGGAGAATAGGACAAAATTTCACTTAAACGTGCATGTTGACGATACTTTATGAGTGGACTGTATATCATTTTAATAATTACTATTCTGAAGCTATTACTTCACAAATATTTAATTAAACTATTATACATATCGTATGTACATATTTACAGTTATTAGAGGACGTATTATTAACGTATTTCAAGTATGTTGACACCATAGTCAACGCAAACTATAAAAAAGGTGAACCATATCACCGAACAAGATAAAGAGAGATGTTACTCTTATAACGAAAAACAATACAACTACTCCGCTAAAGCGGGAATGCAAGTGAACAAGAGATGCGCGCCAAGGTTGCGCATATAGCCAAACTAAGGTGAGCGGCAACATACCGGCCCACCTTGAAACATTGTTTCAAAATTAAAGTTCTAATATGTAATACCATAATTATAATTAATTATACGAAAATATTATATATGCAATTTAAATAATAAAACTTATGCAAGAGAAATATTAATAACATTGTAAACAATAAAATAATATAAGTGAAATACAATAAACAAATTAAATTTAACTATATACATTATTCATTTTCAAATAATTTTTTTTTTTTTTTTAAACTCTTCTGAAGGTAAAAGAGCAATTTTGGAAATAGGTCGTTTATATGTCCCATTTCTTGTTTTAACCGAAACTACGCGTATTTTGTTATCCTTTCCTGGAATAATTTCTACTATTCTACCCAAAATCCAACTACATATGGGCAAGTTTTCTTCCTTTAATAATACCATAATCCCCATTTTTAATGTTATTTGTTTCAAATTTCCATTTGTTTCTTTGTTGTAACGTATTTAAATAATGACATTGCCATTTTTTCCATATCCCTTGAACTATTTTAGTTAATTTTTGCCAGGTATCTAATCGATTATCTGGAATGCCAGAGAACTCGGGTTCGATCACTGCAGTGATGGGTCGACCAACTAAAAAATGGCCGGGAGTCAAGACGTCCAAATCTTCGATATCGTTTGAAAGGGGGGTAAGGGGTCGAGAATTGAGGATTCCCTCAATTTGACAAACAACGGTTAAGAATTCCTCATATGTCAATTTAGCGTTTCCTACTGCGCGTTTCAAATGATACTTAAACGATTTTACGCCTGCCTCCCATAGCCCTCCAAAATTTGGGGCACGGGGTGGCAGAAATTTCCAATTAATATTCTCTGAATTAAAAAAATTAGTAAGGTTTTCATCAGGCTAAGTAGCTAATCTATGTAACCTTTTTAATTCATTATTTGCACTAACAAAATTTGTTGCATTGTCACTGAATAATGTTTGGGCTTTGCCTCGTCTAGCAAAAAATCTTTTTAAAGTTGCGATAAAAGCTTCGGATGTTAAATCGCTAACTACCTCTAGATGCACGGCTTTAGTAGGCATGCAAATAAAAATACAAACAAAAATTTTGTTATAGATTCCTTTTCTTTGACCCCGATATTTAATTAAAAAAGGGCCACAGAAATCTATACCGGTACAATAAAATGGATGAGTCACATTTACTCGTTCCTTTGGCAAATTTCCCATAAGTTGATTGACCGTTAAAGGTTTAAGTTTATAACACGTTATGCAGTTACGAAATATTTTCAGAGCTAAAGATCTCCCACTAACTATCCAATATTTTTTTCTAACGTGGTATAACAAAGCTTGAGGTCCTACATGAAAGAATTTTTTATGGAAATGTTCCATAATCATGGAAGATAATTTATGGTCGTGGGGCAACAAAAGGGGATGTTTACTATCAAAATTTAAATTAGCATTTTCCAACTTTCCACCCACTCTTAGGAGTCCCTAAGAATCTAAAATTGGATTAAAACAATTTGATTTACCTGATACGGGCTTCTTTTTCTCTAAGCAGATCAATTCTGCGGCAAACTGTGTATACTGTACCGGTCTAATTAAATGCACTTCTGTGTCGTTTAATTCGGTGCTTCGGAGTGGTCCAATCACTCTGTTTACCTTTGCTCTTGTATTCCTAATAAATCTAAAAATAAAACTACATACTCTAATTAATTTACAAAAATTATTTGTTAATGAAAACAAATGATTATAAAAGTTCTGGGAGGAATCCGTAGATTGAATTAATCCACACAACACTGCAGGGTTAGCGTCACACTCGTGATTATTTTTCAATTCACTCATCACAATACTATTATCACTGGGGGACAGATAGTCAGAGTCATTGTTTATGGGGGACAGATAGTCAGAGTCATTGTTTATGATACTACTGGATTTACTTAGAAAGTCTGGTCCCTGCCACCACAACTGATTATCCATTAAATCGGTGGTAGTTAGACCTCGTGAAATTAAGTCTGCTGGATTTTCCGCAGAGGACACATGGTTCCATGTGAAGTTTTTAGACAGTTCTTGAATTTTGGCAACCCTGTTGCCAACAGATGTTTTCAATTTCCAAGGCTCGGTTTGGATCCAGGCAAGAGCTATTTGAGAGTCTGTATAGAGATAAATATTGTCAATTTGTAATTTCAGAGATTTCAAAAATTTCTCAATTAATTTGGATAACAAAACACAACCAGATAACTCGAGTCGAGGGATAGAAACAGTTTTTAGAGGTGCAACTTGAGATTTGCTGCTAACCAAATTGGAGACAATTTCAGAATTATGAATAGACTGAATATACAAGGCTGCTCCAAAAGCTAATGACGATGCGTCGGCGAATCCGTGTAAGTTTATTTGTTGTGCTTCAGGAATTAAAACATAGCGATTTATTTTAAGTTGTTCAAGAGCTTTTAACGAAGTGGCGAATTCTAGCCAATTTTGAGCAATAGGGCTTGGAATAGGGTCATTCCAGTCCAATTTTAATTTCCATAAACAACTTGGCTTTGACAATAACAGGACCGATGAGACCCAATGGGTCGAAAATACGAGCAATGTCTGATAAAATGCTTCTCTTTGTCATAGACTTTAACTGACACAAATTTATTTTAAATGTGAAAGCATCTAAATTGCGTTTCCAGGCAACCCCTAGGGCTTTGGTTTCCTTATCAGAGAATGTGTACTCAGGGCATGTCTCTTTAGAAAAGTCAAGTAAGGAAATATGATTTGCATTCCATTTATGTAAATTCATTCCAGCGCTTTCTAACAAGTGTATAAGTTGTTTTTGAAGCTCCCTAGTAGATTCTAACGATTCTTCCCCACTTATTATATCGTCCATATACGAATCATGTAGCAAAATATCGGATGCCTTCGGATATTTCTCGGCTTCTTCAAGGGCTAATTGCTTCAACGTTCTAATGGCTAAAAAAGGGGCACAAGCGGTACCGTATGTTACGGTATTAAGTTCATAGGTTTCAATTTCTGAGTTCATATTATCTTTCCATAAAATTCTTAATAATTTTCTCTGATTCTCGGTAATCATTATTTGGCGATACATTTTTTTAATATCGGCCAAAAACACAAATCGGTGTTGTCGAAAGCGTAACATGATTTCATACAAATCTTCATTAACGACATCTTTATAAGTTATGTCGTTTAATGATATTCCACTAGTTGTCGGACTCGAAGCATTAAATACAACGCGAAGCTTCGTAGTAGATTTTTCGGGCCTATAAATGCCATGATGGGGCAGATAATAACAGCTAGATTCATTTAAATTATCAACAATTTTTGTCATATGATTCAAATTAGTGTATTCTTTAATAAAATCACAATAAAGATTTCGCACGGTTGGATTCTTTTCTAAACGATTCCATAACTGCTTGAGCCGTTTTTCTGCGATAGATTTAGACTCCCCAAGGACACTAGCACCTTCCTTCAAAGGCATGGCTACCATAAATCTTCCCGATTTATCTCTCCGATAAGTTTCTAAAAAATGTTTTTCACACAATTGTTCTTCCTGACTAATTGGACGTAAGTCAATTTCAGGAGCTTCTATTTTCCAGAATTTTTGAATGAATTCATTAAGATAATCATTGCATGCAGTAAAACCGCAAAAAGTATTTTCAGATACATTACGGTCTATGGTTCTCGCAACAATATGCCCAAAAACGCTATTCTGAAAGGTGAATTGTCCTATTTTAAATTTATCTGCTTTTAATATTTCATAGAAAAATTCAGCACCAACTAAAGCATTTATTTTAGATTTTTTCCAAAATTCACTATCAGCTAATTCAAGGTCATGTGGTAGATTTAAACTTCTTATGTTTATATTGTGTGAAGGAATGAATTCTGTTATTTTAGGTGTAATTAAAAATTCAATTGGTTCACTAAATGAATCATCTTTATTGGAAATAATGGTACGTACTGAAGATTTCACATTTGTCATCTTACCATTAATTCCTGAAATATAAATATCGCATTTCCTTTTTTGCAAATTCAATAAATTAGCGAGTTCTCTCTCTAATATGTTACATTGGCTACCATTATCAAGAATTACACGAACCGGAAACTTTTTTTTATTGCTACTTTCCAAATAAACTATAGCAGTTGACAGCAATATATGTTTTTTACTTTTTAAGATTGGATCATTAATCTCGTTATATAATGCCATCGAAACATTATTTTTTTCTTTCTGCAATTCAGGATATCAATCATTTGATGGAAGCAGGTGCGCGGCGGCGTCTATCTGTGCCGTCATCTGACTTTGCGATTTGCATGGAAAATTATTACTTTTTGTTCCCGACAAGGTTCGATGTAGAAGTGAATTGTGTTTTTTAGAACAGATATTACAAAATTTATTACTTTTACAATTTGATACCTGATGATTGGATTTCAAGCAATTAATACATAACAAATATTTTTTTACTGTTAGGAATCTTTCGTATTCATCTAATTTTAAAAATTCACCACATTTTGACAAGGAATGATTTTTTTTTACAAAGGGGACAATTTTGATCATTAAAGGAATCATTTTTAGAAAAGAAGGTTTTAATTCTAGTACTCTTTTCCGAATTCATTAATTTCGGTTTCGTATTCGAAACACATAGTAAGTTTTCTAACACCAAGCATCTTTTTTCTAAAAAGTTAATGAAGTCTCACCATGTTGGCAATTCTGCAGAACTTAAAGATAATTCAAATTGTTTTTTGGATTCTTTATCTATTTGTTTAAGAACCACATTTATGAGTAAGGCCTCCGTAAAAGGATTCATTTCCAATCCTATACTTTTGAGTGCTCGAATATTTTTTTGACAACTATCTGTAATTGTTCTCAAATTTTTAACTACATCTTGAGACAGATTCTCTACGTTTAATATCTCATTTAAATGAGAATTAACAATCATTCTTTTATTTTGAAATCTGTCTTCTAACGCTTTAAAAAGTGACATATATGAATCGTCTTCTGTAATTACATCTAGTGCTCTTCCACTAAGTGTAGATTTTAGATAATACAGTTTTTGATTGTCCGAAAGTTTATCATTCTGATCAATTAAGGTTATAAATTGATCTTTGAAATTAAACCAATCATTATATTGACCATTAAATTTGGGTAAAGGAATTTCAGGTAAACGAAAATTGATAATAGGATTATTTACTTTTGATTCATTTGAAATAATTTCGTTTTCATTTTTACTAATGTTATTAGAGAGTAAGAATTTTCGAAGCCTTACCTCTAATTTTTCTGCCTCTTCTTCCAATTCTGCGAAGGCGTTCAATTGGACTTCCAGTTCCGATTCATCAGCTATTTCGTAATACTGGATTTTCAAATTATCCAGTTTGGTTACTATTTTTTAAAGATTATCCTTCTTTATTTCTAAAGTTATGTCTTTATCCTCGTCACTAACAGTCTCTAAATATGTCACTATCTTAGTCAATTGACCTTTCAAGGTTCCGCGTTGGCGATTAAGGATAAGTAATTTATTTTTATCCATAATTAATTTTCATCAATGAGCACCACCACTTTTCATTATATTACGATTGATCTTCCTCCGGGTCTACTAGACCAAATGTTGACGATACTTTATGAGTGGACTGTATATCATTTTAATAATTACTATTCTGAAGCTATTACTTCACAAACATTTAATTAAACTATTATACATATCGTATGTACATATTTACAGTTATTAGAGGACGTATTAACGTATTTCAAGTATGTTGACACCATAGTCAACGCAAACTATAAAAAAGGTGAACCATATCACCGAACAAGATAAACAAGAGAGATGTTACTCTTATAACGAAAAACAATACAACTACTCCGCTAAAGCGGGAATGCAAGAGAACAAGAGATGCGCGCCAAGGTTGCGCATATAGCCAAACTAAGGTGAGCGGCAACAGTGCATTAAATGGAAACTTTTTACTGTAAAAATGTCAGACCAGTTTTAAAATATCAGGTTTGATGCCGGAATGAACATTAGTAACTATAAATGTGCTACTTTGAAAATTTCGCAAGTTATTGGAAATTTACGAATTTCTTAACATGGCAGTATAGGGCAAAATTTCACATAAACGTCAATTTTTAGAGAGATTTTCATCGTAAAGATGTCAGACTACTTTTGAAATATTTTTTAGAACACTGGCATGAATATTAATGACTATGAATTTTCCAATATAAAAATTTCGTAAGTTATTGGAAAATTACGAATTTTTTAACATGGCAGCATAGAGCCAAATTTCACATAAACGTCAATCTTGAGGGATATTTTCATCGTAAAGATGTCAAACCACTTTCGAAATATTATATAGGATACTGGCATGAATATCATAGACTATGATTTTTCCAATTTAAAAAATTCGTAAGTTATTTGGAATTTTCGATTTACGTATCATGTCAGAAAAAGGCAAAATTGAGCATAAATTTCCATTTTGAGGATCATAAATACATTAGACAACTTCAAAATTACATTTATGATATTGGTTTGAACATGATTGAATACAAATATTCTAATAGGAAAATTTCGTAAATCATTCGTAATTTCCGATTTTATCAACATAGCGAACTTTTAAATTTACATACAAATATGAATTTTGAGGATTATTGCATTGGAAATAGTAGTATGAAAACTAAACAACGGAATTGACCCTGATAAAATAAATTAATAGATTAGAATAAGATATATATATTGAAGTTAACGGTGGATAGCCTATTAAGCGGGGATTTCATTCTGTCACTAGATCAAGCTTTGGTCAAATTCATTTCTTTTAACATGATTATAATATGTCTCGCATTAGAAATTTATGAGAACATAAATATGATGGGGAACTGAGCACAGTCCACCTATGCCAACTAGTTTTTATGATGTATAAAGAAGTTTTCAAGTTTAAATATTGTTTGTACACCAGTTCTTTAATTTACCGTTGTACTTAATTTTATGTAATTCAATATCCCTGTATCAAATTTCTAAACTTATAAATTTCCCTGTAAACTAATTACAAAATCTGTGCCTACAATTTTCTATATAAACTATGTTTTTAAGCAATCTTATAATGTATGTTAGTTTCGCAATCGAGTGTAACCATATTAAAATTCACCCAAAAGAAATGTCTTCCATAGACCGTAATCGTCTTAAATTCTTTTATGTGTTCCTGTATACGAGTAACAAACACTATACACACAAATACAAATCCTAAAATTGATTCCACAAACTAATAAATATTTTTTTTATCAAACTTAACATCAACTGGATGATTACATACCGTTATTGGAATTATTTTATGTGGTTATGTAGACTTATTTTTAAAATAATGCACATTTTTCTCGAAAATATGCATTTAAGCATCTTAATAATGTATGTTATTTTTATTATGTTGAATCAGGTTTGGGTTTTTGACGTCAAAAAATTGTTTTTGACATGACATTGGTTTAAACTGTCAGAAACCTCTACCGTCAAAACTTAAAATCTGCATATGAGGTAGAATCTGGCTAGAAATAGAAATTATTAATATTTATCATATATAGTTGGCAAGTAAATATTATTCTGTTTGTAAGTTAATAGATTTTAAAACAATTTTTAGATGATAATCGATAAAAATTTAGGTAAATATACTGGTTTCAAACCTAACAAATAGATACAAAACATGTGTAGCCATATTTTATAGGTTTATATAGTTACAGAGTCTGTTCGCACATTTTTTAGAAGATTTTATTTCGCAGTAAGAAAAAATCGTTTGCATGGAGAATTTTATTTTCACAACAAATATATTTTTGGAAGTTTTATTTATCTTCTGATATTTAGAATTTTTGTTTAGATGCAAAAATGCGCTTTTAAAATGGCAGTGGATGGAAAGATAGATTTTCGCTCTTTCCAAAGATAGTTTTTAGTGAAATCTTTATGAAAAGCATTTATCAGTAGAAAAATGGAAAAATGTTGCAACAACAGATGAATCTTGGGTCTGTTTAAGTGGTTGCAATAAAAAAAAGGTCAATTTATTACCACAAAAGTGGAGAAAAAAAATTTGCTACATGGCTCAAAGCATCAAAAGAAAGTTTTTCTAAAGGATTTATGATTGACACTGGTTTTTCATACAAGCGCAAGATAAAAGCAAAAAAAATGTGACAAAAATGTCAAAATCAACTCTAAATACTCTCAAGAACATATTTTAATTCCAATTTTTAAAAATGAAAATCCAGATCTTTATCCACAATGCTATCAATCCGTTGAACTGTATCAAGACAAAACAAGCAGCCACACATCACAATCCGCAATTGCTTTTCTAGAAAAAAAAATGGAACAAAAAACAGGAATTAAAACCATACCCTTCACTGACATTCTTGCTAAATCTTCTGATGTATCGCTATTCGATTTTTGTGTTTTTCGACTCTTAAAATCAGCATTATCCAAACACCGACCTACAACGCTTTGTGGACTCTGGAAAGCCGTTCAAGAGGAGTAGAAAAGTATACCTCTTCCGATATTATAAAAAGCATTATTATCATAGAAATTATGATGTAGAATGTTAGTTAAGAACAATGGCTATCAAACTGAACAAATAAAACTCGAAATATGAGTGAAATTGCTTCAGTACACTCCATCAAAATCGTCTAAAAAATGTGCGAACAGCCTCTGTATATTAATATTTATGAAATTCTAAAATTCCAAAGTCAATTAGGAATTTTAACATCATATAAATTTATAAGCCAAATGTTAAAAAAACACGGAGTGCTGGACTTTAAAAAGAAAAAAAAAAAGAAAGAAAAAAAAAAAATTAAAGAAAAAGGTAAAACATAACATATACAGTAAGTTAATATGAATTTGAAAATAATTTTATTTACAATCTATGTTTATTACACTTATCATTTATCAAGAATTTTTTATCTGTTTATTATTATTATTGATTGTATAAATATTTATGCCTATTCACAGTTTGAACTAAAAAACTGGGAATACAAAAGCAACACTTGGGGGATTAGAACAAAGAATGTTGACTGGGATCCTTCACTAAGAGTAATCCTTCTCTAGTCCTTTGATAAGATTGTGAATGACACAAACTTGTGTCAAAATATTTCCTGAATAAATGTTTAAAGTTTTTCTCAACTAATTTTCACATAATATATGTAGGAAAGGTGTAAAGAGAGAGGAAAAGAAAAATTAATTACTCAGGTACATTGCATCATCCAGGAGACAGTCTGTCGCTCTGCGAGGATGAATCAGAACTTTTTTATATTTTTTTGTTCTTGACTTTTCTGCGTGAAAAAGAAATATCTC
Source organism: Salticus scenicus (assembly GCA_963930645.1). Taxonomy (NCBI): domain Eukaryota; kingdom Metazoa; phylum Arthropoda; class Arachnida; order Araneae; family Salticidae; genus Salticus; species Salticus scenicus. Next base: position 57,155,956 of record OZ005662.1, on the reverse strand, counting down.
TGTGAACAGTTAGTTACGATTTGGATATACAATAAGCAGTAACATAACCTGCCTAAGTGGCTTTATTATTTTACGTTATAATTAACTCGAAATGAATCAAGTGGATATCCAATAGTTTTTTGGACCTATGTGGTCAAATATTGTACAGACTTTGTAAATAATAATTCTTTTATTAAACTTTAATTAATGTAATAATAACTTTTCAGTGCTCTTTCTAGCCTCTCTCTACATTTGGGGGCTTGAACCGCGATAATGAGCGAAAACAAAAGTAGTAATTAATTCAGTATTCAGTAGTAATTAATTTATTTTATTATTAGTGTTAGTGCTCTAAGTGAATACCTTCAGAGACTGACTTCGTGTCATATGAAATAACTTGGTGTTATGATAATGACTGTGTGGTGAACTGACTGTATGAAAACAACTTTGTGTTTGAATAAAGATCAAATAATTACGTGTGGTTAGAAATGGTGAAGAATCAGTGCTGAGTACAGCGTATGGAAAAAGTTTCATCTTGTGGATTTATAAATCTGGATCCTTAAGCCGATTATTATTCGTCGAGGAACGAAACTGTGAGTAAATTTTTTCTACATTTATTTAAAAATGTCTTTTCTTGGGAAATCCCGAAAGGAAGATTTGTTACGAGTCGCTTCAGAGTTAGATCTAGAAATACCAGAAAATGCTACTGTAATTAAATTAAAAAGAATTAATTGTGAGTCAAAAAAATTTTGATGAAGAATTTTGTAAAAATTTAGTAGATAGTGTGATCGCTGAAAGAATTGAAAAAAATGAACGGGAAAAATTATTGCTCGAACAAGAAAGAGAGCAGAAAGAGCGCGAATTTGAGCTGGAGAAACTGAGATTAACGAGTAATCGAAATTATACTCAGGGAGCGAACCCGAACACTTCAGAATCTTCTAGTGTCCCAACCAGAAGTAAAGAGTTAGCGAAGATAATGAAATGTTTTGATTCAACAAATCCTAATAATGATATTAGTACATATCTTGAGCTTTTTGAGCGACAAGCTTCAAGAGTAAATATAGAAAAAAAAAAGATTACGTGCGCATATTTTGGGATTACTTCCCTTCGAAATAGCACAAATTGTAACACGAGTACCAGTTGAATCCGAGAATGATTATGATTATATTAAAAATATGTTAGTAGGTAAGAAAGGCCGGTTCTAGGTCAGGCGGCGGGTGCACCGGCAAGTCGTGCGGGTGCCACACCACCCCCTGAGGGCCTAGATGGGTTGGTATCGTCCTTGACACCCCCCTCTGACAGTATCGTAAACGATGACGAGGGTGTTAATGAGGAAATTTAATTAAAAAAATTAATTAGTGATTTTTGTAAAAGGTGACGCTGGTTTTAAAGCGATGTGTGTGGTAGAATGAAAAAAGCAGGATATTGTTTGTGAGTCATTAGAAAATTAATTAGGGAACTAATTAATAAATTAATTAGGAAATTAATTAAGAAATTAATTAAAAATTGAGAAATAAAAAAGGAGTCGATAAAATATATGAATTTAAGGATGTGAATATACTATGAAAGAAATAGAGTGATCTGACTGGGGTTCGAACCCGGTACCTTGCAGTAAAAATATTTCCATAAGACAGTAGTTTTGGAGGGTAAAACCACTGACCTATAGAAATATGATCTGATGACTCTATTTTAGGTATGAATGTGTCTGAGTGTATGTGATTTTTCTATTATATGTCTGCACAGTTCTTTTTTAAACTGTACAAACATATATTTTTTGGAAACTCATTTGAAGAGTTCCTTCTTTCTTTGAAATCCTCAAAAGGGGATTTCTTATTTTTTTATTCATCTTATTTTTATTTTTATTTATTTTTTGAAGGGGTCCCACCATCCACCCGCCGCATGTGTGCGACGCCCCAATTTTTTATGAACTTGAATCATAATTTTCTGATCTCCTAACTTTTGTAGGATCTTGCAACTTCATTTTCAATCTTCTATGTTCCAGGTCTTCAAATTTTCAGGTTTTCTAATTTTCATTCTTGTATGTTTGAGATCTTATTTTCAAATCTTCAGTTTTTTCTTTGATGTTTTATAGGGGTCCCACCGTCCACCCGCCGCATGTGTGCGACGCCCCAATTTTTTCTCATCTTCTAACTTTTCCGGGATCTTGCAACTTTATTTTCAATCTTCTAATTTTTCATTTTGATCTTGAATCAGTATTTCTTCTTAATTTTCTTTCTTTCAAGTTTAAGATCTTCTAATTTTTCGTTCTTGCATTTTTCAGTTTTTTTTTTTTTTTTTTTTTCCCCATTTTTCTTATTTTACAATTTTTTTCATTTTTCTTATTTTTCAATTTTTCTTCATTTTTCTCATTTTTCAATTTTTTTCATTTTTTCATATTTTATATATGTATATATATATTTTTTTTAAAGTTATTTTGTAATGCCCATAGGCCAGAGAAGAAACACCATCGTCCAAAATGTATCTCTTGTCGTCAAAAGGTGTTAAAGAAATCTTATTTTGTTTAAATGTATATATTGTATGACATTCCTGCCCAATTCTCGTTTGCTCTCATATATTGTATTTTAAATTATTGAGGCAATTAAGGTAATCTTGATGTTTAATTTTTTTATTGACTGTTATTGTAGAAATCCCCTTCGCGGTTTTCTTTTCTCCATCTTCTGATTTAATGCTATACATTTTAGCTTTGAGGCCTACAAATTCATGAATGAACCGCCCGTTTAATTCGTCTTTGAACTTTCCCAAAACTTTCTTGTTATGTTCTGAATGAAGTGGATGGTCTGTGGGGTAATCGGATGTGTCGAAGATGTCTTGATGTTGAAGCATGTCTTGGTAGATGTCAGGTGTGGTGATGTGGTAGGTCAGAGAATCTGTGTCGGTGAAGAGGAGTTTAGCTTGATCTTGGAATGTTGGTTTTATGAAATCACAGTGGAATCTGTACATGTGTAGTTTGGAAAGTTCCAGGATGGTAAAGCCGATGTAAACGGGACGGTTCATCAAGATGGATTTTTTAACCCGTTCCACTGCCGCTAAATTTTGATTAAATATTTTAAAATTGGTGTAATGAGGTGAGGCAACAATCTTTTCTGCTCTTATGGGGGAGTTTGTAACTTCTATTGATCTTCGTTTTCTTAAATTTTCTATTGTCTTCCCGAACACAGCATTATTCAGGAGTTTGAAGAAGTTTTTCTCAAAGGTGGACTTGGATTCTTTTCTTTTATCTGTATTGAAGGCAATGTAGGGTTTGAGCCAGGGTGCTTGTTTAAATTTTAAAACTTTGTGTATCTTGGCGAGCTTAATCCTTGTTTTATGTAGTATTGGAGGTTTCTGTAGTGGGTGACATATTGAATTTTATTGTAGAGATTAGGTGTGAGTTTCTTGGAAGGGTGGAATTTTCTATCTTGTAGCATATGTTTGGCGAATGGTGAGAGTATCTGTTCTGTGATGTGTAGAGATTCTGGGGCTAGTGGATAATCATTGTGGCTGTCATGGAGATGTTGTGGATATTCCAAGTCCACCTCAAAGATGAAACCTTCTGCTGCGTCGGGTTGTATGTTGAGGATTATTTGAGAGTTGAAGTCTTCAGGATCAGCCCACTGGAAGTCTCCATAAGGCAGAGGCTCTGAAGCGCTGAGGCCGTAAAGGTTTTTTGCGTCCCAATACATAATGTATTGGGATAAAGCTGAAGTGTCATAGTCTTGAGTTCTTGGGATATTAAATTTTGCATGGCGGTGGCTGATCATGGAAACCCCACCTCTTACACCTTTTTCTATGAAGAGAAGCATATTGATATCGGTTAGTAGTTCGAGGTCTACCCCTGTCATTTTTAAGCATGCCTGCCATGACAGACCGGGTGCTGTGAAGCAGTGTGTGGGATCCAATCCATAATATTTCAAGCAAAGTCTTCGAAAGTTTTCGAAAACATCTGCTAACAACAGCACGTCGGTCTTCACGTACAGGTCATGGTACTCCCCAAGATCTTGAATGTTAAAGGCCTCCCACACTTTAACTGCATGTTCATAATCCTGTGAAGAAATGTCTTCATCAGTTAAATCGTTGTGGAAGGCCCTTGGGGGTGGTAGCTGTTTTTCACCGAAGGTGTTAAAATCGGTGATATAACTATAGGGGTAGACCCCTTTTCATAAGAGGAGAGAGCAATCTGTTGAAGGTGGGAAGTTTTCTTTAAGAAGATGGAATTGATTAGGATCTTGATTTTGGACGAGTTTATCTAAGGATGAGGGGAGGAACTGAAGAGAATCCAGGAAGATTAGTTGGATGGAACAATTTTTCTTGGTTAATTTAAAAGCAATATATTTTTCTAAGGTGTTGGGGATGACTTCTATTGTATGATCTTGCAATCTTCCAAGTTGTGACATGAAGTGGTGGGTGTCATAGTTCTTGCTGTTATGAAATATGATGGGTATGGATTTGGTCTGCTTATAATTTAAATTACAGCTATTGTGAGCCGCGCCACGAAAAGTTCCAGAAAGATGATCGTGGTCGCGAACTCTGTTTTTATAGAGCCTGTTGTTACATATGGAACATCTAGTGGCTTGCTGAAAAGCTCTCTCCTCATCTGGGGTAAGCTGCATAGGTGTTATTGAGTTTAATTTTTGGGCTATGTCATCTCTTTCGTATAGAATGGCTTCTAAGAAGTGCCCAACGGCGTCGTCACCCCTATAAACTTGGATGGGTTTAAAAGATTTACCGTCGGGCCCTACGATAAGATAGGCATAGCCACAAGGAATATGTTCTGAAGTTTTGATGTTGAAGGATGTTCTATTATTAGGTGCGAGAGTGGAGACGGGTTTTAAAAGAGCCTCGAAATCTGCATATATCACATAAGATTTTAAGTGTTGCATGTGGATGGAGGTGAAAGAGAGAATATTATTATTATTGGATGGCATTTTAATTTGTTGGATGGAGTGATTTTTGCAATATTGTAGGTGGTCTTTTAATAAATCAGGCTTTGAAAATCTATGGAGGCATCTGTAACAATAAAAGGTTTGATGTTCATGTCTGGTTAAGTGGCCCATTAATCTTGAAAATTTTTTTATATAATGTTGATTCCCCTCAGAATCTTCTAATAATAATAAATTGATGACATCTTCATCCTCTCTTGGAGAAATATAGAGAGGACAGATGTCTTCATCAGCGTCATATATAAAAATATTTATTCGTAGATTATTTAATTTTTCAATTTCAGGAATTTTATTAAAAGGAATTGGGCAGATAATGTCATTTAAAATTATTTCATGCACATATGGGTAATATTTATTAACTCTATCGGGATGATTTTCAAATTTATACTTATGGGCCACAAGACACCATATGAGACATTTATTATCATTGAAATTTTGTATATTTATTAGGGCTTTCTTGGACTTTAATTTTTGAGGGGTGTTTATGAATGAGCCACCGCGAAGGGGTATATATTTAGCCACTTTTAATTCAAGGCATTCAATTTTATTAAATATCCAGTCGGATCCGTGATTTTGGAAATCTTCCATGTTATTTTCAATTTTTTAAACATTATATTTATATTATCATTTAAGTTGTCTGGGGTTAATTCTATTGTGCGTTTGGATGAGAAATAAAATGAAGCTCTCTCTTTAATTTCATCTCCATCCACCTTGATAAATTCTGCCTTGATTATTGCATGCCATTTTATTGATTTATTAAGATTTATCTCAGTTAAAATATTGTAAATTTCAATGTGGCTATTATTGGCGAAAATATTTACGTTACTTTCCTCATCAGGTTCAGGATAAAGATAATAATTTTTGAAAACGTTGAGGGCTTGATTAACTTTTCTAATTCTGCTATTATTATTAATTTTAATTTTCTTCGATGTTTGGCCACTATTACTCGCCACACTTCCATGGGCTGTCCTCACATGTTGCAACAAATTAAATTTCGTGAGAAATTTTAAATCGGAATTACTACATGAATGTTGAAGAGAATTTTTATGTAAACTGTTATGATGCTTTCTCAAATCATCTTTTCGGGTGAAGACTTTGTTACATAACTCGCAAGAAAAAGAATTTTGTCGTTGATGGATTCTTAAATGACGTCCCAAGTCATCTTTTCGGCCAAATTTTTTGTTACATTCATCACAAGAAAACAATTTTTCATTTTCATGGGTTTTTTCGTGTCTTGTAAGATGATGTCTCAGTTTGAAGACTTTACTACGATCTTTACAAGAAAAACGCTTCTCATTATTGTGGCTTTTAACATGACGATTGAAAGTTCCCGTATGGGTGAAGGTTTTACTGCAAACAGGACAATTCTGAAATAGACAAAAAACCCTGTTTTAGAATTTTAATTATTTTAAAAATCTTAATTATTTTTTCACTAACAAGTGTTTTTAATCTAGCAAGATTTTTTTCTAACCTACTTTTAGAGAGAAATTTATTTCTAACTTAGAGGAAAATTAGTTTTTGGAAACCTACCTTTTTTTCAAACTTACTATTTAAAGAGAGTTCTTATTTCTAACTTAGAGGAAAATTAGTTTTTGGAAACCTAGCATTTTTTCAAACTTACTATTAAGAGAGAATTTATTTTTCTAACTTATAGGGAAATTAGTTTTTGAAAACCTAGCATTTTTCAAACTTACTATTTAGAGAGAATTTATTTTTCTAACTTAGAGGGAAATTAGTTTTTGGAAACCTAGCATTTTTCAAACTTACTATTTAGAGAGAATTTATTTTTTTAACTTAGAGGGAAATTAGTTTTTGAAAAACTAACATTTTTTTCTATCTTAGAGAGAATTTATTGTTTTAACTTAGAGGAAAATTAGTTTTTGAAAACCTAACATTTTTTTTTTTATATATAGAGGATAGGAAAGAGGGAGTTTGCACCTGAACGCGGACTGAGGGGCGGTATGCGCCTGAATTTCAGGTCGTGCCTTATGCTCCACCTCGAATCATGAAAAAAGGACAAAACTCCCAAAGTACCGAGAAGTTTTTACCTTAGATTTTAAAGCAACAGTTGTCTCTTCCATGTCATCATCCGAACTATCAGCATCCATCCCATCATCAGTTGAGTTGGTAGGCATGGGTGTGGTGTTGCTGCATCGACTCTCGCCTCCGTCTCCAGAAGATACCTGGTTAGAATCCTAAAAAATAACAAAAAGAAAAGAAAACAAGTTTTAATTATTTTGTCTAAACAAGTTTTTTCAAAAGAGGATTTTATTCTAACTTTTTAATTTTATTTTAAGTGAAACTTTTTAAATTTATTCTAAGTGAAACTTTTAATATTTATTCTAAGCAAAAATTTATTCTAAGTGAAGCTTTTAATTATTTTGTTTAAACAAAACTTTTAATATTACTTTAAAGAGAGAATTTAATTTTTAAGATAATTTATTCTAAGTGAAAATTTATTCTAAGTGAAGCCTTTAATTATTTTGTCTGAACAAAACTTTTAATATTACTTAAAGTAATATTAAAAGTTTTGTTCAGACAAAATAATTAAAAGCTTCACTTAGAATAAATTTTCACTTAGAATAAATTTAAAAAGTTTCACTTAAAATAAAATTAAAAAGTTAGAATAAAATCCTCTTTTGAAAAAACTTGTTTAGACAAAATAATTAAAACTTGTTTTCTTTTCTTTTTGTTAATTTTTAGGATTCTAACCAGGTATCTTCTGGAGACGGAGGCGAGAGTCGATGCAGCAACACCACACCCATGCCTACCAACTCAACTGATGATGGGATGGATGCTGATAGTTCGGATGATGACATGGAAGAGACAACTGTTGCTTCAAAATCTAAGGTAAAAACTTCTCGGTACTTTGGGAGTTTTGTCCTTTTTTCCTGACTCGAGGTGGAGCATAAGGCACGACCTGAAATTCAGGCGCATACCGTCCCTCAGTCCGCGTTCAGGTTCAAGTTCCCTCTTTCCTATCCTCTATTAAAAAAAAAAAAAAAAAAAAAAAAAAAAATGTTAGGTTTTCAAAAACTAATTTTCCTCTAAGTTAGAACAATAAATTCTCTCTAAGATAGAAAAAAATGTTAGGTTTTCAAAAACTAATTTCCCTCTAAGTTAGAAAAATAAATTCTCTCTAAATAGTAAGTTTGAAAAATGCTAGGTTTCCAAAAACTAATTTCCCTCTAAGTTAGAAAAATAAATTCTCTCTTAATAGTAAGTTTGAAAAATGCTAGGTTTCCAAAAACTAATTTTCCTCTAAGTTAGAAATAAATTTCTCTCTAAAAGTAGGTTAGAAAAAAATCTTGCTAGATTAAAAACACTTGTTAGTGAAAAAATAATTAAGATTTTTAAAAATAATTAAAATTCTAAAACAAAGTTTTTTATCTATTTCAGACTTGTCCTGTTTGCAGTAAAACCTTCACCCATACGGGAACTTTCAATCGTCATATTAAAAGCCACAATAATGAGAAGCGTTTTTCTTGTAAAGATTGTAGTAAAGTCTTCAAACTGAGACATCATCTTACAAGACACGAAAAAACCCATTAAAATGAAAAATTGTTTTCTTGTGATGAATGTAACAAAAAATTTGGCCGAAAAGATGACTTGGGACGTCATTTAAGAATCCATCAACGACAAAATTCTTTTTCTTGCGAGTTATGTAACAAAGTCTTCACCCGAAAAGATGATTTGAGAAAGCATCATAACAGTTTACATAAAAATTCTCTTCAACATTCATGTAGTAATTCCGATTTAAAATTTCTCACGAAATTTAATTTGTTGCAACATGTGAGGACAGCCCATGGAAGTGTGGCGAGTAATAGTGGCCAAACATCGAAGAAAATTAAAATTAATAATAATAGCAGAATTAGAAAAGTTAATCAAGCCCTCAACGTTTTCAAAAATTATTATCTTTATCCTGAACCTGATGAGGAAAGTAACGTAAATATTTTCGCCAATAATAGCCACATTGAAATTTACAATATTTTAACTGAGATAAATCTTAATAAATCAATAAAATGGCATGCAATAATCAAGGCAGAATTTATCAAGGTGGATGGAGATGAAATTAAAGAGAGAGCTTCATTTTATTTCTCATCCAAACGCACAATAGAATTAACCCCAGACAACTTAAATGATAATATAAATATAATGTTTAAAAAATTGAAAATAACATGGAAGATTTCCAAAATCACGGATCCGACTGGATATTTAATAAAATTGAATGCCTTGAATTAAAAGTGGCTAAATATATACCCCTTCGCGGTGGCTCATTCATAAACACCCCTCAAAAATTAAAGTCCAAGAAAGCCCTAATAAATATACAAAATTTCAATGATAATAAATGTCTCATATGGTGTCTTGTGGCCCATAAGTATAAATTTGAAAATCATCCCGATAGAGTTAATAAATATTACCCATATGTGCATGAAATAATTTTAAATGACATTATCTGCCCAATTCCTTTTAATAAAATTCCTGAAAGTGAAAAATTAAATAATCTACGAATAAATATTTTTATATATGACGCTGATGAAGACATCTGTCCTCTCTATATTTCTCCAAGAGAGGATGAAGATGTCATCAATTTATTATTATTAGAAGATTCTGAGGGGAATCAACATTATATTTATATAAAAAAAATTTCAAGATTAATGGGCCACTTAACCAGACATGAACATCAAACCTTTTATTGTTACAGATGCCTCCATAGATTTTCAAAGCCTGATTTATTAAAAGACCACCTACAATATTGCAAAAATCACTCCATCCAACAAATTAAAATGCCATCCAATAATAATAATATTCTCTCTTTCACCTCCATCCACATGCAACACTTAAAATCTTATGTGATATATGCAGATTTCGAGGCTCTTTTAAAACCCGTCTCCACTGTCGCACCTAATAATAGTACATCCTTCACCATCAAAACTTCAGAACATATTCCTTGTGGCTATGCCTATCTTATCGTAGGGCCCGACGGTAAATCTTATAAACCCATCCAAGTTTATAGGTTTCATAACAGCAAGAACTACGACACCCACCACCTCATGTCACAACTTGGAAGATTGCAAGATCATACAATAGAAGTCATCCCCAACACCTTAGAAAAATATATTGCTTTTAAATTAACCAAGAAAAATTGTTCCATCCAACTAATCTTCCTGGACTCTCTTCAGTTCCTCCCCTCATCCTTAGATAAACTCGTCCAAAATCAAGATCCTAATCAATTCCATCTTCTTAAAGGAAACTTACCACCTTCAACAGATTGCTCTCTCCTCTTAAGAAAAGGGGTCTACCCCTATAGTTATATCACCGATTTTAACACCTTCGGTGAAAAACAGCTACCACCCCCAAGGGCCTTCCACAACGATTTAACTGATGAAGACATTTCTTCACAGGATTATGAACATGCAGTTAAAGTATGGGAGGCCTTTAACATTCAAGATCTTGGGGAGTACCATGACCTGTACGTGAAGACCGACGTGCTGTTGTTAGCAGATGTTTTCGAAAACTTTCGAAGACTTTGCTTGGAATATTATGGATTGGATCCCACACACTGCTTCACAGCACCCGGTCTGTCATGGCAGGCATGCTTAAAAATGACAGGGTTAGACCTCGAACTACTAACCGATATCAATATGCTTCTCTTCATAGAAAAAGGTGTAAGAGGTGGGGTTTCCATGATCAGCCACCGCCATGCAAAATCTAATATCCCAAGAACTCAAGACTATGACCCTTCAGCTTTATCCCAATACATTATGTATTGGGACGCAAAAAACCTTTACGGCCTCAGCGCTTCAGAGCCTCTGCCTTATGGAGACTTCCAGTGGGCTGATCCTGAAGACTTCAACTCTCAAATAATCCTCAACATACAACCCGACGCAGCAGAAGGTTTCATCTTTGAGGTGGACTTGGAATATCCACAACATTTCCATGACAGCCACAATGATTATCCACTAGCCCCAGAACCTCTACACATCACAGAACGGATACTCTCACCATTCGCCAAAAACATGCTACAAGATAGAAAATTCCACCCTTCCAAGAAACTCACACCTAATCTCTACAATAAAATTCAATATGTCACCCACTACAGAAACCTCCAATACTACATACAACAAGGATTAAGCTCGCCAAGATACACAAAGTTTTAAAATTTAAACAAGCACCCTGGCTCAAACCCTACATTGCCTTCAATACAGATAAAAGAAAAGAATCCAAGTCCACCTTTGAGAAAAACTTCTTCAAACTCCTGAATAATGCTGTGTTCGGAAAGACAATAGAAAATTTAAGAAAACGAAGATCCATAGAAATTACAAACTCCCCCATAAGAGCAGAAAAGATTGTTGCCTCACTTCATTACACCAATTTTAAAATATTTAATCAAAATTTAGCGGCAGTGGAGCGGGTTAAAAAATCCATCTTGATGAACCGTCCCGTTTACATCGGCTTTACCATCCTGGAACTTTCCAAACTACACATGTACAGATTCCACTGTGATTTCATAAAACCAACATTCCAAGATCAAGCTAAACTCCTCTTCACCGACACAGATTCTCTGACCTACCACATCACCACACCTGACATCTACCAAGACATGCTTCAACATCAAGACATCTTCGACACATCCGATTACCCCACAGACCATCCACTTCATTCAGAACATAACAAGAAAGTTTTGGGAAAGTTCAAAGACTAATTAAACGGGCGGTTCATTCATGAATTTGTAGGTCTCAAAGCTAAAATGTATAGCATTAAATCAGAAGATGGAGAAAAGAAAACCGCGAAGGGGATTTCTACAATAACAGTCAATAAAAAAATTAAACATCAAGATTACCTTAATTGCCTCAATAATTTAAAATACAATATATCAGAGCAAACGAGAATTGGGCAGGAATGTCATACAATATATACATTTAAACAAAATAAGATTTCTTTAACACCTTTTGACGACAAGAGATACATTTTGGACGATGGTGTTTCTTCTCTGGCCGATGGGCATTACAAAATAACTTAAAAAAAATATATATATACATATATAAAATATGAAAAAATGAAAAAAATTGAAAAATGAGAAAAATGAAGAAAAATTGAAAATAAGAAAAATGAAAAAAATTGTAAAATAAGAAAAAAAAAAAAAAAAAAAAAAAAAAAAACAAGATCTGAAAAATGCAAGAACGAAAATTAGAAGATCTTAAACTTGAAAGAAAGAAAATTAAGAAGAAATACTGATTCAAGATCAAAATGAAAAATTAGAAGATTGAAAATAAAGTTGCAAGATCCCGGAAAAGTTAGAAGATGAGAAAAAATTGGGGCGTCGCACACATGCGGCGGGTGGATGGTGGGACCCCTATAAAACATCAAAGAAAAAACTGAAGATTTGAAAATAAGAAGATCTCAAACATACAAGAATGAAAATTAGAAAACCTGAAAATTTGAAGACCTGGAACATAGAAGATTGAAAATGAAGTTGCAAGAGCCTACAAAGGTTAGAAGATCAGAAAATGATGATTCAAGTTCATAAAAAATTGGGGCGTCGCGCACATGCGGCGGGTGGATGGTGGGACCCCTTTAAAAAATAAATAAATAAAAATAAAAATAAGATGAATAAAAAAATAAGAAATCCCCTTTTGAGGATTTCAAAGAAAGAAGGAACTCTTCAAATGAGTTTCCAAAAAATATATGTTTGTACAGTTTAAAAAAGAACTGTGCAGACATATAATAGAAAAATCACATACACTCACACACATTCATACCTAAAATAGAGTCATCAGATCATATTTCTATAGGTCAGTGGTTTTACCCTCCAAAACTACTGTCTTATGGAAATATTTTTACTGCAAGGTACCGGGTTCGAACCGCAGTCAGATCACTCTATTTCTTTCATAGTATATTCACATTCTTAAATTCATATATTTTATCGACTCCTTTTTTATTTCTCAATTTTTAATTAATTTCTTAATTAATTTCCTAATTAATTTCTTAATTAGTTCCCTAATTAATTTTCTAATGACTCACAAACAATATCCTGCTTTTTTCATTCTACCACACACATCGCTTTAAAAACAGCGTCACCTTTTACAAAAATCACTAATTAATTTTTTTAATTAAATTTCCTCATTAACACCCTCGTCATCTTTTACGATACTGTCAGAGGGGGTGTCAAGGACGATACCAACCCATCTAGGCCCTCAGGGGGTGGTGTGGCACCCGCACGACTTGTCGGTGCACCGGTGCACCCGCCGCCTGACCTAGAACTGGCCTTTCGTACCTACTTATATTGTTAAAACGATTCAAGCTTACACCGGAACAATTTCGTCAGAAATTTTTATCTCATAAAAAAAGAGAACAATTCGACTCTGCGAGACTTCGCCTTTGAATTTAATCATTTTTTCTTAGAATGGATTAAAGGTTTGAAAGTATGCGATTTTAATGATTTAAAAGAACTGATAGTTTCAGACCAATTAAAGAGAAGAGCTCCGTTAGAAATTCGGACTCATTATTTAGATGAATGGCATAGACTAAAAACAACAGAAAAAAAAGTCGAAAAATTAGAAGAGTATGGAAGCGCTAGATTTAACATCGGGAAACCGGAAGTAAATCTAGAATCGAAACAAAGCAAGATGTACGCACAAAATGTTAAGAAAAATGGATCGAGTGACTCGAACCAGAGAAATAAACAATCGACCTTACGTGCTTACCCAAATAGTAATAATGCTATTAATTATTATTTTGCAAATAAAAAGTGTTATTATTGTTCTAATTATGGTCACATAAGTTCTCAATGTAAATTAAAATCTAAAAAAGAACACAATAATAATGAAAAAAGTGTTAGTAACTATATTGTGAATCAATCATATGCAATGTTAGAAAAAATTATAAAGATTAATGATATCTCGAGGTCAGCTGTAATCGATACTGGCTCTGAAATTACACTAATCAGTGAAAGTTATTATAGAGATCTAGGATCACCACCGCTAAGATATAGTAAAATATTTATTAAAGGTATAGGTAAAGATTCCGTTAAATGTAAAGGGTATTTTATAGCAGATATAGCTGTTGATGATATTTTCTTAAAAACTAATGTTTTTGTTGTAGAAGATTTACAATATTCTGCTATTATAGGAATGGGCGTATTGTTTAATTTAAAGTTTAACTTTTCGAAAGGAGAAATTGAATTTAATTGTGTAAATGTAATTGATTTAGTTCAAAATAATGAAAAATATTGTAATTCTAGAGATGTTATATCCCCTTTTGAAATGTATAACCCAGAGTCAGATGTGCGTAACGTAAAAACAACAAAACCGAAAAATGTTTCCTCCGGTCAAAGTGACGATTCATCTTTCGACCCGAAGATTTTTAATTATTTAATGGTTGATGTAATTGATGACTCTAGAGAAAGTATTTTAGATATTAGCCATATATTAAATGCTAATGTACGTGAGCAATTGATTCGCATGATTACATGGTACACTCCACGTAAAATACAAAGTACGGATGTAAAAATGAAAATAATTTTAAATGATTAAATCCCTATATGTCAGAGAGCTAGGTGCCTCCCCATAACAGAACAAGCTATTGTAGAGAAAAAAATTCAAGAATGGCTTGAGCAGAAAATTATAAAACCTAGTTGTTCAGATTTCGCATCGCCAGTTGTACTAAGTAAGAAAAAAGATGGAAGTACTAGAATCTGTGTAGACTTCCGTAGGCTCAATAGGAAAGTCGTTAAAGACAGGTTCCCGTTGTCCCTTATTGAAGATGTAATCGATAAGTTGGAAGATTCATGTGTATTTACGACGCTAGACTTAAAAAATGGTTTTTTTCATGTTGACATTGAAAAAGATACTACTAAATATACATCATTTGTAACTCACGAGGGACAATACGAGTTTTTAAAGGCACCATTTGGGTTGTGTACAAGTCCATCAGTATATATTTTTCATATATTCAGAGACTTGCTCGTACTTAGGGATAAAACCGTAATAATTTACGTCGATGATTTGATAATACCATCAAAAAATGAAGAGGAAGGGCTACGTAAACTTCGAATTAGTATTAGAAACAGTTGCTAACTACGGATTAAACTTAAATTTCAAGAAATGCCAATTTTTAAAACGCAAGATAGAATTTTTGGGATACCTAATTGAAAACGGTACTATTAAGCCTTCGCCATCAAAAACTCTGGCCGTAGAAAATTTTCCCACCCCTAAAAACATTAAACAAGTTCAAAGCTCTTTAGGTCTAACAGGGTATTTTCGAAAATTTATTAAAGATTATTCCAAAATCGCGAAACCATTGAGTGATCTCCTTAGAGAAAATAACGAATTCCAGTTTGGCCATGAACAAAAGAAAGCTTTTCAGGATTTAAAGAAAATACTGGGTTGTGAACCAGTACTTCATATTTTTAAACAAGCGCCTAAATTAGAATTGCACACAGATGCTAGCAGTATCGGGTTCGGTGCAGTATTATTACAATTAGGAGATGATGAGAAAATGCATCCAATCCAGTACATGAGCAATAAAACTAATGCGCAACTGGAAAAATACCCTAGTTATGAATTAGAAATTTTAGCAGTGATTGAAGCTTTGAAAAAGTTCAGAAATTATTTACTAGGAACAAAATTTAAGATATTCACAGATTGTTCGGCATTTCAACAGACTATGTCTAAAAAAGACTTATCGCCTAAAATAGCTCGTTGGGCATTACTTTTAGAGGAATTTGACTATGAAATAATTCATAGACCCGCTTCACAAATGAAACATGTAGATGCTCTAAGCAGAAATGTAAATGTTGTCGACACTCAATTCTTAGATGACGAGATAACACAGAAAATAGCAAATTCTCAAAACAATGACGAAAATATACGAGTAATAAAAGAATTAATGGGAAAGAAGACAATTATTTAGTCAAAAATGATGTATTGTACAGGTATGATGCGGGTAGAGAGTTATTAGTTGTACCAGAAAATATGCAGTCAGAAATAATAAGACAAATACATCAAAAAGGACATTTTGCTTCAGCGAAGACAGAAGAAATAGTGAAAAGAGATTTTTACATTCCAGGTGCGAGAAAGAAAATAGAAAATGTTATAGCCAATTGCGTGAAATGTATTCTATGCAATAAGAAATGTGGAAAACCTGAAGGATTCTTGAATCCTATTCCGAAGGAAAATGTACCGCTAGGCACCTATCATATCGATTTTATTGGACCGTTACCATCTACCAATAAGAAATATCAGCATATTTTCACTGTGATTGACGGATTTACAAAATTTGTTTGGCTATATCCGGTCAAAACCACGAGTGTAGAAGAAGCTTTAGATAAGCTGAAACTTCAACAAACAACCTTCGGAAACCCATTACGAATTATAACCGACAAAGGAAGTGCATTTCGATCTAAGGAATTCGAAGAATATTGTCATGCGGAAAACATCGAGCATGTTCCAATTACGACAGGAGTGCCAAGAGGAAATGGGCAAATCGAACGTTTGCACAGGACTCTAGTACCCGTCTTGTCCAAATTATCCATTGAAGATCCTACTAAATGGTACAAGAATGTCAGTACTGTACAAAGAATATTGAACAGCACGACAGCAAGGAGTACAAAGTTAACACCTTCTCAACTACTAACAGGAGTTAAGATGAAAAACAAAGAGGATCTGATCGTCAAAAGTCTTTTAGAAGAAGAGTACAGAAAAAGGTTCATGGAAGACAGGGAAGAACTAAGAGACGATGCTAAACAACAAATCGAGAAAATTCAGGAAGAGAATAAAACACAATATGATAAAAAACGCAAGAGAGCGCATAAGTATCATATAGGGGACCTAGTTGCCATCCAACGTACCCAATTTGGATCAGGTCTCAAACTAAGAATTAAACATTTTGGTCCCTATAAGGTGACAAAAGTTAAGGCAAATAACAGATACGAAGTTCAAAAAGTTGGTCAGCATGAAGGACCAAATATAACGTCAACTGCCGCAGACATGATGAAAGAATGGACAATGTTTAATTAGACAGAAAAAAAAACTTTTTATTGCATATATAGTGTATACCATATTTTAGAATCTCTCTGTCGCTTGTTTTTTTTTTTTCTTTTTTGTATTTTTTAGATCCTTGGTGGATAGACTTGATGTGTTCCAGACTTGCAACTTCGAGGTCGAAGCTGTCGCAGGATAGCCGAGTCTATAGGAAAGGTGTAAAGAGAGAGGAAAAGAAAAAATTAATTACTCAGGCACAAGCGAAACAGATTGCATCATCCAGGAGACAGCCTGTCGCGCTGCGAGGATGAATCAGAACTTTTTTTTATTTTGTTGTTCTTGACTTTTCTGCGTGAAAAAGAAATATCTCTGTGAACAGTTAGTTACGATTTGAATATATAAGCAGTAACATAACCTGCCTAAGTGGCTTTATTATTTTACGTTATAATTAACTCAAAATTAATCCCAAGTGGATATCCAATAGTTTTTTGGACCTATGTGGTCAAATATTGTACATACTTTGTAAATAATAATTCTTTTTATTAAACTTTAATTAATGTAATAATAACTTCTCGGTGCTCTTTCTAGCCTCTCTCTACGTATATTAACCCGTTAGTAGTCGCTATAGACAGCGCCACCTATTACAGATTGCGCACTTTTTATTTAACTGTCACCAACAATTTTAAGAAGTGATGTGATCGACGTTTCTTCGATTTTATTCGCGTTTTATGTATATCAAATGCCACTTCTAAAAATTTTTGGCGGCTATTAAATAAAAAAATCTGGAAGCACTGAAGGTTGGGCGGCAAATCGACCAACTAGCGACTACTAACGGGTTAAACTTAATTATAAATTAATTTCTGAATAATATAAAAGTATCATCGTTTTTTTTAATGCACATAAAAAACTAATACTTCATAATGAATTTTCAAAAACCTAAAGTTTTGTTTTTACATTAATCAAAATGTTATAATAATGTTTCTCTAAAAACTTTAATCTGTTTACTTTTTAAGACGTACTTATAAATAATATCTTATTAAACCAGCTAAATTTTTAAAGTATCATTAACTAAAAAGTTTAACATATACTATATTAAGCATTGTTATAAATAAATTTCATAGAAATATATGAAAGTATCACGGCATATTTTGAATGAACATGACCATTATTTAATTCATAATGAAATTTTCTCAGTAGCGGAAAGTGATTGCAGCACGGCAACAAGCGCTGCAGATTATTGAAAGCTCTGCAGATTAATTTTACACCTCTGAAAAGAAGTGCCAGGTTTAAAAATACAATTATAATTTACAGTATATCTCGATCATTGTACTTGTTATATATTCTTATTTTTTTTTTTTTTTTTGTAGATGTAAATTTCATATATTTTATAAACTGCTGGTAATACTTGTGAAACAAAACACTGTGTCTGCCATTCCTAGCTCGTAGACAAATGTTTTGCTGTGGATGGATACAGAAATTTCTGCTATCGGAGAAATTTTAAAAGCCTAAAGTTTGTTTTATATATTAATCAAAATGTTATAACAATGTGTTTTTTAAAGAATATCAATCTATATTCAAAATATCTTTATAAACTATATTTTGTTAAACTAAATTTTCATATAACAAATTATAAATATATAGGTTTTTGGCATGACGGATTAAACCATAGTTTAAGCTGTCAACAACTGTCACATGTCAAAAACCGGCCAACCCTGTCTTGAATGCAGCGTAACAGTGTTATACGCTTAAAATAAGTTCTGTTTTTATACCGTAATAATGAGAGATATTTTTATTTTAGTGTGTCCCTGTACACGAACAACAAACATGATATACATTCAAAATTATACAGCTAACTAATTCCATGTGGCTCATGAACTGAGCATGTGTACCAATTTGTCAATCTGATTTTTTTTTTTTTTTTTTTGTGACCGTTGTTGCGGTATACACAGAATCGAAAAGATTTTTGGGTCTCGATGGAGAGACATTAGACAGCTTTGAGACCTATAGTTAAAATGACTTTTGTTTCGATTGATCCATATTTTTACAGAAATTCACAGAAACAAGTGCACACAACATTTTGTAGATATAGGACATATACCGGCATTCGAACCCGGGACCTGGGATTTCAGAGGCAGTGTCCTACCGACCGAACCACCAGGCCAGTCTCGATGGGGTGGTCTTTACTAACATTTCGGCTATTATATCAGTACTTAAAAATGAGTTAATGCAGTGTTCAGGTTAAAGATAAGGCCAGTTGCCTAACAGTATAAAGATCTAGGAATGGGTAGAAAAACATAAGAAAGCTGCCAAGTGAAGCCCTCTTGTTAGCTTCAGGGCAGGGTTAGAAATAAGCGGTCGTCAGTCGCATTTTGCGACCACTTTTTTCATTTTGATGCCTAGAATTCCAATCATAAGCGCCATATTTGACGTATGGATTTTTTCCTCATCATACCTAATAATCTTCCCAATCCCATCAGACTGTAAACAAGTCTATTTCAGTCAATTGAACATAATAAAAACTGATTTAAGAAATCATATCTGTATGAAAGTAGTTGACGATTTGTTAATGATTAAATTAAACAGCCCTAAATTGGAAGATTTCTGCCCAGAAAATGCTATTAAATTGTGGTGGAATGATGTATCTTCTGGGTGAAGAATGAATTTGCGATTTTAAATATGTACGTTTAATATTGTCAAGGTAATTACATTCGTTACATAAATATGTTTTATATAATCTTGCATGTATTATTTACAAGTTGATGCTTTATTATTATTATTTTAAATACGCATATTTAATTATAGATGGCACCTAGATTTTTCATTTTGACGCCCAAAAAATTTAATTCAGGTGTCATTTTGACGCCTAGTTTCAAAATTCTTATTTCTAACACTGCTTCAGGGGAGAAAAAAATATGCACGGAAACAAGCAAGAAAAAAGAAAGCAAATTAATTTTAAAACATAAATAAACTAGTATGTTACCACAAGACTTACTTCTATATTTTCCTATATACATATTCAATCAGTAACAATAAAAAAAAAAAAAAAAAAAAAGTAAAATAAATCGATAACTGTTTTAAATTATCAAAGATTCGTGGTTCAACCATTCGTTTTAAAGGTATTGACGAGACCTTTCCAAAGATACCCATCTTGAAACTTTGCACCCCGGGGGGGGGGGAACCGATGCCCCCACATGCACAAAAAAAATTTCCTAGTTAACTACTACCATTATCAACGAGATCTTTCGAAAGATACCCATTGGGAAAATTTACTCCCCCCCGGGAGGGGGGGGAAGCGATGCCCCCACATGCACAATTTTTTTTTCCTAGTTAAATACTACTATTATCAGTAATTCATATTAATTTAACAATCACAAGTTTAAAATAACTCTCATTATGCACATTTATACGAAATTTTGTCCTATACTGCCATGTTAAAAATTTAGATAAAATGCGATCACAGCGCCACCTGTTAAGCTATTGATCCCCAAATGTAATCAGCACCAGTTTATGTCGGGGACCAACTAAATACCAAGTTTGGTTAAATTTCGTTAAAAAAAAAAGCAATTTTTTTTTTCTAAGTTTTTTTTCGTTAAAAAGTAAAAAAAATCGATAACTTTGTTTTAAATTATCACAGATACATGGTTCAACCATTCGTTTTAAAGGTATTGACGAGACCTTTCGAAAGATGCCCATCTTGAAACTTTGCACCCCGGGGGGGGGACTGATGCCCCCACATGCACAAAATTTTTTCCCTAGTTAACTATTACTATTATCAACGAGACCTTTCGAAAGATACCCATCTTGAAAATTTACTTCCCCGGGGGGGTACCGATGCCCCCACATTCACAATTTTTTCCCCAAGTTAACTACTACTATTATCAATAATTCATATTAATTTTATAGTCACACGTTTAATATGAACTCTCATTATGCACATTTATACGAAATTTTGTCCTATACTGCCATGTTAAAAGTTTGCATAAAATGCGATCGCAGCGCCACCTGTTAAGCTATTAATCTCCAAATCTAATCAGCACCAGTTTATGTCAGGGTCCAACTATATACCAAGTTTAGTTCAATTTCATTCATTGGTTCGTGAGATACGGTGAAAAATACGAAATATTGCTATCACAGCGCCACCTGCTGAGCGATTGATCCCCAAATCTAATCAGCACCATGCCCCGTCAGGTTCCAACTATATACCAAGTTTGGTTGAATTTCATTCATTGGTTCGTGAGATACGGTGAAAAATACGAAATATTGCTATCACAGCGCCACCTGTTGGTCGATTGATCCCCAAATCTAATCAGCACAATGTCCCGCCAGGATCCAACTATATACCAAGTTTGGTTGAATTTCATTCATTGGTTCGTGAGATGCGGTGAAAACAAACCACAGACACACACACACACAGACAGACATTTTTTAAAAACTATCAATTCGTGTTCAGGACATCCCAAAACGTGCAGATCCATCAAAAAACGGAGGTCGGAAATTTTCGCGAATCGAATACTTTCTCTATATTACATATAGAAGAAAGTAAAAATGTTTGGATATAATGGTAAATACAAAACTAACAATAATTACACATTTGAATTTTTTTTTTTTTTTTTTTTTTTTGTGCTTTCCTATTTTACAGGATACCATGTTTTATCACAATATATAACATTAAACAAGATGCAAGTAAAAAAGTACCTCAATTTATTATAATTTTTGTAACTACTTATTACTTAAATGCTTAAAAAAAAAAAAAGAAAAAGAAAAAGAAAAGAAAAGAAACTTAATTTAAATAATTTATCATAATTATAATTCTTTTTTACAGTTGCCTGCATTGTTTGATGTTATCGAAAACATGGTGGCCGTTCATATAAGCATATACTTTTTTCATTTTTTTTTCTTCTCATTTTTCTTGAGTGCAAACATACAGGAATACTTTTTGTACATTTTCAAAATTATTACTACCTACATGCAGGAAATTAATTTAGTAATTGGGTATTGTTGACATTGCCACTATAACAAAAAGCTTACCTGCTTCATCATCAGATTTCGAGCATAACTCTATGGTGCAAATTATGGTGAGAATGTCAGATGGAACGAGTAAAGCCTTCTTATGTAAAAGCTCAGATCTCTTCAAAAATTCATAATTTCCCCATCCCCCCTTTTTTGTAAACAAATGTGAATGATTTTCTTCATAATCTTTCTTCCCGTCAGCTGTTTTTAGGGCAAAAGACCAGTTCAAGCTCTTGGAAAGGCCGGATAAATTTCGTCGGAAAAAAACACTAATATAGTCAAATGATGTGTCTTTTGATTTACCATTCGGATAGATACTCAAGCACCAATATTCTCCATCCATTAAAAAGTCAGGGCTATAATAACATTTTCCTTCTTTTTCCGAAAGTGAAAAAAAGTCCTCTATACTCCATTCGAAAGTAAATTCTCTTGTAAAATCTTGTACTTTTCCAATAGTAGTCGCCATGTCAAAGATTTATTACTTTTATGAGTTCCACCTCTAGTTTTTGAATTTATCTAAGTAGATCGCCTAAAAAAAAAAAAAAAAAGTTAAATTTAGATATTATGTTATTGTTATTTCATATTTCATTTTAAAACAAATAGAATTTTTGAAACAAAAAATTTACTGCATGTACTAAAAGTACTGCATGTACTTAACTGTTGTACTAAAAGTTGTATTGAATGAAAATAAATACACAGAAAAATGTTTTGTAATTGCATGTGAATATGGAAAAAAATAATAATAATTAATTCAACGGTATATTCGTCAAATGTTTTATTGACTTCGATTTAAATGTGTGCTTTAATGGCAGAGGTGTGATGTGCATATACTTAAAAAAATATATATATTACAAATACTCACCGTTTTTCTTAAAATATACAATATTCAATCTGCTCCTCTCCTGCTTTAAAAGTATATTCAATATACAGTCAACACCCGATTTAGTGCCATCATCGATACGCATAATAATATGGCGTTATAACGGATTTGGCGCTATATCGAATTATGATCCAAACTGTGTAAATAAAATAAATATTCTCTTGCCTCATTATATTACAAGCATCAGAAAATTTGAGGAACATAGCACTGAATATGTGATAACTAGTATTATTTCGATCAACGTAGTTATTATATTTACGCAGGAGAAAAATGATTTAAAATACTAGCTTGAGTATTATTATTATTATTATTATTTTGTCTATTTATTTATTTTATTTTTTTACGGAAATGTTCTCAACATGTTTTTCTAAAGTTAAAAGATTATCAATCATCCTTTTATCGGTTGAATTTTTTTCTAAATATATCCTTTGTTTATTAATGCAGTCTTTTGCTTCGTCAGATTTAATCTTTTCTTATTCAATCTGAATTTCCTCTTCAGATGAATCCGAATTTGGGTCGTTATTTGTTATTAATCCAACAATTTCCTCTTGACTCATTTCTTCAAATGCTGGAACATCTTTGTCTACATTAATATATTCAGCTGCAGTGAGAGGATGCTGCATGCAAGTTAAATTGTTTATATCATGCTGTAAATCTTTAATTTCTGCAGTGTTTAGTTCATCACTAGATTTTTCACTATTTTTCAAGTCTGTATGGCTTCAGTAGTTAACTATAGTCAGTGTTGGACATAATTGATGGTGTCGTGCCCTTAGCGACCGTGCCCTTAGCGGAACGTGCCCTTAGCGGAATGGATGAAAGGGAAGAAGGAGAAATAGAAGAAGCCGTGCCCTTAGCGGAAATAAGAAGGTGTGCATGTGAAAGATAGAAATATGTTATTCAAATGCAGAAAATAATACTTTCTATAGAATGCAGTATGATTAGCATTAGATTTACAGAGTCAGGCAAAATTATTCAGTTACACTGAGGGTTATTATTGGAAATTTTCTGAAATGCATTTTCTTTTACATTAAGCGTTTATTCGACCATTTTTTAAAATGTGAATATGATTTGAATTAGTGTATTTGTCTATTCTACTGTCCGTTTGTCCGCCTCCAGCGCCCGTAAATATTTTAAGAATTTTTTATTTTTCTTCTATATTCAATAGAAGAAAGTATTGGATTCGTAAAAATTTTAGACTTCCGGTTTTCGATGGATTTACACGTTTGAGAGGTCTAGACTACGATTTGACTATTTTTAGAAAATGTCTGTCTATCTATGTGCCAAAAATTTTGTGGCAACTGTATCTCCGGGACTACTGCTCAGAATCGCATATAAATTTACATGTAGATGCACTTTGACCCAACTTTTGAGGCCAACCTCTCAACAGGTGGCACTGCTATACAACGATTTCTACAATTTAAGTGGAAGCTATATATCAGGTTCTATTGCGTATAATCAATCAAAACTTGGTATGAGAGAAGGCCACCATGAGACAGTATGCTGATTCAATTTGAATGCTTATGGACCGACAAGTGGTGCTGCTATACAGCGATTTCTACAATTTAAGGGAAAGCTATATCTCAGGAATTACTGCACAGAGTTCCATATAAATTTATATGTTGATGCACCTTAACCTAAATGAGTATCTGTCAACTTTTGGTGTCAACCGCTTCACAGGTGGCGCTGCTATACAGCGGTTTCCACAATTGAAGGGAAGGCTATAGCTCAGGCTCTATTGCGTATAATCAAACAAAACATAATGTATGTGAAGGCCATTGTGAGATATTATGCTGCTTCAATTTGGGTGTTTATCGGCCAATAGGTGGCGTTGCCATACTGCAAATTTCCTCGACAATGTGAAAGCTATATCCCAACTTCTATAGCTCATAACTTTACGAAACTTGATATCTGACATAACTATTATAATAATATTATAGTTTTAAAAAATTAAAGAACACGCTTTTATAGAAATGTGAACTAAAAAGCACAAAATATCTATCTTAGTATTAAAATTCAGGGTAAGAGAAAATCGTGTGAGTGACACACCATAATATTTACATACATTTAAATCTTTAATTAAAATAACTTAGAATTAACAAAAACCATTTTTTAAAAATATCCCCTGACAGGAATCGAACGCTGGACCTTTAGGTTCGTAGCGCGGCTCCTTACCTCTACGCCACATCGTTCACGTAGGGAAAGTATTTTTTTTTTATAATATAAATTTTTTGTTTGCTCCCAGAGAAGTTACAAACAAACATACATACAGGTGAAGCTAATAAAAGCGTGTTAAAAATGAATTTTTTAAGATGTCATTTATAGGGAATAAAACAACGGTCTTTCTTTGGATATTTAGTGTTAGTTTCCTCTAAGATAAAAATTATTTATTTGCACTTAGTGAATTTGTATAGAAAAATATAAAAGAAAGTCTTGTGGTGGCCACAACTTACTAATTTTCACTTTCATTTTATTTATTTATTTATTTATTTATTAATAATATGTGTTATTCAAATTCATTATTGAATATTCCCTACTTAAAATGGCTCTAGCAGAACATATGCCACTGGTTTGTGTACATGAACATCCAAAAAATACCAATGCATTGCGCTTTATGGGAGACATTTTTCTAAATCACATTTAAATCATTTCATCAAAAAATCATAAAGAAATTCACATTTATTGTTATTATGTTAAGAAAATGTTTTCTATAAATTATAATATGTTTAACCTCCAGATTTACAGAGCTACTCAAAAATGTTACACTACAATAAGGGATGCAAATAGGAAATTAAGAGCAACATTTCTGTTTGTGTTTAAGCATTTTTAACAGTTTCCAACAATGTTTCAGAGTGATTATGAATTCAGTTATTCTATATGTCTATTGTGTGATAATATAGACAGAGAACATAGGATGTTATATGATACAATGAGTAAGTACAGTTGGAAAATGCTGATAATCAATGTGTACCTCCTGATTTTTCGTTTTTGTTTTAGTATTAAAAAGGTCTAATTCTTAATTATATTTTCAAAAACATAATAAAATCCTAAAATGGCAGTAATGTACGTTTTTGTGTAGAGTACTGTGATTCATTAAACTTTATATGGTTACAGATAACCGTTCCCTCAAATAACGGATATTCTACAGTACTCATACTTGTTTTTGCGACAGTTTATTTCTGAAGCAAAATACAGCCAGTCCTAAATGCGGATAAAGTGTGGAGGAAAACTGAAGAGTTCTTTTATTTATTTATTAATTTATTTTGAAATTTATTATACATTTCCGCTAAAGGCACGTATGCTAAAAGCACGCCACCGAGGGGGGGATAACATTTCCGCTAAGGGCACGGGTTTGTAGATTTCCGCAAAGGGCACGGTCGCTAAGGGCACAGCCCCTAATTGATTAAAAAGTAATTGAATTACAATTAAATTACAATTATAATTATTTTACTGTCAATCGATTAACAAGTAATTGGTTACAAATAGTAAGTAATTCAAGACAAGTAATACAATTTATCTATAATCAATTACTTGTAATTTAAACCAATTAAAACTTTTAATAATTGTAATTTAATTGTAATTCAATTACTTTTTAATCAATTATGCCCAACACTGACTATAGTCTCCGTAGAAACTTCCTCCCACACTTTTTTCATCATCAGAATCCAATCTTTTAGGGAAAGAGCAGAAAAATCATTTTTACTGATACGGTCAACAATGTGTCTGATATGATATTTCATTTCCAGTAATGCGCTTAGAAAAAATTTCTGATTCTGGCATCTAAAGGTTGTAAAACACCAGTGCAATCAGGAGGTAAAAATTGAAATTTGTTATTGCTGACTGGAGTTACTTTATGACAGAATGCATTATCTAATATAAATAATACCTGACGCTTTTTCTTCCTCATTTCATTATTAAAATTCACTAGTCAGTTTTGAAATAAAATTGCAGTCATCCATACTTTATTGTTATTCACATAATCCACATATGAAGCAGGAATGAAATTTTTAAAGCATCTTGGCTTAGCAATTTTACCAATAACAGTTAATGGTCGTTAGTCAGATCTATCAACATTCCTGCAAAACACAAGCGATACACGATCTTTTAATTTTCTTACATTCTTTAACAGATCTAATTGATATTGTTTTGTGGGGTTGCAAACGATAAAATAAACTACTTTCATCCATATTATAGACATGAGCAGATTCATACTCTGAAATAACAGCAGTTAATTTTTTCTGACCTCTTATCATAAAATACACCTCTTACCGCAGAAAGATTTCTTCTCTGTTTTATCAGCCTATGATACAATGAGTTGGAATGTGTGAAAGAAAACGGCAATAAGCATAGCGCTTGACTGAAAAAAAAATTCTAATTTTAACAAAAGAATTATAATTTTTTGGAAAATGTTGGTTGGCGCTACATAGAGTTGGCGTTATAACGGATACTTTACATTGTAGTCTCTATTCAGAAGATTTGTTCACCCATACATGAGGCGGTTAACCGGGTTTGGCGGTATTTCAGGGGGGGGGGGGGGGTATGAGTTTGACTGTACTTTTAGACAGCGTTTTACCCCCCCCCCCCTTTCATTTGGGGGGGGGGGAGATTTAATTAGGGTTTTTTTTTTTTTTCTTTTAATTCTGATTTTTTCGTTTTAAACCGGGAATGCGGGAATAACATTATTGAGTTTGAATTTTAAGTTTATTTCAAAAGAGAAACAGATTTAAAGTAAAAGAAAATTTATTATAATATAGAAATTAAATATAATTAAAAATTAAATTAAAATATCATTTAATTAATTCATATTCTTAATGTTCTGTTTGGTTTAAACTGAGGAATGAACTCTTATTTCATTCTATTCAGTATTTTATAACAATTTTGAATTAATTATTTTTTTTTACTAGCAAACCCGTGTGAAAATTTCGCATTTTTCTTTTTTTATTTACCTTTAAAATTTGAAACTCATAAATATTATGCCAATTTCACCATCTAATTTTAATTTACCAGAACTCAAATTATTATTTGTACCAAATTAATATTGTACAATAATGACACCAAAATCAAAGAAAGGTTTCAAAATAAAATTCGCATGGTTCACGACACAGTTTTTCTACTTCCGCAGGCAGTATTAGTTAAAGTATAGGACTTCCACGACGCCTTTTAAGTTTTTGTCGCCATGTTGGCGATGACTTTTTACTAATTTTGGTATATATTTTTGTTTTTTAAAAAAACCTAATTCCTATTTTGATTATACTTTATATTATTGTTTTTTTTCAGTCAATTTATGATAATAATTCCAATTCTGTTTCTGTATATATCTTTAAAATATTTTTAGGTTTAAAATGACGCTTGAAAAGATTTTGAAGAAGCAACTTTTAAAAATACATTTTCCCGTAAAATAATGTCATTACTTTTTCTTATAAGTTCATTCAGCTGAGTCCACGTGCTTAAATATTGTTCATTTTTAAATATTATTTTTATCTTCGCGTATTTCATTAATTACACCACTATCGTATCGTTTCGGCAAAAAACTTGTCCACCTTAGAGAATTATTAGAGATTATTGAGTTATTTTGTTTAAAATTAAAACTAGTAACAAGAGGAAAATATTTTAACAATTCCATCTACGATTTTCCTAATACAAATAATTACGTAATTAATATGGGTAAAGTAAAAAAAAGTAATTAGGAAATCTATTTTTAAATTTTTGTTAATATTGATACTGACATATTTTATTTATGTTTGAAAACTTGTTTAATAAAGGAATACAAAACAAGGTTATCACTGCCTGCATTTTACACTTACGTGTTAGGAGTTGATCCAGGTTTTAATTTTTCAAGCACATTTCTGGGGACATTTTATTTATTTTTGTGAGGGCAAAAAAAATATCATGTAACACCTTCCATTTTATCAGTCGTTCTATATAAATGCTTATTATCAAGTTAATAGTGTTTCGTTGAACTAAGTTAAAGGTAATTACAGGGTTGGAGTACCTGGAATAGTCAGCAGGGGTGAAACTAGCTTGCAAAAACCCTGAAAACTGCTCTTTGTATGCAGATAGGAGAGATTTATTAATGATATATCATATGGCTGCCTATATTAAGTGATATTTTCAGACTTCCTAGTGCATTATAAGGCAGATTAAGCATTCAAATGAGAAATTTCTGTAAAAACAAAGTATTTTAACATGAAATTCAAAGACAGTAAAAATTTCAAAAACCCTGAATTCAGGGGTAGCCCCTGAACAGTTTCACCCCTGAGTCAGGGAATTCGAAAATTAACTATAAAAGTCAGGGAAATGTCAGGGAATTTGAATATTTTAGCCAGAATCTGGAAAAGTCAGGGAATTTCATATGATGATTACCAAAAAATAAACAATTTTTCCGCCAACTTAGGGTTATTTTTTTTTCTTTTTTTTTTTTTTTAGCTTCCGCCATTTGTTTTAAACACCCCCACCTTTTCCGCCCATGAAAGAAATTTCTTATCTCGGGCCCTCTTCACTCACCGCCACCGAAAGCCGAAGCTAATGTTATTCTATCGGAATTTTTTCTTTACAAATAACTTATTAACTAATATATATTTTTAAATTCTGTTTTCACATTCTGAAAATTCCCAACTGTTAAATTGACGGACCTTTTTTTAAGTTTTTTATATTTTATTTTGAAGTTGCAAAATACGAATTTTCAATATGTGAAATTTTTTTGATTTTGCAATTTCAAAATTAAAATATTAAAAATTAAAAAAATACAATTTTGAAAAAGGTCCGTCAATTTAACAGGTGGGAATTTTCTGTATGTGAAAACATAATTTTAAAAAAAGTATTAGTTAATAAGTTATTTGTAAAGAAAATTTCCCCATAGAATAATATTGGCTCGGGCTTCCGACGACGGTAACTGAAGAGCGCCGTTAAAAGCAAGGGCCCAGATGCTATCACTATATGCAACTATTATTTTATTTAACTTTTTGATTCTTGCGGCGAGGAGGGAACTCCGCAACACTATTATTTGCACTGCCCCTTAACAGCACAATATCATATTAGAAATCCCTCTCCCAGACCAATCAATTGGCTGGACAACATTTTAACAAGGAAACCCTTAATTAATAAATTAAATAAAATTTTCTCATTGCTAATGGATTTATGTACCCTAACAAACTAACCTAAAATCACAACTAAAGAAAAATTCTTTCTCCTAAACACATTAATCTTCTATCGCCTTGTTATCTTCCTGTGTGCCCGTGATGCTACAGTAGCCCTCATGAATGCAAGGGTCTAAACTGGTAGCGTGCCGCTTGTCGCGGAAGGCCACACAGCCTGGCACCCTCTCTCCTATAATCAAGCGGCGCCCCGTGTCGCGGGTAGACTTGTGTCTGGCGCCGCTCTCGTAAATACCCATGCCCATTTGCATCGCCTCTTGTCGCGGGTTGGCTAAGCCAGGCGATGCATGATGTATTTTTTTTTTTTTTTTTTTTTTTTTTGATTTCTCAATAAATGTCGGAGCAGCTCACGTGGATTTTCCTAGAAGCGCTCAACACCGCTCTTCGAGCAGTGAGCGGGGGCTGCTCCCTGTTCAACTTTTGTGATTTCAAGTGGTACCATAATGATTTTCTCCTCAACACAACTAATACTGAATATACGGTTAGACTGGAATTCTCTTAGAATATTTCTGGAAAACCTGGAAAAGTCGGGGAATTTCATTCTCCTGCTAGAGTGGCAACCCTGATAGAATCCCTTAGAATGAACCCCCTCATACGGAAGTCAAGGACCTTCGTGTAGTTATTCTGTCTTAACACCTACACCAACTTACAATTGTTAATTCTATGAAGTATATTCTAAATATAAGCAGGGTTTCGAACTCGCACACATACCAGAAAAAAAAAAAAAAAAAAAAAAAAAAAAAAAAACTCGGTCGCGTTTTTTAGGTTTACCCACTTAACTCCCCCCCCCCCCCCCCCCCCCAAAAAAAAAAAAAAAAAAAAAAAAAAAACACTTTCAAGTGGGTTTTTAAATCTAATATTTTTTTTCACATTTTTAAAAAGAATTTATTATTTTAAAGGTTTCTTTTCTTTATAAGAAATAATTATTTTTTACGTGAGATTATTATATATATGAAATATAATTAAAAGCCCCCTTAAAATTATAGCTTTATTTCTCAAACTTAAATATCTTTACCTCCCACTAATCCACTAATAGCGCCCTAATTAATTCTTTATTAATTCATTTTCTAAAATATTTCATTAATTATGAATTCTGTAACTTGTTCTCAATTCTTAAAATTATTTTTATTTTATTTTCCGATGAAACAAAACTGTTATTTATTATATTGCGCAATGCAAATGTAATCCAGAATATTCTGACCCCTCCTTGTGTATCGTATGACTCCCCTAAGCCAATTAGAGCACACTCAGCATCACGTGATCGCTCCCCCGAAAAGCGAATGTTCGAGTTCGAGTCAGTCTCAGGCCGGTCGCTACTTGCTAGTTGTTAGGTTGTTCGTCCGAAGTTAGGTTTTTTAAGATGTAAGTTTACAAGGTGGCTCACCTTCGCGTGAATCAAAGAATTTTTACTACGATAAGTAACTTACAGGCTGAGCTAGCGGATAGCTAGGAGCACGCAAAGAATTTCGAAAATAGATTCGTGTATATGGGTATGCGCTGTAGTGACATGTGATCACAGGACTCCGTATTTGAATTGAATTGTAAACAAGTTCGTTGTTCGAAAATCTGTTGTCTTCAGCGGTCGTGCAAGATTTTGAATTTTTTACGCTTTAATCATTAATTACATTTCATCATCAACTTTTCATCCTCATTCGGTATTTATCATTAATCATTTTTAACCATTATTAATCATAGTTAATACTTTAATTAATTATTTATTTTTAAGATCATTATTTGTTCCGTTGCGTAGAATTTAGAGCAGCAACTATTCATTTATGTATTAATATTTAATTCCCGAAAACTTTAAAAATATTTTCCAATTAATTGTAAATAAGTGTAGGAAAAAATTAAAATATACATTTAAATATTGAAGTAGTTTTTTTATTGGTAACTTATAATAAAAATAATTGTTTTATTAAGTGTTACCAAATAGTAATAATTGCAATAATGCTATTCATTTACCTGACACATTTTTTTAAATATCTGTAATTTACATATTTTATTTATAAAACGATAATACATTTCCTAAATATTCTACCCATTTAAAATACAGGGTGTTTATAAAGTCCCGGACCCATTTTGATGTTTAATAACTCATAAAATAAAAAAGATAGATTAAAATTAATAACATAAATGGTTAGATAGACTCAAAAAGTTTCATGACCCTTGTCAATGAACTTCCACGTGTGCCCCTTTCGTCGCACGGAGACTATCAAGTCGATAGTCAATTTCACGCCAGGTAGCGGCAAGCATGTCGGCATCCAGAGAGGCTATTGCGGTTGTAATTCTGACTTTTAGGTCATCAATGTTCGACATTCTCCTCCTTTAAACAATGTCCTTTACAAATCCCCAAAGGAAAAAGTCCAGCGGCGTTATATCAGGTGATCTGGGTGGCCAAGGAATTGGACCTCCTTGCCCAATCCATCTTCCTGGAAAATGGTCATTCAAAGAACTACGAACGATGGTACCCCAATGAGGTGGTGCACCATCTTGAGGCAAAAAGACATGTGGCTGAAGCTCTTCTAGTTGTGGAAATACGAAGTTTTCCAACATGTCTAAGTATACGACTGATGAGACCGTCTTTTCTGTAAAAAAGAAAGGCTCACTGACTCGGTCGTGCATTAGTCCACACCACACATTAACCTTTGGGGAATCCCTTTGTGCCTCACGGTATTCATAGGGGTTTTCAGATCCCCACATGCGCACATTATGGCGATTAACAATGCCAGAAACATGAAAGGATGCTTCGTCGGAGAACATTATGCGCTTCGGAAAATCAGCATCATCTTCTGTCCTCCTTATCATATCTGTTGCAAAGGCCATCCTCCTAGGCCTATCGTCCGGTTCCAAAACTTGAACAATTTGAACTTTGTATGCATGCAGTCTTAATTTTTTCTTAATAACCTTGTACACCGTCGAAATTGGCATATCCAATTCTCTTGCCACTGATCTCACAGATCTTCTAGGATTGTGTAAAAATTTCTCTCTGACACGGTCAACATCAAAATCACTTGTGCAGGGACGTCCGGAGCGTATCTTATCTGCGATACTTCCAGTTTCTAGAAAATTATTTTTCCACCGCAAAATGCTGCTTTTGGATGGAGGATCTTTTTGGAAAATTCTTCTGCAATTTCTCTGTGCTTGCACTATCGATTTCGTTTCTATGTACCACCATAAAATCTGTGCTTTCTCTTGTGGTGTATGCATTCTCCTTAATATCCGCTCGAATAAAACATCACATACAAAAGTACTACATAGAACAAACACATCAAAAGTAAACATAACAATGCAATAGTTGCCAAAAACAAAAGAGAGAAAAATGCAATTAATAAGCAGACGATATTTAGAAAAGTACAGATATTTAGACTGGAAAATGAAATTATCTGAAATTAACCACACGTGCAGACGATATTTACAAAAGTAACGATATTCAAACCTGAAAAGAAAATATATGAGTTATTCCATCAATAAATGCCATAAGTTTGTTTATATCTTCATTATTTTATGAGTTATTAAACATCAAAATGGGTCCGGGACTTTATAAACACCCTGTATTTTTAAATAGAAATATAATATATAATATATAGCCAACAAAAAAAAAAAAAAAAAAAAAGAAAGAAAGAAAGAAAAGAAAGAAAGAAAGAAAAGAAAGAAGAAGAAAATGAAAAAGGCTTTTCAATGTACAAGTACAATAAATAAGGCTAAGAGCTATAATCATTGGGAAAGTAATGCAAAGAACTTATACTATAGGATAGTATAAGTTCTTTGTTCAATGCAAGCAAGATAGTGAAAATTAAACACAGCGATCGTACGCCATTCGACTGTGCCGTTTCCCTGTAAAGTTGCTTTTGGTGTATGATTATTCTATCAAGTCACGTGGTTAGATGCGTTTACGTTATTGCTACGGATAAGGCTCTAGCTACGGAAGCAAACCTTCTTTCCGATAGTATAAGTTTTTTAGCGTGAATGCTGTAACATCTCGAGTTAATAAAACCACCACTTGGTTTACTGACTGCACTTAGTTAATTATTTTAACGTGTGGCTGTCCATTTTAATATGACATATATAACCCTATCTACATAACATAGTGTATCATATTAGCGATATATATGGCAGTTTGATATTACGTAATTTTTTCAACGTCAATGTAAGAAAAATTCCTTTCTATTTCTTGGAAAAAGAAAGATCAGGATAAATGAACACAACTGCAAGTGATTTTGCTTATATGCAAGTCATGATGTTAAAATAATAATACTAATAATAAATAAAATAAATTTGCCGAAAATTTTAAGAATTTAATAACAAATATTAAACATGATATATTGACCTTGTAAGCGTAATGCTTAGCGTAATACAGGCAAAAAATGGGGTTCTCTTGTTGCCCTCACAAACTTCAAATTCATTATGAAATTTTTCCGCGTTTCCAGAATTAATTACAGGGTTGCCACTCAAATAGGAGAATGAAATTCCCTGACTTTTCCAGACGTGTTCTAAGAAAATTCCAGTCTAGCCATATATTGTGCATTGATTATGTTGAGGGCAAAATAATTATGGTACCACCTGAAAACACAAAAGTTACATATTACTTTGACATAAGGAGAAATTACACTCCAAGGGGTCTTTGTAAGAGATCTGGTTTTAGAAAAAATGGCGGAAGCTAAGAAAAGAAAAAAAAAAAAAAAAAGACTATACGTTGGAGGATTTTTTTTTTTTTTTTTTTTTTTTTTTGCAATCATCGTATAAAATTCCCTGACTTTTCCAGATTATGGCTGAAATATTCAAATTCCCTGACTATTCCAGGTTATCCAGGTAGCGTGGCATCCCTGAGTAGGGTGCAATCGGCGTACTTGAGTAAAAGAATTTGTACTGGTATTTTATTTTGTTATTGTACATGAGTACTCATATGTATATAAAATTCTCATTGTATATACTCATCGTCATCTTCATATTTGTTGTTATATTAATGAATTAAAGAGTAAAATTTCATAAAAGAGAAATTCTGTTCTCAAGAATCTACACACAGCTATATTACATCACGCTCTCCTACTTCAAACCAGAGTACAGTGCTTTCAGAAAGGATAATATAAATTCGATGGATACAGTATATAAAGGTGAGAAATTCATGTTATTCTATGGTGACAGGAATTAATATTCTAAATAGAAATGTTTAAAAGTGTAACAAAAGATAATCTACTTGCCGTTTTGCAAGAGATAGGTGAACAAGCTGACTCTAATTTAAAGGTAGTTGAATTCAGTGGCAGATCTGGGGGGGGGGGGGGGGGGGCTAGGAGGCTGAAGCCGCCCCAACAGTACTGACATTCAAAATTGTACATTACAATTGTGAACTTTTCATTGATATGGAATAACATCTTGAAAAATCTTAGCCCCCCCCCCCCCCCAAAAAAAAAAAAAAAAAAAAAAAAAAGTTAAAAAAAAAAAAGTTAAGTTCTGGATCCGCCACTGGTTGAATTGGAAGATTTATTGTTAAAATCAAAAAAATATACTAAGGATATAGAATTTTTTAGTGAATTTTTAGCAACCCCAGTTGCGCAAAAAGACGAGTCAAAAGAAATGAATCGTTTGTGTTTGTTAAAAAACCCAAAAGTAATGATGATATGTTACTGTTACGTAATTCTAGTAATTCAGAAAATGTATTATCATTAGATAAGCTTTCCAAAGCTATAATAACTCCGGTAATACTGTGTACAGTTCCTATTTAATTGTGATCGGGGACCCGAAGGAAGGTTTTGAGCAATTTCAATGTATTTCCTTTTTAGTTTTATTTGTAAAGTGACATAAAAATAAATCTTTTTTTTTTTTTTTTTTTTTTTTTTAATTCATTAAAATATAGTGAGCAGAGAAGATAGTTTATAAAACAAACAGCAATTGTGTAAATTCCAGCCCCCCCCCCCCCACACACACACTAATATGGATTCTTCTTTTTTTTTTTTAATTATTAATACAGTATCAAGCGGTAGTAGTATAAGTCGTCATATCATTCGCTAAAATAAAAAAATTGCAATACTTACGCTATATTTTATACTAGCAAACTACGCCCGCTTTTCAGGTCACTATTTTTAAATGAATCACTATAATTAATGAACTCTCAAAATTGCATTAATTTTTATTAAGCGTGAAAAAAAAAAATAAAAAATAAAAAATCTGATCGTGAAAAATGTCACACTGGATTCTTACTACCTTCGGCAATGCAGGGCATTGTGCGCTACGCACGCTCATTTACATTTATGTTCTACACTCTTAATGAATCACTATATTATCGTAAAAGAAAAACATAAATATGAAGTATAAAAAATTCTTCTCTCATCGGTGGAATACTCGGTCCGGGTCCCCCCACTGACTGCGGCAGCATATACACGCGCGCGCCCAACGTTTCCGCCACTCCTAATTATTTTACGCTTTCAATAATATCCGCAATCGTTTTCTCGAACTTTTAAACCTAATACGAATTTCCAACGTTCTACCTGAATTTTTTTTTTTTTTTTTTTTTTTTTTTTTTGGCCCCTTCTCGCCCCTTGTAATAATTGTACACTTTGAAAATATCCGCAATCGATTTATCGGGCCTTAAAACCTAATAATATTATTTTTCAACGCTCTAACTCTTATTTATATTTTTTCCCCCTTCGCCCCACCCCCTTCCCGCCTATCCTAATAATATTACAAACTCGAAAATATCCGCAATCGAATTGTAGATATCATAAACCTCTATGTATACCAATTTTGAACAATCTAACTATTTTTATTTTTACCCCTCCGCCCTCCCTCCTAATAACTTTACAAATTCGAAAATATCCGCAACCAGTGTGTGGGTATCAAAAAACCCTTATGTAACAATTTTGAACGATCTAACTATTTTTATTTTTTTGCCCTTCCGCCGCTCCTAATAACTTTACACTTTCGAAAATATCCCCATTCGACTTACAGGCCTTTAAACCTACCACCTGTACCAATTTTGAACGGTCTAACTGTATTTCTATTTTCTTTGCCCCATAGTTCCCTCCCCTCCCGCCCCACCTGGGACGAATTTCTAAAATTCCAGAAAGTAGTTTTTAGATATTTGTAAAAACTATATTTTAGAGCAAAAAATCTCCTTTTTTTTTTCTCTCTCTCTCTCTCTTTAGAGGCTGAATTTCTAAAATCCCAGAAATTGGTTTTTAGGTATTTGTATTAACTATATTTTACAGCAAAAATTTCACGAATATCTGTTTTTTTTTTTTTTTCTGAGATATATAGGATTACGTGATATCACATTTTGCCTTCTTCCTCCCCTTGGGGAGCGAATTTCTAAAATTCCTGAAATGGGTTTTTAGATATTTGTGCTAGCTAAATTTTAAAACAAAAATTTTACGTTTTTCTTTTTTTTTTTTTTTTTTTTTTTTGAGATATGAAGGATTTTGTGAAATCACGTTTTGGTCTCCCTGCGTTCCTGCTCCCCTTGGGGAACGAATTTTGTAAAATCGCTTCTTAGTGGATGTTTACATCATAGAAGGAACATTGTCACAAAATTCCATGCTTCTAGGTCCAAGGGTTTGGACTGGGCGATTGAACAGTCACTCACTCAGGACAAACGATTTTATCTTATATATATATTACTAGCAGACCCGGCCACGCGTTGCTGTGACTAAGTTATACGTTGAATTATACGGCTGTAAACTATTTAGTACAGTCAAATTATTATTTACGAACAAAGACGAAAGCGTTGTAGCCGATGTAAAAACCCACAGGGTTGAGATTTGAAACTTAGGTCAAAATTTGGAAGCGATTGATAAAAATTTTCGTAGTGTTGATATTAAGCACAAATTAATTTTATTGTAGGGTCCTATAAATTTTAATGGAGAAGTGATATATATTATTTCTAATGCTACTTTGGATAAAATTGCTAAAATGACTAAGATATAAATTAAATTCTATTAAAATTCTATTAAAATAAAAGTATAAAAGAAACAGACGATTTTAAAATCAATTTTTATGGAGGAGTGAAATATAATATATGCTATAATGGATAATTTTACTATAAAATGACCTCATCATTTTAAATATTTTAAAGAGGGCAACAGCTGTAGTTATAAAAAGGAAAACAATAAGGCTAAACCAGAAAAATAAGTAAATTTGATAAATATTTTAAAACTTTAAAATTGGAAATCTTATGAAATATTGGACATTTAAAGTAAATACATGTACCATTTTAAATAGAAAAAGATTTTGGAAAAGTTTAGTGTATTTTAACGAAGTGATGAGAAGTTTTTGAGTATGTTAAAATTTTAATAGTAAATTCAAGTTAATAAAGATGGGAAACATTGAGGATTAAGATAAGAATAATTATAAGATTAAAAAAAAAAAAACTTTTTATATACCATGCTTTTAAATTTTAATATACTAATAATATACTAATTAAAAGGAAAATGATAAATATTCTATCATATTTTGAAGTCAAATTTATTTTCAAATGTCTAAATAAAATATCTGATGTAAGATACTAATATTTTGCAGCGGAATAGATTTCATTTCTGTCATCCTTGGCGAAAAAAAAAGAATATCGCCAAATTATCTGGCGAAAATATTTAATTCCTTTCAAAAATCATGGTTATTTGAACAACTTATATTAAAAGAGTAATGAATAATATGAAACAATATTTCGTACAATACATATTACATGTCATACATACGTACAATGAATAATACATATTACATTTCGTACAATGCATACATCTGGCATGTATATTTTCGTGTTACGCTTTTGATCACCAAATAATAATAATAATAATAATAATAATAATAAAAGCCAAGGGCGACAGAGTTTTGAAATTTAAAATTAAAATTTTGTCAGTTTGACAGCAAAATAATTCAATCTAACACCCGCGATCTAACCCCCCCGCCCAATCTAACCCCCCTCCCCCCCCTTTTTTTTTTTTTTTTTTTTTGGCAACAATTAAATTAATGGAACTCACAGATATTTTGGAGCAACTTTAATAAAGGTCTATAATTAACAAATAATTGCAATAAAACAATATTGTGACAATAAATTGAGATAAAAACTATCCTATCTCTCAAGTTGGACCAAACTGCACACAGTGTGCAAAATTTCATTAAAATCGGTTCCTTAGTTTAGGAGTTTACCCCGGACAAACATCGTGACACGTAATTTATATATATATACAGATAAATGTGAATGTCCGTTTATTTGAGTCAGTTTCACGCTAAAACTGCTCGATGGATTTCGATAAAATTTGTTATGGAGATAGCTTATACCCTAACTTAGAAAGTTGGCTACTTTTTATTCCGAAAAAAAACTTTTTTTTTTGTTATTTTTATGCATAAAATAGCAATTTTGTAAGCTAATAATAGCAAGAAATAAGCCATTTAAATTTTAACCATAATTTAATTGTTGCCAAAATTAAATTTAATTAACCATAATTTAATTGTTGTCAAGTTTATTTATTTATTTTTTTTTTTCCAACAGGAAAATAAATACATTTATCTAAACGTGAACAATAAAAAATAAAAATAAATAAATAAATTATGCATCTCAAAAAATTGACGTCATTTTTAATTTAAAATTTCTTTTACAAAGTGCTAATATAGTTTACGATGCTAATGTGTGTTCTACTAAAATCAGTTTTATTTATAGTAGATCCTCCTGGGTGATTTTTTAAATTGTTGCGTTGAAGTACACCGAACATTTTTCGCCAAGAGGCTTAATTTAGCATTTTTTAATCTAGGTAGTTCAAGAAAAATATAAAAGAGGTTTAATTTAGCAACAGCAATTTTAATCTAGGTAGTTCAAGAAAAGTATAAAATTTATAAAATACTACAAAACGAAAAAAAAAAAATAAATAAACTGAAATAGTAGTCACATAAATGATCTATTTTTATCTGAGTAGATAATTTTATAGAAAAAAAAAGTGCAGTTTTAAAAATAGAAAATTTATTTCATTAAGCACTATTTTAAACCTAAAAACCATTAATAAAATAAACAGAATATGAAGGGTTCTTATACGTTAACGAAACGGTGTCCGATAAAACGCTTTCTATTTTTATGCAAGAAATTATACAAAAAAAAAAAAAAAAAAAAAATCGCTAATATGGCGACAAAAATTCAAAAGCCGCCAAGGGAGAGATTCAATAAAGTTGTGTAGCACGATAATGTTTAGTTATTTATTTATTTTTTTATATATCAATCACTACGCTAATTGAACATACAAATAAATGAGCTGCTGTGTGTGACTGCACTTGCACGCTGTCGGGCAGAAATATTTGATTAATTCAAATTAATATTTAAATAACTAAACAAAGATATGTTTAATAGAAAGCATAGTCTTGGAGACAAACTTGGCGAGTGGGTTATTTGCTTTACTCCTGTGGAACAAGTGACTATTTTTTAGACTGTCCCAGAACATTCATCGAATAATGACTTATACTGTACGAGTAACAGCTTCGACTGTTTCCAGAATATTCGAAGAATTAACACCAGCTATTGGACTATTTTCGAAAATATTTGTTTTTACAATAGTTTTGTTGTACAGATTCGAGAAGTTCAAAAAATGTTTGATATTGCCAAGGAGGTCCCTGGTCCCATACTAAAGCTGTGACGAAAATAGTCGCCAATCGAAATATATTCAGTTACAAAGAAATCATTTAAATATAGTGTCCAGCGAAGCGGGCAAAGCCTGCTAGTATAATATATAGTTGAAACCCCCTTAGCTAGCTTTCAAGACTGTCCAACGTTTGGTCCGGAATTTACCTACGGAGTTTATCATAACAAACATTTTAATATAGTTCCGAAATTTTCATCTAACAAAAGTTTTAATACAGTTCAGAAATTTTCTAACTTCGTTTTAAAGATATTGACGAGTTCTTTTGAATATACCCACGATGAAAATTTATACTCATTGAGCAGTGCATTCTCCAAGAGGAGAAAGCGATGCACCTTTTTTTCCTAGTTGACTATTACTATAGTTAACTCTTATAAATTTTATAATTATTCTTTAAAAAAAATACATATAATTATACACATTTATACAAAATTTTGTCCTGTACTGACATTAAGAAAATTTAGAAGACATGGAATGGCAATCGATGGATTTTTATTAAAAGTTCATTATCACTAATTTATGTCAAAAAACAACTACATATACATTTATATGAAACAGTGTTGGGCATAATTGATTAAAAAGTAATTGAATTACAATTAAATTACAATTATAATTATTTTACTGTCAATCGATTAACGAATAATTGATTACAAATAAATTGAATTACTTTTGCACAGCTTGTAATTCAATTATTTTGTAATGAAAATAAAATCACTCTTAATTACAATTGACAAAAGTATTTGAAAATACTTGTAATGGATTACAAATTAATGTCATTACGTTTCTTTACAGTTTAATTCAATTAACTTGTAATGCAATTGACAATTAATTCCATTACATTTTCCAAATTGTAATTTTACGTGTTCGCAAACAATTACAGGTTAATTTCAATTAAGTTTTCGAAAATAATTAAATTAACCTGTAACGAAATTACAAATTAATTCCCATTACACCTTATAAAATGTAATTCAATTAATTTGTATTTGAATACAAGTTAATCAAATTACATTTTTCGAGAATATAATTTAATTAATCTAAAATTGAATTACAGGTCAATTCAATTATGATTTCTAAATTATAACATTAAATGGAATTGAATTATTCCGAAATCCGTCAAAAATTAATTTTAATTGCATTTATTATGTAATGAATTTTTCTTCGGTTGTTTAGAAGAATTTTGTTATCATTATTTAGAGCGTAATTATACAGCCAAAAAGTCATACACATACATATATATATATATATATATATATATATATATATATATATGTATATATATATCTTTATATATAAAATTTACTATGTTTGTCCGCGATGAACTCCTAAACTAATGAGCCGATTTTAATGAAATTTGGACACTGTGTGCAATTTGGTCCAACTTGAGAGATAGGATAGTTTTTATTGCAAAATTCGCCTCCCAAAAGGGGGGGGGGGGCAAACGTGATTTCACAAACAAACAAACAAACAACAACAACAAAAAAGAAAAAATAGAAATGCAGATAGACTGTTCAAAATTGGTATAGATAGGTTTTAGAGGCCTGCAAATCGAATGAGGATATTTTCGAAAGTGTAAAGTTATTAGGAGGGGCGGGTAAGGGGGCGGAGGGGCAAAAAAATAAAAATAGAGTTACATCGCTCAAAATTGGTACATAGAAGTTTTTGATACCTACAAATCGATTGCAGATATTTTCGAATTTGTAAAATTATTAAGAGGAGCGGGAAAGGGGGGGGGGCAGAGGAGCAAAATATAAAAATGGAGTTAAATCATTCAAAATTGGTGCATAGAATTTTTGATACCAACAAATCGATTGCGGATATTTTCGAATTTGTAAATTTATTAGGAGGGGCGAGAAGGGGGCAGAGGGGCAAAAAATAAAAATATAGTTAGATCGTTCAAATTGGTGCATACAGGTTTTTGACACCTACAAATAAACTGTAGATATTTTCGAATTTGTAAAATTATTTAGAATAGTCGGGAGGGGGAGGGCAAAGGGGCAAAATAATAGAAATAAGAGTTAGAGCTTTGAAAATTAGTATTATTAAGTTTTAAGGCCCGATAAATCGATTGCGGATATTTTCGAAAGTATAGAGTTATTAAGAAGGGCGGGAACGGTGGATGAAGAAACGGTGCGCACGGTTTGCACAGGTATACGCTGCCGCAGGCAGTGGGGGTCCGGACAGATTATTCCACCGATGAGAGAAGATATTTTTGTATTTTATATCATTTTCCTTTCGATAATATATGGATTCATTATGAGTGTCGAACATTTTTCCCGATCAGATTTTTTTTTCTCTTTTTTTTTCACATGTTAAAAATTAATGCAATTTTGAGAATTCTTTAATTATAGTGAATCATTTAAAAATAGGGACCAGCGAAGCGGGCTAAGTCTGCTAAGATCAAGGATGTTATCAAGGATGGTCTTTATTCGTAAATAATAATTTTAATATATTGAATATTTTACTACATTATAATTCAACGTATAACATAGCCACAGCAACGCGTGGCCGGGTCTGCTAGTATATATCTGTACTGATAAGTATAAAGGATTAAGTCCATATTCTTGATTTTTCAGGAGACGAAAAATAAAGTTAAACTAACTAAAAACTAATCAGAAGAATCGATTAGGAAAAAGGGATTATGTTGATTTATACCCTTTATACCATTCAGTGATTGTCAACCTTCATTTAATGAAAGGAAAAAATTGAATTAAATATTTTATACCAAAGATTAATGCTAAATTTCTGACTTGAATCTTTTTTTACCATTGGATTTTCTCAAACACTAAATGACATGGATTTAAATCCTTTATACCAATCGATAGAGAATTTTTTTCTGAGTCTGACTATGTACTTAACTCAAAATCGACATTTTTGGACATAAATCATTTATACTTATCAGTACAGATATATATATATATTTAAGACAATTTTTACGCTCTAATATAATATTGTGATCATGTTATTCGATAAAACATTCATATTTATAAGTACATAACTTCAATAAAACGATATCTAGTTAATTCTTCATTATAGATTTACCATAAAAGTTGTCGAGCCTTTTAATAAATATTAGAAGTTATAGTACTTAGATATAAAATTGAGACTAGATAATACTAATATACACAAATTCAAATATTGAAAACACCACTGAAATTAAAAGATTATCTACTAAAGGTTTCAAATATAAACACAAATTTTAATTTGAACTGTAGCATCTTAGATATCTACGGGATTTTCGGTGAGGGGAGCAGCAATGAGAAACTTATTTCAAACTGCAGCCAGGAAAACATTTAATAATTGAGAAGACAATTCAATTCAGTGATATTATTAAAGGCTGTATTTATATAAATAAGTTTTAAACAAGGTAGCATATGGGACTAAAACAAGTGAACAACTTTTTGAAATAAATAAATAATAAAAGTAAAAGATATATTTCCATTTAAATAAAATATATTAAATTTGAAAAGCATAGCTTAATTATCTCCCCCCCCCTTCCCCTGCGTTAATATTGCCTACCAAGAATTATAAATTCATTAAGTTTTTCACTAAGCAAAATCATAATTAAAAAAAAAAAAAAAATAGAAGTTTAGAAGTTTAACGGTTATGATTGTTTGTAACAGTGGATATGTACAGGATCGAGCTATAAAAAGATTATATTATACGTAACAAAATATAACGATCTCGGGGAAGAAAGTGTACTTAGAATAATAAAAAGTATTTGTAATAGGAACTTTTTCGAATTTTTACTTTAGAAATGCATTCTAAACAGTAAAAAAAAAAAATAAATAAATAAATAAATAAATAAAAGGATTGGTAAATAAATGAGAAAAAAAAAGAGATTTATATATACTATATATATATTTGCTATTTACAAACAAACATTTCACAATTCCTCTTACTAATGTCGAAAAAAAAA
The DNA here is from genome assembly GCA_963930645.1 of Salticus scenicus. NCBI lineage: Eukaryota > Metazoa > Arthropoda > Arachnida > Araneae > Salticidae > Salticus > Salticus scenicus. The sequence goes on along the minus strand of OZ005662.1, from coordinate 57,111,489 downwards.
ATCCGAGTAACAGATATATCTGACGAAAAGGTGGAGGGATTAATGTAAAACATTTTTATCACTTTTTCTTCGATTGCTGCAAAATTAATGAAGCTGTATTTTGGGAAAATTCTGGGGAGAAAAATAGATGCTAACCGCCTTCGAGGCAAGGGGTGGCTGTGAATAAAAAATGGAGAAGGTTATATATATATATATATATATATATATATGTGTGTGTGTAAGTATTATTTATTTTTTCTATTTTATTTTTTAAGCACAACTAAGTACACTTATTCAATTCTGATTTCCTTAGATATTCTTGGGAAGCAGAAAGGAGGAGGGAGGGGGGGGGGATGGTTTTCGATTCAACACAGCCATGGCGATTCTATACAAGATAGAGTAACAAATTTTGGTGTGCAGGTTGGTTTTAGGACCCTGACCCCCACTAAGACAGAATTTTTTTAACCCCCCCCTCCCCCTGTGGGGGACAGAAAGTAAAAATACGTTTATAAGCATAAATCGGCTCTCAAATTACTTCACGGTGAAGAAATTGCAGATGGGGAGACTAGACTTGAGTACTACAAAGTCATTTTCTGCGATTCTGGAAATTTGAATTTTTAAGGGGGAAGGGAGAAAAACAATTTCTATGGGAAATGTAGCAAAATCCTGATTTTTGAGTAGAACTCGTCCAATAATAGTACAAAAATATTTACAACAGCCGTTCGTCTTCTTGAGGATATTTCCAAAAACCTATATATATATATATATATATATATATATTTTTTTTTTTCTATTTTCTATTTTGGTGGGAAGGGGAAGTTTAAGGGAGAAAATTCGAGACCCTCATTTCCTAGCAAAATACAGCTTGTGGCGATTCTGTGGGATATAAAGAAACAAATTTTGGTGCGTAGATTAGTTTACGGACCCTGACTTCCACAAAGACACGTTTGTAAGCATAACTCGACTTCAAATTACTTCACGGTGAAAGAATTGCACATGGGGAGACTAGACTGGAGCACAAAAAACTTTTTTCTGCGATTTTTGAATTTTAAAAGAGGGAGGGAGAGACTTGGTTACTACAAGAAAATTCACGAGCGTCCTGATTAGGCAGGACAGTTAAGGATTTTGGAAATGCGTGCTTTAAAAAACGGCCTCTAATTATTTTTTTATTTATTACTATTATTATTTTATTTATTTACTATGTACATTCTCTTTTGTATATCTTCTCGACATATGCATCAGTTTGCTCTTACAGGAAATTTGCTAGGTGTCTAATTTATTGAAACAATTTTGTGTTTTCTAAATATAATCAATATAATCTTTCCAAAAAGAATGTACAATATGCCTAGTGTTGGACAATGGAAATCGTGTGGTTGTTATACATCAGATTTTTTTATTTTATTTTATTTTATTTTATTTTTTTGGGGGGGGGGGAATTTAAAAAAGGGAATACTTTTGCAATATTCAAAATCAATAAATATTTACTAATTTAAATAATGACTTTCATATATATATATATATATATAGGTAATTTCAATTAAATTGGTGCAACATTCACATAGTATTAATGGAAAATAAGCAGTAAGGATTATATACATCTGCGGGAGGGGTTTCGGGTTAGCGGTAGTTTGAATGAAAATAATTGTTTTTATATCACCTTCTTACCGATTTTAATGAAACTTTGTATAAAAATCATTTATTAATTATGAAAAATTACAGCAAGTGTCACACTTATTTGGAAGGGATGGAGATAAGTGAGAGGGACAGAGTGAAATAAAATTATTTTTTATATTATCATGTTGCTATTTTAGTGATATCTTATATAATATATCACTTACTGTTTATTGAAAATTACAATGAATGAGTATTATATATGACAAGGGGAGGGCGCACAAGGGGTGCATATCGATTATTATTATTATTATTTTTTTAATCACACAGTTTAAATGAAGCTTTATATAAATAACACTTATTATTTAAGAAAAATTAAAATGCGTGTTCCGTATATCTGCAGGAGGGGGCAGAGGGAAAGAAAACTGTTGTTCTTATATTCTCATATCACCGTGTTACCGATTTTGATGAAATTTTGTATAACTGTCACTTATTCTTTATGAAAATGAAAGTGAGTTTTTCATACAGTCGAAGGGGGGAGGAGGGTTAAGGAAGGCAGAGGGGAATAAAATGTTTTTTAAACCGACCCCCTTATCGATTGTTTGTTGACATTTTGTGTAAATATTACTTATTGTTAATGAAAAATTAAAGTGAGTGTTACATATGTTTTTTTTTTTTTTTTTTTTTTTTTGAGGGGGGAGGGGATAATGTACAGCAAAAGAAAAGAAAGTTGTTTTATATCACTATGATTTTCATTTTAATAAAACTTATTGTAAATACCACCTACTGATTAGGAAAATTTATACTGATCTATACCTGGGGGGAGCAGAAGAGGAAAATGATTGCTTAAATATCATCGTGTTACCGATTTAAATTAGAATTTCAACAACTATCATCTACCTTTAAGGAAAAATCAGAGAGTGCGTTAGATATATCTAGGGGCCAAGGGGAGACAGAGGGAAAGAAAATGATTGTTTTTACGCATCCCTCTTTACATTTATAGGAAACTTTGTACAGATATCACTTATTGTTCATGAAAAATTACAGAGAAGATTATATCCAGGGGATAGGCAGCATACGGAAAGAATAGGATATTTTTGCACCACGCTGTTGCCGATTTAATAAAACTTTGCTTAACCCTTTGCGGCGCAAGGTAATCGAGATTATTTAGATTGGACTGCCCCCGGAATTCACGAACAAAATTAAAATAGAAGAAATTTTAAGTTTGTAAAAACGGCTTTTTTCTGCTACGTTATAAAAGAAAATTTTTGATAAAAAAATTTCAGAGATGAGTTTTTGCAGCTGGAGCTTAATAATTGCGTCCTCGCAGCGAGGACAGCGGGCCACAAAGTGTTAAATATTACTGTTTATGAAAAATTTACAATGAGGGTTACGTATCATAGTGTCTTTATCTTCCTAATACTCAAAAATTCAGTGTTTGATTAAATCTCCGAAAAGGTAATTCAAAAACGAGATTTTTTTCGTTTAATCTGTCCTTTTAGTACCCTATCGCAGGAAACAAAAAATTACGTTCTCGTAGATTTGTAGCATGCATTTTGCAAGGGGCAATAAGGAAAAGTGTTCATTTTCCACGATCCGGAAGAAAGAGTGGCGGAGGGCATTTTTAATAAATGCTACTTGTTAAATATATGTGTCCTGAAAAATACTTTGGAAGGGCTATAGGGTGGGAAAAGAAAAAAGATCTTATGATAGAAAAAAAAAAAAATCCCGACTGTACTTTAACCCCCAATATATTTGCAAGTCCCAAGTTTTTTTTTTCTTTTGCAAGTAGCATTTGTGAAAAGTCTCATTTTTTCCGACGTCGAAAAATAAGGTCGCTTTCCTTAATTATTAATTGTAAAATACATGCTAAACATAAACAAATTTGTAAATATTTTTTTCCCTGGAGAAAAGACAAAGGGGACAGATTAATAAAAAAAAAAAATCTGGAGTGACTCCACTCGACTTTCCGAACACTGAGTAACTAACAGTTTTGTAGATAAAATAAAGAAAGAGGAATTGCTAAACAAACAAAAGAGAGAAAACCATAATAGAGTGTTTTTTTCTCCATATATCACACGAGGTTTTATTTAACGCTACTGAACTTTGAGCCCTTAGATCATAATGATAAAGAATTTTTCGTTTTGTCCCTGTAAAAATCTATAGATGCTAGATTCACCAAAATGCTTATAGTTAGTGCAACAGTGATTTATAATATTCATACAAATTTTCAGCTCAATTGAATAAGGCGTTTAGATGCTATCGCACTTTTAAAAATTTGGTCTCATAGGCCATAATGATAAAGAATTTTTCTTTGTGTCCCTGTAAAAAAACTGTAGTGCTAGATTCACCAAAATCTATACAGTTGGTGCAAATGCGACCTATAACATGTGTAAAATTTTTTTGCTCAGATTAATAAGGCGTTTAGACGCTATCACACTTTTAAAAATTTGGCCCCATTGGCCTTAATGATAAAGAATTTTTCTTTGTGTCCCTGTAAAAAAACTATAAGTGCTAGATTCTCCAAAATCTATACAGATTGAGTATCTGTGACCTATAATATGGGTATAAAATTTTTGCTCAATTGAATAAGGCGTTTAGATGCTATCGCACTTTTAAGATTTTGGTCCCATAGGCCATAATGATAAAGAATTTTTCTTTGTGTCCCTGTAAAAAAACTATAAGTGCTAGATTCACCAAAATCTATAGGGTTCGTACTATGGTGACTTACAATATACGTACCAACTTTCAGGTTAATCGAACAAAGCCTTTAGACGCTAGCGTGTTCACAAACAAACACACATACACACATACACACACACATACATACATCATCGTAAAAATAGTGAAAACGGACTCAGGGGACCTCAAAACGCATAGAAACATCAAAATCTCGAATTCGGATTTTTGACATGATTACAATACTTTCCTCACTATAGTGTTCGGAAAGTAAAAAGAAGAAGAAGAAAGAGAGAGAGAAAGAAAAAGGTTTTTGTTTTAACTTTTTACAGTTTTTAATCAAATTTTGAAGAAAAATTTTGAATACTAATTTAAGAAAAGAAAAATCACTGTGATATGTAACACTCACTCTCATTTTCCACAAACATGGAGTTATATTTCTGAAAAGTTCAGTTAAAAACGGTAATAAGGCGGTATAAAAAAGCCATTTTATCTCAGTGTGTCCCATGCCATCTCTGTATATCTAGCCGTCACAATATTTTTTTTTTAAATAGACAATAATCAATATTTAAGCCAAGTTTTCTATGCATATGAAATGATGTAATGTTGAAGAGAACTTTTGTAACTGCTTTTCCCTCTGCTCCCTTTCGCCCTCCCCCGCCCCCCCCCCCCTGCAACTATATATAATGCTCACTGTAATTTTTCATGAAGAGTAAGTGATAGTTATACAAAGTTTCATTAAAGTCGACGACATGGTCGTACAAAAACAATATTTTTCTCCCCCCCCCCGCTCTCTTTTACCCCCGACGCTATATGTACAGTCGGTAACAAAAGTGTCCGAACTCTAGCAAAAATTCCTATGTAAAAAAAAGTACACTTCATACGGTTTTGTTAAATAAATTCTTGTCGAATCTTGTTCTTAGTGTAAGAACATGATTCAATAAGGATTTATTATATTCTACAACCTGTAAAAAAGTAGAATTGTTTGATATCTCTTACTCATATAATTTTTGGATCCCCGCCCTTGCCACCGCTAACGATTGGTGATCACTTGTCCGACAGAAGCCTCATGATTTCCAATCTTTCCCTATCCACACCATAAATGTAAATATTCATTTTAAACTTGTTTTATTAAATTCTAGAATTTATAAAGAAATAAAATTCTTTAATATCTTTCACTCATAATTTTTGATGGTCCTTCTCATTTCCGCTAACGATTGCTGATCACACACTACACAGAAGTCTTTTAATTGTTCAGGATCGTTCCCTCATGTAATCACCCCCCTCCCACACACACACGCTCCATTTCCAACAAGCGATAAACGAAGCACAATCCTTTTCCCTAATTTTCTTCTATGTAAATACAAAGCTGATTGTTTGCTTGCCCAGATTTTTTGTTCGCTATACAAATCTATACCGTTCAACCGACAGCTGCAAAAAATGCCACATTTATTACTCATTAAAAAAAACTAGCTAACGCCTTTTTTTTTTTTTTATTATTATTATTATTAGCTTATTCGGTAATTGGATCAAAAGATATTAAATAAAAGCAACATTTTAATGGCTCCCTACACTCAGATATATGTAACACTCATTGTGATTTTTTTTTTTTTTTTTTTTTTGTTTTTTTAACAGCAAGCGACATTTACTCTAAATTTCACTAAATCGAATACATTGTGGTATAAAACAATCATTTTTTTCCCCACTGCTTTCCGTGACTCCCCCCATTCTCAGATATATGTAAAACCTTTTGTAAATTAAGTAGTTATTTACGAAAGATTTCATGAAAATCAGTATTAAGTTACTTTTTATAAGATTATTTTATTTCTGTATACGCTACAGCCCCCCCCCCCCGAACCCCAGAGCTATATGTAACTCTCGTTGTAATTTTCATAGATAGTAATTGATAGTTTTACAAATTTTCATAAAAATCGGTAACAATTTCTTCCCCTCTGCCCCACTAACCTCCCCCCTCCCAAGTATGCGTAGCACTCACTGCAAATTTTTAAAAATGGTAAGCGATCGTTATTCAAATTTTCATTAACTCTGAACCGGAAACTTGCCGACTGTGAGGCTGCTGTGTCTACGTACCTACCCTCTACGCAAAAATGAACGTCTCCAGTTTTTATCATTCCACTTAATCTTTCACCTAATATGGTGATGTTAATACATTAATATAAAAGAATATGTGTTTAAGTTTACTATTTGTAAACTATTTAAAGTTTTGTTTGTTTTCATTTTTATAGTAAATTTTTGAATGTCAGCAGTCTCACAGACTGCACGGTTCTGTTTTCGTAACAATTTCGCATGTTTCTAGTTAAGGGATATATATACTAACCCGATTAGGTTATCATTTTTTTTTTTCGGCACTTTGTTAGAATACCATGGGTCGCTGAAGATCCGAGGCATGTTAGAATACATAATTTTTAAGGAAAAAATCTGATAAAATTTTTGAACACTCTTAAATTCTTCTACTTTAAGGGCAGACAAAGAATATTACAAAAAAAAAAATAATAATAATAAATAAATAAATAAATAAAAAATAAACAAATATTTTACTTTTCATCAGGAACACACCCACTTCCCAAAATTGTAGGTATTGACAATAAAAATTCATAACTTTTGCACAAATTAAGGTATTTGAAACGTTCAAATTGCATAATAAAGCTTAAGAATGGTATATTTACCGAAAAAATCACGGAATTGATGCATGGGTATTCTTTTATGTGTCGGCTCTGAGAAATGAGACAAAGAAAAATGACTCGGGTCTCTATGGACCTACGATAACCTCAGCTGGTTAAGGATTTTCTTAAAAATAGTAAGATTACATCTTAAGATATAAAATTGAAATAAATAAAATACCTTTATATATATGTGGAGTTATTTCTTTCTTTCTTTCATTTTTTCAAATGTCAAAAATGAAAAAAAAAAAAAAAAACAGAAAGCTTTATTCTCCTTATAGTTTAATAGAGATACTCCAAGTATATTTAAAATATAAACACATAAAAACCGAAAATGACAAACGACATATTATATTTGTAATGTTTTGATAAATTTTAAAATATTAATTTTTCCTTTAAAGAAATAAAATGTATTAAATATATGTATATATATATTAAAATTTCATTTCTTTAACTTTATCAGATGATAAATTAGTGCTTCGTTTTTTTAGCTTTTCTAAAAGGCAAATGAAATATAGTTATATGTTCATTTATACTATCAGGTGCTGCATGCTTCGCAGGCCACTATGTTTAAATTAAGACTTAAAATTACATATAAATTATTAAAATCCACCCACCCGCGAATAAAATAAAATAAAATGATTGATTGAAACTTGTCAAAAACCTCAGTCTTTTTGCCCCTCCCCACCCCGCCGAAGGGGGGGGAAATTAAGGTAAGGCACCGTGGGGGGTAAGACCCTTTCCCCTTTCAACGGTGCACTCTTTGTCATATTAACAGCAAACCAACTCCAAATTTAAAATTTCGTGAAGTTTGGACCATAATGTTTAGTGATAAGGCACCATGTGGGGGGGGGGGGGGGAAGGCCCTCCTCTCTTCCAACAGTGTAGTCTTTATTATAGTAACACCAAACCAACTCTAAATTTAAAATTTCGAAAAATTAGAACGGTAACTTTCCGAGATAAGGCACCGTGGGAAGTAAGACCCCTTCTTCAAACAGTCTTTGTTAAACTAATACCCAACCAATTCTAAATTTAAAATTTCGTGAAGTTTCGACCATAGTTTTTCGTGATAAGGCGCTATGAGGGGGGAGGCCCTGTCCCCTTCCAACAGTATTCTTCATCTAAGTAACACGAAACCAATTCCAAATTTAAAATTTCGAAAAAATGGAATAGAAACTTTCCGAGATAAGGCACCATGGGGTGTAAGACTCCACTTCAAACAATGCAGTCTTTGTTAACATAACATCCAACCAAATCCAAATTTAAAATTTTGTAAAGTTTGGTTCATACTTTTTCGAAATAAGACACCGTAGGGGTAAGAGCCTCTCCCTTTCTATCGATGTACTGTTTGTCATATTAACACCAAACGAACTCCAAATTTGCAATTTTGTAAAGTTAGGATATTAAATTTCCTAGACAAGGCACCGAGGGGAGAAAGGAGGTAAGGCCCTTCCTCTTTCGAACGGTGCAATCTTTGTTATAATAACAACCAACCAACACCAAATTTAAAATTTCTTAAAAGTTATTAGGACTGTAACTTTTCGAGACACTTTCTCTTTCTAACGGTGCAGTCTTTGTTATAAAAGCACCCAAACAACTGAAAGTTTAAAATTTCATAAAGTTCGGACCATTATTTTTCGAGATAATGTTCCGTGGAGTGTAAAACCCTCCCCCTTCAAACGGTGCAGTCTTTGTCCTACTAACACCAAACCAACTACAAATTGTAAGTTTCATAAAATTAATGCCGTAACTGTTCGGTCCACCAGCGGACGAGCGGTTCTACGCTCAAAGCTGGTAGACGTGAAGTGCCGGGTTCGATCCAAGGTCGCGCTCGTCGGCCTAGCCGTTCGGAGTTTTCCGTGGTTCTCTAAGAAACTTGCGTAAATACAGGCTTGGATCCCTTAGAAAGACCTCCACGGAAGGCACTCCCCACTCTAGCCTAGGACCCAAGAGTATTCAATCGGCATTCCGCAACACCAACATCGTAACTTTTCGAGATAAGGCAACGTGGCGGGTAAGACCCTTCCCCTTCCAACGGTGTAATCTTTGTTATACTAACACTAAATCAACCCCAAATATAAAAAACGGTGTAATCCTTGTTACACTAACACTAAACCAACCCTAAATTTAAAATTTCGTTAAGTTTGGAACATAATTTTTCGAGATAAGGCACTATGGGGGGTAAGACCGTATTCCCTTCCAATGGTGCACTCTTTATCATAATAACACGAAACCAACTCCAAGTTTAAAATTTCGTAAAGTTAGGACCATAATTTTCCAACATAAGACATGTTGGGGTAAGAACTCCTCCGCTCCCCCCCCCCTTCCAACGGTGTAGTCTTTGTTATACTAACACTCAAACAACTCCAAATTTAAAATTTTCGGACCATTTAAAAGTTCGGACCATTATTTTTCGAAATAAGGCTCCTTGAGGAGGAGGGGGGAGAGGTAAGACCCTCCCCCTTCCAACAGTGCAGCATTTGCCATACTAACACCGACTATCCCAAAATTTAAAATTTCGTAAAATTTGTACCCTAATTTTGGTGAGGTTGAAGGAGATAAAACTCTCCTTCCTTTCAATGGTGCAGTCTTTGTTATACTAACAGACAACCAACCAGAAATTCAAAATTTTGTAAAGTTTCGACCATAATTTCTCGAGATGAAGTTCCGTGCGACGTAAGATCCTCCCTCCCCTTCCAACGGTTCAATTTTTGTCATACTAACACCAAACTTAAAGTTTCTTAAAAGTTCGGACCATAATTTTTTGAGATAAGGGAAGTTGGGATCAGACCCTCCCCTTCCAGGAATGCAATGTTTGTCATACTAACACTTAACTCTAAATTCAAAATTTCGTGTGGATCGAATCATAGCTTTTCGTCAGAACATCAGCGAAGAAGTTAAATCGATCTCTACCTAAATGTAATTTGAATTCCAAAGTCACAATTACAATATTATAATTATAATTATATCGTCAGTAATTACAATTACGTTTCAACTGCGTAAAATAATTAACCATTAAATTTCATATAATTGTAATCGTAAATTTTTAATTATAAGTACAGAAAAGTAATTATAATTATAACGTTTCTAATTACAATTATATTCTAATTCTATAAAATGATTACCCATTAACATTACATATAATTGTAACTGCAAAATTTAATTATAATTACAGGCAGATAATTATAATTATAATGTTTTTAACTGCAATTACATTTCAATTTTATAAAATGATTATTCATTACATTACATGTAATTGTAACTAAATTTTTTCAATTATAATTACAGTAAAGTAATAATAATTGAAAGCTTTTAGTTACGATTAAAGTAATGATTAATTGCATATGCTCAGTTACAATTACAAGTAATCATAATTGTAATTGCTTACTGTCAATTGAAATGTAATTCATTACAAATTAATTGAATTACGATTTTGCCCAACTCTGATATGAAATATATATCATCATAGTAGTTCCTGAGATGCAGTTGACACAAATTTTTGGCCACACACACAGTTTTTTTTTGTTAAATGCGTCAAATCGTGTTTTGGACCCTCATAGTGCGTAAATCCATCGAAAACTTGAAGTCGAAAATTTTTAGGAAACCAATATTTTTTTCAATCGAATATAAAAGAAAAGAAAGTAATGACAAAAACACAATATAAATATATTTGAAAATAACGCAGTTCAAAATATATGGAATTTTAAGGGTTTAACCTAACCCCTCGTGAAAAATTTACGAGTTATGCTGCATTTTTAGCATTCAACATTATGTGATAAGGTTTGAACCCCCTCCAAAATTTTATTCTGGCTACGGTCTATGTAACACAAGTCTAAGTATCGTCTATTCGCTTTCTCATTACTCAGAAAAATGTTGATGCTATGTAACTTATAATACTTAAAAGATTTTTTTTTTTTTTCCCTTCCTAATTAGATGAACGTTGACCCTTTATTTTTCAACCGAAATCATTTCCCCTAAACAGAAATTCTTTTTGACAAGAATCCGAATAGTATTTCGCAAAAGTTTACTGTATTTTAAAAACTAAGTTTTCATTCATTTCATTAATGTAAAAAAAAAAAAAAAAAATCTCTTATCACACGAAATAATAAATATTTACTTACCAAAAAGCACAATGGCAATTACGTAATATCTCCACTCCAACAGTCACTGTTATGCACAAACAAATGAATAAGCTAAACTTTACAATATAAAAATGCACAATGCAAGGCATGATATACTTAAACCAAAACTTTTACACGACCGATATGATTGGCTGTGAAACTTTTACGCATGACGTCATGTAAACAGTTCGAAAACTAAAAATGTTAATTCGGTTCAAGGGTTCAATCAAAATGCACCAAAATGTCTTTCTTGCGACATGATAAAAACGATGCTAATTCAACGTAAATGATTAACGGAGTTGTAAATTTTTATTTGATTTGCGAGACGAATCCTTAATTCATAAATTTGGTGTTCAGGAAAAAATTTGGTGTTATCGAAAAACTTTATAATCTAAAAATATTAATCTAATTAATAGATATTTATTAATTGCATTTCATTTTTATATATTTATTCTTGTTTATTTTTTCAAAAAGAAGAAAAAAAAAAAAAAAAAAAAGATGATGGATGAGGTTTTTTAAGACGTCTTTTATTTATTTTCTTGCAAATCCGTGCGAAATATTCGCATTTTATTTCTTTTCTTATTCACCTTTAAAATTTTAAACTTATAAATGTTATACCAATTTCACCACCTAATTAAAATTTTAATTTACCAGAAGCCAAATTATTATTCAAACCAAATTAATATTGTACAATTGTGAAACCAAAATCATTCAAAGAAAGGTTTCCAAATAAAATTCATGGTTCACGACCCAATTTTCATACTTCTACAGGCAGGGTACAATTTTAATATAGGACTCCCACGACACCTTTTAAATTTTTGTCGTCATATTGGCGATGACTTTTTATTAATTTTGTTATCATTATTATTTTTTAAATAAATAAATAAAATAAAATAGTTATGATTATATTTTTTAGTTATGATTATATTTGATTATATTTTTTAAGATTGTGTTTTTTAGTCAATTTATGACAAAAAAGTTCTTATACTGTATATATCTTTAAAATATTGCTAGATTTAAAATGACGCTTGCAAAGATTCTGAAGAAACAACTGTTAAAAATACATTTTTTTCGTAAAATAATCTCATCAGACAAATGTCGTCATTTTTTCTTATTAGTCCATTGAGCTAAGTCCGCGTGCTTAAATATTGTTCATGTATAAATATTATTTTTTTTTATCCTCGCCTATCGTATCGTTTTGACAAAAAATAATTGAAACTGATCCATGTTAGAGGAATATTATATAGATTTTAAGGATGGCATTTAATTTTCCAAATAAAGAATGATAATAATTCTTTAAAAACCGACATTTTTCTGTTTTAACTAAAACAAAAAGTTTTCTATTCTAAAAATGTCTGGAAATTACTGTCGTCAAGTAGCTTAAAGAGTTTCTCATTAATCTTTACTTCCATTACCCGACTACCCCCAGTAAGGTGTCGTGCCCTTAGCGACCGTGCCCTTAGCGGAACGTGTCCTTAGTGGAATGGGGTCAAAGGGAAGAAGGAGGAATAGAAGAAGCCTTCCCTTAGCGGAAATGAGAAGGTATGTTCATTCTCGAACTCATACATGTTCATTATCGAGTGTTCTCTAAGGAAAATGGAGTAAATATTGTTATTGGTTTATGTACAGGAATAGCCGAAAGTACTCCAAAGCATTTCGTTCTATGAGAGGTATTTCTATAAACCAAATTTTAATAACTTATCACTTGTGTGTGGGGGGGGGGGAGGATTTTGTGGCAACTGTATCTCCAGAACTACTGCTCAGAATTGCATAAAAATTAACATGCAGATGCACCTTGAGCTATATTAGTGCCTGTCAACTTTTGATGTCAACCGCTCAACAGGTGGCTCTGATATACAGAGATTTCCACAATTTAAGGGGAAAATTCATCTCAGGTGCTATTGTGTATAACCAATCAAAACTTGATATAAGAGATGGCCAATGTGAGACATTATGCTGATTCAATTTGAATGCTTATGGACTGACAGGTGGCGCTGCTATACAGATATTTCTGCAATTTAAGGGAAAACTATATCTCAGGAACTACTGCATAGAATTGCATATAAATTTATATATTGATGCACTCTAACCTAAATGAGTGTCTATAAACTTTTAGTGTCAACCGCTCAACAGGTGGCGCTGCTATACAGCGATTTTCGCAATTTAAGGGGAGGCTATAGCTTAGGTTCTATGGCGTATAATCAATGTGATTCTACTCTTCCTAAAACACCAGGAAGTGAAAAAATTATCGGCTGAAATGCATTACAGCGACCACAAAAAACTATCAAAATTAAGCATATTTCCGATTTAGCGCTGTTAGCCTTCCAGTTCGCTAGCACCGAGATTGCCATGTACGAACAGAACCGTGTTTTGTTTTTCCGCCAATTACTCAAAATCAATCGCCTAACAATGTGAAATCGCCAAGTATGCTTAATTTTGATAATTTTTTGTGGTCGCTGTAATTCCTTTCAGCCGATAATTTTTTCACTTTATGGTGTTTTAGGAAGAGTAAAATCGCATTTTTTTTTTCAGTATTTTTTAAAGACGACACTTTTTGAATGTTTCCTTGTTAGTGAATTTGTATAGGAAAATATAGAAGAAAGACTTGTAGTGGCCACAACATACTAGTTTTTTTTTTTTTTTTTTTTTTGTATGATATGTGTTATTCAAATTCATTATTGATTATTCCCTACTTAAAATGGCTCTAATAGAACCTATGCCACTGGTTTGTGCACAGGGACATCCAATAAATGCCAATACCTTGCGTTTTAGGGGAGACATTTTTATAAACCATATTTAAATAACTTCATCAAAAAAATCATAAAGAATTTCGCATTTATTGTTTGTATGCTAAGAAAATGTTTTGTATAAACTATAATATGCTTAACCTCCAGATTTACAGGGCTACGCAAAAATGTTTCGATACATTAAGGGGTATAGGAAATTAAGAGCAGCATATCTGTTTGTGTTAAGCATTTTTAATACTCTCCAACAATGTTTCAGAGTGATTATGAATTTAATTAGTCTATATGTCTGTCCATTGTGCGATAATATAGACAAAGAACATAGAATGGTATACGATACAACGAATACATACAGTTGGAAAGTGTTGATAATGAATGTGTACCTCATGATTTTTCATTTTTGTTTTAGTTTTAAAAGGTGTAATGCTTAATTATATTTTCTCAAAAACTTAAATAAAATCATAAAATGGCAATAATGTACGTTTTCGTATGGAGTACTGTGATCCATTAAACTTTATATGGTTACAGATCACCGTTCCCTCAAAGAACGGATATTCTACAGTATGCATACCTATTTTTGCGACAGATTACTTCTGAAGTAAAATATAGCCAGTGCTAAATGTGGATAAAGTGTAGAGGAAAATTGAAGAGCTCATTTTTTATTTATTAATTTATTTTTAAATTTATTATACAATTCCGCTAAAGGCACGTATACTAAAAGTACGCCACGGAGGGGAGATAGCATTTCCGCTAAGGACACGGGTTTATAGATTTCCGCTAAGGGCACGGTCGCTAAGGGCACGGCCCCGTTAGTAATGGGAGTAGAATACTATATTCGATCAAAAAATTCGATATCGAGTATTTACTTGATTTACATGTGTCCAAAAAAGTGTTTTTCGGAAATTGGTCAGTGTGTTTGTATGTGTGTGGGAAATCTTCTATCATATCTCCCAAACTAATAAAGATAGAACGACGAAAATTCAGAATTAAAACATTTCTAGTGCACAGATGAATTTTCCAACTTTTGCTGAAAATTGGAAAACCGGAAGTGGGACCATAAATCCGTATCTTAAAAACGGCTTCAGCGATTTTCTTCAAAGTTGCTTTATAAACACCTTTTGGATGTCTCCCTCTCCATGAAGGTTCAAAATTGTGATGGCATGTCTCTGGACCATCCTTAAAAGTGTCGCCAGTTTCCCATCGGACCGTCGCCAGTTTCCCATTGCGCAGCACTAGTGCGGCCTTAAACTCAGACAACCAAACTTTTGGATGTCCTTTCATGTGAATTAGTTGGATAGTTCAGAAAAATTGATAAACGTCCTGTATAAGTCCATTTTAAATCTCGCAATTGGTTCCTTTAAAAACGGTTCTACGGATTTTCTTCAAACTCGTCCTATTAAACATACTTTCGTATATATTTGTTTGATTCCGGTGAACAGGTGAGTTAGCCAAGTTTTGGTAAAAATCGGCAGTGGGACCTAAAGTCGGTATCTCAAAAACGGCTCTAACGATTTTCTTCAAATTTGTTACAAAAAGCCCTTTTTAAATATTCATTAGCCCGTATTAGTTGGTTCCTTCAGGAAAATACCCAGGCGTACTGATTAGGTACTTCAGTTATGGATCTAAACAATGCGAGAGTTAAAAAAAAAAGTTTTTACCGTCTCAAAAATTGGTATTTCAATAAAGGCGCTAATGAATTTTTATTAATTCACCACGTAAACACCCTTTCTTATATATTTACGTCGTATAATCAGTTTACTCTTACAGGAAAATTGTTAGGTGCCTAATTTATGAAATCAATTTTGTTTTCAGACCACACCATTACCAAAAAGAATATAACACGTGTGGTAGTGGGTAATGAAAGTCATATGGTTTGCGGTGCAAGGAAATTCGGATCATTTAAATTACACTGCCACCGGAATTTACGAACAAAATTAAATTAAAAGAACTTTTAAATTTTAAGTGTAAAAAAAAAAAAGAAACGGCCTTTTCTGCTACGTTATAAACGTAAATTTTTGATAAAAAATTTCTGGGATGAGATTTTGCAGCTGGAGCTTAATAATTGCTTCCTCGTAGCATGGACAGCGCGCCACAAACGGTGTTTGTTACACGCGATATTTTTTTCATTCAGGTTCTGTGGTATTGTTTAATTTAACGTATAGATTAGCTTACAAATTGTACCTTGGCCTCATAGTAAATACAGTTTTTTGCTTATTGTTTCTACATTCTTCACTATATCAAACACAAATACTTTTACTATATTAAGATCTAGCCGCCTTCGGCGACCAGCTGGTTCGCGATCCCTGAAATATCCGACTTTACGAAACTCCCGCTCGATGGCGCCTGTGGCGCCTTTTTCCCGTTTCAGGTCTAATAACATCTTATTGATGTATGGTGAAAATAGCTTATTGAAATCGCTTTAAGTTCCCATGCGGTAGCGCCTTCAGCGCCCTCTTCCCTTTTCAATATCTGAAACAGCCTGTTCGCTCACCATGTTATGATCTTTCAAATTTCTGACTTTAGCTAAGTCCCGCTCGGTGGCGCCTGCGGCGCCTTATCCCAGTTTTAAAACTTACAACACCTTCCTCGCTCATTAGAATTTGAAATATTGAAATTTTAAAATATTACAGCGCCATCTGGCGGTAGAAATTTCTATAATATATTGTTCAATTCCAAATCAACAAAGCTTTCAAATGATGTATTACTTATGAAATTATTTTAATTAGTAGCTGAGATACAAAAGAAAACCTAATCAGGACACCTTAAAACGTGTAAATCATAGGTGAATCTCGAATTCGACTTTCGATAATATAAAAATGAAATTATACTAATTAGAAGCTGAAATACAAAGATAATACAAACATTTTTTTAAAGATTTGTGTCTGACTTATCTGTGGTTTTCTCCAAAACTTGCTTAATTCCGGGCTATATACCGTTAAAAATTATTTGTACGAAATGTGAGCGAAAATCTGAATTTGAAACTCTGTAAAATATAAAAGAATAAAAATTTTCTGGTTTTTCCGTAGTTTTCTCCGAAAGTTTCGTACAGAATTTGAACGGCTTATATCATTTTAATAGCCTGCAATAAAAATACTTTAAAATATCTTTTGAATGATGTATTATGTATTACAATAATGAATACCTTTGATATATTTTAGACTCAAAATGGCTAATCTATCAAGGGCGATTAACGATTTCTAGTGAAATCCGTCTAAAATTTAAGAATTCCAAAACTGCTTTTTTACAACCGAATTCATAAAAAAAAGGAAAAAAAAATCAATATTATTCTGTTAAAAGTAACTTTTGGTGTCATTAACAGATGAAATAAAAATGAATTTAAATAAATATAATATGTCTATTTATTTTATTTTTAAAGCTATACTTTAGATTTTTTAACTGCATACAGGTGAACCACAATGACGGGCAATTTCGAAGTTCTGCTTTTGATCGATTTTAAATTGGAAAAAATTCAAAAAATGCTTTTTTTATTTCCAGTACTCTGTCACGTGCTCGAAAAACGAAAAGCAATTTTCCCGAACGGAAGAATATTTAGCCAGCATGTCTAGCACCTGGCACTGAAGAATCTTTGATAAATGAAATGACTGCCTGTTGCCAACTAAATTTCATACTTTAGTTAATTTTAAAAAATCTAATTGCTGTAGAGATAAGCCACTTGCACTCTTAGATTCGGAAAAAAAATCCCCTTTCATTTGGTACCAAATTCGTAACGATCGGACTAATATTTCTAATTTATTTTCCCTTTTTTCTGCTTTTAACTCCGTTAATATATATTTTTTTATGCAATCGCGGTGAATTCTAAATAATTGAGTTCACTTTTTGATTAGACATGGGTCTACATTTTAATTAATATCTCCGCAACTAATTAAAAATTTTAAATTATGTTTTCACTATGCATTCGGGCAGGCTTCGGAACACCCGTATGTCAAATTTTGTACTTCTGCGTTGAATTGGGGCTGAACGTATAGATGCTCAGGCAGACAGACAGACAGACATCTTCCTTTATTATTATAGATGTTTCCTCTGTTTGTATAATGTTTTATACGTATACAATTCAATCGCGTTTTTTAACTAGATTATTTTTTATGTTATTTAACCCGCATTCCCAGACTTTTTTGCATTAATTGCCGCGATTTGCATTATACCCAAAGTACTTAATTATATTGGGCTATACTATGGAAATTGCTGGAAACGTATTTCGTTTTGCGTTAGGCATTTCTCATATAAGACTAAATTCATATACACAATGTGATGAGCATATAGTTTATGGAATACGTACTGGACTACCCAAAATTAAGCTAAACATTCTTTTCTATTAAATGTAATTAACGGAAATGCTTTGCCACATTTTATTATGTCGACGATCACTGCTCAGAAGGGAAAGTTAAGTTTCAAACACATACTGTAAACAAAGTATTTTTTGAAGTTCTGTTTTCAATTCTGATTTTTTGCATAACATCACGTTTTGAGGTTTCCTGAATATGAAAATCCAGTTTTTAGTGGATAATCTGTATGTATATTTGTTATTAGCATAAATTAAAACAAATAACTGAAGCAATTCAAATTTGGTATTTCATTATTATTATTTTTTTTATTATTATTACTATTGGTGTTTTATTATTACTATTATTACAGTACATTAGGGTATAGTTTAATTTACTGCGTAAATTAGGTTATCGATCATACCTTGGTTTTATTGTAAACTAGCCGCCTTCGGCGAGCAGCTGGTTCGCGACCCTTGAAAAATGCGACATTACTAACTTCCCGCTCGGTGGCGCCTGCAGCGCCTTTTTCCCGTTTCAGGTCTTCTGCGTCTTTTGCTCCCGTCCCCCCTCCCAATAATTTTACTCTTTCGAAAATATCCTCATTCGACTTGTAGGCCTCAAAAATCTATATATACCAATTTTGAATGGTCTAACTCAATTTCTAATTTTTTGCCCCTTCCCGCCCCTCCTAATAATTTTACACTTTCGAAAGTATCCTCATTCGACTTGTAGGCCCCAAAAACATATATATACCAATTTTGAACGGTCTAACTCAATTTCTAATTTTTTGCCCCCTTCGCCCCCCCATTCCACCCCCTCCCCCGAATAATTTTACACTTTTGAAAATATTCTCATTCGACTTATATATATACTAATTTTGAATGGTCTAACTCAATTTATAAATTTTTGCTTCCTTCGCATCCCCTTCCCGCCCACCAAATAATTTTACACTTTCGAAAATATCCTCATTCAGCTTGTAGACCCCAAAAACTTATACATACCAGTTTTGTACGGTTTAGTTCAATTTCTAATTTTTTGCCCCTTCGCCCCCCCCCTTTCCGCCACCTAATAGTTTTACACTTTTGAAAATAACCTCATTCGACTTGTAGGCCCCAAAAACCTATATATACCATTTTTGAACGGTCTAACTCAGTTCTAGTTTTTTGCCCCCCTTCCCGCCTAATAATTTTACACTTTCAAAAATATCCTCATTCGACTTGTAGGTCCCAAAATTCTATTTATACCAATTTTGAACGATCTAACTCAATTTCTAATTTTTTACCCCTTCGTCCCCCTTCCTGCTCCCCCCTAATAATTTTGCCCCTGTTGTAAGTGATTTGTTGCTACCTAAATTTCATACTTTAGTTAATTAAAAAAAATCTAATTTTCGTGTTTAAATGCTGTTTGCACTCCTGGATTCAGAAAAATCGTTCCTTTAATTTGGTACCGAATTTGTCATGATTGGATCAATATTTTTAATTTATTTAGCTATTTAACACTCTTTAAACTCATCTTAAGCTCAGAATTGAGTCATTTATTAATTTACATAGGTTGACGTTTTAATTAATACCTCCGCAATTAATTAAAATTTCTTAATTATTTCTTCACTGCCCCTCGGGAAGGTTTTTTAGCACCCGTATGTCAATTTTTGTATTTCTGCGTTCACTAGGGGCTGAACGTATAGAAGTACAGACAGACATCTTTTATTTTTATAGATACACTTTATTGTTTTCACATACTTGCGAACATCTTAATTAATATTCCGTGGTGTTGATAGTCCCGCTCTTTTTTTCACACCAGTAAATTTTTAGAATAATATTCGCCAAATGCAATTATGATTAAATAAGAAGAAAAATACTCTAAAAAGATACTGGTGTGAAAAAGAAGGTGGTGCTAAAAATACTACGGAATATTAATTAGTACGTTGGCAAGTATGTTTTTATTATATCCTTTAATCACACAAAATATAAATATGTACTGTATTGTGAATATTTTCACTGTTCGTATTATGTTTTATATAGAGTATAGTATGTCATCTCATTTGCCTCTTATATTCAACCTTTTTTGCAGTTTATCCACAATTTGCATTATCCGTGGAACCGGTTCCACTTAATTCCGCGAATAATCGGGAGTTTACCATAATTTGTTTAACATAATGATATGAGAAAGTAGTTATCCAATTCCTAATCAGAAATCGCAGTCATAATAAAATTTAGTAAAACACTTCTATCGATTATTTTCAGTAGAGAAGAATGT
Organism: Salticus scenicus; assembly: GCA_963930645.1. NCBI lineage: Eukaryota > Metazoa > Arthropoda > Arachnida > Araneae > Salticidae > Salticus > Salticus scenicus. Next base: position 57,091,135 of record OZ005662.1, on the reverse strand, counting down.
ATTAGCTTCATTTTGTATACCCCTGTATATTATCTATATGTTACATACATATCACACCGTGCACTTAAATTTAGAACAGTTCACAAAACACTTAAACCCCCCCAACTTCTAAGAGCATGGACCTTATATAGATAGACCACGCATCCCCCCTCATTATCTGTCTGCGACATGAAGTAGCTTCCCCAGCTTAATTATCACGTGATGCGGACCTGGGGAGAGAGACGAGAATGAATATTATGAGATTTTTCCATAGGAAAGAAAGTAGTTTTGATTTTTTTAATTTCTGTATTGTACACATACGTTTTATTTAAGCCTTTAGATTTACGCATCGTTGGAAAGCTAAAATGTCATAGATTAATTATAAAAAAATGTCTTTTGTGAGAAACCATTCTGAAGGGGAGAATTTTTTTGTTTGAATTCTTACAAAAATAAGTCGTTTCTTATGGAAGAATCTCCCTCAACTCTCTGTCACGTGACATACGGCGCTAACCGTAAAGGATGAAGGTTTCAGATTACACCCTCATGTTGAAGACATTCCCTATAATGGGAAGTCCTATTGGTGGCGTAATCTATGTCTAAGAGTAGTCCTAATACATTCTTTTGTTTGACCCTGTAAACGGATGATGTTTCATACTCTGTTCTATGATAAACGTGCTTCTATGCAAATAAAAAATATACTGTCATTGCATTTTCTTTAATGTAGTTTAAAGGTGCTAAATTGTTAGAAATTTCACCCATAGACTTAATGTGTTTGTATTCTCATGGATGTCTTGTACGAGAATCATTCGTCCGATTTTAATAAAATGTTCATAGCCTCCTTACCTAGCTTTAATTAGGGACTAGAATTTATAAGGATGATATGGAAGCATTTATAGAGCCACAATTTAGATTCTAGATGACAGATACATAATTTTTTCTCAGTGTATACAAAATTTATCTGTACCGCGATAGTAGCTTATCCAAATTAGGTCTAATTTTGTACAATTACACTGCTCAGCATGAAAATTGCTTCTGACACCATTTCAGCATATTCTTATGTAAAATTACCTCCTGAATCCGAATAAGACGCCCGTTTGCCCTATACCCACCGTTTTTTAGGAATGGCCCCCTATTTTAATCATTTTTCGGTGGTTTTATGGCTATAAATTTGATTTTTAGTAAGGGGGGGGGGGAGAATTATTTTCGTTAAATATCTTCTGAAGGGCTGCAGAGTTGGAAAATTCTAAAACATGGACATTTGCGACAAGGGAAATTTTTTTGGGGGAAGGGGGGATTTGCCCCTGAAATTATGCATTATACATCTTATATATATATTTTTTAATCTGTTATTAATGTTATTTTTTAAACTTTATATATTTTTGTTTTTATGTATTAAATCAATTGTTTTTCATTCTTCAAATCAAATTCATGGTCATAAAATTATCGAACAGGGAAAGAAATTGAGGGAAGGGATGCTGTATCTAGAAAACGGTGGGTGACTGGGCAAAATGAGTGTCATATTCGGATTCAGGAAGTCATTTTACATAAGAATCAGCAAGAAGGGTATCAAATCTCGAATTTTTTTTTTTTTTTTTTTTTTTTTTTTTGTCAGAGCAGTGTTATCATCATAAAATCAGTTTTCTTCTTTTAAACATGTAAAAAAAAGTAAAATTTACCATGGTGCCTGAAATTAATACTGTTGTTACCAGATCACCAAAGAAATATATGGATTTTGTTTAAATAATAGATTTTAAAACTAAATGACGAATATTTTTCTATTTTTTGTGAGAAAGAAAATTAGCTCCATTGAAATGAAACTGCAGTTGTGAAATATCTAATCTTTGAACTTCTGATAAGAGAAATTATCTTTATGTTTTCAGTTTAGTAACCGAAGTAAAATATATTCTGTAGGTTTGGATCGTTAAGGTAAGAATTTATTTTTTTTCTTTATTTAAGTGTGATTGTTTCTATTCCATGGTAGGATAGAAATTGAATTACCAGACAAATATTCTAGTAGGCGGCTATGATTAGAATTAATCCGTATTTCAAAGGATTAAAGAAATAGAAAAAGGGAATTAAAGAAATCAAACTTCAGATTTCAGTTTATTTTTATTTCATTCTTTTAGTCACAGGATTATCATTTTAATTCATGAAAAAGGTAAAATTTATTGTATGATTGTCTCTTTCCAGGGAAATTAAACTAATTAAAGAGTAACTGATTCGAAATCTAGAGTTATATCTATATTGAGATTCAATTTATTTTGATAAGTCTATTTATATTTTGCTTATAATGAGATTGTTATCTTTTTATTTCCTCAAAAATGTACTGTTGCTAAAAACCATTGTATGATTGTTATTTTCAGTGTTTCAGTTAAAGTCTTATCACAGGATAGAAATTCTTTGTAGAGAGTTACGCATACAGAATTAATCAGTAATGTAAATATAACCCCCACTCCCCCCTCCCTCCCTCCCCAAAATAATAATAATAATAATATATTAAAGTCTTAATGTAACTAATATAACCTGAACATAAATTTAGAGTTACATTCTAAATCAGACTAAGCTAATATTTATTAATATATTTATATTTGGATTTAATTGCCGAAACGTCAGCGGTGGCCTCTATGTGGAGACTCAAAAAGATTTTGAGTTCTGTATCCTGTATTTCTGTGTGTTTGTGTGTAGCACGATAGCGGCCACAAAAATCCCCCGATCGACCCGATCGACTTGCAAATTAGTATATATGTTCATGAGCCACCCGGAATGGCTGTATAGTTTTCGGTGTGAATTCTGTTTGTCGTTCGTGTATAGCAGCACACCAGAGTTTTTTTTTTTTTTCATCATTATGAACTATAGACTGAATTTTTCTGTACTGCGATAGCGACTTCAAAAATTACCCGATTGTCATGCAAACTGGTACACATGTTCACGCGTCATGCAGATATAATTTTATGGTGTCTGGCGTGAATTATGTTTGTCGTTCATGTATAGCAGAACACCAGAGTTTTTTTTTATCATTTTGAACTATAGACAGAATTCTTTTGTACTGCGATAGCGACTTCAAAAATTACCCGATTGTCATGCAAACTGGTACACATGTTCACGCGTCATACAGATATAATTGTATGGTTTCTGGCGTGAAGTATGTTTGTTGTTCGTGTGTAGCAGAACAACAGAGTTTTTTTTTTTTATCATTATGAACTATAGACAGAATTTTTCTGTACTGCAATAGCGACTTCAAAAATTACCCGATTGTCATGCAAATTGGTACACATGTTCACGCGTCATGCAGATATAGTTGTATGGTTTCTGGTGTGTATATCGTTTAAGAAACGTGAACAGGGACACACCAAAGAAATTGAGATCATTATAACCTATGGGCAGAATTCCATTTAAACCTATTTTAATGAAGTCAGGCTGCATTCAACAAAATGAAATTAAGATACATTACAATATTATTGAGATGATTAATAGGACGTTTTCTGTAGAAAAAATGCGTGCTTAGGCTTAATTATTAATGTTCAGGCCCTTACTAAAGTTTTCTGTTAATGTCATGTAATTATCTAAATTATGTCAAATTTCGAACAATTATACATGAGCCTCATAGAATAGGTTGTATATAGTGTTTATTGGTGTATATAATGTTTATGGTTCGTTTACAGGAAGATGCACAAAGGAATTTCGTGACATTAGACCCTATGGACTGATTTTTATGTGAGCGTATTTTAACGCGTTTCGGCTGGATACCAAATATTTTTTTTTTTTTTATAGAAATAATCTGATGTGTCACTCACACGACTTTCTTTTACCCTTAAATTTAATACTATAAATACAGATTTGAGATTAAGGGGTAAGATAAAGAGTACTGTTGTATAAACATATGGGAAAACAATTTAAATTAGGCTTCGGAACAGCTTTATTTGATAAGTAATTCAGCGTGAGGAGGGCTACGGACCCCTCAACCCCACATTTCATTACTGTACTTACATTTATATGGAATTCAAATCTATTATTAAATTCAAAATTTCACTTAAAATTATTCAGGCAACTTTCACGCCACCATTCCTTGAAACTTATCAATATTGATCAAACTTTTCTAGAAACAAACACATTAACTTCAAAATAGAACATTTGGATCGCCTGAAATTATTTGTGTTTAATTTATTCTAACAGACACAGAAAAAGATAAAACGTTAAAAACTTCACTTTGGTGTTCCGGAAGCCTCAAAATGTGTAAATATACAAAAAACTAAGCGATAAATATTTAGCTTAAAAAATACATTATTTACCATGTGGCTATGAGGAATTAATTTCAATTCCTGAGCAGCTTTCTTGGCACATGGTAAAATAATACAGCAAAGCATTTCCACTAACAATAAAAAAGAATTTTATGGCTTAAATATTGGCAGCCCTGTATATCTTCTGAAAGGTATGTATACATCACATGGCGGACATAAATAAAATCCTATATTAATAACACACATCACAACCTGAAGTACACTTCCATCAATTTTCAAGTATTGTCGTGCTATAAGCTAGTACTTTTGTGAAGCCCTGTAAACGAACAGTGAATGATTTCTATACCATATTCTACATGAAACATGTTTTTACATATATAAAAAATATATATTCGTTTCATTTAATTTAGTGCAGTCTATAGATTTAAACTCTACTTACCTGCAATTTCTCCCCATAGATATAATGTGTTTGAATTCTCCTGGGTGTCTCTGTACACGAACCATATGTTTGATCTCAAAGAAAAGTTTAGTGTAGCATACCTATATCATACATATTTAGAATACCAAGTTTGGACTTTCTACTATAATTTGTTTCTTATATATACTGATAACAGACAGACACACACACAGGCCAACCGCTAAAAATATGATTTTTGGATTCAGGGGACCTCAAAACGTGTAAACATATCAAAAACTCAGTTTCGAAAATTTGACCCAAAAACAAAGTAAAAAAGTATAATGAGATAACTAGTTTATTTACAGAACCACACAAAAGAATTCCAGTGACATTCTGTAACCATCCAAATGATCTAAAATTTCGTTCAAATATTAATGAGTTAAAAGGAATTAGTTGTATACTTTTTATTGGTGTATACATAATAACTGTGGCTCGTATACAAGGTAACACAAAAGAATTTCGATTACGGTCCATAGACGATATTTTTTTATAAATGCATTTTAACTTGGTTACGCTCCATTAAGTATAATGAAATAAACATATTTTATTAGAACTTTTAAAAGCATGGTTTCTCTGGAAAATGATAGGCATAAATTTGGTAATTAGTTTACAAGGCTACTCAAAATAATTCCGAAAACTTTGGTACAAGTATTTATGAGTTACAAGGAAATAACACAAAGCTATGAGTTACAAAGAAATATACATATACAGATATATAGAGACAGACAGATACGACGGGGGATTGAGGAGGAGGCGGTAGCCACCCTCAGAAACGTATCTGGCTATGTAGGGAGTTAATAATACATACATAAATAAAATGGAAAAAATAACATTTATTTGCTGAGTAATGAGTGATGCAAATAGGACGTTGAGGTTTCTGATCATGAGATCCACTAGTTTAACAAAAAAGTAAAAGTACTATCACTAGAAATTTTTGCATAAATGTTTCTTTTAAATTAGGTTAAATTAAAGAGAAACTGATAAGAAATCTTAGAGTTACATCTGTATCCAGATTAGAGTCCTGCATCGAGTCGGATACGCGTGGGTTACTCGCTTTGCGGGCTCAGAGTTTACGGGTCGACTGTAGGTCGAGTTAACATTAATTTTTCATCCACGGGTCTACAAGTCTACCCGCAAAATATTTTCCTTAGAAAAGTTCTTATGTTGCTTTTTTATGAATATAATCTTTTGAATGTAGAAACTGGACATTCTCTTCTTTTAGAGCAGTTTAAAGCAACATGACTCATAACAATAAATCTAATTCGTAAAGAAGAAATGCATAAATATTAATACGTGACGTTTTAACGTTATATATGGTGTATTGTTTGTTGCCGCAGTGACCGTTGTTATAGTTGAGAAAGTTACAAGGAATGGTAAATTAGAAACATTACAAAAATACAATCTAATGCAGTCATCAGGATGCCTTTATTTGAAGAAAGTTTTCTCTGAAAATTATCAAGGATGATTATTTTCAAATTACTGCATACAAAGCTTTGTTAAATATTTAATGGAGATGCCACAATCTATGGTGAAATGTTCGAGATTGTCGAATAAGATGGGGGAAAGAGCTAATATAATTGAGTCTTTGCTATACGATGATCTGGAGTTATTCAGCGTACCCTCCCTTAGAAACAGGTCAGGGATGTCTGAAGTAAAAAGTCAATAATCAGAAAAAAAAAAAGCAGCCAAATTATAGGGCCAAATACTTTTTTGTTTCTCGAATAAAATGATATAAATATTTTTAATTCAAAAGTTCGTTATTAAAACTTATATAGCCAATTATTTTGCCAATAAAATAAATCCTTAAAATAAAAAAACCGTTACATCTAACGATTGCACTATAATTGTAATTTAGAAAATATATCATTTTTTAATGATATTATCTGACAGGGATTTCTAAATTTAGCTATAATGAAATAAACTTCTGCAATATTATTTGACGCTGTGTTTTCTAAAAGAGTAATTTTTTTAATAAATTATACTTTGAACTGTCAGTTAGTTGACTTCTGACGGGTAATTAAAAAGTTATTTACTAACCGGAAAAGATTTAAATTTCATCAGTTAATGATATTTATTCAACAAACAAAGTAATAAATCTACACTTAATTATTTAAGCTTAACGGAAAAAACAAATTGTGCTCTTTCAATAAGTCTTTCTTATAATATTAAAAGAAAGTTTGTATTACTCAGTAAAATGAATTGAATGAAATGATATTATTTAGTTGATAATTTGGTACTTAATAAATTTCGAATAAAAATTAGATTTATTTAAATAATGTGTGAGTAACTTCCTCACAATATAAGAGAATTATTTGCCATTAAATTTGCTTTATTTTACTTTTTTATACACTGTGAATATTTAAACAGTATGGATTTTTTTTTTTTTAAGTAAATGTAATACACAAGACATTTTGTTACATTACACACTGAAGTTTTGTTTTTAATGAGACTAGTTATTTTTAATATAATTTTAATTATTCACTAGTCATAATATAATTGTATACTTGTAATATTTATGTAATAATTAATTATCTGAAAGATATTCTTAATAATATAACAGTATTTCGTGAAATAGAATCTTAATTTGGTTTCGTTGCGGGGGGAAAGCCTTCCTGCAGATCAGGTGTGGGTCAGACTTACTCGATCCGCGCAGCACTCTAATTCAGATTCATGATTTTCTTTTCTTTTTTCTTTCTTTTTTTTTATTTTTATTTTTATTAATATATTTATATTTTGCCTTTAGTGAGGTACTATTTGTTTTTCGATTAGAGTTTGATAAGCGTTATCACGGATGCGTCAGGTCTACTCCGATTTTATTAAAATAGGGGAGGAAAAAACTTTGCTTCTTTTGCTACTTTCTTTCTTTCTTTTCTTTTCTTTTCTTTTTTTTTAAATAGACTTAAATTTGAAAAAGAAAAAAAATTTTGCTTTATTTTATTTTATTTTATTTTATTTTTGTATTTATTTATTTATTTATTTGCGAAAACGCTTATGATTTCTTTCTTTTTTCTTTCTTTCTTTTTTCTTTTCTTAAATTTTATTTTAAGGTTTTAATATTTGTGCAATAAATGTTTATTTTTATTTTTTCTCTACAAAACAAAATCCAATATTACATTGGATAAATAAATGTTGGTCAGGTTTCACTATGGCACATTTTTATTGAAAATGTTGTAAATAGCACTACTGATTTGTATACAGGATCTCAATGTTTTTCGGAAATTCGGTTGCCTATTTTGTGTAGGAGAGGTATTTTATCTAAGCATATTTTCATTATCTGTACACTACACAAAATATAGCAACATTTTCATGGTATGTTATTCAGATGCATAGATGGATGTCTGTATAGAATATGGTAAATATTATTAATATTAGTATTAATGTCTTTTTTTTTTTTTTTTTTATGCATCCACACAAAAATATTTAGATACATTATGGGATATAAGTATAATTTTATCGAAATGCTTTATCATTCATGTTGCGCGCAAAATGCATTAAAAATTCCGCTCTCACGTGCAAATGTGTTACATGAAATGCATGCAAAACATATGGAATATTTTTCTTTTCAAATAAAATTAATCTGTTTCATATTTTGCACGAACTTACGCATAAAGATAATTCACCAGAAGACAAACAGTTCTAAGAAAAGGCAGATATTTGAAATTATTATTAAAAGATATTTTTCACGATCATTTTTGTGATATGAACTTTTTGCACACACCCCTCCCCTTCCCCTACAAACCACACACACACTCACACAACGTGAGAGGCTAAGTTATTCTTATGTATTCATGTAAAATAAATCAATACAAATATCTTTTTCGAGTTAAAAGTTTGTGATGCAGCCAGGGCCTGATTAAGGGGGAAGCTCGCTCATACCGGAATATTTTTACAATTATTTTTTACTTCATGTTATAGAAATTCCACGCTTTGACGAGGAAATATTTTTTATAAAAAATGAACGGTGTAAAACAATCCAATTTTCTCACCGTTATTAGACACCAGAATTCTTTTAAAATAATTTTTAATGAAAATTTTCTGTTTATTATAGGAGGAAAGCATTTGTTAAAAAATAACGGTGTATGTATAAATAATGTTTCAAGAGCGAGCTTCCCCCTTAATCAGGCCCTGGATGCAGCACTTTACCACATGCCTTTATGAATATGAAATATGGGTCTTAAAAATAATGATACAAAATTTTGAGTGACGCTGTGCTATTAATTAAAATGCATATAGATATTTTTATTTCAGCTTTTGCTTTTTTTTATTTTTTATTTTTTTTTTATTTTTTGTTCTGTTTTATACTGACAGTATGAACATTATTTTCTATAAAAAAAAAAAAAATGTATAAAATTTACTCACTGATGCTTTTTCATTCATATCTGTTTTAAATTCAATATATGGATTTTGTAAAATGATACCAAAATTCCGATGACACCTTTATGTTACTTTAAAGTATATTTGTTTTTGAATTTTATTAACATTATTTTGGTTTTGGCTAATAAAGTATATTTAAACATCAAAGTAATGCTTTTAATTTTGATATACACTGTCAATTATATCACCTTTTCATTGAGCTTATATTATGTGTTGAAATGTATTTATTTCACTGAATTGGTTTATCTTTTGCATCACGCTATCCAAAACTGCAAGTAAAATTTATGTAAACGTTTACTTTGTGTCATAATATTCAAACTAAGTGAACATTTGCATATGTAAATATGAAGTCTATATAAAATAAATGCTTCATAATCTAAACTTACCTTTAAATATTATCCTCCTAACCTGTTAAAATTGTAGCTTAACTATCTCCAGAAATAATAGTTCCACTGTGATAGTCAAACTCACTTTTATTAGTGACAGTTAACAAATTTTGCCAGGATTCACATGTTTCTTTAGTAATATTATATTCTTCCTTATATTTCAAATTTTCGCACATGATTGTTACAATGAGACTGTCACCTTCTAGTCGTTATTTATTTATTTATTATTATTATTATTATTGTCTCTCTGAGTAATTTATTCAGGGTCATATCACCTGACTGATTTATATTTTGAATTACTATTTTCATATCTATATAAGTGTACACAATGATAGGCTAGGAGGTGGAGTACTACAAAACTATGTTTTGTAAAAATTGGCAAAACGTATAAAACTAATTAATGGGCAGTCAAATTTATTAGTTATGATTATTTAACTTTTTACTAAGCTGCGGAATGAAAAATTGATTTTGATGTTAGTCAATTTAATACTTCATTTTTTCGGCTGTTCACGTTCGGTATTTTGCTTATTTGTACAGTATGACTGCGTACACTATTAATGACAATAATTGCATTTGTTGGTAAATTAGTTATAAGTTTTTCTGTTGTTAATGTATTAAAAATATTCAAGTGAAGTGTATTTGTTCATAGTGATCGCGTTGCATTTTATTGGCTTTATACTTTAAGTTCTTGTTTGGCAAGTATCGCGTACCCTCTCCTCTCTCTTCACACAGCTCAGACTCAAAAATATTCAAGTAAAGTGTGTTTGTTCATAGTGATCGCGTTGCATTTTATTGACTTTATATTTTAAGTTCTTGTTTGGCAAGTATCGCGTACCCTCTCCTCTCTCTTCACATAGCTCAGACTCAAAAATATTCAAGTAAAGTGTGTTTGTTCATAGTGATCGCGTTGCATTTTATTGACTTTACATTTTTAATTCGTGTTTGGCAAGTATCGCGTACCCTCTCCTCTCTCTTCACACAGCTCGATAATTCGAGGCGAATGATTTCCTGTTAGAAGAAGAGATTGAACTTTTTGTAAACACTAACACAACGCTACAAATCAAATTCAAAGATAGGTGTTCTTTCGCAAACATGCATTTCATTATAATTATTATTCATATTTGTTTCGGAGTGGGACGGCTAAAGAAGCAAAATGAGGGTTAACGTAATTTCCGTTTCGTGAATCTTTTTAATGGTTTTACTAGAAATACTGCTTGTTTCACTGGCCCATTTTATTATCAGAATATTATCTGAGGGCACATACAGGCTATACTGGCCCATATATTATCAGAAAAGTTAATTCAATGTTCGCTGCTTTTTTCTCCCAAAATTTAATAATATCATGAATAATCATCTTGGTACTAACTCTAAAAGCTTTATTTCCACTTGAACTAGCTATATGAAGATTATGCACTGACATTTCGATATAAATTAAAGCGAAGTTGAGAGATTTTAAAATTTTAAAATAAAATAAAATAAATAAACAAAGAACAGATGCGCACCGAAGATAAAATTTCGGAAGATGGCTCATCTCAGGGATATCGACCACCCCTTTTCGAAGTAGATTCGTCTTTGTTTGCTTTGGATTCTATTCGGAGAACAAACAGTAATTGCCTTACTTCACCAAAAATGTACTACTGTTATTAAAAATTATTATTGTTCTTGTCAGTGATTTAGTTAAAATTCGATTACAGAAAAAAAAAATTTTAGTGGGAATTTACATAATTAATCAGTAATTCAAATGGCAACACTTAAAAAAGAAAAACTGTTGTTCTAAGAAAAGAGCTTGTATTTGTTATACAAACGAATAGAATATTTATTTGTAACATGCAAAAGCCTTCTGATATTGTATTATAATTTGGTATTGAAACTATTATTTCTTACTACTTATTCGAACGCTAGTAAATAAAAGTGTTACATAATCAGGAATCTGAAGAAAACTGGTCGCCAGAAAACATTTCTGGTAGCCGGTAAAGAATATCTCCTCCATCCCCGCCCTTTTTTCGCTCCAATGTTGAAATTTACTTGAATATAGAAATTAAAATTCTATGCATAAAAACCAAATATTTCTTACGTCTGACGATAAATCAGGAAACACCGATTTAATTTTAGCATTATCAAACTGGTTTAATTATTTTCTCTAAACCGGTATATTATTGCAATCGATATAACCTTACACCAGAATGATGATTCAGCACTAGGTCGCAAAGCACGCGAAATGGAAGCGGTACCCTAAAATGATGCATTATTTCATCATCGGGGCGTGAAACGTGATGAGCGAGAGTAAAATCGAAGCCCAATTCTGAGACCATTTTTTTTTTTTCCGAAATGTTAAAATTAAAAAAAAAAAAAAAAAAAAAAAAAAAGTTGCGTTTCCGTAAAAATTGAAAACGTAGTGGTCAATGAAAATATATAGGTCGCCAGTAGCGACCAGGCTACCGTATTTCACGAGCCCTGCATATAACCATGGTAAAGCAAAGCTTTTTGCTCTATATAACTGCACGTTTTCCATCAAATGACTTCTAAGAAATGATGTTATTTTCGAACTAGCAGGTTTTGCCCGCTTCGCTGGACACAATACTGAAATGAGTTGTCAAAATTCCATATCATTATTAATTAACCTGAGTTAAAGTTCCCGCTGTGCTCGGTAGAGATTTTTCTCGCTTGCAATGTGAGGTGTCCGTGTTCGCACTGCCTTCGGCAGCAACTTACCCGCTTCTTACTCCCCCTTTTCCAGAGGCTAACTTTGAAGTTTTGCGAAATCGCGACAAAGTACATAATGCGTACACCTAATCAACATCCACACACCAAAGTTCCCCAATCCAAGATAATTTAAGGCGAATGCAAAAGAAAAGTTTATAGCCCTCTCGACACCAAGGGGGTAAGGGGGGATTTCGTAAAATCCCGTTACAATAAGGGTCGGATACATATAAACAATTTACGTACCAAATTTCGTTACTGCAGATCTCATAGATTTCTCAGGACAAATTTAGCGCTAAAAGGTGTGTCTAGAGTTTGCCCCCTCGTAACAACCCCCCCCCCCCAAAAAAAAAAAAAAAAAAAAAAAAAAAAAATCAAAAATGTGTTTTTGGAAATATCCTAAGGAAGTCGCATAGCCTTTTTTTAATATCTGTGTTTCATTTTTGGTAAAGGTCCACTCAAAAATCAGGAATTTTCAATATTTCCCCCTCTCTTCCCTTAAAAATCGAAAATTCCTAAATGTAGAAATTGTATTATTTGTACTCATGTCTAGTCTCCTCATGTGCAATTTCTTTCCTGTGAAGTAATTAGGAGCCGAGTTATGCTTATAAACGTGTTTTTGCATTTGCTTCCCCAGAGGGGAAAGGGCAGTAATTTCGGAAATGTTGATGGATATAATTTTAAGTTGGGGGAAGACCTAAATTCCTGGCAAGTGCTGTTGAATTCCGTCGAGCCGTTCTCAAGCGATGCCCGGACAAACGTGCTTTAGTCTTTTACCACCCAGGGGGGAACGGGGGGGGGGGGAATTTCTGAAAAGTTGATGATGTAATTTTAAGTTGGATGAAGACCTAAATTCCTGCCAAGCGCTGTTGAATTCCGTCCAGCCGTTCTCAAGTGATGCCCGGACAAAAAAAGCGACATACAGACACGATGACACACACACACAGGCAAAATTTTCTGAAGTCATTTTCAGCTTTCATGGTGTGTGAAACGTGAAGATATCCCAAAATGTTTCGATTCTGACAAATTTACAGACAAAACTCTGATTTTATTAATATAGATATAATCGTACATCATTTGGGAAATTTTGTAAAAGTGACTTCATTCTAACATGTTATAAAAACTATTTTGATTTTAATTATGTTAAGATATTTCACCATTTTAACGCACTCACAGTAAAATGTTTAATTCTCATGCATAAAATTTTGACGAAAACGTAATTTTAAGATTTTTTTAAAAAATCAATTCACCACTTTCAATTTCGAATTTTTAAATCCTCTACTTGGGAGAATGTATAAATTAGAAGTAGCGACATATCAAAATCGAAGTTTCTACCTGCGTTATTATTTTAGAAACCATACAAAAATGTAAATTCCAGAAGGGATTTTTCCTTACTCCCTCCCACTGCGCATGTGCTATAGATCTCAAACTCTTACAGTACTTCAGTCATATATATATATATATATATATATATATATATATATATATACACACATAGATATACAAATTACAGGGCACCCCAGCACCAGATTCTTAAAATTTTAGGTAAAGGGAAAATAATAAATTATCAAAAATATTTTACATTTGAAATGAAAATAAGGCAGTAAAAAATTATCACATTCAAATAAATAATAGAATATATATATGCATATAAAGGCCTTTGGCGCTGATTAAAAACACTGCTCTGAAAAAAAAAAAAAAAAAAAAAAAAAATTGAGTTCTGATACCATTCTTGCTGATCTTTATGTAAAATGACCTCCTGAATCTGAATATGACTCCCATTTTGGCCAGTTACCCACCGTTTTCTAGAAACACCACTCCCCCCTCATAGGTTTTTTTTTTTTTTTTTTCCCCAGTTCGTTAATTTATGACTATGAATTTGATTTGAAGAATGAAAAAGAATTAATTTAACACCTAAAAAAAAAATGTAAAGTTTAGAAAAATAACATTAATAACAGATTAAAACAAGTCTTTCCGGCTTATTCGGAAGGGTAGGTAGATTTCTTTTTTCTTATCAAGCAGCCGTCATTTTGTTTCAAAATGGCAGCTACAAATTATAAACGAATTAGTAGAAATATTGATGTAGGCTATCTACCTATGGAGTTTTAAGCAAATTGGTTCACAAATACCTTTTTATGTGAATTTAAACTTTTCAAGTGGCCAGCACTTGGAAACAAGATGGTGGGCCAAGTTGACAAATATATCAAATGCATTTGTGAGATAAGACTACTGTACAAATATAGTTGGAATTAATTCAGAATCTCAGAAGTCATCGTGTTGAAAAATTAAGTGGCTGCCACTTGGATCAAAATGGCAGAGAAAGGTGCTCAGTGAACTAATTAATCTAAGATATTGTTGCAAATTTGAAAATAATTCAATTTTTTTTTTTTTTTTTTTGTAGAAATTCTTTCAAAGAGGTTTAGTAAGTTGATTAAATGTTAATTTTTTGCATTTCTAGTTTGTTTTAACGTCAAAATAGCCTAATTTCCCCTTAAAAACGCATTAAAAAGCTCCAATATGGCAGGTAATGGATTTGGCGCCAAATTTAGCAACTTTTCTACTTTGCGACTTTTTGGCGATTTTTGGCGAGAAAATCCATAGTTCATTAATAAATTTCATTGAGACACTTATATAGTCTATGTATACATCAAAATTCAAACAAATTCGGAATACGCTTTTTACAATTTGAAATTGAAATTTCCAAGTGGTCTCCACTTGAAAACAAAATGGTGGAGCAACTTGGTTAAGAAACTCATCCAAGTTATTCATAACACAAGTTAAGACACTGTCCAAATTTGGTTCGATTTGGAGTATTATTTCGGAAGTTATCGTGATTTTAAATTTACAAGTGGTAGCCTGATTTCAAGTGGCCCCGCTTAACTTAACATATCCGCCACTTTATTAAAAATGGTGGATACGTTCATTAATAAACTTCATTGAGACACTTATATAGTCTATGTATACATCAAAATTTAAACAAATTCAGAATACGCTTTTTACAATTTGAATTTGAAAATATCAAGTGGTCTTCACTAGAAAACAAAATGGAAGAGCAACTTCGTTAAGAAACTCATCTAAGGTATCCATAGCACAAGTTAAGACGCTGTCCAAATTTCGTTCAATTTGGAGTATTATTTCGGAAGTTATCGCGATTTAAAATTTTCAAGTGGTAGCCTGATTTCAAGTAGCCCCGCTTAAGATATCCGCCACTTTATTAAAATTGGCAGATAAATTTCATTAATAAAGTTCATTGAGACCCTTATGTAGTGTAGATTTACAAAAAAATTCAAGCAAATCTTGCTTTAAATACGCTTTTTACTATGTGGGTTAGAAATATTCAAGTGGCTGCCACTTGAAAACAAAAAGTCGGAGCAACTTGGTTAACGAACTCATCCAAGAAACTCATCCACGATATTCATAATAACACAAGTTAAGACACTGTCCAAATTTGGTTCGATTTGGAATATTATTTCGGAAGTTATCGGGATTTTAAATTTTCAAGTGGTAGCCTGATTTCAAGCGGTCCTGCTTATCTTAAGATATCTGCCACTTTATTAAAAATGGCGGATACGTTCATTCATAAACTTCATTGAGACACTTATATAGTCTATGTATACATCGAAATTCAAACGAATTCGGAATACACTTTTTGCAATTTGAATTTGAAAATTTCAAGTGGTCTCCACTTGAAAACAAAATGGTGGAGCAACTTGGTTAAGAAACTCATCCAAGATATTCAAAACACAAGTTAAGACGCTGTCCAAATTTGGTTCGATTTGGAGTATTAGTTCAGAAGTTATCATGATTTTAAATTTTTAAGTGGTAGCCTGATTTCAAGTGGCCCCACTTAACTTAAGATATACGCCACTTTATTAAGTTCATTGAGACCCTTATGTAGTCTAGATTTACATAAAAATTCAAGCAAATCTTGCTTTAAATACGCTTTTTACAATGTGGGTTAGAAATATTCAAGTGGCTGCCACTTGAAAACAAAAAGTCGGAGCAACTTGGTTAACGAACTCATCCAAGATATTTATAAGATCAGTTCACTGTCCAAATTTGGATCGATTTCGAGTATTATTTCGGGAGTTATCGTGATGACAAAATTTTCATTATGGATAGATATATATATAGATAAACGAAGTGATTGCAATAGGTCGATTTCTAAAGAAATCAACCTGAAAAATATAAGATAAGTGATACATAATTTCAGTGGCAAATCCCCCCCAAAAATTTCCCTTATCGCAAATGTCTACGTTTTACAATTTTCCAACTCTGTAACCCCTCAGAAGATATTTAAAAATCCTCCCTCTTGAAAATCAAATTTATAGCCATAAAATCACCGAAAAATGATAAAAATAGGGGGCTGTTCCTAAAATAAAGGTGGGTGATATGGCAAAAATGGGCGTCCTATTTGGATTCAGGAGGTCCTTTTTACATAAGAGTATGCTGAAATGGTGTCAGAAGCAATTTTCATGCCGACCAGTGAAATCTGTCAAAAATGGGTTTTATTTATTTCTCTTTCTCTCTTTTTCGTTTTCCATTAATGATCCTTTAATATATATAGATATATAAATATATATATATTTTAATCTTTTAGATATAATCAGCCACTTCCATGATTAGGAATATAAGAAGCCGGCAAATCGGTCAACTGTCTGATGAATCATTTTCATTTAAAGAAATCACATGGAAAATTTCTAAAGATGGTATTGCGCCAAATATTTTAAATTATGAGGTCCACAGTCCACCGTTTTCATTTGCGTGTGCCACCTGGAGTCTACTCCTTTCTCCGTTTGGACATTCGAGATTGGAAAGCGACGGCTGGATTGATTTAGGTATCGAGAGATTGAATTCTAATGTACCGGAACATCATGTTTCCTGCAAATTTTATTTCAAAACTCATCGTGGCAAAGAATTCGAACCCTATCAAGAAACTTTCATTTTTGATGCAAACTGTAAAGTTGAGTGGATGATGTACACAGAAAAAACTGATTTTCTTCGTAAAGAGAAAGTTGTGACGAAGGATGATGTTCTCACAATTGTCTGCCAATTGCGAACTCCGATGGTACATGGAATCGAAGCATTTTCACAAGTAGAAATAGTGGAATCAATTACAGGTGAGTAAAAATTCATTGCACAATAACCCTGACAAAGTTGTGACGTTATCAATACGGCACTGGTAAGGCTCTTTTATACGAGCTGACACATGAGGTATTTTTTGTTGCCTTAGGGTTGCCACATATAGTCAGCGCGTTTAATAGATAAACAAGCGGTAGCTATTGCTTCTTACACACACACGCATATATACAGTAGAACCTCGATTATCCGAACCTCGATTAACTGAAACTCCTCTCCATTAACCGAAGTCGGTTTCTTCTTCACTTTTTTTTTTTTTTTTTTCACTTTCTACTATCATCCAAAGTGTTCTCTTAACAAACATGCATTTTTAAAGCTTTTTTTTTTTTCCCCACATTTCTTTTGTATGCAAGCCGTCCTTTCCAAACTACGAATGCAGATAAATATTTTGGAATTTCCTTTTTTAGAATTCCTTCTCGCAAACTCAATTCTCGGTATGAGTGTACTCTTCTCCACTTTCAAACGTCCCTGTTCTAAACAAAAACGCACCCCATTTCGAAATGTGGAAGGTCATTCTGCCAAGTCCCAGAACAATCGAATGTTATTGCACCCTCTGATTGTAAGCAAGTGCAAAGAACCTAACCTCTTTTGTCATCTCAAGAACAGAGAAATTTTCATTGCAGCAGAATTTCAAAATTTTTGTCACTTTGTGTCACTTATGATTTGAACTCATGCTATTTAGAAAACTTCGGGATAGAGCTGCGCGGCAAAGGATGACCAATTTATACCAGATCAAGCTTCCATTTAAACCATTGTGAGTTTTTGTTTCAGAAATAAATTTATTTTCATTTATTTAACAGTTAAAATAGTCATTATAACAGTTCAATGACGATACTACATAATAAACTAGATAACAGGGGTCGTACTCTCCTCCCCTTTTTCAGGACACCTAAGAATAAGAAATTTTCTCCTATTTTGCCACCAGTAATTTCATGCAGAAATTTTTATGGTACTTTTTATAGAAATGTCTCCAGATTAATCTGGTTAGAGATAAAAAAAAATCGTAAAAAAATAGTGGTAGGAATAGAGGCGGAAATTTGTCATATTTGAGAGTGTCCTGAAAAAAGGGCGGAAACTACGACCCCTGAGATGATTATTGATGAATTCTCGATTATCCGAAAATTTCGATTATCCGAAGTAGTTTCGGTCCCAATTACTTCGGATAATCGAGGTTCTACTGTATATACACTAATATACAGTCGGCAGCAAAAGTATTCGAGCACTAGCAATAATTCCTGTATAAAAAAAAAAGTACACTTAATACTGTTTTGTTAAATAAATCCTTGTCGAATCATGTTCTTAGACTAAGAACATGGCTCGACAAGGATTTATTTAACAAAACAGTATTAAGTGTACTTTTTTTTTTTTTTTTTTAATACACATCCGTTTATTTTTCTCTGTAATTTTACATAAGACTTAAGATAAATGATTGCAAATAGTTATCTGTTGAATTTTTTAACAGTGTACCAAATTTTCTTGAAAAGAAGTTTTTTTTTCTTTCTTGTAGTCTGGAGCTCCCTTTCCAGTGCCAGTATAAAGCTGTAATTTTAGCAAAATTTCTTTATAGTGAAGTCTAACAAAATCAAAAAGTGCCTATAACTATATCAATTAGTATCTATCAATTTTTGGTGAAAATCGGCCAACAGGTGGCGTTGGCACTCCGTTTTTTTCATAGAACAAAATTTCGTATTAATGCGCAGAGTAAAAATCACGTTTAACGAAACTAAGTGAAAAAAAAAAATGTTTATAATAGAAATAATCTCCTTCTCCTCTATCGTTGGCAGCGTAAATTTCCATTATCCCTTTATCTACTGCATTATGATACAGACAGACATTGTGTTTGAGACATATATTTTTAGTTACTAAAGTGCCTTATTTAAAGATATATATGTTAAAAATTATGCATATCACCTCACCATAATAATTAATGAGAATTTTGTGAGGTCGTACTTTAGTGTACCACTGGTACATAGAGGTCGAAAAAATTATTTCGACATGAAAAAAGTGTAATAGAAATATTTACTCTTTATGTTCCTCATATTTTTTCTAAGATTAGTGGAATTATTCTTGAAATAATGTAGGAATTAATTATAACACACATGAAGATCGTGAAAAATATCAAGCAAAAACAGCAAGTGCACTCCATAAAATCCCTTATGGAACAAAAATGGCTGTATGTATCGTGTAATGCTTTGTAGTGCGATTAAAGGGAGGCACATCTGTTCCCTTCTTATAAATATCTTTGATATTTCTTCTCTAAATTCTATTTTATACTCTTTTAAAGTATTGGTACTTTAAAGTACCGTCAGTAGATAAAGGGTTAAGCATACTTTTCAAAAGAGCTTGTCAATATCTTTTAAATGAATAGTTGTGCTATAGATGCTGTGACAAAACAAAACAAATTTATCGGTTTTTTTTTTTTTTTTTTAGAAAAAATAGAACGTTTTCTGGGATTTTCTTTTTTTTTTATAGGGAACCAGATTGACTTTCTTCCGACATTTAGTGTTATACTTTTCTGAAAAGAAAATCGTCTGCATTAATCACTGAAGATAGTTTTGATAAATAATAACTTTAATAAACTACAGTGCGTTAAGAAATTATAAGACCACAAGCGTATTGGTGCATTTCTGAAGAAGAGAGCATAATATGCAAATTTTTAGTTGCGTATTTAAAATTGATAAGAAAACGCATCCTATACTAATTCCAACTTTAAAAATTAAATTAAATTTCATTAAAACTTATTCATTTTTCTAAAAATTAAAGACAGTGACTGTTAAGAAATTATAAGACCACCTGAGAAAATTAGCATATTATACATGACGTCAAACTCAATATGAAGCGCATGCGTCAGTATTTCGTAAAAGCATTACCTAAGAAGCAAAGGCTTAGGTTTTTAATGTGTTATAGACGACTAATTTGACGATGCCTCGAGGTAAAGAATTATCGGAGTGCGAAGTGAGAAAAATTTTATTTTATAAAGGTTCTGGTAAATCTGAAAGAGATATTGCGAGGATAATGAACCGTTCTAAAACTGCCATTCATAATGCCATAATTAGAAAAGATTATTCAAACAAAATAAAATGATCTGGTAGAAAAAATATTTTGATAGCACGTGGTAACAGACAAATTTTTCGACTGTCAACTAAAAAAGGTCTTTCAACTCGTGAAATTTTGAAAATTTCAGCAAGAAAACTTCGCATGTAACAGTCTGGAAGAGTCTTAAATTAAATATTAATACGAAATTTATGAAATTGAAGAAAAAACCAAAGTTATTGAAATGCCATCGAGAAGAAAGATTAAAATGGGCTAAAAATGTCGTCATGGAATGATGAGTGGAAACAAATTATATTTTCTGATGAAAAGAAATTTAACCTTGATGATCCCGATGGTTACAAACACTATTGGCACGACTTGAGGAAGGAACCAAAAGAATGCTTCAGTCGACAAATGGGTGGGGGATCAGTAATGATTTGGGAAGCTTTCAGTTATGAGGGGTTGTGTGATTTACGGAGGATTTCGGGTCATATGAACTCAACACAATATCAGTCTATGCTATATGATCATATGATACCGTTTGGACCTTTATTAGGTGGTTCTATCTGGAGGTTTCACCAGGACAGTGCTGCTTGTCATACATCTAAATCCACACAGGAGTGGTTTAAAAAAGAAAAAATTAATGTTTTGCCATGGCCAAGTCGAAGTCCAGACTTGAACCCCATGAAAAACTTATGGGGTATATTATCTCGCGAAGTTTATGCTAATAATAAACAATTTTCATGTGCCAATGAACTGGAAGTAGCCATTGTAAAAGAATGGTACAATATTTCTATAACTGAACTTAATCACCTGGTTACTTCAATGAAAAACAGAGTGTTTGAAGTCATCGGGAAAAATGGAGGACCAATATTATATTAATTTTTTATACAATTTTGTTTTTTGACAAGTGGTCTTATATTTTCTTAACAGGTTATTTTTCACTTATTTCTAATATATATTTTAATTAAACATGTATTGCATTATACCAAGTTATTGCAAACTAATTATAAAAAATATAGAGCAATATGTTATTTTATGTATTTAAATTATGATTAGAATCTTTATTTTTCTTATAATTTATAAAATTAAAGTGGTCTTATAATTTCTTAACGGACTGTATTTGTACTTCGTGAATTTGCATAGATAAATATAGAAGAAAGTTTTTTGATGGCCACAACATACTAGTTTTTCAAATTCTTGATCGCAAGAAAATTTTCCAAACCATAAATAAAATAGCAATATTTTGCCCTATAATATTGTCTTGCTAAATATATATATATAATGTATATATTTAGAGACTCCTTTCTTCTTAAGGGGATAAAATACCCTAAATATTGTAAAAATATCTATTTTTTTTATTTTATTATTAATATTTCATTGGCTCAAATTATTCTTGATTCATTTCTAAATATACTGACGATATTTGCCCTAACAACACGCTTGTCCATAATACATTCTGAAGATGTCCATAGGATGTCTTTTCATGCATGGGACATCCCGAGGATGTCATTTAGAGACAATGTGTTGTTAGGGCTGTATCTTCATTATTAAAGAAGTCATTGAAGTTTTTCTACATGATTACAGAAATTTAAAGTGACACTGCTCAATGGTCATGGGTATAAATATGCTAATAAGTAAAAACAAAGTAAGTGTACTGAAAACAATTCGCAAATTTTAAAGAAGATAGATATGGGTGTAAATAAGTCCTAATATATGAAAATATAGCAAATATTCTTAAAATAATTCGTAAATTTTAAAGAAAGTTGATTTCTCGAAGATATTAATAATTTATTTAAAACTTTTATATTTGTTTATTTCAGAGTCTTCAGCGAGCAGATCTAAAGAACAAACGTCCTCGGCGTCAATTTGTAAAGGTGCGTATAAAAGAAAATGAATAATTCGGCAAATATTTATTTTAAAAAATATATGAAAGTAATATTTTAATGAGAGTTATTTAAAGGGTTAAATAGGTTACAAATTGTCAAAAAATCAATTTTTATTTCATACTGTTTATTTATTTATTTATTTTTTAATCTATACTAAAGGGCATTAAAATTGCTACACCAAGAAGCAATGATAATAACGGAATAAAATTTATTGTACACACATATTATAGTAGAAAGAACAATTGATTAAAATTTCAGGAAAATTGGAGTAATATATGCTGAGAAAACAGTACATAAACGTAAAGCAGTGACCTCTGTGAGCAATAACAGCATTTATCTGCCTAGGAACTGAATCAAACAGCGATTGGATAACATGTACGGGTAGAGCACTTTATGAAGTTTCAACATGATGCCACAGTTCATCGATCGTAGTTACTGGCGAATGGTGGTGGCCAGTCACTTTTCTACAATTATACAGCCATGTTCATTTGTGCGAGACCAGGCGAACGCGCTGGCCAGAGCACACATTATGCATCAAGGAAGGTCCTAACTATACGGACAACTTGCGGTTCGTGCATTATCCTGCTTAAATATTGCGCTACGGAGACTTTGAACACAGGGCAGAGTGACGGGCCTTAACTCGTCAGAAATGTAATGGTCGCTATTCAGAGTGCCGGGAATGAAAACAACAGGTGGTCGAGACGTGTATCCAATGGTATCACATACTATCGCTCCAGGTGGTGACCCAGGCTACCAAAATTTTGATTACCCTCAAAGCTGCTTCACTGATGTGGGCGCCTTTAAGGTGTGATCAACGACGAACCTGCACGCAGGAATGGCGTGACGTCGCCTTTCAGTCAAATCACAATCCTGTTTACAGCATCAAGATTGCCTCATCCATATCTAACGACATTGTGAATAATGCACATAGCCAGCTGGCACTCGACATCTTCATACAGTTCACCATCTGCAGTAATGGTATGAGGTCCCGTTGGATACACGTCTCGATCACTTCTTGTTCGCATTCCCGGCACTCTGAATAGCGGCCACATTACATTTCTGATGAGTTAAGGTCCGCTTCTCTGCGCTATATTCAAGGCCGCTGTAGCGCAACATTTAAGTAGGACAATGCACGACAGAAAATTGTCTGTATTGTTCGGACCTTCCTTGATACAGATTGTGTTGGACTGTTGCTCTGGCCAGCGCGTTCTCCTGATCTCGCACCAATGAAAATGACTGTTTAATCGTTGTAAAGCGACTGGCCCGCCACCATTCACCAGTAATTACGGTCGATGAACTGTGGCATCGTGTTGAAGCTTCATGAAGCACTGTACTCGAATATGTCAACAATCGTTGTTTGATTCAATGCCTGGGCAGATAAGTGCAGTTATTGCTCCCAGAGGTCGTTGCTGTATGTACTGTTTTCTCAGGATATATTACACCAAATTTCCTGAAAATTTAATCTTTTAAACATTATCTCTTTTTTTTCCCCTTAAATATTTTATATCTTTTCTCCGTTTTTCACAATTAATTTATCTTGTTATCCATATATTTGTCTGTTGTAAGTTTGTACGCCTCAAATTAAAAGTAATATTTTACAGAAATAATTTAATGCGAGGTTTACTGTTAGGAATAAAAATACAGTAAACTCCCGATTATCCGCGGTGAACGGGGAATAGACAACCGCGGATAATCGAATCAGCGGATAATCCGCAAAATGGTCAAAAAGGGGATATAAATCAACACATAAAGCTTTTTGAGCAGCAATACTATTTAATTAACAGTTAAGCATGGTCTACATATACAATTTAACATATTAATAAAAATTTCTACTTACATTTTTCTCTATTTTTTAACAAAAAAAATTGCTCAAGCATTTTTGTTTTTTGTACTAAAACACTTTTTCTTAATTTGCGATTGCAGTTTCTTTATCAGCATTTTGTCACAAAGTGATACACCGTCTTGTTCCTCGAAATATTTTATAAGTCCATCTGCAAGTGCTAGGGCTGCGTTGTGGCTCATCCTGTGCTGAGTTTTATCTCCTTCTTCCTCTTCTTCTTCACTATCTTCTGAAACTGGGTCTAATGCTTGGCCCACAATTTGTTCATCTGTAAGGTGTTCAATACCTGGATCATTGGCGTCACAATTAATCTACTCTTCAATGTTTCCTTCCTCGACTTTTTCTCCTCCAGTAACAGATTTAGCTAAATTTGCCAAATCATAAGCAGAAATTTCTTCCTCCTCTATAAACTCTACCAAAGTATTTTCCACATTTTGTAAAATTTTTCTCCAAGACCTTACCAATGTAGACTGCTTAACTGCCTCCCAAGCAGTGTGTATGCCATAAATGCTGTCAAAAATCGTGTAATATCTCAGAAAGCCTTGAAGGTCATTACTCTCTCCGATCTTTTTTTGTAATAAGTTTGTTTTGTATTTTTAAACTCCCTTTTAAATTCAAGCCCTTGAGGACCGCGGATAATCCGACCGCCGATAATCGGGAGTCTACTGTATACGCAACAGAAATAAATTAATTCTTCTTTCTTAAATATTTTTCTTAGTTTCTTACTGCTAAGTTTTTTGTTTTAATCTATATTTCCACGTTTTTGTATTTGATTATTATAGGGTTCGTATGCCTCAAGTTGTTTATATTTCAATGCATAAACTATCTCATTTTTATTAAAAAATGAATATAAAAAAATATAATTCATAAACTAAATTATATTTAAAAAGAAAAGAAATGTAAATTATACGTTACATTTTGTAAGCCTTAGAGGAATTAAAAAATTTCATTAACTACGGGAAACTATTAAATTTATCTTGTTCGTTATACGGGACTGTTTATTCGCGCTGTATGAGTACTAGACGATTTTTTTTTTTTTTTTTTTTTTTCGCGTTTTACGAGAATGCGTTATATGGTAGTTCACTGTATTATATTAAATCCAGAGGGTACAGAAGAGCATTGTTATCATGAATATTTTGAATAAAAGTCCGGAAACATTCATTAAAATAATAATAATAACTTTTTACGCAAAATTAAATTATTTTTAGGACAAAATTTTAATTTTTATAATTATTTTACTTTTATCATCTATAAACTAATGTAATGTATAGCGTTATGAAAATGAAATTTCATTTATTTATTTTATTTATTTATATTTAATTCAGATTCTGATAGGCTTCCTGAACCATCCTCTCCTGACAACAAAGTTCTACAGGACTTCAAAAAATTGTTCATTGATCAAGAAGATTGTGATGTCACGATTACAGTAAACGAACAGGTGTTTAAAGCTCACAGGAACATTCTCAAAGCCCGCTCTCCCGTCTTAGCTTCTGTTTTCAAATATGACATGAAAGAAAACAACACTGGTGTCATAAACATCAATGATTGTGACCCGTCTACTTTTTCAGATTTCCTATGCTTCATCTACTGCGGAAACACAGAAGTTGTTACTATTGAGAATGTTTTTAGACTTTTTATTGTTGCTGATAAGTATGACGTTCAAGATTTGAGATCTAAATGTTTAGAATTCCTGAAAGAGAATTTGTCAGTCGATACATTTTGCGATACTGCTACGCTAGCGTTTCAGCATTTCGAAAAAGAGTTGGTCGAATTGACCTCTGATTTTTTTGCGAAAAATCTAGAAGAAATTATTGTGACAGTAGAATGGCAGTCTTTTGTATCAAAGTATCCAACACAAAGCAATGAAATTATGATCAAAGGTCTGGTCAAGAAATCGAATAAAGTATAAGACTTTCTGAATCTACACACACTGAAATCCGCAAACAGATAAGAAAATTGAAACGTTAAATTACGCACTCGTATCCGCACTGTAAAAAATTATGCTACGTTTTACAGCATAATGTGCTGGCATTTATTTTGTGGGCGCATTCTGCGGTAAAATAAAATAATTCACAGCAGAAACATCTGTAAAGGAGACTTTTTTTGCAGATGTTTTTTCCTGATAAGCCCACTCGTCATTTTTTCGCAAATTTTTCGGCTGAATGCCGATTCAGGGTTAATGGAGGTATAATATTCGCGCTCTTTCCAAAACCTACTCCCTAAGTTACGATTTCAAAACGCTATAATTTTAAAACTACTCATCAAAGCAATTTGATATTTTACCAGAGCGATCGTGAGGCAATGAAATTTTGTTTGGGGGAAGAAAAATATAGCTCCAACGTGTTCCCATAGATGACGCTGTCGGAATAATGTCAGGGGAAACGCCTAAATGAACTCATTACTCATTAAACACAGGAATGTTTTTAGCAACACAATGGAATAGCAGGAAAGAATAGACTTCAAGGGTTTATTACAACTTTTTTTAACAAAAAACAAGAATACGTGTTTACAGCGGAAACAGTCATTGTTAAAAGAGAATAATATTATAGTTTTAAAAAATTAAAGAACACGCTTTTATAGAAATGTGAACTAAAAAGCACAAAATATCTATCTTAGTATTAAAATGCAGGGTAAGAGAAAATCGTGTGAGTGACACACCATAATATTTACATACATTTAAATCTTTAATTAAAATAATTTAGAATTAAACAAAAACCATTTTTTAAAAATCTCCCCTGACTGGGCTCGAACGCTAGACCTTTAGGTTCGTAGCGCGGCTCTTTACCTCACATCCACGGTGTTCACATACGGAAAGTCTTTTTTTTACAATATAGATTTTTTGTTTGCTCCCAGAGCGGTTACAAACATACATACAGGTGAAGCTAATAAAAGCGTGTTAAAAAGAGGAGCTTCATAAAACAAATACTTTTCGATTACGGCACATTTTGGAACCTTTTTTTTTTCTTTTACCAAACAAAATTTTATTACCTCACGATTGCTCTGGTAAAATATCAAATCGCTCTGATGGGTAGTTTTATAAATTATAGCGTTTTGAAATCGTAACTTTAATTATAATCCCACTGCGTACATGATCTTTTACCACAAACCAACAGAATTCGTGCTTCATTGTGCGTAGTTTGTACAATATGCTATGCTCCTGCTGCTGATTTACAAGAGTCATTTTGCGGCTGCCAGCTTTATTTTGCGTTTTCGTGAGGCAATGAAATTCTGTTTGGTGGGAGAAAAAAGTAGGTTCAACGTGTTCCTATAGATGGCGCTGTCAGGATAATGTATGGGGAAACGCCCAAATGGACTCATTAAACACAGGAATGTTGTTAGCAACACAATGGAATAGCAGGAAAGAATAGGCTTCAAGGGTTTACTACAATTTTTTTAGCAAAAAAAACAAGAATACGTGTTTACAGCGGAAACAGTCATTGTGAAAAGAGAAAAAGAGGAGCTTCATAAAACAAATACTTTACGGTTACGGCACATTTTGGAACTTTTTTTTTCCCCTTTTGCCAAACAAAATTTTATTACCTCACGATTGCTCTGGTAAAATATCAAATCGCTCTGACGGGTAGTTTTATAAATTATAGCGTTTTGAAATCGTAACTTTAATTATAATCACCCTGTACATGATCTTTTACCACAAATCAACAGAATTCACAGTGCTGCCAGATCGAAATTTTTTAATTTCCCACATTTCGCTAGAAAATTTCCCTTTTTGGCATAAAATTTCCCTCGATCGGTCAATATGCAAAGCTTTCAAGCTATTCAAGGTAAAATAGCTTGCACTGAATATGGTATTCTGTAAGGGTTAAAGTAAATTATCCACAATTTCAGGGCGTCTAGCGGTCTTTTAATTAAATGCCACTCTTTTTTAATCGTAAACTTCATATTATTCAATCGAAAAAAAAGATGACAGAAAAATATTACTAAAAATCAATGTATGTTATTCAGTCGAAAGATGGCTAAAAGCCCTGTGTATTGGAGCTAGGTCTGGCCATCTGGGTAAAATGCACTTCATAAGTATCTTTCTAAGGAATCTTAGTCAATATTCGCGCGTATGTCTGAGAAAATCAGGAAGTGCTTTGAATGAGTAGGCCGAATGAAACTAAATCAATAATTTTTTTTCAGAATATTTTAGATAATTATTACAAAAAGATGAAAAAAATGCCCTGATTAGATTTAAAGATCTCACATATAGAGACATTTGTTCGGACAGTTTGAGTTAGAGGAAAAAAACTAACAAAAAATGCTTTAAAAACTGACAAGTAAAATTTCCCTTTTTGAGAAGAAATTTCCCTCTTTCCCTCAATATCTAAAAACGCATCAAAATTTCCCACTTCGATGGAAATTTCCCTCAATCTGGCAGTACTAGCTTTATTGTGCGTAGTTTGTAAAATATGCTATGCTCTTGCTGCTGATTTGCAAGAGTCATTTTGCGGCTGTCAGCTTTATTTTGCGTTTTCATAATCAAAAAACGCTATTTTCACTGTGTTGATTGGCAAAATTTATACTTATGAAAAATCACACGGGAAAAAAAAAGCAATGCAAGTTGTTTAATTCTTTTAAGATGCCACTTTATTTTGTTTAATTGCTGTAACATACTTTTTAGAATTACACAAGCCGACAAAAATGATGTCGACGAAATTTGATTTCATGATTTAAGCTGATATTTATGTATTTTGATGTGCTGAAACCGAAAATGCGGCCCGTTTTCCTCTATCACGTTTGTCAATACAGGGTGTTTACCGACACAATTTCTTACATATACCATCATAGCAATAGGTTTGTTGATTGGTTGGTATGGTTTTACATCGCACTAGTGCTGTGCAGTTACAACAATAGGTATCCATGATTAATTAATCATGGAAACATATTATAAAAAATACCATGTAATTATGTTAGTGGAAGGGTAATGAAAGAAACTGTATAGGTAGGCACCCTGTATTGGCAAAAATCTATACGTGATAGAGAAAAAATGGCTTCATTTTCGGTTTCAGCACACGAAAAAACATGCAGATCAGCCAAAATTATAAAATCAAAATTTTACATGTCGACCTGTGTTATGTATTAAAATATGATTAAAATTTTAAAATAATGCTAATAAATTTTACATTTCAAATTAATATTCTTTTCTTTCTTTCTTTTTTTCACTTACTTATTTTTCTCGAAAAAAAGGGATAAAAAACGGCAAAAACAAGCTTTTTTTGCAAGACATGACAATTGAACTTTAAATCAAGGTATTTTAATTTTGTAAATTTTAATAACATTATAAGCATTTTTACAGTGAATGAATGATTCTCATATCTGTAACTTGAGTATTTTAAAAAATACATCTATATATATGCAAGTTAAAGCACTGATGATGCAAAAATTTATTTTATAAAGTATATTGCAAATCCTAAATGTTATAATCAATTATAGAAAAATCTGGAGTGTCTCTGTTTGACTTTCCAAACATTAACTGATAACGTTTCTTTACATAATATAAAGTAAGAGAAGTCGTTGTATAAACAAAAGAGAAAATTATAATAGGTGGTTTCTGTATTTCCCCCCGTTAATTTTACGCTACACTGAGAAAAAAAATATACCGCCTTCCTCTAGAATGAATAAGGAACCATTTCTTAAATCCCTTAACTAGAAATATAGATTTCCAAGCTATGTGCATAAGGCACGCCAATAAATTGAATAGACGAAATGATCGAGAATTTCTAGTTTACACATTTCTAGATGGTGAAACAATATCCTGAATATTTCGTACTGCGAGAAATTCTCGCTTGTGTATCTAGAATTAGGTAATAAACCAATATTATAGTTGCTGAAACCCGGCTCTTGCAGTCTCATTTATTTGCAGAGATTTTTAAATAACTTTGCCCTCGATAATATAGGCAAAAGCTCTAGAATGCTAATAGGGGCTTCTAGAACTCGCTTTCCAAGGGGATTAGAATTTATAAGGATGACATGGGATGATTTTTTCTAGAGCCACAATTTAGATTCTAGATGTCAGTTAAAAAAAAATTTCTCAGTATATTGTACTTGAAATAATTTGAACCTATAAGTCAAAAAAAAAAAAAAAAAATTCGTTTTGTAAAAACCGATAAGTGCCAGATTCACCAAAATCTACACTATTCATGGAGCAGTAACCTATAACATGTTTAAAAATTTTCAGTTTATTCGAATAACGCGTTTGCACATTATCAATCTTTGAATAATTTGAGCCCTTAGGCAATAATGATAAAGAATTTTTCTCTGCATCCCTGTAAATAAAAACTGTAAATGCTAGATTCACCAAAATCTATACAATTCTTACGATGGTGACTTACAACATTTATATAAATTCTCAGCTCATTCGAATAAAGTAGTTAGACGCTATCGCGCTTTAAAGATTTTGAGCCCGCAGACCATAATGATAAAGAATTTTTTTATTCGTCCCTGTAAAAAAAGTATAATTTCTACATTCACCAAATTAAATACGATTTGTGCTATGATGACATATAAATACGTTCCAACTTTTAGCTCATTTGAACAAAGCATTCAGACTTCATTGTGTTCACTCACAGACATACATATATATATATATATATATATATACACACACATAACTGTAAACATAGCAAAAATAAACTCAGGGTAACTCAAAACGTATAGAAACACCAAAATCTCAAAGTCAAACTTTTGTCATAATTACAATACCTTCTTTACATATGTATGTTCGGAAAGTAAAAAACTGATACATCTACAATTATGAATATATATCATTCCTTTTATCACACTCTTTACAAACAGTGCAGGATGCATTTCGTCCATTTTGATGCATAATATTTTCTGTTATGGCGTTTGCATTAACGCAAAATATTAAAATTTTGATTTTGAGAAACTAGAAAAAAAGAAAAAAAAAAAAAAATCTGGAGTGACTCCACTCGACTTTCCGAACATTGAGTAATTAGTTTAGTAGATAAAGTAAAGAAGGAGGAGTTGTCAAACAAACAAAAGAGAGAAAACCATAATAGAGTGTTTGAGTATTTTTCTCCATATATTACACCACAATTTATTTAACACTACTGAACTTTGGGCCCATAGATCATAATGATAAAGAATTTTTCATTGTGTCCCTGTAAAAAAAAACTATAAGTGTTAGATTCTCCAAAATCTATACAGATTGAGTATCTGTGACCTATAATATGAGTATAAATTTTTTGCTTAATTGAATAAGGCGTTTAGATGCTATCGCACTTTTAAGATTTTGGTCCCGTAGGCCATAATGATAAAGGATTTGTCTTGGTGTCCCTGTAAAAAAACTATAAGTGCTAGCTATATTCATCAAAATCAATAGGGTTCGTGCTACGGTGACTTGCAACATACGTACCAAATTACAGCTCATTCGAGTAAAGTGTTTAGACGGTAGCGTGTTCACTCACATACATACACACACATACATACACAATACTTACATACATACACACACACATACATACACAATGCACACACACATCATCATAAAAATAGTGAAAACGGACTCAGGGAACCTCGCAACGTATAGAAACATCGAAATCTCATATTCGGATTTTTGACATGATTCCAATATAGTCCAAGCGGCGGCTGCAAAAAATTGACTTGATAAGGTACGAAGCTGATTTTTTTTCCTATAGATAGAATTCATTGTTACAATGAAAATCTGATAGGGTTGCCTGGTCAAAGCCGTCAAGTTTAAGAGAAACAACCTCACTTCCGGTCACAATTTAAACGATTTTCGAACCCCAAAAGGTATGAAGATGAAACCGGTGCTAAAATGTAGAGATTAATATGCTCTTTAAAATGGCATAGGGTTGCCTGGTCAAAGCCGTCAAGAAACAGAGGTTGCCACGAAAATAGGGGACGTATTTTACGATTTATTTATCCAAGTAAAAAGTGATTTACCCAAGTGTAAAGATGAAACCGGTGCTAAAATGTAGAGATTAATATGCTCTTTAAAATGGCAGAAGGTTGCCTGGTCAAGACCCGGAGGTTGCCTCGAAAATAGGGGTCAAAATTAAACGCTTTTCGAACCCCACAAGTGTAAACAAGAAACCGGTGCTAAAATGTTGAGAATAATATACTTTTTAAAATGGCATAGGGTTGCCTGGTCAAAGCCGTCAAGAAACAGCGGTTGCCGCGAAAAAGGGGGGCGTATTTTACGATTTATTTACCCAAGTAAAAAATGATTTACCGAAGTGTAAAGATGAAACCGGTGCTAAAATGTAGATATTAATATGCTCTTTAAAATGGCATAGGGTTGCCTGGTCAAAGCCGTCAAGAAACAGAGGTTGCCACGAAAACAGGGGACGTATTTTACGATTTATTTATCCAAGTAAAAAGTGATTTACCCAAGTGTAAAGATGAAACCGGTGCTAAAATGTAGAGATTAATATTCTCTTTAAAATGGCATAAGGTTGCCTGGTCAAAACCGTCAAAACCCGGAGGTTGCCTCGAAAATAGGGGTCAAAATTAAACGCTTTTCGAACCCCACAAGTGTAAAGAAGAAACCGGTGCTAAAATGTTGAGAATAATATACTTTTTAATATGGCATAGGGTTGCTTGGTCAAAGCCGTCAAGAAACAGCGGTTGCCACAAAAAAGGGGGGCGTATTTTACGATTTATTTACCCAAGTAAAAAATGATTTACCCAAGTGTAAAGATGAAACCGGTGCTAAAATGTAGAGAATAATATACTTTTTAAAATGGCATAGGGTTGCCTGGTCAAAACCGCCAAGAAAAGAGGTTGCCACGAAAAGTGTGTGTGTGTGGGGGGGGGCGAATTTTCTCGGTTTTCTTACCCTAACTTATTTAAAAATGAAACCGTTTATAAAATATTGAGAATAATATTCTCTTTAGAGTATCATAGGGTTGCCAGGTGAAAATCTCGAAAAATAGTGGTTGCCTCAAAAAAAAAAAAAAGCTAATTTTGAAGGGTTTTTTATATAATGTGAAGAAAAAATATAAAAAGTATTTAAAAAAGGAAAAATAAATAAACTGTAATGAAACTGTTCTAAAATTTCCCATAAAAACAACGAATTAACAGTAAAAATTAAAAATGTAGCATGCGGATACAGATATGAAAATACGACCGCAAAAGTTAACAGAAATGAAAATAATAATGCCCAAGAAACTCATAATAAAAAATTCTGTTAGTTTACAAAATAAATAATTAAATAAAATGAAAAAAAAAAAAAAAAAAAAAAAAAAAAAAAGAAAACCTCTTATTTCAAATTTGCAGCAAGATTTACAAATTTCAATTTCATAAATTAATTCATTGTTATTAAGAAACACGAAAAATTTATCAATTTTTTAAAAATGTTTTTCGCTTTATTTGTACCCATAATTAATTTGCAGAAGGTATTATTGATTATTTTAATTAGATATAAAAAAAATTAATTGAGAAAATTTTCTGAAATGGACAAATTTTTAATAAAACAAAATCGGCACAACCCAATATTTTTGTATAAAATTCTACAAAGCAGCCGCATACATTTCTTCAGGGAATTATCTTCTCAATACTTTGACACAATTTGAATATTTTAAGTATTGAAAAATGGGGAAAAAACGAGCTCGTGAGCTGAAATTAGTTTTATACAGATTAGAAAAAGAATGGTCACGCATAATAATTTAATTTTCTTTATGCTTTAAAATCTCTTATATCATTAAACAAATAAAATAAACGAATATTGAAATTCGCTTCCTTTTCTAAGCTGACCGCTATACCTTGACAGATTTGAAGCACAATCGTAAGCAAATTGAAAAGTGTTGTATGTTCTACATTTAGCTAGCAATTTCATCTTTTAAATATTAATCATTTCGTGTTTAACCTTTTTAAAATAGTCTTCATGTGTGTTTCACTTTGTGTTAAACACCTTTAATATTTGTTAGCTTTTTGGAGACTGACCGCTATTTCTTTACGAATTTTACCAGGCAAACATATGCCATTTTAAAATAACTCCTACGCTGTACATTCTGAAACCAGCTACACCTTTCAAATATTCATATAATTTCATCCTTATTCATTTTCTTTGTTAATGCTATTCGTATTTTTTTACACTTCGTTAAGAAATCTTCAAAACTCGCCTATTTTTTTGTGGTTGACTGCTTTACTTGACAGATTTGACCTATTTTCGAGGCAACCTCCGAGTCTTGATGGTTTTGACCAGGCAACCTTATGCCATTTTAAAGAGCTATTAATCTCTACATTTTAGCACCGGTTTCATCTTTACATTTGGGTAAATCACTTTTCACTTGGGTAAATAAATCACAAAATTCGTCTCCTATTTTCGTGGCAACCTCTGTTTCTTGACGGCTTTGACCAGGCAACCCTATGCCATTTTAAAGAGCATATTAATCTCTACATTTTAGCACCGGTTTCATCTTCACACTTGTGGGGTTCGAAAATCGTTTAAATTTGACCCCTATTATCGAGGCAACCTCTGAAACTTGACGGTTTTGACCAGGCAACCCTATGCCATTTTAAAAAGCATATTAATATCTACATTTTAGCACCGGTTTCATCTTCATACCTTTTGGGGTTCGAAAATCGTTTAAATTGTGACCGGAAGTGAGGTTGTTTCTCTTAAACTTGACTGCTTTGACCAGGCAACCCTATCAGATTTTCATTGTAACAATGAATTCTATCTATAGGGAAAAAATCATCTTCGTATACCTTATCAAGTCAATTTTTTGCAGCCGCCGCTTGGACTAATACTTTCCTCACTACAGTGTTCGGAAAGTAAAAACTTATATGAAAAATACTCATATGTTGTAATACTGAAAAGATAACTGCAGTTCTTAGTATAACTGTATAACTTATAGTAACTGATAAATGTTCCTTTAAATAAGATTAAGATAAAATTCAAATATATTTGGAAAGATAAATAACAGATGTTTAATGTTACATTAAAATTGAAGAAATCTGTTTCTTGACAGAAAATCGACTTCAGAAAATGTTCAGATTATAAAAAGGAAGAAATAAGAAAGATGCTCTGTCCCCCAAAAATAAAAGTCTCTAACTTACATTCCTTATTTCTTTTAGTAACTTTTTGTAATCAATCTAAAAATAAAATAGAACTTTCTATAACATCAGAAAGTTATAAACCCATTACAGTGATGAATTATATTGAAATTTTTAATGGCCTTAATTTCAACTTTTCTGAAACACTGCAAAAACGATTTTTACTTTTTTCTATATTCAATAGAAGAAAGTATTGGATTCATAAAAATTTTAAACCTCGGGTTTTTGATGGATTTACACGTTTTGAGAGCTGTAGAATACGATTTGACAGTTTTTAGAAAATGTCTGTCTGTGTGTGTGTGACAATATTTTGTGGCAACTGTATCTCAGGAACTACCACACAGAATTTCATACAAATTGGTATGTAGTTGCACCTTGACATAAATTAGTGCCTATCAACTTTTGGTAAAAATTGTCTTACAGGTTGCGTTGCCATCCCGCTTTTTGTAAATTTTTAACATGGTGATATAGGACAAAATTTTGTATAAATGTGCATAAATAGAATTATTTTTTAGTAATCATTATGAAATTTACAAGAATTATTTATAATAGAGACAGTCAACTGGGAAAAATTTTTTGTATGTGTAGGAGCCTCGTCAACCCCACTGTGGGGGGGGAAGTCCCCCCTCGACGGGAGTAAATTTTCAAGATGGGTATCTTTCGAAAGGTCTCGTCAATACCTTTAAAACGAATGGTTGAACTATAAATCTGTGATACTTTAAAACAAAGTTATCGATATTTTTTTTTTTTTTTTTACTTTTAACGAAAAAAAACTTGGATATATATATATATATATATATATATTTTTTTTTTTTTTTAAATATTGTTACTGAGTGAATTTGTATAGGAAAATATAGAAGAAAGTCTTGTGGTGGCCACAACATACTAGTTTTTTTTAAATGAAGTTAGGGCCTTTTAATTTATGGGGACAGTGTTGTTCTCATATATAAGATGTGTTTTTTTTTGAAAATGTTTAAATTTCCCCTATATATATATATATATATATATATATATATATATATATATATATATATACACACTAAGGGACAAAAAAAAAATAAAACGTTCTTGGATTTTTTTTTTTTTTTTTTTTTCACATTCTACAACAGCCAATTTTATCGTTTAAAAGCAAATTTTCGAACAGATTTTATTATGTCGTCCTCCACATTCACTTTAACATTGGCCCCAGTGTTAAAAACAAAATGCAATTGTCAGAAAAACTGTAATTTTAGAAATTATTTCAAAAATGGTAAGAATAATACATATAAAGATTGTGTATATAGCCGAGCAATTTTTAGATAATATACAGAACTGTACAAAACAATCTATGTGATTTCTTTAAGAGTGAAATTATAAAAATATTTTTTGCAAGATTTCATCTCCGATAATTAAAAGCAAAATATATTAGTACCTTATCGAACTATAATTAAATGGAACTTGCGTAACTAAAAATTTTTGACCTCGGTTTTAGGACTTTTTTTTACACGTTTTCAAGTGTGAGGAATCCGAAAACCCCAAAAATGATCTGATGACCGTCCGAAGACAGACAGTCTGTATGTTAGCCTGTGTACTCATTATCTGAAGAGCAAATGATTGCAGAAAGGTTTGGACAAATTTTTAAATATCACTTATAATACAGACAAGATACTTATTGTTTGCAAGATTCTAACTTAATAAAATCTGGTGTGAAACAACCACACGACTTCCATTACCTACTATTACACGTATTGTATATGCATGTTTTAGAGATAACGTGATCAGAAGATATAAAATTGAACTAACGAAGTAGAAACCTAACATTTTTCCGATATAAGAAACTTAATACACGTCTATAGACACATAAAACAAAGTTTACATAGCTAGTTAAAAAATAAAAATAATAATCTGGTGTGTCACTCACACGACTTTCTTTTACCCTGAAATTTAATATTATAAATACAGATTGGAGATTAAGGGGTAAGATAAGGAGTACTTTTATGCAAACATATGTTAAAATAATTCAAATTAGGCTTCGGAAGAGTTTTATATGATAATTAGTTCTGTATGAGGGGGCTGCCGCCCCCCTCAACCCCGCTTTTCATTACTGCACCTACATTTATATAGAATTCGAATCGGTTATTAAATTCAAAAGTTCATTTAAAATTGTTGAGACAACATTCACACGAACATTCCTTGAAACTTATCAAACTTTTCTAGTAACAAACACATTAACTTCAAAATACAACATTTATATCGCTTAAATTATTTGTTTTTGAGTTATTCTAACAGACACAGACAAAGGTTAAACGCTAAAAACTTGACTTAGGTATTCAGTAAGCCTCAAAACGTCTAAATGCACAAAAAGACAAAACGATAAATATTTAGCTTAAAAAAAGGACATTATTTACCATATGGCTTTGAGGAATTAATTTCAGTTCCTTCGCAGCTTTCCTGGACATGGTAAAATATTGCAGTGAAGCACTTCCACTAACAATAAAACAGAACGTTATGACTTAAATGTTGGCAGCCCTGTATATCTTCTAAAAGTTATGTACACATCACGTGGAGGACGTAACTATAATCCTATATTAATAACACACAGCACAACCTGAAGTACACTTTCATCAATTTTCATATATTGTCTTATCTAGTTCTTTTGTGTAGCCCTGTACACGAACAGTGAATGATTTCTGTACCATATTCTATATAAAACCTGTTTTTATGCATATAAAAAATATATATTCGTTTCATTCGGTTTAGTGCAGTCTGTAGATTTAGAATATCAAGTTTGAACTTACTGCTATTATTTGTTTTTGAGATATGCTGATAACAGACATACAGACCGACCACTAAAACCCTATTTTTCGGATTCAAGGCGCCTCAAAATATATAATTATAACAAAAACTCAATTTCAAAAATATGACCCAAAAACAATAATTTCTCTAAATTATCTAGAATCTCAAATTATTGATTTTTAAATGACATATTTATTGTAAATTCACAGAGAGTCTGTTATAATTTGTTTTTGAGATATGCTGATAACAGACAGACACACATAGACCAACCACTAAAAACATGATTTTTGGATTCAGGGGACCTCAAAATGTGTAAATATAACAAAACTCAATTTTGAAAATTTGACCCAAAAACAATACTTTCTCCATCTTATGTGTAAGAGAAAGTAAAAATGTTAGAGTTATTTTTTGAAACACCAATTTCTGAGACCAAAATTTAACCTACCTAATCAGGTAATACACGTGAAAGTATATCTAAAATGGATTTATGTAACAATTTTCAAGAAAATCGTTAGGGCCGATTTTTTAGATACCAACTTTTACCAAAACTTGGCATACTCAATTATTGACTGGAAAACAATAGTTACATACAAAAGTATATTTAATAGGAAGTTAATACGACGTGTTTGCAAAAAATCCGTTCAGCCGTTCTTAAAAGAACGCACTTGCGAGACCTGAAATTCAGCTATTTATACAGAACACCTATCAGTTTTCCTGAACTAACCAACTATATCATTCGAAAGGCCGTCTAATAGAGTGTTTATCTAGCAACTTTGAAGAAAATCGTTAGAACCGTGTTTGAGATATGGTCTTATGGTCCTACTTCCGGTTTCCAATAACCCACTTCTGGTTTTTCAATTTTTACCAAAATTTCGAAATTTTATCTGTACACCAGACCTGTATCAATTCTGAAGTTTCGTAGATCTATCTTTGTTAGTTTTGGAGATATGATAGCCAGAAGGTTCCCCACATACAGTCTGTCTAATAATTAAGTGAACACGAAACCTTTCTGAGAATGCCAGAGAATAAGTCTATGTTTTTTTTTTTTTTTTTTTTTTTTTAAGGAAACCTTAAAAATATCTTCTTTTTTACTTTAACTCATTTTATTAGAATAATATTGAATTTTGTTAAAAAATTTAAAGTTTGAAATACGATTTACTTTTTTTAAATGCATCAGATATAATTTAATCCTTTCAAAAATTATCGATACAAAGTATAAAATAAAAACTAAAATGTTTTAAAGATTTGAAAAACAGTGTTAATTTACTAATCAAATAAATAAATAGATAAATAAGTATAAATGAAACAAAAGATTCCGTTATAATTATTTTTGTGCTTGCAGATTATTTCATTTTTCTAGCATCATAACAAGCCTTTTCCAATCCGCGATTGTAATGAAATGCTCTCCCTCTGGTGGGCTACGGTGAAATTACAATAAACATGGTTTAATTCGAATTCCATATAGCCGCCATTGCTAGCCGATGTTTAGTTTCACATATATTTATTGAATAAAAATGAAAAAATACGGTAAAAAAGATAACACATACTTTTGTGTGCCACAGTGTAAATCCAAAGCATCAAGAAATCCAGAATTGAGCTTCCATTTATTTCCAAATGACGAATTTAAAATTTCAGTTGCTTCGGCTAATGGAAGTAAAGAATTAATCAGATGATTTGAAATTAATATTTGTTCAACTTCAGTTAAAAATCTACTTCCGATCGAACTTTGAATAAACTGAAGTATTTTTTCCAAAAGCAATCAATTTTCCATAATGTAATGGCGGAGAAATTATAGTACGAATATTAAGTAGAATAACAAGAACACTATTGGAACACACGTGGCTAATGTTTACTAACAACTGCAGTGTTCACAAAGCGCCGTCTATCGATCATTACAAACGCGGATAACAACATTTACAGAAAATTTAGAAAAGGGTAAAATTAAGGGACCAATCTTACAAAAGGTTGATTTATGATTTGAATATTTTAATCTATATAAATAAAGAGAAGTGTCTGTGTGTGTGTCTGTGTGTGTATCTGCGCTCTGGTGCTCACACTACTAATCGCAGAGCCTCCAAATTTGGCATATAGGTACCTGGGACCCTGCAGGTGTGCACCTCATCGAG
Source organism: Salticus scenicus (assembly GCA_963930645.1). Classification (NCBI taxonomy): domain Eukaryota; kingdom Metazoa; phylum Arthropoda; class Arachnida; order Araneae; family Salticidae; genus Salticus; species Salticus scenicus. The sequence goes on along the minus strand of OZ005662.1, from coordinate 57,051,156 downwards.
ATTTTTTCGAATTTCGAATTTGAATTTTTTAAATTAATGTTTTTTCGAATTTAAATATTGGCTTCAATGTTTCATTTTTCAGAAATTTCTTTCGTTTCAAAAGTCTGCGTGTCTTAGCAACGGCTATTAAACTATTTATTTATTTGAATTCATTTGAGGAAGAAATCTTTTTTATGATATTTATTGAAATCAAATAGTTATACACATACAGTAGAAAAAATTAAACATATTAAAATTTTAGATTTTGGGATATAGGTACCTGGGACCCTGCAGGTGAGCACCTCATAGAGATTTTTTCGAATTTCGAATTTGAATTTTTTAAATTAATGTTTTTCCGATTTTAAATACTGGCTTCTTTGTTTCATTTTTCATAGATTTATTATTTTGCTTCAATCGTCTGCGTGTCTTAGCAACGGCTATTACGCAACTTATTTTTATTTAATACATTCATTTGAAGGCGATTTTTTTTTCTCTTTTTTTTTTAATTTGTTGTATTTATTGAAAATAAAATCGTAATGCAGTAAAAAAAAATTAAGTAAAATTAGTTTTAAATTTTAAAACATATTTATAACAGTTATGTTTAATTTTTTTTTTACAGTAGAACAACTTCTTATTTTTCATTTTTTAATTAATTCCTTTAAAAGAAAAAAAAACTTTTATTCATTATTATTATTATTTTTTTTTATTTACAGTATTTATCGGGAAAAATGGTAGTATATACATAAGTAATTAAGTAAAACATATTAAGTAAAATTAGTTTTAAATTTTAAAACGTATTTATAACAGTTATGTTTAATTTTTTTTTACAGTAGAACAACTTCTTATTTTTAATTTTTTAATTAATTCCTTTAAAAGAAAAAAAAACTTTTATTCATTATTATTATTATTTTTTTTTATTTACAGTATTTATCGGGAAAAATGGTAGTATATACATAGTGAAAAGGATTAAAATGATTAACATTTATTTGCATATTTATTTATTTATTTATTTTTTAATCTACATTTTATTTTATTTTATTACATTGGTCGGAATCAAAAATCGTAATATAGTGTAAATAGCATGGGCTATAAAATACATGTCTCAAAACTAAAATATTTAATAGATGCTGAGATACAGTCATCTTTAAAATCGTAGTTCTTAAATAGTAGCAGATCCCCCCTGTCGTCGAAAAATATCCAGATTGAAGTGCCCGGGAAAGATCTTTCTGCAGGCATGGGAAACCTAGATCTGATGCAGTGCGGGCGGGAAAAGAGCTGCCGAAGACAGCGGGTACCCGAAGCAAGGTTTGGAGCAATTTCAGTTTCTTTCTTCTTCTTCTTTTTTTTTTTTTTTCTTTTTATTATCTATATAAATAAAGAGAAGTGTCTGTGCGTCTTTCTGCGCTCTGGTGCTCACACTACTGATCGCAGAGCTTCCAAATTTGGCATATAGGTACCTGGAACCCTGCAGGTGTGCACCTCATCGAGATTTTTTCGAATTTCGAATTTGAATTTTTTAAATTAATGTTTTTTCGATTTTAAACATTGGCTTTTATCTTTCATTTACTCATGAATTTATTCTTCGATTGTAATCGTCTGCGTATCTTAGCAACGTCTATTACGGAATTCATTTTTATTTATTTTTCATTTTTTTAATTAATTCCTTTAAAAGAATTTTTTTTTTTTTAATAATATTTATTGAGTGAAAAAAAATGGTAGTTTATAGTAGGAAGGATTAAACTGATTAAAATTCGTTTGTTTAAAAAATTAACTTTTGAATGAACTTTTAAAAGAAAATCTACTTTTTTATTTTATTTTATTGCACTGGTCGGAATCAAATCGTAATATAGTGTAAATAACGGGGGCTATAAAACACATGGTTCAAAAACTAAAATATATAATAGATTCTGAGATACAGTCATCTTTAAAATCGTAGTTCTTAAATAACAGAAAATCCATAAGTCGTAGATAAATACACAGATTGAAGTGCCCGGAAAAGACCTTTCTGTAGACAGTGGGAAACTGGACCCGATGCAGTACGGGTAGAAAAAAGAGCTGCCTTAGGCAACGGGTACCCGAAGAAGCGAGATCTAAAGCGATTTCAGTGGTTTTTTTTTTTTTTTTTTTTTAAGTTTTTGATTTCAGTTTTTTTTTTTTTTTTTTTTTTTTTTTTTTTTTTTAAGTTTTTATTTGTAGTGTGATGTAAAAAATAAATACTTATCCAATTCTTTTGAAAATTCATTGAAATATAGTGAGCAGCGAAGCGGGCGTAGCCTGCTAGTCTATATAAATAAAGAGAAGTGTCTGTGTATCTGTGTGTGTGTCTGCGCTCTGATGCTCACACTATTGATCGCAGAGCTTCCAAATTTGGCATATAGGTACCTGGGACCCTGCAGGTGTGCACCTCATCGAGATTTTTTCGAATTTCGAATTTGAATTTTTTAAATTAATGTTTTTTCGATTTTAAATATTGCCTTTAATGCTTCATTTTTCATAAATTTAATTCTTTTGCTTCAATCGTCTTTGTATCTTAGCAACAGCTATTACGCAACTTATTTTTATTTAATTCATTCATTTAAAGGCGATTTTTCTTTTTCTTTTTTTTTTTTTTTTTTTTGTTATATTTATTGAAAATAAATTCGTAATGCAGTAGAAAAAAAAATGAGTATAATTAGTTTTAAATTTAAAAACGTATTTATAACAGTTATGTTTATTTTTTTATGGTAGAACAACGTCTTATTTTTCATTTTTTAGTTAATTCCTTTAAAAGAAAAACTTTTATTTATTCATTTTTTTTATTTACTATATTTATCGGGAAAAATGGTAGTATATACATAGTAAAAAGGATTAATTTGATTAAAATTAATTTGTATATATATTTATATATTTAATCTACTTTTTATTTTATTTTATTTTATTACATTGGTCGGAATCAAATCGTAATATAGTGTAAATAGCATGGGCTATAAAATACATGATTCAAAACTAAAATATTTAATAGATGCTGAGATACAGTCATCTTTAAAATCGTAGTTCTTAAATAGTAGCAGGTCCCACCTGTCGTCGATAAATATCCAATTTGAAGTGCCCGGGAAAGATCTTCCTGCAGGTATGCGAAACCTAGACCTGATGCAATGCGGGCGGGAAAAGATCTGCTGTAGACAGTGGGTACCCGAAACAAGGTTTGGAGCAATTTCAGTTTCTTTCTTTTTTTTTTTTTTTTTTTTTTTTAATATTTGTCTAATTATAGACAAAATTTTAATGCCGTGAAAATTAATGCGGTGTAAAAAAATAAATATTAATTTGATTCTTTCGAAAATTTATTTAAATATAGTGACCAGCGAAGCGGGCGTAGCCTGCTAGTCTATATAAATAAAGAGAAGTGTCTGTGTGTGTGTCTGTGTCTGCGCTCTGGTGCTCACACTACTGATCGCAGAGCTTCCAAATTTGGCATATAGGTACCTGAGACCCTGCAGGTGTGTACCTCATCGAGATTTTTTCGAATTTGGATTTTTTTTAATTAATGTTTTTTCGATTTTAAACATTGGCTTTTATGTTTCATTTTTCATGAATTTATTCTTCGATTGTAATCGTCTGCGTATCTTAGCAACGTCTATTACGGAATTCATTTTTATTTAATACATTCATTTAAAGGCGATTTCCCTTTTCTTTTTTCTTTCTTTCTTTTTATTATTATTATTATTATATTTATCGAAAATCAACTGGTAATGCAACAGAAATAAATTGTTAAGTTTATGTATAAATTTTATTGTATAGAAACTTTTTATTTTTCATTTTTTTAATTAATTCCTTTAAAAGAAAAATCTTTTGTTATTATTATTATTATTATTATTTATAATATTTATTGGGTGAAACAAAATGGTAGTTTATAGTAGAAGGGATTAAACATTAAACTGATTAAAATTCGTTTGTTTTTCATCTATTTAATTCCTTTTAAAAGAAAATCTACTTTTTTATTTTATTTTATTGGACTGGTCGGAATCAAATCGTAATATAGTGTAAATAATGGGGTCTATAAAACACATGGTTCAAAAACTAAAATATATAATAGATGCTGGGATACAGTCATCTTTAAAATCGTAGTTCTTAAATAACAGAAAATCCACATGTCGTCGATAAATACCCAGATTGAAGTACCCGGGAAAGACCTTTCTGTAGACAGTGGGAAACTGGACCCGATACAGTACGGGCAGAAAAAATAGCTGCCTTAGGTACGGGTATCCAAAAAAGCGATTTCAGTGGTGGTTTTTTTTTTTTTTTTTTTTTTTTGTAATTTTATGTAAAAAATAAATACTGATCCAATTCTTTTGAAAATTCATTAAAATATAGTGACCAGCGAAGCGGGCGTAGCCTGCTAGTAAATAATATTTTGATATTTTGCGTATTTTAAAGTTCCTGTTATTCTATTAAAAAAATAATAATAATAAACACAAAATAGTTTTAAGGAAAATATTACAGTGTGAAAATAATACTAACACGCTAGGCAGAAGTAAAAGGGGCTGTCTGATTATTAATGTGCTTGCAACTGAGCTCAATTTTCGAGCAAAATAACAACTATTCTGAGGTAGAAATTTACAGGAGTAAACAAGTTTGAGTTTTGGATCAAATTTATTAATGGTCAATTTGTAATTTAATTAATTTATTACCTTATATTTTAGTATTATGTGTATATTAAAATTTCAGTTATTTCGATAAAAGAAATATAAAAATGTAATTTAAAAATTTAAGAATAGTATTTAAATAAATTAAGAAAATAGTATTGAAACAATATTAATTCATTGATCCGAAAGTAAAAGAATAATATTTTTTAATTATTAATGCGTTTGCAGCTGAGTTCAGTTTTTTTTTTTTTTTTTTTGCAACAGAACAACCAGTGCTGAATAACAACATTTACAGGCAATGTGCAAAAGCATTGAGTTATAGGTCAATTTTATTAATGATCAATTTATGACTTAAAACTTTTTAGCACATAATGCTTTAGTATTTTGTCATAGTTATAAGATTTTATGCTTTTTGGTTACCATAAAATTTTAATATAATTTGTTTTCCATACATATGTAACAGTTTTTAGTGACACAAGTAAGTAAAAATTGCTCTGAAAATTTTTTGGTAGCAAAAAATTCTAGAAATTGCAATTAGGATTTTTTGTATATCAAAATTTTCGTTCGTCAATTAATACATACATAAACATTGACCAATTGCCGAAAACTATTTTTTTGGACTCAGGAGGCCTTAATGCGTGTAAATTAGGTGAAAACTCGATATCATATTTTTGGACCGAATACAATACTTCCATTACCCTACTGTCGTAGGGTAATGGAAGTAAAATTCATAAGTTATTCAAAATTTACGATCTTTTTAATATGGGGAAAATGGGGCAAATTTTCGCTTAAACGTGTATTAAAAGGAATATTTTTATGGTAAAATTGTCAGACCAGCTTCAGTGCAAAAGTTCTTTTTGCACTGAAGACGGTACGCTTAAGGCTACCGAAACAGCTGTATGCATCTCAAATATTTTTCTTTGCCGTTTCTGACGTAGTAGTTTATTCGGGTTTTAATATTCCAACGCCAAGTCTCCTGTTATTATATGAATATACTACTTAGAATATTTTTTTAATTTATTCGAAATTTACGAATTTCTTAACATGGCAGAATGCAGCAAAATTTCACTTAAACGAACATTAAAAGAAATTTTTTATATCGTAAAAGTGACATACAAGCTTTCAAATTTCAGTTTTAATGCGGAGATGAACATCATTAACTATGAATATTCTACTTTGAAAATTTCATAAGTTATTCGAAACTAGCTGGCTTCACCAGCTAGCTGGCCAGAGACCCATGAAAATGTTTACCAAAAAACATGCTCTCGGGTGCCTGCGGCGCCAATCGTAATTTGTTCTCTGTAAATGTCGCATAATATTAAAATATTAAAAATTCAAATATTTTTAAATAAAATCTAAACGTAGCTCTAGTTCAACGTAAAATACACTCAAATCAATAAACCAATCAAATCTCTCGTAATTCCTCATAACGTAGTTCTAGTTCAACGTAAAATACACTCAAATCAATGAAAATGAAATAAACCATTCAAATCTCTTGTAATTCTTCATAACGTAGCAGTATAGTTCAATGTAAAATACACTCAAATCAATGAAAATCAAATAAACCAATCAAATCTCTCCTAAGATTCTCCATTCTGCGTCATTATAGAAATGGGAAGTTTTATTTTCATATTTTTATTAATTAAAAGAAAACTAATCAAATATTCGAAAATCTGACTTCGCTGTGCACAATGATCCTACGGAGGGCACCTTTGTGTTAAATCACGTGACTGTCCGAGCTACCGTTTTCGAGAACAGTGAAATCTTAATATATATAAATCTCGTGTCACAATGTTTGTCCTCAATGGACTCCTAAACCACTTAACCGATTATAATAAAATTCGCACACCATGTGCAGTTCGATCCAACTTGAGAGATAGGATAGTTTAAATCTCAAATTATAGTCGCAATTTTAATTTATTGCTAATTATTTGTCTGTTATTATTTGACAGTCACAATTATCTGTTAACTCCAAATGATTCTAACAGATGTCGATACCTTTCGACTGGGTTGAAATGAAAGCTGAAATATATTTGGTGCTGCCATCTACACAAAGAATCTTCAACTTTTTAACCTATTAATAAATTTCGTATAATTCAATTATTTCCACTTTTTAAATTTTTGGTGTTAGCATAGCCGGCCACGTGTTACTTAGACTGAAGTGTAAATTGAATTCATATTATAATGAAGATAATACAGTGAAATTAATCCTGTTTTTTACTTATTTGTGCTTCATTGATCAAAACTTTATAATTTAATATATATATATATATATCTTTATATATAAAATTTATTATGTTTGTCCGCGATGAACTCCTAAACTAATGAGCCGATTTTAATGAAATTTGGACACTGTGTGCAATTTGGTCCAACTTGAGAGATAGGATAGTTTTTATTGCAAAATTCGCCTCCCAAAAGGGGGGGGGAAGGGGCCAAAACGTGATTTCACAAACAAACAAACAAACAACAACAACCAAAAAAAAAAAAAAAAAAAAAATAGAAATGCAGATAGACTGTTCAAAATTGGTATAGAGAGGTTTTAGAGGCCTGCAAATCGAATGAGGATATTTTCGAAAGTGTAAAGTTATTAGGAGGGGCGGGTAAGGGGGCGGAGGGGCAAAAAAATAAAAATAGAGTTACATCGCTAAAAATTGGTACATAGAAGTTTTTGATACGTACAAATCGATTGCAGATATTTTCGAATTTGTAAAATTATTAAGAGGAGCGGGAAAGGGGGGGGGCAGAGGAGCAAAATATAAAAATGGAGTTAGATCATTCAAAATTGGTGCATAGAATTTTTGATACCAACAAATCGATTGCGGATATTTTCGAATTTGTAAATTTATTAGGAGGGGCGGGAAGGGGGGCAGAGGGGCAAAAAATAAAAATATAGTTAGATCGTTCAAATTGGTGCATACAGGTTTTTGACACCTACAAATAAACTGTAGATATTTTCGAATTTGTAAAATTATTTAGAATAGTGGGAGGGGGGAGGGCAAAGGGGCAAAATAATAGAAATAAGAGTTAGAACTTTGAAAATTAGTATTATTAAGTTTTAAGGCCCGATAAATCGATTGCGGATATTTTCGAAAGTATAGAGTTATTAAGAAGGGCGGGAACGGTGGATGAAGAAACGGTGCGCATGGTTTGCGCAGGTATACACTGCCGCAGGCAGTGGGGGTCCGAACAGATTATTCCACCAATGAGAGAAGATTTTTTTGTATTTTATATCATTTTCCTTTCGATAATATATGGATTCATTATGAGTGTCGAACATTTTTCCCGATCAGATTTTTTTTTTTCTCTTTTTTTTTTCACATGTTAAAAATTAATGCAATTTTGAGAATTCTTTAATTATAGTGAATCATTTAAAAATAGGGACCAGCGAAGCGGGCTAAGTCTGCTAAGATCAAGGATGTTATCAAGGATGGTCTTTATTCGTAAATAATAATTTTAATATATTGAATATTTTACTACATTATAATTCAACGTATAACATAGCCACAGCAACGCGTGGCCGGGTCTACTAGTATACATATATATAGATACAAATATTGCTCATTTAATAGTATAAGATTTACAAATTCCTTAAACGTGGCAAAATAGGGCAAAATTTCGCTTAAACGTGCATTAAAAGGAAAATATTTATTGTAAAAATGTCAGGTCAACTTAAAACTATCACTTATGATGTTGGAATGAACATTATCTTTGAAAGTTCTTTCAAAACTTCATAAGTAATTCGAAATTTACGATTTCCTTAACATGGCATAATCTGGCAAAATTTCCGATAAACGTTCATTAAAGGAATATTTTCATCTTAAAAAGAGCAAACAACGTGTAGAATATCATTTAAGATACTGGCAGGAACATAATTGAGTACGAATATTCTAATTTAAAATAATTACAAGATAAAAAGAACTTTTTATATACCACGTTTTTAAATTTTTTGTTGAATCATATAAATCTGACAATTCTATGTATTATAATAAAAATTAAAAACACTTTAAAAACGCACGTTAAAAATACATTTATTAAAAATATAAAAACTTCCAAAGCTTTTCGCTTAGATAAAAAAAGGCAACATCAGGGAATTAGTTTTACAATACAGAACAGTTATATATACTTTTGTACCACATGGTCAACAGTTAAATCCTTTCAAAAAATATAAATTCAACTGGAAGTTATACAGAGGCTGGAACTATTACAGGGTAATGAGGTGTTACAAGGAGGAGCTGGAGCTATTGCAGGATGAGGGAGTGTTACACTTGGAGATTGGAATAATTTCAGGATGAGAAGGTGCTACACTTGGAGGTTGGAACTATTGCAGGATGCGGAGGTGTTACGCTTCGTGATCGTGACCAAACTGGACCTACTGGAGGAGTATATAAAATAACCATTGAAAATAACAAAGAACTTTTCTGTTACATTGGACAAACTAAGCTAACTTTAACAAAACGAATTCAAGAACATAAGCGTAATATAAAGGAAGGAAGAAGTTCTACTTTAGTTGATTTTATTTATGATAACCCTAACGCTACACCTATGTGGGATAACGTCAAAATTATTTCAGCCCCTCCTACGATCCAAGAACTGTATCTTTGTGTAGCTATAAATATAATTAAACATAAAAATTCAATAAATTCAAAAGATGCTGCAATTTTGCCAATAATTTGGCACCATATTATAAAATAACTAATAGCTTGTTTTTTCCAGTTCCGTATAGTTTCACTCTTCAATAGCCTCATGTGACTCTTCAAAACACCCGTAATAAATTCATTTCCTGCATTTGCACTCTGATGTTTCTACAATCTCTTGAATAGCAGTTCTTTAATTCTACAACTGTTCCAACCTCCAAGTGTAGCACCTCGTCACCCTGCAATAGTTCCAACCTCCAAGTGTAACACCTTCTCTTCCTGCAATAGTTCCAACCTCCAAGTGTAGCACCTTCTCTTCCTGCAATAGTTCCAACCTCCAAGTGTAGCACCTTCTCTTCTTGCAATAGTTCCAACCTCCTCATTCTGAAATAGTTCCAGCCTCCAAGTGTAGCACCTCCTCATCCTGAAATAATTCCAGTCTCCAAGTGTAACACCCCCTCATCCTGCAATAGCTCCAACATCCAAATGTAACACCTCATTACCCTGTAATAGTTCCAGCCTCTGTATAACTTCCAGTAGAATTTGTATTTTTTGAAAGGACTTAACTGTTGACCATGTGGTACAAAAGTATATATAACTGCTCTGTATTGTAAAACTAATTCCCTGATGATGCCTTGTTTTATCTAGGCGAAAAGCTTTGGAAGTTTTTATATTTTTAATAATGTATTTTTAACGTGTTTTTAAAGTGTTTTTAATTTTTATTAGAATAATGACACGTGTTTACAATTTAACTCTTAACTTGAGTTTATTTATATAATTCTATGTATTAATAAATACTTTTTAAATTTTCTTTTTCGATGAATGATCCCATCAACTTGAAAGAAAATGATCAAATGTGCAATTAAAGAGAGCAATTATAAACAAATTTCTAACATTTATTAATTGAATAAAAGTATTAAAAGAATGCATTGTCATCGTGTTCTGAGCTATTCTTAAAGTTTCAAAAGTCTAGCTCGTTGAGAAATTAGTCAAAAATCGATTGCAAAATTTGTACTGGATAAATAAACAAGCAAGAAAGTGAGTAAATAAAAAACGTTAAAATTCGTAAGTTGTTCAAAATTTATTGTATTGAATTGCATGAAAACTAAAATACGAAACTCAAGTTAATAAAATTGATCAACAAATTGGGATTAGGTAAATACAACGATGGTGGGTAGCCTATTAGGTAAGACATTTCAGCTTGCCCAATGTGTCGCGCAATCGGCCAGATTCATTTTTTTTTTTTTTTTTTTTTTTTTTTTTTTACAAGAATAAAGCATAGCCTGTAGTAGAAATTTCAGAACAAATATATGATGGGGAACTGAGGAGTGTCCACTTAAGCCAGCTAATTATAAATCATCAAGGAGATACGTTACAGTGAATATTAAACTATGGAACTGGCAAATGTAGTTGGAAACTTTTCATAATCTATGCGATTTCCCCTTCTTGTTTTATTTATTAACTTACCTGAAATGAAATATCATGAATTTTCTATGTTGATTTTTAACATGTACTTTGAAATATCAGTTCTGATAATTCCAAGAAAAAATACATATTATCTTATCTCTGAATTAATCAGAAGTGAAACCTTTTTTAACATTGTAAATCAGGCGTTGAAGGGTTGAAGGAATATACGCACTTTCTGGATCAAAGTTTTTTTAAGGTAAAATTTTACTTTCTACATAATATTTCATTACACAAATACAGGTATCTATAAATTTGTACGCGTTTCTGTGATCACTTTCTCAATTAATGCAAGTGAAATTACGGATAGAGCACTTTTGATTAAATGTTTTGTTAATTCGCCCTGATAGTATCAGCATATATAGTAACGCTCATCTGTCACGCTTAAAAAGGCTTAAGAGGTTTCCTTGGACATTGTCTGTGTGTGAACCCAATTTGCCACTTAATTTTCATACTTTAGTTAATTTTTAAAAATCGAATTGTCCTATCGATAAGCTGTTTAATCCGACGGATTTTGAAAAGTTGCCCCTTTCATTTAGTACTTTATTTGTAACGAATTTTTTGATTAGATTTTTTTAAATTAGCTAAAATATGAAAGTAGATATAGCTTTAAAATAGACATTTAAATTTGTAATTGTTGCCTTTTTTTTTTTCAGCATAAAACGAAACATGCTTTCACGTAAAAAAAAAAAAAAAAAAAAAAAAATGTAAGATATTAAATTTGCTAAAATGACGTCTATAAAATAATAATAATAATTTTAAATTTTAAAGTTAACGAATAGATAAATAAAGTACGAAAAATTCGCACGGGCTTGCTAGCAAAGGAATTATTTGAAGTGAGAAATAAATAAAATTTAAGTAAAAAATCTTTTTTAAAATCAGAAGCTTTTTATTGTGAAGTCCTAAAAAGCATAAAATAAAATTTATTCTGGCAAAGACATGCTACAAAGTAATGAAAGTTTCAACGCTAAGAAAATTTTAGAGAAAAATATAGGTACTTTCCTTTTGCAAGAGATGAAAATTTTTTAATGTTCAAATTATTTAAAAAAAGCTTTCGGGACTTTTGAAATTTCTGGCCTAACGAATGATTATACAAAAACTAACAACTAAGAATATTGGTCTCGGAAGCTTTTTAAAATATTCTGAGCATTAAAAAACTTTCATCTCTCGCAAAAGGAAAGTACCTATATTTTTCTCTAAAATTTTCTTAGCGTTGAAACTTTCATTTCTTTGTAGCATGTCTTTGCCAGAATAAATTTTATTTTATGCTTTTTAGGGCTTCACAGTAAAAAGCTTCTGATTAAAAAAAAAAAGATTTTTTTACTTAAATTTTATTTTGTGCTTTTTAGTTACAAAAAAGGTAAAAGCTTCTTTAAAAAAACTAATTAAAGTTTCTTAGGATATTTTGCAGACAAAGGAAGATCTTTTATAAATTGACATTTTTTTCGATTATTTATCTGTAAAAAAAGTACTATATCGTCTTTCGAGGACCGAATCCGGGACCATCGCATTAGCAGCATAACGCTCTAACCGAACTGTCAAGAAAAATCATAGAAAAATCTAACAAATACTTATACAAAAGAAATATTGTTCTCGAATGTTTTTTAAAATACTTGGAATATTTATTTATTTTGTTGCAAAAGTGAAATATCTATATTTTTCTTTAAAATTTTCTAATTGGTGAAACTTTTATGATTTTATAGCATGTCTCTGCAAGAATAAATTTATATTGCAGGCTTTTTAGGGCACCACAATAATAGAAAAATTTCAGTGTTATTTCTACTTATTTATTTATTTATTTTTATTTTTATTTTTACTAAAATTTTTATTTTGTGCGTTTTAGTAACTAAAATAATCTGGTTGTCACTCACGCGACTTTCTCTTACCCTGAAATATACTATACTATAAATACAGGTTGGAGATTAAGAGGTAAGACAACGAGTACTGTTATTTAAACCTATGTTAAACAATTCAAATTAGGCTTCGGAAGAGATGTGATAATTAGTTCTGTGTGAGGGGGGCTACCGCCCCCTCCAACCCCCCGTTTCATTAATGCACCTACGTTTATGTAGAATTTAATTCTGTTATTAAAATTAAAAGTTTATTTAAAATTATACAGACAATTTTCACACGCAACAATCATTGAAACTTATCAATCTTGATCAAACTTTTCCAGCAACAAAATTATATTAACTTAAAAATACAACATTTGGATCTCCTAAAATTATTCGTTTTTAAATTCCTCTAAGAGACACAGACAAAGATCAAATGTTAAAATACTTTATTACGGCAATCAGGAAGCCTCAAAACGTGTATATACAAAAAACAAGTGATGAATATTTAGTTTAAAACATACATTATTTACCATATCTCTATGAGGAATTTATTTCAATTCCCGAACAGCTTTCCTAGAAATGGTATAATATTATTAGTAAACCACATCCACTAACAACAAATAACTAGTGTGTTGCGGCCGCCACACGACTTTCTTCTATATTTTCCTATACAAATTCACTCAGTAAAAATAATTTATTAAAATTATTATTTAAAAAAAAAATATCTTCCATCGTAATGCAGACGATTTACATATTAGAGAAGTAGTATAATGCTAAATATCCAAAAGAAAGTTGAATTTATTCTCAATATTACATTAAAAAAAAAAAAAAAAAATCGATAGCTTTATTTTAAATTATCGCAGATCGATGGTTCAACCATTCGTTTTAAAGGTATTGGCGAACTCTTTTGAAAGATATCCGTCATGAAAATTTACTCCCCTCGAGGGGGGACTTCCTAGTACGTTGGGTACACAAAAAAAAAAAAAAAACCTGCACTATTTGATTGGAATATGCCACTTTCTGCGGTCGTAGAAGGTGCCAAAAGATAATTTTCTGGATAGGGAGCCACTTGAAAATCCGTGCAGAACTCCCCGATGGCGGCCATTAAAGATGGCCGCCGTTAGCTGCCATATAGGGGCGCTAATTGTTTTGTATTTGAACTCCTAACGACCCGATTTCAATTTTCTTTTTTTCAATACCTTGTGAATAAGATAATTTTTAAATTCTATACATTTATCCATATATATTACATGGTTTGACACTCACACTACTTACAGTACGACGAAAAAAGACACGACAAAAAAGCTAAAAAGCTGCACTTTTTCATAGGAATATGCCACCTTCTGTGGTCAAAATTCATGCCAAAATATAAATTTCCAGATAGGGAGCCACTTGAAATTATGTGCAGAACACCCCTGTCAACTGCCATATAGGGGCGCTAATTGTTTTTGTATCTGAACTCCCAATGGTCCGATTTCGATTTTCTTTTTTTTTTTTTTTTCATATCTTGTGAATAAGATACTTTTTAATTCCAGTACATTTATCTATGCATATTCTATGGTGGGGCCTTCACACTATTTATGAAAGCTTCTTTTTAAATCATCTATTTCGTCTTGAAATTTTCTCTGATAAGCAGCATTCTGTCCATGGTGAACAGACCTGTCAGTACTGTTAATTATGCTTGTAGACTAAAAAACGTAAATAATATTAACTAATTGTGGCCCAGAGAGCATCCATCTCCTCAACATGGCTGTATCTTGCAAAAGACCAATAGCACCACTATTTCCTTTCATAAGGGAATGGTCTTGCTCATGAGCTTGATCTACAGCGAGCACAAAAAAAGGATTGTTTGTTTTGTGGATAACAAACTGACCTCTGCGAAAGTAATCATATACACTGGGTCAATCATATATACTGGTTGCGTCTTTGCGTTTTACTAAGTCTTTTATATAAACAGGCAACCAGCGAACATAGCTGGTATGGTCCATAAAAAAAAAAAAAACAAGAAAAAAAAAACAAGGTGCTATTATTTTCAGCGTTTGTTTAAACAATTTGTAGTTACCATCCCTGACTGACCGAATAAAGGTAGAAGTATCTTTAGGTTTAACACTAGAAGCTAGAATCGAAAAGTTGGACAGTTTGAACGTTTCACATCAATCCATTTTTGAAATGAAATCTTTGGATTTTCTTGCATAAACACTTCTTTAAGTAGCATGTTTAAAACCACAGCAGTCTTCTGATGAATGGTTCTTGTTTTTGCGACATGTTTAACTTTAAGAGATGCTTTTGCTCTTTTCTGTCTTGATTACAGAATTTGAAACATCGAGAATTCTCTCACGTAAACGAGTAGTATGTGTATTTGGAAAATCTTTACTTTCCACGCCCAGAAGATTTTCTAAACTTATATTGAGTTTTATGATGAGGCATTTTGAAAAAAATTCAGTGTTTCCACATTCAAAGGCCTGGATTTTTTCTCATACGAATCATGCAACAGAAATAAAAGCCATAGACTTTCACAGATGGACCTCGCCTCTTCTTTTTTTACTTCACTTGATGGTTGTAGGCAATTTGTTAAATATATATAGCACTTTGAATGATACTTTGCTTCTTTAGAAACTAAATTTCTACACTCGAAGAATGCTTTACGTTCAACATTATTTGTAATTTCGGAACATTTCATAAGTTTATCGTCTTATGAAGAAGCAACTTTATACAAAAACCACCGAGTAGTGTCCTTCCCATTACATTTTAAACATATTTCATCTTTCATTTTAATAGATAATGTTGTACGGATGACAAACATTGCTTTTTTCATTTGGTTCTAATACAGACTGTGGACTCTACTGTGGATTGTCCTGAGATGACATACTGGACAAAGATGGCCAATGTTTGCGTTTCTTTGCCATGTCATGTTTTGTTTTATTAAAGTTAATGGCTCACATTTTATGCACTTTTGTGCTTTATTTTTTAAAAATATTCCTTCTATTTCTTAACATTCGTTTAAATTTTTGAAATCTAAACCAAGGGGCACTGTACTGATAGTCTGAAATTACATTAAAATTTCTGAAAACTTCCTGTAGCCAGCTCCAAAGAGTGATTCAGAGAGTATATATGGCAAGGTAAATCAATTGAACAGGGGAGCAGCCCCGGCTCACCGCTCGAAGAGCGGTGTTGAGCTATGCTAGGACCGAAGTCTACGTGGGCTGTCCCGAGACGTTTATTGAAAAACGAAAAAAAAAAAAAATATTACAGAATTCATCGCCAGGCTTAGATCCAACCCGCGACAATGGGCGATTGATCTTTTGACTTTTCTTCCGAAGGCATCATAGTTGCTTGTTTGCAGGGGTGAATTTATTTTTGCTGCATTATTTGGTTTCAGGTTGACCTTTGCTGCACTTCTGACGCTACAAGAGGGTAATGGGGTAGTGGGGAAAGTTAGCGTTTTGCTGGGTACCGAGAAGCACATTAGACAACTTGGAGAGTGGAAAAAAAAAAGGGAAGTAAAATAAAAATTTAATGAAATAGATAGATAGAGAGAATTATTTAATTTATTTAAGTTAATTATTTAAGTTATTTAAGTTAATTCTGGGACCATGATTAGTTGGTCGTTATTATTAGAAGAGTTACTTGGGAGACTTTTAATCTGTTCGATTGGATATATCCATTAAGAGGGAGTAGATGCTATTGAGTTTATGGATTAGGATTTTATTGGTTAGGATGTTTGGAAGCCAGTTTATTGGCCTAGGGGTTGGGTTTCTAAGATGGAAAACTTCTGTAAGGGGGCATGAGAAATAGTAGTGATCCGGCGTTCCCTCCTCTCCACATGGACACAGGGATGAGCGCCGGCAATGAAATCTATTTAAGTAGGAGGGGAAAGGGCCATGGCCACTTAAAAAGGCTGAGATGGGTGGTGTTAGGGTCCAGGTGTTTGTGCTAACATTTGGGATAAGATTATAGGTATGCCTACCTTTTTCGGAGGTAGACCATAGGTCTTGCCATTTTTGCATGGTCAGATTTTTAATTTTCCTTTTGACAAAGGAGGGGGGGGGGCTGGGAGAGAGACGTCTATGACTTCCGACTCTGTTGCGGCCTTTGCAAGAGAATCAGCTATTTCATTGCCGGCTACGCCCCTGTGGGCTGAAACGTGAGCCAGAGAGCAGTTACAGTTTAGGGTGCTAAGGGAGTTTTTTATTTCTATTACTTGAGGGTGTCTGCTCCTGTGTCGAGCTATGGCGAGCAGACCTGAGAGACTATCGCTGAAAATGCTTATATCTTGATGTTTTGCCTCTGAGATCCAGTTAATGCCTTTTTGTATTGCATATAATTCCGCTTGGAAAACAGAGTTGTAGTCTTCGAGTCTGCCCGCCCACTGATGGGTCACGACGCCTGAAGCTAGGACGCAGAAAGCTGCAGCCACTCCAGCATCCGTCTTAGAACCATCCGTGTAGACCGCCACAGGGACAGACGGGGAGAAGCTATTTTTAGAGCAGTTTGTAATGAGAGGAGCAACATCCTTACCGGGGTGGAGGGCCCAGCTGCAGGTAAGATGCTGGATTGGGGTGTTGGGAAAAATGGTTGAGCTAAGTTCTGGGTCTTTAAGTTGGAGAATTCTGGATTTTATGTTGATTTGTGATACCTGCAGGTGGGCATGGGGAATCCCTGTGATGACGGTGATGGCATCAGTTGAAATGGTTTTATAGCCTCTTGCTATTTGTAAGAGGAACGGACGTTGGGCTGAGTTTAGTTGGGTTATTGCATCAGATCTTAGATGGCCGCCCCAGATGGATGCCCCATACGTGAGAATTTTGTCAATTATTGTGAGGTACCATGTTTTGAGGTGGAAGGTGGTATCGCTATGTTTTTGACATAAGCAACATATGGTCCAATCTATGTCACTGTGAGGAAATATGGATTTAACCATCTGACCGCCGCTGACGGATATATTCGGTCACTGAGCTGTTCTTTTTTTCCGCAATAAAACTTATAATTCAAAATTGTATACTTACGGAATTTTAGCTTGGTTTTCAAGTTTGAAGGTTGTAAATAATATTTATAATGATTATAATCCTTACACAGTTACATTTTCATTCTCAAGTTGAAATAAATATTAATTTAGTGCAGTGAAAAAACTATGCAGCGAAAACAAGATTACAATTTTGCTCTTTTCAAAGACCGTCAGATGGTTAATATCTACCAGCCGCAAACACATTGAATCCATAAAAAAAAAAAAAAAAATTCAAAACAGATCAATCTGAAACAAATAATGTTCAGTATTTAAAATGAGAAAAACATCATAATGAAAATAATAATAATAATAATAATAATAATAACAAATTACAAAAATGCCTCCTAAAGAATTATTTTTTTTAAATTTGCGCGGAATTTTAAACGTATAAAGATAAATGTAATAAAACAAAAAGTGTCTTTTATACAAAAATTAAAAAAAAAAAAAAAAAAAAAAATCGAAATCGGGCCATTAAAATTTAAAATACAGAAAAAATTATCAGTGCTACTATACGGCGGTTGATGGCGGCAGAAAAGAAGCTTTGGTAAGTAGTGTAAGTGTCATACCATATAATATACATGGATAAATGTATAGAAGTTAAAAAGTATCTTATTCACAAGGTATTAAAAAAAAGAAAATTGAAATCGGATCTTTAGTAGTTCAGATACAAAACAATTAGCGCCCCCATATGGCAGCTGACGGCGGCCATTTTTAATGGCCGCCATCGGGGATGTTCTGCACGGATTTTCAAGTGGCTCCCTATCTGGAAAGTTATATTTTGGCATGAACTTTGATCACAGAAGGTGGCATATTCCAATCAAAAAGTGCAGCTTTTTGGCTTTTTTTGTCGTGTACCCAACGTACTATCCCCCTAGTGGGGAGGCGAGGCTCCTACATACACAACTTTTTTTTTTCCCTGTTGACTATCTCTATTACAAAAAATATATATTCGTTACATTTGGTTTAGTGCAGTCTATAGATGTTAAACTCTACTTACCTGCAATTGCCCCCATAGACGTAATGTATTTGAATAGTCTTGAGTGTCCCTGTACACGAACCACTGGTTTCATCTCAACGAAAAGCTTAGTTTAGCATCCCTGTATCATACACATTTAGAATACCAAGTTTGGAATCTCTGCTACTATTTGTTCTTGAGATATGCTGAAAACAGACAGGCACACACACAGACATTACGGCACACAGACAGACTCACACAGAGACCATTTGCTGAAAACATGATTTTCGTATTCAGGGGACCTCAGAACATGTAACTATAACAAAAACTCACTTTCGAAAATTTGACCCTAAAACAATACTTTCTCTACATATGGGTGCAAAAAAAAAAAAAAAAAAAAAAAAAAAAAGAGAGATTCTTTAAAAAACTATCAAAATTCCATAGAATACTGTGTAGATAATGAAAGATTTTCTTTTATCAATTGACATCGCTTCTATTAATTATCCGCGAAAAAGTAACATCGGCTTGCGAGAATCGAACCCACGAGCATAGCGTTATCACCATGACGCTCTAACCAAATGCTCTAACGAGCGATGAAAAAGGTTTTTTAAATTTACATTAAAGTGGAGGCGCCATCTTTTTCAGAATGACACAAAGACAGGATGATAAAAATCCAATTTCAATAAAAAGCTTCTAAAAGAACATATACATATATTTATTTATTTATTTAACAGTTTATTTTGTGCTTTTTAGTATGTAAAAAAAAGCATCTTAAAAAAAAAAAAAAAAAAAAAAAAAAACTCTTCAAAAATTCTTAGAATACTGTGTAGACAATGAAAAATTTTATTTTATCAATTGACACATTTTCTATTATCTGCAAAATTTAAATCATAGATCCTTCGGTGATGGAACTCACCACCATCGCATTAGCAGCTTGACGCTCTAACCAACTGAGCCAACGAGCAACTGTAAGGACTGCTGACATTTACTTTAAAGTTGAAGTGTCTTATTTATTAGCGTGACATGAAGACGCGATAGCGAAATCCAATTTCAGTAAAAAGCTTCTAAAAAATTTATTTATTTATTTATTTATTTTTATTTAAATTTTTTTTTTTTGCTTTTTAGTAACTAGATGAAAATCTATTTCAAAAACCTCTTCAAAAATTATTAGGATATTACGTACACAACGAAATATTTCCTTTTGTTAACTGACACCTTTTCTATTAATTATTTGCAAAAATTAACATGACGCTCTAACCAACTGAGCCATTAAGAGATAGAGATACAATGAATTGCTTACTTTTTTTTTTTTTTTTTTTAGTGAAAGCGTCTTGTTTTTTAGCGTGACAGAAAATGCGATGACAAATTCAACTTCATATAATAATATATATGTAAAGCTTCTAAAAACATTTATTTACGTATTTTGTACTTGAAACTTTTTATTTTGAACTTTTTTAATATCTAAAATATTTTGTGTTTTCTAATATCTATAAAAAAGAAAACACTTCTTTAAAAAACTTAAATTACTCGAAAAACTCGAAAATTCTTAAGATATTCTGTAGTCAACGAAAAATTTTCTTTTATCAGTTGACACATTTTCTACAAACTAGCAGGCTACGCCCGCTTCGCTGGTCACTATTTTTAAATGAATCACTATAGTTAATGAATTCTCAAAATTACATCAATTTTTATCATGCGAAAAAAAATGCGAAAAAAAAATGTGATTGGAAAAAAGGTCGCAACAGGTCCCCACTGCCCTTGGCAGCGCAGGCAATTGTGCGCTGCTTTCGCGCATTTATGTTCAACACTCTTAATGAATCACTATATTACCGTAAGGTAAAAACATAAATTAAAAAAAAAAAATCTCTCATCAGTGGAATAATCGGTTCGGGCCACCACTGCCTGCGGCAGCGCATACAGGCGCGCAAGGCTCGCATGCTCCTTCACCTACCGTTCCCGCCCCTCCTAATTATTTTAGACTTTAAAAAATACTCGCAGTCGTTCTCTCTGGCTTTTAAACCTAATAATACTAATTTCCAACATTTTATCTGAATTTCTTTATTTTTAACCCTGCGCCCGATCCCTTCCCGTCCTTCGTAATAATTCTGTATTTTCGAAAATATCCGCAATCGATTTATCGGGCCTCAAAACCTAACAACACTAATTTTCAGCGCTCTAACTCGAAACTATCCGCAATCGATTTCTAGGTATCAAAAACCTTTATGTACCAATTTTGAACGATCTAACTTTTTTTTTATTTCTTTGCCCCTCCTCTCCCCCCCCCACACCTTTCGGACCCTCCTAATAACTTTACACTTTCAAAAATATCCTCATTTGACGTGCAAGTCTCTAAAACCTATCTGTACCAATTTTGAACGGTCTAACTATATTTCTATTTTTTTACCCCATAGCCCCCCTTTCCCGCCCCACCTGGGACGAATTTCTAAAATTAAAGAAATTAGTTTTTATGTATTTATGGGAGCTATATTTTAGAGCAAAAATATCTTACACATATATTTTTTTTCTGTTTGCAATATAAAGGATTATTTCAAATCACGTTTTGCCCCCTCTCCTCCCCTTTTCGGGGCCGAATTTCGAAAATTCCAGAAATTAGTTTTTAGGTACTGGTATTAGCTATATATTAGATCAAAAATTTCACATATATCTGTTTTTCTTTTTGAGATATATAAGAGAATGTGAAATCACGTTTTTACGCATGTGAAATTACGTTTGCCCCCTTTCCCCCCTTGGGCACCGAACTTCTAAAATTCCAGAAATTAGTTTTTAGATAATTAAATTAGCTATATTTTAAAGCAAAAATTTTACGGATAGCTGTTTTTTAATTTGAGATATGAAGGTTTTTGTGAAATCACATTTTGCCCCCTACATTTTGCCCCCTACATCCCCTTGGGGGGCGAATTTCGTAAAATCGCTTCTTAGGGGTGCTTACACTATATGTTCTATAATCTGACCCAGTTTCGAGTCAGTGGCTCCAGTAGATTTTGCTGTGCGTTGATGAGTCAGTGAGTGAGTGAGTGGACGTACTCTTTTATATGTATAGACTAGCAGGCAACGCCCGCTTCGCTGGTCCCTATTTTTAAAAGAATCACTATAACTACTGAATTCTCAAAATTGCATTAATTTTTATCACGTGAAAAAAAAAAAAAAAAAGACAAACAAAATCTGATTAGGAAAAATGTCGCATCGGGTTCTCACTGTTTTCGGAAAAAATTCCCAAAATTCTCTAACTCTTATTTCTATTATTTTCCCCCTTCGCCCCCCCCCTCCTGTCTATCCTAATAATTTTACAAATTTGAAAATATCCGCAATCGATTTGTAAGTATCAAAAACCTCTATGCTCCAGTTTTGAACGATATATCTCTATTTTTATTTTTTTGCCCCCTCTGCTCTAAAAATTCGAAAATATCCGCAATCGATTTGTAGGTATTGGAAACCTCTATGTACCAATTTTGAATGATCTAACTCCATTTTAACTTTTTTGCCCCTCTGCCCCCCCCTTCCCGGCCCTCCTAATAACTTTACACTTTCGAAAATATCCCCATTCGACTTGTAGGCCTCCAAAACCTATCGGTACCAATTTTGAACGGCCTAACTGTATTTCTATTTGTTTTTGCCCATAGCTCCCCTTACCGCCCCGCCTAATGATTTTACAAATTCGAAAATATCCGCAATCGATTTGTAAGTATCGAAAACCTCTATATACCAATTTTGAACGATCTAACTCTATTTTTATTTTTTGCCCCCCCTCTTCCCTCCCCCTCCTAATAACTTTACACAATCGAAAATATCCTCATTCGACTTGCAGGCCTCTAAAACCTATCTGTATCAATTTTGTACGCCCTAACTGTATTTCTATTTGTTTTTGCCCCATAGCCGCCCCCCCTGCTGCCCCACCTGGGGCTGAATTTCTAAAATTCCAGAAATTGGTTTTTAGATATTTGTATTAGCTATATTTTAGAGCAAAAATTTCACGTATATCTATATTTTTGTTTGCGATATATAGGATTATGCGAAATCACGTTTTACACATGTGAAATCACGTTTTGCCCCCCCCCCCTGCCCACCATGGGGACCGAATTTTGAAAATTCCAGAAATTGGTTTTTAGACATTTGTATTAGCTATATTTTAAAGCAAAAATTTTACGGATGTCTGCTTTTTTGTTTGAGTTACGAAAGATTTTGTGAGGATTAAGCAAAATTACGTTTTACGCATGTGAAATCACGTTTTGCCCCCCCCCCCCGCCCCCTTGGGGACCGAATTTTGAAAATTCCAGAAATTGATTTTTAGACATTTGTATTAGCTATATTTCAAAGCAAAAATTTCATGGATATCTGTTTTTTCCTTTGAGATACGAAGGATTTTGTGAAATCACGTTTTGCCCCCCTCCCCCCTTGGGGGGCGAATTTTGTAAAATCGCTTCTTAGTGGATGCCTACGTCATAGAAAGAACATTGTCACAAAATTTCATGTTTCTAGGTCCAAGGGTTTGGTCTGGGCGATGATGAATCACCCCCTCACTCACTCAGTCAGGAAGTACTCTTTTATATATATATAGATTATCCTCAAAAACTAGCACGCCGGACCTTCCGGGGACCGAGCTCTCGATCACCGCGTTATTAACGTGACGCTTTAACCAACTGAGCCACGCAGCCACGAACGGAACGGCTTATATTTACTTTAATTGTTTACTAGCGTGACACGAAGACACGATGAAAATGTCAACTTCATATAAAACACTCCTAATAAAATGAAATGATCATTTTTCAACGGGCGCCTTAGTTGCCCTTCAACTAACTAGTAATTAGGAAAAATTAGATATTCGCAAAAGTTTTTGACTTTTGCTGTTTGTTGTTTTTGCATGTTTTGAGTTGTGAGGAAACTGAAAATCACAAAATCGGTATAGCGTCTGCATGTTCGTCAGTTTATTACTTTCCGAACACTATAGTGAGGAAAGTATTGTAATCATGTCAAAAATCCGAATTTGAGATTTTGATGTTTCTATATGTTTCGAGGTCCCCTGAGTCCGTTTTCACTATTTTTACGATGATATATATGTGTATGTATGTGTGTGTGTATGTCTGTCAGTGAACATGCTAGCGTCTAAACGCTTTGTTCGAATAAGCTGAAAGTTGGTACGTATATTGTAAGTCACCATAGTACGAACCCGATTGATTTTGGTGAACCTAGCACTTATAGTTTTTTTTTACAGGGACACCAGGAAAAATTCTTTATCATCATGGCCTATGGAGCCAAATTTTTAAACGTGCGATAGCGTCTAAACGCTTTATTAGTCTGAGCAAAAAATTTGTACACATGTTATAGGTCACAGTTGCACTAACTGTAAAGATTTTGGTGAATTTAGCACTTACAGTTTTTTTTACAGGGACACAAAATAACATTCTTTATCATTATGGCCTATAGGACCAAATTTTTAAAAGTGCAATAGCATCTAAACGCCTTATTCAATTGAGCTGAAAATTTATATGAATATTATAAATCACTGTTTCACTAACTTTAAGCATTTTGGTGAATCTAGCATTTATAGATTTTTACAGGGACACAACGAAAATTTCTTTAACTTTAAGATCTATGGGCTCAAAGTTCAGTAGCGTTAAAAAAAAGCATCGTGTACTATATGGAGAAAAATACTCAAACACTCTATTATGGTTTTTTCTCTTTTGTTTGTTTAACAACTCCTCTTTCTTTACTTTATCTACAAAACTGTTAATTACTCAATGTTCGGAAAGTCAAGTGGAGTCACTCCAGATTTTTTTGTTAGTGTATATGTGTGTTAGTTTGTTTGTCTGTGTAGACTTAATTTCATGAATAACTGATCAGAAATCAGACCAGTTTTAAAATACCACTTATGATACTTATCAAAATTCCTACTCATTTTCAATACTCTAATTTGAAAACTTCGCATGCTATTAAAGATTTATAATTATATAATACATTACAATTATATAATACAATTATATCATATAGGAGAATAGGGCGAAATTTCGCCTAAACGTGTATTATGAGGAATGTTCTCATCGTAAAGATGTCACACTCTAAAAAAATGACGGTAGTTTTTACAGCAGAATAATCTCGCACCCATTTTAAATAAGGTAATTTAAAGCGGAAACATTTGTAAAAAGCGACAATTTTACACATGTTTCTGTTGTAAGTTATTTCTTTTTAACAGCAGAATGTGCTGGCTCCCTTTTTCGGCCATGGTTTTTATATTTTCAGCGATATTTTACTTTCTCTTACCCATAGGGTTGAGAAAGTATTGTTTTAGGGTCAAATATTCAACCAAGAGTTTTTGTTATATTTACATGTTCTGTGGTCCCCCGAATACGAAAATCATGTTTTTAGCGATTGGTCTGTGTGTGTGTCTGTCTGTTATCACCATATCTCAGGAACAAATAGTAGCAGAAATTTCAAGCTCGGTATTATAAATGCATGAGTATGATATAGGGATGCTACACTAAGCTTTTCGTTGAGATGAAGCAAATGGTTCGTGTACAGGGACACTCAAAAGTGTTCAAATAAATCACGTCTATGGGGGAAATTGCAGGTAAGTAGAGTTTAACATCTATAGACCGCACTAAACTAAATGAAACGTATATATATTTTTTGTAATAGAGATAATCAACTAGGAAAAAAACTTTGTGTATGTAGGAGCCCCGCCTCCCCCACCGGGGGAGAAGTCCCCCTTCGAGGGGAGAAAATTTTCATGATGGGTATCTTTCAAAAGAACTCGCCAATATCTTTAAAACGAATGGTTGAACCATCGATCTGAAATTATTTCAAATAAAGTTATCGATTTTTTTCATTTTTAACCAAAAAAAAAAAAAAAAAGTTTTTTTATGTAATATTGAGAATAAATTCAACTATTTTTTGGATATTTAGTGTTATACTACTTCTCCAACATGGAAATCGTCTGCATTATCATGGAGATAATTTTTTTAAATAATAATTTTAATAAATTATTTTTACTGAGTGAATTTGTACAGGAAAATACAGAAGAAAGTCGTGTGGTGGCCACAACACACTAGTTATTTGTTGTTAATGGATGTGCTTTACTAATAATATTTTACCATTTTCAGGAAATCTGTTCGGGAATTGAAGTAAATTCCTCATAGAGATCTGGTAAATAATGTATGTTTTAAGCTAAATATTCATCGCTTGTTTTTTGTATATTTACACGTTTTGAGGCTTCCTGATGACCGTAGTCAAGTTTTTTAACGTTTGATCGTTGTCTGTGTCTCTTAGAGTGACTTAAAAACGAATAAATTTAGGAGATCCAAATTTTGTATTTTGAAGTTAATACAAGTTTGTTGCTGGAAAAGTTTGATCAAGATTGATAAGTTTCGATGAATGTTGCGTGTGAAAACTGTCTGTATAATTTTAAGTGAACTTTTAATTTTAATAACAGAATTAAATTCTATATAAATGAAGGTGCATTAATGAAACGGGGGGTTGAAGGGGGCGGTAGCCCCCGTCACACAGAACTAATTATCATATAAAACTCTTCTGAAGCCTAATTTGAATTGTTTGACATAGGTTTACATAACAGTACTTGTTATCTTACCTCTTAATCTCCAACCTGTACTTATAGTATTAAATTTCAGGGTAAGAGGAAGTCGTGTGAATGACACACCAGATTATTTATTATCATTTGCACGTGACGTAAGCATCAGATTATAAATTTAAGCAATTAAAGCTACAGAAAAAGTCGGCTTCATTACAATTGACGAAAAATTAATTTTTAACCTGTAACTTTTAAGCAATTGAAGTTATCGAAAAAGTTTAAATACAAAAGTTGTTTTTTAGGGTAAGGCGGTAATTCGCCTGATTTGAAGTATTTTCCTATTTTCAATATTAAAGAAATTATGGGCAAATGAAAATTTCCCCCCCCCACACCATTTCCATCCCCTTTGACCTGGATGCCCCATCTACGAACTGGACCGAGATTTTTACTCTCCTGACAGCTTATCCCGAGCTGGTTAAATTTAAATAAAAATTACTCCAGTTATCGTATTCACAACGTAACACGGGAAAAAGCGTTATGCATATATATATACCTATATATATATATATATATATATATATAGAGAGAGAGAGAGAGAGGGGGTTTTGGGTTTTAGGGGTCATGATCGATGAAGATATGAAGAAATTTTCCAGAAGTCGTGTCATGAGAACCTTCGCAATAGGTAGACCTCCTATAAGGAATCTACCTAATAACGAAAAAAAAAAAAAAATCTTTTTCGGATATAAGACATTATAAGAGCACAGCTGCCAAGTTTTTTAATTTATTCCGGAATGCTGTTAGCCCCGCCCTTTTTTCACACCGTAATCTTCGTAGAAAAATTTTCTTCAATATATAATTACTATTAAATATGATGAAAATTAATTTTAAAAATTACGGTGTGAAAAAGGGGCGGGACTAACAGCATTCCAGATTAAATTTAAAAACTTGGCAGCGATGTAAGAGGTTACATTTGCCCAGCTGTTAAAAAAGAAATGTTAAATGTTAATGCTCTAAATTGTTCTTAATAATAATGTAATATTTACATTATATAATATTATATAATAATATATTTGTTAATACATAATTATAACAATAATAATGTATTGTGATGTTTAATAATAATAATGTTCTAAATGAATCGTTAATTATTCTAAGTTTAAATTTTTTTCTAAAATGATAATATTTGTGATTCAATTTTTGCGAAATAAAAGTAGTATATCTTAGCATGTTTTAAAAAATTAGTAGTACTTTATTTTTACTACAAATTATGTGCCTTCAAACTGTTTTAAAATTAGCTTCAATTTTTAAATTTTTAAAATAATAACACATTACTATAAAATATGATACTTAGAAGGTATTATAATTTCCTTAATACAAGTGTAATTTAAATTACATTGCATTCAGATTTAATTAATACTAGTATCGCACAGTGGTCGAAACTTGACCACTTTTTTTTGCAAAGCAAAGTAATTGCCATCTCATAAAGGGGATTAAACTGCAACACAGCAGCAGCACTTGTCGGTCGATATGCACCCAAATTAAACCAGTATGGTTTTACGTAATGCTCATATTGTATATCATGTTTGGTGCGTTTATACACTACCGAAGTTGGGACTTAAATGGGGTGTATCACAACATATCAATACCAACAACTGTGCAATATATTGCAACAGCTAATCAGCACCAATTTAAATCAAGGTCTAACCAATTATCAATCATACTTAAAATCTGCCCATTGGCTCATAAGAAACTACAAAATTTCCCTAACACATCATACACACACAGACAAATATTCAGTTTCTAAAAATGAGTGAATCGTGTTTAGGACATCTCAAAACGAGTAAATTCATCGAAAACCGGAAGCCAAAAATACTCACGAATCCAATACTTTCTTTTATTATATTTTATAATATAGAAGAAAGTATATAATCTTCTATTTATAGTTTATTTAGTCTTCTATGTATAACATGAACAAAAATATAATCAATATTCAATCGTGTTCAAGAAATCTCAAAACGTGTAAATTCATCGAAAACCAGAAATTGGAAAATTTTCCAAATTTTGTGCTACCTTCATATATATGCAGAAGATATACTAGTAATAAATCCACTTATTTAAAAATAAGTAGTCAGTTTCAGTTAGTTGAAAGGCAGTAAGTATGTTGTAGTTAAAAAATGTACCTTCACATTAGAGCTGACGTAAATCATAAAAAAAAAAAAAAGAAAGAAGAGAAGAGAAAATTATATCATAAACGAATTAGAAAAAAGAAATAGAATTTTCATAAATCAACTTATTTTTTATGTGCGTATCTGTTCAATAGTGAAAAACTTCGATCTACCACTCATTCACTCATGATCATTTTTACCACTCTAATGGCCGTTGCCTCTTAGAATGAAAAATCTGTAGTCGAGACCACTGAGCTGAAGAACAACTGGAGCAAATGCTTCCAATACCTTTACACAGTGTTCGGGCGTGCCAGTTTTTCTGCAATCATTTGCCGTGCAGAGTCAAACCTTGCACGGCAAGCAACATTTGTCGGGTCGTCTATTACTATTATACTCTTTAAAGAATTAAAATTTAAAATTGTAATATCATGTTTAGCATATGGCTGTTCGAACAGACAACCTTTACACAATTTTACTTTGAAATATAAAGATATCAAAAGCTTCCTGCCGTGCAACGCTCGGAAGACAAACCTTCCAAAAACGGCACGCAAAAACCGGTCCAGCATTTCCTCCAGTTGTTCTTCAGCTCAGTGGTCGAGACTCGAGGGTGTAAGAACTATAATTAAAAGCTAATATCCATGTGCACAATCACACCTACCTCGAAAGGAGAGATTGCGTAAAATAGCGCTCTTGGTCTTGTTACAGATATTGCTTTAAATTACTATAGCCTAATAACAAAATAGTAATGGAAATGCATAGAAAACAAATTAATTCAAAAATTTTCAGCAATAGTTCAGCAAAAAATTAATATTTGGATTTTTATATTATTCTGTTGAATTGTGAACAAACTCTCCTAGATTTACCACATATATTTTTTTCAAAATACAGTCGGCAGTAAAATTATTGAAGCACACATCTGGGATTTTTACGGTGTCATTTTTCAATAGTTGGACATTTATCGAAATCTAAAATTTATCGAAAATACGAGGGTAAGTCATTAAATAAGTCACAAATGCATATGACATGATTTAAAGGAGTAACAGATATCTCCAAAAAATGGTGATAGACGGCAGCACCATACAGCTTCATAATATTTAATTCATATTGAGTAGGTAGCATTCACAAGCATGCGTAATGCAGTTTAAAAAATGTCGATGGTGCTGAATGATTGTACGATAGAAGAGCAGTGTGCTGTGGTCCGATTTTTGTGGGCGAAAGGACTTGGATAAAAAAATATTCAAATAGAAATGTTACCTGTTTATGGATGCTACAGCATCCACCTTACAGTCCAGACCTAGCCCCAAGCGATTTTCATCTGTTTGGTATACTGAAACAACATCTTGGAGGCAAACAATTTGCAAATGACGACGACGTTCAACATGAAGTTCTACTGTGTATGAGACAGCAACCCAAGGAATTTTATGCAGCTGAAATTCCGATAAAACGATGGGATATATGCATCAACGTTGCTGGAGATTATGTGGAAAAATAAAAACTATTTTCAAGTGATTATTATGGTAAATTATTTTTTTGTTGTCTTTTGTGACTTACTTAATGACTTTCCCTCGTATAATTGGATAATTTGAAGGCGATGTTATAATTTGAAAAAAACAAAACAAACAAAAAAAAAAAACTAATAGTCCTCCGTCCTAAACTAAATTCTGATTTTGCCAGAATTTCATCAAAATCTTTTTTTTTTTGAAAGAAAAAGAAAAGAAAATTAATAATAATCAGTATCGAAACAAACACTAAAGAAAAAGTTTTTTTTTTTTTTTTTAATCATACTTGAAATGTCTTTAGTTTTCAATGCATGTATTACGTTTTTATTTTTATTTTTATTTTTATTAGAACTGAGGGCCTATTAGTCTCAATCTGGGATTTTTGCGTTGTCGTTTTCGATTGTTGGACATTTGTCGAAATCTAAAATTTATCGAAAATATAATTGAATAATTTGAAAGCGATGTTATAATTTCAAAAAAGAAAAAAAAAAAAAAAAAAAACTAATAGTCCTCCGTCCTAAACTAAATTCTGATTTTGCCAGAATTTCATCAAAATCATTTTTTTTTTTTTTTTTTTTTTTGAAAGAAAAAGAAAAGAAAATTAATAATAATCAGTATCGAAACAAACACTAAAGAAAAAGTTTTTTTTTTTTTAATCATACTTGAAATGCCTTTAGTTTTCAATGCATGTATTATGTTTTGTTTTTTTTTTATTTGAACTGAGGGCCTATTAGTCTCAATCTGGGATTTTTGCATTGTCGTTTTCGATTGTTGGACATTTGTCGAAATCTAAAATTTATCGAAAATATAATTGAATAATTTGAAAAAAGAAAAAAAAAAAAAAAAACTAATAGTCCTCCGTCCTAAACTAAATTCTGATTTTGCCAGAATTTCATCAAAATCATTTTTTTTTTTTTTTTTTTTTTTTTTTTGAAAGAAAAAGAAAAGAAAATTAATAATAATCAGTATCGAAACAAACACTAAAGAAAAGGTTTTTTTTTTTTTTTTTTTTTTAATCATGCTTGAAATGTCTTTAGTTTTCAATGCATGTATTATGTTTTTATTTTTTTTTTATTTTTTTTTTTTTATTAGAACTGAGGGCCTATTAGTCTCAATCTGGGATTTTTGCGTTGTCGTTTTCGATTGTTGGACATTTGTCGAAATCTAAAATTTATCGAAAATACAATTGAATAATTTGAAAGCGATGTTATAATTTGAAAAAAGAAAAAAAAAAAAAAAAACTAATAGTCCTCCGTCCTAAACTAAATTCTGATTTTGCCAGAATTTCATCAAAATCATTTTTTTTTTTTTTTTTTTTTTTTTTGAAAGGAAAAGAAAAGAAAATTAATAATAATCAGTATCGAAACAAACACTAAAAAAAAAGTTTTTTTTTTTTTTTTTTAATCATGCTTGAAATGTCTAGTTTTCAATGCATGGATTATGTTTTTATTTATTTTTTTTTTTTTATTAGAACTGAGGGCCTATTAGTCTCAATCTGGGATTTTTGCGTTGTCGTTTTCGATTGTTGGACATTTGTCGAAATCTAAAATTTATCGAAAATATAATTGAATAATTTGAAAGCGATGTTATAATTTGAAAAAAAAAAAAAACTAATAGTCCTCCGTCCTAAACTAAATTCTGATTTTGCCAGAATTTCATCAAAATCATTTTTTTTTTTTTTTTTTTTTTGAAAGGAAAAGAAAAGAAAATTAATAATAATCAGTTTCGAAACAAACACTAAAGAAAAAGTTTTTTTTTTTAATCATACTTGAAATGCCTTTAGTTTTCAATGCATGTATTATGTTTTGTTTTTTTTTTAATTTGAACTGAGGGCCTATTAGTCTCAATCTGGGATTTTTGCATTGTCGTTTTCGATTGTTGGACATTTGTCGAAATCTAAAATTTATCGAAAATATAATTGAATAATTTGAAAAAAGAAAAAAAAAAAAAAAAAAAAACTAATAGTCCTCCGTCCTAAACTAAATTCTGATTTTGCCAGAATTTCATCAAAATCATTTTTTTTTTTTTTTTTTTTTTTTTTTTTTGAAAGAAAAAGAAAAGAAAATTAATAATAATCAGTATCGAAACAAACACTAAAGAAAAGGTTTTTTTTTTTTTTTTTTTTTTTTTAATCATGCTTGAAATGTCTTTAGTTTTCAATGCATGTATTATGTTTTTATTTATTTATTTTTTTTTTTTTATTAGAACTGAGGGCCTATTAGTCTCAATCTGGGATTTTTGCGTTGTCGTTTTCGATTGTTGGACATTTGTCGAAATCTAAAATTTATCGAAAATACAATTGAATAATTTGAAAGCGATGTTATAATTTGAAAAAAGAAAAAAAAAAAAAAAAAAAAAAACTAATAGTCCTCCGTCCTAAACTAAATTCTGATTTTGCCAGAATTTCATCAAAATCATTTTTTTTTTTTTTTTTTGAAAGGAAAAGAAAAGAAAATTAATAATAATCAGTATCGAAACAAACACTAAAAAAAAAGTTTTTTTTTTTTTTTTTTTAATCATGCTTGAAATGTCTAGTTTTCAATGCATGGATTATGTTTTTATTTATTTATTTTTTTTTATTAGAACTGAGGGCCTATTAGTCTCAATCTGGGATTTTTGCGTTGTCGTTTTCGATTGTTGGACATTTGTCGAAATCTAAAATTTATCGAAAATATAATTGAATAATTTGAAAGCGATGTTATAATTTGAAAAAAAAAAAACTAATAGTCCTCCGTCCTAAACTAAATTCTGATTTAGCCAGAATTTCATCAAAATCATTTTTTTTTTTTTTTTTTTTTTTTTTTTTTGAAAGGAAAAGAAAAGAAAATTAATAATAATCAGTTTCGAAACAAACACTAAAGAAAAAGTTTTTTTTTTTTTTTTTTTTTTTAATCATGCTTGAAATGTCTAGTTTTCAATGCATGGATTATGTTTTTATTTATTATTTTTTTTTTATTAGAACTGAGGGCCTATTAGTCTCAATCTGGGATTTTTGCGTTGTCGTTTTCGATTGTTGGACATTTGTCGAAATCTGAAATTTATCGAAAATATAATTGAATAATTTGAAAGCGATGTTATAATTTGAAAAAAAAAAAAAAAAACTAATAGTCCTCCGTCCTAAACTAAATTCTGATTTTGCCAGAATTTCATCAAAATCATTTTTTTTTTTTTTTTTGAAAGAAAAAGAAAAGAAAATTAATAATAATCACTATCGAAACAAACACTAAAGAAAAAGTTTTTTTTTTTTTTTTTTTATCATACTTGAAATGTCTTTAGTTTTCAATGCATGTATTATGTTTTTTTTTTTTTTTTTAATTAGAACTGAGGGCCTATTAGTCTCAATCTGGGATTTTTGCGTTGTCGTTTTCGATTGTTGGACATTTGTCGAAATCTAAAATTTATCGAAAATATAATTGAATAATTTGAAAGCGATGTTATAATTTGAAAAAAAAAAAAAAAAATAATAATAATAATAATAATAATGGTCCTCCGTCCATAAACTAAATTCTGCTTTTGCCAGAATTTCATCAAAATCTTTTTTTTTTTTTTTTTTATTTATTTATTTATTATTATTATTATTTTTTTTTTTCGACAGGAAATTAAATACATTTACTTAATCGTGAACAATAAAATATATATATATATATATATATATAATTAAATTAGTCATCTCATAAAAATTGACGTCTATTTTTATTATTATTATATATATATATATATATATTTTTTTTTTAAGTTTGATCGCTAAATTTTATCATCAACTTACTTTTTCATAAACAGTATAAGATTAAGATCATGACTCGGCAAATATTTACTTAACAAAACAGTATTAGATGCCCATATTTTAAGTAGGAATTATTGCTAGTGCTTCAATAATTTTGCTGCTGACTGTAAATAAAAAGTCGACTGTAATTTAAAATTAAAAAAATTCCCTAACTATAGTGCATTCTTAGTATCATCTTTTATTTAATTTTATTTTTAAAAATCATTCAATTTTTCACTTTCCTTCAAACGCTAATTTTAAACAAACGTGGAGATAAAGAGTTAGTGTACAAATTATTACAGTTTCGAATGCATTATAGTTTGGAAAATATATTAAATTCAGACAAATTTTTCTTTCTTTTCCTTTCTTTCTTTCTTTCTTTTTTTTTTTTTTTTTTTTTTTTTTAACACAAAATTTGGATAATCTATATAATATTTCTCTAACGTGGACCAGTTTCAATTATTTTTTGTCGAAACGATACGATACGCGAGGGTAAAAAAATAATATTTATACATGAACAATATTTAAGCACGCGAACTTAGCTCAATGGACTAATAAGAAAAAATGATGAGATTATTTTACAAAAAAAAATATTTTTTTAACAGTTGTTTCTTCAGAATCTTTGCAAGCGTCATTTTAAACCTAGCAATATTTTAAAGATACATACAGAATATGAACTTTTGTGTCATAAATTGACTAAAAAACGCAATCATAAAAAATATAATCAAAATAAGAATTATCTTATTTTATTTATTTACTTAATATATATGTATATACTAGCAGACCCGGCCAAGCGTTGCTGTGGCTAAGTTATACGTTGATAATTTGATAAGTTATAGTTCCCCAAAACTGGATTTGGCGATTTATTTTAGCGTCGTTTTGAACGATGACGATGTCGTTCTGGATTCTTTGCAATAAAATATGGCAACCTGCATGCTTTTATTTTAGATTTATGATTTATGAATTAGCTTATGATTTTATCAGTTATGATTTTTAGATTTTTGATTTAGCCATAATCGCCAAATCCAGTTGTGGGGAAATACTATAGTTGTTTCTTTGATAAATATTTTAAAACTTTAAGATAGAATATCTCATTAAATATTGGACATTTACAGGTATCATTTTAAATAGAAAAAGATTTTGGAAAAGATTAATATATTTTAACTGAGCGATGAGAAAATTTTGAGTATGTTAAAATTTTAATAGTAAATTCAAGTTAATCAAGAGGGATTAGGCAAGCATTGAGGATTAAAATAATAAAATTGCAAGATTTTAAGATAGTTTTTTTAGCAATAAATATGAGTCAAAATTTAATGTAAAATACATGTATAAATCACAAATTTTATCAGGAACGGTAAATTGATAAGTTATTAAAGAAAAATAAGAGAAATAATTATTTAAAGTTTCGAACATCGATCATATAGAATAGCGTTATACAAAACAAATAAACAGACTTAAAATCTTCCAGACTTTTAAATAAGTTTTAAATTAAGTTTTAAAATTTAATGTTAAATAAAACAGACTTTTAAAAAAGTTTTAAAAAATGGTTACTTTTTATTTAGAACATTATATGTATAGATCTCGATTTTCTTAAAGAAAATGAAGTGATACAGATTACAATAATGCAACAAAAATTGAAAAATCAAGGTAACACACGTGTCATGTGAAATAAATTGTAGCATATACATAATGCATCTGATATAATATATTAGTAACATGTTGCAGCGGAATAAATTTCATATCTGTCATCCTTGGAGGGGAAAAAAAAATATCGCCAAATTAATAGGCGAACATATTTAATTCCTTTCAAAAATCATGGTTATTTTAACAACTTATATTGAGAGAGTAATGAATAATATGAAACAATATTTCGCACAATACATATTACGAAAATATACATCTGGCATGTATATTTTCGCGTTACGTTTTTGATCGCCAAATACAAAAAAAACTCCAAGGATGACAGAGTTTTGAAATTTAAAAATAAAGTTTTGTCAATTTGACAGCAAAATAACTCAATCTAACGTATGCACATGATAACTAATACATACCTATACAAAAATATGGGGATTAAAGTCGGGAAATAATTTTCCTCGATTTTTAATAACTTTTGACAAAAAATCCAATGGGCGATTAACATAGGAAATCTTTTTCTTAACTTCACAAACGGTCAGTGACGTCACACTTCGCTTGTGTATAACTACATACTTTATCAATGCGAATAAAATCTTTAAATTGATTACGACGTCAATTTTCGTGAGATGAATAATTTAACTTTTTATAATTTTTTAACGTTCACGTTTGAATAAATGTATTTACTTTTATGTCGAAAGAAAATGAACTCGTATTTTTTCTTTTTGGCAACAATTAAACTTATGGAACTCACAGATATTTTGAGGAGTGGATCGAGACAGTTGCTCCTTTGAAATAGACATCTAAATTTTTAATTGTTGCCTTTATTTTAATTTTTTCAACCATAATATAAAATATAATTTCACTTGAAAAAAGTAAAATAAATAAAATAAAAAATAAAATATTAATATTTTCTTTTGACATTCAAATGCTTTAAAATGCTGATTAGATATTTTCTTTTGTAAGAAAGCTTCCTGCTACCTGAACCCCCCCCCCCCCCCGTTATGAATTTAGACCCTTCCACTAAAAGTAAGGAAACAGAAAACGAAAGATGTAATTGGAAAACACGTAAACTTGTGTTGTATCATGCACGTATATACGCTTCGCGCACATAAATAAATAAATATATATATATATATATATATATATATATCACCCTACCTCGCTGTGCATGAATCTGAGAGCGCATGTAACTCGTTTTCGAAGCCATCACTATCACGCACGTATGCTCGCTTCGCTCACATGAAAACAAAAAAAAAAAAAACATCACTGGACACCCCAACCTCGCTGTGCATGAATCTGAGAACGCATGTAACTTGTTTTCGAAGCCATCACTATCACGCACGTATGTTCGCTTCGCTCACATGAAAACCAAAAAAAACATCACTGGACACCCCAACCTCGCTGTGCATGAATCTGAGAACGCATGTAACTCGTTTTCGAAGCCATCACTATCACGCACGTATGTTCGCTTCGCTCACATGAAAACCAAAGAACATCACTGGACACCCCTGTCTCGCTGTGCATGAATCTGAAAACGCATGTAACTTTTTTTCGCTGAAATCACTATTGCGCACACAACAACCCCCCCCCCCCCCAAAAAAAAAAAGAAAAAAAAATGGATACCCCTACCTTGATGTGTTTGAATCGCAAAAGTGCACGAAATTACGATACTTACGTATTATCCGTAAGTACACGCATGAATAAATTTGATATTTTATTTATTTATTTATTTATTTTAACGTGAAAGCATATTTTATATTATGGTTGAAAAAATTAAAGGCAACAATTAAAAATTTAGATGTCTATTTTAAAGGAGCAAATGTGCTGTCTTGATCCACTCCTATATTTTGGAGCAACTTTAACAAAGGTCTATAATTAACAAATAATTGCAATAAAACAATATTGTGACAATAAACTGAGATAAAAACTATCCTATCTCTCAAGTTGGACCAAACTGCACACAGTGTGCAAAATTTCATTAAAATCGGTTCATTAGTTTAAGAGTTTATCGCGGACAAACATCGTGACACGTAATTTTTATATATATACAGATACAGATATATATATATATATATACCAAAATTAATAAAATGTCATCGCTAACATGACGACAAAAATTTAAAAGGCGTCTTGGGTGTTCTATATTAAAATTGTACTGTCTGTGGAAGTATGAAAATTGCGTCGTGAACAATGAATTTTGGAAACCTTTATTTGAATGATTTTGGGTTTCACTATTGTACAATATTAATTTGGTTTGATTAATAATTTGGCTTCTGGTAAATTAAAATTTTAATTAGGTGGTGAAATTGGTATAACATTTATGAGTTTCAAATTTTAAAGGTAAATAAGAAAAGAAATAAAATGCGAACATTTCGCACGAGTTTGCTAGTAAAATATATTTAACTGAGAGATTTTTTTTTAACAAAATTTATTTTATTTACCTTTTAGAAGTGGACGTTGAATGAAGATCCAGAAATTATGAAGAGGTCGTGCATGTGCATATCTACAATGAGCGAAAATTCCACATACCACCGCGACTGAGCATGCGTATATGATGAATGAAGAATCCCAAAATCGAGAGGTCGGGGAGATCGAGAATGTATACGATTACCATATGTACACTTGGAAGATACGTAACTTTTCATCAATATTCTATGAAATTGATGATGTTGTACAAAGCCCATCCTTTTATTTTGATGAAGCATGCTTTATATTGAAAATGTACCCACATGGCCAGTCCAGTTCGTCCACCAATGGATATATCGATATGACAATTAAGAGATTGCACCAAAAAACACATGACGACAGTTGCATTCTGTTCAAAATGCATTACAGAAATATTTTCACAGGCGATCCCGTAACTAAAGCAGGAACCTTGATATTCGGACCAAGGTCGAGAGAAGCGAGAGTTCCCCGTTTGATGCCAAATCTCCAAAGACGTCCTGAAAGTTTTCGATTTCCATCTAATGATGTATTTACTCTGGCATTCACTTTTGGAAAGAATGGGACAGCTATAAATGAATCAGATTTTCACTCTGACTTAACTGAATCAGTTATAGGTGAGTATTTATTAAGTAATGCAAAGAAAGTAGTATAATGTAAAGTAGTTATTATTAGGTTGTTGTGAAAATTCCTGACTGGATTTCACTTATGACTTTATTCATAAGTTAAATTATTTTTCACTCTTTATTAAGAGGGAAATTATTCCCTCTTAATGAAGAGTGAAATTTTTCACTCTTACGAAAAAAGTCATTTTATTCTTCAGAGTTATGCATGTTCAAAAAGTGATAAACTATTCTTTAAAAATCAGATCTGAGAGTGAAATCATTCCTTCTTAATGAAGAATGAAATTTTTCATTCTTACGAAAATATAACACATTTCACTCTTTCAGAGTTTTACATGTTCAAAAAATTATATTCCACTCTTTAAAAGTCAGATCTTACTTTTCCTATTTTAGAGACTACTTGATGGATTTTTATTTAGTATAAGATATAAAAGAAATTTACGTTAAAATTATTAAAAACCATATTCAAATCCTCTTGTACAAGTGCTTCCAGCTGCTTCCCGCAGCCTTCATCAGGTACGCTGTAAGAACTAAGAACTGCCGTGGGTTTTACTGCTTGCTTCCTTCCAATTTCAATTGGCTCCGAGTTGCATGAATCTTCATTCTCCAAAATTTCGACAGCTTCACGTTCTGTGACA
This sequence comes from Salticus scenicus, assembly GCA_963930645.1. Lineage (NCBI taxonomy): Eukaryota > Metazoa > Arthropoda > Arachnida > Araneae > Salticidae > Salticus > Salticus scenicus. The sequence continues at coordinate 57,012,357 of OZ005662.1, read as the reverse complement.
TAAAATTAATTATTATAATGAGCTAGTTTAGAAAAGTTTTTCAAGTCTATTTTTATGTTTTCCTTCTAATTTATTTTGGTTAAAGTTGTCGTTATTTTACTATATTTTATGTCATTTTCATGTTCTTTTATACAAGCAAAAACACCGGGACAGCAATTCCTACAGCATACTTGATGAAGGCTGCGGGAAACAGCTGAAAACGCTTGAACAAGGTGGTTTTAATATGGTTTTTAATAATTTTAACGTAAACTTTTAGATAAAGATTACTTTTAAATGTTTTTAAATTGAGATAATGTTTTTAAATTAAGATTTTAAGTTTTCGTTTTTATTATTTTAGGAAATGAATGTCTAGTCCGTAGAAATATTAGCTGCCAGGAAATTGGCGAACTCAGCAAGAAATATTTCAGTTCTAGGACTTTCATCTGGAAGATACTTGATCTAAAATCCTCAGACTGCCAAGTATACAGTCCACCGTTTTCTTTTGGAAGAGCCACTTGGATTCTGAAAATGAACTTGAACTGGCAAGTCAGAAATTCAATAAGACTAAATTTCGTCGTAATACTTAAAAGGCTAAATTCTCAAATCTTACGGCATAATATTAGTCTACAAATTCATTATGGTTGCCCTAGAAATACTTTTCACAAATCATTTACTTTTGATGAACTTCGCACAGAAGGACAAGCAATCCACATTCCGTTCATGGGAAAATTGGAAGAGGAGTTATCCCTAGGTGTTTTGCATTTTGATATTGATATACAAATGAAAAAGGATATAATAATTGATTCATACTCAGACATGGAGCCAAACGAACAAATTGAAGGTAACTATTGGGTGATTGCAAAAGCTCGATCTATAAGCCATCAATGCAATCATCTCTATGATTGCATTGATGACTTATTACACACGTGATTAAGGTCATTATATTCCAGGAATTAACATTGAAAATATTACTGGGAGACTACATATTGGCAATTGTACGGCAAAGATTTACTATTCTATTCTTTAAATTTAGAAAACAGTTTCATCAGTTCCGCACGTTTTGACAGATCTGAGTAAATTGAACCGTGTTTTTAATGTTTCTCTCTTTGCCGATCACCAAAATGAATGTTTCTTGAATAAAGTCATAACTAAAAACAAAATATGGGTTTAGCAAAACAACAGAAAAAGCTAGTATGTTGTGGCCACCACCAGGGACCGATTTACTCACTTGGAAGCCCAGGGCACTCATGTTCAATGGGCCCCTTTTCCTCGTACTTTAATATTACAACAAATAAAATGAACCACATATTTTTGATTCACACATCTAGAAATTATCTTCGCTTTTCATTTTATTGGTAAGAGTAAGGCTTGAATAGATCCGATGCTTATTTATCAGATCAATGTACATCGTGCCCATGTAGAGTTTGGAATGCAACATTGGTAGTATGCACTTGTATTTGTGTTTAGCTAAAATATTACAATTTTTTTCAGGGAGCTGATAGTTTCCTTGAAAGATCATACTGCCTATTTATAAAACAGCACAGTAATATCTCCACCCATTGACGGAAAAAACAAAAACAACCATCATTATAGCAAAATTTGGAATTTTTTCATTTTATCTATCTTTTTAAATGTATGATAGAATTTCTTGGAGGCCCCCTCAGTGTGAGGGCCCAGGGCACATGCCCTGAATGCCCTGCCTTAAATCAGGCACTGGCCACCACAAGACCTTTTTTTTTTCTGTATTTTCCGATACAAATTCACTCACAAGGAAGCATTCAAAAGGTGTCGTCTTCAAAAAATATTGAAAAAATAAAAAAAATATATGTAATTCTACTCTTCATAAAACACCAGAAAGTGAAAAAATTATCGGCTGAAATGAATTACAGTGACCACAAAAAATTATCAAAATTAAGCATATTTGGCGATTTCACACTGTCAGGCGATTGATTTTGAGTACTTGGCGGAGAAGCGAAACACGGTTCTGTTCGTACACGGCAATCTCGACACTTGCGAACGTATCGCCTAACAGCGCTAAATCGCCAAATATGCTTAATTTTAATAATTTTTTGTGGTCGCTGTAATTCATTTCAGCCGATAATTTTTTTTCACTTTCTGGTGTTTTATGACGAGTAGAATCAGATATATTTTTTTTCAATATTTTTTGAAGACGACACCTTTTGAATGCTTCCTTGTCAGTACAAACAATTTATTAAAATTATTGTTTATTAAAATTATCTTCCATTATGAATGCAGGCGATTTTATTCTCATAAAAGTAGAACACTAAATGACCAAAAAAGTCGATTTTATGTTCTACTAACAATATCTTAAAAAAAAAAAAAAGAAAAGAAAAAAAGTATCGAGTTTTCACCTCATTTAAGATCTCCTTAGTCAAAAAACGTGGTTTGTGTGTGTGTGCATGTGTGTGGAAATCTTTTGACTGTCATATCTCCAAAACTGATAAAGGTAAAATGACAAAACATCAGAATTAAGATAGGTCTAGTGTACAGACTATTTTTTAAATATTTGGAGGAAAATGGAAGTAGGACAATGAAAACCGGAAGTGAAACCATAAGTCCGAATCTCAAAAACGGCTCTAATGATTTTCTTCAAAGTTGCTATATAAACACCTTATTAAATGTCCTTTCGTATGTATTAGTCGGTTACTTCAGGAAAATTGATAGGCGTCCTGTATAAGTAGGATAATTTGAGATCTCGTAAGGGCATTTTTTTTTTAAACTGTTGTACGATTTTCTTTCTCCTAAACTCGCCATAATAACTCTCTTACAGATATCCCTTCGTATGTAGCTGTTATTTTCTGCACAACAACTGAGTCTGGCAAATCTTGGTGAAAGTCGGTTTCTCAAAAACGGCTCTAAGGATTTTCTTGAAAATTGCTACATAAACCCCTTTCCAGGTATCCTTTCACATGTATTACGCTATTATTACAGAAAAATTAACAGTTATCCGAAATGCACTGTTAAGAATTTCTGTAAATTTAATGTAAATATTTATCCAGAGCCTCTGTAAATTTGCAGTAATTCTTCGTTAAAAGTGAATAATCGAAATTCTCAATCTTTATTCTGTATTTTTAACCTAAATTTATTATTTAATTTTGTAATTAAAATTGAAAATGACTGTTTCTTCTTTAGAAAAAGCATTCTAAGTCCGAAATATATTCTCCCCAATAATTAATTAAATCAATATAAGTTATTAAAGTGAATGTATAAAATAAGTTTTTTAACGTCTCCGTTTATTTTTCTCTGTAATTTTACGTAAGACTTAAGATAATACATTACACAGAGTTTTCTGTTGAAATTTTTAACAGTGTAGGTAGGTAGTTTTAGATCTCGGAAATGGGTATTTAAAAAAAAAACAGTTCTATCGACTTTTTTTACTTCCATTATCCTACTTAGGTAATGGGAGTATTGTATTCAGTCCTAAAATTCGATATCGAGTTTTCATTTACATGTTTTAAGGTCTCTTGAGTCCGAAAAAGTAGTCAGTATGTGTGTATGTGTGTTGGGAATCTTCTGACTATCATATCTCCGAAATTAATGAATGTAGACCGACGAAATTTTAGAATTGGGTTAGGTCTGGTATACAGACGATTTTTTTTTTTTTTTTTTTTTTTTTAACCTTTGATGAAAATTGGAAAACCGGAAATGGAACTTATGAAATCGGAAGTAGAACCGGAAGTTCTTATCTGAAAAATAGCTCTAACGATTTTCTTCAAAATCGCTATATAAATACCCTATCAGATGTTCTTTCGTACGTAACAGTTGGTTATTTCATGAAAATTGACAGGCGTCCTGTATAAATAGGTCAATTTGAGGTCTTGCAAGTGCGTTCCTTTTAAAAATGGCTGAAAAATGGCTGTATGGATTTTTTTTTTTTTTTTGCGTTTTTCAAACTCGCCATATTTACTTTCTTTTAGATAACCTTTCGTATGTAATTGTTGTTTTCTGGTCAATTAGGAAGTTTGTGAAGTTTTGGTGAAAGTCAGTACCTCAAAAACGGCTCTAACGATTTTCTAGAAAATTGCTACATAAATCCCTTCGCATGTATTACGTAGTTATTACAGAAAAATTGACAGTCGTCCTGAGTAGGTAGGTCAGTTTTAGATGTCAGAAATGGGTATTTGAAAAAAAAAAAAACAGCTCTACTGATTTTTTTATTAACTCACTATGTAAACTCTGTTTATACACATGTATCAGTTTTCTGTCACAGGAAAATTACTTCTGTAACTTAAAAATTTTTGCGATGATAAATTTTCAAGTGGCAGCCTGATTCCAAGCAGCCTCCGCTTGAAACAAACTGACGGAGCAAATTCGTCAGCGAAGTCATTCAAGATATTTGTAAGATAAGTCCTCTATTCAACTTTGGTTTGAAATAATTCTTTGTTTTTTCTCGTAATGACTAATTTTCAAGTGATACCCTTAATTTAATGTACCCGCCACATTGAAACAAAATAGCGGATCTGATTCATTAATAATCTTGGTTAAGACCTTATATGTTACCGGCAAAGTATGAAACGCCGGCATTCTATAAATGCCTATAGGCACTGTATATAATGCCGGAAGTTTTTACCCAAAGTAGGAAACATGAGAATTATTACATACTTTCCCTAGGCATTGTAAATAATACCTAGACATTCTATACAATGACAATTACACTGAGAAAAAATTCTGTAACTGACATCTAGAATCTAAATTGTGGCTCTAGAAAAAATAGTTCCATGTCATCCTTGTAAATTCTAGTCCCCTTGGAAAACGAGTTCTAGAAGCCCCTATTAGAACTCTAGAGCGATTACCTATATTATCGAGGGCAAAGCTATTTAAAATCTCTGCAAATAAATGAGACTACAAGAAGCGGGTTTCAGCATCTATAATCTTGGTTTATTACCCAATTCTAGAAAATCAAGTGAAACCCTCTCGCAATACAAAAGATTCAGAATATTCAGAATGTCGTTTCATCATTTAGAAATGTGTAAACTAGAAATTATCTATCATTTTGTCTATTCAGTTTATTGGTGTGTCTTATGCGCATAGTTCCGAAATCTATATTTCTAGCTAAGGAATTTAGAAAATGGCCACATATTAATTCTAGAGAAAGGCGGTATACTTTTTTTCTTAGTGTACTATTTAAGCAAAGTATGAAAAAAGGTACTAATAAGGCTGTTACATAAATGACGTGCATTTCTCAAAAATACAAATGTTATTCTGAGAAAATAATGATAGTGCTATTCAAAGAATTTATTCAAAATACGTAAAGAAAAATAAAAGTTGTACAAAACAAAATTTATGCTTTTCTTATAAAAGGGGAACAAAATTTTCATATAAAAAATAGGAAATTAAAATTAACCTACTTGGTGCAACATGGCAGGCTTGAATGACATTTTTGAATTACATTTCATGGCATTTTTCACGCAAAGACATTTCATATTATGGCATTTTGTTTTACATATACATTTGACGAATCCTTGATCGCTTTCACTGGACTGAACAATTGCAATTGATCAGAGAGGAATTTCGTGGTTAGGAATATTTTCAATTATAAGCAAGTTCTTAGAGTATAAAGTGAATTGTGATGTCGCATATACTTGTTTTAAAATTCTTTCGGGAGTTCGAAATCGGTAGAAATCATCCTCTGTCACACTCATTACAACTGCCAACATATTGCGCAATTCACCTCGCCCCTTGTCGCCGTCAGAGGTAGGAACTCGCACAATAGTTCCCAAAGAAGCATTTGGAATTTTTTTTTTTCAAATTCATTTTCTTTACATAAAAATTTAAGCGAATCCGATCTTAAATATGCTTTTTACAATGTGGATTAATATTTTTCCAATATTATCTACTTGGAAACAAGATTGAAGAGCAACATGATTAATGAATTCAATCTAAGATATTTGTAAGATGATTTAACTGTCCTAGTTTGGTTCCATTTGTTTCGTTATTTCGAAAGATATCTTGATAGAGAATTTTCCATTAAAGATTGATGGATAGATACATTAAATTAAGTAATTATAATTGATCGATTTCTAAAAAAATTAACCTAAAAAAAAAAAAAAAAAAAAAAAAAAAAAGGAGTACTAATTTAACAGTTGAGATTTTTTGAATAAAAAAAGGGGATTTAAAAAAGAAAAAAAAAAGAAAAAAAAAAAAGAAACAAACAAACAATAAACAATTAATAAAAGTGGACTCATATTTCCCCATTGAATAACATAGGCTTTGACTGTTGGGGAGGTTAGGTATTGTGCTCCATTAAACTCATGTTAAGAATCATGTTGCCATAAGTTACTACGGGAGAATAAAATATCACACCAACCTCTGCATTCAAAAGTTTAATTTCATAAAAAAAACCTTTAAAAAAAAATCTTCAAAAGATAACTTTCTCTTTCGGTAAAATTAATGTAAAACTGATCCGCACCAGACCCTCAAAGAGGTTAACCTTCGGCTTCCCAATCCGGTGCAGCAGAGATCAGAGAGTAATATCAAAGACTGGGGTTCGATTTCTGGCATAGACATTTTTTATTGTACTATGGAATTAATTTGCCTAATCCTCAAACATGTGTAGGCAACAAACTGCAGTTTATTGTAGTATATGACATCCTGATCTAAAGTTTGCCAATAATTATGCTTCTAAATATAGTATAAAATTTTCTTAATTCCTACTTTAAATCCTTTTTATATAAGTTATTTAACTCATAATTTTGATTCGTAGAATTCTCAAAAGGAATGTCTAGAGGAAGTTCGGAATCTATAGCATCCTCCAGCAGAGACTCGTATGAAAGAGAAGGTAAACTTTTAAATGTATTGAAATGTGTGAAATTGTTTTTTAAAACAATTGTGATTGTAAAAAATTGTGGGAATATATATATATATATTATAATATGGGCTGAAATTACACTCCTGGATATAATTATAAGACAACATAAATATTTTACAAAAAAAATCTGGAGTGACTCCACTCGATTTTCCGAACATTGAGTAATTAACAGTTTTGTAGATAAAGTAAAGAAAGAGGAGTTGTTAAACAAACAAAAGAGAGAAAAACATAATAGAGCGTTTGAGTATTTTTCTCCATATATTGCACGATGTTTTATTTAACGCTACTGAACTTTGAGCCCATAGATCATAATGATAAAGAATTTTTCGTTGTGTCCCCGTAAAAACCTATAAATGTTCACCAAAAATTCACTAAAATGCTTATAGTTAGTGCAACAGTGATTTATAAACATTTGATAAACATTTTCAGCTCAATTGAATGAGGCGTTCAGATGCTACCGCACTTTTAAAAATTTGGTCCCATAGGCCATAATGATAAAGAATTTTTCTTTGTGTCCCTGTAAAAAAAACTGTAAGTGCTAAATTCACCAAAATCTATACAGTTGGTGCCTGTGACCTATAACATGTGTACAAATTTTTTGCTCAGCGTTAGACACTAAGCAAATACAGTTAATAAGGGATTATGACGCTATCACACTTTTAAGAATTTGGCCCCATAGGCCATAATAATAAATAATTTTTCTTTGTGCTCCTGTAAAAAACTGTTCGTGCTAAATTCACCAAAATCAATTAAGTTCGTGCAACTGTGACCTATAACATGTGTACAAATTTTTTGTTCAGATTAATAAAGCGTTTAGACGCTATCGCACTTTTAAAAATTTGGCCCCATAGGCCATAATGATAAAGAATTTTTCCTGGTGTCCCTGTAAAAAAACTATAAGTGCTAGATTCACCAAAATCAATGGGATTCGTACTATGGTGACTTACAATATATGTACCAACTTTCAGCTTATTCGAACAAGGCGTTTAGACGCTAGCGTGTTCACTCACACAGATACACACACACATACATACATCATCGTAAAATAGTGAAAACGGACTCAGGGGACCTTGAAACGTATAGAAACATCAAAATCTCAAATTCGGATTTTTCACATGATTACAATACTTTCCTCACTATAGTGTTCAGAAAGTAAAAAAAAAAAAAAAAAAAAAAAAAAAAAGGGAAATATTGGTTATCCGCGATTGTAATGAAATGCTCGCCCTCTGGTGGGCTAAGGTGAAATTATCACACCACTGCATATCCTCATATTATGCAATCGATTTTCCATGATGAAATGGCGGAGAAAGAATAATAATTACACGTGGCTGTTATATTTAATAAAAACTGCAGTGTTCAGAGAGCGCCATCTATCGATCATTACAAACGCGGATAGTCAAATACCATCTAGGATAAAAGTTCAGTCAGCTATTTAAACATTATAATGATTAATGTATGATTAAAGATTAATTTGAATTATTTTGGGATAAATTCAATATTTCAGCTATGGACATATGAATATAAGACAGGTATGTCTTTCGTTTGAAAGTAAGCTCCAACTATTTATGAAAATAAGGCGTACGCATTCACGACGTCACATCTTGATAAAAGGTAAAGCTGCTGACCGGTTTCAAAACTTCAGAGGAGTTTGAAAAATACCACGAGGCACAAAATTGAATGAAAATGAAAACTGGAGAAATTTGGCATTTTCATGGAACCGCTGCTTCAAATAACTGCATTTCGAGAGCATTTGGAATCTTTAGATGTGCTGTTTCAAATATTTTAAAGAGAGGAGACATTGGTTCTTAGAAAAAAAGATTAGGTCGTTCGTTCTTAGTGTTTATCTTCGAGAAAAAAAACGGCATGTTTCTTCTTTGGCTATACTCGAATTAGAATATCAACTGCAGTGATCAAGGACAATTTGAAGCTCGCTTCTTCGAACCAAACAATATCTAGAGTGCTATATAAAAATTCACATTGTAACGCGCTAAGTTCAAACTCTTACGAATATATTGAATAGCCTATCGATATTGAGCTATCTTCCCTATCTTTTTAAATAATATAGACGGCGCTGTCGCCATTCTTGGCAAACTATCTAATGATATTTTGCCAATCCATAAAGTGAAGTGAAAACATTTTGATTTAAGAAGTTCGTCAGTTCTTGCTAAAAGATGTAGACGTTTTTCGTGTAAGACGCCTGTGGGGCCATGGGCCACAGGCAGTGGCCTGTAAGAAGTTATATTCGTCTTATGTTCTATTTACTGCGCGCGATGTATATAGTTATTGTAATTGTGCTTTATTTTAATTAAAGTATTAAGTAATAGGATTTCGGATTCATTCTTCAATGTTCTATCGTGGAATATCTATTATAACATACAAAATACATTTGAAATTGAAAAACAAACCTCCCCTCCTCCTGAAACACACACACACACACACAAAAATAAATAAATAAATAAATAAATAAATAAAAATAAAAATGAAAATAGCGTTTGAATTTTACCAAATGAACTATAGCCCGAACCTGTAAGTAGTATAGTTTTCGTATTTCAGACGAAAAGTATTTCATCTGGACGATCAACGTGGCATTCATTATTAGTGGCATGACCTACACTGTAAAAAAAAAAAAAAAAAAGTTTTGTTTACTGCAGTTTGCTGCCAGAAAATTTCTGTAATTCAGAAAAATACGTTCTATCAACGAAATTTTTCCGTATTTTTCTGAATTACAGAAATTTTCTAGCAGCAAACAGGACTTTTTTATTTTGACAGTGAAGACGAGCTTTTCTGACAGTGTGCCTAGCTTACTTTTACATCAATTATTTTTCTTTATGATAAAATTTGGGGTTAGGTTTATGATTATGTAAAGGAGTGTAATGTGCTATTCGTCTTGAGTAATCTTCAAATATGTGTATTTAACAAATTGTGGTTTATTGTATGTGATATCATGAACTAAAGTTTGCCTAAAACTATACTTCTAAACAGAATATAAATGTTTCTTAATTCCTACTTTATTTTTTTATATATAGTATATAAATTATCTAACTCACAATTTTAATACGTAGAATTCTCAAAAGGAAGGTCCAGAGGAACATCGGAATCTATAGCATCCACTAGCGGAGGTTCGTATAAAAGAGAAGGTAAACTTTTAAGTATGTTAAAATGTATGAAATTGTTTTAAAAAATTGTAATTTCATAAAATTGTGCGATTATATTTGTTCTATAATATGAGTTCAATTTATATTCCTGTACATAATTAGAAGACAACCTTAATATTTTACAAAAATAGGAAGTATTGATTGTAGTCAAATACCATCTAGGATAAAAATTCAGTCAGCTATTTAAACGTTGTAATGATAAATTTATCGCCTTAAAGATTAATTTGAATTAATTTCGGATAAATTTAATATTTCAGCTAATGGACATGAGTATAAGAGACGCGCCTTTTGTTTGAAAGTGATCTTCAACTGTTTATGGAAATAAGTAAGTACGCATTCACGACGTCACATCTTGATAAAAGATAAAGCTGCTGACCGGTTTCAAAACTTCAGAAGCGTCTAAAAAATACCACGAGGCATAAAATTGAATGAAAATGAAAATTGGAGAAATTTGGCGATTTAATGGAACCGCTGCTTCTAATAACTGCCTTTCGAAAGCATTTGTAATTTTTAGATGTGCTATTTTAAATATTTTAACGAGAGAAGACTTAGAAAAAAAGAATAGACACTCGCGTGCGATGGATTTTTTTTTTTTTTTATATCAAAGAAAGACAAATATTGTCTTGTCTTATAACATGCAAGAATTCTGCTTCATATGTTAATGACAATGAATGGAAATACTTGGAAAGTTCGGGAAATTTTTATGTGAAAAAACTACACTTTTCTGCAGGATAATTCTGCGATCCATGCATCAAAGCTAACAAAATTGTGGTTCTCTCAATAGAATATTGTTCTGCCATGGTGAATTTGCTCACCGGATTTGAATCCCATAAAAAACATGATAGGGATGCAGTTGAGCATCGATGGATCGAGGCGTTTATCATAATGGAAGAAAATTTACAAATGTTGAAGAACTTAAGAAAGCAATTCTGAAAGCTTGGAAAGTTATATCCAGTGATATTTTATTAAAGAATAAATAATACCAGATCGCATTTTCAGGTAATTAAACACCTAATTGGCTCCGCAATTATATATAATTTATGTATTTTACGCAAACCTTGCTGTATTGTAATTCTGTAACCATAATTATTTTTGTTTTTTCGTACCGTACAGTTCTACGAAAACCTTCTCATTGTAAAAATAAATGCGTGAGTTTATGAAGCAGTTCTTATTGCTATTCTTCATATTCTACAATCACTCCAAAAATTCTTTCCTCAATTCACGGAAATTTTACTGGTAACAATGGTGCCGGAATATTTCCGTTATTTGACAAATATACGTCTCTTTTTTTCTCTTGTCAATTGAAGAAATTTCAATCTATCTTTTTCTTCGTTACATGAACGACACTTTCCATTATTTGAATCTTCTTTCTTTCTTTCTTCTTTTTTTTTTTTTTTTTTTTTTCTTTTTCAAAACTTTACAATACGGTGCGATACCTTTTTATTTACGTTTGAAAAAGATTAAAAGATTATAAATCAGCGCTGCCGCATCGGATTGTATTTTTACCTTTTTACCTTTTTATTTTTCTTATTAATATAACGTTAAGCAAATAAAAGAAATGTAATCCTTATTTAAAATTGAAAAGTAAATTGCGGTTTCAAATTTTTATTATGCTCGTTTTTCAAAAACATCTTTTCTTCTTTTTAAAAATTTTAAGATGTTTACGTAAATAAATCTTTCAAAATTTGTCTTTAAGGAAAGATTTAAAATTTAGGCAACTAAATTTTGAATCCACCATAGTGTAATAAAATACCTACTTTCAGGTGTTGAAAATAGGATTTTGGTATTTGTATTTGGCGATGAGAAATTTGACTTTTTATTTACCCAAATGTGTTAACAATGGATTTTTGAGATTTGAGAGACTGAATGAAGTAGCCCCTCGATAATTTTATTAAAACACAGCTTACTTCAATCTGTACAAAAATTTTCTCTTATAACGAATAAAAAGGAAACGGATTTTTCTTCAAGGAATGAAAAATTTCCGTCATGTGACAGAAAATAAAACAAGGGATATTTTTACAAATAACGAAAATATTCTCTCATATAAATGAGAATATTCGTCAATTAACGGAAATATCCCGGCAGCACTGCTGCCAGTAAAATTTCCGTGAATTAAAGAAAGAATTTTTAAGTGTGTAGAGGGAAAGTCAGTGCATAAAATTACTATTACGCTGGCGTACAAGCAATTACTGAATTTTTCCTTTCCTCTCCTTCAGATTTTTGGGAAGAATTTATGGAAAAGTAACGTTTCCAAGGTGTACGGAAATTGTTCGTTGAAAAATGGGGAATAATTCACTGTATAAAGACAAGTTTTTCTGACCGTGTGCCTAACTTACTTTTACATCAATTATTTTTCTTTATGATAAAATTTGGGGTTAGGTTTATGATTATGTCTAGGAGTGTAATGTGCTATTTGTAATGTGAAGTTTTGCGCCTTGAGTAATTCTCAAATATATATAGTTAACAAAGTGCAGTTTATTGTATGTGACATCATGATCTAAAATTTGCCTATAATTATGCTTCTGAATAGAATATAAATGTTTCTTAATTCCTACTTTATTATTTTATATCTATAAATTATCTAACTCATAATTTTGATTCGTAGAATTCTCAGAAGGAAGGTCCAGAGGAACATCGGAATCTATAGCATCCTCCAGCGGAGGTTCGTATAAAAGAGAAGGTAAACTTTTAAGTGTATTGAAATGTATGAAATTGTTTTAAAAAATTGTAATTGCAGAGAATTGTGTGATTATATTTGTTTTATAATATGAGTTTAAATTACACTCCTGTACATAATTAGAAGACAACATAAATATTTTACAAACAATAGGAAGTATTGATAGTAGTCAAATACCATCTAGGATAAAAATTCAGTCAGCTATTTAAACATTGTATTGATAAATTTATCGCCTTAAAGATTAATTTGAATTAATTTCGGATAAATTTAATATTACAGCTATAGACATGAATATAAGACACACGCCTTTCGTTTGAAAATAAGCTTCAACTATTTATGGAAATAAGTGCGTACGCATTCACGACGTCACATCTTGATAAAAGATAAAGCTGCTGACCGGTTTCAAAACTTCAGAAGCGTCTAAAAAATACCACGAGGCATAAAATTGAATGAAAATGAAAATTGGAGAAATTTGGCAATTTCATGGAACCGCTACTTGAAATAACTGCATTTCGAAAGTATTTGGAATTTTTAGATGTGCTATTTTAAATATTTTAAAGAGAGAAGACTTAGAAAAAAAAGAATAGGTCGTTTGTTCTTAACGTTTGTCTTCGAGAAAAAAATGGCATGTTTCTTCTTTGGTTAGTCGAATTAGAATGTCAACTGCTGTGATCAAGGACACTTTGAAGCTCGCTTTTTCGAATCAAACAATACTAAAATACTATATAAAGATTCACATACAAAATACATTTGAAATTGAAGAACAAACCTACCCTCTTCCTGAAACACACACACACACAAAAGAAAAAAGAAAAAAAGCTTGAACCTGTAAGTAGTATAGTTTTCATATTTCAGACGAAAAGGATTTCATCTGGATGATCGATGTGGTATTCATTATAAGTGACATGACCTAAGAACAGTTCCAGATATCCAAATGAGCCGCCAAAGCGTCAAATAGAGGGAGACACACGTGTGCGATGGATTTTTTTTTAAATCAAGGAAAGACAGCTATTGTCTTGTCTTTATATATGCAAGAATTCTGCTTCATATGTTAATGACAATGAATATCAACTTGGAAAGTTCGGCAAATTTTTATGTGGAAAAAACTACACTTTTCAGCAGGATAATGCTACGATCCATGCATCAAAGCTAACAAAATTGTGGTTCTCTCAACAGAATATTGTTCTTCTGTCATGGCGAATTCTCTCACTGGATTTGAATCCCATAAAAAATGGGGATTGCAGTTGAGCTTCTTCGAGCCGTTTATCATAATGGAAGAAAATTTACAAATGTTGAAGAACTTATGAAAGCAATTCAGAAAGCTTGGGAAGTTATGTCCACTGACATTTTATTGAACTTAAAGAAATCATGCCAGATCACATTTTTCAAGTTATTAAACACCAAAGTGGCTCCACAATTAAATATAATTTATGCATTTTAGGCAATCCTTGCTGTATTTATAATGCTGTAACCATTACTTTTTTTATTTTTTCGTGCAGTTCTATGAAAATCTTCTTACTGTAAAAATAAATGCGTGTATTTATGAAACAGTTCTTGTTGCTATTCTTCATATTCTACAATGCCTAGCTTACTTTTACTTTGGACTTCGTGGATACCCTAAGTCCCCGTGGCAGAAACACGGCGACACAGCGACAATGTCGCAGAAACAGAAATGTTCTTGCAGAAAGATTTTACTTATGTCAAATAAATTTTGCCATTGTGTTTAAAAAAAGAAAAAAAAAGAGAGAGAGAAAGAGACTCAAAGAATGGTTTATAAATTGTTCTGCAGAACAAATTTTCGTTTCTGCAGATACGTTTCTGCCGCTCGTGTCGTGTGTATTTCTTGTATTGCAAAAAGATGTTTTTTCGAAAGAATGTGGCTTTGCGACCATTTTCCGAATTTCATATTTCATGCATTTTCAGATTCATGCATAACAAAAATAGCTGTATCCAGTGATTTTTTTTTTTTTTTTTTTTTTTTTTTATAAGTGCGTGATTGCTGCTGTACCGATTTTCATACATTTTCTGATTAGTGATTTTTTTTCTTTAATGTATGCGAAGCTTGCATACGTACGTGGTAGTACAGTCGGTAACAAAAGTGTCCGAACACTAGCAAAAATTCCTATGGAAAAAAAGTACACTTCATACGCTTTTGTTAAATAAATCCTTATCGAATCATGTTCTTACACTGACTAAGAACAGGATGCGACAAGGATTTATTTCACAAAACCGTATGAAGTGTACTTTTTTACATAGGGATTTTTGCTAGTGTTCGGACACTTTTGTTACCGACTGTAAATACACGTAAATTTTTAAAAGCTGCATTAATTTTAATGTTTGGTTCAAACTATGCAATATATTTCACAAATATATACAGAAATAAGACTATGGGGAAATTTGTAATGTCTGTAGTTATACGCAAAATAAAAAATGAAGCTTCAAACCTTGCTTCAAAAAATAGAAAATTAAGAAATTAATCTTAAAAATACTTTATTGACTTTTAGCATTTTATATGTAGTAAAATATCTTAGCAATAAATATTAATGGATATCTTAAGTTATAAAATTGGTAACTTTTCTAATTTTTTTCTTTAATAATCATTAATTATTTTAATTGTGATTAAAATTCTTAGCTTTAAATTTTGTTGTTTAAGCATATGAAGTCGTTAAAAAAAATTATTAATTTATTTTACAAAAATACTCTTATCATTAGTTTCTACAGCTTGTTCATTTCAATTTTTAAACATTTGAATTTTTAAAAAATGTTTATATATATATATATATATATATATATATATATTGTAAGCAAAAGGAATTTTATCTTATAGTAGTTGTTTTGAATAAATGCTAATTAAACAGCAAATGCTTTTATTTATTTATTTTTGTTTACTTATTTGTATAGATATCAATATAAAATATTACTTTTAATTGATTTCTATTTATTTCATTCATCTGCAATCATTATTTTCTATTATAGATATTATCCATGAAATCTGTTATATTTCCCATTTCAACATTTCTTTAAAAATTGAATGTTTCACTTGCCTCAATCTTTATGAAAATATTTCGACTATGCTTTGTCTATATTTGTGTTACTTAGACCTTGTATTCTGTTTTACTTTATGTATTTAAATGATGGTATAATTATACATTCTGAATTCTTTAATGTCAAATCACATTTTTTAGATTTCAACTACACATCTTTATGCTATTTGTATATAATATAAAAATGAATCTTGTGTATTAGAATGTTATCTTGCATCTTTCTAATAATCTGAAAAACTATCAATGTTGTAAATTATTTATATTTCATTATAATATTCAGTATTCTATATTAATTTTTACTTTTAATTTGTTGTATTTTAATTTTGAGTTCTGTATTACATTTTATGTTGTTTGGTTTGCACCTTACGAAATAAGTGCATTTAAGTACATATATTTAATATAAAAAAAGTAATGAAATTTTAAAAGTATTTGTAACATTTGTTTAATTTAGACATTTCATGATTTAAATGCCTTAAAAAAATTGCAGATTATTTTTGATGTGTTACTGCATTTTATGGTTTGAATTCATTGAATATTTTATAAACAATATTGTATATTAATGTGAACAAAAAATCTGAAGCAATTAAAACCAATAGATTTATTTTCACCTTTCTTAAAGAAAAAAAAAAAAAAAAGAGTATTTTCTTGCAATAGTGCAGATATGTGCATTTGTGCCTAGTTAAAATTTAAATACATTGGTTATACTGAATATTATTTACTATTTAAAAATAATTTATTTTGAATTCATAAATGTTAACTTCACAAACTATTCCTGCAGAAAGATTTCGGTGTTGATGAAGCTTGTCGCAGAAAACATATTAAATTTCTGCCACAGGGCCCTAAGTATCTGGGACAGTCGGTGTTGGGGCGCGCAAGCTCGCCAATTGTCTTACTTTTACTTTATTTCCTTTTCTTTATGATAAAATTTGGGTTTTGTTTATGATTATGTGAAGGAGTACAAAGTGCTATTTGTAATGTGACATGATTTGCATCTTGAGTAATCCTCAAATATGTGTAGTTGTTTTATGTGACATCATGATCTAAAATTTGCTTATAAGGTCATTGTGCCTAAATGCGATAACCCATAAATGCGACAAAGTTCTTCTACTGAAAATCTAAATGCTTAAATCACAAACTTATAAATCATAATGCAACATACACATTTCAAGAACGGTTCGCGAAACTTTTCATTAAATTTTAAAGGTTTTTTCTAGTAGAATTTTCTTTTGCAGTAAACATTGTCCATTATGGCTTTCCGACGTCTTTGCCTAATTGCGATGAAAAATTTTCAAATAATAACTGTAATTTTATCCTTTAATCTTTCAAGGTCAAATAACCACTGTTACGTCATGTGCTTGAATACCCTTTATACCTACCAGAATAAAATAAAAAAAAATACTACATTTTTTTAAAAAGAAGGTTTTAAAATTTTTATCGCATTTAAGGGTCTGTTTACACCATTTTCCTAAATGCGACAAATGTTATCCCTTAAATGCGGCAATTTTTACAGTTGATATTTTAAGGGAAGTTTAAGCATTTTTTCCTTTTTAACACTTTCCAACAAGGTTTAAAAGTGACTTAGGCTTGTCTGTCCCTCTGTCCGTCTGTCTGTCTGTCCGCGCTCTAATTCCTGTAGGGACACCCGAAAGTATTCCAAAGCATTGTGTTCTATGAGAGGTATTGCTGTAAACCATATTTAATACCTTAACTGTATACAAATCTTAGTGAAATTGAATCATGTTATTCAAGTTCACTATCGGATGTTTCATATATAAAATGGAATAAATACCACCACTAGTTTGTACACAGGGACACTCGAAAGTACTCCAAAGCATTGCGTTCTATGAGAGGTATTTCTATAAACCAAATTTTAATAACTTTACTTTCCACAAAGTTTAATGAAATTGAAATATGTTATTCATATGCACAAAAGAATGCTTTGCATAGAATATAGCATGATTAGCATTACATTTACAGGGCCACACAAAAATATTCAGTTACATTAAGAGCTGTTCATAAAAATTTGCTATAATTTCAATTTCGTTTACATTAAGCGTTTTTAACATTGTCTAACAATTTTCATCTGTGAATATAATTTCAATTTAATTATCTGCCTGTTCGTCTGTCCGCGCTCTAGCTCCAGTAAATATTTATGTAATTTCTTGAAACTGATATATGTTATTTAAGTTCACTATCGGATGTTCCCTACTGAAAAAGGAGTTAATATCTCTACTGGTTTGTGTACAGAGGCGCCCAAACCTTTTACAAAGCATTGTGTTCTATGAGAGATATTTCTATAAACCATATTTTAATACCTTTACTGTACACAAACCTTAATGAAATAGAGAAATGTCATTCAAGTTCACTATCGGATGTTTTATATATTAAATGGAGTAAATACCACCACTGGTTTGGGCACAGAGACACTTGAAAGCATACCAAAGCATTGCGTTATATGAGAAGTATTTCTATAAACCAAATTTTGATAACTTTACTTTCCACAAAGCTTAATGAAACTGAAATGTGTTATTCATATGCACAAAAGACTGCTTTCTATAGAATATAGTATGTTTAGTATTAGTTTTACAGAGCAACAAAAAGATATTCAGATACATAAAGAGCTATTAAGAAAAGTTTTAATACCGTTACTTTACACAAATCTTAATGAAATTGAAATATGTTATTTAAGTTCGCTATCGGATGTTTCCTATGTGAAATGGAGAAAATATTACCACTGTTTTGTGTACAGGGAGACTTACAAGTATTGCGTTGTATGAGAGATATTTCTGCAAACCAAATTTTAATAACTTTACTTTGCATAAATCTTAATGAAATTGAAAAATGTTATTCATATGCAAAAAGGAATGCTTTTTATAAATACAGTATGATTAGTATTAATCTTACAGGGCCACATAAAAATATTAAGTTACATTATGAGCTATTAATAAAAATTTGCTGTAATTGCATTTTCTTTTACAATAAGCATTTTTAACACTTTCTAACAATTTTTAAGCGCAAATATGATTTTAATTTGGTTATCTTTCTGTCCGATTGTCTGTCTTTCTATCTGGCTCTCGTCCCGAGAGTTCTTAAGTATTTTCAGAATTTTGAAAAATTGATATATGTTATTAAAGTTCACTGTGGAATGTTTCCTATTTAAAATGCCATTAATATGTCCTACACAACGTGTTTGTGTACAGGGAACTTCCAATGCTTTGCGTTTTAGGACAGACATTTTTATAAATCACATCTAAATAACTTTCTACTGTAAAAATTATAAATAAATTGAAATGTATTTTAATATTCTAAAATAATGTTTTGTATAGAATATGATATGATCAACCTTCAGATTTACAGGACTACACTAAAATATTCAAATACATTAAGGGAAGCAATTATAATCTAACGGCTGGATTTTCTTTTGCATTAAGCCTTTTTAACGTTCTTCAACGATGTCTGAGAGCGGTTTTAAATTGAATTAGTCAATCTGTATATTTTTCTATGCTTCTCTCCTTTGTTTGATAATGCAGGCAAAGAATATTGAAAGTTATACGACACAACAAGCACGTACAATTGGAGAGTATTAATAACCAGTGCGTACTGCATGATTTTCAGTTCTTTTTTTAACACTTTCTAGCTAGGTTGAAAAGTGTCAATGACTTCGGTTTGTCTGTCTGTCCGCAGTCGAACTCCTGTAAATTTTCATGGAATTTCTTGAAGCTGATATATCGTATTCAAGATCACTATCGGATGTTCCCTATTGAAAATGGAAGGAATTCCTCTTCTCATTTGTCTACAGGGACACCCAAAATTTTCCAAAGCACTGTGTTCCATGATAGATATTTCTATAAACCGTATTTTGATACGTTTACTTTAAACAAATTTTAATGAAATTGAAATATATCATTTAAGTCCACTTCCGGATATTCCCCATGTAAATTGCAGTAAATACCATCACTGGTTTGTATACAGGGACATCCAAAAGTATTTAAAAGCATTGCGTTCTATGGAAGGTATTTCTAAGCACCAAATTTTAATGATTTTACTTTGCACAAGTCGTAAATATATATATATATATATATTATTCATATGCACAAAAGAATGCCTTCCATAAAATACAATATTATTAGCATTATATTTACAGGGCCACACAAAAATATTCAGATACATTAAGAGGTATTATTGGAAAATTGCTTGAATTGCATTTTCGTTTACAATAAGCGTTTTTATCACTTTCTAAGTGTTTTTAACACTTTCCAATAAAGTTGAAAAGTGTTAATGACTTAGGTTTGTCTGTCTGTCTGTCCGTGCTCTATCTCCCGTAAATATTCATGGAATCAGAGTTACACACACATACACTACTCAGAAAAGAAGAGTTAAACACGGAGTTACACACTCTGTTATAAAAAGGCAAAGTTACACACACAATTACACACAAACTGTTAATAAAAATGCTGAGTTACACACACAATTACACACAAACTGTTAATAAAAATGCAGAGTTACACACACACTGTTAGCAAAAATTTAGCGGTACACACAGCGTTACACACATTGTCAAAAAAAAAAAAAAGAGATTTACATACGGAGTTACACACACTGTTAATAAAAAGGCGGAATTATACACAGCAAAAAATCAGTGATACACGCAAAGTCGCAAAGTTACACACATTGTTCAAAAAAAAAAAAAAAAAAAAAAAAGAATTGAACATTGAATTACACACACTGCTAATAAAAAGGCAGGATTATACACAGAGATACATGCACTGTTAACAAAAAGGCGCTGTTAATAAAGAGTTACACACCGAGTTACACACACAGAGTTAATAAGAAAGCAGAGTTGCACACACACTTTTAATTACGTACAGGATTACACACACTGTTAGTTACACATAAGTAAAATTACACACGTTGTTTGCTAAAAATCAGCGATACACACAGTGTTACACACACAATGTTAAAAAAAAAACTGTTAATAAAAAACAAAATTACACATGGAGTTACATACACTGTTAATAAGAAAGAAGAGCTACACACACACTGTTAATTGCATACAGGGTTGCACACACAGTGAGAGTTTCACATAGCGTTACGTACACTGTTAGAAAAGTTCAGCAATACACACAGAATTACACACACACTGTTAAAAAAAAAGAAGAGTTACACACTGTTAACAAACAGCAGATTTAGACACAAAGTTCCACACACTGTTAATAAAAAGGAAGAGTTACACACACTGTTAAAGGCAGAGTTGCACATAGAGTTACACAACATTTTATCTTGAAATAGTTATGTGGTATTAAGTATTTTATAAACTATAAAAAAAGAACGAAAAATCATGCATTACACAATGATTATTAACACTTTCCAACTGCACGTAATTGTTGTATCTTATAACTTTGAAAGTTCTGTGCCTAAGTTATCACACAACAAACAAACAGCTGAAAGGCATACATACAGACTAATTGAATTCTTAATCATTCTTAAACACTGTTTGAAAGTGTTAAAAATGCTTAACACAAAAGAAACCGTCGCCCTTCGATTGTAATTCCAGCCCTTAATCTATCTGAAAATTTCAGTGTAGCCCTGTAAATTTGAAGGTTAACAAAATCATATTTTATACAAAACATTATTTTAGCAAATTAACAATAAATGACAATTTCTTTATGATTTTACAGTTGAAAGTACAGTATGAAAGTTCTTTAAATGTAAATTATAAAAATGTATGTCCTAAAATGCAACGCATTGGCATTTTTTGCGCGTTCCTGTACATAAACATGTTGCACAGTACCTATTAATGCCCTTTTTATTTGGGAACATTCAATAGTGAATATGAACAACATATATATTTTTTTAAAAATTCAGAAAATATTTCCGGACGCTAAGTGCGGTACACGGACAGATAGACAAATAGAGATTCGGGCACATAGATACAGAAATTGAAAACACGTTAAGACTTAAACAAGAAAGAAAAATCATGCAGTACCTATTGATTAGTAACACCTTCCAACTGTACGTAATTGTTGTATCGAATAACTTTTAATATTCTTTGCCTACGTTGTGAGGTTGAGACGTCAGAACGTCACCACAGTTGTTTTATTTAATTAAGCTGGGTCCAGCAAAGTAGAAAGTGGGGACGGTTAAAATCGCTTCGTCGCCAGTGACTCGGCGAAAGTTGAGGTCGAGTTAGCTTTGTGTCGGCAGGGTGCTGCAATGAAAGACTTAGATTTTGAATGTTAGATAAATTAGACGTGATTTTAAAAGGAGGGATTGAAATGAAGAGAGAGGAGGATGTAGAAGAAGTATAAAATGGCGATGGTTTTAGTAGATGGGAATGGATGTTGGAGGATATCATAGTGGATGTTGGAGGATATTATAGTGGATGTCGGAGCATATTATAGTGTGGATATTGGAGTATTATAGTGGATTGTTGAAAGTCTTACTTTGGCGAATATTGAGTAGTAGAAATTTAGATGAGTGAGGAATAAGTCATGATGAGTGTTAGTACGAGTACTTGCTAGCGCTCGTGAAAGTGAATTTCGATCTGTAGCGAATCCTCTGATCGAAAGTGAAGTCGCAGCAGTGAAATTACGAGTGCAACCGCCGCTACACCTTCAATTGCTTGCTGGGGTGAGATATTTAAGATAATCTAATTTAATTGTTGATATATATATTTTGATTGAGTAATACACTGACTGAGCTAGTTTAATTGTCAGGCCACCTTCCCCATTAATCTACTCAAATAAACTTTAGTTATTGTTAATTCAAGTCTTGTGTTCTCTTACTTATCCATTTAGTGATCTAATTAAGTTAAGATGGTGTTTGCGTCAACGCAAACTTTACAACGTTATCACACAACAGACAGAAGGACTGAAAAATATACAGATAGACTAACTGATTTTAAAATTACTCTTAGGCATTTTGGAAAGAGTTAAAAAGGCTTAACGTAAAATAAAATGCAGCCATTAAATTATAATTACAGCTTTTGATCTCTCTGAATATTTTAGTCTAGCCCTTTAAATCAGAAAGTTAATCATACCATATTCTATACAAAATATTATTTTAGAATATTAACAATACATTTCAATATTTTTATGATTTTTGCAGTAGAAAGACTTAACTTTCAAAAAATTCTGTCCTAAACCGTAATGCATTGGCATTTTTTTTTTGTTGTTGTTGTTGTCCCTGTGAACAAACTAGTTGTACATGACCTATTAATGTCATTTTGAATGGGGAACATTCTATAGGGATAAAGTTTATAAAAATAACACTCATAAAACACAGTGCTTTCGAATGCTTTTGGGTATCCCTGTACACAAACCAGAAGAGATATTCACTCCATTTTCAATATGGAACACCCGATAGTGAACATCAATAAAATATATCAGTTTCGAGAAATTCCATAAATATTTACAGGAGTTAGAGCGCGGGCAGACAGACGGGCAGACAGATGGACAGATACACAAACTGAAATCATATTCACACTTAAAAATGTTAGAAAATGTTAAAAACGCTTAATGTAAACGAAAGTGCAATTCTAGAATTGTTTTATCAGTAGCTTTTAATATAAATGGATATTTTTGTGTCACCCTGTAAACCTAATGCTAATCATGCTATATTCTATGCAAAGCATTTTTTTTCTGCATATAAATAACATATTTCAATTTCCTAAAACTTCGTGGAAAGTAAAGTTATTAAAATTTCATTTATAGAAATATCTCTCATAGAACGCGCCCACCAGCGGCCGAGCGGTTCTGCGCTCAAAGCTGGTAGACGTGAGATGCCGGGTTCGATCCCCGGTCGCGCTCGTCGACCTAGCCGTTCGGAGTTTTCCGTGGTTTCCTCCGAAACTTGCGTAAATACGGGCTAGGACCCCTTAGAAAGACCTCCACGGGAGGCCCTCCCCCTCAGGCCTAGGACCCCAGTGTTGTCAATCGGCCTTAATCCCTAACACCAACACCAACACCTCTCATAGAACGCAATGCTTTGGAATACTTCTAAAAATCCCTGTACATAAATCGGCGGTGGTATTTCCGCTATTTTATACAAGAAACATCCAGTAGTGAACTTGAATAACATATTTCAATTTAATTGAGATATGTCTACAGTAAAACCAACAGAAATAGCTCTCATAGAACACAATGCTTTGAAATGCTTCCGGGTGTCTGTGTACACAAACCAGTATAGGTATAAATTCCATTTTAAATAGGGAACATCCGATAGTGAACTTGAATAACATATATCACTTTGAAGAAATTCCATAAATATTTATCAGATTTAGAGCTCAGACAGACAGACAGGCAGACAAAGAGGCGGACAGGCAGATACACAAAACTGAAATCATAGTCACCCTTAAAAAATATTAGAATGTGTTAAAAACGCTTAACATAAACGAAAGTACAATTCTAGCCATTATTAATAGCTCTTAATGTAACTGGATATTTTTGTGCCACCCTGTAAATCTAATGCTAATCATGCTATATTCAGTGCAAAGCATTCTTTTGTGCATATAAATACCATATTTAAATTTCCAAAAACTTCGGGGAAAGTAAGTTATTAAAATTTGATTTATATAAATATCTCTAATAGAACGCAATGCTTTGGAATACTTTTGAGTTTCCCTGTATATAAATCGGTGGTGGTATTTCCTCCATTTTATACAGGAAACATCCAATAGGGAATTTGAATAACATATTTCAATTTCATTAAGATATGTCTACAGTAAAGGTATGAAAATATGGTTTATAGAAATACGTCTCATAGAACACAATGCTTTCGAATGCTTTTGGGTGTCCTGTGCACAAACCAGTAGAGGTATAAACTCCATTTTCCATAGGGAACGCCCGATAGTGATCTTGAATAACATATTTCAATTTCATTAAAATATGTCTACAGTAAAGGTATGAAAATATGGTTTATAGAAATACCTCTCATAGAACACAATGCTTTGAAATACTTTCGGGTGTCCCTGTACACAAACCAGTAGAGGTATCATATTCACCCTTATAAAATGTTAGAATGTGTTAAAAACGCTTAACGTAAACGAAAGTACAATTCTAGTCATTTTTTTTTTAATAGCTGTTAATGTAACTGGATATTTTTGTGCCACCCTGTAAATCTGATGCTAATCATGCTATATTCTGTGCAAAGGATTCTTTTGTGCATATAAATACCATATTTAAATTTCCAAAAACTTCGTGGAAAGTAAAGTTATTAAAATTTGATTTATAGAAATATCTCTAATAGAACGCAATGCTTTGGAATACTTTTGAGTGTCCCTGTATATAAATCGGTGGTGGTATTTCCTCCATTTTATACAGGAAACATCCAATAGGGAATTTGAATAACATGTTTCAATTTCATTCAGATATGTCTACAGTAAAGGTATGAAAATATGGTTTATAGAAATACCTCTCATAGAACACAATGGTTTCGAATGCTTTTGGGTGTCCTGTGCACAAACCAGTAGAGGTATAAACTCCATTTTCAATAGGGAACGCCCGATAGTGACCTTGAATAACATATTTCAATTTTATTAAAATATGTCTACAGTAAAGGTATGAAAATATGGTTTATAGAAATACCTCTCATAGAACACAATGCTTTGAAATACTTTCGGGTGTCCCTGTACACAAACCAGTAGAGGTATCATATTCACCCTTAAAAAATGTTAGAATGTGTTAAAAACGCTTAACGTAAACGAAAGTACAATTCTAGCCATTTTTTACTTTCCGAACACTATAGTGAGGAAAGTATTGTAATCATGTCAAAAATCCGAATTCGAGATTTTGATGTTTCTATACGTTTCGAGGTCCCCTGAGTCCGTTTCCACTATTTTTACGATGATGTATGTATGTGTGTGTGTATGTGTGTATGTATGTGTGTATGTGTGTATGTGTGTATGTCTGTGAGTGAACACGCTAGCGTCTAAACGCTTTGTTCGAATAAGCTAAAAGTTGGTACGTATATTGTAATTCACCATAGTACGAACCCTATAGATTTTGGTGAATCTAGCACTTATAGTTTTTTTACAGGGACACAAAGAAAAATTCTTTATCATTATGGCCTATGGGGCCAAATTTTTAAAAGTGTGATAGCGTCTAAACGCCTTATTAATCTGAGCAAAAAATTTTTACGCATGTTATAGGTCACAGTTGCACCAACTGTATAGATTTTGGTGAATCTAGCACTTATAGTTTTTTTACAGGGACACAAAGAAAAATTCTTTATCATTATGGCCTATGGGACCAAATTTTTAAAAGTGCGATAGCATCTAAACGCCTTATTCAATTGAGCTGAAAATTTATATGAATATTATAAATCGCTGTTGCACTAAATATAAGCATTTTGGTGAATCTAGCATTTATAGGTTTTTACAGGGACACAACGAAAAATTCTTTACCATTATGATCTTATGGGCTCAAAGTTCAGTAGCGTTAAATAAAACATCGTGTAATATGTGGAGAAAAGTACTCAAACACTCTATTATGGGTTTCTCTCTTTTGTTTGTTTAACAACTCCTCTTT
Source organism: Salticus scenicus (assembly GCA_963930645.1). NCBI lineage: Eukaryota > Metazoa > Arthropoda > Arachnida > Araneae > Salticidae > Salticus > Salticus scenicus. The sequence goes on along the minus strand of OZ005662.1, from coordinate 56,986,147 downwards.
CTTTACTTTATCTACAAAACTGTTAATTACTCAATGTTAGGAAAGTCGAGTGGAGTCACTCCAGATTTTTTTTAATAGCTGTTAATGTAACTGGATATTTTTGTGCCACCCTGTAAATCTAATGCTAATCATGCTATATTCTGTGCAAAGCATTCTTTTGTGCATATAAATACCATATTTAAATTTCCAAAAACTTCGTGGAAAGTAAAGTTATTAAAATTTGATTTATACAAATATCTCTCATAGAACGCGATGCTATGGAATACTTTTGAGTGTCCCTGTACATAAACCGATGGCGATATTTCCTCCATTTTACACAGAAAACATCCTATAGTAAACCTTAATAACATATTTCAATTTCATTAAGATATGTCTACAGTAAAGGTAGGAAAATATGGTTTGTAGAAATACCTCTCATAGAACACAAATGCTTTGAAATACTTTCGGGTGTCCCTGTACACAAACTAGTAGAGTTATAAACTCCATTTTCAATAGGGAACGTCCAATAGTGATCTTGAATAACATAGATTAGTTTCAAGAAAATCCATAAATATTTACGGGAGTTAGAGCGCGGACAGACAGAAGGACGGACAGACAGACAGACGGACAGACAGACAGACAAACCGAAGTCATAAACACTTTTCAACGTTGTTGGAAAGTGTTAATAACAGTTTTCAACCTTCTTTGGAAAATGTTTATAACATTAAAGTAACTCCCATGCATTAAATGCATTATCGCATTTAGGGAGTTTGAACATCGCATTTAGGACATAGTACCTTAAATGCGACAAAAATTTCCTAAATGCGACGCTGGTATATATATTCATAAATTACTGATATTTTTTTAATTTCTTGAAAAAAAATGACACAAAACACTAGTTTCGAACTATGAGTATAATATTCAACCATTTTTTCTTTCTTTGCATAATTATTTGTTTACTAAAATGTCATAAGTTTCCTAAATGCGATAAACTTACCAAAAATCACGTCGCATTTAGGCACAATGACCTTACTTCTAAATAGAATATTTTCTTAACTCCTACTTTTTTTTTAATGTACATATATATATATATATGAGTTATCTAACTCATCATTTTGATTCGTAGAATTCTCAGAAGGAACGTGCAGAGAAACCTCGGAATTTATAGCATCCTCTAGCGGAGATTCGTATAAAAGAGAAGGTAAACTTTTTAGTGTACTGAAATGTATGAAATTGTTTTAAAAAATTGTAATTTCAGAAAATTGTGTGATTATATTTGTTTTATAAAGAAATTACACTGCTGGACATAATTATAAGACAACATAAATATTTTACAAAAAATAGGAAGTATTGATTGTAGTCGAATACAATACTAAAAACGCATTCTTTTTTTTTTTTTTTTTTTTTTTTTTTTTTTTTGAAGGGGGGGAGGGGGCATTACGAAGGAGCAATTTCGAAACCCCCTTTTTAGGGCTGAATTTGTCTTGGGAAATGCGGAATTTCGCAAAACTTCGAACTTACCCGCTGGGGAAGGGGAAGTAACAAGCGGGCAAGTTGATGTCGAAGGCTGTGGGAACCCGGACTCCTCAATTAGCGAGCAGGAAAATTCTCTACCGAACACAGCGGGAACTTTAACGTAGGGTAAATGGGATTTTGACAACTCATTTAAATAGGGCCCAGCGAAGCGCGCAAAACCTGCTAGTATCGTATAAATTCAAAAGGTTATCGCTGACAGAATAAACTAATATTCAGTTCCTGTCAAAAACAAGTTGGCATAGGTGGACTCTGCTCAGTTCCCCATCATATTTATGTTCTCATAAATTTCTAGTGCGAGACATATTATAATCAGGTTAAAAGAAATGAATCTGACCAAAGCTTGATACAGTGACAGAATGAAATCCCCGCCTAATGGACTATCCACCGTTCACTTCGATATATTTATCTTATTCCAATCTATTAATTTATTTTATCAGGGTCGATTCCGTTGTTTAGTTTTCATGCTACTATTTCCAATGGAATAATCCTCAAAATTCATATTTATATGAAAAATTTACAATTTCGTTATGTTGGTAAAATCGTAAATTACGAATAATTTACGAAATTTTCCTATTAGAATATTTGTATTCAATCATGTTCAAACAAATATCATAAATGTAATTTTGAAGTTGTTTAATGTATTTATGATCTTCAAAATGGAAGTTTATGCTCAAATTTGCCTTATTCTGACATGTTAAGTAAATCGTAAATTCCAAATAACTTACGAATTTTTTAAATTGAAGAAATCGTGGTCTATGATATTCATGCCAGTATCCTAAATAATATTTCGAAAGTGGTTTGACATCTTTATGATGAAAATATCCCTCAAGATTGACGTTTATGTGAAAATTTGCTCTATTCTGCCATGTTAAGATATTCGTAAATTTCCAATAACTTACGAAATTTTTATATTGGAAAATTCATAGTCATTAATATTCATGCCAGCGTCCTAAATAATATTTCAAAAGTAGTCTGACATCTTTACGATGAAAATATCTCTCAAAATTGACGCTTATGTGAAATTTTGCCCTATGCTGCCATGTTAAGAAAATTGAAAATTTCGCGAGTTATTGGAAATTCACGAAGTAGCATATTTATAGTTAATGATGTTCATTCCGGCATCAAAACTGATATTTTAAAACTGATCTGACATTTTTACAGTAAAAAGTTTCCATTTAATGCACGTTTAAGTGAATTTTTGTCCTATTCTCCCATGTTAAGAAAATCATAAATTTCTCATAACTTACGAAGTTCTTAAATTCGAATGTTGCAAATAAATAGGGTTCTTACCAGTATCGAAAGTAATATTTTAAAACTGATCTGACCTCATTGCGACAATTTGTTCTTGAGATATCGTGTACACAGACTAACAAACTAACGGACTAACAGACACCCTACAGACAGACACCATACAAATTTTGTCATTTTCGGATTCCTCACACCTGAAAACGTGTAAAAAAGTCAAAAAACCGAGGTCGAAAATTTTCACGATTACCTAAGTTCCCCCTACCTATAGTATGATGGGGAACTAAAAATACTTATCTATGACGTTTGTTACTCATATTAGTTCCCCATCATATCATACTACAGGTATGGGGAACTTAGGTAATCGTGAAAATTTTCGACCTCGGTTTTTTTACTTTTCTACACGTTTTCAGGTTTGAGGAATCCGAAAATGACAAAATTTCTATGGTGTCTGTCTGTAGGGTGTCTGCTAGTGTGTTAGTGTGTTAGTGTGTTAGTCTGTTAGTGGGTCAGTCCGTTAGTCTGTGTACACGATATCTCAAGAACAAATTGCCGCAGAGAGGTCAGATTAGTTTTAAAATATTACTTTCGACACTGGCAAGAACCCTATTCATTTGCAACATTCGAATTTAAAAACTTCGTAAGTTATTAGAAATTTACGATTTTCTTAACATGGGAGAATAGGACAAAAATTAACTTAAACGTGCATTTAATGGAAACTTTTTACTGTAAAAAGATCAGACCAGTTTTAAAATATCCGTTTTGATGCCGGTATGAACATCAGTAACTATAAATATGCTACTTTGAAAATTTCGCAGTTTATTGGAAATTTACGAATTTCTTAACATGGCAGTATAGGGTAAAATTTCACATAAACGTCAATTTTGAGAAATATTTTCATCGTAAAGATGTCAGACTTCTTTTGAAATATTATTTAGGACACGGGCATTAATATTAATGACTATGAATTTTCCAATATAAAGATTTCGTAAGTTATTGGAAATTTACGAATTTCTTAACATGGCAGAATAGAGAAAATTTCACATAAACGTCAATCTTGAGGGATATTTTCATTGTAAAGATGTCAGACCACTTTCGAAATATTATTTAGGATACTGGCATGAATATCATAGACTATGATTTTTCCAATTAAAAAATTCGTAAGTTATTTGGAATTTACGATTTACTTAACATGTCAGAATAAGGCAAAATTGAGCACAAACTTCCATTTTGAGGATCCTAAATACATTAGACAACTTCAAAATTACGTTTATGCTATTTGTTTGAACATAATTGAATACAAATATTCTACTAGGAAAATTTCGTAAAATATTCGTAATTTACGATTTTATCAACATAGCGGAATTTTAAATTTTTCATATAAATATGAATTTTGAGGATTATTGCATTGGAAATAGTAGCATGAAAACTAAACAACGGAATTGACCCTGATAAAATAAATTAATAGATTAGAATAAGATAAATATATCGAAGTGAACGGTGGATAGCCTATTAGGCGGGCATTTCATTCTGTCACTGTATCAAGCTTTGGTCAAATTCATTTCTTTTAACATGATTATAATATGTCTCGCACTAGAAATTTCCGAGAACATAAATATGATGGGGAACTGAGCAGAGTCCACCTTTGCCAACTAGTTTTAATTTTGAATCAGTGAATATAGGTATAGTGTTGTTGGTTGTAAGTAAATACTGATAAAAATTTAACCATTTTTCTTTTATCTTATCTTTTTTTGACGAGAGGAAAATAAATTCAGTTTATTCTGTCGCCAACAACTTTTTCAATTTGACACAATACTGGATTGGGGTTTTCATATACTATTAGCTAATAAATTATGCTAATGAATTTTTTTCTAAATCCTGCGTATGTTTAGTTAAAGTATTTAAGATAAATGCTCATATTTCTTTAGATGTTTAATGTTTCTGCAGTATGTTGTGTCTAATATAGTATATGCCAACTCTCCAAAAAATGGCTTTGCATTGAGTTTAAACCCTGCATGTTATAATTTTTTTTTTTAAAAGGCCCCTTTTTTAGCAATTTGTTATAGAAACCTTCATATTTTCGTGAATGTATATGGTAACCTCAAGAATTTATACAGGCAATAAGAAGAGGCCTTATAATCACATACTACGCAGCCAGACCTTTTACACACTGTGATCCCAAACACATTTGCTTTACTTTTTTACTGGTGCGCCCATTAGCTTTGGGGCAAAACTTTAACTATAATATATGAGGTATAAGATGTTATTTCCTCTCTTATTTTACGATAATTCGTCCAGTACTATTTGAGATACTTGATAAAACATCTGAAACCAAAAATGTCCGGTCATTTAGGGAACGTTAGTTTATAAGTAATATGCACATGATTTTCTAAATTAATCATGTATTAAGAAAACAAATTAAAATGCATTAGTTTTTTGTTTTTTTTTTTTTTTTTTTAAAGCAATTTAACATTACATTGAACCTAATTTGAGCTCATAATTCTCAATACGTAAGAACGCTATTTTGTATGGTAAAAAGAAAAAAAAAAACAAAAAAAAAAACGCCCTACATTCATAAAAATTTATGCTGGTTATGTAACGGGGACTTATTATATAGGGGAATGTCTCCGGTTGTGGGCACAGGGTTGATTTTAACTTATAACTTTTGATAGAGTAGATATTAAGCAAATATATGAATAGCAATGGGAGCCTAGAACCCTTAGCTAACATTTGATGACGTAACTGTATTGATTCTGTCAACCAGAAAAAAATATTACCAATTTTTAGAAGTGGTCATTTTTGCTCCCCCCCCCCCCCCCAAGAAAAAAAAATCACTTGGTTGTGGGCACACTTGAAAGATCCGCTAAAAATAGGAAAATAATAAGAAAAGCTATCATAAATAGATAAAACAACAAAATTTCTTCCTTCTATAAGGATTCAGTGGCCGAAATAATAACAGAAAATGGCATTATTCCAATTTTATTCATCATCTTCTTCGTCCTCCAAATCAGAAAGTGCAATGCTTGCAAGTAAAATAATTTGCATGTGTATAGAGACACACTTCAAATGCACCAGACGATCATACTCGTTGCATTTGATTGAGGCTCTTGTTAGGCACAGTGGCAGTTGCTTCAAGAAGACGACACGGGAGTCGACATCATCAGATTGTTGATACTCCAATTTTTAGGTGCGTTAACTTATAAAAGAATTTAGAATTCCCACTGAGCATTTTGAAAATTGCCATTATTTTTGTGTTATTTTCCTCATATAAAAAGCTTTTCCATCTCTAGAATTACTTTTTATTTTTCAAAACGATTTTTTATGCATAAAAATGATAGATTTTAAAAACATGATACAAAAAGTAATAAAATGTAAAAGTTAAAAAAGTTTTTATGCACTAAAAACTAAAATTTGTGAACAGTTTAAATACTTTTATAAATTATTTATATCACAACTTTCATTTGCAGGATCTCCGCATGAAACTTGCGAAGAGACGCCAGAATCGCAGACATCTCTTAACAAAGGTTTGTTTATAGTGATTTGTAAAGGGCTTTACAAATACATATTCACATTCTCCTCCCATTTCTTTTTAAGACGGCGAGACTATCTCCTTCAGTCTGCAGGTTGAGCATCGTTAACTATTTACTGTAGAACAAATTGCTATCTATTAAAAGTTGCGGTCCGAATCGCTCCGAAATTTTAAATTCAGGGTCGGATGTCTATGTAGTGGAGATGGCCGGTCCGTGAAGGTCCGATTACCAGGTCGACCATGCTATTTCTGTTACACAGAGCCTAAGAGTTTACAAATACATAAAAAGGAAAAAGCAGAGTCAAAAATTGGGTTGGGATGTTAAATTTGGTTTAAGGCAGAAATTTCTTATTTTTAAATTTTTTTAAAAATTAATTAGAAAAAAAAAATACAATGAAGCAAACTGTAAAATTATATACAACTAGCAAACCCGTGCGAAATATTCGCCCTTTATTATTATTATTTTTTTTTTCTTATTTACCTTTAAAATTTAAAACTCATAAATGTTATACCAATTTCACCACCTAATTAAAATTTTAATTTACCAGAAGCCAAATTATTAATAAAATCAAATTAATATTGTACAATAGTGAAACCAAAATCATTCAAAGAAAGGTTTCCAAATAAAATTCATGGTTCACGAACCAATTTTCATACTTCCACAGGCAGTACAATTTTAATATAGGACTCCCACGACGCCTTTTTAATTTTTGTCGTCATGTTGGCGATGACTTTTTATTAATTTTGTTATTATTATTTTTTTTTAAATAAACAAAATAAAATAAAATAATTCCTAGTTTGATTATATTTTTTATGATTGTGTTTTTTAGCCAATTTATGACACAAAAGTTCATATCCTGTATATGTCTTTAAAATATTGCTAGGTTTAAAATGATGCTTGCAAAGATTCTGAAGAAACAATTGTATAAAAATACATTTTTTCGTAAAATAATCTCATCAGACAGCCGTCGTCATTTTTTCTTAGTAGTCCATTGAGCTAAGTCCACGTGCTTAAATATTGTCCATGTATAAATATTATTTTTTTTTATCCTCGCGTATCGTATCGTTTCGACAAAAAAATAATTGAAACTGATCCACGTTAGAGAAATATTACATAGACAGTATAGGACTTTGAAGATTGTTTCTCATCGTTTGAAACTTGAAAAAAATTGCTAAAATGGTGACTAAACAAAATGAAAACATTTCCGATGGAAAAATTTAGAGTTCAACATTTTCTGAACCAAACATTATTATTATTATTATTATTATTATTATTTTATTATTTTGTTTTTATTTTTATGTAAAAAATATCTTTAAAATAGGAAAACATATCAAGATCAAAATTGGAAGTGTACAACTAGATGTTATAAGGAACAAAATTATAAACTTGCAACATTCTAAGACCAACTGTTTTACCAAATCATGAAAAACTGCAAAAAAAGTTACAGACATCTTGTCAAATGCGTCCAAAAATATCCTGTCGTACTAAACTAAATAATGCAACTATCAAAATTTGTTTTTATATCTTTGTTATATAAATTTTAGTATTTCAAAAAAAAAAAAAAAAAGTTTCGAAATCATCTTTATTTTTCTCTTGCAGAATCATCATGGGAAGCATACAACGAGGAGCAAGACTCGCCAAAATCCATTAGCAGAGGTTTGTTTGAAATATGTTTTAAAAGTAGTAATTGTAGAAATACTTACTTTCGTTCTGCTTACACTTCCCTATCTCTTACTTTAGAATTTCGGAATGTTTACTTCTTATAAAATCCTCTTTTTATTTTACACTTGTAGGGTCATCAAAGGAGACAGACAATGAGCATCAGGATTCGCCAACATGCATTAGCAAAGGTTGGTTTACAAAATTTTGCAGAGAGTTGAATATATATTTGTTTTCATTCTACTTACGTTGCCCTTTTCCCCCCAAATTCTTATGTACTTATTCTCATCTGGAACGGTAGGTAAATTTCTGAATGTCACTCTAGAAAAAAGGAGAAAATAAATTATAAATATCAGTCGTAGCGTTACAAATAAGGTACTAAATTAAAGGGGCGATTTTTCTGAATCCAACGGATTAAACAGCTTACCGATGGGACAATTAGGTTTTTTTAAATTAACTAAAGTATTAAAATTAGGTGGCAACTGTAAAGAAGTTTATTGTCCGTGAAATGGTTGGATTTCCGTGAAGGTAGTGGAATAAAAATATAGTACATCGCTAAACACAATAAGCCAGGCAGGAAATCCGTATAGTCTTTTAAAAGAGTGCCACTTGACAAAAATAACAGCAGTCATTTCCAATAAAAACAGTTTTTTTATTTTTATGCTAAAGACATGAACAATCAAGTAAGCACTTACACGGTTCTCGTAGAATTCTCTAGGCCAGAGAGAGAGGGAGAGCAAACTATGAGAGATGTTTCTTACGCCAGTACACAAGAGATATTGACAGTTTGAAAGCCAAAGGTGTACTAAATTGCATTCCCCAATTCAATCAAACCCGAAATTAACAAACTAATGCCAAATAAAGCGCCAAAAGAATGTTCTAATTGATTAATTTAAAAAATTTAATCCGTTATCCAAAAGACAAAGACAGGCTTGGCAACATAAATTATGCCAAAAATAATTACTTTTTATCGGCGAAAGGAATATATCATTAAGAATTTATTTGTTCTTTTTTTATTTTATTACTATTATTAAAAGAAACGAATCCAGCATCTGTTGACGCCAATGAGATGAAATAACTTATTATGATAGCACAAATCACCGGAAATGAAATACATTTCGCAACTTCTGTATATATTAGAAAGTAATTTAGACAAATTATTTTATCTATGATTAAATGAGATATTGAAACCTAACGTTGTTGAAAAGGGAAAAGTACCTATTTACAAATGAATAAGTCCCTTAGTAAAAATACAAGTTAAATTAAATAGAGATTGACTTTTATAATAGAAGGAATTGATTTCAGAGGAATTACAGAATAAAATTTCTTTTTTTATTGGAATAAATTAAATTAAATTAAATTAGATTTTATTTGTTAAATGAATTAATTAATTTTATAATTATCTATACATATAAAAGAGTACTTCCACTCACTCACTCACTCACTTACTCATCAAAGCGCAGCGAAATCTATTGGAGCTACTGATTCGAAACTGGGTGAGATTGTAGAACATATAGTGTAAGCACCCCCTAAGAAGCGATTTTGCGAAATTCGCCTCCTAAGGGGGAGTAGGGGGCAAAATGTGATTTCACAAAAACCTTCATATCTCAAAGAAAAAAAAAGATATCTGTAAATTTTTTGCTTCAAATATAGCTAACACAAATATCTAAAAACCGATTTCTGGAATTTCAGAAATTCGGTCTCCAAGGGGGGAAAGAAGGCAAAACGTGATTTCACATGCACAAAACGTGGTTTCACATACTCCTATATTTATACTAAACAGATATACGTGAAATTTTTTGCTTTAATATATAGCTAATACAAATACCTAAAAACCAATTTCTGGAATTTTAGAAATTCAGCCCCAAGAGGGGGGAGAGGGGGCAAAACGTAATTTGAAATAATCCTTTATATCGCAAAGAGAAAAAAAGATATATGCGAGATTTTTGCTCTAAAATATAGCTCCCACAAATACATAAAAACTAATTTCTTTAATTTTAGAAATTCATCCCAGGTGAGGCGGGAAAGGGGGGGGGCTATAGGGCAAAAAAAACAGAAATACAACTAGACAGTTCAAAATTTGTACAGATAGGTTTTAGAGGCCTGCAAGTCGAATAAGGATATTTTCGAACGTGTAAAGTTATTAGGAGGGTCAGAAAGGGGGGGGGGGCGGAGGGGCGAAAAATAAATAAAATTAGAGTTAGACCGTTCAAAATTGGTACATAGAGGATTTTGATACCTACAAATCGATTGAGGATATTTTCGAATTTGTAAAGTCATTAGGAGAGGCGGGAAAGGGGGGGGGCGGAGGAACAAAAAATAAAAATAGAGTTAGGTCATTCAAAATTGGTACATACAGGTTTTTGATACTTACAAATCGATTGCGTATATTTTCGAATTTGTAAAGTTATTAGGAGGGGCAAACAAACAAAAAAAAAAAAAAAAACAGTTAGGTCGCTCAAAATTGTTACAGGGAGGTTTTTGATACCTACAAATCAATTGCGGATATTTTCGAATTTGTAAAATTATTAGGATAGACGGGAAGGGGCAAAAATATATAAATAAGAGTTAGAGCGCTGAAAATTAGTGTTGTTAGGTTTTGAGGCCCTATAAGTCAATTGCGGATATTTTCGAAAGTACAAAATTATTACGAGGGGGGCGGGCGCAGGGGTAAAAATAAAGAAATTTAGATAGAATGTTGAAAATTAGTATTATTAGGTTTAAAAGTCCGAGAGAACTATTGCGAGTATTTTTTAAAGTCTGAAATAAGTAGGAGGAGCGGGAGCGGTAGGTGAAGGAGCATGCGCGCCGTGTGCGACAGTATACGCGGCCGCAGGCAGTGGGGTTCTGGACCGATTATTCCACCGATGGGAGAAGATTTTTTTTTTATGTTTTTCCTTTACGATAATATAGTGATTCATTAAAAGTGTCGAACATAAATGCGCGCGCGCAGCGCACAATGGCCTGCGCTGCCGAAGGCAGTGGGGACCCGGTGCAACATTTTTTCCAATCAGGATTTTTTTTTTTTTTTTTTTTTTTTCGCATGATAAAAATTAATGCAATTTTGAGAATTCATTAACTATAGTGATTCATTTAAAAATAGTGACCAGCGAAGCGGGCGTAGCCTGCTAGTTCTTAATAAATTGACTTTTTTTATTTTAAATTATAAATTGAATTATTTAGAAGTGAATTAAATATTTAAAAGAACATATGTGTGAACTTGTTCTCACAGCAACATCAGAAGGTTATATGGAAACCGTTTGGAGAGAAAAGAAAACATCTGCTACTCATTAAGTCATATGTTTTTGAAGTGGGATTAAAAATTGAAGTTTTCATGTTTCTTCAAATTTTCTGTCACGAACACAAATATTAATATACAGCCTGTACAACACAAGACCAACTTGCAGTTCGAATCAATTTTGGTTAATAAACAAAAAAGTTACTTTTTTTTTTCCCCCAAATTAAATTTTATTTTAATTTCGAAAAGATTTATGTAATAAGATACATTAAGAATTTGGGTTTTAAAAGTTTTTTTTTAAATATATTATTATATTGTAATTTTTAGCATTTCTGCGTATTTATTCTTTACACAATATTGCTATTAAATTTTTCCCTTGTAGAATTATCCTGCGAAGCATACAAAGAGCAGACAGACTCGCCGTCGCCGATATCCATTAGCAGAGGTTTGTTAGCAATTTTTTTAACAGAGTTGCGTAAAAACTTACTTTTCTTCTACTTAAATTTATGTATATGTTTTTATTAGCATATCTGAATATTTATTTATTTATTTATTTTTCAAAATAATCTCTTTATTTTTTCATTTGCAGGATCATCAGGTGAAACATACAAAGAGGAGCCTGATTCGCCAACATCCATTAACGATGGTTTGTTTGCAAAGTTTTGAAAAGAATGGACTCTTCCCAGTTTCGTCTGCTCAGTCATGTGATAGAGGAAAATGAATAATCGAATTCAATTAAATATTGTTCTTAAGAACAAAAATGTTAATATTTAATATAAAATAAAATAAAAGTAATATTGTGCATTTGTAAACAGTAGAATAGTTGTATTTGTAAATTTAATAATTTTTTAAAAGCACTTTATGTGTTTATTTATTTTCAACTGTAAGAATCGATTTTTGTATGTTCTAGTGTAACTGTTACATTAACTGATCAGGTGATAAATAATAGCTTGTCTTGTGGAATGTTTATGGATTATAATTTGAAATTTTAAAATGTTTAATTTAATTTTATTTAATTGCATAAAGTTGTTACAACAAGTTAATGAACTTAGTTACTGGTCTAAATGGATTTACGCAGTACGATATTGCACTGTCACTGATTTAAGTACCAAAAATCTGAGTATTTAACATGTTCTACATGAACATTAGTAACAAATATAAACTAAATGATGATTGTAAATGTATACAGCAAACAAAAGATGATGAATAATGATATAAAATGGATTAAAAATGATGCTGTATTAAAAAAAATAACACAGATTAAATACGATTGATCAAAAATAAGAATAGAAAATACGTTATTTCAGCAATCGCTATAGATAAACAAGACTTCGTCTGCTATTTGTTTTTCCTCTGTCATGTGACCTCTGACGTCAGGTGGGAAGAGTCCATTGTAGAAATATTTGCTTTCGTTATACTAACATTTCCATTTCATTAAGCATTTATGAATATTTATTTCTTACAAAATCCTCTTTTTATTTTTCACTTGCAGGATCGTTAAAGGAAACGTATAAAGAGCAGTCAGATTCACCGACAACCATTAGCAGAGGTTCGTTCGCAAAATTTTAAAGATATATTTTTTTTCGTTTTGCTTACGATTTCCTTTCTGTCATTTATAGCACATAATACTTACTTGTATATATACAATAAGGGACAAAAAAAAATAGCCGCACTTGGATATTTTCCTTCTCTTTTTCTGCAACACTGTAACGATGCCACAAAAAATATTAATTTTAGAATGAAAATCAAAAAATATTTTAATACATAAGATGGCAAAATAATTAAATGTTAACGGAATACTGGTAGGATGGTTTTTAGCAAAATATAAAATGTTTCGGCCGTTTAAACTGGAGATTTGATTTTAGACGGCTATGTTGCTCATCTAAGCGAGATGACCGCAAGTTAAAAATCAAACCTTTAAAAATTCGATTTCTATCATGTTCAATACTTAGAAAAGATTCAAAAAAATCATTTAGCAAAATAATTTCTTCAAAAACAGTGCAGCAACAATTAAACAAAGCAGGTTAAAAACCAGATGATCAGCAGAAAAAGACATAGTTAAGGATGAGAATTAAAAGTAACAATTCTTCAAACGACCAAAAATCAAAAAATGTATCAAATTATTGGGCTGAACTGGCTTTCTCTGGTGAGTCAAGTTTAATTTATTTCGAGCTGATGAATAAAGCTTGTAGGACGGCGAAAATTTGACCGACTTAAGGAAAATTGCTCTTTTTAAAATAGTGACACATTCTCCGTATATTATAGTACGGAGGTGCATAATTTTTCAAGGAGTCGAGCAAATTTTCATGCTCAAGAGATCAATTAGCTCGAAATAAAACACGGCCATTATTAAAGTGTCGCCTGATTGACTATTCTGAAGCTATCTCAGACTTTTCCGCAAACAGCATTCCAAGATGATAATGCACATTGCTACAAGGCGTCTGTGATGCGTTTATTTGATTAAAATAGTTAAATTACCTATCCATTACCATGAACACCTATAATTCTGTAAGTAAACATATCTGTTTTTCCTTTAAGTTAAATACCACAAAGAATGTTGTAGACTTTCTTCTTTACCAGACCTGCAAATAGTCCTAATCTCAATCCGCTCGAGAAGGTTTGGTCCATAAAAAGAAGGGCGAAGAGGAGGAAAGATACGAAATTTGCAGCCTTCAATTCTGCAAGAACTAGAAAAAATTATTTATGATACTTGGCTCAGTGAAATTTCTGAGATTTATATTAAAAAACTGCATAATACTATGCCATTGCTCATTAAAGCAGTAATTCCATAAGGAGATGGAATTACCCAATGCAAATTGCATATTTTTATAAATTAATTGTTTAGATCTAACAAATAAGTAGTTTTATTCCATCTATAAAATATAACTTATTTAATAAATCGTAACAAAATACAAAGTATATGATTATTATATTACGTTTAAAAAGAAAGTTTTATGTAGATTTTTATAAAGTACTTCATAAAGTGTAATAAAGCGAATTATTAAGTCAAAAATGTCCACAGGTATCATTTCATCCCGTTGGTATTATGCAAACAAGACAGTTTTATTTGTTTCAACCATTAGTTTAGAAGTTATTACAAATAAAAAACGTATAAGTCATTTTTTCTGCAGTGCGATTTCTTTTTTTTTGTCCCTTAGTGCAATGCTAGAAAAAAATATTAAGGTCAAGCGAAAAACATCCTTACTTTCGTCACATTATACAGGGTGTTTATAAAGTCCCGAACCCATTTTGATGTTTAATAACTCATAAAATAATGAAGATATAAACAAACTTATGGCATTTATTGATGGAATAACTCATATATTTTCTTTTCAGGTTTGAATATCTTTACTTTTGTAAATATCGTCTGCGCGTGTGGTTAATTTCAGATGCATGTGGTTAATTCAGACATGCTTGCCGCTACCTGGCGTGAAATTGACTATCGACTTGATATTCTCCGTGCGACGAAGGGGGCACACGTGGAAGTTCATTGACAAGGGTCATGAAACTTTTTGAGTCTATCTAACCATTTATGTTATTAATTTTAATCTATCTTTATTATTTTATGAGTTATTAAACATCAAAATGGGTCCGGGACTTTATAAACACCCTGTATTTTAATTTTATCCAAATTTAAAACATAATCCAGAAAATAACAGTTTTAATTATACAGTACATGGATGACCTAGTTTACTCGGTCTCCATATAAAAATCTTTCGCAGTTTAGATACAATCATTTGTTTTCAGATACTTATATTTCTTATTTGTTTTCCCAGAGCGGAGCGCTGTTTACCACTGAAAGCTAATTTTCTGAGATAAAGAAAATTCAAATCGAATTATTATATCAAGTCTTTAACTATAATTTCGTATCAAAATTGTTAAAGTAGTTTTCTGGAAGACCACATTCCCAGGCCTCGCAATGTTCCTAAAATTTTACACTCATTTAATTATATTGTAACCTCAAATTAAAAAAATTCTGGAGTGACTCCACTCGACTTTCCGAACATTGAGTAATTAACAGTTTTGTAGATAAAGTAAAGAAAGAGGAGTTGTTAAACAAACAAAAGAGAGAAAACCATAATAGAGTGTTTGAGTATTTTTCTCCATCTATTACACGATGTTTTATTTAACGCTACTGAACTTTGAGCCCATAGATCATAATGATAAAGAATTTTTCGTTGTGTCCCTGTAAAAACCTATAAATGCTAGATTCACCAAAATGCTGATAGTTAGTGCAACAGTGATTTATAATATTTATATAAATTTTCAGCTCAATTGAATAAGGCGTTTATATGCTACCGCACTTTTAAAAATTGGGTCCCATAGGCCATAATGATAAAAAATTTTTCTTTGTGTCCTTGTAAAAAAACTATAAGTGCTAGATTCTCGAAAATCTATACAGATTGAGTAACTCTGACCTATAATATGTGTATAATTTTTTTGCTCAATTGAATAAGGCGTTTAGATTCTATCGCACTTTTAAGATTTTGGTCCCGTAGGCCATAATGATAAAGAATTTTTCTTTGTGTCCCCGTAAAAAAAAACTGTAAGTGCTAGATTCATCAAAATCTATAGGGTTCGTGCTACAGTGACTTGCAACATGCGTACCAACTTACAGCTCATTCGAACAAAGCGTTTAGACGCTAGCGTGTTCACTCACACACATACACACACACATACATAAACACACACATACATACACACACATACATACGTCATCGTAAAAATAGTGAAGATGGACTCAGGGAACCTCGAAACGTATAGAAATATCAAAATTACAAATTCGGATTTTTGACATGATTATACAGTACTTTCCTCACTATAGTGTTCGGAAAGTAATAATACTTTTTAGCAAACTGTTTTAACGTTTAGACACTGCAAAATATTCAACAAAAATTCCTTATTGACCGTGCTGGTGGCAATATAATAAAATAAAGGTAAAATTTTAAGAACTCTGCGAGGCATCCATATCAGCGACGGCTAATTTTTCATAAAAAGAAGACAAATGAGACCGGTTTTTCATCTAATAAAGGGAGAAAAAAAAAAAAACTCTGAAATTTTGTTATTATTATTATTATTTTCAAAATATTTCCAGTGATTTCCAAGAAAATAAAGTTTATACTGTATTTCTCCCGGGGGCTGTGCGGGTAATCAGTGAATGCTAATTGTACTGAAGATGAGGGTATTTCAGATCCAAATGTCATCTCAAAAAACATACTAACTCGTAATATTTATAAAATTCATTCGAGTACTTAAAAAAAAAAAAAAAAAAAAAAACGAAGTTTCTACTTTTTTTGTCCTGAGGAAAGGGTGGTAAATGCTAAATATTCTGAAGAAAGTGACAGATTTTTGTGTTTACAATTCAATTAAAAACTCAAAAATTCCCTAAATCTAAATTTTTATCAAAATCATTAAAATAGTTTATAAGAAAACCCTGAAAAGATTATAAGAAAAACGTTTAATTATTTGCGGAGTTATTAATTAAAACGTTAACGTATGTCAGTTTATAAACGACTCAATCCTAAGCTTAAAAAGCGTTTAAGGAACGTTAAATGGCCAAATAAATTAGAAATATCGCTATCGATCCGATATTTTTTCAAATTCAGTATCAAATGAAAGGGGCGATTTTTCTGAATCAAGGGGTGCAACCCCCTTATCGATGCAGAAATTAGAATTTTTATTATTAATTAAAATATCAGATTTTAGTGGCAACACTTCATTATTTCAGTTATCACTCTAGATATCTCAGATGGATGTCTGCCGACTATTTTCCGAATAAAACAATTGCTTTTCAATTTTCCATGTACCACACGATAAAGAACTGAAAAAAAAAAAAAAAAAAAAAAAAAAAGCAGTTTTAAAACCAATTTAAGCAGAAATTGGAAATCGCCCGCTATAACTGCTCGCCTGTCTGCAGTAAAAAAATCCAAGAAACCGCTTGGAAAATAAAAATGTTAGAAAAAATATATTTATTTAAATTCGTTTTTCTTTCGTCTGTTTAAGCAAAAAAAAAAAAAAAAAAGTTTTTTTTTTTTTTTTTTTTTTTTAAAAGGGGAGTTAAAAAGTAATTTTGGCAATTTTGGGAATTTTAGACTTATTTCAACAGAAATTAGTAATCATCCATGATAGATTAATCTTTTTAGTCTAAAATTTATCGAAGTCAGAGTAAGGGGGGGAAATAGTGTAGTTATACACATTAGACTTTTGAAGTATAGTTTTCCATAAACAAGAAAAATTGAAGGAAATTTACAACATAACAGCGCCCTCTTTCGGCTGATAACAAGCAACCCTTCACTCTATATACATACAAATTAAAAAATGGCGTAGTTATGCACATTAGATTTTTTAAATATAGCTTTTTCGTAAACAAAGAAAATTACAGCATATCAGCTCCACCTTTCGGTTGATATATACACAAATTTAAACAAAATTCATAACAAAATAGCACCATCTTTTGGCTGATATACACACAAATTTAAACACGAGGAAGGAAAATAACGGTGTAGTTTTGGATATTCGATTTTGAGTTATGCCTTTTTCAGAAACAAGAAAAATTACACCATAGCAGCGCCACCTTTCGACCGATATATATACAAATTGAAACAGGAGTAAGGAAATTGTCACTTGATACTCAATCTGTAAAATTGAAGTTATTCATTAATAGATGCACCACCTGTTGTTGAGGTTATTATTTTAAATTTTGAAATGAAATTTTTATAATTGTTATTTTGCTACGCTAAAGATTTTTTTTTTCACATGATTTATAACAAACAATCTTTCGCATACTATACACACAAATTAATAAATAGTTATTTACATTTAGATTTTAAGACAAAGCTTTTTTATAAACAAGGAAAATTACAACATAACAGCACCACTGTTCAGGTGATATGCACACAAATCTAAACTTAAATAAGAGAAACAGATCCAGGGATATATTATGTAATGTCCAGCAGAAGCAGATACAACCTTTATCTAAATGGTGGAATATGCAGAATAGTAGCGCTACATCCCTAACCATATACATTCAAATATCATCAAGATTGATTTATTTTATGCACATAACATTTAAACTGTTGCTGATCATTATTATTTTGTCTTAAAATAAAATTGCACAAGATTAAATTGTTTTAACAAAGCATAAGAAATGCGAGAAGACGCCACCGGCCGCCAATTTACAAACAAATTTTAAGCTGTTACTGATTAAATATTTTTGTCTTAAAATAAAATTGCACAAGTTTAATTTATTTTATTATTAAAGTGTAAAATTATTACGGGGTATTGATTAGAGGACCGTAGGCCCCACAGGGTGGAAGTTGTCCACAGTCAGAATTTTATTTCAATGGGAAATTAATTGAGGCGCCAATAAGTGGGATTGCTGCGGTCAGAATTTTTAATGATCTTCTGCACGGGGAGCAAACAAGATGTTTCATATCATAAAACGTGGAGAGGGCGCCGCAATCGCCACAGTGTGGAAATTTGCTGCAGAATTTTCTGAGGTAATTCCCCTAAAAGAATGAACAAACTGTTGTGGGATCTGAAATGGGAATGAAATGCTGCAAACGCCACCTAGTGGAAGTTTAATACGGTGAGATTTTCCAGGATCACAAACCACAGCAAGTCGCGAAAGCGGCTAGTCCCCAATATTATTTTTTAAAAAAAGTAATAAAATGATTATCAAAAGAAATTTTTGAAAAAATCTCGGGTGAGGAGGAACACATAATTAATCGTATGGAAACACTATACTATATGGTACATTTTCTTTCTTTCTTTTTTTTTTTAATGAGATAAATAAAAAATTAGATAACGAGACCAACGAGCAACAACTCCCCTTATTTTTTGGTTTCCTTTTATTAATTTTAAATTCAAATATATATGCATGTATAATAAACGAATTTTATGGATTATATACAGTCGAACCTCGTTAACGTAAATCTCAAGGGGGATATAAAAAAAAAAAAAAAATTGTTCACGTTAGCAGTAGTTCATACTATCAGCAACTAATCTTCATATAACTGAACTAATCTCCATTTTGACGGGGTTATGGAAACAGTTTATGTTAAAAGTAATTCTCGTCAACAGTGTTCATGTTAACGAGGTTCGACTGTATTATTAAAGACGCACAACTCACTAAATAATATTGGTTTAATTATCAAAAATTATCAATTAATTATTGTTGAAAATTATCTATTAAAAATGAGAAAGTTAATTAGAAGAAGATGATAACACTAAAAAGAAGGTTATTACATCTAGGAACTGATTTCTTCTTCTTCTTTTTTTTTTCTTTTTAACTAGGTGATGAAGAAAATTCAAGCTCATCTACTGTTCTTGATAAGAAAGAAATAATTTTCTTTGTAATCTTTGCCTTTCTGTTTGGTTTCTTTCTCAATTCTTTATGTTTTTCGTACAATAAAAAGTAGATTTTTTATATATATATATATATGTTTACTTTTACACTATTACAGGCTTATGATTTCAACTTATTTAAACCCTATTATTTATGAGCAAAATGAAAAAAATAAAAATAAAAATAAAAATAAAAATAAAAATGCAGGATAAAGCAATATGACATTTATAAATGGTAAACAATCATTAAAAGTTAGAAGAAATAAAAAATAAATCATTGTTATATCGTCAAACTGAATTAGAAAAATGAAAGTAATAATCTGATGTGTTACTCACTCGACTTTCTCTTATCCTGAAATTCAATACAATAAATACAGATTAGAGATAAGATAACAAGTACTGTTATGTAAACCTATGTTAAAACAATTCAAATTAGGCTTCGGAACAGCTTTATTTGACAAATAATTCTATGTGAGAAATTTCTATGACACTTACTTTATTTAAGTTATGGATGAATCTGTTTTTTTTTTTTTTTTCTCGAAAACACATTAAATTTAAAAAATACACTAAAGAACATTTTTAAGGTACCTGCCTACCTTTAAAATGCAATTTTCGGTCAAAACTCCGATTTTCTATTTTTGGGTTGGTATTAAAGCCTGACATTTTAGTTTTCTAAATCAGTTTGATTTTTGTTTCTATCTTGCTTAGAACTTGAGTTATAGGCATTTTAATATTAGTCACTCGCCAGTTTTTTAAACCGGAAATGACCTGCAAATGTTTGTTTACATAAATGTTTTACTCAATATAAGCATCAAAATTTGTAGCTGAATATGAAATGAATTTAAAAAAGAAAATAAAAAACTTTGAAATAAATCAGGAATTTATTAAAATTATTTTTTATTTAATAGGTAAAATCTGGTTTTTAAATATGTTTTCCGCTTTTTCTCAAAATGAGATTTTTAACAATTTGCTTTATTCCAAAACATCATGACTCCAAAAGTTATAATTGAAACGTTATGAAACTCTGACAAAATACTCTAGAGGAGTTGTTTTAGGGGTAGAACTACGACAATGAATCTAGCTAAATTACATGCTGAAAACATCATGAATATACATGACAGTTCATAACTTCTATCGACAAAAAAAAAAAAAAAAAAAAAAAGTAAAAATGTTATCGTCTCTAAAATATTAAATAACATGGTTATAGTTTTGAGAGTAGTTCACTCCCTTAAGGGCCTTTCAATAATCTAAATAAAATTTACAGAATAAAAATATCTTTATTTAAATTTGACTTATGATGTTGTATAAAAGTGCTTTTTTTTTCGCAAATTTTATGCATATTTTGAGACTAAATATCAAAATATTTTTAAATTTGCATATTTTTTTTCAGGTTATTCACTTCTATCATATAATGCACATAAATAGGCAATTTTTCAATTATTAAAACAAAAAATCACCTCCGACAGTAGGCAGGCACCTTAACCCTTTCAGGGGCACTAAGTAAAAATGATTGAATTTCCTTTTAAATATATATATATCATAAAGTAAACATCCCCAACAAGTCATATTTGATGAAGAAAAAAATTCAGCATGTGGGGATTTTTTTGTGGGTGGTGGCTAGGCGTTCTAGCCACTGTGTCTATCCACCTAAAAGATGCTCCTAAAAATCAAACTAAAATTAATGATCTAAGATAATATGTAAATCTGTTGTATTTAAAAGGTGCATTACAGTATATTTACACTACCAAATACTTTTGAATAAAAAATTATTTTTCATAAAAATATATAAAAGAAACTTCAAAAAATTTTCCCGCAACTTGTCCATTTAAAAAAGTCACAGGCACATCCTTCTTAAAGTTACTGTAGTTCTGCCATCTCTATTTCAATTTTAGAAGTACACATTAACTTTTCATAAAAGTGGATAATAAAAGTAGCCACTGCACACTTAGAGAAAAATTTCTAAAGTAGGTGGATAGACCCTCTAGCCACCGCCCCTGAAAGGGTTAAAGGAAATACTATATACCATAACATTTAGAGAAATGAGGTTAAAAAAGTACATTTCAGTACTGTTTTTTTTTTTTTTTTTTCTCTTTCACTGTTTATTATTTGTTGTTATTATTATAAAGATACACAGAAAAATCTTTAATTAAAAATTTTTTCTAACAATAATGCTTATGAACATTTAAAATAGTTCAAAACTTTACTTATTAAAATTCTTTGCGACCATAGACCTTTCAATTTCGATAAGGGCCCATATCTTTTTTAGCGACTACTCTGTGCGAATTTTCGGCAGGACTGTTTGGATCTTCTTTCTCTGGCTTAGACTTCAGAAAGGTGGCGCCACGTTTGATCAAGGTTTCTTATTGGCTCGTTTCCGTTGCATGATCTAGGCTTAACAAATTTTTATAGGGTTTCTGGATTACATGCATATGATAAATTTTCGGAATTTGCCAATTATTTCACGCTTTCAAAATCTATTTTAATACTTTCATTTTTATATGTTTTACTTAAAGCTGCAGTAATTTTCTCCAGTTTTACGTTTGATGTATGTTCTTTAACACGATTTTTTATTTTAAGTTTAGTCATTACTATTTAACCCCTTAACGCGCGGCGTCCTCGCTGCGAGGACGCAAAATTTAAGATCCAGCTGCAAAAATTCATCCCGGAATTTTTTTAGCAAAAATTTACGTTTAAAACATATCAGAAAAGGCCAGTTTTTTCAACCTTAAAATTTAAAATTTCTTTTAGTTTAATTTAGTTCATGAATTCCGGTGGCAGTATAATTTAAATGATCCGAATTGTCTTGCGCCGCAAAGGGTTAACATCCTCTTTTATTGCCTATATCAATTATATTGGAATTTATAAATGTTGGGCGTTTCAGGAGAATTAAAAATGTTCTTATCATTATGGATGAGTTGAAGTATATTATTGTTAGGTTTAATTGGGATATTCATAACATAGAAATATCAGTTAACTATTTTCGACGCTTCGACACTGTAGCGGTAAAAATAGAAAAATTTCACATCTACAAGATCTAATTATCGATTAAAAACTGCACTCCAAACCCAAATACCTGACATTCTAGCAAAAATAAAACTCCCCTGCTTACTATAAACATAAAAACACATGATCATGTAAAGGGCAGTCATAAAGCATGCGATTCGAAAACATTCCTTTCCCTTTTTGTTTATATCACGGATTAAAAGAGTAGGATGTATTACGAATGTTACGGAAAGGTAGTAATTTTCATCTTACAGATAGAGGACGACCAGATCTTGGAAATTCACCAATCAGCGCGTTTTTACATTTCTGGCTGTTCGTTCGTTGGTTGTTCTCGGAAATTGGATGATGACTGGATACTACACCAGGCGGCGATCGAATCGCTTTCCTGGACTCGGCTGAATTAATGCGGAAAAAGAAGCTTCTGTTCCCGCGCTCGCTGCCCTATTTCGTTTTAATTCCTATAGACTCTTCTTCCGTGGCTTATATGTATAATAAAAATATATGCGCACGTGAGTCATGTTAATCTCATTTCGAGTAGGTGAGATCTACATGTATTTCAAATCCTATGGACATACAATGTCATCTTGGGTAAAAAATATATAGTTTATAAAACGTTCTAGGACACTGGCATAGACAAATATGCGACGGACGGAGGCGAACGAGAAAACGCTTTAGCAGTCCGGCGTGACGGCCGGGAATAGAGTGTGTTTCTTGATGACACGTATGCGTGACTGTCGGCGCGAAAGGGTTAACAAGACTATAAAAAGAGAAGTGTGATTATTGTTGATTGTAACCTAGAACTTCCCTATATCTTTACGTGCTACTTTCTACACGGTATTACAGTAAAAAATAGAATCAGATGGTAGTTTTTTCATTTCCACGGAGGTGGGCGTTGATGTAGCGTCAAATTAGACATGCAAATGTGGCGAAAACGGGCAGTTCAGAATTCCCAAAGTTTGGAAATTCTAACGACAATAGGAGTCGAGGCCCGGAACTTTTTGTGACGATTCATTGGTTTATAGAGCAGAACTGCCTCTTTTCTTATTATTTGCCCACTTTTAGCGGATTTTTCAAGTGTGCCAACAACCGGGTACAAAATTTTTTTTGGCCAAAAATGACTACTTCTGAAAATTGGTAATAATTTTCTTTTGGTTGACGGAATCAATACAGTTACTTCATCAAACGTTAGCTAAGGTTTCTAGCTTTCCATTGGTATTCATATATTTGCATAATATCTACTCTATCAAAAGTTATACGCCAAAATCAAAACTGTGCCCACAACCGGAGACATTCCCCTATATTATTCAGGTAACAACAATCCCATCGTTTAACTTTTTTTTTTTTTTTTTTTTTTTTTTTAAGGACTGAGGGCCTATTAGTCTCAATCTGGGATTTTTGCGTTGTCGATTTCGATAGTTGGACATTTGTCAAAATCTAAAATTTATGGAAAATATAATTGAATAATTTGAAAACGATGTTATAATTTGAAAAAAGAAAAAAAAAAAAAAAAACTAATAGTCCTCCGTCCTAAACTAAATTCTGCTTTTGCCAGAATTTCATCAAAATCTTTTTTATTATTATTATTATTGAAAGAAAAAGAAAAGAAAATTAATAATAATCAGTATCGTTACAAGCGATATCGAAAAAGTTTTTTTTAATAATTTTGAATTAGGAAATAAAAAGTGCGCGTGAAATTATATGAAATAAAAATAAGTAAAAAAATGAATTAAATGATTTAATGTTTGCGTATTAAAACGAGTCGAAGTGTCCTTTTGCACTGAAGACGGCACGCTTAAGACTGCCGAAACAGCTGTATGCTTTTCCAATATTTTTCTTTGGCGTTTCTGACGTAGTAATTTATTCGGGTTTTAACATTCCAACGCCAAGTCTCCTGTTATTATTTATTGAATTTCTTGAAACTGATATATGTTATTGAATTTCACTATCGATGTTCCCTATTGAAAATGGAGTTTATACCTCTACTGGTTTGTGTACAGGGACACCCGAAAGTATTTAAAAGCATTGTGTTCTATGAGAGGCATTTCTATAAACCATATTTTCATACCTTTACTGTAGACATATCTGAATGAAATTGAAATATGTTATTCAAGTTCACTATTGGATGTTTCCTGTATAAAATGGAGGAAATACCACCACCGATTTATGTACAGGGACATTTAAAAGTATTCCAAAGCATTGCGTTCTATGAGTTATATTTCAATAAATCAAATTTTAATAACTTTACTTTCCACAAAGTTCTAAGAAATTAAAATATGTTATTTATATGCGCAAAAAAATGCTTTGCATAGACTATAGCATGATTAGCATTAGATTTACAGGATGACACAAAAATATCCATTTATATTAAGAGCTATTAATAAAAAAAATTGCTAGAATTGTACTTTTGTTTACATTAAGCGTTTTTAACACTCTCTAACATTTTTTAAGCGGGAATATGATTTCAGTTTTGTGTATCTGCCTGTCCGTCTGTCTGTCTGCCTGTCTGTCTGACCGAGCTCTAACTCCCGTAAATATTTATGGAATTTCTTGAAACTGATGTATGTTATTCAATTTCACTATCGATGTTCCCTATTGAAAATGGAGTTTATACCTCTACTGGTTTGTGTACAGGGACACCCGAAAGTATTTCAAAGCATTGTGTTCTATGAGAGGTATTTCTATAAACCATATTTTCATACCTTTACTGTAGACATATCTGAATAAAATTGAAATATGTTATTCAAGTTCACTATTGGATGTTTCCTGTATAAAATGGAGGAAATACCACCACCGATTTATTTACAGGGACATTTAAAAGTATTCTAAAGCATTGCGTTCTATGAGATATATTTCAATAAATCAAATTTTAATAACTTTACTTTCCACAAAGTTTTAGGAAATTGAAATATGTTATTTATATGCGCAAGAAAATGCTTTGCATAGAATATAGCATGATTAGCATTTGATTTATAGGGTGACACAAAAATATCCATTTATATTAAGAGCTATTAATAAAAAAGTGCTAGAATTGTACTTTCGTTTACATTAAGCGTTTTTAACACTTTCTAACATATCTAAGTGTGAATATGATTTCAGTTTGTGTATCTGTCTGTCTGTCTGCACGCGCTCTAACTCCTGTAAATATTTATGGAATTTCTCGAAACTGATATATTTTATTGAAGTTCACTATCGGATGTTCCATGTTGAAAATGGAGTGAATATCTCTTCTGGTTTGTGTACAGGGACACCCAAAAGCATTTGAAAGCATTGTGTTCTATGAGTGTTTTTTTTTTAATAAATATTTTCCCTATAGAATGTTCCCCATTTAAAATGACATTAATTGGTCCTGTATAACTAGTTTGTTTACAGGAACAACAACAACAAAGCCAATGCATTACGTTTTAGGACAGAATTTTTAGAAAGTTATATTTAAAAATCTTTCTGCTGTAAAAATTATAAAAATATTGAAATGTATTGTTAATATTCTAAAATAATGTTTTGTATAGAATATGATACGATTAACTTTCTTATTTACAGGGCTACACTAAAATATTCAGAGAGATCAAAAGCTGTAATTATAATTTAATAGCTGCATTTTATTTTGCGTTAAGCCTTTTTAACACTTTCCAAAATGCCTAAGAGTAATTTTAAAATCAAATAGTCTATCTGTATATTTTTCAGTCCTTCTGTCTGTTGTGTGATACCCTAGACAAAGAATATTAAAAGTTATTCGATACAACAATTACTTACAGTTGGAAAGTGTTACTAATCAATGCGTTTTGCATGATTTTTCTTTCTTGTTTTTCTTTCATTTTTTAACAAAAAAAAGAAAAGAAAAAAAAATACTTGGGGGAAAAAAATCCACATCGCTTGAGATATTTTCTTAATTGCATAAAGTTGATTTCCTTTGGACACTTAGAGTTTTACCTGATGTATAACTCTAAATGTCCAAACTGTCATGAAAAGCATCTGAATTTATCATGGAAAATTATTTTAATAAATAATAATTTCCACAAATTATTTGTACTATGTAAGCTTGTATAGGAAAATATATAGGAAATTTTCATGGTGGCCACAACATACTACTTTCTGTTTTGCTTTGAATAGCATAAACCAATTTTTTTTTCCTTAATATGTTATGCGGCTTGTTTCGAGAGGATTTCTTGTACCATCTTCTTCCACATGACTAAATTACATAAACGGAATTAATTTACTCTGTTAAAATTTTAATTTTCTAAAAACATGTAATATTTTTATAGGTGTTGATTACTGATACCACACTGTGTCATCTTTTGCAATAGTGAGCATCAGAAATCCTTGTCCACTACTGTAATGCCAGAACGAACGTGAAAGCCAACTAAAAAATTGCATTATTCTTACAAATGTGTATTTAAATCATATACAAATTTATGCACAATGCAACAAACGGCAATTTTAATTTATATATATATATATAGAGAGAGAGAGATAGATAGATAGATAGATAGATAATTGAAATTTAGTTTCCTTTATACATAGCGAAAGCTAGAAAAAAGTATTAAAGCCACGTAAGATATTATGCAACAAATGGTTAAGTAATCAGTAAAAAACTGATGAGAAGCCTGGAATAAGGCTCGAAACGTTTAAATTTATGTTATGTGTATTTTAATATTTTTAATTGCATATTTTAATGTAATTGTCTAGATTTTTAATGTATAATAATTAAAATATAATATAAATGTACGAGACGTAACGATTTTTAAATATTTTAAACTCAATGTATTGTTCTCGAATTTTGATAATAAGGGAAATATATCTTTCCTTATATTTTCCAGCAACGATTTTGTCACAAAGGCGTTTAGGGAGCGAACAGTAAATCCAATAAAATAAAATAAAAACATTTTTGATTACCCTGTATCTGGAAGTGCGTCTGCAAATTTTAGATGTGGTTATAAATATAAATGTTATATTTTATATGTGTGCAGGGTTTTGTGAGGCTAAACTGAATATTTAAAGAGTTATGAATATTTTATTAAAAAATGCAAACATTTTTTACAAGTGTTTACTTGATAACTCTAGAGTTTTTTTTTTTTTTTTTTTTTTCGAAATTTAATGACACTTTTAGGAAACGTGACAACATATACCTAAATCATTATACTGTAGTTTAAAATAAATACATGTAATATTCAAAGAGACATGGACAGTTGTAGCAAATAATTCATTACTGCGCATGCACGGACTGTAGCAAAATAACTTTAATATAGTTTAATACTGAACAGTAAACAGTGACTTATTTAAAAAAAAAAAAAAAAAAAAAAAAAAAAAAAAATCCAATTCAATATTATGAAAATTCATAGAGATATCAGTGACTGAATGAGCTGTTTTTCAGCCTTTTTTAAAAAAGATCTTCACAATAAGGGGTCATTCACAAATGAAAATTTGCATTATGAAAAACCGTTTCATTTTTCTTTTCAAACAGTTATTTTTTTTTTAATAGGTATGTAGTATATACCTATGAAAAAAGAAAAAAGAATCACAAATATTGTATTAAGTTTCATCATGCAATAATTCTTTTTCTGATAAAAATTTTCATATGTCAATGACACCTTATCGTAAAAACCTTTTCAGAAAACAGTTGAAAAGCGGATCATTCAATCACCGATATCTCTATGAATGTTCATGATATTGAACTGGATTTTTTTTTATAAGGTAATCATTACTCTTGAGTATTAAACTATATCTAAGTTATTTTGTCACAGTTCGTGCATGCGCAGTAATAAGTTATTTACTACAACCGTCCATATCTCTTTATTAAATATATTTGTTTTAAACTATAGTATAATAATTTAGGCTTATGTTGTCACGTTTCCTGAAAGCATCATGAAATTTTGAAAAAAAAAAAAAAAAAAATCTTTAATATACAGTAAAAACTTGCGAAATTTTTTTGTATTTTTTAATAAAATATTTATAACCATTTAAATATACGAGTTAGCTTCACAAAACTCTACACACGTATAAAATATAACATTTATAACCACATCTAAAATTTTCATAGGAATGGACGTACTTCCAGATACAGGGTAATCACATTTTTTTTTTTTTTTTTTTTTTTTTTTTTTTTTGGTTGTTGTTGTTCGCCCCCCTAAAGGCCTTCGTGACATAATCTTTGCTGAAAAATATGAGGAAAGGCATGTTTTCCTTAATCTCCAAAATTCGAGAACAACACGTTAAGCATTTTTCGAGATATTCAACAAAGCGTAAAAAAATGAAAGTGTTTCCGTTATTTTGTCCAACACCTGTATATTCCTCCCTTAGACTATAATGTAACTGAAATATTTACTGAAAATCATAGAGTTTAGTGAGATCTGAAGTATTTAGTCGGTATTTAGTGTTTTTATTGTTTAATACATTTTTTTTTTCGGCACTGTCTTATAGTTTTCTTGTTTAATAGATAAAAAATGTTTTAATATAGATTCATTTATTTTAGAAGCACCGTAGAAAATAGTTTCAAATATGAAATAAACGTTACCACTTTCACATATTAGTGAAATTGGATTGGAAAATGTATTCTGACCCGTTCCATCTCAAGCTGGTATACTTTAAATTAGGGTATACGATTTTTTAAAGTACATTAACAGAAGTTTGTTTTACATTGACACTTTTTTGTTCAGAAGTAAAAAATACTTACGAAATTATGTTTTTGTTACATTATGCTTTGTTCAATTATAAATTAAACACATCATATTATGCATAAAAGATCATTTATCAATCCTACTTATTTACTCTATAAAGAAACATTTATTAGTATAAAAATAATACATGTTTCCATATTTTTTTTTATTTTTTTTTTTTTTTTTTTGAAAATTTTTAAAAGAGTTTTGTCAAAATCAACATAACACTTCTATGATAAAACCATAATTGAAGCGTTTTGTAAAACCATCCATTAAAGCCTATACAATCTAAAACTCTAAGTAAAAATGTTTATATCTACTTTAGGGAGGGGGGGGGGGAATCTTGATGCAATTTTAAAGCGTTTTTTAGTGTACATAAAACTAAATTGCAATTTTGTTATACTCACGTTTAATTTTAAAGTATGAACCTGTGATATATCCGAGATATCTTTATGATTATAATTACTTCCATATTTCTACTGAAACACATGCTTTTAAATTAACTTCTGTTTGTTTTTACAGTAACTTAGGTGGATACTGATGAATGAATATAAAAGCCGCTGAAATGTGATTCGTTGATTCATAGCATTGATATGCACGCTATGCCAGGCGGCATTGCGGTATTTGAAATATTATATACTTTTTTCGAAAAATATGTTTTTATATTAACTGGCTATAAAACGCTTTCTACAACGTTGTAGATTAAATAAGGAATAAGTTATATGTAATATACTGTTCTAAAATTTGTTAATATGTATACTATACAAAATAGTTATACGTACTGGGCAAAATATTATTGTTTTAGAAAAACATCTCCATGAGACTACTATGTAATATATTTTTAAATTATCTTACTTGAAATTATAGGCAGTTACTCATGTGAAGAAAGAAAAAAAAAGTAAATTGCGTTTCACACTGTGTTTAAATTTATTCGTTGTTTGACGGTGTAAATACCTATGCCACCAGATAAAGGATTGTGAATATTTACGCTTATATTGTGTTGAATATACTTTTAAAATTATCTAAACTTTGATGTTAGAAATTAAATTAAAAAAATAAAGCTACGTTAAAAATTGTCACAGGGTGATGAAAATTCATTTTAATTAAATAAGTATGAAATCTAAATCAATATTTCATCTGATTCAATGCATATAAATATGCGTATTTATTTAAAAGAATTATACATGGTAGGAGTTTAATCAATTTCTGTTATAAAATATAAGATGAAATTTTGTATAGAAAAAAAAATCTTTTGTCACAGTGGATTTCGTAATCCATTTTTCCTATGAATGAATTTAGTATTCAACTTTTTCTATACTGTTGTGTTTTCCCTTTAATGTTTTCTTATACCTAAGAAAAAAAAAAAAAAAAAAAAAAAAAAAAAACTTTAAAATTTGAATAAAACTCAAAAGGTGGACACTAGTACAAAGATGGATACTTTGAAGAAGAACATTTTCTACAATACGTCAAAAGACAGTACTGCCATCTTCTAACCTGCTTTTTTCTGTAACCGAAGAACTATAAGCATATGAAATCAGTTTTTAAAAATATGTTTTCCCATTTTTTTTTTTTTTTTTTTTTTTTTTTATTATTATTATTATTAAAGTCTTTTAAAATGATGAATCATTTTAGTAAGGAAAAGAGTTATAATTTCGAAAGTTTGTTTTAATATATGTAAAAGTGAAATTTGTTGATATAAGCATCCAATTCACTAAAGAAAAATGAAACCTTTTGCAATGCATAACATATCAGTTCTTATCTGACAAATTTGCCATGGAAGATACTAAAATTTTAAATATTACCGCAAATTTCCAGTATTAGTACTGCTTTCTTAATTGTTTACTTTGTTACGAAATATTCTAAGCAGAAATTGAAAAGACGATTGACATATACGTTTTTACAATATTTTTCTAAAGCCTTTTCTTTAAAATCATACTTTTTAGATATGTAAAAAAAAAACAGCAATATATGACTGTTTGATTTAAGCGATATAAATAGTAAACTTTATTAACAAAATCATTTACGTTTTGTACGCTTTAAATGGAAGGTTATTGCTAAAAATTGTAATACTATAGTACTTAAAATACATTGAAATACTTACTATGGAAGTTAATCAAACTTTAAACATTGGGTTATTAGTCGACAAACTACCATTTTCACTTTACAAAAATTCTACTGAAAAACTTTTAACTTATCTTTTAGACTTGAAGAATCCTAACGCTAAAATAGCACTCTTTCTTATAGATTATCTTGTAAAAATTTCACCATTTTTCGCCAAAGCTTCTATTTTTTTTACTGACGAAGCAGGGACCATAGATCAAGATTCTTTAAGAAGTCTGTCTGGACTATTAAATCGATCAGAAATTGATATTGCTGTCACCGCAGTTCCCATGAATGAGAATATGATGCAAGTTAGGGACTTTGCTTATCCATTTAAACTTTTTTATTATACATTCATGACTCAGAAACCAGAATACAAACCACAGATATTTGGCATTTTCCGAACATTTTCATCAACACTTTGGATAGCAATCATGTTAATTTTTATTTTTATGGTATTAATGCATTACATTTGGAAAGGAAAATCTTCGTTCGATAAAATTTTGTTTCATGTTTTAGCAATACTTTTAAAACAGAACTCAATTTTAAAGCCTTCGTCATTGGCAAAAAAGATGCTAATCTACTCTTGGGTTCTTGGAGGCATGTTTCTTTGTCTCGCTTACGATTCTGTATTTTTGTCATTTCTTGCGATTCCTCCTGTCATTAGAATCAATGACGTCTCACAGTTAGCTGCCGCAGTCACAAATGGAGAATACCATTGCTGTGCCCTTAAAAGAAAGTACAATTTCATGCATCTCCCAAAATCTAGTCGAGAAGGCTTGCAGATAATCGGAAAAGACCTCCTAAACAGTAAGATAACTGATGAAGAAATAATGGAGTTTATAGCGTACGGAAGAAGCGAGAAAAATCTCGCGTATGTGGTAGAAAAAGAAATAGCCGAAATTTTGAATGTAGATGAGAAATTTACCATCTCTGAAGATCTTTTTAAAGAATCAATGTATGCCATGGTGATGCGAAAGAATTTTTGTTGTATAAAGCAAATAGATTCATTCGTGCATAAGCTGATGGCTTCGGGACTGTATTTTAAATGTCAAAATGACGTATCATTTTTCACTCAGTTATTACTTCGATCTCGATCTATTCCCCAAGAAGAGTATATCAGTAAAAGGAAATTAACACTTATAGATGTTGCTCCTGCATTTATATTTTTATTGACGGGCTACTTCATAACTTTTTTGTTTTTTCTTGGGGAGATATTTCTAAGTCGTAAGAAGGGAAATAAATTTGCGAAAAAAGGTGAGAAAACAGAAAACAGAATGAACCATGATGAGGTTTCTGTCTAGTTAGCTGTTTGTCAGTATTTTTACAGCTCTTTT
Organism: Salticus scenicus; assembly: GCA_963930645.1. NCBI lineage: Eukaryota > Metazoa > Arthropoda > Arachnida > Araneae > Salticidae > Salticus > Salticus scenicus. The sequence goes on along the minus strand of OZ005662.1, from coordinate 56,953,524 downwards.
ATTCTTTTATTAAGGTTTATTGCACTTTAGAATGAACGAGTTGGTATAAAATTTCTGGAAGTGAAAATCCCTTCCTAACACTTTTCCCAGCTCACTTTCACAAAATAATCTACTTTAATTACTCTGTAAACAAATTTGAACTTTTTTCTTCTCTGTCCTTTATATAAAAGTATACGATTCTGTTTAAAGAAAAAGGTGCTTGATCCCATATCAAAACCAAAATAGTCCATCACGTACCGTTTTTGTAGGATACACACTTCTCATATACATGTACAGTCGGATGCAAAAGTATCCGGACACTAGCAAAAATTCCTATATAAAAAAAGTAGAGTTAATACTGTTTTGTTAAATAAATCCTAGTCGAATCATGTTCTTAGTCAGTCTAAGAACATGATTCGACAAGAATTTATTGAACAAAACAGTATTAACTCTACTTTTTTTATATAGAAATTTTAAGTAGGAATTTATAGGAATTATATAGGAATTTTTAAGGAATATAAGTAGTCCTGTCGTACTAAATTAAATTCTGTCTTAAACTTAATTTCATCCTTAGTTTTTTTTTTTTTTTTTTTTTTTTTTAGAATTTATACTGGAGTGTACACTACAGTCGGTAACAAAAGTGCCCGAACACTAGCAAATATTCCTATGTAAAAAAAGTACACTTCATACGGTTTTGTTCAATAAATCCTTATCGAATCATGTTCATACACTGACTAAGAATAGGATTCGACAAGGATTTATTTAACAAAACCGTATGAATTGTACTTTTTTTACATGGGAATTTTTGCTAGTGTTCGGACACTTTTGTTACCGACTGTACGTGCATAACTGACAAAACTAGAAGTTCCATACAGTGTTGCCAGATCTGGCTGATTTTTTATTCAATAATCACCAATAATTTTGAGAAATGATATTTGATATACATATAGACTATCAACCTTCGAAGCAGGACCGTGCTAGACTATATTGGTAGGATGGGCAAAACTTTTTCCAGGAGGGGCAAATTATATTTTTCGATATTCCCCCCACCCCCACCCATTTTTTTTTTCATGTTTCCTAGAAAATTATACTTTTTCAATTAAAAAACAGGAACGAAATTTCGTGTGGTTCGCATATTATATATATATATATATAATATATATATATATATATTAGTTAGGAGTAAATAATTCTGTTCAAAATTGTTTTTAATCCTTTTCTGTATTTTAAAGAAAAACCATACAGCAAATATCTTTTCTGTTGCCCTAATGCAGTGATTACCTTTGTATTTCGTACCTTTGCATATATTGTCTGAAAACAACAAGCCTACAAAAATACGTATATTCGGTTTTTAGTTGCACAGTAAATAGTTTTACAAAAGCATCTTTATATCTTTAATTCTAAATAGAAAATATCAAAGAAATTGCTTTTATATACATAAAACTAAATCCAAAAACTTGTGTACACTCAATATTTAAACTTTGAAACTTCTTCACACACCATAAAACTGAACACAGCACAACCGGTTACGTGACCTTTCTTCTTCAGGTGCAAAAAACATAAGCTTTGTCTGTGCACTAAATATATCCTCAGATCACTGAAAATTTGCATTGAACAATTTTTCAGCATATAACAACAGGAGGCTTGGCGTTGCAATATTAAAACCCGAATAAACTACTACCTCAGAAACGCCAAAGAAAAATATTTGAGATGCATACAGCTGTTTCGGTAGCCTTAAGCGTACCGTCTTCAGTGCAAAAAGAATTCTGAATCTGGAGAAGTGCTCGTATATATAGGAGAGGGACCGAATGACGTAGTAGTTTATTCGGGTTTTAATTTTTCAGTATAGTTCAAAATCAATTAGAATAAATTTATGGATCCTAGTAAACCAGTCAATTATGCTGTTTATTTTATTTTACATTAATAATCATATTTTGTATCTAAACAATATATATTATCTTTATTTCATTGTATTCAGAATAAAGATGTTCAATTATGCTTTGAAAATATGTTTTACATCTCGTGGACCGTAATACAAAGACAACAGTTTGAGAGTACCTGTAATGTTAGCTGTTCGGCTACTTATACCACTTTCAGTATAGATAATGTGTCATCAGAAAGTTCAATAACATTTCAATGCGTTGTATAAATATAAATATTAATGGAAATTAGAGTAAGGACAGACAGATTAATTGAATTCATAATTATACCTTTAAACATTATTGGATCATTTTAAAACGCTTGACACAAACAAAACTACAATTTAAGCAATTTCCACTTACAGCCCTTAACGCATCTGAATATTTTTTGAGTGACCTTGTAAAACATAATGCTAATCATATCGTATTCTTTATTGTACACATGAATAATAAATGCCAATTTCGCTTTTATTTGTGCGACGTAAAGATATTTAAGTATAATTTATAAAATTGCTTTTCATATAGAACGCAATACATTGACATTCTTTTGGGTGTCACTGTACACAAAACAGTCTTGTTATTTCAACATTGTTACAAAATGCTGAAGAGACATTGATTACCTACATAATCAAGATGACTATTAATTTTTCTCTGATAACTAATATATATGAATGGACATCTAAAAGGGGCAAATTTGAAGGAAATCATCAAAGCCATTTTTTGAAAAAAGGCTTTCGATCCCATTTTTGACTTTCATCAAAACTTGACTACTAGTCTCTGTTTAGACGAAAAAAACTAGTTGGCATAGGTGGACTCTGCTCAGTTCCCTATCATATATTACATATGTTCTTATAAATTTCTAGTGCAAGACATATTATAATCATGTTAAGAGAAAGGAATTTGACCAAACGCTTGACACAGTGACAGAATGAAATTCCCGCCTAATAGACTATTCACTGTTCATTTCGATATATTTATCTTATTCTAATATCTAATCTATTAATTTATTTTATCAGGATTAATTTCGTAGTTTAGTTTTCATGCTACTATTTCCAATGCAACAATCGTCAAAATGCATATTTATATGGAACATCTCCCAATTTTGCTATGGTGATTAAATCTTAAATTACGAAATTTTCTTATTAGAATATTTGTAGTCAATCATGTTCAAGCAAGTATCATATATGTTATTTTGAAGTTGTCTGATATATTTATGATCGTCAAAATGGACGTTTATGCTCAATTTTGCCCTATTCTGTCATATTAAAAAATTCGTAAATTTCCAATAACTTACGGAAGTTTTATGTTGGAAAATTCATAGCCAATGATATTCGTGCCAGTATCCTAAAAAATATTTCAAAAGTGGTTCGACATCTTTACGATGAAAATATCCCTCAAAATTGACGTTTATATGAAATTTTGCCCTATTCTGCCGTGTTAAGAAATTCGTAAATTTCCAATAACTTGCGAAATTTTCAAAGTAGCATGTTTATAGTTAATGATGTTTATTCTGGCATCAAAATTGATATTTTAAAACTGATCTGACATTTTTACAGTAAAAATTTTCCATTTAATTTACGTTTAAGTGAAATTTTGCCCTATTCTCTCGTGTTAAGAAAATCGTAAATCTCTAATAACTTACGATTTTTTTTAATTTGAATGTTGCAAATGAATAGGGTTCTCTCCAGTGTCGAAAGTAATATTTTAAAATTGATGTGACTTCTCTGCGACTATTTGTTCTTAAGATATCGTGTACACAGACTAACAAACTATCTAACGGACCAACAAACTAACATACACACTACACACGGACACCATACAAATTTTCCGTTTTCAGATTCTTCACACCTGAAAACGTAAAAAAGTCAAAAAGCCGAGGTCGAAAATTTTCATGATTACCTAAGTTCCTCATACCTATAGTAACTGCTTGTTAAAGAAAAATAAAATTATATAGCACCCATTTTGACGATATCTGCCATCCTTGGCTGTCATTAATCTGTGATCCGATATCTGTCATACTTGGCGATATTTGTATTTGGCGATCAAAAACGCAATACGAAAATACACATGCCAGATGTATATTTTTGCAATATATATTATACAAAATATTGATTCATATTATTCTTTGCTGTCTTAATATACATTAATAAAATAACCATGATTTTTTGAAAGGTTGTCTATTTTGTTCCGAGTGTTACAAAATATTTAAAATACTGCAACTTACCCATCAAAGCTGTCCTCCTAATTGATAATGCTCCATCACACCCCGAAGCAAGTGGACTGACAGAAGGAAACATAATGGTAAAGTTTTTTCCACCTAGTACAGCCAATGGACCAAGGGGTTCTTCAGAACATTAAGAAAGTTTACAAACGACAAATGCTGAATGAACTTTTAGAAGATGATAGAGAACATGGAGTGGTAGAGATCCTCAAATCAATCAATATCAAGAAAGTAATATATATGATTGCTGAATCTTGGGATCAGGTTGCTGAGAATACTCTCCGAAAGTCGTGGAAGAATTTATGGCCTGCAAATTGTGATTTCTTAGATAATAAGCTTGAAACAGGAGGAATAAGTGAGAATGAAAGAGAAATTACACCTGAAGATTTTGTGAGCATGTTGAAAAAAATTGATGGTTGCTCTGATGTTGACATCAGCGACACTAATAATTGGTTGGAAACAGAAAATAATGAAGGTTATCTTTTTTATTAATATCACACAATCAACAGATTGGGAAAAAAATCATATTTATTGAAAATTTATTTTTCCAACCGAGTGAAAATAATGCCTGGACCGGGAGTCGAACCCCGGATCTTTGACTTACAAAGTCAAGGCTCTACCAATTTAACATTAATAAAAATGTATTTATTCCTCCCATTGTTTAATGGTGTTTTCCATTATCTGCGGCTTATTTTGTCGAGCTATCTACATGATAGACCAGCTGCTCTGCCTAAAGGTTGTCTGAGTGAGAAATGCCCACCTGTTGTCGGCCTGGATAGTTCAATTGGTACAGCCTTGACCTTGTAAGTCAAAGATCCGGGGTTTGACTCCCGGTCCAGGCATTATTTTCACTCAGTTGGAAAAATAAATTTTCAATAAAAATGAAGATTATGCCTCACGTACAGATGACGAAGTAATCGCTTTGTGCACAACTGAAGAAAATGAAGATGATACAGACGAAAACACGATTATCAATGATGATCAAACAAAAATTATTAGCCATGATGAAGCAGCGTCTCATTTAGAACAATTAATGGTTTATTTTGTACGTCAGGTGGAGACTACACCCAACGAACTACTTATACTCAAGCGGATGCGTAACCGTGCAGCCCGCAAAAGGTATACTAAATTGGCACAGCAGAAGATTACAGACTTTATAATAACAAAGTAAACATTTTTACTGTTTGTAAATATTCTATATGTTTCATATAAAGGGGATTTTCTGTATGTTTTATTTTATTTTTTCTCATTCTCCGGATAATCCGGATTGGGTCTGGTCCCAATTAATCTGAATTATCGGGAAAATTAACATTTTCTTCAACGATTTTCGGACAAGTTTTATTCGTACAATTCTTGCAGATTAGAAAAAGCAAAATTACAATAGTTATTCCATTTTTAATTTTGTCTAAAATGAAAATCTATCAGTAAAACAAATGTATATTATTTATTTATTTATGTGCCTGTTAAATTTATTGAATATGCACAGTAAAAACTATTCCTCTGTAAATTTACAATAAATATGTCTTTAAAAATCAATAATTTGTGATTCTAGATAATTTAGAGAAAGTATTGTTTTTGAGTCAAATTTTTGTTATATTTATATATTTTGAGGTTCCCTGAATTCGAAAAATAGGGTTTTAGTTGTTGGTCTGTGTGTCTGTTATCAGCATATCTCATAAACAAACAATAGCAGAAAGCCCAAACTTGACATTCAAAATTTGTATTACATAGGGATGCTACACAAAACTTTTCATTGAAATTAAGCAAATGGTTCATATGCAGGGACATCTAAATTAATTCAAATACATTACGTCTATGGGCAAAGTTTTTGGTAGGTTAAGTTTAACATATATAGGCCGAACTAAACAAAATTAAATGAACATATATTTTTTATAGGACAAAGCATGTTTCGTGTAGAATATGGTATGAACATCATTCCCCATTCATTTACAGGGCTACCTAAAAAAACTGAAATATAGTGGGTTTATGCTCAGAAATTGCTTGAAGTGCATTTAAAGTTGTGCAGTGCTGTGTGTTACTAATAAAGGACGATATTTAAGTACACGATGTTGTGTGTACATAATTTATAGATAACATGCAGGACTACAAATCATTAAGCAAAAACATTATTTTCTGTGAATGTAATTGATGGAAGTGCTTTACTCTATTTTATACCAAGTCCAAGAAAACTGCTCATAAATGAAAATTAATTTCTCGTTTTAATTTAAATTCAAAATGAAGCTTATTTAATTAAAAATATATAAGTAAACACCTTACTTTGGCTTCATTATACTTGCACTTGGGAGGATCCTCCCCTTTATCTATTGCAACTTGTTGTAGTGGGCCTTTTGACGTTCATAACTTAATTTAAATTTAAAATGAAGCTTATTTAATTAAAAATATATAAGTAAACATATTACTTTGGCTTTATTTACTTGCAAGAAGCTTTTCTTGGGAGGATCCTCCCCTTTATCAATTGCAACTTGTTGTAGTGGGCCAGGGCCTACAGTATAATGAAGCCAAAGTAAGGTGTTTACTTATATATTTTTAATTAAATAAGCTTCATTTTAAATTTTAATTAAGTTATGAAAATCAAAGTATAATGTAGCCAAAGTAAGGTGTTTGCTTATATATTTTTAATTAAATAAGCTTCACTTTAAATTTAAATTAAGTTATGAACGTCAAAAGGCCCACTACAACAAGTTGCAATTGAAAAAGGGGAGGATCCTCCCAAAAAAAGCTTCTTGCAAGTATAATGAAGCCAAAGTAAGGTGTTTACTTATATATTTTTAATTAATTTCACATATTAGGTTTTTATATAATAATTATACTTTTGCAGTTTCCCTGAATGCAAAAGTCAAGTTTTTAACTGCTGATCCTTGTGTAGCATGTGTGTCTGTTATCAGCATAACTTAAAAATAAATAATTGCTACTTGAAAAGCCGTAAGATACAGGTGAAAGTTGTCTAAATAATTTGAAATATTGTTCTATATCTCATAACAGCCTTGAATTACATTTAATGTAGATATTATATTCAAATGGGGGTTGAAGGAGCAGCAGCTTCCCCCTCACACAAGATTATTTATCAAATAAAACTATTTCTAAACCTAGTTTGAATTCTTTTTAACGTAGGTTTATATACAGTACTTGTTATCTTACCCCTTAATATGCAATCTATCTTTATAGTATTGAAATGATGTAGGATAAGAGAAAACTGCGTGAATGCTACACCAGTTTTTATTTTACTGTATTTGAGGTACAAGTTCAAAAATATCATTTTTATTGATTGGTTTGTATGTCTATCTGGGTTTCAGTCTGTTTTATCAGCATAACTCAACAAATATCAGCAGGAAGTCTAAAATCATCATTCTTTTCTCGACAGAAAACAGGGGGTTCTCTCATGGTGTGAAGTGCGTTCAGCATTCTGTTTCAAGAGAATAATGAATATTGCTTTTCTTAAGGTTTGACATTGCTTTGAGAATTATTAAAATGTCCTCAAAAGTAATCTATACTGGGGGGACAAAATTAAGAGATGGAATACATTGTGGAATAATGTTTTCCATCTCTATATTTTATCCACCAGTGTACACCCTCCCCCCCCCCCCCCACCCTGTGACAACAAAAAGATAGGTACAAAGGGTTTTTTCTTTGATTTTTCTTAAAATAACATTATCTAAATTGTGCTTATCATTTATTATCATCATAAAATTAGTGTTATTTTACAGTGTTATTAGTTATATTACAGTGTTACAAAATAGTGTTATTTTACAATAATAATAAATTATAAGCACAATTTAGATAATATAATGTTATTTTATGAAAAATCAAAGAAAAAACCCTTTGTACCTATCTTTTTGTCGCGCTGTGTACTTCCAACTGGAAAATACCTTAGTAGTTGGGGGGGGGGGGGTGGACTGGGAATTCCAATAGGATGATATGTTGATTCACACCTCCTGCTCAACAAAAACCTTGCTTTATGCAGAATCAAGTCACTGTTACAGACTGGCCAGCCATCAGTTCAGACTTAAATCTAATTGAAAACTTTTAGGGAGTGCTTGCACAAAAGGTGTATGACCATGGTCTTCAGTTTTTGACTATTCAGAAATTAAAGCAAAAAGTAGAGCAGAGTTGGCATTCATTACAGCCACTCATTTTCCAAACTCTAATTCTAAGCAACAAGATAAATAAAGTAGAGTGATAAATGGTAATCCTGGCAGGCTCCAACATGAATCATGTGAGATGAACCATCTATGTGTTGGTTCCCTTGGTAACAGCTAATTTTCAATAAATTTCTATGGCAATGGTTTGGAGATTGTACTTGGCGAAAGCCGTAACCGCCAAGGTTTTTGTTTACTCATGCAGTTCAATATTTATTTTGTTCTAAATCATCTTAGTTTTTATTTTACTTCTTTTTTATTTCGTGTAGTCGAAATTTAACCAACAAAATATTTAAAAATAGTTGATAAGTTATTATTTGTTGTTAAATTTAGTTCTTTTAAAAGTTTAATTTATCTTTATAAATACTTTTAAACTTTGTTGAGAAATGATGAAAAAAAAAAGTATTTTATTATTTATTATGTGAAAAATTATTTTAAAAAGAATTTATTACAGTTATAGGACTGTTGTATTACCTAATAATAATAAAATAATTTCTTGAATTGAAATTTTAAATGCCAAAATAGCGATAAAGAGCCAAATATAGCACTCTATTTGTTCATATCACATGATTCATGTTGAACCACGGAAATCTAATCCTATATCCATTGAATCAGTATTCTGTTTTATTTATCTCGTTGGTTCTAAGCATGTCTAATAGGATTTTCAAGATTATTCAAAGGAATGGATCCAAAATTTGAATTTAAATACCAAATACTCAAAAAGTCTTTATATTTTTCAGACAGCATATTTTGTTCTTTTATTTTCTTTTTAATAAAATTTTGTAAAACCCTCTATTTCTTTGTTGTAATACACTTATGATTGGGATTCCATATCCTTATTATTATTATTATTATTTAGTGATGACTGCTTCATTTTTTTAACTGTTATTTCAAAAAATCACCTGTTCCTATAATTTTTAGACTGCATGTTTCCAAAATGGGAACAATAGGAACTATAAGGAATAGGAAATAAGCATTTTGATACTTTTTTGCATCAGCTATATAAACTACAATGCTTTGTGATGAATGAAAAAATAATTTACCTTCATTTTATTCATTTGCTTTGTGCGTTTTTTTATTTGTTCATTGCTGCACTGTGTTTTTACATTATTTTGTGTAAACATATGCTAAACAGTTTTTATGTAGCATAACAATATTTAAAAATCTATTTTACTGATAAAATATGTACTTTGATTACCTATCTGTTTTACAGAAAATATTGAAGCCATTAAAAGATTCATTTTTGGAATTGGATCCAGAAAGGGCAGAAAGTAGATATTCTACATCTCTAACAAGGAAACATTCAAAAGGCGTCTTCAAATATTATTGAAAAAAAAAATATATGTGATTCTACTCTTCATAAAACACCAGAAAGAGAAGAAATTATCGGCTGAAATGAATTACAGCGACCACAAAAAATTATCAAAATTAAGCATTTTTGGTGATTTAGCGCTGTTCGGCAATAAGTTTGCTAGGACCGAGATCGTCACGTACGAACAGAACCGTGTTTTGCTTCTCCGCCAAGTACAATCACCTAATGGACATATCACACGGGAGCATATATATACTCAATACAACATTATACGCAACATGTTCACTATGCTGAACGAACGAGAAACCGGTCAGCTGTCCGCAGGATTCCCCCAAATTGATAGCGTGATGTATTCCCTTCTCTAAAAGTATTCCAGGAAAAAATTCTGTTTATTCTTCCTATTGGTCAATTTTGATCAGCACGCTCAACATACTCAGCTTTTTCTAAACGGTTTCTTAAAAGTTGATCATCCGAAAACTTGCTGTTCTTGAACAAAATCAGGCTGAGTACATTGGGTATAATGCTGTGTTTAGTAAAATGCTGAACGAAAGTCCTTGTGTGATATGGCCATTACAGTATGAAATTGCCAAGTATGCTTAATTTTGATAATTTTCTGTGGTCGCTGTAATTAATTTTAGCCGATAATTTTTTCCCTTTCTGGTGTTTTATGAAGAGTAGAATCACAAACATTTTTTTTCAATATTTTTTGAAGACGACACCTTTTGAATGTTTCCTTGTAAGTAAAATCTTGTATTTTCCCCCAAAAAGTCATTTTACAAGCAAGAAAAATACCTTGTAGTTTTTTGAATGTGTATGATGATCAGTTTGTACAAAACTTAAATTAACCATTTTGTCATCAAAATAATTCTAAAAATCATGTGTGGATTCTGCTGTGATATGCTGACATTATTCCTCTAATACAGAAATTGTTTCCTTTGCTATAAGTAACAGATCTTAATACACTGATCAATCATATTTGATCAGTCTTCTTTTTATGCTGTTTACACGTAAGCAGAGAGTAAAAGTAAGATGGGAAGGGGGAACAACAATTTTTTTAAAATCAAGTAATTAAAAATAAGAATAATAATAATGAAGATGCCATTCTTCTCATAACAGGAGTAAGCTCTTTTTACTTGCTAGCAAGCTGATTGAAAATTTTCTTTTCTGCTAGTTATTTTATATTCAGTAATCCAGTAGGTAAATTATTTTTACTACAAAAGTAATTTCTACTACTGTATTATTTAAAAATATAAATTAGTGAAGTAAATATTAATTTCCCATATAATAAATATTAATACAGTGGAGCACCTTTTATACGTTTCTCATTTATACGTTTTTCTCATTTATACGTTTTTCGACTTCGGTCCCAAATCATTCCATTGAATTCTAATGTTAAAATATTTCATTTATACGACACAAGTAAATTCTTAATTTCACTTATACGTTTTTTTTTTTTTTTTTTTTTTTTTTTTTTTCCCTCCTTGTAGAATCCCAAGTTTGAGTTTCATTCCAGAATTAAAAAAAAAAAAGATGAAGCTCTTTATGTTTTATTCTTATTTTTTCTTAGCACTATGGTAACAAAGTGCGGCTATAGAACAAAGTGCGACTTGCATCGATAGCCTGGGGGGAAGGGGGGTTAGAGATAATTCAGAGATAATCCAAGTAGCCAGTGACCACTTGAAGACCTTCCACTTTCTCTTTTAATTGATTTCAGGAATGGGGTATGAAAGGATAAAAGCCCACAACTTTATAGGCATATTTTGTAAACCTGAAGATTTATTACTCACTACCGTAGAAGATTTTCTTATCGTGTTTATTTGACATTACAGTTGAAGAAACATTTTTATTTTTCTTTCTTCCTTTTAATCGTTTGCAAAATGTCATCTTCATTTAGAGAACAAAAGGCTTTCTCTTTAAAGGTTAAAATCGAAATCTTGGAAAAAATTTCTGAATTTTTATGTTTTTAATTATCATTTAATTTTTATTCAACCTTTTTAAAACATTTTAAATATAATTAAAAATATATCTTATTCGAATAAATGTAAAGGAAATCATGAAAATTGATTAGACTTTTATTATTAATATGATACTTTATTGTGTATTAATGTTAAAACGAATTTTCAGTTGTACGTTTTTTTCAGTTATATGTTTTTTAGGAACGGTCCCTTGAAAAACGTATAAACGGTGCTTCACTGTAATATTAAAAATAATATAAATAATGATAAATTCAAACTGTAAAAGATTATGGTACTTTTTCTATTATCAGGATCAGATTTAGGTAGAATTAAAAAATTAATAAATTTTGAGCATTTATGTATAGTAAACTAACAATGATTTTGATAAATTTGTGCTGAAATTAATTTTCATAAAAAAATTAAATTTAAATTCCATTTCATTATTTTGATAAGAAATTCTGTTAAATTTTAAATAATCATTTTTTCATTATTGGCTATTTATCCCGATATTTGTCCACTGCTTTTGATTTAGCAAATATGGCAAATTTGAAAATAGGTTCATTTGAAAATATTAACCTGCAAGGCAGGTGAAGGGTGATTAGCAAAATAATAATAATGAAAATAATAATTAAATGTTTCTTTTCGAGACTGAAGATTAGAACTCTTAATTTACATAGTGAAATAAAAAAAATTAAACATACATATTTTTTAAAAATTTCTGACAAATGTAATATTTCTGCATCAATTTATCTTAAGTGTTAGCCTATTGGTTATAAATATAATGACATCATAAAAAGACAAGTATTTGTAATAACCAGTTTATAATCTGTAAAATCCCCTATGTTGTGTTCACTCTAAAACAGAGTTAGTCCTAAAAATGTAATTGTGTAAATAACTCATCTGTATTATTTATAATCTACTTTATGTCCATAATTAAATATGTGTAAATTGAAATGATAGCATGTACACAATCAAACTTTATGTTTAACAGAAAAAATAAACAGAATAAATACAGTGAAATACGTTTAATACGAAAACGCTTAACATGAAAAATCGGTTAACACGAAATAATACAGCGGTCCGTACAGTGTACTATGCTATTTAATAATTTTTTTTCTTTTAACACAAAACAAAAATCGTTTAACATGAAAAAAATTCGCTTTCGATCTTTAGTGCCATGTTTGCTACAACAGAGATGCCAACATTTTAATTTATTCCGAAGCATTTTTAGACCCGCCTTTATTTTAATACTACTTTTTTCTTATTTTATCATAGTTATATATTCAAGGAAATTAGTCTATAAATAAAGTGGTACAGATTGAAGGAGGGGCTAAAAGTGCTCTGGAATAAGTTAAAACGTTGGTAACTATGCTACTACATGTTGCCGTCAATGATCATGTTTTTACAGCACCAACAATGGGATTTTTGAAATTGTTCATCATTAAAATAATTCACCTTATGTAAATTTTGATGACGAATCTGACAACTGAATCAACGACGCAGTTCCTGTCCCTTCTACTTCAGAAATGAAGAAAATAATGAGTATCCGCAGTTATTTAGATGTGCATTCAAATTCAGAGATGAATAAAACTATGTATGAAATCGATCAGTTTTTGAACAATATGGTGCTAAAAAAGAAGTAAAACATATGTGATTTTTTCCCTCCAAAAACAGTAATATTTGCACTTGATTTTTATTCTAATGGATACCAGTTAGGAAATGGAAATAATAATTGACGACATGGAAAACATTGGCTAGTTTTTTACCTTTTTTACAAATCTTTTTACACGAAAAAATATTTTGGTCCCCTCAGTTTCGCGTTAAACGTTTTTCACTGTATTTACATAATGTTGAAAATGTTAATGCAAAAATATTAAGTAAACAAACTGCAGATTTGGTAGTGTTAAGCACACCGTCATTAGTGCAGAATGGCAAGACAGATTATTGCTCCTATATGTGAATAGAAAGCGAATTTTAGAGTTGGGATAGCAACCAATAGCAATTTAAGAAACTGGAAGTGTTAACCAATAGGAAATTGGGATATAGAAAGCTATGTAATGATAGATGAAATATGTGGATTTTACGTAATATTTCCAACAATCAAAGAGAAGGAATACAGCAAAATAGCAGATTTTACTGATATTAATTTTTATCTAGAATTTGCTTCCCTATCTATATATAAGAACAATAATTCGTCTTATTCTACAATGATGGTAGCATGCCAGGGTTGCCACTCAAATAGCAGAATGAAATTCCCTGACTTTTCCAGACGTGTTCTAAAAAAATTCCAGTGTAGCCGTATATTGTGCATTGGTTGTATTGAAAGCAAAATAATTACGGTACGATTTGAAAACACAAAAGTTACATATTACTTTGACCTAAGGACAGATTGCCCTCCATGCGGGGGTCTTTCTAAGAGGTCTTGTTTTTAAAAAATGGCGGAAGCTAAGAAAAAAACAAGAAAAATGACTCTACGTTGGAGGAAAAATTTGTTTTTGTTTTGGCAATCATTGTATGAAATTCCCTGACTTTTCCAGATTCTGGCTAAAATATTCAAATTCCCCGATTATTCCAGGTTCTCGATATTTTCCAGGTAGTGTGACAACCCTGGCATGCTTAATGCTACTGAAACTTCAGTTTACTTACTTAATATTTTCTTACATTGGCACCTCGTTTATTCACGTCTTAGTATCATAAAGATAGTACAATAAAGATAAAGGCAATATGTTCATAGAGTGGAATTCAAAAAATATAATTCAATAAATTTTCCAATCAGATTGCCATTGTTTTGTAAACTACAAAACAATGGGGGTTATATGGAGATTTGGAATTTCATAGGGTTATATGGAGAAGAGGAAACAGTAAATCTGATTATGTGTAGTGTCAACCATAAAATTATAGATAATGTTTTTTGTTTCAGATTGATTGAAATATGCTTCAAGTTCCAAAATAAAAATAAAGAAAAAATAATAACCAGTGCTACAAAAACAAACAAAATAAGTTTATTTCATAAATACATTATTATTTTCCTTTAATGATTAAAATCGCAAGAGGTGACAATTTTTAACGATTTATGATAATGTTTTTTGTTTCAGACTGAATGAAATATGCTCCAAGTTCCAAAATAAAAATAAAGAAAAAATAATAACCAGTGCTACAAAACAAACAAAATAAGTTTATTTCATAAATACATTATTATTTTCCTTTAATGATTAAAATCGCAAGAGGTGACAATTTTTAATGATTAATGATAATGTTTTTTGTTTCAGATTGAATGAAATATGCTTCAAGTTCCAAAATAAAAATAAAAAAATAACCAGTGCTACAAAACAAAATAAGTTTGTTGTAGCACTGTTGTTACAACACTGTTGTTTGTACAACAGTGTTATACTTATAACCAATAGGCTAACACTTAAGATAAATTGATGCAGAAATATTACATTTGTCAGAAATTTTTTAAAAATATGCATGCTTAAATTTTTAATTTCATTATGTAAATTAAGAGTTCTAATTTTACTTATTAAATACATTAATTACTTATTAAATACATAAACCTGTTTGTTGTTACACTGTTGTTTGTTGTTAATTACTTATTAAATACATAAATACATTATTATTTTCCTTTAATGATTAAAATCACAAGAGGTGACAATTTTTAACGATTTATGATAATGTTTTTTGTTTCAGATTGACTGAAATATGCTTCAAGTTCCAAAATAAAAATAAAGACAAAATAATAACCAGTGATACAAAACAAACAAAATAAGCTTATTTCATAAATACAATATTATTTTCCTTTAATGATTAAAATCACAAGAGGTGACAATTTTTAACGATTTATATTACACAGTTCTTAGAAAAAAGCACCACAACATTTATGAACAAGTCAACAGGGGCGGCTGACCAGCTTTAAAGAAAAGGGGAAAAAAAATCTTGAAATTACATCCAAGAAAAGAAAAACACATATGGTATACTTTAACCCACACAGCCGTCCATTACACATCTAAATTGTATCCAATGATCCACAAAAGGTATAAAATATCTTGAAAAAGTCCTGGATATCCTGTATTAATTATAGAAACAGGGGTCTGTCCAGAGGCAAACCTGGGTCCATTAACCCTTTAAGGGGCACTAAGTAAAAATGATTGAATTTCTTTTTAAATATATATATATCATAAAGTAAACATCCCCTACAAGTCATATTTGATGAAGAAAAAAATTCAGCATGTGGGGATTTTTTTTGTGGGTGGTGGCTAGGCTTTCTAGCCACTGTGTCTATCCACCTAAAAGATGCTACTAAAAATCAAACTAAAATTAATGATCTAAGATAATATGTAAATCTGCTGTATTTAAAAGGTGCATTACAGTATATTTACACTACCAAATACTTTTGAATAAAAAATTATTTTTCATAAAAATATATAAAAGAAACTTCAAAAAATTTTCCCGCAACTTGTCCATTTAAAAAAGTCACAGGCACATCCTGCTTAAAGTTACTGTAGTTCTGCCATCTCTATTTCAATTTTAGAAGTACACATTAACTTTTCAGAAAAGTGGATAAAAAAAGTAGCCACTGCACACTTAGAGAAAAATTTCTAAAGTAGGTGGATAGACCCTCTAGCCACCGCCCCTGAAAGGGTTAAAGGACCCTTCACAAAATTATTTTTTCTTAAAAACGACCCTTCATAAAATTATTTATCCTGAAACAGGACCTTTCACAAAAATTTTCCCTTTAAAAACAGACCTTTGAGAGGCCTCTCCACTTATCGTCCCCAGAAGCAAGAGTCAATGTTACTCTATGAAGAATTTCGCCCCATTTTAACTTATTAACTATTATATATTTTTAAATTCCGCTTTCACATTCAGAAACTTCCCAACTATTAAACAATTTATCGCTTTCTAAAAATTATTTTTTAAAATTTTTAATATTTTATTTTGAGGTTGTAAAATGCGAATTTTCACAATGTGAAATTTTTCATTTTAGAGCTTAAAAATGAAATCTTAAAAATAGAAAAAATCAATTTTTAGGAAGCGATAAATTGTTTAATAGTTGGGAAGTTTCGAAAAGTGAAAACAGAATTTAAAAATATGTATTAGTAATTGAATTAGAATGGGGCAAAATTTCCCATGGAATAGCATTGGCTTCAGCTTTCGGAGACGATAGGTAGAGAGTTCCCTTAATAAATCTTTCATTTCCAAAACTAATCTTAAATAGAACGAACAGGCTGCCTGAATAATCGGGCGTGTTTTGCTGTATTTCCCCAAAAAGCTGATATTCAATTTCTAATTTATAAAGGATTCTATGCATATACGTAAATTTAATTCTATAAAAGTGAACTGTCATTGTCTAAAATGAAACTTTAACTATAATTTTATTTTGCAAAAAGTATATTTTTCACAATTTCATAAAAAGAGGACCCTGGCCTAACAGTTTGGACAAACTTTATTTTCACACTAAATTTAAATTCACAAAAATACGTGTAGAATTTTTCACTATTTCACAAAAACAGGACCCAGTCTAAAAAATCTGGACAGACCCCTGAGATATCTATAAGATGTTTAAATGTAGACGGAATTTAGATGTGTCTTTTTCAATGTCTAATAAATGTAACATGTTGGATCAAAACAAGATTTAGATATTTTCAATATCTATTAGATCTAAGAAGTCCAATTACTGGATATTCGGAGATTTACTGGACATGTAACAGACATCTAATGGATGTGAAAAAAGAGTGACATATCTCGTATTAATAGATATCCGTAGGATGTTTATAGATGTTTAATGGATCATTTTTTAACTTTTAAAGATGTCTTATGAATGTAAGCGGCTGTGGGGGGAAAATATTCTTAATTCATATTTCAATAATTCATAAAACACATTTTATGTTCCAGTAAATATTATTAAAACACTTAAGAGATTTCCAAAATATATATAATTATAACAAAATAAGTTGATTATGCACAGTTTTTAATTATGTATCAGGCTAAACATTAGCTTTCTCTAAAATTTTTTTAATAGTAGAATTAAAAAAAAAAAAGTAATTAACAATTTATAATTATAATATAAACATATCTCAAGTTAAGTGGCAGTGAAGATTATTCACCTTTGATGGAATATTTTGCGACAAACTTTTTTGGCACTTATAATACTTTACAAATAATAGTTGCCTACTATTTTTACATTATCCAATTAATAATATTATTATTATTTTAAGTATTAACATGAAAACAAATAAGTGCCAAACTCACAAATGAAACAACAGAGAGAGAGAGAGAGAGAGAGAGAGAGATAACATTTACTTAGAGTGGAACAAACAATAAGACAAAAAATGAAATTCTGCACTGTGATTAGTAATATATAAATGTAACAAAAAAAAATTACAAAGAAAGATACACATAACAATGCAGTACTATTTGTTATATCACACAACAAGAACTAAAGTGATTTTATTTACAAAATCAATTTATTTCAGAAATAAATATCTACAATTAAAACAAATACTTTCAGTACAATTAATAAAATATAACACATTTTTAAGTTGTTATTTATTATCTTTAACATATTATAATAATATAAAAACATAAATTCATTTAATTTAAATTTAAGATTCTTAAATTTCTTTTTTATAACTTTCTCTTTACTTTATTTATTTATTATTTGATTTTCAGATAAAAAGGATGAACATCCAATAATTTAAAGTAAAAATTAAAACCTTAATCAAAGATTTTAAAGAAAGCTGAAAAATATGAACCAAATATAAAAACTCTAATAAGAACGAATGGTTAAAATTTAGGAAGGGGACGGGGGGTGAAAGGAGGACGACAATACTTGGCAATTTGATTTGTGCTTATAATTAAAAGTCTTAACATATTCCATGATTAAAATAAAAATCTATCTCCATCAGCCAATAATAATAATTAACATTAATGTAAAATATATTAATAAGCTATTTCTATCAGCCAATAATATTAAGTCAGATTAATATTTAAAATACAGTAGAATCTTGTACAACGCGCTCCCACAAAACCCGATTTCATATAACGCGACGGAAAATCTGCGACTACTAAAGAGTCTCATATAACGCGTGAAATAAAGGAAGCACATGACGACATCTTTTCTGCTTTCAACCTGTTCATGGAAGGATTGCTCCGTTACTATGCCAACAACTGATGCTTTTGGTCTCATTGTAGAATGAAATCGTCTACTCAATGTATGTCTCCTATAACGCGATTTTCTATTACGCGGAACGTATCCCCCGCATCATACGAGAGTCTACTGTATATAAAAGTTTTATTTTATGCATTTTTCATTAATTTGTTTTATACTCTATAGCATTTGTTCTTGGATTTCCAGCTTCAAAAACTTGTAACTGTTCCATGTAATGAATAAAATAAAACAGGTCTTTCCTTTTATATTTCACTTCTTTCTTTCTTTCTCCCCCCCCCCCCCAAACAGGTTTCTGTTTTTTTTTTTTAAAGCTTAACTTTTTCTTATTTTACATTTATTTTTAAAATTTGATCTCTGCTCCACATAATGAATAAAATAAGACATGTTTTCCTTTTACAGTTTTATTATTATTATTATCCTATGCTTAACCTTTTTTCTCATTTTACATTCCTTTTTAAAATTTAAACAGATTTTTTTTTTTTTCTGTTTCATTAGCATTTTATACAAAATTTAAAAAAATACATTTTGCATCATTGCTAAGACTAACATTTAAAAACATACATTATAATACAGTATCAAAGTTCTCTTTTGATTTTTCAAAAAACAAGAATAAAAGTTCAGTTTTTCTGCATTCTCTGTTCGATTATTTTTTTGATTTTTTTTCTAGTTTGCTTCGTCACTTTGACTTTCTCTTCAAACAGATCATGTGGTATCTGAAAAATAAATAAATAAATGAAGAAAATTAAACATTTATACATGAAAAAAACTCTCTCATATGAACACAGTTAGCCAATTTTTTCTTTTCTCACATAATAAATGAAAAATTTTTGTTCAAAATTTTGGCATATAAAAGAGCAATATTTAAACAATATTTTATAAAATTTTCATTAAAAAACTTGGGAAATGCAGCAAGTGGGAGAAAAAAAGACAATATCTGAAAAGCTAAATGAACCAAACTTATTGAATTTTGCACACTTCTTTAAAATAAAATTGGCTTGTGCTTGAACAAAAGGACAAAAAGAAATACAGTAAAATCTCCCGTAACCGGCACTCAATTAAACGGAAAATAACGTCACTTTCTCTAGTCCAGTCCCCCCCGTGGAACTTTTACGCGTGAAGAGTTTTTCTTTCTTACTTTTTTTTTCCCGCCTGGGAACATCCATTACATTAGTTACTGCACCTTGCGCCTGCGAGATTAAACAGGGAAGTCACCTCATTGCCAGGATTGTCGGCGTAGTTGTATTATAGCCAAGGAGAATTAGCGATAATACAATGCCAGCAACCTTAGGGAGGATATCTCATCTCTTGTTCACTGCTCGCTCGCTCATTGCCGCTCCGCTATTGTTGCTTTGCTTGCACGTGCAATTTGAAAAATCAGAAAAGAATCATGTAAACAAACTGATATTCAAAGTTTTCTGTCTAAGTAATCATAATAAATTTTTTTCTTTTTTTTTTCCCTGGAAATGTGAATTTAGCGTACGTATGTTTTTTTTTTTAAATTATTATTTTAATTAATTTGTGATATTTTTGATATTGTGTTTATGTATTTCGATCTTGCGGCCGTAAAATATCTTAAAAAAAAAAAAAAAAAAAACTAAAATATACTTACGGTGGTATGTGTTTTTGCTTTAAAAAATGGGTGATGTTTCCGATATTGTGTTTATTTAATTGAGGCCGGGAGATCAAAAAATTTGGACAACAAAATTCATATACATAGGTAATGAATAGGTAGGTAAATATTCAATTATCCGGAAAATTCTCTTTTCCGACAACGGTTCGGTCCCAATGTTGCCGGTTAAAAGGGATTGTACTGTATATATATATATGTCATATTAAAATGGTCAGCTACACATTTAAATAATTAAACTGCAGTCGTTGGCATAAATATTTCTATAATGAAATTCAGGGCTTACAATCCATCACGCGAAAATGAGCCATCCTTGTAAATTTATATCTTAAAAAAAAAAAAACTACCTTCAGACGAACAACTCTAACTAACAACTAGCAAGTAGCCACCGGCCTGAGACTGACTCGAACATTTGCTTTTCGCAGGAGCGACCACGTGATGCTGAGTGCTCTAATTGGTTTAGGGGAGTCATACGATACACAAGGAGGGAGGGGGTCAGAATATTCTGGATTAAATTACCTTTGCATTCCACAATATAATAAATAACAGTTTTGTTTCATCGAGAAATAAAAAATAAAATAAAATAACTTTAAGAATTGAGAACAAGTTAAAGAATTCGTAATTAATGAAATATTTTAGAAAATGAATTAATAAAGAATTAATTAGGGCGCTATCAGTGGATTAGTGGGAGGTAGGAATATTTAAATTTCAGAAATGAAGGTTTTTTACGGAGGCTTTTAATTATATTTCATATACATATAAAATAAATTTGAATTTTTGGCAGAGCTGTATGCAAAAAAGTACAATTTGCAGATCATTTTATCCCATGTACAGCCTTGTAAAATTAATTGTAATTGAAAAGAAGATCCTTCATTTAAGCACTAGCGAATTTTATTTTGAAGAAACTTGCAAAATTTCAATAAGGTTAGTACATTAGTTTCTGAAAAAACATGTCTTCCACTTTTCTGAAGGGCCCAGAAAAAAACACCCACCAACTGAATTTCAAAAATTTTTAATGAAAATTTTATAAAATATTAAACATTGTTTTTTTTGTTTTTACAAAATTTTGAAAAAAAAAAAAAAAAAAAAAAAAAAAAACCTTAAAAGTCCATGTAGTCCCTTAAATGCAGTTTCATTAAAACACAAAATATATATTGAATTAGATTCCATGGGTGCTGGCAGGTATAGGCAACAGGCATGGTATAAGTTTACAGAAAAAAAGACTGAACTTTTTACCCCCCCCCTCAAAAGTGGTATCAGGCAACTGACACAATATAATTTTTTCAATACTAAAAATAATGTTAAATCTGATTGCATACATGTACACACAATAAACAAAATCAGAACAATAAATCTTATATTAAATATCATATTAATTATAATTAAAATAGTTGTAAGTGCTTAAAAAACAGACAAAATTATTACATATACTTGAAAATAAGTTTATTCTACAGAAGCATTGTTTGCTGGGGCAACTGATTAGCAAATAATGTAGTTCATTAGGAAAATGCAGTTGAAGTGCTATTTCTTTTTCATTTTCTCCAAGTTTGAATTTGACATTTCTTGAAAGCCAATCATATAGAAATTGCTAATAATGTACTGCACAAATTCAGGCTGACCTCCCCCCCCCCTCCCCATGTCCAAAAAGTTTTAATGCGGATTTGCATTGATCCCAAGAGTAATAATTTTCAAGCTTGAAAAGGCTGAAAAGTACTCTCTCTCTCTCCATCTGTCTACAGCAAAATTGTTTTGAAACCAATATAAAAGATGGTTTGCCCCTCTGAAAATTTGCTCTTTCCTGCCTTTTCTTCCGCTAGCACCTATGTTAGATTCAAAGAATTACAATTCAAGTAAGTTACTTTTTGAACATATACCAACATTAGATTGCCCAAGCTGTCAAAATGATTACTTTTGTGCAATATACATATCAAAAACAAAAAGAGGAGGATAGTAAATAAACTATTAATAAATGTACTTCAAGTAAACAAAATCACATAAAATCTAAAAACTCGTACGGTTATTTTATAAATATGCATAGAGTAGATAATCAAATTTTCAGATTTTTTTTTTTTTTCTTACCTTTTTTCAATTTCCTAAAAAAATACTGAACAAATTATCTAGAACATCAGACGGGTAAAGAACATTTAAACACTCAAATTTTCCGCTATTGATTTTCTCCAATGTTCAATTTGGGGACCAACCACAAATTGAAGATAATCACAAATACTTTGTATCACCCTGCATCATAAAAAAACTACAAATGACTTGTAACTTTAACACATTGTTGTGTTTAGTTTGAAAATTACATAGGTTGAAAGATAGATATATTGGGCAACTTTTGTCAAAATTTTATTTGAATAAGGTGAAAATTAAGCAAATTGTCGGCAAAAGAACGAGCTAGATTTTATGTATTTTCTAGTGTTGAAATTTCATAGAAGGTTTTTCACAAGCCGCGTACGTAGTTTAAAGATTTAATTATTTCAACCACATTGCAAAAGGTTTTTTTTTTTTTTTTTTTTTAGGACTAAGGGCCTATTTATTAGTCTCAATCTGGGATTTTTGCATGGTTGATTTCAATAGTTGGACATTTGTCGAAATCTAAAATTTATTGAAAATATAATTGAATAATTTGAAAGTGATGTTATAATTTGGAAAAAAAAAAAAAAAACTAATAGTCCTCCGTCCTAAATTAAATTCTGCTTTTGCCAGAACTTCATCAAGATCTTTTTTTTTTTATTATTATTATTGAAAGAAAAAGAAAAGAAAATTAATAATAATCAGTATCATTACAAGTGATATCGAAAAAGTTTTTTTTTAATAATTTTGAATTAGGAAATAAAAAGCGCCCGTGAAATAATATGAAATAAAAATAAGTAAAAAAATGAATTTAATGATTTAATGCTTTTTATTATTGTTTGCACGTGACGTAAGCATCAGATTATAAAATTTAAGTAATTAAAGCTAAAGAAAAAGTCAGCTTCATTACACTTGACGAAAAATCCCTTTTTAACTTGTAACTTTTAAGCAATTAAAATTATCGAAAAAGTTTAAATACAAAAATTGTTTTTTTTTTTTTTTAAGCTCATTTTATTTATTTTATTTTTTGTAAAAAAAAACCCCTTATGAACTCACAAATCTTAGTAAATAAATAAAAATATGTTAGAGTTATAAGCCTATATAAAAGGTTTTTCACAAAAAAAGAACTTCTGAAACATGGCTAAAATATTGAATCTTCAAATTAATTACAAGCATGTGAAAAATCCCTTACGTAATTTCAACTCTGAAAAATATCTAAAAATCTAGCTTGTTCTTTTGCTGACAATTTGTTTAATTTTTATACTGTTCAAATATGTAATGTACTCTTTTCTATCTTTTGAGCATGCACAGTAAAAAAGAAAAAAAAAATACTATAAATGGTTATATCTCAGCGAATATTACATGTGTGAGTTTTATGTTTCAAAATAATGTTTCTCTGATGTTTTGTTTGAAGTTTGAGAACCACAGATTTAAGCAAACAATTTTGTTGATTCAGTACATCGTTCACTCATTGTCTGTTTGCAAAAAAGATCTATGACATAACTTTTAGGATTATTCAGTAACAGTGATTGTTCTTTCAACCTTATTCTTTTGGTCAATTGAAGCAAGTTGGTTTAGTTATCTACGCAAAATCATTTTTAAAATGATAAAAATAAATTTAAAAAACCGTCAGCAAAATAAATTAGTTTTTCCCAACAAAACATATTTGTCAATGTGATAAAAATTCATCCTCAAGTATTTCAACCTGAAACAGTTATTATACTGTAAAAGCACTTATTTTCGTGAGGCTTTAATTTTCATGAGCCCATCGTAATCGCGAAAATGCAAGCCTCGTGAAATACTTTTTTTTTTTTTCGCAGCAAATAATAATAAAAAAAACATAAACTTTCAGATTACCAAAACTCACATGCATTGACAGTACGAATACGAGAAAAGTGAAGGGGCAGGGTGATTACATTTTCGGTGCAAAAGGGGGGTTCAGAAGCCCCTAGTTTGATAAAAAGCATGAGAAAAAAGGGATTAAGAAAAGAAAATTGTTTCGGATGGAATGTGCGCATTGAGCCAAAGCCAAAGTTGATGTATAAGCACCGTTGTAAGCACAAATTGTTTTTAGAGCGATGAGGAGGTGGGGACGAACTTTTCGGACAAAAGGAAATTTTTTAAAATGCCTTATGCTAAATGGGTTCTATATTTAGGTACTTTTCAATGTTAGGATTTTTCAACTTTCGGTTCTGTTCATGTATAAAATTCATGAAATTTTCAGCTCGCAAAATCACCGATATCTTCATTTTCGCAAAAATTACGTCTCGCGAAAATAAGTGCTTTTACAGTAAGTTTTGCAATTTATAGCAATAGCTCATAAAGTTTTATTCATAATACAAATTTATTTCGAAATGAATACATACTTCAAAATAATTTTCTGCAAATTGGAGTACATAAACTCCACAATCAAAGGCATTAGTTTGTAGAGGACAATCGATGATTTTAGGCTCTAAATACTTCCAAAAGCAATTCATCTCACCATTTGTCTCCCTTCCAAACAGCTTCTTGAGGAAACTACAGGAAATTATAAAATACCACCAATTTAGAAACAAAATAGATAATATAAAGGCTTTTCAATAAGACAGATGCAAAAATTACCACATTACATAAATATATGACCAAGGCCTGATTAAGCTCTGAAGCAAGGGGAAGCTCAGTATCATTTCAGGGCCCCCTTTCATTTCGAGAACTCTCGTTTCCTTGCTATATATTGTCATATAAGAATGCTATAGATCAAAAATCAGTGTGTGTTTACAATTTGTTTGCAATCATATGTCTGTGAGATTTCTACTCACAACACTAAAATCATACAGCTTATTGATTAAGAACATTCAGATTTTTGTCGTTTAATAATAGAATTTTTCCGAAATAGTGTGTATTTTATCTAGCTTTAAGCGAACTTCCTCAGAAAAAAATTCAGTCTCAGTGTGAAAATCTAAAACTGAAAATTCAATATTCTTGTCTCTTAAATTTTAGAACCTTTTCGGTAATCAGGCCCTGTATATGACACAACAATAACAAAGAAAAGGTGGAGTATGTTATATCTAGAGTTCATATCAGGAGTAAAAATTTAGTGATTTTCTGATCCAAAAATATAAGGTGATAGACAAAAAGTTTTCTTACATATCTTTACATCTTATCAGTGAAAGAAAAAAAAAAAAAATGAACAAATGAAAGAAAAGTAAGCACAAGTGCAATGAGAAAGCAACAACACACACAATACTGCCAAAAAACCTAAGTCAACAGTTGAGTTATTGGCAATGCTTACCAAACAAAACAAAAATTGGAGTTACTAGCGTTTTTTTTTTTTTTTTTTCCCTGCACTGTGTAGATTCTAATTTCTAATTCATGTTTCTTTTTTTTTTTTTTTTTTTTTACATGTTCTAAAACTTTTTACATTTAAATATATATTTATAGGTTTATAAAAATATTTTAAGCAACAAATTGATCACTCATGTGTGTGACTTTGATAACATTTTTGATGATGTGGCGAAAATCGTCGCTATGTATCCATGCTGGTGTGAACCCTACTTATAACTAAAACAGAAATTTTAAGGATTTTGTTTTTGTTTTTTTAAGGCTATTAATAATAATAATAAACTTGCTTTTAGTTAGAGACCAAAACTTCATATAAAATGTCATATAGATTATTAAAATAATAGTACAAAATGTATGAAAAGCACTGGGAGTGATGGAGATTATCTGCATCAGACATTCTAAGGACTGAAAATGAATTCTAAGATTATTTTAAAACTGCAATTCTGACACTGACTTTAAAGGTTACATATATATATATATATATATATATATATATAGTAGACTCCTAGAAATCCATATTCCTGAAATCCACAAACTCCAGAAATCTGCACACCACAACTGATGTAAACAATGAAGTTTATAATAAAGTTTTCAAGGGAAGAAAATGAGACAGCTTTTATTTTAGCAATGATTTTTTAGAAACAATCTAATCAACAAGACAAGGAAAGATAATTTTAATTGAAATTCAGATTTTGGAGATGAGTACTTAAATTTTTTAATACAACATTGTATTTGTGTTTGAACAAAAAAATAAAAAAACTGTTCATAGAATGAAAAAATACATATATATATATATACTGCATTGACTACTCTTTAACTGCTTTTATTTATTTAAAAAAATATTTTACATAAATTTCATGCTTATTTATCTTACTATCATTTTTAGTGAATTATAGCATTAAAATTCTTTATTCAGAAATGCTAACAAAAAGTACCTAAAAGCTGCAAAATACAGTCTCTGGTCCCAAGCTGTGCAGATTTTTAGGAATGTACTCTCTCTCTATATATATATTTTTTTCCCCCTTTTTTCTTCATCATGAAGATTTCATTTAAAACAGTCAAAAAGAAAGTTTAAAGATTAAAGTGCTTTTCCATTTTCGATTTTTTTTTTTTTTTTAAATTATTATATGTTAGTAATTTAATGTATTCTAGTACTATTTCTAATATAGATTTTCATACTCTTATGCTCTTTTCATACTAGCCACATGCAATTTTTACCAAAATTAAACTTTTCATTTTGGTGTTGACAAAACAAATCAGCAATATAAAGAATTTTGAAAAAAAAAATGACTAAGAAAAAAAAATGTGCAATATTTGGAAATTAATCACCTGCGCTCAGTAAACGGAAAAACATATATTTTTTATATGGTATTAGTAGATCCATATATACGCCAATACACAAATTTTTACTTTAGAAAAAGTTAAAGGTTCTCAGCTTATACACAAAAATATATGGCATTATAGAAGCAAGAGAAACTGCAGGGATTTACAGAATTATATATATCAATAAAAAAAGTATAAAAAGAAGAATATTTTCCAGTAACACAAAGAAAACTGAATAAAGAGTACAAAAACAGATAAAAGATTGACAAAACCAAATACAGCACTTTTTAAAATTAGCTGAAAAAGAGGAAATTAATCTAAATTAGGAAAGCTGGCAAATTACAATAATTATAATTTAGAAATTTTAATACACCAACCTTAGAAACTCATTTCAGATAAATTCGAGTGGAAACCAACTATGTGAAAAATATCAGAGCCGGGAATCGAACCCGGGTCCTCTGCTTATCACGCAGATGTTCTAACCACTGAGCTACCCTGGCATTTCTCACATATGAGAAATGCCGAGCTGGTTATCAGCCAGGGTAGTTCAGCGGTTAGAGCATCCGCCCGTTAAGCAGAGGGCCCAGGTTCAATTCCCGGCTCTGGTATTTTTCACATAGTTGGTATAAAATTCAGTCTCCTATAATAATTATGTTTTTTCTAGAGAAGTCATCAAAATAATAAAGTCAATAACAATAATAATATGAATCATGCAAAGAAATGGAACACAGCATCAGCAACAATGATGGTATCACTTTCTAAAAAAATCCTGTAAGGTGCAAATCAAAAGCAGATGTGAACTGGGAAAAGAGGAAATGAAAAGCACTAGATAAAATGAATCAATAACATCTTGGTAGCAGGACAAAAGATTTTAAGCTAAACATTTTATTACTGACAATTATAATTTAAATAGTATTTAATAATGAATATGTTTTGTTTTATACAAGTTTGAATAATTTTATTATTACTGGCTATATTTGTTTAGTCTATAATCATAATTTTTTTTTTCAAATGAGGTTCAAGCTTTAGTACATAATGTTGAATATTAAAAATGAAGTTTAACTACAAAATTTTGATGAAATTTCCAGGGGTGTTTGAATACAAAAAAGAAATTTTTTCTAAATCCAGGTGTGCAAACAGTTTTTTGACATGACAATTAGATTTTTTTTAATTAACTAAAGTATGAAATTTAGGTGGAAACACTTCATTTTAATCTTTTCATACCTTTTAGTGTGAATCAAGCTAATAGAAAAAGTCTTTAATTAAAATTTTTTTTAATTTTATTTTATTTAGCATTTTTATTTATTTATTTATTTTTAATCAAAGCTTATTTTTTAAATGCAATTTTATTTTAATTTCAAAATAATACTGCTGGAAAATTGTTGTAAATCTTTTAAACAAAGTAAGATGATAATTATTTTAAAAGAATGCTTACCACTTCAGATCATCTGTTACCTCTCTTGCTTCTTCAGCTCTCCTTTCTTTACAATATGCGGCTGAATCAAAAAACTTCATCTGTGGTCTAAAAAAATGATTTTTGTTTCACTTTAAATATAATATATATGAAATATAAGAGATAAAAAGAAGTAAGAATTAATATTTTTATATTTTAAATTATTGTTTTCATATTTTCAGGGTATTCTGTTTATATTTCAAAGTAATATTGCAAAATAAATTAAAGGAGATTTCATTTTAGGCTGTAAGTCTAAAAGCATAAAAAATAATGAATGGAAATTTATAATCATCATCATATGAAAAGGAATAAACAAACTAATTATTTAAGTATTTTGATATCTGGAAATATCCTATAAGTAAATTTAATGGGCAACAGAAAAATACCTGGGCACCGGAAAGATTTATGAGTCTAAATTACGGTTTGATTATTTTATGTCAAATATAAAGCAATAAATAATTATTTTAATGACTTGGCGAGTTGGCAAAATAAAGCGCCGACCAGCATCGCGATGTCTGCAAAAAACGAAAGTATATCCAATAAAAAACAATGAAGAGGCGTTGGTATTAAATGAAGTGACCAATTAAAGATAATGGGATGGGTTTAGAAATACGCCAATTTACACCATAAATTAAGGGTTTAAAAGATGGAACTCGCCAAAATTTAGTAATCTTTCTTGATTAGCTCTTGTCAGTAAAAGTAAAAAACTCTGCGCCACCGAATTTGAAAGTTACGTGTGAGGTCGGGCACCGACTAAGTCCGGTCAATATTGCGGGACTGATTTCACTTAAAAGACTCGGATCCCCAGCCCTGAGATGGATTTTAAATAAAGACTTTTCTAGTTAGCCTGACAAGATTATTTACTTGTGATTCCACGATTGCAAACAAGAAATCAGGAGTATGTGACATTATAAAATTAAAAGTCGACAGGATTTTTACCTGTAATTAAGGTCTACTGACTTTTTTATAAAGTGACTGAACAATTTCTGCAAAAGGATATTTAAAATGAATGGAGCGGCTACGGGCCAACCTCCACATTTGACATATATATAAAGAAAAACAAAGGGAGTAGGGTAATGGAAGATACAACATAATTATTTTCCATTTAAGAGCTCTAAATTCCAAAGTAATACTTGGGGGAAAAAAAAAAAAACATTACACGAAACTCTTAGAATACTGAAATACACTGAAAATATTTCATTAACCCTTTAACATAAAATTACTAAACTAATTTTAAAAATGGCTTTTAGACACATATCTGATCATAAATATTTAAAAAATAAAAAATTAGCATTGTTCCTTTTCGAGAAATTTTCGGTTTGAAACAACTATAAGTTAACCTTATTAAAGTCAAATAATATTTAATTTAATACATAAAACACTTTATAAATAAACATTATCGACTGCAAAAACTCATAAAAGTTGTTTCAGGTGAAAATAATAGTCCAGCTCTTCATTAAATGAAAAAAACTAGACATGAGTGCATCCTCAAACCAGCAATTCACACTTCCGCACACTAAGAAACTTCAAGAGACTTATGCATCGAGCCAGTGATGCCAGATAGTCGAAAATTATTTCCCCAAACAGGTCTTCAAATTTCCCCAAATCAAGGTTTTTTTTTTTTTTTCCGAAAAAATCCCCAACTTGATTTCTACTACTAAAAAGGGAAAATAAAATTTTTTTCAAAAAAATATCAAGCAGATTTTTCTATGATTTAGCTCAGATTTTTCCCCAAATGAAGGCAATTTTTGAAAAAAATCCCCAAATAACAATAAAGATATTGAAAATATCTAATCGTAGGGATAAATCATTACGTTGTCAACATTGACAGAAAGTTGAAGAACTCCCCAGATTTGACCCCAGAAGCCTCAAAAATCCCCAAAATAGGGACAAAATCCCCAATCTGGCATAACTGCATTTAGCTTCCTTTGAAGCCGTATTTGTTAAATTTTGGAATAATTTTGCTACCTACCGAACAGAAAAGGAGCAAAAGTTTAAAACCTGATTAAAACAAGGCAGAAATGTTAAAAAAACTGCTGCATTAAAATTATTAAATTATGTCAAATGTTTGGTTTCACTGCAAAACCAATGAACGTTAAAGGGTTAATATATATATATTCTTGCTGTATTAGGGGTGGAAAGAACTATTTTATTTTGCACACAGATTACCATGATGCTTTTCATTTTTATTTTATTTATTTATTTATTTATCACAAATACCTGAAACTTTCAAAAAAAAAAAAAAAAAATAGAACAGTAGATTTTTTGGGGTTTATTATTTTATAATAGGAATAGGATGTGTGAATGAAATAATCATTTTGTGAACAAACACTTTTAGCCCATTTTCTTCCTAGAACTTCCTACAAATGTTTTAAGGATAGGATATTCCTCAAAAACGAAACAATGGACTCTTCCTAGTTTCGTCTGCTCAATCATGTGATAGAGGAAAACGAATAATCGAATTCTGAGAATTGAATTCAATTAAATATTGTTCTTAAGAACAAAAATGTTAATATTTAATATAAAATAAAATAAAAGTAATATTGTGCATTTGTAAACAGTAGAATAGTTGTATTTGTAAATTTAATAATTTTTCAAAAACACTTTATGTGTTTATTTATTTTCAACTGTAAGAATCAATTTTTGTGTTTTCTAGTGTGACTGTTACATTAACTGATCTAGCAATAAAGAATAGCTTGTTCTTGTGGAATGTTTATGGATTATAATTTGAAATTTTAAAATGTTTTCATTTAATTGAATTGCATAAAGGTGTTACAACAAGTTAATTAACTTAGTTACTGGTCTAAATGGATTTACGCAGTACGATATTGCACGGTCGCTGATTTAAGTACCAAAAATCAGAGTATTTAACATGTTCTTCATGAACATCAATAACAAATATAAACTAAATGATGATTGTAAATGTATACGGCAAACAAAAGATGATGAATAATGATATAAAATGGATTAAAAATGATGATGTATTAAAAACAATAACACAGATTAAATACGATTGATCAAAAATAAGAATAGAAAATATGTTATTTCAGCAATCGCTATAGATAAACAAGACTTCCTCTGCTATTTGTTTTTCCTCTATCATGTGACCTCTGACGTCAGGTGGGAAGAGTCTATTGTTTTAGGTCAGAATAATCAAGAAAGCAGCGATGCACAATAGGCGTAGCTTTCCTTTCATACTGCATTTGAGCCTACTTTTTTCCCCGTGATGAAAGGTCATGCTTGATTATTTAAATTTAAAAAAAAATGTCACGTGCTTTCCTATTTATGGTGTTTCTTAACGAAGTAATTATTTCCCTCATCATCATTCAACATCAATGTTTTGGATAAATTTCTGCCATAAGGTGTATATATTATTAATAGGATGATTTAAAAATACACAATGTTAATCATACATTAAAATTGACGTTAGAATTTGGAATGTTTTAGCACTGAGTTAAAAGGAAATTCCTGAAAATTAAAATAGTTATAATGGTTTTTAAGAGTAACAAACAATTAGCTAAAAAAAAAAAAGACGAAAAAGTTGAGGGGGAGAGGGACAAAATTTTACATATTTTAATGCACAACACACCTTTGTAAACAGGACGAGACCAATTAAATAGAAATGCATGATATTTAACACAAAAATTTACAGGAAGATAAAATTTCGAAGAAAATTACTTCCTTGATCCTTAAAATAAGTAAATTGAAATAAACGAAAAGGATATTAAAATATAAGACTTAAATTCAAAAAGCTCAAAACAAATCTTGAAAAACTCCACAATGTTATAACTCTGAATACTTTATCACAGGTATAATTGAGAAAATGTATGAAAAGCAAAAAAGTGATTTCTTCAAACCTATTTTTAAAGCACAGATAAAATGCATAGTCTTTGTATGTCGAAATTTTACTACACAGCCATGAAAAATTATGTATTTTTCAAGCTAACTGCCATATTGGAAGTGGAAAGAAAGTTTTTCAGAGTTAGCTGTGAATTATGCATAAATTTTAGCAATCAGCAATGAAATGACTCTGTATTTTGGCAATTGGCTACAAAAATAACACTCATAATTTATCAAAGTCTTTTTTTTTTTTTTTTTTAATCTATCAGTTAACTTGGGAAAATGGCATACTTATCAATAAATGGTGTAAAACAAAGTAATTTTTTTTTCTTTTTTTCAAAGAACAAAGTGAATTATTTATATTATTTAAAATCTATTTGCTTGGATATGTGCAATTATTTAGAGAAAGATGCTTCGTATAATTTGTAATAATTTTGCAGAAAAGTGACAAAACAAAAAAAGTTTACTAATATTTATTTGTGAAAAAGTAATAAATAAATTAAAAGAATCGACCTACTGCTGGGCATTATTTAACAATTTATAAATAACAACACTATTGAATAATATATTTGACAGGATGAACGTTAAAAAAAAAGGGGGAGAAAAAGAAAGAGCAAAGTTTTTTTTTTTTTTCTTTTTTTTCTTTTTAGATGAAGGTGGGAAGGATGAGAAAGCATTGATGATGTCGATGATGTCGTGTCTATGAAAGTGCAATTAAATGGCTCCGAAGCTGTCGAAGACAGCTTAAATTAAATCCTGAAATTGAAAATGGTAATTTTTCTTTAAATCATTGTTAATGCTTAGTTTCAAAATATTTTTGCTGTTATAATTTATTGACACACAATTAAATATTGTGCAAAAGAAAATAGAGTTGTGATTTTATAAACTATAATTATTATTATTTAATCAACATTAGACTTTATCATAATTTTAAATAATAATAAAAAATTTCCAATGGAAAGCCTTCTGAATATGTGTTTTTTTTTTTGTTTTTTTTTACAAAAGTATGAGCTAAAAGAAAGTAATGAAAAGAACCCCCACCTCCCCCATCCCTAAATGACGCCTCTGTATTTGATTTGGGATTACTATGGTAAGAATTATATGCAAAAAGAGATGAATTTTCGCATGCAGCCCTTAGGAAGTCCTTATTTTGGTATGAACCACCAGAAGGCTTAATCTTCTCCAACATTTTTTGATTGGTTATTAACTTTATAATTGACAGTTCAGCGAGGTTCCAGAAATGTAAAATTAATTAACATGCATTATTTTATTATAAACAGATGAGAATTGCATACTAGTCAACAACTTTTGCTCTAAAAGCCATTTATGTTTCCGATTTTTGCATTATGAAAGTATCTAACAGCGAAACACGCTTTACAGAGGAAGCTTCAGAATTACTTTCAAATTGTGAATTTTAATTCTCTTTAGATTATCATTAGTTTAAAATAATAAAATCATAATTTAAAATCATAATTCTATCCTTTCATATAATTTTATGTTTTAAATCTTGCATTCGGTTTTTATTTGTAATGTATGTTTATTTGTATTTCTTATAGGTGTTTGTTGGGCTTTGGACTCTGTAAATTTTTGGAAATTTGGCTACTGAGTAATAGAAATACACCTATTTTGCATATAATATTCAATCAAAGCCCCTGATGAACTATTGATATTTTATGCTTTCATCATTAAAATTCTTATAATACTTTGTTCTTTTTTTTTTTTTCCAACTTCTCCACGTGATATTTATCAATTCATCCAGTGCAATGTTGAGTTAATTATTAGTATTTTTATCTTATAATTTTTGCAAAATTATAAGCGATTGCATGATGCTATATTATCACAATAAGACTTTCAAATATGTATTTATTTTTGCAATTTTTTATCATTTTAATTGATCTAACAATGAGAATAAGAAAGAAAAAATTTCATATTTCTAGATTTTGTAATAAATAATTCCACAATTTTAATAAAATTTTTGATTTTCCATGAAATTTCCCTGAGACATATGAACCCTATGAAATTACAGTAGTTTCATGCTAAATTGATTAAAATTATCGAAGAACAAAATCTACTTTTAAATTCAGTATTGCTATGAAATAAGAAAGAGTAAAACCAATAACTAACTTACCGGTTTTCATTCTCCAAGTAATCTTCGTCAGGTTCAGAATTATCATCATCTACAAGATATTTTTCATACAATTATGCCTAGTTCAACATACTAACATAATATTTTTCATATAAATTACGCAAAGAAAGAAGAAATATAGAGAGCAGACTTTTTGTATCAATTGTAAACTGAATATGTGACTATTAAATTTAGTTTTATTCATAAATTAAGAGCTACTTAAATAGCCAAAAATTTATGATTAAACATAACTAACTATAATAAGAAAGGCAAATCGAACAATCAAATAATACTTTATTAACAATAAATAATCAGGACAAAACTTATTTCTATAGCTAGCATATTTGTCTAAGGTAGTTTCATATACATTTAAAATGCAAAAATAGAGATTTTATTATTATTATTATTATTATTACTTTCAGATTCTTAAGGCTGCATATCAATCAGATTCTCCTTCCCTTCCCATGTCATCCTGTGTGATTTATTTATTTATTTATTTAATGGCTTTTTATTATAAGAACATCTCACTTTTTAGCTTAGTGGGTAATTTAAAAAAAAATCTTACTGATATGCAGCCTTAACATGTAATTGCAATGAAAAATTATCTTTATTATCAAGCAATATTTCACTAAAATAATTGGTTATTCAAAATCTTTTGTCCCCTACCACCTCCTCTATAAAGGTTAAGATATGGAAACATGGGCGTTGACAGGTAGGGGCAAGGGCGTGTGTGTGAGAAGGAGTATCTTCACATATATTAGTTTTAATTACAGTCGGTAACAAAAGTGTCCGAACAGTAGCAAAAATTCCTATGTAAAAAAGGTATACTTCATACAGTTTTGTTAAATAAATCCTTATCAAATCATGTTCTTAGACTGACTAAGAAAAGGATTCGACAAGGATTTATTTAACAAAGCAGTATTAACTGTACTTTTTTTACATAGGAATTTTTCCTAGTGTTCGGACACTTTTGTTACCGACTGTACATTCTCAAATAAATTTAATAATTAAATACTATATTTTCAATAAATAAAATTTCTATTAAAATATCTAACGAAATTCTAATCTAGGATGTTGTGTTGCAATAATTCCCAGTCTTTGCGTCTCCCTTACGCAGTCTTTTCTGGCGATAAAATTTGGCACAAGTGATTGGCATAGATATTTATGGCGGACCATCTAGATTCAAAATTTTTGTATTAAATTATTCGGAAGACAAGGGATTGTGTTTGGCTACAAATTGGCGATATATTTTTAACTCTTGGGGTACTTCACACAGTCTGCTTGGATCTGTCGCTACGCTAACTAGATTTTTTGCTCCTAACAACTGGTTTAGTGACACGGTATAAAAGGCTCTCTCTCTCACCTGATGTACCTAAATAAAACCCTTTGTATGACCATAAGACTTTTTAAGAATATTGATATCAGCTAAAGATGTTTTTTTTCCCTTGAAGATTGAAAAGCTCTCCCCCCCCCCCCCCAAGAGATTTTTCAAAGTCGGCACAATTGTCTAATTCAAAAACGCAGTTTTCAGAATTTCTGTTTTATTAATTCCATTGATTATTGTTGGTATAATATAAGTAGTGATGATACTCAAAGTGTTTTATAGTATGCCAATAGATGGCACTGTATGTTCATTCTTTTTTCTGTAACTGTATATATGTAAATAAACTTTAGTTTCAGTCTAGCTCACGTGTGGTTAACTTCAATTATTATGTAGCATTTTATCTTACAGAACAATTTTTTAGAAAAATATATTTACATATTTTATTTCATTTAGCAAACTCAAAGGTGACAATTTAAAGAATGAAATTCATGGATTTTTGTTCATTCTTATTACAAAGATTAATTTCAAAATAAAGTTTTTCGGATTCGTTTTTTGAATTCCACTCTTTCAGCATGTCATCTTTTATCTTAGGGAGCTTTTTTTTGTTTAAATATAGTTAAACATTTTATTTCATTACGCAAACTCGAGGCTCTAAATTTTAATCTCTAAAAGAAATATTTAAACATGCATATACATCTATTATAAGCAATGCACTGTTCAAGTCACAATAATTTCTTCAAATTCCGTAATAAACATATAAGCATTTACTCACAAACAGATGTCTTGAATAAGTTTGTCAGGTTACAAATTGTTACTAAGAGCCAATGAGCTGAGTCTTCATTCACAGGAATAAAGATGAAATCTTTAGAAAACAAATTTTCCTTTTTCATGATGTCTATCAAGGATCTTGACCTATGAAAAGATAAAATTTTTTTATAATATATACAAATATATCAAATCACATTATTACATAAAATTGTAAGTTTGTTTTGACTGTTTGTCAATCACCTGACTACCTTGAAAAGAGCAAAATTTTAAGGTTGTTTTCATTATACAGATTTTACAATGTACTAAAATGAAGGTTATTTTATCTTAATATCTAAAG
The DNA here is from genome assembly GCA_963930645.1 of Salticus scenicus. NCBI lineage: Eukaryota > Metazoa > Arthropoda > Arachnida > Araneae > Salticidae > Salticus > Salticus scenicus. The sequence continues at coordinate 56,916,619 of OZ005662.1, read as the reverse complement.
AGAGATATTCAAAAGGTTTATCTGTTTGAGGTACCTGCTGTAAGAGGCCAAATCGTTTTTGTTTAAATTTTTTATTTAATTGGCATGTACAACAATATTTTACAAAAATTCAATGTCTTTGTTAATAGTCCAAATTATATTAATATAATTTGTTAATACTGGGGTGTAATTAAATTAACCATTTCATAAGATTCCTGGTTGCTCAAATTGAATATGGATTTACTCTAGTCGAGGAAAACCCTTCTTAATGTCCCCTTAATGACACAGGGACTATTACCTTATACAAACCTTTTTTTTCAGTTACAATTACATCATTAATTTCAGTACTTTTCTTACCAATAATTATTTCAATTTCTTTAATTTCATTAATGTCAAAGAGGTGTACATAATGTGACATGTTTTCTAAAACAGGCAATCTGGATAGCATGTCTTCTTTTATATTAGTGAAACCTTTTTGATAATGAATTTGGTAGTCAATAGGGCTGGAGTATTTATCAATATATCCCCAAGTATCAATATTTTTTTAATATCGCAGTAAGGATATTAAAGATCTTGCTCTGCCAATATATCCCTCTAACGATATTTCTTAGCACACACTGAGCGATCGATCGATGCGCCGATAAATAATGTTTAATGCCAATCTTAAATACCTTCTTCAAATCCTGCTTTCCCTACTAGCACCATCACCACACACCGAACAAAGCGAACGCCGCGCCATATAGCTTATACTAATGCAACCCTTTGTGCACTGCACGCTCCATCCATGTCCTGATAAATAATAATGAACGCCAATCTTAAATACCTTCTTCTAATTCTGTTTTCCCCACTAAGCTTGCATCACCCACCACGCACCGAACAAAAAGACAGCTGAATAGTGCAACCCTTTTTCATTTTCCCTCCCCTTTTTCTTTTTTCCCTACTTCCAACCCCAAACGATATCTCTCTTTCATTAAGAAAAAAACTAAGTTACCGCAGTGTATCTACTCTCTTTATCTTTATTCGTGCTATCTACCCAATCGAAAATATCACTGTCCAAAAAGTCTGAATGATATTCATCAAGAAAATTAAGTTATCACAGTATATTGACTTCAACCAATATACTAACTTCCCATAGTATATTGACCCTAAACGATAATATGAAAGAATTTATACTACCGTTAGTATTTGATAATATTGCACATCACTGCTTTGTGGATCGTAGGTGTAATACCACAGTAACCAAACCACAGACAAGGCGATATGAAAACAAACGCTTATTATGACGAATGAAAACAATATCTTTTGTTTTAGCTCATTTCCTGCTATTGGTTCATTGATATTGGTTTATTTCAAAGTATCGGTAACTTCTAGCCAATAAGATGCGACATGTGTTTAACTCGCTTTGGGCTGTACATCTGTCAGAGTCCCTTTCTCCTTTCCCATGTTATCCAATGGGATTTTCGTTGCTTCGTTTTATAAAAATATCTCATTCAAAAATGAAGTTTTTCGAATTCTGTTTTTTGAATATTACTCTTTGAACGGGTCGCCTTTTAGCTTGGTGAACAATTTTTCAAAAAAATTAATTTAAATATTTTATTTCAATAAGTAAATTATGGACTCTAAGTGTGGATCTCTAAGTAAAATATTTAAATTTATTTTTTCGAAAAATTGCTCACTAAGCTAAAAGACGACCTGTTCAAAGAGTAATATTCAAAAAACAGAATTCGAAAAAGTTCATTTTTTAATAAAATATTTTTATAAAACGACGAGACAAAAATCCCATTGGATAACATGGGAAGAGAGAAAGGGTGATCTGACTGATGTAAAATAAAGTTTTATCTTCAGTAATTTTACAGTGACAGTTTCTTTATAGAAATATATAATATTGGATAGTTTATTACTTTTTTTTTATGTAGCATTTATTTTTTCTCTTTCCTTTTCCTTCTTTTCTTTTTTTTTTTAAGCCGTACATGTTAAATAAAATTGGTTTAAATGCAAAATGAGTTACTTTAAGTAACAAAATGAAACTTTAACATAATTTTGTTTAAATAATATAATTTTTATACTGACAATGTATACATATATATATAATTCAATTTTCAATTAGTGCGATACTATTACGAATGTGAATTGAACACATATACATTTAAAAAATATTGTAATGATTTGGTAAGCAGATACAAAAATAAAAATGACAAGTAACTGACATTTAGGATGCATATAAGAGTTTTAAGTAAAAAATATTACTCTCTACGACCAAAAAAGGTGTATCCAATGGCAGTTCTTGACTATTTAAAATGATTTTCCTTTTTATTTAATACCTACATCTTAAGACAATTTTTCTTAAGCTTTATTTTTAGTAGAATTATGAATTTTGATATACTTGGTGCAAATAAAACACAGATCACATATTAGCTGTGTTAAAATATGATTTTAAAATAATTAAAGCTTAAAATGGGAAGAATAGAGGATAAACTATACAGAGGTATACTAAAAAGCAATAGTATAAGTTATAAGAAACACAAAATATTGATTCACTTTTTATGCATTTTTTTTTTTTTTTAAATGATAAAGTTATGGTAGTAATATACCAGAAAATACATAGAAAACACTCTATACTTCTATACTTTAAAATTCGTGTGCATATGTCTTTAAAAAATAACAAATGTCTATTTTTTCCTATCTTGATAGAAATATCGCAATATATCACTAATATCGATATTAACTTGGTGATATATCGCGATATTTAATTTCTGATATCGTCCAGCACTAGTAGTCAATGATAATGTATTAAGTTTAAGCAACCAGTAGAATCATCAACCTCTTAATTTTTTAACCAAGTAAGTGTTGCATGATTTGCATGAATGGCAAATTTTTGATCATGTAAATAATGATAAAATTTATTCAAGGCATCAATAATTGCTTAAAATTCTAATTCAGTAATTGCATAATAATTTTTTTGAAATCTTGCACATTTCTAGAATGATATACTACCAGATGTAAATTGCCATTCTCCTCAGCCTATTTAACAACCCATGTCACACCATGACTCAAGACATCAACAAATAAATGACAGGGATTCTTGGGATCATAATAGATCCCAGTAGATTCATCTTTATTGGATGCTTGCCAAAATTCTACACAATCCATGGTATATCTGTACATGATTTTCCACAGTATGGTAAATAATTCCCCATGAGAGAAACACTTTTGTCAAAGCTATATGAATTAAACTTCTAATTAACATGCAGAAGAAATATATGATTTTCGAGAAATTACAGGAATTTTGGTATAAAAAAAGACATAAGTTATTTACATATTGTAATTGTTGTATTTACAAGCTTAATTTACAGAAATCGTCTAAATGCAATAAAAAATTTCACATATCAATTTGAATTTAGTAGCCAAATGATAAAAAAATAAAATTAGCAATAAATAGTGCAATATGATGATTCTCCCAAAATATTTAATGTATCATATAAATGATTATTTAACCCTCGCTTTCCCAAGATGGGGTCATTTTAACCCCATTTTGTAGTTGAAATTTAGTTAAGACTGCCTCATTCAAAAAATGTGCTAATTTGCCAGAGATAGCAAATGCAACCAGTGGAATGTTGCACGACGATTTGTTCTAAACGATACAAAAAGGCGCGGTCAAACATGCCAAGCGACACCTGAAAGCAATTTTTCTGCAGTAACGCCTTGATATTGAGAAAGCGAGGGTTAAAATATACTTTTAAAAAAATAATAATAATATAAAATAATAATCTTCTAGAATTTCTAACCCTTGGTTATAGAAAACATTTTTTAATGCTAAATTAAAAAGAATTAATACAAAATGACTGCATAAAACTTAGAAAAAAAATATATATATATTAGAAAATTAGAAAGGAAAATTTATTAAATGATTTTATACTTACTTCGATTTATTTTCTCCAGCTATCTCAGATAACACTTGTTGATAAAAAAATGTGTTGCAAATATGGGTCTTTCTACGAACACTCGGGGAAAATTTTTCATTATATAAATATCTGAAATGAATTTACCAAAATCACATATAGCACAATAAATAAATTATTAACTACACTCCCCTCCTCACACACACACAAAAATAAATATAATAAAATAAATAAATAAAACACTTTATTTACATTTTCTTTTTTTTTTTTTTTTACGCATGGAAACTATGACATAATTCACTTTGGTTTCTCTAAATTTTATTCAAACTTGAGCTGTTTGTTTATTTATTTTATTTGTTATTTTATTTTATTTATTTATCAAATTGTATTTCAAGTTGCTTATATAAAGATTTATGGGATTTTTTTTTTTTTTTTTTTTTTTAGATTGCAAAAGTAATTTGAAAATTAAATCTGTGTTTTCGTACGTTTTTTTTCTCTTTCTCTTTTTGATAACACTGCTTCTGCATGAAAATCGGCCCCAACCCCATTATTGTAAATTCTTATGTTATGTAAAATGACCTCCTGAATCCGAATAGGACACTCATTTTGCCCTACCACCCACCTTTTTTGGGGACACCCTCCTATTTTTATCACTTTTCAGTAATTTTATGGCTATACATTTTATTTTTAGAGTGGGAAAGGATTAATTTAACTGTTAAATATCTTTTGAGGAGCTGCAGAAGTGGAAAATTCTAAAACATGAATATTTGTAGCAAGGGGGAAAAGTAAGGGGGGGGGGATATTGCCACTGAAATTATAAATTACATTTATTATTTAATTACTTAATAAAAATACCTTTTATAATGCTCTGTTACGATGCTAGAGATCTTTCAGGGCGAAATCCGCCCCTTCTTCAGTAGCTACATGGTCCGTCTCTGTTGCTGAAACAGATCTTTCATCCCGCTTCTCCTTCCCGGTCTTGCTCTTCATAATGTGGCGCCATACTCTATCCAAATCGGCGCGCGACTCGTGCCCGTTACACGCTAAATTGTCTTTCATTATTTCTATTGTTTCACGGTAAAAAGCGTAATAGGGATTGTTGTAATTTGCTAATTTTCTCGTTTTGTTAAATTTAATATCTATGTTATTTTCTTTATTAACTTTAGTCAAAGAGCATCAAAACAACTACAGCCCTCACTAAAGTTAATAAAGAAAATAACAATAAATAATTTAGGATTTAGAAAACTTAAGATAATATCAACATGGTAGAATAGGGTAACATTTCTTTAACACATGCATTAAGAGATTATTTTCATTGTTAATAAGCAGACTAGTTTTAATATATAATTTTTAATGCAAGCATGAACACTAATGAATATCAAATTTGTACTTTAAAACTCCAAGACTTATCTATAAAGATTATTTATTGTGCAGGAAATAAAATGGAATTAATGGAATGGAAAGAAAACTAAAATGTGAAACTGACACCAATAAAATTAGTGAGCAAATTAGAATAAGGAAAATGCCAAAGCCAGGGTGGCTAGCATTTAAACCTTTTCAAATTCCCTGACTCTTCCATGACTATTTTTCGAGACTTTCCTCCACTTTTCCCTGATTCTCACGTTTATTTTCGATGAAACTACGAACGACACTAGCAAAACATTTAGTGATTTAAAATATCATTAATAATTTAATGATTAATATAGCTTATTTTCACAAAATTTGTTAAAATTCCCTGACTTTAAAGGAAATTCCCTGACTATTCCCTGACTTTTCCAGATTTTCTAAATTTCCTGACTTTTCCTTGATTCTTTGATTTTCCCTGACTGCTAGCCACCCTGCAAAGCACAGGAAAAGATGGTGTAATGCAGGGGTAGTCAATGTTTTTATACCTATCACCCACTTTTGTATGTCTGTTAGTAGTAAAATTTTCTAACTGCCCGCCGGTTCCATAAAAATGATGATTTATGGAGCAGGAAAATAACGCTACTTCACAAAATTTGCAAAACAGAGATACAGTAAGTTAAAGGGAAAAAATGTAGCATTTTTCCATTTCAGTGTTTTTAAAAAGTAACTTAAATGTTAAAAATGTAAAGTGCTACAGTATCGGAAAAAACTCCTGGCACCCACCATAAAAGCTAGAATACCCAGTCGTAGGCAGTAGGGACCAAGTTGACAACCACTTGTGTAATGGGTGAGACAATTAAATTGCTTACTATTCCTGGAAATCAGTCAAGTGCTCTAATAAGGAAAATAGTACGTCCTACAATACAGATCTAATATATGACGGGGAACTGAAACAGTGTCCACCTATGTCAATTCATTTCTAGACTATCATGTGACTTAAGAAAGAAAGCATAATTTTTACTTCAAACATCAATGGAAATTCTTTTGCAGGAAAAAATTATGGACAAAAGCTTTTCTCTTCTCATTTTCCTTAAAATGGAAAAAAGTCAAAATTTCTTAAAAGCAAATATTCAAGTGTTTTGCTAGATAATGATAAATAACATAAACTCAAAAAATATATTTTATGTGGATAAATTACTAAACGATTATTTTGTCTTGATAAGTACAGCCGAAAAGGAGCTGCAATTAGATTTTGAATTTTTCCTAACAAACAACAAATTAAAATTAAAAAAGATTTTTGTTTTTAACCCTATAAGCGTTAAGCCCGTCTTTTTCCGTCAAGCATAGTCAAAACAAAAGACTGGTATGGCTAAATTTTTAAATATATGTTGCTTTATTCGAGAAAATAAGATTAATAAACATGTATAGAGTATTGTATTAAATTTTCATCTTTATACTGTGCATAGTATTAATTCTATGAATTATTAAACAGATATACACAAAAACGGCTAACGCTGAAAGGGATAAGCTAATGTAATACGAATGTTGAAAAGATTTGAAAAATTAAAAGATACCTGAACTAAAAATAAATAAATAAATAAATAAATAAATATTTTTTAAGTTTTAAGAACTGCAGAACAGCGCTGAAAAACTACACAAACAAAACAATATATACAAGGATAAATCAGTACTACTCTGTAAAGGCTTGAAATACAGGTAAATTGATAGAAAAAAAAATGTGTGTATGCTACTGCATAAAACAGAAAGAGATATTACCTTAGATAAAAATCAATAATTGTGTCATTTATATAAACCTCTTCTGCACTTTTTCCTGATTTTAAATCTAAACGATTAAGATCTTCCTTATAAATGGTCGGGTATTTTAGTAAAGGAGTTAACTGTGTATCCTGAAAATAAAAATAAATAAATAAATTCTACTTTATTATCTATTTTTCTTGTAACTTTTTATTTACATACACATACACATTTACATACACAGTAGGGAACCAATTACCTGAAATGGTTTTTACACGACTATACTGGATAACTGGTTGCTTATCAAAGCAAGTCTCATTAATCAGATATGAATTAATCAGATATGAATTAATGTTTCATTAATCAGATATTAATCATATGGTTCTCATTTAAAATAAATATTTTAAATCAAAAGTTAATATTTTTTATCAATTAATCAAATTTAAATACTTAATTAACTTCTTAAAAAAAAAAAAAAGTATTAAAATAATTTTTAATCAAGGTAAATTATTAATCAAAATTTAAAATGTGAAAATAAATAAATAAATAAATAAAAAATCTTTGTAACTTAACTTTCTGTAAAAATCAAAATCTGCCCAAATCCAAGTGTTTTCAAATATGATTAGCCAATGATTTTAAAACATTGAATATTACTAAAGATTAAAAAATTATGACCTTATTTTACAGGCTTTTCTTTTTATTATTTCTTATGAAAGTATTCTTTTTTTATATATATATATATATATATATATATGCACATGAGAGTGCAAAATATTCATAATTTTTTAAAGGTTATTTGATTTTGTCACCCCCCCCCCTCCCAATAAATAAAATAATAATAAAATAAATGCTTATACCATTTGCCAAATATATAAATATTATTTTTAAACAAAATTAAATGAATTATCATTCATTGAATATTTCTTTTACTATTAATTGTTTCAGATTGCAATGTTAAATCATTATTATTATATAAAAAAAAAAAAATATTTTTTTTACTTTAAATGCATTGGAAGTTAGTTGTTTGAAAATATAATTTCGGATAACTGGTTTTCCGCATAATTGGATTCCGGATAAACAGTTCCATACTGTATATACATAATAATCCAATTAAAAAAAAAAAAAAAAAAAAAAAAACATCTGCTTCTACATAAATGTAACATTACAATATCTTTCTATAACTAATCATCAACAACCACAATATAATTTCCACTAAAATTAGAAAGAGAGATTAAAAATGTTTTATTTTTTCTGTCATAGCAAACACAGTTCCAATAAGCCAATATTCACGACAAAACGGGTATAGAATAATTGAATTTACATAAAAGTGTTTACACAATTCTATTAATATTAATAACATAAATAAAACTACAGTATATACAAAACTATTACAAAAATACAGTTGCACCTCTACAATGAGCCTTTATAATACAAATATCTCCATTTAAAAAAAATTTCTTCAAAGTGAAAATATTTTAACAAACTCTTTAAAAATTAATCTCCACACAGCCAGGGATGAAACTAGGATTTTTTCACTACCCCCCCCCCCTCCTTTCCCCTCCAAGCAGAAATTAAAATATGAAAGAAAATTTTATGAAGTTTATAACGTCTTTTTTATTTTCACCTATATTTATAAGATTGGTGCACATTTTTGAATTCTGATACTTGAATAAACTAATTGTAGAAGTGTATTGTTATGGAGTGAATATTGTATGCAATAACAAAATATCACAGTAAATGTGACTTTGATTCTGAACTGGGTTAAGAAACTGGGTAAATTAAAGAATCTATGTACATGCGGTGACATAATATGCTATGAGATTTAACATAAGTTTCAGCTTAGCAATGCCTTGCAAATTCTATGAATTTTTTATACAAAAGAAATATACAAAGATGAAATTAGCAAAAAGACAAAAAAGCTGAAAATATATGGAAAAACAAGATGTTGAAATGAAATACAAGAATTTTTATAACGAAATCTGTTTTTATAAATATTTTATATTCATAATACAGTAAAACCTTGATTATCCAAAGTAATTGGGACTAATCATCTTTCGGAAATCATAATTTTTGAATAATCGAGAATGCTTTAGTTTTAAGATTAAGGACAAACGCATGTGCTATTTTTTATTATGATAACAAGTGCTTAATAAAAATGAAGAAATAGCAAAATCAGGAACCAGACAAAAATTACCTGAATTTTAATTTTGAAATTGAATATCTTTTACATATTTCACAAAGGATTGAAATAAAGTTTCGTTTGTTGCAGTTCGATTGCCTTTGCTTTGCAGTTCCATTACAATTATTATTATTATTATTTTTTTTTAATACTATTAGTTCACCAGTATCATAATCTTTTTCTGCTTCAGCCATGCCAAACAATCAAAACTTAAAAATTGCTAATTTGTTTACTTTTCTGTCCACATCATTGTCCTCTTCTTAAAAAAAAAAAAAAAAACCACTTACAAATGGATTTTTTACACACACACACACACACAAAAAAAAAAAAATGCACACAAAGAATCAGAGAGATAGTTAAAAAGAGAAAAGAAAAAAGTTTTAAAAATGGATGTTTGTTAATCAAGATTCATTCCCGAAAATTCCATATTTATTTTAACGAGAATAATTTATTGAATTGTGGAAAATATTTTAGTTTAATAGAGAGATATACTTATCAAAAAAGAAAAAAAAAAATTCTGAGAGAGTTAGAGACACAATTGAATAAATCAAGATGAAGGAACAGGCCTTTAAAATTGAGATGATATGATTTAAGAAGAAACAGATAATACATTTAAATAAATATACCACAACATCATATTTCCTATTATTCCCCAAGAAATCTTTAGAAATTGATAAAAAACATTCAAGGAAAACTAAAACATAAAAATTAATTTTAAAAAAGAATAAATTGTATTTTAGGAAACCTCTGAGGACTTTAAGGTTTTGATTTCTTCAATTCTGGGTATTCTTTCAATAGATTTTTCTTCTTGATCCGACTGAGATTCTTTTACAGAGTCACTTGCCTAACGGTAAAAATAAATAAATAAAATAAAATTAGAGACTTAACGTACAACAGCATTTAACAAACAAACAAACAAAAAAAACTTTTCAAACCTAATATCTGTACTGATAAGTATAAAGGATTTAAGTCCATATTCTTGATTTTTTAGGAGATGAAAAATAAAGTTAAACTAACTGAAAACTAGAGAATCAGAAGAATCGGTTAGGAAAAAGGGATTATGTTGATTTATGCCGTTTATACCATTCAGTGATTGTCAACCTTCATTTAATAATGGGAAAAATTTGAATTAAATGTTTTATACCAAAGATTAATGCTAAATTTCTGACTTGAATCTTTTTTTACCAATGGACTTTCTCAAAGACAATGGCATGGATTTAAATCCTTTATACCAATCGATAGAGAATTTTTTTCTGAGTCTGACTATGTACTTAACTCAAAATCGACATTTTTGGACTTAAATCCTTTATACTTATCAGTACAGATATATTCAGAAACATATAATAATAATTTAATATTGTACTACTTCCAGTATTATTTAAAATTTTAAAACACATTGCAACAAATAATCATTAATCTAACAATATGTTTAGAACTTTATGCTGTACATCAATCAGATTTCCTCCTTTCTTTCTTCCCATGATATCCTATGGGATTTTTGTTAACAAAGTTTTTTTAAAGTCTGTTTTTAGAATATTAATCATTGAATATATCACCTTATAGCTTAGTGAGAATTTTTTTGAAATAAATAAATAAATAAATAAATATTTTATTTCGTTAAGTAAATTTAGGACTTTGAGTTTGAATCTCTAAACAAAATACTTAAATTTATTTTTTGAAAAAATTGCTCACTAAGCTACAAAATGACCCATTCAAAGGGTAATATTCAAAAAACAGAACTCGAAAAACTTTCATTTTTGAATGATATAGTCTTATAAAACGAAACAAAGAAAATCCTACTGGATAACATGGGAAGAAAGAAAGAGGGAATTTGACTGATGTACAGCCTTAATCAGCATTTTTTTCTATTTTTTAATTAAAGAAGATTATAAAACTTAAATTTATTTTTTCAAAAAATTGCTCACTAAGCTACAAAATGACCCATTCAAAGGGTAATATTCAAAAAACAGAACTCGAAAAACTTTCATTTTTGAATGATATAGTCTTATAAAACGAAGCAAAGAAAATCCTACTGGATAACATGGGAAGAAAGAAAGAGGGAATTTGACTGATGTACAGCCTTAATCAGCATTTTTTTCTATTTTTTAATTAAAGATTATAAAGTTTGTTTTTATTGAACCGTTGATAATAGTTCACATAAAAAAAAAAAAAAAAAGAGTGGCATGTAACAATCAAGCGACTTCCATTATACACTATTACACATATTATATAATCTTTCTGGAAATAGTATGGTCCGGAGGCATAAAATTAACTTAACAAACCAGACATCTAACAATTTTTCTGTAAAAGAAAACTAATACATACACTGTAAAGCGTATATAAAACAAAGTTAACACAAAAAGTTTTGGAAAAAAAAAAAAAAAAAAATTGGTAGAGCTGTTTTTTGAAACACCAATTTATAAGATCTAAAACTGATCTACCTAATCAGGTAAGACTCCTTAATAGGAAAGCTTGAATGAATTTATAAATACTACGTCCTACAAGGGTTAATTATCTGAAGTGCATTGAATATTGAATCATTTAACAGAGAAAGCAGAGAGAAACATATGTTTTAGAATTTTGCTACAGTATGAACATTATTGAAAATAGTGTGCTTCAGTAGCGGATTTAGGGCCCCCCCTCCCCCAATGTACTGATATTCCCAATTGAATAGTACAATTGTAAACTTTTCATTGATCTGGAATTACATCTTGAAAAATCTCACCCCCCCCCCCCCCCCCAAAAAAAAAAAAAAAAAAAAAAAGTTAAGTTCTGGATACGTCACTGGTGTGCTTAGCAGTTATAGTTCTTTAATGGAAATGTGCAAAAGAATTTAGATACGTTAGTACCCATTGAGCGAACACACAAATTTAGAAGAAAATAGACTAATGTAATAAAGTGTATCTTGTCCTTCATCCTTCTTAGCACTTTCAACCTGGATCCAGCCTGTCTTCAGAGATATTTGAAGGTTAACTGTGGTTGTATTCGTTTACTTGTATTTTAAATTTTAACATATTGTCCCACCTTGTGTCGATTTTTATCTGTTCTATGTCATTATATGCAGTTTGATTGGAAAATATTTCCACACTGCTTCATATTTTATGACTTGATGATAATTTCTATAGTTTCAAGTTTTTTAATGTTTCCAAAATCTATAGTTATACTTTTGTTTCTGTTGATATTGACAGTGGATAAGGCAGTGGTTAGCAGTGGCGGATTTAAGGGGGGGGGGGGGGCTAGGGGGCTGAAGCCCCCCCCCCCCCCGCCAAAACATTGACATTCACAATTGAATATTGGAATTGTAAATTTTTTATTGGTCTAGAATAACACTTTGAAAAATCTTAGCCCCCCCCCCCCACCACCAAAATTCAAGTTCTGGATCCGCCACTAGGTGGTTAGTTTGCAAATGTTAAATACTTATCAATAAAAAACTTCAGAGACATATCTGAGTAAATCAAATGATAGAACAAGTCTTTAAATTTAAGATGATATGATTTCAGAAAGGATGTATAATAAATTTAGAAAAATATCACAACATATTTCCTGCTATCCCCCCTTCAAAAAACCCTTTAGAAATTAATAAAAACACTTTAACGATATCACAACATCTTTTCTACTATCCAGAGAAAACCTTTAGAAATCCATAAAAACATTCAAGTAAAACATAAAAAAGAATTTTAAAAAAGAATAAATTATGTTATAGAAAACCTCTGAAGACTTTAGGGTTTTGACTTCTTCAATTCTGGGTATACTTTCAGCAAATGTTTCCTCTTGGTCTGACTGAGATTCTTGTATTGAGTTACATACCTAAAGGTAAAAAAAAAAAAAAAAAAAAGAAAGAAATGAAAATGAGTTAATTATAAAATTTATTAAATTCAACATATGATTACAAATCAGGTGTGAGAATTTTAATGTACAACAACATTTTTTAAAACATAATATATGTGGCAATACTTAGTACAGTAGAATATCTTTATAATGCAATTCTCTATATAATGCAAGACTTCTCAGATACAAAGAATGAATTTTGCAGTTAAGAAACATTTTGTAAAATCTGTTACTGTGTACAGAACTAAGTGTGATACATTTGTTTTTCTTTATTTCCTTAATTTAGAGCTTTTTAATGAAAAAAACTATTATCATTGAACTTTTTTTTTTTTTTTTTTTTTTTGAAAATGAGTAAAATAATGAATGATTTGATACTGGCACATACAGATTATGTTTATAAATTAAATTTCAGAAATCCGTACATTACAACCAATGTAAACAATGAAATTTATAGTGAAGTTTTCAAAGGAAAAAATCAAGATAAAACTGATTTTAGTGCTGGTATTTTAAAAATTGTATCTAATAAGATAAAGAAAATTGACAGAACAAATAAAAATAAATAAATAAAATCATCTGCCTTTACCTATAATTCTAAACTGTAATAAAAATTGTAAGTTTATAATATGTAAAAGTTATTATTGTATCAGATGTTTATTTATTTAAATTTTGTATTTTGCTTTATGGAACAAATTAAAAAAATTTTAAGTGAAAAGAAAAATACTTATATATTTACTACATTTATACTTTTTACTTGCCTTTATTTGTTTATTTTTTCATGTATCTTATATGCACTATCATTTTTAATGCATTATTGCTTTAAAATTCTAATTTAAAAATGCAGACAAAAAAAAAAAAAAACCTAAAATATCCACAGTCTCTGGTCCCAAGCTGTGTGGATTTCTGGGAGTGTACTGTATAAATTCAAACTCTACTGTCTGTCCCACTTACAAATTTCCAATAATCATTAAGATTTCATGGGATTTTGAACTTTTTCTATGAAAAAAACTGTACTAGCTCTTCTCAGAGTGAAATTTAAAGTAAAATTACTGATATATAAGTTAAAACTTGCATTTTTAAGACGTATGGTCGATTCTTCTCTTATAATTAAATATCTGGAATTTAAGGACTTTAAATAAAACACTGTTGAAGTTATATTTATACATTTTAAAGTACAACTTTCAAGCAATTTGGATGCTTTATTAACTGTCTCAAGTGATAGTTAATACATTTGGTAATTTTTTTAATAACAGTTTTGATTCAAGACCTATAGTGTGTCCCTACCTACAATTTTTTGTAAGTTTTTATCTAAGTTTTCGATACTTTCATTTGCATGACATTTTATTAAAGTTATAAAATTTTGAATTTTGGCTATGAAAAACTACCAATAGAATAATTCTGTTAAGTAATTGTTCATATATATGTGCAACCATTCATTTTAAAAGATTTATATATCTTGAGTTTTCTTGATCCCCCTTCCCACCCCATAACAATATAGTATCTTATCTTGTGTGTGTGGGGGGGGGGGGGACAAAAAATTAAGAAAAACTCTTAATAAAAACATAAAACTTAAACAAATAAATAAAATAAAAACCTACCCTAGGCAAAATATCTGAAAACAATAACATTTCAACTTCATCAATTTCTGATGTACTTTTAGTGAATGTTTTCTCTTGGTCTGATTGGGATTCTGTTATAGAGCTACATACCTAAAGCAAACAGGAAATGCAGTTTGTTTATAGTGCTTATTATATTCAATAAGATACTTAGATGAGCATTCATGAAGGATTTTAATATCAACAACATTTTTATCTTTTTAGAACTCTCAATAACCAATTGGGTTGTTTTGCAAAGAGCACATAAAAATAAAAATTATTATAAATTTCATAAACTAATAACCGTTATGGCTTTTTGTAAAACACTTTGAATCCACTGTCATGATCATCTTCAGTACAATTGGCCTATTGTTTACATTCGTCCCAGTTTTTATCTTCTTTGACTTCATTACTTCGCTTCAGTTCATTGATGATTGGTTGCAAATTTTGAGGGATCATACTATACTCATGGTCATTAATAGCTATGGGGCAGGTTAATATTTCAATGGATTCATGTTTGAGGGCATAAGTGTGGAAGTTATAATTAGCAATTTTATGAGTAGTTATGGAATTAATATCGATTTGGTTAATTAATGTTAACTCTAGAAAAGGCAGTAGAGGGTTTATTAAATTTTAGGTCGGCGAGGTGTTCTTTTTCACAATCTTTTATTTTTCTTTTAGTCATACCAATGTAAGCAGATTTTTTATTATCTAAAAAATTGAAGTTGATTTTATAAATACCAGCGTTTTCATTAGAGTTTATTGGATCTTTTTCATTGCAGATACTATATTGAAAAATATTAGGGTTGGGTTTTATAGGGAAATTTATACCATGTTTTTTACTTTCGTTTTTTTTATTTTTATAGCAGCACCTTTACAGTAGGGGATAGAAGGGGTAAAAATATGTTTTTCTTTTTGAGCCTTACTGATAAAATTAAGGGTTTTCAGATGATTTTTATAAAATTTATTAATTAAAGTTTTGCTGTAACCAGCTTTTTGACCAATATTTTTAAAGTAGGTAAGTTCATATTTTAATAAAAGACTATTGGAACAGATACGGATGGCACAATTAATAAAAGAACGTAATGCAGCTAACTTATAAGAATAAGGGGTTTTACATTTACTGTTTATTATTCCATTCTTATTAGTTGGTTTCCTGTATATGGTTTTATCAAAAGTATAATTGTTAATGTTTCAAAATTTTTACATGAAGAAAATTTAGACAGTTATATTTTCAATTTCAAGAGTGAATTTAATACTCGTGTCAAGTTTATTAAGATTCTGGAGAATGTAGTGGGGGACTTTATTATCTGGAATAATTACAAAGATATCATCAACGTAACAAAACTAAAATTTAGTCTTTAGAAGATTTAATATGAGAATCTTCGAGGGTATGTAATTTCAATTTAGCAATAATAACAGAGATGGGGGATTTCATAGGAACTCCTTTTGTTTGTTTAAATATTTTATTATTGAAAGAAAAATATGAGTTATTGAGAAGTAAATTATTAGTTCTAATGAGAGTTTCACTGATTTTATTATCACCACATTGCTCGATGATTTTATTAGAAATTAATTGATTTATTTCAGAAATATCAATGGAAAAATAAAGATCTTTAACACCAAAACTTACCATTATGCCAGAACTACGAATTTCAATATTACGCAATTTCTGAAAAAAAAGCTTCAGTAGAATTTAAACGCATATCTGAATTTGTAAGGAGGAATTTGTAAATACCTTTCATATAAAGTTTTAAATTATATGTGGGGCTTTTAGATTTGTTAATAAAAGGTCTTAATGTAGGAAGATTTTTATGATCTTTGTATTTACCAAATAAACAAGGGATATCACAAATGATATAAATTAAACAAGACATTACTATAAAATAAGTTACATAAAAACCTTTAAACTTGCCTCATTATAGGGCCATAAATTTTTCACCTGGGTGCCCAGGCCTCTTCGGCGGCTTCATCTGTTGTGAAGTTCACTTGACACTGAAATCTGTGGGTCGCCACCCACGGATAATAGCGCAGTGTAATAGTGCAGAGAGAAAGATATTAACCCTTTCATTATTGCACCTTTTCATGTTAAAAAAAAAAAAAAAAAAAAAAAAAAAACTTGAATTTGAAAAGATTTTGGGAACTGACTCTTTTTCGAAGAAAGTAAGCTTTGAGGGGAAAAAAATGTCCATCTTAACGAATGAATTGTATGTATAAAGCAATGTTTATTACATGCAATTCTTATAGGCCTTAGCCAGGGATTCTGTTTCTGTACGTAATAACGAGAAATCCCATCTTAAACGGGGCCGTCTTAACGAGAGTTCACTGTATTTTTTATTTAAATTTGAAAGTAACCAAATACTTTTGTTCATACATAATATATTCAGGGGTGGAAATTTGGCGCAGAACTCATACCAGTATTTCTATACTTATAATATCGTTGATTTGAGGAGAAGAAAATTTTGTTTCGTAAATTCAGGTATGTGTTCTGTGCCAAATTTCCACCCCTACTTTACATAGCATACAGTGGTATGATTAATTTTTCTATGTATGAATTATTTTTCTGATTTTTTTTCTTTTTCAATAAAGTATTTTATCTTGGGAGGGGGGAAAAAACCCATTAAACTTAATTTTAAAAAAAGTAATAACTTACACTAGGCAAATTCTCTGATGATAATAACATTTCGACTTCTTCTACTTTAGGTGTCTTTTCAGTGAATGTTTTCTCTTGGTCTAATCGGGATTCTCTGATAGCACGACATACCTAAGGCAAAAAAGTAGGATATACAATTAGTTTATAGATTTTATCATATGAAATTGTAATATTTAATTCTTTTTTTCAATTAAATATATGGACTTTTTAAAGAAATTAAACAAAATGCTGCTAACATTACTCAATTTAACATGCAACTTTTGATCAAATGGGATGTCCATAAGGCTTAATATTATTAAATGCCACAAATCATGGAACCATGAGTTGATAGAAAATTTAACAAATTTATTAACCCTAATTCATTATTTTCTATAACAGTTTTGATACAGGCACTACAATCTGCCCCACTAACATATTTTTTGAACAAAATTTTATTAAGATTTTTAGATTTTTAATTTTAGCTATGGAAAGCTGCAATTGCTTTTCATGAAGAAATTCTAAGTAATTTTTTTTATAAATGGGTGAATCATTCTGTGTTAAAAATTTGTATGTATAATACATTTTTCTGATTTTTTTTTTTTTTTTTTTTTCAATATAGTACAGAGCCTCCTTAAGTAGATGCCTTCCACGCGCAGCGAATCCCAATGTTAAATTAGGCAACATTTAAAAAACAAAACTAACGCTAGGTGACAGCACCTACGCAGAGCAACATATTTCTTCTGTTTCATAGATAAGTTATATTCTTCATCTAAAAATCTAGCTATTAATTTCAATTTAAAGTCCAAAATTGTAATTTTTTTTTCTTTTAATTTGAAAAAATGATGTGAAAGGGCTTTATCGTAAATATTTTCAATAAAATATTCATATATTTATATAGGGTAAAAGTATAGGGTTTAATTTTCTTCGAAAGTGGACAAGACTTATTTTAGCTTTTCAACTAATTGAATTACAACGTATCTAATAAATAACACGTTTTTTAAAAAATATATATATTATTAATTTAAAAAAGAAATTTAAAATTAAATAAGCAAAAACATGGCATGTCTATCACGCGATTAAATTATTTTTATATATTTATTCAATAAAAATTTCACATTTTTTTTTTTTTTTTAATTTAGATATCAGATGAAAGTTTCGTTTATATAAATTAAAATATCTGAACTTTAAATGAGTTTCAGTTTAGAATGAATAATTTATAATGACAAATTATTAAAATCATTTTTTTTTTTTTTTTTGGTCATGTCCTTTACGTTACATTTTTACCTTATTAGGTGTGATTAATTTTCTTAAATCGAAAATTTTATATAATTTATAAGAAAAATAGACCAGCACATTAACGAGATAAGTTAACATTCAGTAATAAAAATTGGAGAAGAAAACAATCTGTTGTCTAGTCCGTCACAAAAAATAAATAAATAACCATTAAGATTTAAATTTTTAAAATTAAGGATTTCTTGAGTACAAGTTTTCTCTCGCACCATTTTTTTTTTTTTTTTTAATTCAAGATTTTATTAGCTCTACCAAGTTCCGAGAGGGTATGCTTTCGAAACTGATAGACATTTTCGAAATAAAGTTGTGTTTTATTCACATGTTTTGAGGTCTCCTGAAACGAAAAATAATGTTTTTAGCGGTTGGTCTGTGCGCGTCGGCTTGTCTATCTCGGATATACTTGGAAAATGCTGAAAGTGTATATCATTTTGTGTTAGGTGTTTTTCATATAAGACTAAATTTAAATGCACAATCTGATGTGCACATAGTTTATTGAAAACATACAGGGCTATTCAAAATTAAGCTAAACGTTTTTTTCTGTAGAATGTAATTGACAGAAGTGCTTTGCTACACTTTTTTTATGTCGACGAATACTGTTAAAGAAGGAAAATTAATTTTTCGACCTATAATGTAAACAAAGTATTTTTTGAAGTTCTATTTTCAACTCAGGTTTTTGAATAAAGTCACGTTTTGAGGTTCCCTGAATACAAAAAACATTTTTTTTTAAATATATATATATAATTTAAAATTATTAATCTAATATTATTATTTAATGTCATTATATTAAAATATTATTATATTTTAATAATGTAAGTTATTTTAAACATGCCAGCCCATTTTTAGAAGCATTTGCTTAGTTTTCTAAATTATGTGAATTTTTAAACTGTGGGGTAGAAGGGAAAATGGTAAAATAGGTCATTTTTAAGTTTTCTGTACATTTTCCCTTTTATGATTGAATTGTAATTTCTATTTCAAAAGATCAAGTCATCTTTCTGTTATATCTGATAATTTTTCAAATCAGTACTCATGATATTTAATTTTTACATGAATTTTTAACTCCATATTCCATTTGTGTGGTAAAAGGTTAATAAAAGTAATGTTTTGAATCTTAAAACTTAATATTTTTAAAAAGAACAAAAGTAGAAATAAAAATTTTTTATTTTTTCTTTTCAAGATTCCAAACACTTTTATTTCGATTTAACTGAAATAATAAAATTTTTATACGCATTTACACAAGTCATTAAAAAACAGTGGTATTAAAAAAATATAAATCAATCTTGTTCCTATATTGGAGTATTTTATAATTTTATTCATAAGTTACTAATGTAATTTATGAATAAAAGTGTAAAATACTCCAATATAGAGTTACTTCAAAGTAACTAAGAACAAGTTATTTTTCTGTATTCCTACATCAATAAATAAAAATTTCATTTCATTTTGTAATAAGCATAACTATTTTATTTGTTAAATCTAACTTACTAACAGAGGTGTCAACCCTTCGAATTTTTATATCACAATTTCTTTTAAATTTATCTTCGTCTTAATCACAGAATTTACGATAATAAATAAAAATAATGTTTTTTGTGAAAAATATTATTGATATTCAAAAATCCGGAGAGTTGGTAATTTTGCATTAAATACTTATGCAGTTTACATACCTTGTCTTGAAATACTTGCAAGCAATTTCTTACGCTGAATCGCATTGCTTTGTATTTCGTGAAAACTTATATTTTCACGGCGAATTGTCCGATTTACAAAGTGGAACGACGCAATACACCATATTATAAAAAAAAAACCTCTCACATTTGTTAAATTAATAAAACATAAACCATAAAGAACTCAATTGAAACGCGGGAAATAAACAGAACTTTACGTACGGTATCAAGCGCCATCTACTGGCTATGTTCTTCTTGTGCTGTTGCCAAGTTTTCGAGCGACTCGCTAGGTATCTACTTAAAGAGGCTCTGTATAGTATTTAAAAATATATATATGTGACGTTTTTGTAGAGGGTTCATTGTATGTAGTCGCCGGCACACAAAAACCACTCTGGAATCATTCAGGGAAACATTCTACCAAAGGAGTAGATTGGGGCTTCATGGGAGGCAATGGAGGCTTGGCTGAGGGTTTGTCGATATCTGGCCAGTACTGATGGCACCTGCTGCGACACTCGATAGAGGCATCAAACTATTTAGCTCCTGTGTAATTTCGGACAGAAGGGTGATGTGGAGTTGTTTAGCAGTTGAAAATCGTAGCAAAAGTCAGCCTGATGTTTATGATTTAGCTTTTTAAATGCAATTTCTGAGCTCCCCGTTGGATCATCAGTCACCTGGGGCTTTTTGAAGAATTTCTGGGCTTAATTTTTATGCATGACGGTGCCGCAAAAGTTGCAAAGTGCACTTGTGTCAGCAGAATGTGACTTATACAAACATGGTACAAGCACACAGAAAAAAAAGGCTGAACTTTTCACACACACCCCTCTCAACAGTGGTATCAGGCAACTGTCACAATATAAATTTTTCAATAATAAAAATAATGTTAAATCTGATTGCATACATGTACACACAATAAACAAAATCGGAACAATAAATCTTATATTGAATATCATATTAATTATAATTAAAATAGTTGTAAGCGCTTAAAAAACAGACAAACTTATTACATATACTTGAAAATAAGTTTATTCTATAGAAGCATTGTTTGCTGGCGCAATTGATTAGCAAAATAATGTAGTTCAAGTTCATTAGAAAAATGCAGCTGAAGTGCCACTTCTTTTTCATTTTCTACAAGTTTGAATTTGACATTTCTTGAAAGCCAATCACATAGAAATTGCTAATAATATATTGCACAAATACAGGCTGCCCCCCCCCTCCCCATACACATGTCCAAAAAGTTTTAATGCAGATTTGCATTGATCCCAAGAAAAATAATTTTCAAACTTAAAAAGGCTGAAAAGTAACATGTCTGCTTATAATTTCATGCATCCTCTGATTTCTGCATGATAAAGCCTTTCACCATGAAACAATTTTTATAGGGGTAATTATGAATTACTAGTGATTTATAATCTTGACTAGTGATTTTCCCACTTTTAAATTGGGTATTTAATCATTTCAGGAACTTAAATATATACATAACATGTAATAACTCACATTAGGCAAAATCTCAGATAATAATAACATCTTGATTTCTTCTATTTCAGGTGTCTTTTCGGCGAATGTTTTCTCTTGGTCCAATCGGGATTCTCTGATAATACGACATACCTAAGGAAAAAAGCAGGAAATACAGTTAGTTTGAAAGATTTTACCATGTAAATTGCATATATAATTCTTTTTTTTTTTTTTTTTTTTTTTTAATTAAATATATGGACTTTTTAAAGAATTTAAATAAAATGCTGATTATATTAAACAATTTAACATGTAACTTTTGACCAATTGTGATGTATCATCTTAATATTAATAAATGCCTCAACTCATGGAACTGTAAGTTGATAGAAGATTTAACAAATTTATTAATTTTAATACATTTAAACTTCTAATAACAATTTTGATTCAGACACTATAGTCCGTCCCACCACTTAAAAGTTTTTGACATAATTTTAATAAGGTTCTTAGACTTTGAATTTTAGATATGAAAAACTGCAAAAAATTTTTCTCAGGGAGATTTCTTAAAAAAATAATTGTTCATATATGTGTAAATCATTCTATTTTAAAATTCTGTATGTATAAATGTTTCATATTTTTTCCTCCTCATATAGTATTTCATCAGAATAACCCCACGAAAACTTAATAAAACAAAAGTAATAGCATAACTTACTCTGGGCAAAATCTCTGATAATAGCATTTCAATTTCTTCTATTTTAGGTGTCTTTTCAGTAAATGTTTTCTGTTGGTCAGATTGAGATTCTCCGATTGTATGATTTGCCTAACGGGAAAAAAGTAGGCAATGCAGTTAATTTATAGATTTTATCATATTTTTAATAAGATACTTAGTTGAGAATTCATGGAGGATTTTATTATCAACAACATTTTTATCTTCTAAGAATTCTCAATTATTCAATTGAGTTGTTTTGCAAGTGGTATATAAAATTAAAAGCTATTATTTTATAAAACAATATCGCTAAAAAAGAGTTAAACACGTGCCATTTGTTATTTTTATTAAAAACATGTAAAATAAATTATTTAAAAATTTTTAAAAATATTATCCTAAGCTTTTCACTTTAAAATTCCAAAGAATCATCAGGGATTTTTATTACTGAATTAAATGAGCAATTTTTTAAATAAATTTCTTTTCACAGTCAACAGTTAAGTCTTCTAATAACGTGAATAGCAGCAAAGTCAATTTGTAGTCTGGTGAAGGTTGGACCAAGGAGCAAAGTAAAGTAAGAGAAGCTGGAACTATTGGAAAATCACTAGAGGCTATTGTCGGCTGTAAAACCATAATGAACTACCAGAAATAAACTATTAGCTATTTTATAATATTGTGCCAAATTATTAGCAAAATTGCAGCATCTTCAGAATTTATAGAATTTTTGTGTTTAATTATATTAATAGCTTCGGAGAAATAAAGTTCTTGGATAGTAGGTGGTGCTGTAATAATTTTGGCGTTATCCCATATAGAGTTAGCATTTGGGTTAGTATAAATGAAATCGACCAGGGTAAAACCATTTCCTTCTTTGATATTATGTATATGCTCTTGTATTCTTTTGTTTAAAATCCTCTTAGTTTGTCCAATATAATAGAAAAGTTCTTTGTTGTTTTCAATGGGAATTTGATAGATGCCTACAGTGGGTCCATTTAAGTCGCGGTCATGAAGTGTTAACTGTTTAATAGTTAGACGAGAACTGAATGGGATAAATAAATTAAATTTACGTTGTATATAATGTTTAAGCCTATGGAATTCTTTACAGAAAGGGAGATTATTTAGTATAATGCAATTTTAGATTTGAATCTAGAGTGTGATTAATAGGTTTAATTCGCATGCGATTTGTTATTCTATTAACTATTTTTATAATACTAGATTTACTACATCCTGCAGCATTACCTATTTGAATAATTTTGTTGATTTGTTGTTTTTCATTAAATTTAAAAGTAGTATAATTTATAGCTCAGGTAATGTAGGAATTAAAATTGAGATCAATCGTACACTTCCGTTTCTTGACCTTAAGATACATCGCAACGAAGATAATTCAATTACATGGTTTGACGTCTTTTCAAAAACTCATTTATCCCTTTACCTATCTTGGCTGATTCAGCTCATTAAAGCATACCTAAAATGCAATTGTTATTTCTCAGTTCATCATTATCTATGACGTAAGTATTAATCACTTGAACAATTATAATCTACATTATCTTACTAATATTTCCATTGAATAATATTTACGTTTTATTCTACGGACTGTCACACACATATTTCTTTTTGAAATAACGTTTATTTTTGAGTTATTTCAACTGTTCATAGTTCATTTTAATGATGGGAAAATATGGCAATTCATGAAATATTATCTATTATTCTTTGATTTTTAAAGGATTCATATATTAATCGAACAAAATGCTATTATTTCAGCCTTTGTTGAATATCCTTAATCGTAGTAGAGGGATGGTTGCATATTAATTTTCACTTGAAGAAGCACTTAGGACGATCTTATGTATTATTATAGAATCACGATGAAAGCAAAGATGTTTGAAGCTGATCATTACGAGGAGCCATAATCCAATGACGTTTACCAAATGGATTTGGATCTCTTGATTCCATTATAATTTTTAATCCATATGGGGTTGTTCACAGAAAAGCGAAGACTGAGCAGCAATTTTCGTTGACATCAGGCTTTAGTTGAAGACAACAATGATACTGGATAGGCTTCACATGATGATAATAATCCTATAGATTTTTTTTATTATTAATTAAGTGTAGATTTAAATAAAATTAATTGTTATTAAAAAGTTGAATCATAAAAAGCTACTGTGCGATTTCAAGCCACGCCAATGGTTTACTCTAAAAACGAATCCCTTAAACGAGACGAGAGAATCGCAGGAGCTGTTGATATGTGAACAATCTTTCTCCAAGTGTCTCACGTTGCTTCCCAAAAAGCTCGCGTTCAAATGCCAACTTATCGGCTAATTAATGCATGCTAAAATAGCTCGCTCTTTTATTTTGTGGGTGTTATATTGTAACCATTAAAATATTGAAAGAAAATTGTGTCTTTTCCCTACCTGTGCACTGGCAGGTTAAATTAGAATTAAAAACAAAAACTATACAGTAACTACTATTTTAAACATACACGGAATCATAATTATTGCTATCCATACTTTCCTGATCAGATTTACTTAATTACCTTCCATATTTTCGTTTTTCTTGTCTCTGTAGACTTTGACTTTTCTTTAATCAATCAAAAAGATTCAATTTCAAATAATATTTTCTATTGAATCGATGAAAAAACACTATTACTTTGTTATAATTAGTTTAGCAAATTTTTATAATGTCTTGAGAACCTTTGTAATTCTAGCTGTTTTGTTGATATTGTTGCTCATGCTTTCTTGTGGAAGAGAAAATGTGAAAAATAAAATATCTTAATGAAATTACTATATATTTAAAAGAATGACATCAGTCCACTTTGACTGATTCATGAACCATAAAAGAAAAAATATCTGGTATGTAACCGTACGACTTCCTTTACTTCTACTACAATAAATATTATAAATTCACTTGTTGTAATGCATAATATTCCAATGATGTCTTTATAACTAAAAAAGTGGGTTTTCTGTTTATTAAAAATTCATATTTATAAAAGATGACTTGTCACTTTCTTAAGCAATATCACAAATGTCCACATTTAGTCGCTGTACCTAATCAAATTTATATTAATAATATCATATTTTTGTCTGTAAATTTCTCAGAATCAAAAAATTGTGAGATATCTTCACATCTCACACATCGTGAAAGCCAAAAATGACTTCTGAAAAATTTCTGTGTGTGTGTGTGTATAATTGTGTCTGTATACTGTTTTTGTCCAGGTATTACGTAAAAATAACTTGACAGAATTTTTGATTTTTTTTTGATTTTTTTTTTTTTTTTTTGGGGGGGGGGGGCAAGCATTACGAAGGGGCAAATTAGAGACCCCCCTTCAGCACTACATTTGTCCTAGGAAATCTATGGGAGCTGCAGTCATGAAATTCAGTAAGTGGATTGTTTATATGTCTGGCACCAAAAGTAATATGATTTACTGAAATTCTCCCCCTACCCCTTTGGGGTGGAAGAGGCGAAATCACATTTGTAAAGATAACTTGACCTCAAATTACTTCACGGTGAAGAAATTGCACATGAGACTAAAGTACAAAAAAAATTCTGCTACCTTGGAATTTTTTTATTTTTAGGGGGAAATTTCACAAATTCTGGATTTTGGAGTAGAGCTCTACTAAAAATGATACAAGGATATTGAAAACAGCATGTGTCTCCTTTAAGATATTTCCAAAAGCCTTTTTTTTTTTTTTTTTTTTTTTTTTTGATTTTGGAAAAGGGGGAGGGGGGAATATAACAAGGGGCAAATTCAAGAACCCCCTCCCCCCCATATTGCTAAATTTGTCCTGGGAAAACTATGAGATCTATGGTCATGAATTTCAGTGCTTAAATTGTTTATATGTATCATACACTTGTTGTAACAGGATTTTACGAAATTCCCCCTTAACCATTCTTATGGTCGGGAGGCAATAAATATGTTTAGAAGCGCAACCTTACTCCAAATTACCTCGGTAAGAATAATTTTTATTTGTGAATTGATTATGCATACCCAACATGCACTATAATGGGATTTTGTGAAATTTGTAGCTCCACCTTTGAAAGGCTGGGGGGAAACCTGTTTTCAAGAGCTAACTCTGCTCCAAATTATACCAGTAAAGTGATTTTTTGATGTGTCGAATGGTTATGTGTACCCAATACACACACTACAAAGAAATTTTGTAAAATTTCTCAACACTGGGGAGGGGGCAAGGCAAAAAACATATTTTAAAGCTTAAATCTGCTCCAAACTATCTTTAAAAAGCAATTTTTGATGTGTGAGTCAGTTATACATATCCAACACAAAGTGTAAACAGATTTTGCAAAAAGTCCCCCCCCCCTTTCCACTCTTTAAGAGTGGGTGAGGCAAAAACACCTTTTCAAACATAAATCAGCTCCAAATTATCTCAAGAAAGCGATTTTTTTATGTGTCGGTTGGTTATATGTAGGGAACGTGCACTCTACAGGTATTTTGTGAAATTACCCCCCTCCACTCCCTTGAGGCAGGTGGGCCAAAAGTGGGGCATTTTCACGTTTGAATTTGCTTCAAATTATCTTAGAATGTCAAATTTTGGTGTGTGAGTGTTGATTAAGTGTATATATTATGCACCTTGGTGGGATTTTGTGAAACTTCTAACTTATCTGCTGGGGAAGGGAGAGTAAAAAGTGGGTAAATGGCAGTCGAAGGCAGTGGAGACCCAGACTCTTCATGTTGTGAGTGGGAAAACCTCTACTGAATGCAGTGGGAAGTTTAACTTAAAATTTCAACTGATTTCAGTGATTTTTTTTTTTTTTTTTTTTTTTTTTTTTAAATAATGATGTGGGATTTTGAGAACTCATTTAAATGTAGTGTCCAGCAAAGTGGGCAAAGCCTGCTTATATAGATATATAATTTGACTATTTGATCTTTTTTCATTTTAGAGATAGTGCAGTCTGAAGATATAAAATTGATCTAACAAATTCATATTTCTGTCAATTTTAATGTAGTAAAAATAATTCAATTGAAAGATATAAATTAGGTGAAAACTCTATCAAAACTTTTGACTGAATACAAAACTCCTTTTATCTATGCAGCGTAGTGCAAAAGTTTATGCACAAGTTAATTTTTTTAATAAAATTAAAAATATACCATCAAAAAACAAAAATTAGTTTGCAAGCCTTTTCTGAAACTATGTCACAAATAAGCAAGACTTGAATGGGCAAAACGGCACATATATTATTTGATGAATAGATTAGTGTTATTTTTTGTGATGAAAAACAAAATGGAATCTGAATGGTCCTGATAGGTTTTTATTCTACTGGCATGAGTTGAGGAAAGATCCAAAAAGCATATTCAGTGGGCAACAATGTGCTGGCTTGCTCATGGTATGGGTCACTTCTGGCTACAATGGACAAACGTCTCTGTGCTTCCTAAATGGCAGACAAATTCAAAGTATCAGGAAACTCTGAGTGAGCATTTATTGCCGTTTCATGAACTCCTAGGTGGTCCCAATGGGATGGGAACTTTCAGTATGACAACACATTGATACACTCTTTCTGTTGAACAAAAAAAAAAAGGCGTAGATCTTAAAATATCAGTATGATGGACTGTCCAGCATTCAGCCCAGACATCCATCCGATAAAGAATATTTATGGAATCCACTCCTGTGACGTCTACAAGAATGGGAAGCAATATTACTCATTACAAAAGCTCAAATCAGCAATCAAAGAAGCGTAGTACAGACTTGCACCTAAAATTTTTCATAATCTCATTTTATCAATAGAAAATCATGTATTTGATCTGATCAGGTACAATGGAAACACCATAGATTACTAAAGGACTTTTATGCTTTGTGAATGTAAAAATTTTGATTTTATGCATATACTTTTGCAACAACACAATTTCGATCTTTTTAATACTTTATTATTTTCTTTCAATTAATTGTTTCTAAATTTGAAACGTGAATCCAAATGTTTATATACAGTAAAACTTTCAAATCACTCTGGTGTATATTTTTCATTTTATTAAAAAATTACGTTGTGCATAAACTTTTGTGCTGCACTGTAGTACTTGGGAAATGGAAGTAAAAACTGATGACAAAAAAGAAAGTTTTCGAGTACTTAGGTTTGAAATTATATAATTTTACTGGTGCATAGAACATTACATTGAAAGCAAAATTTTTCGATTGTTTTTTATCTCACCTAAAAGTTGACCCTCCCGCATAAATTTTGTATCGTAGTTTTTTGTCTTGAATTTTTCTTGACTTATACTCAAGTACATACAGTTAAGAAATAAGTCATATAAATTTTTCCATTTTAATTTTCGAAGAAACTCTTTTAAATCACTTGATTTTTGTGAAGTGTGATTATTCAAGGTTGGTGATTTTTGTAAAAAGTTTTTTTTTTTTTTTTTAATAGCCTCCTGTATGCTTAAAGTTTTAGATTAATAACTGATGAGCAACTGTTTATTGTGAATCATAGCAAATGGTGAAAGCATGCAACAGGATTATAATATAACACTAAAAAACATGTTTCATAAATGCCATTAACTGAAACTAAAATATGGAATTTAGAAAAGAAATTGCCCATTAAAATGACAATTGGCAGAAAAAATTTCAATAGCTATTTTTGATTTATATTTAAATTTACAATTTTACAATGATATTGAAATGATTAAATTGAATGCACCAGTGATTGACACTTTTAGAGCAATCTCTGATGTTTTTAATGTTCTAGTCATCAGAAAATATTTTTAGAAATTTTAAGTTAGTACATATAGTATGAAAGACATTCAGAACCACATATATGTTAAAATATATACATTTGATAACAATTATTTTTTTTAATGAATTTTTATTTGACACCCACTTAAAGTTCCAGTAATTGACACTGCCAGTTCTTCATTTTATCAGTAATTGGCACCCTATGTACCAGTGTTTGACACTGCTAGTTATTCATTTTACCAGTTATTAGCACCCTATGCTCCAGTGTTTGGCATAAAATGTTAAAATTCTTATTTGTAAAATATATGATTTTATGACTTTTCTCATTTTTTAATTATTTCGGGATACATGTCAATTACTGGAGCATGCCAATCACTGGAGCACCAACCCTATACGAAATTTATTTGAAAATAAATTACCTCTGGATATAAGCTCTTCAATGCAAAAGGCCTTTCAGTTCGCCACCAATCAATATCATAAAGAATCTATAAATAAAATTGCTATTTAATAAACAAATTAAGCATAATATAGATTAACATATATGTAAAAACTCATAATATTTTTGCAAAGAATTCTCTTTGTTTTATTAACAGTGCTATTGCAGAAAAAATAGATTTACAGTTATAATGGAGACAAGCATTAGATCCATTGATTGGTCCTATAGTGTCTTGATGACAAATTTGACAAAAAGCAGTAAGACTTATAAAAGGGTGGTTCTGAAGCATCCTAGTACTGAGAGTAGAGGTCTACTGCACTCTCTGAATGCCCACAAGTCCTTAAACGAACCAGTTGGTCAAAGCAAAATTCAGCACCTACCTAATAGAAATAGTATGAAGCTCCAGTGTTCAATTAAATGCAAACTAGAGTGTTCAAACCTACAGGCTGAATATGCCTTATAATCATAAAGAGCATGAACAGTTTTTTCTTTATTACGTAAGAAATCCTACAAAATGGAGTATCTTTTACACCTTCAAGTGTAAAGCATCTCTTTAAAACACAATATCCAGCTAAAAGACCAATAACTTTTCTAGAGCTATTTCTATATAGATTTAGCTTAAAAAATTATTTTAGTCTAAAACTAGGATTACCATTGTTAACATCTTTTGCTTCCATTTGGCACTTAATATTACACCAGTTCGAGCATTGCTTTTGCTTTGATAAATCCTAGACAGTACTTCTGATAAGATCATGTGAAATTCAAACAAGGTGACTAACATTAGAACTTTTCCAAATTTTCTGGTTTTTCCATTACTGTTTTTACTGTTTTTCTCTGACTTATGCTATTTGTTTCACAAAAAAATTTCACAAAATTAGCAAACAATTTAATAATTTATAATAACAAGCGTTCAAATATGGCTTATTTCCACAAAATTTGCAAAATTCCTTGACTATTCCATGACTTTTTCAAACTCATTTAAATTCCTGACTTTCCCTGACTAGTGGCCACCCTGTCAAATCACTAGCTCAAGTGTTGCAAGTTTTTACAGTTTATAATAGAAAAGCAGTAAAACTATTAAATTCAATTTGGTGGAGTGAGGAGTTATCTAGGACGAGAAAGTATAATATATGCAACTCCATTGTAAAAAGCATATTGTTGTATGAAGCAGAGGGATGGAGAATTATGGAGACAGAAAAAAAGAAATTGGCTGCTATTGAAGTGGATGCCCTGAGAAGATAATGCAGGATATCAAGAATAGAGAGAGTGAGGAATGAGAGAATCAGAGAAATGATGAAAATAAAGGAAACCATATTAGATGAGGTTCAAAAAAAGCAATTAATCTGGTTTGGTCATATTAAAAGAATGAAAGATTACCTAAAATCGCTTTTAACTATATACCAAATCAGAAAAGAAAACGAGAAAGACCAAGAAAGACTTGGATGGATAACGTAAAAAAAAAGCTATGAAGGATAGGGGTCTGGAAGAGTGGACCCATGACAGGAAGACCTGGCACAGACTTGTGGATTCTGTTGGAAGGCAACACCCGATGCCATAAACCGAACATACATACATAGAAATAAGAGTTAAAACACTCTTAATCAGGTTAACGTATAGTTTGTTCAAACCGAAAATTTCTCGAACGTTAAAAATGCTATGTTTTTACTTTTAGATATTTATGATCAGAGACTATCTGTCTAGTAGTCCTTTTTTTTTAAATTAATGTCATCACCATGGGTAAAATCACCACTGCACTAACAAAAGTTAACAAAGAAGAAAATATAAACATCCAAATTTTAAAGTGTTAAAAAACTCGCTAATTACAATAACCACAAATATGCTGTGTATCGCAAAGCAATCGAAATTATCAACTTTCCAAATTCCTGTAATGGCAACAATGCAGTGCCATATGGTTTTAAGTAATGGCGGCTACGTGAAATAATGCAGAACAGAACCTTCCAGCAACGGGAGTGCCGTTGAGAAAGCTGGGGGTTCCCATCAAAAACGTTCCGGCCATGCTGTGGAGTAGTAAAAAGGTTGTATGCATTTTCCTTAAGTTTAACTTAACAGTTTTCAAAAGACAGACATTAAAGGGTTAACACATTCTATAAAAGCTGTTTTATTAAACACTTTTAACCCGTTAATGCCCAAATTATTTCTGCCACATTTTTAACCTGTCCTTATTTGAAGACTCTGGGCATTCCAGTAAAAAACTTTGAAATAACAGATAAATTTCTTATCTGTTTTTAATGCAGACTTCTAAAGAAAAGTATTACAATTGATATCATCATAATTTACTTTGACTTAGTAGATCATCTGATTTTACAAAATTTTGCTTCTTTTATGTTTTGTTCTAAAACACTTAAAGCATTACATGTTTCATCACTGATATTCTCTATTGCATTAAAAAACCATTCGTGATTTTGCAATGATTCTGCAGCAAACACATACCCCAGCAGCAGAAATAGTTCAATACGGCAGCAAGTGCAGAAAATTGTTAAAAACTCTGCAGATTAATTCAGCATCTTAAAAATGCAAATTTAATTTAACTTAGATTTCTAAATTACAATACTTGTTTGTTATATAATTCTTGATTTTTTTTTTTTTTTTTAAATGCAAATTTTGTATATTTTATGAATTGCTAATACTTCTTGTGATATCAGACTTGGTCCAGTATACCTGGACTACAAAAAAAATTTTTGCTTTGCTACAGAGAGATGCAGAAAATTCTGCTACTAGGATACATACATGTTGGTGTTTTATGTACAACTTTCTACTCTTAGTTATTACAATCACATACTTTTTTCTGATACTGGACATTTGACACTTGATGATACTTTCAGTATAGATTATATCTGATCATCAACTGATCTGGCATCGTTATCAACATAATTGTACTCATCAATTGAAGAAATTACTGCACTCAACTTTAAAATGTTTATTTTTTCTTCACAACAGTTGATAGTGAAATTCTAGAAAAATTGTATTTTTCACACTGTCGTATAGTACGACATCGTGTTTATTTAATTTCAATCAATTCCCCATTAAACTTATCAAAATAGATCCATTATTGAAGCTTCAGACTAAATTCCATTAAGTTTCACTATTCTACCGTTTCGCCCCTGCACAATTGCTTTGCAGCAACGCTCAAATTTTCACTCTTTCGTTCTTCCGTAGCGGACCCTACTAGCCTTACGGTAAGATACGTGAGCGCTCGCTCTGATTGGCCAGGCAGCGTCATGACGTTTTTAGGAAGCTGGTTCTCATCTACCGCGATCTTCTAGTAACAGAAGAGGACTTGCCATGGGATAGAAAAGACGTGTTCGGGGACGGCCGCGCCCACGTGCGCGCGCCATGCGCGTTTTACGAAATTGTTCGCGTGTTGATTTCTATCTACCTTTTTCATCTTCGTTTATCGCTAAAATATACAGTGTTGTCAATAAATTAATTTAACATATCTAATCATTAATGCATTATAATATGTATTTTCAAGATTTAATGGAATTTAGTTCGTAAATCGCATGGATTGAAATGGATTATAATTCCTTCTGTGTTTACATCATTGTGTGTAACCAAGATGACGCCAAGCGGTCCAGAGCCCATTCCTGATGATTATTTGGTCCATGAAAGTATTATGAAAAATCCAGCCATTGCTTTCGTCTGACTTACTTTGGAATTTGGTAAGATCTTTTATTTTACTATATCTCGTCTGAATCTCCCTATAGTGCATCATAGCGAAGCTTGTTAACGCCGAAGGGTTTTTGTTCTACACAACGTTCCTTTTGCTTATAATTATCATAAAATATACGATCACCTTTTCTTTGCATAAACTCTATATATTATGTAATGATAAACTATAAAATTAAAGTCGATAGCAGTACCCAGAGGCTGCTATCCGACATGTGGTGCACGTGCCATTTTCGCACGATGTACTTTTACTGGACAGCGAGATTTTTGTCAGAAGAAAGTAGTTACAAAAACATTGAAAAGCAGTATTTCAGAACTCGCAAATGGAAGAAGAGATTGTATAAATTAATACATTTAAGATCAATTTTTTTTTCGTTCAACCGAACTTGACTGTTAATTCCGTTTTATTAATTTAAGCCTCAGAAGCCTGGATTTCGCCGTTACATTGTTTTGTTAACATGCAATAAATTGACGATCGTTGAGAAGCTGTAAAATCATGCTACTTATAGCATTCAACATGAAACTATTTCTCTTAAAGTTTTTCAATTCCATCGACGTCTGTTTGAGTGTCTCTCAAAGAAGATATGGGACGCCGTATGTTTCCTTGAGTCCTCTCTTCAAAGCTTGGAACTGCCGGCTATTTTTTTTAACAAATATTGAGGAGGTGAAAAGCTAAGGATTGACGGTGAAGACCTGTTCTCCTAAAATGTTGATTCCTACTGTATCCTTTTTAACGGGTGTTAGTTTTTTTTCTTCTCTCCTATAGCACGAACTGTATGAACAATAGAAATATTCAAACAAAAAAAAAATTATTTATTCAACGGACATACAGGCTATTCATAGCTACATTTTATTTTTTTTGACATCTTACGTTATAGATGTCCGATTTAAATGATTTTCCATTTAATATACCTTCAAGTATCTAGTTTTTTGTGTGTTATTGTTAGGAAAATATATATTATCATCAGATTTCGTTTTTTGTTGGAAATGTTCGGCCAAACAAAAAAAAAAAAAAAAAAAAAGTTTTTTTTTTAAATAATTTTTATATGTGTGCTTTGTATATATGTATTCTCCAGTAGTAGAGACGTTCACAATTTTTTTTTATTTAACATCGATTTTGCGTACATACTTTTGAATTATTGCATATTTTTCTTATTATTTATTATTGTGTGTAAATATATATAAATATTCCTTGAGTTTTCTAAGTATCATAAGCTATATAGCTTTATATTTACAAAAGTCACAAAATGTGAATTAATTTTTCCATTTGATTTCTTTTTATTTTTGATCATTTACAATTTAGTTATAATTACATAGAAAGAGCCAATTTTAAGTCACAATTTTAAGTAATATTGGTTTTTGAGTTAATTGTGGTGGCTCTACATCATGCTTGGTGACACGGAGAATTTATGTGTTTTTTTTATTTATTTTATGGATTATCTATATAGATTTTTTTTAGACTTGTTCATATATTCTCACATTCATTTTAATTTTTGAGTTTCGTGGTGGCTCTACATCAAGCCATACTACGTAAAAAAAAAAAAAAAAAAAAAAATTTTTTTTTATGTGTTATTTAACTTATTGTTTACGTAACCTTGATCATAGATACACATTGCTTTTATTTTTTTAATGTTGCCTTTTTGCCAATTTCTAATAGCTACAAGGTATGAATTTTAGTGTATTTATATGTTTTATTTTCTCATTTATCACATATGTATATGAGCGGATTATCGTATGGCTTATGCATAAACTTTAGGTATAGCTAAGTTTTTTTTGTTTTTCTTTTCCCAGTCAGTTATATAAAAAAAAAAACAATTACACAAACACAAAAAAAAAATTTTTTTTTCACATTCTTTTTGTATTCACATTCACATTAATAGAATGACTTGTTACGTAAAAGTAAGCTCTTTACGTTATTTTTTTTAACCTCAAATTTTTTGGCTTCTCACATGATAATGTCACTTAATTAAAGGTCTTTTTCTACCATTACAAAAAAAAAAAAAAAAAAAAAAGTCTCAATTTTACACATGTGTTTTCTTGTAAAACCTAATTGTTTTTTTGTCACATAGTTTTTTTTCTCAATCTTATGTTTTTGTGTCACATAACTTCAATTTTGCTTTGCATTTCCAAAACTTTATTTCATTTTTAAAATCTCCATATAACCTGCACATTCAATGCATTGGGTTACGAGTCCTCAAAATATTTTTTTATTTACATTTATTCACATTCAATTACCTTTATTTGTTTTGTTCATTTTTCAAAACGTTTTTTTTCATTTTCCAAAAACTTCAATTTATTTCTCTAAATCTCCATATAACCTGCACACTATAATGCATTGGGTTAGGAGGCATCAATATACATGTTCAATTCACAACTATTTACATTCATTTAACTTTAGTTATGTTTTTTTTTTTTTTTTTTTTTTTACACTTTTAGACTTTAGTTTTTCTTGTTCTGTGTTAGATTTTGGACTTCAACTTGTTCAACTATGTTCAATAGTTTATTTTCACACATTTTGGACAGCGTTTATTTTGGCGGTGTAAACGTCTGGACCTTTCACAATTTATACACTTTACACATTTTCACTCACATTCACCAGTTGTTTTGAGGGTGACAATTTGGTGGTGAGATTGCATAGATTGTTATGGGTTGACTTCTGTTTTCTTTCATGGTTCTTGATTTGCTTTTGTCTATTTATCTAATAGGTGATCTTTATTTCAATTATTACATACACGTTCATTTTGGTTCATTGCAATAGTAGTTTTTTTTACCTTCGGGTGCTCTTGTTTACATTAATATAATAGCTCTTCATGTGGTTCTCCTTTCCTGCACTCATTGGCAACCCATTGATGGGAATGACGGTTCCTGTTTATGGACAATACACGATGGTACTGCTGGACAGACCTATGCGGTATTGTGTCATTCGTGCAGTATAGGCAATGACCACTGTTTAATATTGTTACCATACATTTTATTTATTTATTCATTTCAATAGTTTTTATTTTTTTTTATAACCTTAGGGTTTTTGTTTATTTACATTTATTGGGGAGGTATTTTCCTTCTTTCTTACACATTCCTATTCACACATTCAATAGTTAATTTATTTTATGCTATATGCAGTTAAATTTTTCGGGTTTGATTCTTATGTGAAGTGCAATGTTCATTTTTGGCATTGTTTGTGGTCTATACAGGAGCTGCACATAAGAGGACCAATTTTTACCATCGGTAGATCCACTTACTCTCCATGGTTGTTCATGTGTACTTTCACAGTCGAGTCAACCTGTTCAATTCATTTGTTTTTTTTTCATGCTACGTCTTATGTTGTTACATAATTTTCACATTTACACATCCACACTTTTCAATTTTACTTTTGAAATATTGTGCATTTATTTACACTTCACACATTCCTATAATATGACATTTTCTCATAAGCAATAGATTTATTTATGTTATGTGACAAATTTTTTTGTTTATTCAATCTTAGTGCTAATATTCACATGTTATTTTTTCAACAGACTTAAATTCTCAATATTTTTGTTTGTTGTTCCCAATTCACTTACATAAACACATTTCATTTGTTTTCGTACTTTATTTTTTTATTATTCAGTTCATGTTTGTGGCTATTGTGAGTTCTTCAATAGTATTTTATGGTTACACTTACACGTATACATTTCATTTTTACATTGGGTTAACGACACGTCATAACCCAAATTTATATTTTCACATCCATAGTTTTTTTAAAATGTGACATATATTTTTTTTCTCATTTTTTACCAATGTATTTAAGTGCATCTAAAACGTAGATGTGTACAATTTGCTTAACAGATAGTTTCTTTTTACCAGTATTTTCATACAATACTTATCAGAACACATATCATTGTTTTAAAAGAAAACAAAATGTGTATGTTTATTTACTCAATTTAATCTGATTTTTTATATTATGTGTGTTCATCAACATTTGATTTCAAAAATTTTCATTAGGCTTTGCTATATATATATATATTTTTGCGTAATTTCATTATTTTTATATGATTCATATATATTATTCGGAAATACTAGATGTTATTTTGTGTGTATTACTTATTTAAAAATTACTTATCATAGTCATCTTCAGCAATTGGACCACTATTATGTAAATGATTAGTCATGAATCAATGTGTTGAACTCTAAATTTGCTAGAGAATGTTACTCAAAATAAGAAGTTAATACTAGGGTAGTTGTAACATCAAATATTACATATTTATTGAACTGCCAAGGCATCAATTTGATTGCATATATCATGAAATGTTTTAATAAGTTTTTCTAAATGGCAGAATTAATTCAAACAAGGCACTGACCTTATGTTTATGTATTATATAAAAAAAAAAAAAATTTTTTTTTTTATTGACATCTACAGCAATAATCTTAGTCATATAGCTATATAAAGCTCGTCTTGTGTTCATAATTATTTATGTATGCTTTTATTTATATTCACATCTCATATTTTTTTTTGTTTTCATTGCCTTATTTTTAGCAACTGACCTATTTCAATATGTATAAAAAAAAAAAAAAAATATATATAATAGTTATTTTTACCTTTAATCCCTTCGTACGGTTGTATCGGGATTGCATCTTCCTGCAGGGATGTGGTCCTGATGTTCGCCGTCCTCTTGCATTCTCTCCAATCTGGGAATATCCTAGGCCCCATTCCCGAGTTGAAGAGATGCCTTCCATACCTTTTTAGGTGTCAGGTGTTGTTGTGTTTATTTTTTTTTCCAGCATAACTGGTTGTTTGTACTCACAGATGAAGATTTTTTTTCAAAATGTTATAACATACTTACATCAATAAAACTGTAGTACATTTTAGCAAACACCAATTTTTCTCTCTCAACTACAATCTATGGCAATGTTATGTGAATGTAAAAATGTGAGTTGTATGTTAACGTTAAATAAGACACAAGACTATGGTAAAAAAAAAAAAAATATGATTTTATTTATATCAAATCAAATCTTTGTAAGAGGTATACTTACCTATATGCTGTCATATTGCAGCTCATTATGTAACATCAAGTTATGTCAATTTTTTTTTAGACACTATGTGTGTCGGCCTGTAATCCTTTGTAGAGGGCTCGTCCGTGACCGTCTGACCCGTCTTCTTGGTTGCCCTTGCTCTTGCTCCGGTTGTTTCTTGACTTTTCCACCCTGTGCTTTTTGTTTTTTTTCAAATCCCGTTTTTGGGGAGAGTGTCGTATAGTACGACATCGTGTTTATTTAATTTCAATCAATTCCCCATTAAACTTATCAAAATAGATCCATTATTGAAGCTTCAGACTAAATTCCATTAAGTTTCACTATTCTACCGTTTCGCCCCTGCACAATTGCTTTGCAGCAACGCTCAAATTTTCACTCTTTCGTTCTTCCGTAGCGGACCCTACTAGCCTTACGGTAAGATACGTGAGCGCTCGCTCTGATTGGCCAGGCAGCGTCATGACGTTTTTAGGAAGCTGGTTCTCATCTACCGCGATCTTCTAGTAACAGAAGAGGACTTGCCATGGGATAGAAAAGACGTGTTCGGGGACGGCCGCGCCCACGTGCGCGCGCCATGCGCGTTTTACGAAATTGTTCGCGTGTTGATTTCTATCTACCTTTTTCATCTTCGTTTATCGCTAAAATATACAGTGTTGTCAATAAATTAATTTAACATATCTAATCATTAATGCATTATAATATGTATTTTCAAGATTTAATGGAATTTAGTTCGTAAATCGCATGGATTGAAATGGATTATAATTCCTTCTGTGTTTACATCATTGTGTGTAACCAAGATGACGCCAAGCGGTCCAGAGCCCATTCCTGATGATTATTTGGTCCATGAAAGTATTATGAAAAATCCAGCCATTGCTTTCGTCTGACTTACTTTGGAATTTGGTAAGATCTTTTATTTTACTATATCTCGTCTGAATCTCCCTATAGTGCATCATAGCGAAGCTTGTTAACGCCGAAGGGTTTTTGTTCTACACAACGTTCCTTTTGCTTATAATTATCATAAAATATACGATCACCTTTTCTTTGCATAAACTCTATATATTATGTAATGATAAACTATAAAATTAAAGTCGATAGCAGTACCCAGAGGCTGCTATCCGACATGTGGTGCACGTGCCATTTTCGCACGATGTACTTTTACTGGACAGCGAGATTTTTGTCAGAAGAAAGTAGTTACAAAAACATTGAAAAGCAGTATTTCAGAACTCGCAAATGGAAGAAGAGATTGTATAAATTAATACATTTAAGATCAATTTTTTTTTCGTTCAACCGAACTTGACTGTTAATTCCGTTTTATTAATTTAAGCCTCAGAAGCCTGGATTTCGCCGTTACATTGTTTTGTTAACATGCAATAAATTGACGATCGTTGAGAAGCTGTAAAATCATGCTACTTATAGCATTCAACATGAAACTATTTCTCTTAAAGTTTTTCAATTCCATCGACGTCTGTTTGAGTGTCTCTCAAAGAAGATATGGGACGCCGTATGTTTCCTTGAGTCCTCTCTTCAAAGCTTGGAACTGCCGGCTA
Organism: Salticus scenicus; assembly: GCA_963930645.1. Classification (NCBI taxonomy): domain Eukaryota; kingdom Metazoa; phylum Arthropoda; class Arachnida; order Araneae; family Salticidae; genus Salticus; species Salticus scenicus. The sequence continues at coordinate 56,876,972 of OZ005662.1, read as the reverse complement.
TTTTTTTTAACAAATATTGAGGAGGTGAAAAGCTAAGGATTGACGGTGAAGACCTGTTCTCCTAAAATGTTGATTCCTACTGTATCCTTTTTAACGGGTGTTAGTTTTTTTTCTTCTCTCCTATAGCACGAACTGTATGAACAATAGAAATATTCAAACAAAAAAAAAATTATTTATTCAACGGACATACAGGCTATTCATAGCTACATTTTATTTTTTTTGACATCTTACGTTATAGATGTCCGATTTAAATGATTTTCCATTTAATATACCTTCAAGTATCTAGTTTTTTGTGTGTTATTGTTAGGAAAATATATATTATCATCAGATTTCGTTTTTTGTTGGAAATGTTCGGCCAAACAAAAAAAAAAAAAAAAAAAAAAAAAAAAAAAAAGTTTTTTTTTTAAATAATTTTTATATGTGTGCTTTGTATATATGTATTCTCCAGTAGTAGAGACGTTCACAATTTTTTTTTATTTAACATCGATTTTGCGTACATACTTTTGAATTATTGCATATTTTTCTTATTATTTATTATTGTGTGTAAATATATATAAATATTCCTTGAGTTTTCTAAGTATCATAAGCTATATAGCTTTATATTTACAAAAGTCACAAAATGTGAATTAATTTTTCCATTTGATTTCTTTTTATTTTTGATCATTTACAATTTAGTTATAATTACATAGAAAGAGCCAATTTTAAGTCACAATTTTAAGTAATATTGGTTTTTGAGTTAATTGTGGTGGCTCTACATCATGCTTGGTGACACGGAGAATTTATGTGTTTTTTTTATTTATTTTATGGATTATCTATATAGATTTTTTTTAGACTTGTTCATATATTCTCACATTCATTTTAATTTTTGAGTTTCGTGGTGGCTCTACATCAAGCCATACTACGTAAAAAAAAAAAAAAAAAAAAAAAATTTTTTTTATGTGTTATTTAACTTATTGTTTACGTAACCTTGATCATAGATACACATTGCTTTTATTTTTTTAATGTTGCCTTTTTGCCAATTTCTAATAGCTACAAGGTATGAATTTTAGTGTATTTATATGTTTTATTTTCTCATTTATCACATATGTATATGAGCGGATTATCGTATGGCTTATGCATAAACTTTAGGTATAGCTAAGTTTTTTTTGTTTTTCTTTTCCCAGTCAGTTATATAAAAAAAAAAACAATTACACAAACACAAAAAAAAAATTTTTTTTTCACATTCTTTTTGTATTCACATTCACATTAATAGAATGACTTGTTACGTAAAAGTAAGCTCTTTACGTTATTTTTTTTAACCTCAAATTTTTTGGCTTCTCACATGATAATGTCACTTAATTAAAGGTCTTTTTCTATCATTACAAAAAAAAAAAAAAAAAAAAAAAGTCTCAATTTTACACATGTGTTTTCTTGTAAAACCTAATTGTTTTTTTGTCACATAGTTTTTTTTCTCAATCTTATGTTTTTGTGTCACATAACTTCAATTTTGCTTTGCATTTCCAAAACTTTATTTCATTTTTAAAATCTCCATATAACCTGCACATTCAATGCATTGGGTTACGAGTCCTCAAAATATTTTTTTATTTACATTTATTCACATTCAATTACCTTTATTTGTTTTGTTCATTTTTCAAAACGTTTTTTTTCATTTTCCAAAAACTTCAATTTATTTCTCTAAATCTCCATATAACCTGCACACTATAATGCATTGGGTTAGGAGGCATCAATATACATGTTCAATTCACAACTATTTACATTCATTTAACTTTAGTTATGTTTTTTTTTTTTTTTTTTTTTTTTTTTACACTTTTAGACTTTAGTTTTTCTTGTTCTGTGTTAGATTTTGGACTTCAACTTGTTCAACTATGTTCAATAGTTTATTTTCACACATTTTGGACAGCGTTTATTTTGGCGGTGTAAACGTCTGGACCTTTCACAATTTATACACTTTACACATTTTCACTCACATTCACCAGTTGTTTTGAGGGTGACAATTTGGTGGTGAGATTGCATAGATTGTTATGGGTTGACTTCTGTTTTCTTTCATGGTTCTTGATTTGCTTTTGTCTATTTATCTAATAGGTGATCTTTATTTCAATTATTACATACACGTTCATTTTGGTTCATTGCAATAGTAGTTTTTTTTACCTTCGGGTGCTCTTGTTTACATTAATATAATAGCTCTTCATGTGGTTCTCCTTTCCTGCACTCATTGGCAACCCATTGATGGGAATGACGGTTCCTGTTTATGGACAATACACGATGGTACTGCTGGACAGACCTATGCGGTATTGTGTCATTCGTGCAGTATAGGCAATGACCACTGTTTAATATTGTTACCATACATTTTATTTATTTATTCATTTCAATAGTTTTTATTTTTTTTTATAACCTTAGGGTTTTTGTTTATTTACATTTATTGGGGAGGTATTTTCCTTCTTTCTTACACATTCCTATTCACACATTCAATAGTTAATTTATTTTATGCTATATGCAGTTAAATTTTTCGGGTTTGATTCTTATGTGAAGTGCAATGTTCATTTTTGGCATTGTTTGTGGTCTATACAGGAGCTGCACATAAGAGGACCAATTTTTACCATCGGTAGATCCACTTACTCTCCATGGTTGTTCATGTGTACTTTCACAGTCGAGTCAACCTGTTCAATTCATTTGTTTTTTTTTCATGCTACGTCTTATGTTGTTACATAATTTTCACATTTACACATCCACACTTTTCAATTTTACTTTTGAAATATTGTGCATTTATTTACACTTCACACATTCCTATAATATGACATTTTCTCATAAGCAATAGATTTATTTATGTTATGTGACAAATTTTTTTGTTTATTCAATCTTAGTGCTAATATTCACATGTTATTTTTTCAACAGACTTAAATTCTCAATATTTTTGTTTGTTGTTCCCAATTCACTTACATAAACACATTTCATTTGTTTTCGTACTTTATTTTTTTATTATTCAGTTCATGTTTGTGGCTATTGTGAGTTCTTCAATAGTATTTTATGGTTACACTTACACGTATACATTTCATTTTTACATTGGGTTAACGACACGTCATAACCCAAATTTATATTTTCACATCCATAGTTTTTTTAAAATGTGACATATATTTTTTTTCTCATTTTTTACCAATGTATTTAAGTGCATCTAAAACGTAGATGTGTACAATTTGCTTAACAGATAGTTTCTTTTTACCAGTATTTTCATACAATACTTATCAGAACACATATCATTGTTTTAAAAGAAAACAAAATGTGTATGTTTATTTACTCAATTTAATCTGATTTTTTATATTATGTGTGTTCATCAACATTTGATTTCAAAAATTTTCATTAGGCTTTGCTATATATATATATATTTTTGCGTAATTTCATTATTTTTATATGATTCATATATATTATTCGGAAATACTAGATGTTATTTTGTGTGTATTACTTATTTAAAAATTACTTATCATAGTCATCTTCAGCAATTGGACCACTATTATGTAAATGATTAGTCATGAATCAATGTGTTGAACTCTAAATTTGCTAGAGAATGTTACTCAAAATAAGAAGTTAATACTAGGGTAGTTGTAACATCAAATATTACATATTTATTGAACTGCCAAGGCATCAATTTGATTGCATATATCATGAAATGTTTTAATAAGTTTTTCTAAATGGCAGAATTAATTCAAACAAGGCACTGACCTTATGTTTATGTATTATATAAAAAAAAAAAAAAATTTTTTTTTTATTGACATCTACAGCAATAATCTTAGTCATATAGCTATATAAAGCTCGTCTTGTGTTCATAATTATTTATGTATGCTTTTATTTATATTCACATCTCATATTTTTTTTTGTTTTCATTGCCTTATTTTTAGCAACTGACCTATTTCAATATGTATAAAAAAAAAAAAAAAATATATAATAGTTATTTTTACCTTTAATCCCTTCGTACGGTTGTATCGGGATTGCATCTTCCTGCAGGGATGTGGTCCTGATGTTCGCCGTCCTCTTGCATTCTCTCCAATCTGGGAATATCCTAGGCCCCATTCCCGAGTTGAAGAGATGCCTTCCATACCTTTTTAGGTGTCAGGTGTTGTTGTGTTTATTTTTTTTTCCAGCATAACTGGTTGTTTGTACTCACAGATGAAGATTTTTTTTCAAAATGTTATAACATACTTACATCAATAAAACTGTAGTACATTTTAGCAAACACCAATTTTTCTCTCTCAACTACAATCTATGGCAATGTTATGTGAATGTAAAAATGTGAGTTGTATGTTAACGTTAAATAAGACACAAGACTATGGTAAAAAAAAAAAAAAATATGATTTTATTTATATCAAATCAAATCTTTGTAAGAGGTATACTTACCTATATGCTGTCATATTGCAGCTCATTATGTAACATCAAGTTATGTCAATTTTTTTTTAGACACTATGTGTGTCGGCCTGTAATCCTTTGTAGAGGGCTCGTCCGTGACCGTCTGACCCGTCTTCTTGGTTGCCCTTGCTCTTGCTCCGGTTGTTTCTTGACTTTTCCACCCTGTGCTTTTTGTTTTTTTTCAAATCCCGTTTTTGGGGAGAGTGTCGTATAGTACGACATCGTGTTTATTTAATTTCAATCAATTCCCCATTAAACTTATCAAAATAGATCCATTATTGAAGCTTCAGACTAAATTCCATTAAGTTTCACTATTCTACCGTTTCGCCCCTGCACAATTGCTTTGCAGCAACGCTCAAATTTTCACTCTTTCGTTCTTCCGTAGCGGACCCTACTAGCCTTACGGTAAGATACGTGAGCGCTCGCTCTGATTGGCCAGGCAGCGTCATGACGTTTTTAGGAAGCTGGTTCTCATCTACCGCGATCTTCTAGTAACAGAAGAGGACTTGCCATGGGATAGAAAAGACGTGTTCGGGGACGGCCGCGCCCACGTGCGCGCGCCATGCGCGTTTTACGAAATTGTTCGCGTGTTGATTTCTATCTACCTTTTTCATCTTCGTTTATCGCTAAAATATACAGTGTTGTCAATAAATTAATTTAACATATCTAATCATTAATGCATTATAATATGTATTTTCAAGATTTAATGGAATTTAGTTCGTAAATCGCATGGATTGAAATGGATTATAATTCCTTCTGTGTTTACATCATTGTGTGTAACCAAGATGACGCCAAGCGGTCCAGAGCCCATTCCTGATGATTATTTGGTCCATGAAAGTATTATGAAAAATCCAGCCATTGCTTTCGTCTGACTTACTTTGGAATTTGGTAAGATCTTTTATTTTACTATATCTCGTCTGAATCTCCCTATAGTGCATCATAGCGAAGCTTGTTAACGCCGAAGGGTTTTTGTTCTACACAACGTTCCTTTTGCTTATAATTATCATAAAATATACGATCACCTTTTCTTTGCATAAACTCTATATATTATGTAATGATAAACTATAAAATTAAAGTCGATAGCAGTACCCAGAGGCTGCTATCCGACACACACACACACACACACACACAAAAAAAAAAGACTCCATTATTTTTGTAATTATTAATGCTTTCAGATCATTTCCCTTGTTAAATTCAAGTACAGAAAAAAAAAAAAAAAATTACTCAATAAAAGAGTATATTTCAGTGTATTTATAATATTCTACCAAACAAAATACTTTATTTTCCTCATTAAAAACAAAATTTCATGAAATGGATATTATAAGTGGCATTGTACTTTCTACTACTGACAAATAAATAAATTAAATTAAAAAGATCTACAAAGATTCTACATTTTATTTTATTAACAGCTATATTTTATGCTATATTTATTTATCTAAAAATAGAGAGTTTAGCAAAGGTTTACAATGACTTTATTTGCTTATTCACATATTTGATAAAAAAATTCCTGTTTTGTTTTAAGTGAATAATGATTTTTTTTTTCTTCTTAAATATATAAACTAATAAAATTAATTTGATAGCAAACACTGCTGGAATATACATATATATATATAAATATAAGAATTCAGTATCGTTATAAAATTTAGCAATTAATAGATACATGATAACACCAACAACACAAAAATAAAATTGTTTGTAATACATTTTAAAAGCTAGCACAGAAATTTTATGATTCATTTTTAGTATCAATTAAAAGATAAAACCAATTTAAATTACTTACATCAACATGAGTAAAAAGGACCATAGAACTATGACGGAGAAAGAAAGAAAAAAATAAAATAAATTGCAAAATTGATGAAAGTTCTCAATAATAACTTTTTATTTAAATGTATCTAGAAATAAGAATTGATTTAAAAAGTATGAAAAAAAGACCACAGGAAATAAGAATTGGATTAATAAATGCTCAAAAATAGAAGTATTCGCTCATCAGGAAAACATGTACTTCCATATGCAAAGAAGTTGCAAGATTTCAGAAAACCGTATAGCCAGCTAAAAATACAGCCCACATTCTGATCATGAAAAAAATTATTAAAGCAAACATTCAAAGAATCCAAAGAGAGAGAAAAAAAAGAAAAAAATCAAAGATTTAACCACATGTCGGGCCAACACCAAACACAGAGAGTAACAAACTGCCATCATAACAATTCTAATAATAAAAATAATTTCTAGACAATCATCAATTAATCGATAAAGATTTCACAATTGGATAATTTCAATAACAATTAAGTTCACTTTGTTATTCTTTGAATATTAGATTAATGTAAAAGGAAATAAATAAACTGATACTTACATTACATGCACGTTGTTTGCATTTTGAAATAAAACGTCGATTAAACTCTTTATTTCTAGAAAGCTAAAACAGATGGAAAAAATATATATATATATATATATATATATATGTATACATTTTTTGGATGTAACATAGTTATGGTAAGTTACAAAATAAAAAATAACGTGTTATATATTAATGTAAGTCCCAATTCATTAATAATTTCTAAATCAGCAGCAGAGCATTTTACAAGTAAATCAAAGAAATGCTCAAAATTAAAATTCATAATGCTGTTTATGAATAACATTGTATATTTATGTGGCAGAACATTACATATTTAATGTACAAAATAGACAAGTTAAGCTTTAAGAACGCTAAATTAACACACATTCACACACACACATATATATATACTCTAAAACAAAAAAAAATGATGCACCAAGAAGGATTTATCCAAAGGAGACGAAAATTGGTAGATGTGATGCACATGTGAAGAAAAACAAATGATTACAGTTTCAGAAAATTTCGATTGTTTAATCAAGAGAAACGGCCTCCCAAGAGTCAACAAGTCAGTAACGCATTGGTCCACTTCTGACCCTTATGTAAGCAGTTATTCGGCTTGGCATTAATTGATAGAGTTGGCAGATATGCTCCTGCGAGATATCACGCTAAATTCTGTTCAATTGGTGCGTTAGATTGGCAAAATCCCGAACTGGTTGTAGGACCCTTTCCATGATGCTCCAAACGTCTTCAGTAGGAGAGAGATCTGGCGACTTTACTGGCCAAACTAATATTAGGCAAGCAAGAAAACAAGTAGTAGAAACTATCTCTGTGCAAGGGTGGGCATTATCATGCTGAAATATACGGTCAGGATTGTGTGATATGAAGAGAAACACAACGGGATGTAGAATGTCATCAATGTACTGCTGTGTTGTAAAGATGCCACGGATGACAACCAAAAGGGTCCTGTTGCAGTGTTCCCGCTGATGGAACACCTAATTTTAATTCTCTAGTGCAAAAACTCTTCCCAGAAATTTTTTAGTAAAAATTACATAGCAGAAAAGGCCCTTTTTTTACCGTGAAAATTTAAAATTTCTTTTATTTTAATTATGTTCGTAAATTCCGGTGGCAGTGTAATTTAAATGATCCGAATTACCTTGCACCGCAAAGGGTTAAAATACTCCGGAATAAATTGAAATGTTGGTATCTATGCAACTTTTACGAGTTTTTGTTGTCGATAATGTTTACTCATAAAGTGATTTATTTATTAAATTAAATATTATTTGAATTTAATAAGGTTTACTTACAGATGTTTTAAACCGAAAATTTCTCGAAAAGGAACAATGCTATTTTTTTATTTTTTAAATATTTATGATCAGCTATGTGTTTAAAAGCCATTTTTAAAATTAGTTTAGTAATTTTTAAAATAAATTAAGTAGTGAACGTTAAAGGGTTAACTAAAAATAAAATATGGAACTCAGGAAAGAAATGGCTTATTGAAATAACATTTTACAGAAAAAAAATTCAATGGTTACTTTTAATTTACTTTCTTTTTTACTCTAATTTATAATATTATAATGGCATTAAAATAATTAAATTTCTGTGAAGTATATGAAACTTATTTGAAAATAAATTACCTCTGGATATGGTTTTCTGGATAAAGAAGACCTTGAAGTTTGCCTTGAAGTAATCTTTAAAGGGATCTATGAATGAAATTGCTATTAACGTAAACAAATCAAGCATAATATAAACTAGCATAAACACATTGTAACTCATTATATTGTTGAAAAGAATTGTACACCTTTTTGTGTCAAATGAGCTATTAGCAGGGTTGTCACAAAAGAAATATAACAAAAATAGTTGCTTTAGTAGCCTAGAAGCATTAAAATAGTTGCCTAAATAGTAGCCTAGCGACCAAAATACTAGCTTAAATATTACATGCTAACGACCATTAAAGGATAAAAACCATATGCATTTTCTTACTATTCAATATAAATATACCAATATGTATATATATATATAAAACGTCTGAATGTGAAAACTGAATTAAAAAAAGAAGGAAAAAAAAAAAAAAAAACATTAGGCAATGAGTCATTGTGGAAACAAATTTTCCCGTAGAATAACATGGGATTTGGTTGTTGAAAAGAGTAAGTATTGTTCGCTCTTAAGAGTTTATTTATTTATTTTATTTTTTTGCTGTATACTTCCTTTTCTGATTTACTAAAAGAGCTTTCTTTTATAATTTTATTTTTTCTTATATGAAATCATGGTGAGGAAAGACATAACAGGTCACAGGAGTGTACTAGTAGTCATCTGCATTATTAACTGATATTAAAATAAAGAACTCAGGGGGAGGGGAAAAAAAAAGCAATTCAAATGACATTCTACAGAAAAAATTTCAGTGGCCATTTCTGATTTACTTGTGTTACAAAATATTAATAATAAAAATAGTTTCTAATTTCTATCATATTGTTATTGAAATAATCTGTGAAGTACATGAAACTTATTTGAAAATAAATTACCACTATATCAGATTTTGCTGACAGAGAAGGCCTTGAAATATTCTTTAATGGAATCTATAATATATATATATATATATATATATATATATATATATTAATAGCTACTAACTGATTTGTTATAAGAAAAAAGGTGACAGGATATTTATTGGCTTACAATGGTATTGAAATAATGAAGCACACAAAACTTATTTAAAAATAAATTACCTCAGGATCAGGTTTTTCTGAAAGAGAAGGCCTTAAAGCACTCTTTAATGGCACCTGTAGTAAATAAATAAATAAATAAATATTAATAGTTTACTGCTGATTGATTTGTTACATAGAAAAAAAAAAAAAAATATTATTTATTGGATTATAATGGTATTGAAAATATCAATGAAGTACAGAAAACTTATTTACCTCAGAATCAGGTTTTTCTGAAAGAGAAGGCCTTAAAGTACTCTTTAATGGCATCTGTAATAAATAAATAAATATTAATGGTTTACTGCTAATTGATATTTGTTACACAGAAAAAAAAAAAATATATATTGGGTTATAATGATATTGAAAATGTCAATGAATACAGAAAACTTATTTGAAAATAATTTACCTGAGGATCAGGTTTTTTCGATGGAGAAGGACTTGAAGTACTCTTTGAAGGAATCTATTAAAATAAATATTAATAGCTACTTTATGATTTGCTATATAGAAAAAAATAATAATTTATTAGATTATAATGGCAGAGACTCCAACCTTCCAGGAAGTTTGTCAGTAGTCCCTATGTACAGTATACACGACATTTTACGTCGTTCAGTAATATACGCACCAAATCTTCGCATTAAAAAATGTAGTAGCAAAAGCACTGTAATAAAATTAAACCAACTTAAAATTGAGCAAAAATACTTACCTTTGTTATTAAAAAATGGTCTTTTGAATAAAGTAAAGAAATAATAAACTATTTAGACAGGTCTCAAGCAGTTCTAAATAAACAAAATAATTTAAGTGATTGAACTAAAAACAAAAATTAGTTATGCAAAAATGTGTTACTTAATTATTCTTAACTAAAAGAAATATACTACCAAATAATTACTCAATGACTAACAAAAATTTATTTTGTTGCTTAAGACAAAGACTATACAAAATAACTTTGAGAGAATAAGCTAAAATGCCCAAAATTGCTTTTTTACATATAAAGTATATTTTTAAACAGGTTTTAGTTTAAAAAATTAGTTAACTATTGATGCTGGTTACTAAAATATATTTATAAAACTAGTGAGCAATATATATTTTAAAATCAAAATATATGTATTTATCAGTTTGAAAAGGTGTAATGAAAGAGTGATTCAATTCACTATGGTATAAAAAAAAAAAAAGGATTTCTAATTTAGGTTCAGGTTTATTCATTTACTTTGAATTCACTTTTAGAGTTGCTTGTTTAGCAGCCTTGAGTTCACTGTGGGTAAATTGCTTTGAATAGCACATTTCATTTGAAGAAAACATCTTTGATTTCTCTATCAAAAGAGATTGAAGAGTTGCAGTACCCAAATTTGGTCTAAATTCAGTTTGATTTTTCCTTACAAGGCTAAAAATCCTTTCACTGCAAGCATTTGAGTGTGGTACAACTAAAAGTGACAGCATAAGCTTAGGCAAAACTTTATACTTTGGCTCTCCACAGGTATCTTTAAGTTTGGATATCTCTACCCATGCAGAATCGGCACTGCTTTCCTGTGAGATATGCTTTAAATCTTCTGTTTGGTATTTGGTGAATTCCTCTTCCAATTTGTCCAGATCCAGTTGTTGCTTAATTGCTGGAAATCTTTCCACCATGTATAAAAGGGATGGTAAAGATGCTTCAGCCCTTAAGGAAATATCTGCAATCTCTGCACTTTTCAGGAAAGCATCTTCCAAGGGAAATTTTTTCACAATATAGGAACAGGAGGCCACAAAAAACTTACAAACACACTGAAAAAATTCTTCTTTCTCATTATCACTCAACTCAGGACAATTTAAGTACATTCTGGTTTTAGCTCCTATTACTAAATTTGCATCCTCCTTCTGCTTTCTAGATTTTGAAAATTCTAAATCAAGTAAGGAGCTTTCCTTGTTTTCACACATCAGATTTGACTTAACAAACCCAGGGATGGAACACGGGCGCAGAACTCATACCGGAATCTGTTTAAGAAATTTTACTACCTATAATATCGTTGATTTAAGAAGTAGAAAATTTTCTTACATTGATAGTGGTATGAATACTGCGCCCGTGTTCCATCCCTGCAAACCTGACCAATAGGTTCATATAGAGCTCAACCAATTCTCTTCTTAATTTATGAACATAAGGTTTCTCTTGTTGCAGTAGAACATTAGCTTTGTTGAAAAGAGGGAGAACACTTTTGAGAAACAACAAATATAATTATGTTACTGGACTTTCCAACTGTTTCTTTACCTTTAAAAACCTTGGCTTTACACTATCTTTTTCAAGCTCATCTGTGCAAAAAAACATTTTCAGTGAATCCCATTGTTCCAAAACTCTGTTTATGCAATCAAAAGGAGATAGCCACCTAGTACTGCAGTACTTCAGAATCTTGTGGGGTTTATTACCTTGTCCATTCAGTTCTTGTATTAATTTTAAATGATTCTTTCTCTTTGAGCTCTTCTCTAAAAAATAGTATATATCAGTTAAGAGCATTTCCACATTGATACTCTTAATCAACTTAGCAGCTCCTGCTTTTGCAGCCAAATTTATCATATGACAAGGACAACCTCCAATAATAAGAGCTGGTTGTTCTTTTTGCAGAAAAGAAACAGTACCCTTAAATTTGCCAAGCATTGTGCTTGCATTATCACTCCCAAAAGAAATGCAGTTTTTCCACTCCAGGCCTTTTTCTTCAAAAAAAACTATTCAAAACTTTGAAAATACCCTCTCCTGTACTATCTGAGCATTCCAGCAGAGCTATCAAGGATGTCACAATTTTTTTCTTTTTCTTTATCAAAATATGTTACCAACACAGGGTAAAGTTTCTGATCGTTGGAGTCATTGCTCCCATCAGTGCTCAGTGAAAACGGTGCAGAATCCAAACGAGACGTAATGCTGCTCACGGTCATATCTGCCATGGTTTTAACAATGGCAGTACTTTTGGTGTGGCCGCTGCTATATTTTTTTGCTATTGCAGAGTCTGGGAACATGGCTGTAAAGAGTGGCTTAGCGTGATCCGCAACGGCAATCGGTAGATTGTGCTCAATAATAAACCTAGTAAAAAAGCACTCAGCCTTGATGACGCTTGTGTCTTTATTGGCGATAAAAAATTAAGCAACATCTTTTGTTTTTTGAGATGCTACGGCATACTCTTTATGCTTCGCTGAATTCACGTGTCTTCGGCAATCGTCCTTACCGCCATGAGCAATGGAAAAATCCTTTGCGCACGTATCGCAACGTGCGTGGTTCTCAGAAATCATGGATTTTTTCAAACATGGAAATTCCTCACTGTAAGTTTCCTTAAATTTTTGAGAAGATTTCTTCTTCTTCGAAGGCGGTTCTAACTGCGACATGATAGCAAATAAACAATCCAATCCAAATAAACACCGATAAACATACACACGTTCTAACCAAAATTAATATTGCAATTCCAGTTGAACTTAATTCTGCTTCCACTTCCTTCAACAAGCAACCGTCACTGGTTCTATTTGCTCGTTCTCAAAGTAAGCCACGCCCTTGGAAGTTATCACCCTACCGTGAGACTCAGATAAAATGAAAAACTTTCTGCGAACACAAAATTGAAAGCAAAAGTTTTCTGCAATAAATAAATAAAATAAAATAATAATAATAAAAGAAATTGCTCCTATTTCATACCTGCCAACTTAATACTGGTAAAAATCAAAACATTTTAGTAAAAACATCGGAAAAATCAGAACACATTTTTAAAAAAATCAGAACAATATTGAATAATAATAATAAAAAGAATTTTTACTCAGAGAAAAAGAAAATAAATGTTTTATTAAAAAAAAAAAAAAAAAAAAAAAAAAAGAATTAAAACTTAATCAGTTAACTAATAATTAATTTGACATTTCTTGAAAGCCAATCATATAGAAATTTATTTATTTTTTCGTCTTTTATCAATATCAAGGAATCTAGCATTATCGGAAATTATGTTCGCTTTCTAACAAAATTAATTTTAAAATAAATGAGATAATAAATAAATAAGCTACATTAAAAAAAGAAAGAAAAAATCGACGAGAATTTCGAAGCGCAAGTGTAATCTAAACAAACAGCAAAGCATTTCCTTCTCTCACAGGCCGCCTGCCGGTTAGAATGCAGTATGTATGTTGATCTCCGCTAATGATTCACCCTCTCCTCACTCTAGCTTTTCCATTAAAAAAGTTCCCTTCGCATCCAAGCATGGCGTGATGCACAACAAATAGCGAGCGCCGATTAAAAACCTCCCGTGATTAAAGAAAGAGAAAGCTGACCGCTTCTTTTTCCTCCCCCTCACCCCCTCCTGACAGCCGCGGCCGCGAAAGCCCAGACTTTGGAATGAGCGGTAAGAAAACAGAACCACTGCTCTTATCAGTTGTGTTCGTTTCCGGCTTAGAAGCGCAGACAAACGGCGTTCGCTAATAATGTATTGCACAAATAGAGACCAAAACTGAATAGTAGGCAATTTTTTTGCGATTGCTGTCCGCAGAAAATTTTCCGTTAACGCCGTTCGCGCTGGCGGCATTCCGGGAGGCGAAATCTGCAGTAAAAAATGCTGAGAATCGGAAAAAAATTTATAAAGCTTTTTCGAAAAGTTTTCTGTAATTTTCGGAATAGTTTCCGTAATCCGTAGGTGAACATCAAAATCCGTAGAAACTACGGAGAATCCGTAGTACTTGGAGTCTCTGTAATGGTATAGAAAGTCTGAAATACATGAAACCTATTTGAAAATAAATTACCTGATAGGGTTTTGTGGATAGAACAGGACTCGAAGTATTCTTTAAAATCTATTTAAAGAAAAATAAAGTGCTATTACAATAACAAATTAAGCATAGATGAATTACCATAAACACTTGTTAAAATTTCCAATGTAATACCAACATTTACAATTATATTTAAAAAATATATCATATAGAGCACCTTTAAGATCTATTATGGGGATTATTGAAGTAAATTTCAGCTTGTCATTGGCGATCAAATATTTAAGACTGGCGAGTAAATTTCCTCTTTTTAAAAACTGTATTTCAAATCAAACTATATAGGGTCAGATTATTGCACCTAAACATACGAGTGCATAAAAGTGTTTTGGAACCAATCTACCATTTAGAATGAAAAATGTGGAGTCACCCACTTCTCTCATATAGTGGAATGGATTTCCACTGTCTGCATTAATTCTTCCCTCACTTCACTTCTGTAGCATGGCCAAAAAGCAAATTAGACCTACACAGGGAATCGAAACTTTGAATTTAGATTTTACTGCTGAAACTTTTAAGTTAGATTTAATGAAAAAATTTTTTAAAAATGTACATATATCAGCTTTCTGGCTGATGATTCTACAGATAGATCAGCTGTTGAGTGTGCAAATGTGTAAGTTGATATGTAGATGCAAAAGACAATACCATGTCAATGAGAACATATTAGGAACTGCCAAATTCTATTTTATCCAGTTATTTAACAGCCACAACCAACTTTCGATAGGCTCAAATGAATATAGAACCAATTATTATACTATAGGCTCAAGTACTGATAGAACTGCAAATATGATATGACACAAATAAAGATAGGCTATGAAAGTGAAATTTACTTGTCCGAAATTGATAACATCCACTACTTAGCACAGCACTGGTTAGCTGTTTCGAATGCATTCCAATAAGCCACGACAGTCATGGCTTATTGGAATTGTGCCATGATCAATTTGTCACTTGATATAACTGCGCGGTTGCAGACTCAGTGACCTTGCCAACGCATATTATGTGAGAAATGGCAAGCTGGTTATCAGCCACGGTAGCTCAGTGGTTAGAGCATCCGCACATTAAGCGGAAGGCCCAGGTTCGATTCCCGGCTCTCGTATTTTTCACATAGTTGGTATAAAAATCAGCCTTCCACTCCAATCTATCAGAAATGAATTTTCAAGGTTGATGAATAAAATTTCTAAACTGAAACTTCGTATTCTGTTGAGGTATATGTAAAAATCTTAAAAAAAAAAAAAAAAAAAAAAAAAAAGAAACTTTGCATACAGTCTTTTATTTCCATAATTTTTATTTTAAAAAAAATCTTAAAATTTATTAATAATAAAATAATGAAAAATAATAATATAAAGATTACATAAAATCTTTAGTTTTTTTTTTTTTACTATTATTTTTATTAGTTTACATTAATAAATTGAAAACAGCATGTTTTCTAATTTCATTGTTGGCACTTGCTAAATTACTTTCAGAAATGTTGTAATTGGCAAAGCAATGTATTCAATTTATAATGCTGTATATAAAAAATTACAGCCAAAGAATGTTATCATTCCCAATATTTCAAGTTATAGGGATTTATGTGTTTTCTTAGAATGAATACTTCAAGATTTGGTGAAAATATACCTTCTGAATAAGTTCACAGTGCAATTCTATCAAATTACTGATTTAACCCATTAACTGGCAAAATTAAAAATAATGATTTTTTTTTTTTTTTTAATACAAACAATAACATTCATTATTTTGATCATGTATAACAATAATTTATAATAAAATTATGAAAATTTTACTAAAAATAGAATGTTGCATTCACATAACTTCAGCAGAATAAGAGCATGAATTAAATGCAAATGAATGTGTATGGAATTTTTCTAAAGTGGATCATAAACCAGCAAAAACTACAGATAGAACTTTATTATGAAAATTTTATTTATTATTTTCTTTAACAAATTATGTAAATTCTTTGAAGTATGAAAATTTTCAAAAATTTTGGTTTGAAAAGTGCTCTAAGTTTGAAATTCATTTTTAAATATAAAATTATTTTTTAGATTATTATTATTATTTTTAAATAAAATAAATACTTCTTACTTAAATTTCTTACTTAAAAACAATAGTTAATATAAAATACGTTTTTTAGTTAACTTTAATATGCATTTATTTCTGGTTTTGCATGGGTAACAGGTTAAAAAAAAGTAAAAATTAAATAAATAGTAATAAATAAGATAACACATTTGTAGCCAGATCAGGTACAGGACTAATACCAACGAGATGTATAAAGTAGAGTGACAAACGGTAACCCTTGATAAGGTCCAAGATGAGTCATGTGACATCCTCTCCTTGCACCTGTGTATTCGGTGGTTCCCTTGGTAACAGCTTATTTTCAGTAAATTACAAATGGCAACGGTTTGGAGATTGTTCTTCGCATAAGTCATAACTGCCAATGTTTTTGTTTACTTACGTAGTTTAATATTCTTTTGTTCTAAATCATTTTGATTTTGATTTTTCTTCTTTTTTATTTCGTGTAGTTGAACTTTATCCGACAAAATGCTTAAAAATAGTTGAAAAATTATTATTTTTTGTTAAATTTAGCTCTTTAAAAGTTTAAATTTTCTTTTATAAACACTTTTAAACTTTGTTAGGAAACGATGAAAAAAAAGGTTTTTTTTTTTTTTTTTATTAAAATGTGAAATATGTGTAAAATTATTTTAAAAACAATTTATTTCGGTCATAGGACTGTTATGTTACCTAATAATAATGATAATTTGTCGAACTGATATTTTAAATGCCAAAATAGCGATAAAGGGTCAAACACAGCAACCTATTGGAGCATGTCACGTGATTCATCTTGAACCACGGAAAGCTAATCCTTCATCCATTAAATCAGCACTCTAATTTATATATTTCGTTGACTAATACATGGTATGTACTATAAAGCTCATTATGCTACTTTATGCAATTCATACAATTATGTTACCTATACTGAATTCATAAATGCAATATAATAATAAAAGAAATCTTTTTGAACACATAATTAACAGTATTTAAAATAAAGGACTGTGAGCTGTTAAAATGACAACCAAGAGAGAGAGAGAGAGAGAGAGAAAATCAATGGCTATTTTTGAATGATTTGTCACATGGAAAAAAGTGACTGCTAACTTATTGGGTATTAAATTTACGAATTATAAGAACATTGAAATTATCTGTGAAGTACACAAAACTTATCTAAAAAGAAATTACCAGATCTTGCCCACAGGACCAAGGTTGTCTTGTAGGATTCCATGAGAGAAGCTATAAATAAAATTGATATTAAAGCAAACAAATTAAACATAATACGATTATGAACTAATATAAACTTGTTAAAACTCACAATGTAATACTCTATCCTTTAAAATTGGACCTTTCAATATGACACATTAAAGAACCATTCATTATTAAAGTTATATTTTTGATACAAAGAATATTAAAGGTTATCTATTAAAAAACTTTGTAACAAATAAAGATTAAAAAAAAAAGTAAGAAGAAGAAAAAGAAAGAAAGAAAAATAATGGAATCTTGCATACACAATACTTTATTTCTATCTTTTTTTTTTTTTTTTTTTTTTTTTTTTGTTGTTGTTTCTACAATTATATATCTACTAAAGATAAACAAAATAATTATTTAATCTAATTAAAATAGTTTTTTAAATGTTTAATGTATGGTTAGACTCAATTTAAAGACTCCATGTTGCTTGAATAATTCATTTTTTCTTTGTCTGCTATGAACAACTAAACCTTTAATTTATTTTACTTGTGATCAGTGCGTGATTTAAGGCAGGGCATTCAGGGCATGCGCCCTGGGTCCGCAAACTGAAGGGGGCCTCCAAGAAATTCCATCATACATTTAAAAAAATAGTTAAAACGAAAAATTTCCAAATTTTGCTATAATGATCGTTGTTTATAAAGGTATTACCACACTGTTTTATAAATCAGCAGTATGATCTTTCAAGAAAACTATTAGCTCATCGAAAAAATTGAAATATTTTCACTAAACACATACTATCGATACAAAACAAAAACGCATACAACTACATACTATCAATACTGCATTCCAAATTCTTACTAAGGCTAACTAAATCCGAGGCATGCACCATAGCGCAGACACATGGGCACAATGTACGTTGATCCGATAGGCAAGCATCGGATCTATAAAAATGAAAAGTGAAGTGAAGTGAAATGAACAGAATTTTTAGACTTGTGAATCAAAAATATGCGGTTTGTTTTATTTGTTGTAATATTAAAGTATGTGGAAAAGGGGCCCATTGAACATGAATGCCCTGGGCCTCCAAGGGAGTAAATCGGTCCCTGGTTGTTATCCATGTAAATTCAAGTACTTATTTCTGTGAAAATGTTTGTTTTATTTTATTGTTTTATTTATTTATTTTTTTTTTTTTGGTTTGATTATCTGATTTCTTAAACAAATTAGTTTTTCCCACATTCTTCCTCCTTCAATTATTTTCCTGTACAATAGGAGGCCTGCTAGTAATTTGCTATTATAGCCACTAGCAAATGAAATCGTGCATTGGTGCTCAATGGTAAAAAGGGTCTCCCCTGACGAGTTTTTTTCACCGTTCTGAGCTATTCCGAATTGAAAAATAATCTGTCAAAAAATATGTTTCAATTGTTTACTCTTTCATTGCTTGTTTGAATCTTCTGTTTTTGGGTTTCATGTCATTTTAATGCACAGGCAACATTATCTAAATAGCAACTGTCTAGGAATAATATTAAGGTAAGTTTGATGAAGTTACATTAAATTCTATAAAAAAATCAATACGTAAAATTTATTGTTTCAAAAATCAAAAAGCGAAATTAATTGTTTCAATAATTAACAATCAGTTTTCACTGGTAATTTTAATTTGATAAAATTTTATTCTTATTGGTCTATGTGGTTTCAGTGATCTTAAATTTGCTAGTTGGCTTTTACCATATTTTTCTGTGTATAATAGATGGATTATCTGTTAAAAAACTTGAAAATTTTTAAATGCAGATTATCTTCTGTCACAGATTATCTCCCGAAATGTCTGACGGCAGATATCGATGTCAACAAGATGTAAATAAATAACTTCAGATTGTGTAACTATTTGGCCAATAGTGATTGGTTCATGTATGACATACCTGTACTAGTAGGAGTGGTTTCCGTTTTCAGGATAATTTCCCAACCTAATGGCAACATGCTTTTGTTTATATTTATTTGTTAGTATTAAATCAGCATTGTTTTTGCATGGCATTTTTTTTTCTTTACTGAAGAATGACAATTATTTTTATTATTATAAGATGTAATCTTTTATATTTTCAGTATAATTATCTTTTAAAGAAACAGCTATGATGAATAAAGAGCATGGTGGTTTATCAATAATTTGCATGTTGATTACGATTTGTAGATTGTACAGCAATGCGGATAATCTATGGAAAATTCTGAAAATAACACCCTGCAGTTTGTATGCCACTGTGGACTACACACAGGAAAATACGGTACTACATTTTTAAAATTATAAATATATCTATCTTAACCACTTCACTGGCCACTGTAGTATGTGAAAGGCTAACGTTTCCCCGAGTTATCTCGGGATGGCCGGTGAAGTGGTTAAAGGTTATTTAAAAAATAAAATTAAATTAATCAAATCTTCAGGATAGATTTTTTAAAAATTTAAATCAATAAACTTGAAAATAGCATGCTTTCTAATTTCAGTGTTCACTGACTGCGCCTTGAGGAATTTTGAGTTTGATAGGGCAATATGTGAGAGAAATTAATTCATTCTATTGTAGCCAGTAATTTACAGCCAGAAATATTTTTCATTGACATTATTTCAAAATATACAGATTTTGTGTATTCCTATCATGAAGATTTCACAGTGTAGAAGAAGTATACCTCCCTAATAAGCTCAATGTTAATATTTTAGTTAAGGCAATAAAGAAACTGTATTGGAACCTTATCTGGAAAAAACATTATCGATCTGGAAATTGTCTTACTTTACGTTTTTTTTAGGCTGATGAGTCCAAAATTTCAACTTCCAACTACCGTATTTTATGGAAGAAACGCCGCATTCTCAAAAGTGAGCTTAATAAACCGGAAAATCATCATAAACGCCACACCCGGCGTAAACGCCGCATGGCCGATAATGAGCTTAATCAACAAAAACAAACATTGTAAACGCCGCGATTTTAAATAAATAAGTAATCATTCATTAAAATAATAATAAATAAACCTTAATTAAATTTTAAAGTATTTAAAAAAAAATTACTAAAGCAAAATTAGTAAGCAGAAATTCAGAAATGAAAATTCACACAAGGCAAATAGTACGCTAAGCAGAAATACGAATGTAAATAATCCGCTTGCTCAGTGACGTCAGATTGAAGTATACCTCCCTAATAAGCTCAATGTTAATATTTTAGTTAAGGCAATAAAGAAACTGTATTGGAACCTTATCTGGAAAAAACATTATCGATCTGGAAATTGTCTTACTTTACGTTTTTTTTAGGCTGATGAGTCCAAAATTTCAACTTCCAACTACCGTATTTTATGGAAGAAACGCCGCATTCTCAAAAGTGAGCTTAATAAACCGGAAAATCATCATAAACGCCACACCCGGCGTAAACGCTGCATGGCCGATAATGAGCTTAATCAACAAAAACAAACATTGTAAACGCCGCGATTTTAAATAAATAAGTAATCATTCATTAAAATAATAATAAATAAACCTTAATTAAATTTTAAAGTGTTTAAAAAAAATTACTAAAGCAAAATTAGTAAGCAGAAATTCAGAAATGAAAATTCACACAAGGCAAATAGTACGCTAAGCAGAAATACGAATGTAAATAATCCGCTTGCTCAGTGACGTCAGATTGAAAGATGTTATTGCCATTCCAAAGACTAAAAAAATACGCTGGTGTAAAGGCGACTCGTTCATGAGTACGAATTGTTCATATCATGCTATCAGCCAATCGGAGCTTTAGTTTTGTCTTATTGTAAATGTGCACGTATGCATAGACCATGGAGCACCTCCATGGCATAGACTGAGTGCTGACATAAAAAAGCGTGATTCGCTGCTTGTAGTGCAGTTTGGCAACACTGCACTGATTTTGCCAAAATGGGACTGAACCATTTTTCTGAGGAGGTGGGATGGCTTTCTCTTAGTCTGATAACGAGAAATGTTCAAAAGCACGATACAAAAAGTAAACATTGGCGTAATTTCCCGGAATTAAAAACAAATGCATTTTTCTTGAATGTTTACAGCATATTTCTTAACGACTTCGTCTATTTAAGACAAAAAAAATATTGTAAACGCCGCACTTATTTTTTTTATACTTTTTTACTTGTAAATGCCGTGGCGTTTCTTCCATAAAATACGGTAGAATTTTTCGAGTTTCTGAACTATAACTTGCAAAGTAAGCCTTTTATGCAAGAAATGATAATACTGCATATAATCTGTGGATTACCTATTGAAAAACATCAATTTTTAAGCACAGATTATATATATATATGTTTCTTTTTCTAAGCAGCTGTCTTATGGCAGATATCAGAAATTCATGTTAAGTCCAACCACACACTGAAGAGGCATAAGACAAAGTTTGATGCGACGTGCGACACATGCATGTTCTAAATAGTTTTCAGGAGATGAAGCTGTATTTAGAGCATGCGCATGTCGCTTCAAACATTGTCACACATCTCATCAGTGTACGGCAGACCTAACAAGACTTAAGCAACTTCAGATTGTGCCTCTATTTGGCAGATCACAGAGTCACTAGTGATTGGTTCATGTATGACGAACCTGTGCCAGAAGGAGTGGCCTCCATTTCAGGAGTTATATTTTATCCATTTCAGATCTAATGGCAACATGCTTCTGGTTCTGTTTATTTGTTATTAAAACTCTAATGTTTTTGCATGGAAAGCCATGTTCGTTTTTTTTTTGTTTTTTTTTCTTATTGAAAAATTATTTTTATAAGTTGTAATTATTTTAATTTATAATAAATTTTATATTTACATTATAATTATCTTTTAAACAGATTGATATCCTGACTATAGAGCATGGTGGTTGATCTATACATTGCATGTTGATTATGATTTGTATTTGCGAATTATTTGATGACATTTTTGTCAGGGCTAAAAATAGCCCCTGTGGGCTATATATGCAACTGCGGACTATATACAGGAAAATACAGTACATTAAAAAAAAGATTGAAAAATTCCAAGAATTCATGCTCTTACATATATTTTTTTTATGAAGCATAGTTTCTGTGCAGAAGAATTGAAAAATCAGCCAATATTAATAATTTTTTAAAAATAGCAAAAAAACGGACTTTCAAGATTTTTGCTTCATAACATGAAAAGTAAGCATTAAACTGTAAATGATTTACTACGATATAGGAGAAATGGCAACATAGAAGCACAACCTGTAGGGCAATGTATGCTAATCGAAAGTTAATCAACACCAACTGAAATCAAGATCCAATCAAATATAAACTGATATCGAATTTTCTTAGCTGGACTGTAAGGTATAATAAGAGGTCAATTTCGCTATGGTGCCCCTCCAATCACATTATATTGTGAAATATTATGCATATATTTCATAATAATAACAATAAATGTAATATAACTAAGGAAAACTATATTATTCTTCTATATATCAACCACCGTGTAGTGTTGCATATAACAATTAACTTACAGTAAAAAAAAAAAAAAAAAAAAAAAAAAAAAATAGTCTAGTGCGATTATTAAAAAAATATTTTTATTTTTTTTCCTAGGAAGGGGTAAATTAAAATTTTTAGTTAGTCTAAATTAAATTTTTTATTTAAATCCAAATGATCTCCAGTTTTAGTCATTTTATTTGGAGTTCCTTTTTAATTTTCAGTTGTCCTTCATATTTTGATTGCCACCACTGTTCAAATTTACACATTTTAAAAATTTTGATGCCCTTAGTCCTGGACCTATGGTCCTAAACCTAAATCTGTCACTGGTATCTACAATATCTTTCTAACACATACAGTCATTTTCTAAAAATTGTCAAATCGTGTACGGGACATCTAAAAAAATTGTAAAACATCAGAACTGAAAATTGACAATTTACTGAAATTGTCTTTGAAATACACAAATCTTACATTTACTTTAAAAATATATACCTAAATAATATCCTTTTACAAAATATGCACTTACGGCTTATTTAAAAAAATATATTTCGGACGAGCATCGCGTCCATCATCAGTGCATTGCAGTGATACTCTCTCTGTTTTGGTTTGTTTCCTCCTCTTGATCTTCAATTCTCTTCACTTCGAATGGTCTTTTTCTTTTAATTAGGGAATATCACTGCAATGCACTGATGATGTACGCGATGGTCATCCCAAATATATTTGTTTTAAATAAGTCGTAAGTGCATATTTTGTAAAAGGATATTATTTAGGTATATATTGCTAAAGTAAATGTAATTTAGTCCTTTTTTGAAAATAAGTTAATATACACAAATCTTATTTGAAAATAAATTACCTTTCTAAGTTCAGTGAATAGAGAAGACCTTGGAATACTCTGTAAGATAGTCTATAAATAAAATTGTAATTAGATAAAACAAATTAAGCAAAGTATAAACTTATTAAAGTTCACAATGTGATGCCAACATTTACAACTAAATATTAAAAATATAAATATGATATAAAGCATATTGAAGTTGATTATATTTAAAGCATATTGTTTTGTTGGTGATTGAAACTATAGTTTTCAGTATAAAGATGAAAGATTACCTAATAAAATTGTTTAACAAATAATAATAATAATAATGAAACAAACAAAATCCTGTGTAAAGATTTCTTTATTCATATATTTTCTGACATAAAAATTTGAGTGGTATTTAAAAAAATATATATATAACAAATAACATCTTTAAAAAAAAGTAGTAAAACACAGTAAACTTCCGATTATCCATGAGCAGATTATGTGCATTAAGGATTATTCACATGTGCCAGAAAAGAATGGGATCAAGGTTCTGCACATTTATGAACTCTCCAGCTTGTTAAAAAAAAAAAATCTCGACGAAGAAATTTTTTTCAAAAAGTTGTCAAAACATTTAATTTTATGCTAAATTGAAAATGCTGCTATTTTCTTGGTTATTAACTTAGAAAGTTCATTTTTATCTCAAATTAAAGCTCTCATTGATACAAATATTTTACTTTTTGTTTCATTTTTCTGTGATATTTGGTTCTTCAAATGTTTTTAACTTTACGGAAAAAGAGTTGGCCGATTTAACATTGAGAAGTTGGTTTCTGTCTAATAAGCATATAATGGTCTTGGGTTACTTTCTGGCGATTTTATTATTGGTGTGTTCTGCTCTGTGTTAGTGGTTGTTTGTTTCTTGTTTTTTGAGCTAGGCTTGAACAAAAAAAACGACCGTTTCTGCTAGATGCTTTTGTGTTATTGAGGGAAATTTCCGAGGTCTGAACATTTTCTGCACCCCTGCTCCTGTTTATTCCTTGTTCTTTGTTGTAGGCCAGTTTATGGCCTAAATTTTTATCAGATTTATTCTTAAATTTTATTCTTTAGCGAATGTTTAACATTTGCTTAACTTTATAATCATATTAAAAAAAAAAAAAAAATCTTATAACCCAGGATGAGTGCTGACTTTTCACAGTCAAAGTTCATGTTTTGGTTCTCCCCATTATCTAGCAACATTAAAAAATCATTTGATCTACACAAAATTTGAGTGTTTTTTTTTTTTAAAGCAATTGTCCGAGTTATGATTTTATTTATAACATTCTAAGGCATATTTTATTTATAACATTTAATTCCTCTTTTAAACATTCTAAGACAGGGCCCGAAATTTCAACTTAGATTACACTCGTTGAAAAAAAAAGTTACTCACCACAAAATATGATAAACTTACTCTATTTTTTATGTATAAGGTGACCAGAATTTTTTATTGGTAAAAGAGGAGAAATTATACAGTGTCATTTATTTTATAAGAAAATAGAAGACATTCAATTTTCAAAAAGAGGTCATTTTAGAGGACGCAAAATTGAATGAATATGATTCAAAAGCTACTTTACACAAGTGGTGGAAACATTTTTGTCCCAAATGATGAATTTGGATCAGTACACCATAATTTAAATTAATAATATATGGATACGAGAGGAAGAATGCCTAATTTTTATAAATCCACTGGACAAAATAGATTTTTTTTTTTTTTTTTAAGTTAGTGTTTGTTCACTGGTCGATACAGCTAACAGCCGATCGAGCTTTCCAGTTTTGCGAAATTTTTTAAATTAAGGACTAAATCCTTTTCATTTGAAAAGGAGGACAGAGGACGAAAAACATGAAAAAAAGAGGACTTTTTAGTCCTATAATTTTTTTTCATTTAAGAAGGCAGAGCGTTGAAAAAGAAGACTGTACTCTTAAAAAGAGGCTATCTGGTCACCTTATCTAAGATCAGCATGATTATATGTTTTTAAAACGATTTTTTTTTTCTTTTGATAGCACCGTGTACTGTAAGAATTCTTAGACTGAAATTTTACTCGCCACAGTAAAATTTTCACTCACCAATGGCGAGCTGGCGAGCGGAAATTTCCTGCCCTGTTCTAAGATATGTACAGTTTTTTTTTTTCAACAACACTGAACGTAATATTCGTTGTCACATCACACACCAGAAGAATTAAATTCAATATATGATCTTTATGTATTTTACTATTATATATTGATTTTCACATACATTTATAAATAATTCACACATTTTACGATTCTTCATTTTTTTATTAGTTTAAATCAATAAATTAGGAAAAAACATTTTCTAAACTGTCATAAAAACTTTGTGATTTACAGGATAACATGCAAATTAATTAATTTACTCTTCTGTATTCAGAAACTTACGAAGACAAATTTTTGTCATTACCATTATTTCAAGATATACAGATTTTGTGTATTTTTATCATGAAAACTTCAAGGTATATACCTTCATAAAAAGCTTATTACTAACTCTAGACAATCAATGATAAAAATATCAAATGTATATGTTAACTCATTCATAGATAGACTGAATATAAAAGTAATATATGTGGTGAATTAAGTTCATTGTTCTGTCTTATGTGATTTATGTAATTATGTTTCCTGTATTGCATTTTTAAAAATTTAGATTTAGTGACATGAAATTCCTGATTGTAATATAATACTAAAATATATTTTTTTGTGACTATCAATAACAGTAACAAAAGAAAAAAAAAAAAAAAAATGGCTACTAGAATAAACTTATAAGGAGGTGGGGAAAAGGGGACTATTTTCAGGGGTGATAGTGAATTCATGAAAAAATACCTGAAATTTTAGCGAGAAAATTTTTTGTATGGGTAGAGAACACATAATTTATTGCTGGAAGGTCCAATTCTCTCATTAAAAAAAAATATATTAATTTTAATTAGGTTTAGCAGTCATATGAATTTGATATTTTAATCTTATATGAATTAAACAACTAGAAAAACTGGAATTCTGGCACTGAAAATGAAAACAAATCAGGTAAATTACCTGAACACAATCATCCCTGTATTTTTGATTTATTTATCATATAAAAGAAAAGTAACTGGTAATTTATTGTTAACTGAGATTCAGAATTATAAATGGTTTTGAAATAGCTTGTGAAGTACACAAAACTTATCTGAAAATGAATTACCTGATAATGCTTTGGGTATAAAGAAGGTTTTGATGAATTCCCCCAGAGGATCTGTAAATAAAATAGCTATTAAAATAAACATATTAAGCACTGTATGAATTAATATAAACTTGTTAAAAATATCAATGTTATATTAACTTTTACACGAGGAAAGAAATATAATACAGACTATATTAAAGAGATTTTTTTGTTGATTATTGTTAGAGTTCATGTCAGCCAGGTGACATGGCAATAATTATTGAGAATTTATTGGCAAGTGTTGCCATAATCACAAACATGACAATTTCGCCACCTAAAATAGCAACAAGTCTCACCGGCTCAGTCGTAAGAGTAAGTTGTTTTTATTTTTTCCTTATCAAGTGGCTGCCATTTTGAAAGAAGATTGTGGATTGAACTGATTAAGAGACCTCTCCACTTATTGTCCCCAGAAGCCACAGCCAATGTTATTCTATGGAGAATTGCGCCCCATTATAACTTATTAATTAATATATATATTTTTAAATTCTGTTTTCACATTCAGAAACTTCAAAACTATTATACAATTTATCGCTTTCTAAAAATTATTTATTTTTAATTTTTAATATTTTAATTTGAGGATGTAAAATGTGAATTTTCACAATGCAATGTGAAATTTTTCCTTTTTGAGCTTAAAAACGAAATCTTAAAAAAAAAAAAAAAAAAAAAAATCAATTTTTAGAAAGCGATAAATTGATTAATAGTTGGGAATTTTCAGAAAATGGAAAAGGAATTTAAAAATATGTATTAGCTAATGAATTATAATGGGGCAAATTTTCCCATAGAATAACATTGGCTTCGGCTTTCAGAGATGATAGGTAGAGTCCCCTTAATCAACATAGTTGAGATCTTGATAGAGACTATGTACATAAAGCAGTTCATAAACACTTTTTTATGTAAATTTAAAATTTCCAAGTGGTCACAATTTTCAAAATAAATAGAAAATTATGTGGAATACTAAATTTGCAGAGATCTTGATATGAACTATGTACGTACTGAGGTCCAAAAAAATCTATTCACATTTAATGCGCTTCTAGATTTCAAAATTTTCAATTAGCTGCCAATTTCTCTTGAAATAAGATGGTGGGACAAGATGACCAATGAATGATGAAAGATATTTTAAAAATAAGTCTACTGACCAAATTTATTTCTAATTAATTTAGATTTTACAATGAAGTATTCAAAAGACAAATCTTCAAGGTGCCTTATAATTTGAAGTAGCTGTAATTTTGAAAGAAAATGGCAGTTCAAGTTAAATTTAATTTAATTGAGATCCCCATATAAGCTATGCACATATAAAATTTTAAAGAAATCTGTTCTTAACTATGTTTTTTAAAATTTGATTTCAACTATTCAAATGGCTACCACTTAGAAACAAAATGATGGATCAAGTTACTCAGCAATCTCATCTAGGATACATTTAAGTCCACTGTCCAATTTTAGATCTAATTGATCCAGTATATTGAAAGTTATCATGATGACAAATTTTCATGTAGCCCCCATTTTTGATACAAAATGACAGACCAAATTTATTAACAAATTAGGTTGTGACAATTTTATAAGCTATGTATATACATATATAGAATTTTTATGAACCCAATTCATAAATATGTTTTTTGGGGATCCAGACATAATATCGCGGGACAAAATCTCGCGTCAAAAAAATAGTATGATCTATTTGAAAATTTGATTTTGTGTCACGTGTGATCTCTGGCGGGGGCCACAGGGCCTTATAAATATTAATTAATTAAAATAATTAATTAATTAAATCATAGAGTTGAATTTCATTATTGTATCTATGTTTATTTTTAAGTTATTCTATCTTTTGCTTTTCACTATTCAAAATACATTTTAAAAATCATGTACATCACTGCTGACATTAAAGCTGAACACTATTCACAAACTTCAATTAAAATTTTTTAAATTAATAAGCACGATTGAATTCATTATGACTAATAAACATAGTTTTTAAACTATTTTAAGTAAAATTTATAAAAATTTTTGTTGTAGGCTTGTCAGAATGTCAGTGCTCTGACGTAGGTATGTGTTGTCATAATATTTTATACAACATTACTAATAATTACCAACTCATTTTTGCTTTGTATTCATTGACGTCAGCGATATTTTGTCCTTGCGATATTTTGTACCGCGATATTTCGTCCCAACATTTTACCCATCACAACATGATAAACTTTTCTGAGTGATAATCAAAAAAGTTGACTACATGCTGACCTTGAATTTCCCCCAAACTCAGCTGTATTGTGTTGAGTGAAAATCAGTCATATTAATACGGCCCATTACAGAATGATAAAAAGTACAGAATTTTTTCAGTTTCTGGACTATAACTTATACATTAAG
Organism: Salticus scenicus; assembly: GCA_963930645.1. Classification (NCBI taxonomy): domain Eukaryota; kingdom Metazoa; phylum Arthropoda; class Arachnida; order Araneae; family Salticidae; genus Salticus; species Salticus scenicus. The sequence continues at coordinate 56,847,775 of OZ005662.1, read as the reverse complement.
CTTTTTATGCAAAAAATGATGATAATACACTAAAATAACGATTAAAAATTTTCTACAATTCATGTTTTTATACACACACACATATATATATTTATGAAGTACAGTTTTTTGTGCATAGAAAAAACGAAAAATTGCCAACATCAGTAATTAAAATTTTTTTTTTTTTTTTTTTTACTTTATAACATGAAAAGTAAATATCTCACTGTAAACTATGCATAAAATGGAAGGAATTGTAGCATAGCAACATCACCTTGAGAGCAATATATCCCAAAAGTTAGTACCAACTAAGTGAAGGTTTATCCAAATATAAACTGTTATCAGAATTCGTTTATTGGTTTGTGAGATACAGCGCCCACAAAATTTTGCAAATACATACACATACAGATATTTTCTAAAAATGGTTAAATCATATTCTAGGCTTCATATTAGAAAGTGGGAATGAGAGAATCCCATTACATTTTTTAAAATCCCACTCAAATATATATAAAAAGGGTGATTCCCCCTTCCCCCCTTTCTTTTTACCATTGGGTAATTAATTGCTTTGCAGCCTGTGATTCTTTATTTTTAACTTCTTAAACTTAAAAAAAAAAAAAAATGAAAGAAAGAAAGAAAGAAAATTTGAATAATCATTTTAAAACACGCTGTAATTCTAAAGATTACAATATGAAATAATGATTATTCCAGTTACTGCACTTCTGTCGAGCGCTCTTTGAATATACAAAATCAAATAAAAAATAAATTTTGAAACAGATTAAGTAATAAGAACATGAGCAATGCCTTCTGCATTTCGGATAAAAAATTAGATTCTGAATTAAAATATATTAAGAAGGCCTTACTTGGAAATTTGCAGCATAAAAATATTTTTCGTTGCGGGCCCGTACCATCCTAAGTGCAACAACTTTCAAGTGTGTGCTGGCTGGCTTAGCTCTGACACTGCTGCAAATTTCCAAGTAGGCCTTCTTAATATAATTTTGTTTAGTGATTTAGGAAATTTTAGTTAAGATTTTTAAGTAGATTCTGAATATTGAAACAACATTGGACCTTAAGGGCCCTCTTCACTCACCGCCGCCAGAAGCCGAAACTAATGTTATTCTATGAGAAATTCTTCTTTACAAATAACTTATTAACTAATACATATTTTTAAATTCTGTTTTCACATTCTGAAAATTCCCAGCTGTTAAATTGACGGACCTTTTTTAAAAAATTACTTTTTTACTTTTTTATATTTTACTTTGAAGCTGCAAAATACGAATTTTCAATATGTGAATTTTTTTCATTTTGCAATTTCAAAATAAAATATTAAAAATTAAAAAAAATACATTTTTAAAAAAGGTCCGTCAATTTAACAGTTGAGAATTTTCTGAATGTGAAAACAGAATTTAAAAATATGTATTAGTTAATAAGTTATTTGTAAAGAAAATTTCCCCATAGAATAACATTGGCTCAGGCTTACGGCGACGTTTTGAAGAGGGCCGTTAAGCACAAGAGGAAAAAGCAAACTCCCATTTTTACAATTTATTTATTTTTTTCTTTTTCATAAATGTTTGATTTGCATTCTTGGGGAAAAAAAAAAAAACAACCTCAGAATTTAAACTGTGTAATTTCTCACACAAGTTTGAAAAATCCCACTCAATATTTTTTTCTAGTGTGAACCTTGTATTCAGAACATCTCAAAACATGTAAATCCATCAGAACTGGAGACTGAAAATTTTAATGATTTCAGTATTTTTTTTCTTGTATATTTAAATAAAAATTGACTGCTTATTGTCTCATAACTGTACTGTAAATGTGAAAGTACACAAATATAATTTGAAAATAAATTACCTGACAAAGTTCTTTACGTAGAACACACTTTGGAATATTCTCAAGAAGAGTCTGTAAATAGAATTGTGGTTAGAAAAACAATTTAAGCATATCATAAACTCAATAAAATTCATAATGTAATACTAACATTTAGAATTAAAGCTTAAGGGGACTCTCTATCTATTGTCTCCGAAAGCCAAAGCCAATGTTATTCTATGGGAAATTTGCCCAGTTATAATTCCTTAACTAATACATATTTTTAAACTCAGTTTTCACTTTCCGAAAATTTACAACTGTTAAACAATTTATCGCTTTCTAAAAATTGATATTTTTTATTTTTAAGATTTCATTTTTAAGCTCAAAAATGAAAAATTTCACATTGTAAAAATTCAAATTTTACAACCTCAAAATAAAATATTAAAAATTAAAAAAAATAAGTTTTAGAAAGCGATAAATTGTTTAATAGTTGTGAAGTTTCTAATAATGAAATAATTGGAATTTAAAAATATATATTAGTTAATAAGCTATAATGGGGCACACTGGCTCTGGCTTCTGGGGACGATAAGTGGAGCATATTGAACTTGGCATATTAACTTGACTCTTAAAGCATTATTGAACTTGGCTCTTAAAGCATATTGAACTTGGTTACATTAAGTATACAAATTTGCTTCTGTCGCTTTCCAATAAATGTTTTTAATGTTGAGTGGTGGTGGAAATAAACAGATGTAGACATGATATAATAAGCTTGATCATTTTCCAACACAACCCTACTGAAACTTTAGTCGATATGTGTACACATTGAAAAGTTATTCTCCTTTGAAAATGCCAGTTTATGAACCAAATTCTTGTTGTTTGTAAGAGGTTTTAAGTTTTTGCTTTAATATGAAGAAATCTGCAGCACAGGCTCATCATATGCTCTCATACATTTACAGCAAGACCACTCTCAGGGGAGCCTGTAACCCCTAGAGAGCGCGTCTCCAGGTGGTGGATAGGGGAATGCCTCCACTGGTTTTCCAGTGGGTGGTAGAAGGGAAATAAAATACCTTATGCGGACCAACAGGTAGAAGTCCAACCTCTCGAGGCAATGGCAAACCCATCTATGATATCGACCTCAACTGCTGCCATGACACCCTTTATACCAAAAAAGTCGGAGATGTGGCCAGGGCTGTGCTCCATGCCTTTGGTCCCATTTGACTAGTACATACACTTTTTTTCTGCACTTGTCACATGACAACAACAACAAGACCACTATTAGGAAAGAATATGTTGTGAATGGTTGCAATTCTTCAAGAATGGAAATTTTACTATCAAAGAGCAGCATTGTAACAGAAGAGAAAAGATTTTTCAAAGATGCAGAATTGGTCATAGTTCTACATCAACAGCAAACCAAATATTCAATCCAAATATTGAAGGTCATGCTCTCTATTTAAAGGGACCAGATCTGCATAGTGTATGAGCTGCTAAAACTGAGAGAAACAATCACAAGTGATCTGAATCACAAGCAATTAATGCGTTTAAGCCGAACACTGAAAGACAAGTGGTTGCAATACAATGAGACACAATAAGGTGATTTGGCAGTATGACAAAGCTGCAAAATTTATTTATTGTGACTCGTGTGTTTCCGATGTTGAAAAAGCAGGCAAAACATACTAGGAAAAATTGAAATGGGAAGTCCTATATGCAGTATCTTCTATTCAACTGATGCACAGATCGTCTCAAAAGATGAGAAGTTTTTTTTTTCTTATGTAAGATTTGTGCACTACTCGAAAAATTGGAGAAAGTAGGGCCAGTGATGTATATTTTGATTGATAAATGTATAATCAGTTTTTTACAATAAAGCCTCTATTACCAGAAAAAAAAAAAAATGAAAATAAAGTTGTACACTTAATATTTAAAGCATATTGTTTTGTTGGTTATTGAAATTATAGGTATGAAAATTAAAGATTATCTCATAAAAAATTTTTTGTAATGAATCATAAAAAAAAAACTAACGAAGTTTTGTCTACCGATTTTTTTTTTTTTTTTTTTAAATATATTTTTTGGCATACAGAAAGATGGATTTACATCTGAACATGTAATCCATCGAAAGATATCCATCTTGAAAATTTACCCCCCCAGGGGGGGGGGGGGACCGATACCTCCACATGCACAAAAAAATTTTCGTAGTTAACTACTACTATCATCAATAATTCATATTAATTTTACAATCACAAGTTTAAAATAACTCTCATTACGCACATTTATATGAAATTTTGTCCTATACTGCCATGTTAAAAGTTTACAAAAAATGTGATCACAGCGCCACCTGTTGAGCGATTGATCCACAAATCTAATCAGCACCAGTTTATGTCAGGGTGCAACTAAATACCAAGTTTGGATAAATTTCATTCATTGGTTCGTGAGATACAGCATCCACAAAAAACGTGATACACATACACAGACAGACATTTTCTAAAAACTATCAATTCGTGTTCAGGACATCCCAAAACATGTAAATCCATCAAAAAACGGAGGTAGAAAATTTTCACGAATCCAATACTTTCTCTATATTACATATAGAAGAAAGTAAAAATGACTGCTAATTTACTGGGTACTGAATTTGAGAATTATAATAGTATTGAAATGGCTAGTGAAGTAGATGAAAGTTATCTGAAAATAAATTACCTGATAATGCTTTCTGTACATAATAGGTCTTGATGGATTTTGTGAGAGAATCTATAAATAAAATAGCTATTAAAATAAACAAATTAAGTGTAATATGACTAATATAAACATATTAAAAATACCAATGGGATACCAGCAATTTACAAGTGGATCTTTAAAAGAATTATAATACATATATAATACACAGCTTATACAAGAGATTTGTTGCTGATTACTGTTAGGGCTTAGAGAAGTATAACGTCATGGAAACAGCTGTCATGAATTCACAACCAAATATTGCAAAAATGCCAAACATGGATGATATTGCTTAAAATAGCAATAAACAATTTTTTTACTATCAAATTATATTTTAAAAACTATTAAATTGAATTTACTATAAAAAATTGGCATGAAAATTAATTTAGGTATTACAGTAAAATAGGGCTCTGTTCAAACATTAAATTGAAATTTATATGCTGTGATCACAGACAAAATTTACTCTTCTTTCTTTTCAATCTGTTCAGTCACAATGAAACATTGTCGAAAACATTCATTTCATCATTTTGTTTCATCTTATTTGAAGATCATTTAAAATAAATTCTTGTTAAAAATTTAATTTTAAAATTTTCATTAGCAGAAATTAACCCTACAAGGTTCAATTTTTTTTTAGTGTGCGAGAAAAATATATAGGTCGTAATTAGTGATCAGAAGATAGAGAAAACTTATAAAAACAAAAATAAAAACCATATTTTACGGAAAAATCAACTTTTTAGCTCAATGTACCGTATGTGGAACATACTTAAAAATATGATTTACTAATACGTTTACTGTTGTAATATAAAAAAAAACAACTTACCTCTGCAAAATATACACTTCGTTATAACATACAGTATTTTTTTTTTTTTAAGTCAAAACTGTTCAATAAGTATTCTTTTTTATTTTTGAATTCAGACAAACGACTAACGTATCACTTTCACTCAAATTTCACACTGAGTGCACTATAACAAAAACACGAACGACATCTTTTGGTAAAGATTCGTATTACTACATTGCTAAATGTCAGTAGCTTCTATCAAGATGTCAAGAGATGTTGTTACTAATAGTTTTATAGCTATAGGAACGATTAAAGTCGGTGTTCCACATATGGAACTGGATGCCTTGTAGGGTTAATACTCTGTATCAAGTTCACAGTTCTGTTTTATTCTATTTATGCAATTATGTTGTCAATATTAAATTTCTAAATTTTTAATATTTTGTTACATCAAATTTGTGATTGTATATAATAATAATTAAAAAAAATAAATAAATAAAAAAAAAAATGTCAACATAAATAATAGGAAAAATTAAAATGAATTACAAAAAGAAATTTATTAAAACAACAACAATCTAAAAGGAAGAATAAAAAATCAATGACTTTTTTTTAAATTAATTTATTTTATAAAAAGATAAAGTGACAGCTAATTTAGTGGATACTGAAATTGTTAATTATAACAGAATTGAAATAATTAAGATTAAAAACTATTAAAAGTTTAAAATTAGAAAACATTTCACATGTATATATATGATATATAAAAAGTAACAAACCACTTTAAAACATGTAGATAAACTATTTTTATTAAAAACGCCACAAAGCTTTTTGCCATTATAACAATAACATCATCAGGTGTAATTGCGTTACACAGAACCAGCTATATATAAACAAAAGAAGTTCAAACGGTTTAAAGTTACGGTTACAATAAATTTTTTTTTTTTTTTTTTTTTAAGTTATGGTTACAATAAAAATTTTTTCATTTCAATATCATTTTCAGTATTTTTTTTTTTTTTTTTTTTTCACTTCATAAAATATGGCACAAATTTTTATTGTAACTGTAACTTTAAAATTTTTTTTATTGTAACCGTAACTTTAAAATTTTTTTTTATTGTAACCGTAACTTTAAAAATTTTTTTATTGTAACCGTAACTTTAAACCGTTTGAACTTCTCTTGTTTATATATTGCTGGTTCTATGTAACGCAATTACACCTGATGATGCTATTGTTATAATGGCGAAAAGCTTTGTGACGTTTTTAATAAAAATAGTTTATCTACGTGTTTTAAAGTGGTTTGTTACTTTTTATATAGAATTGAAATAGTCTGCGAAGTATACAAAACTCATCTGAAAATAAATTACCTCATTATCCTTTTTGAAAGAAATAGGTCTTGGAGGATTCCCTGAGATAAGCTATAAATAAAATTACTAATAAGACAAACAAATTATAGTAACATGAATCAATATAAACTTGTTAAAACTCACAACATGATACCGTCATTTATAATTGAATCTTTAAAATAAACACGATGCAGAGAATACTAAAGAGCAGTTGATTACTGAAGTTATATTTTTGATATAAACAATATTAAAGATTATCTAATTAAAGAACATAAAGACAAAAGAAAAGAATGAGAATAAGAAAGAAAAATAGATAATGAAATCTTGCATACAGATTACTTTATTCGTATATTTTTAGTATAAAAAAATTATAAGGGTATTATCATTATTTTGATGTAACAATTTATAATAAAAAATTAATCAAATTTTGTAAACTATTTTTCCTATTTCTTTTCTACATTTCCTCCCCCATCCCCCGCCTGTATGCAAAATCTTACAGGTTATTAATAAATAAATAATAATAAAAAAATCTTCAGTCAAGATTTTATTATTAGTTTAAATCAACAAACAATAAACTTAAGAAAATCATGTTTTCTATTTCATAGCTGAGTCTTGAAAAAACTGACTTGAAATTTTTGTTCTTGCCAGGGAAATATGTGACAGTAATTAATTTATTCAGCTGTATCCAGTAACTTACAATCAGAAATAACGGTCATTATTTCAAAATTTACAGATGTTAGTATATTTCTGTCGAAGACTTCAAGGTAATATACCTTCCTAATGACTTCACTGCTTAGTTCTAGCTAACCAATGATAAAAAAAAAATCAAATGAATAAGTTTGTTCATTTGTAGGTGGATTATCAGGTATAGAATGCATGCTATGAATGCTAATGTATGCTATGAATTAATTTTACTGTTCTGTTTTATGTATTCATAAAATTATAATGCCAATATTAAATGTTTAAGAACTTACTATTTTGTGACATGAATAGTGTGATTGTAACAAAACACTAAAAGAAGTGTCTTTGTGAACATCACAGTAATCCATTTAAATGTTAATTTGAAGGCAGGGTTCATACTCATAGATGGGAAAAAAATTCCCTGAGTTCCCAGACAATTTTCAACATAATATTAGCGACGTATTACAAGAAACGCTCCTCTAAACAGGACAAAATACACAGCTACTTCCACTGTATGGCGTCATATTACTGTCAACCATGATAGAAATTCAGGTAGAAATCATTGTTTACATGCGTATTTTTACAATACTTAATCAAATGAATTCTGGTATGAAGCTAAACAAGAAAAATCTTACTTGAGAGGAAGAAAATATTTGTTTTTCCAGGTTTTATAACCGATTTTCCCTGATTTTTAATGAAAATTTTAATTTTCCCTGACTTTTTTCAACAAATTTCAAATTAACTGAGTATTCCCTGTTTTCCAGGTTTTCCCTGATGAGTATGAACCCTGAGTTGAAAGGTCTGGTGTAATTCATTTTAGTGGCTTATTTTCTGTTTTATTTGGAATGCTGAACACAAATTTAAATATGAAGTTGCTCTAAATCCCCCCCCCTCCTAACATAAAAAATGATAAAAAATACTAAATATTACAAGTTTTTAATGGATTCTGGACTGGAAATTGCAAAGTAAACACATTATGCAAGAAATAATGTTATATTAAAATGGTATTAATTAATCTTACTGTTCAATTTTATGTCATTCATAGAATTATAATGCCAACATTAAGTATCAAAGAACTTATTATTTTGTAACGTGAATAGTGTGATTGTAGAAAACACTAAAAGATGTGTTTTGGCGAACATCATTAAAAATCCACTAAAATGACAATTTGAAGTGAAAATAAATTTTAAGAGTGTACTTTCTATTTTATTTTCGGTGCTGAACTCAAATATGAAGCTGTCTAACATTTCCCCCTGCAAATATTAAAAATGAAAAATAATAATAAAAAAAAATTACATTTTTTTCCCCTTTAATATGATTTCTGGACTGTAAATTCTTTAAATGCAAGTAATAATAATATATTAAAATAAAGAATAAAATTTTCCTACAATACATGTTCTTACATAATTTTTTTTACGAAATACTGTTTCTAGATAAAGAAAATTTGAAAAATCAGCCAATATTGTTAATTTTTGGCAAATAGCCAAAAATCAAGATATTTTTGAGAGTTTTATTTCATGAAAAGATGACATGAAAAGTAAACATTGCAGTAAGTATGAAGAAACATGAAAATTAAGCATTTCACTGTAAATAATGTATGATATGGGAGAAACTGCAGCATAGCAGCACAACCAGAAGACAATATATACTAAAAGCTTAATAGTGTGGGGTTCAGAATCCTTAGTGTCCATGATCTATTCACCAGCTGAGTCTTATTATTATTATTGTTTAAATTGCTTGGTCATCCTAAAATAGTGACAACTAAAGGTCACAATTCAACAAAATATAAATTGATATCCAATTTTGTTTAGGAGTCTCTGACATACAGTGTGTACAAAATTTTGCTAACACACACAGACATATTCTAAAATGGTTAAAACGTACAGGAAACCTCAAAAAAGTGTAAATCCATCAGAATTGGGAGCTGAAAATTTTCATAAATTTAACAAATAGATTCTTGTTATATGAGTAACGAGTAAGTAAAAAACTGATTGTTTATTTATTTATTTTTAAATCACACAATCAACTGATTGAGAAGAAAATCATATTTATTGAAATTTTATTTTTCCGACTGAGTGAAAATAATGCCTGGACCGGGAGTCGAACCCTGGATCGTTAACTTACAATTGACCTATCCAGGCCGACAACTGGTTGGCATTACTTGCTCAGACAACCTTTAGGCAGAAACATCAGTGAGTAATGCCGACCGGTTGTCGGCCTGGATAGCTCAATTGGTAGAGCCTTGACCTTGTAAGCCAAAGATCCGGGGTTCGACTTCCAGTCCAGGCATTATTTTCACTCAGTCGGCAAATGTCGAGCTATCTAGATGATAGACCTGATGTTTCTGACTAAAGGTTGTCTGAGTGAGTAATGCCGACTGGTTGTCAGCCTGGATAGCTCAATTGGTAGAGCCTTGACCTTGTAAGTCAAAGATCCGGGGTTCGACTCCTGGTCCAGGCATTATTTTCACTCAGTCGGAAAAATAAAATTTCAATAAATATGATTGTTTATTGTCTATCAAGTACATTGTATCAAATCTTATTTAAAAATAATTTACCTGAGAAAGTTCTTCATATAGAATAGACTTTGGAATGTTCTGTAGAATAGTCTATAAATAAAATTGTGATTAGATAGATAAAATAAATTAAGTATATTTATTAAAATTCATAATGTGATATCAATATTTACAATTGAATATTTAAAATATAAATATGATACAAAACACAATGAAGTTGATTATATTTAAAGCATATTGTTTTATTGGTTATTGAATTTATAGTTTTCAGATTTAAGATTATCTAATAATACATTTTTTTTAACAGATAATAATAATAATAAACTAAAGAAATCAGGGTTTACACTAGAAAAAAACATTGAGTAAGATCTTTCCACTCTAACAAACAATTTAAGAGGGATTTTTCAATTTTAAATGAGAACTTACATTATTTACATTTTGCAGATTTCTTTCTCAAAAGTTACAAAAATGCAAATCAAGCAATGGACTCTTCCCAGTTTCGTCTGCTCAATCATGTGATAGAGGAAAACGAATAATTGAATTCTGAGAATCGAATTCAATTAAATATTTTTCTTAGAAAGAAAAATGTTAATATTTAATATAAAAGAAAATAAAAGTAATACTGTGCATTTGTAAGCAGTAGAATAGTTGTATTTGTAAATTTAATATTTTTTTAAAAACACTTTATGCGTTTATTTATTTTCAACTGTAAGAATCGATTTTTGTATGTTCTAGCGTAACTGTTACATTAACTGATCTAGCAATAAATAATAGCTTGTTCTTGTGCAATGTTTATGGATTATAATTTGAAATTTTAAAATATTTTCAATTAATTTAATTGCATAAAGGTGTTACAGCAAGTTAATTAGCTTAGTCACTGGTCTAAATGGGTTTACGCAGTACAATATTGCACTGTCACTGATTTAAGTACCAAAAATCAGAGTATTTAACATGTTCTCCATGAACATCAATAACAAATATAAACTAAATGATGATTGTAAATGTATACAGCAAACAAAAGATGATGAATAATGATATAAAATGGATTAAAAACGATGATGTATAAAAAAATAACACAGATTAAATACGATTGATCAAAAATAAGAATAGAAAATATGTTATTTCAGCAATCACTATAAATAAACAAAACTTGTCTGCTATTTGTTTTTCCTCTATCATATGACCTCTGACGTCAGGTGGAAAGAGCCCATTGTAAAAAATCAAGTAAACACTGAAAATGGAAGTTCAATAACTTTATTTTTATTTATTTTTTAACTTTTCCCTTTTGTGGTTAATGATGACTGATGCTGCTTCAATATTCAGAATCTACATTTTCATCAGAAATGCAGAAGGAATTGCTAAAATTCTTATCACTTAATCTGTTTCAAAGCTTATTTTTTATTTGATTTTGAGTTCTCCGAGTGCTACCTTAACTGGAACGAAAGGAAAGTAATGCCTTAATTGAAATAACCAAAATTAATTCATACATAATTGCAATCTTTAGCTTCTATACTTTTTAGCTGTTTAAAAAAAAAAAAAACTTCTTCATATATTTTCTTAACAAATATTTAGAATTAAGAACATTTTTAAATTGATTTACTCAGTTTTCCTGCTTGTTTTTTTTAATCAAGAAATTCTTGAGAAATTAAAAACAAAAGATTACAGCAATTAATATAGTACCCAATGTAATTAAAAAATGGATGAAATACTTGATGAGCAATATGAAAAAATTTAAGAAAAATTCCTCATCCTATATTTTTGAATAGGATTTTTTTTTTTTTTTTAATATACTGGGATTCTCGCAGTCCCACCCTCTAATGTGAACCCTGCTTGAGTACAGATTTCTTTACTTTTATATCTTTCGTATAAAAAATTTAAGTGGTATTTTTTTAAAAGTAAAACAAATAAGATTAAAGAAATAATTAAATCTTTATATAAACTTTTTATTCCTATGTATTTGGTATAAAGTATATTAAATGTTACTTTTAAAAATTGTACAAAATAACATCAAAACTAATCAAAGTTTGAGGATAGTTTATACTATTAGTTAAAATCAACAAATTTTAAGCTATATATATTTTTGTGTATTTCTACCATAAACATATCTAGGTGCGGGGATCTCTACCTGCCTAATAAGCTTACTATGCAGCTTTAGCCAACCAATGATCAAGAAATCAAATGTATGTTAATTCATTTGTGGACAGGTTGGTAAGAAGCCTAATACATGGGATGAATTAGGCTCACTGCTCTGTTTTATGACATGATATTTGCAATTCTAATGTAACTCTAAAATATGTGGTTTTCTAAATATCATTAAGTGCAGGGCTTAATTTCTAACAAAAAATGTGTGGGAATGCTAATCTTCAGAATTAGATTCATATCAATCTCTCATTTTCAAGTCTATCAATGAATTTTCAGAAATTTTACTCAGAGTTGGTTTTTCAAACGTAAATCAAATCTTACAAAAAGTTAGCAAGAAATTTTCTCATTTTTCATTTGATATTCCAGTTAAGTAGATTATTTTCTTTTTTAGAAGTAAATTGCTCTTTATTTTTCTGCTTTTTAAATTTTGATTAAATTGTGGTTTCAATTTGATGTTGAATAAAACTCTCATGCTGGTAAAATTACATAGAAGAAGAGGCTTGTGTCTCAAGTTACATTATAAATGTAGATGTCTTTATAAGAAATACAGTGAACTCTCGTTAAAATGGGCAATCAAGGGCCAGCAGTCTTTGTCCATTATAACAGGAGTTCATAAACTGCAGTTCTATATGAACTCTAAAATCACTATTATGTACACATACACAGTATAACACGAATGAAAATTTGTTTCCTCAAACCCTTTTATTCACTAAAAATATAAAAGCAGGAAAACCGATACTTTCAAAACTTCGTTTCTTCATATAGTACAACTTCATAACAAAATCCTTTGCTATGTCTTCACAATAGAAGTGGAGACAGGTGCAAATTGTTGACCTCAACTGTCACTGTCAATCAATACTATTTACCTCCCACAGCGTAATAGCACAGAGTGAAAGAGATTAAATCTTTTATTATTGAACCTTTTCCTGTTTAAAAAAAAAAAAAAAAAAAAAAAATATATATATATATATATATATATATATTGAATTTGAAAAGATTTTGGGAATTGACTCTTTTTCGAAGAAAGTAAGCTTTGAGGGGAAAAAAAAATGTTCATCTTAATGAATGAATTGTACGTATTAAGCGATGTTTATTACATGCAATTCCTATAGGCCTTAGCCGGGGATTCTGTTTTTGTACGTAATAATGAGAAATCCATCTTAAACGGGGGCCGTCTTAATGAGAGTTCACTGTAAAAGTAAGATTAGGAAGAGAAAAAACAATTTAGGAGTTTGATTTTACAGAAATGATGCACTAGTGCATTCCATCTCAAGCTTTCCATCTAACATGTAAAAATTCACTAAAATAAAAAATGTATGGGAATTGTGCTCCTGTGTGTTCCCATGCAATGTAAGATGCCCTAACTAACTGTAAATAAAATAAAGAATTTGGCTATTAAAATGACAAATTACAGAGAGAGAAAAATCAATGGCTAATTTTGACTGATTTGTCAGGTAAGAGAAAAAAGTAATTACTAATTTGTTGGGTACTGAAATTCAGAAAGATAATGGTATTGAAACAGTTTGTTAAGTATAAGAAACTTATTTGAAAATAAATTACCTGATAATGCCTTGTGTTTAAAACAGGCCTTAACGGTTTCCCCGAGAGAATCTATAAAGAAAATAGCTATTAAAATAACAAATTAAGCATTGTTCAAACTAATATAAAGTTGTTAATTGTGATACTAACATTTACAAGTGATTCTTTTTAAAAGAAAAATAACACAGACGATATTGAAGACATTTTTGGCAGATTATTGTTACAGTTCATGCTAGCCAGGTGACAAGGCAACAATCATCAAGAATTTGGTGGCAAGTTTTATAAAAATACCAAATGTGGAAGATTTTTTTTAATTTTTTTTTTTTTTATGAGGTACAATTTCTGCATAAATGGATTGAAAACTTAGCCACTGTCATATATTTAAAAAAAAAAAAAAAAAAAAAAACAGGCGTGTTTGTGGGTTTTAGTAAAATCCTCTAAAATTCAGTGGCGGCTCGTGCACTGAAAATTGGTGAAGAGGCACACTGTATTTTACGCTGTATTCATTTACAGAATATAAATTTACATTTAAATAAGTATTTTTAGTTAAGACCATGCTTAATAAAAATTATGATTAAAAATACTTAAATATTATATTTGAGCTCTTCACCTATTTTCGGTTCACGAGCCACCACTGCTAAAATTGCAGGATCAGAAAAAAATCGCCGGATTTTTAGATTTTTTTTTTTAGTACTTGAAACACATTTAGTGGTAATTGTCAATCGATAATGTTTCTTAAAAGAAATATTCTAGATAATGCTATATGATTTATCATCTTAGATTTTCCTTATAAGTAATTACTATAAAAAATTTTCATGCTGTGGCCTTTACAAAACCACCTTCTACACATTCCTATACAAAATCATGCAGTACAAATTACATAATAAAATTATTTTCTTTAATTAATACAAATGTTTTTAATGCCCTAGAAAGAAATTACATTTAACCCCCCCCTTTTTTTTTTTGTGAAAAAAAAAAAAAAAAAAAAAAAAAAAATCAATAACTTTGTTTTAAGTTATCACAGATCTAGAGTTAAACCATTTATTTTAATGGTATTGATGAGTACTTACGAAAAGCACTCATAATGAAAATTTACATTACTCCTGAAGTGGTGGTGATGTGGTGGTTGAGGTAGGGGAAGAAGCTATGCTCCAACATGTAATTATTTTTCCTTATTTAGTACAACTATTATAAATAATCCTCCTTATGCACATTTATACAAAATTTTGTTCTACACTGAAATGTTAAAAATTATGAAAAAACGAGATGGTGATGCCACCACTATATATAAATTTATATTAAATTCTGTTCGTTAGTTTTTTTAGCTCACACTGTCACAAAATATTTGTCCCACACACGGACAGGTATAATCTAAAAAAAATCAAATCTTCTAAATGAATCCAAAACTGGAAGTCAAATATTTTTATGAATCCAATATTTTCTTCTATTAAATGTAGCAGAAAGTAAAAAATAACGTATGTGTAATGCATATAAACATGTACACATGCACATTTAATTGAAAATTGGTATTACCGGTATCGGTTCTACTGTATAATTTAAAAATATATAATATTTACGAAAGAAAAATGCATTAAAATAAATTCATTTGGACTCACACATAACAAAGAGTGAACAAAAATTTTCATCAAATGTTCTGCCTTCTTCATCCTGATCCTGTACACGTAAGCTGTCCATTTCACTTCATCTACCCATCCTTAAATATTGAGGTAAAATATCCCTCCCTCCCTCATGTTTGGAAGTTTTGAGCATAGAGCATATTTCCTCTCCTCTTGCGTCCTTCTCAGTGCTCTTCCTTGTGCATGGAACACACTAGGACTGGGCCTTATATCGATGTCAAATAAAATATCGATTTTACGCTAATATCGTTTATCCGATTTAAATATTTCATCTTCCGTAAAATATCGATGCAGGAACATCAAAACACGCGAAAATCTGATTCCAGCCAGGCTAAACCGATTCAAGCTGGAATAATGCCAGATTGCTAATCATTCAACTGGATATCGGTTTAGTCTACAGCACGCGCAGTCATAGACAGCTAAATCATGAAAATCTTGACTCAATCAAACCGCAAAAAATCAAGAGAATATCTGAAGTGCCGTTTTGATTTAGTGTTATGCAGGCGCACAGGGAAAAGAGAATATCGGTTTAAAACATTCATTCATTCGAGCCATGATTACGGTTTTAAGAAACGCAGGTGCAGAAGCAAAATGAAAACCGATTCTGATACAAGGATTCCGGTTAAGTTTGGTTAATTGAAACGAAATTATTCATTCATTCATTCAAAATTCGTTTGAATACTAGAGATTTATTTTATCAATATTAGTATTTTCTTTTGCTATTTTTTGTTGCATTTTCTGCCAGTTCCTGTAATTTAAAAATAAGAGACCCTAGTTTATGTCTATTAGATAAGTGAATTAACTATTTTTTATTAATATTTTATGTAATTAATAATATTTCTTCATTAATTTCAGTACAGAATATGCCATTGTCATATTGTCATAAATAAATTAATTCAAACAACGGCGTTGTCTTAGAAATGATTATTTTAATATTTAAATATCTAATTTTTACTTCTTTCGAAGTTAATTATTAACAGTATATAGTATGGGTATTTAAAAATAATTTTAAATACGGTGAAAGTTGATTTTTTTTCCCCTTCCAATGCACTAAATTGTTCATCTTTCTATCAATTTCATTTTTCTATACTGAGTTATAGTTATTTAAGTCTTTTCGTATTTTGTAATATTTGATGTAATTTAATCTAAAATTAGTAAAAATTTTAAAATTTCAACAAAGAAAATCTCGTGATTTTTTTAAGAAATTGTATTTTAGAAATTTTTTATTAAGAATTATATTTATTCGGAGATTCAAGGCACTATAGAAATTTAATAACATGTGTGAAGCTCTTCTCTTAATTAGCAATTTTCTGCTGATAGCCATTTTGCAATTCATTCGCATGTAGAAGGGGAATATAAATATTTTAATGCATTACAAAGTAGTAAGAAATAATAAAATTCTGAATTTATCATTTAGTTAAAAAAAATAATAATAAATTGGGGTGTTTTAAATGTTCTGAATGTTACTCACGAAATGTCACATTGCAAGTCGCACATCAATGTGAAATTCTATATTATAATTTGTGGTAAAACAAAACTGCATTATATTAATTATACTGCTTTGAGATGTATAAATTTTGAACTGTGGATAATAATGAATAATTGTATAAAAATTAGTATTAAAACATTATATCTTTATCTGAAGTCTGTTTGACTTTTTCAAAGGTCTTATTTTAGTAAAAAATATATTTCTGTGATTCAGATAATAATTTGTTAAACTGATATAATTTTTCTATGGTCCATTGCTGGTTTTCGTGTTTTTACGTTCATCTGTAGGTATTCATTACAAGAAAAAACTTGTAAAACTTTTTTTTCAGTGAATTTACGCGTTTTGAGAAGTCTAGAGAACATTTTGACCTGCTTCAAATTGAATAAATCAGATTTGTAATATATAGAGGGTTATGTTATACATACTATTTAAAAATATGAATGTTGGCAAAATAAAGCTCTCGCTTCTCCATTCATGCTGTATATTAAGCAAGTCCAACTAAATCAGTGTTCCTAATTCACATTTTGATATGTTCCTATTGCATACTTGCCAACCAATTTTAATTAAAAAAGGGAAGATTTTTGTTGAAAAACCAGAAGATTTCATAAAAAAAGGGAAGATTTTTTTTTTTTTACTTTTTCTTTTCTCTTTGATGTAATAAATAATACAGTTTTATAATTTTAATATTTAGAAGCAATCTATTAAAACGTTTACTATAGATTGATTATACTAAATATATAAAAGTTTTAAATGAAGTTATTCCTCTTCAACATATAAATATCTACAAAACAGAATCTGTAAGAAATTTATTTAACAAGAGACAAAAAACTTAGTTAAGTTAAAGTATAACTAATTTTTTAAATAAACAGAATATGATTTTTGTGTATGTACATTAATCATACATATAAAAAAAAGTAGCGGGAGCTAATTATCAGTTTCAAACGTGCATAAAACCAACTGAGTATTAATTTTCTTAAATTGATTTGGAAAAAATTTTCCTACCTGAAAAAATTATTCTTCATTTTTTCCCCATGTTTACACATTTGGCATAAATATGACATACAAATATTTAATTTAATTGAGGAAAAAAAACAGATTCATTAAATTCAGCAATAAAGATCTAAAAATAATTACATACTTGAGAAATATTGAGCACTTCCATTGTTTTATTGTTTCTAGAATTGATCACAACCCGGGAAGGGGAAAAATAATTACTGAGAAAGAAATATTAAACTCTTTCAACTCTACTTCTAGAATCTAATGAAATAAGTTTAAAATTATATTATCATTTATGTTGCTGATGGATAAAGATTAGGAAGCAAAAGACTTCTGCAGAACATCTGATTGCTGATCACTAGTTGGAGATAAATGAAAGGGGGGGGGGGGGGTGCAAAAAATAATTACATCAGTAAGAAATATTTAACAATTCTATTTCTTTACATGTTCTAGAATCTCATAAAGCAAGTTTGAAATGAATATTGACATTTATGTTATGGATGGAGAAAGATTGGGAATCAGGATTTTTCGTAGAACATTTGGATTTTCTTTTTAAAACGAACGGTATCCGCGACTTTTTTAAAAATGGAAGATTTCATCATCTGTCCGGAAGATACATTAAAAAACCGGAAGTCTTCCGGGAAAACTGGAAAAGTTGGCAAGTATGCTATTGGTACATTGTCAAAAAAAATGAAATTTTGTTGCCAGAAATTTTCTGTAAAAATTACAGAATTCTGTGAAAGTTACAAAAAAATACGTTTTGCCAACGTAATTTTCCCGTAATTTACGGCTTTTTTCTCAAATTATAGAGAATTCTGTAATTTTCACAGAGAATTTCTGGCAACAAAATTGCATTTTTTTTAACACTGTAGCTTAAAATGGCCTATTTATTGTGAAAAATCATATATATATATATAAAAATGCAAAAGTAACAAAAGTCATGCGAAATCCTATTTAAAAAAATTCTTACAAAAGTTCGTAAATTTATAATTCGTCCCTGGGCTGCGGTAGCCCGGTCAGTAGAACTCCAAACTCGTAAATGGAAGATTGCGGGTTCGATACTTGAGCTGGCCAAAGACCGTCGTGTTCACTAACAGTGGCTAGTGCATGTAAAGTCCGTCATGACCACCCTGTCCTCCATGTTCCCATTTAATATCTCTGGAGTTCACCGAAGCGGGGGAGCCATCACCTCCATGAAGACTCAGAATTGTGATGGCATGTATCTGTACCATTTTTAGGAGTGCGTCCCAGACCGTCACCAGTTCGCCATACATTGTTAAAAATTTCAGTTCAAACTTCATTCACTACAGTCGGCAGCAAAATTATTCGAGCGATAGCAATAATACCAATGTAAAAAAAAAAAAAAAATAGACTTAATACTGTTTTGTTAAATAAGTCCATATCGAATCATGTTCTTAGACAGACTAAGAACATGACTCGACAAGAATTTATTTTACAGAGCAGTATTAAGTGTACCTTTTTTTTTTATATAGGAATTATTGCTAGTTCTCGAATAATTTTGCTGCCAACTATATATGGAGGAAAGTTATAAGCAATACCTTAATATGGTTCAACCTCATTTTTAAGTTTTCTACTTCCTGTGATTGAATTTAAGTTGCACCAAAATTGGAGCTACCATACATCTACTCACAAGGTTAAGAATCAGTAAAATTACTACTAAAACCAAACCAAGATTAAATTAAAAGCGTGGTCGAAAACATAGGCTAGAGGGTAAACTTTGAACAACAACTCACTTATGCGTCAAGGTCAAGATAAGACCCTAGAAAATTTAATCCCTTTTATCAAAATCAACGAAATGTAAAAAGCAAGAAAGCGTGGCACAGTGTCAAAATTTTGACATGAGACAAAAATGTGTTCAGTTCAATCCCCGCCTCGGTCGAATTTTGATTTTTTTTTTTTTGTTATAGTTGGTATCGCTGCATTAAATCGATATATCCTTATATCGGTAATTTTTATGTATGATATATCGATTTAAGAAATGTAAACATTGCCCAGCACTAGAACACACAGATTTTGTTATAGGAAACTCAGCTCAGCATTGACAGCATAGCTGCATTACTGGTGCTGCTAAATGTGAATGCTGACTATCATAAGAGCAGAATATTAAAAGGAAAAGCTTTTTCTTTTGAAATTTCACTTTTTTTTCACATGACTTTTAGAAATCAAAACTGTCTAATTGAGAACTTAAAAATCCTCAGAAATCAATTATCAAGTAAAGATCCAAAATTGCTTATGTTGTTGGCTGTAAACCTCTTTAATTCCAAGGATTTTCTACAGGGTGGCTACAGAGATTCAGGAAAGAAGTTTCCTGATTTTTCCATGATTAATTTTGACAATTTTCTATGATTACCGTTACCTATTATATACATTCTAAAATTTTCTGTACATCACACTCTTGTGTAACATGCTCACTAAACCACTGCAATTCAAAAAACTATACTGATGGGCAAAATATCTCAAACTTTTTACTTTTTTTCTTTGTTCACTTACAAAAATGAAAATAAAATGAAAAATTCAAAATTTTGGAGAAATTAATAAAATTATAAAAATATGACTCATTTTAATTGCACAACATATTAATATCAAGACATAAAAATATTTATTTATTTATTTATTATGTTAACTTGGTGAGATTCAACTAGAAAGCAGCCAATCCTGTGCAATCATGGTTAAGATAACACCTGTTTGGCAATCTTTCAATCATGCTTGTTGGGCAAAAATGAAAATTTCCATGATTTTTGGGTTTTTTACAAAATTTGCTGATTTTTCCTGATTGATAAAGTACCCTGATTTTTCCATGATTTCCCCGATTGTCACCACCCTGTTCTAAACCCCTAATTCCTGCATTTTTGAGAATTTTACTTTATAATACAAAAAGAAAGCATTTCCCTATAAATAATGTGTGAAATGGGAGCAACTGTAGCATACCAGCACCACCTATAGAACATTGTATCCCAAAAGCTAATCAAATCAGTACAAACTTACATCAAGATCCTACTAAATTCAAGCTGATATCGAACTTTGTTTATTGGTCTCAGAGATGCAGTGTTCAGCAAATTCTGTTAATACACACTCACAGACATTTTCTAAAATTGGTCAAACCATGTTCAGGACATTTTGAAATGTGTAAACTTATCAGAAATGGAGGTTGATAATTTTAATGAATTCTCTTTTTAACATGCTTTTATTAGCTTCACCTGTATGTATGTTTGTAACAGCTCTGGGAGCAAACAAAAAATCTATATTGTAACAAAAAGACTTTTCTGCCGTGAACGCTGTGGCTGTGAGGTAAAGCGCCGCACTACGAACCTAAAGGTCAAGCGTTCGAGCCCAGTAAGGGGATTTTTTAAAAATGGTTTTCGTTTAATTCTAAATTATTTTAATTAAAGATTTAAATGTATGTAAATATTATGGAGTGTCACTCACACGATTTTCTCTTACCCTGCATTTTAATACTACGATAGATATTTTGTGCTTTTTAGTTCACATTTCTATAAAAGCGTGTTCTTTAATTTTTTAAAACTATAATATTATTATGTATAAAAGTACAAAACTGACTGCTTACTGTCTTATAATGTTACTGAAACTGTCCATAAAGTATACAAGTATTTAAAAATAAATTACCTGTGGAAGTTCTGTACGTAGAACATGCCTTGGAATATTCTGTAGAATAGCCTACAAATAAAATTGTGAATAGCTAAAGCAAATTAAGCATAGTATAAACTTATTAAAATTCATAATGATATTTACAATTGGATCTTTAAAATAAGTATGACACAAAGCATATTGTTTTGCTGGTTATTGAATATATATATATATCAAAATAATTGTGATCAAATCTTAAGTAGAAATAATGTTGTTAGTTTTAATCAATATATAGGAGAAAGATTTCCTAAACTGTCTTTAGAGACTTCATAATTGGCAGGATAATATACAACAGTAGTTAAGAGCCCGCTTCACTCACCGTCGCCGGTAGCCGAAGCTAATGTTATTCTAAGGAAAATTTTTCTTTACAAATAACTTATTAACTAATACATATTTTTAAATTCTGTTTTCACATTCTGAAAACTCCCAGCTGTTAAATTGACGGACCTTTTTAAAAAAATTATTTTTAATTGTTTTATATTTTATTTTGAAGCTGCAAAATACGAATTTTCAATAAGCGAAATTTTTTCATTTTGCAATTTCAAAATAAAATATTAAAAAAATACATTTTTAAAAAAGGTCCGTCAATTTAACAGTTGGGAATTTTCTGAATGTGAAAACAGAATTTAAAAATATGTATTAGTTAATAAGTTATTTGTAAAGAAAATTTCCCCGTAGAATAACATTGGCTCGGGCTTCCGGCGACGGTAAGTGAAGAGGGTCATTAATTTATTCTGTTGTATTCACTAACTTATAGCTAGAAATTTTGTCATTAACATTATTTCAGGCATTGAGCATAGAAAATGAGAATTATAATGGTATTGAAAAAGTTGGTGAAGTAGATGAAAGTTATCTGAAAATAAATTACCTGATAATGCTTTCTGAATACAACATGTCTTAGTTCACGATCTTCTGAGAGAAGCTATAAATAAAATATCTATTAAAATAAACAAATTAAGCATTATATGAACTACTACAAACATGTTAAATGTAATACTACCATTTACCAGTGGATCTTTAAAAAAAATATATAATACAGAGCACATACAAGAGATTTGTTTTTTTATTATTGTTAGGGTTCATGCCAGCATAATGACATGGCAACAACCGTCACAAATTCATTGGCAAATGCTGCAAAAATGCCAAACATGGATGACAATTTAGCTGCCTAAAATAGTATAAAACCCTTATTTATTATCAATTCAAATTTTAAAAACTATTCAATTGAATTAACTAGATTAGATATTAAAAACAGGATTCTGTTGAACTACTAATTTCAAATTTATGCTGTGATCACATACAAAATTTACACTTCTTTCTTCTAAATTAGTTTGGCTTCCAAATGAATTATTGCTGAAAACATTCATTTCACTACTTTATTTCATCTTATTTGAAGATCATCTACAATAAAAAAAGATGATGTTTGTGTGTGTCTCTGTCTGTACAGCTATGCATTCAACATGTGTGTGTGGGGGGGGGGTTGAGGGGGGAGTTGGTAAAATTTATAAAATAGAGATAGAGCTTTGAAAATTGATATTAATAGCTTTTTGGAAGAGAAGAATTTACTGTGGGTACTTTTGAAGTGTTAAATAAAAAAAAGGAAGCTGAGGGGGGGGGGGGGGGGGGCAATGCAGGTGCCACCAGATGGGAGCTTGGAATGATCAGAATTTTCAAAGGTCATTTTCACGGTGAACACCCAGGCCATTTCAAAGAGAAGGGGCAGACAAGGGGTGTCACAGGCACCTCTAGTAAAATAACTATTAAAATAAAAATAAAATAAATAAATAAGACTAATAATAGTTAATAAGTTTATAATTTGTAAGCAGATTAGGTACAGGAGTAATATATATTAGTGTCAAGCCCACAGTTCTATATTATTTCCTTTATATAGTTGACAATATGAAATTTCTAAATACTTATTATTTTGTGACATGGAATTTGTGATTGCTAGATAATAGTAAAAAAAAATTGTTTTTCTAACATAATTTAATAGAAATTAATATAAAAAACTACAAAAAAAAAAAAAAAAAAAAAAAAAAAAGTAACGTATTGTTTCTTTAGAAGATGATTAGTTACTGTCACCTCATATTAAGATAGTTCACTCAATAAACATTCCACAATAGTTTATGCAGTCGTTTTATTGAAGACACTTAGGCATTCTATATGTTATTAACAGTCAATCAGTCTGAGCATGCTGACATGCACATCCGTAGACGAGTTGGGCCGAAACCGTCCCATTAACGGAGGAACCACAAACCAATTCTCCTCCTGGGGCTGTTAAATTAACTTTTTATTGACGTGGAATAATTAAGCAAAAGCTTCCATAGAAAAGGCGCCGATTTTCATGTGCTCCCGCTTAAATATGGATATTTTGGGGCGAGGCCAAACTCCTAATATGAATTCTTATTGGATAATTAAGTAAGCTAAAATCTAGCCCACATTTTCTCACTGGTTGACCCGGACATCTAGGATTTAGTATTTCGCAATGCTTTGCCGCTTATTTCGACTATTGCATAATTTTGATTATGAAAATTATTCTAACTCCGATTCCCGCGCTACGATGTGTTTTGCTGAATAACTAACTTTACTGGGGCCCTAAAATAGAATTCTCACAAAGTTGTTCTTAAATTTAAGATTTATTCTGAGATAATACTATTAAGATATCACTTAATATTAATTTCTAATAATAATTTTAGAATCTGAATTATTTTAATCCTTTCATTTACACATATATTAAAATGGCTACCTAAAGAAAAAAATACTTCTTTTGATTGATTAGTTATATAAAAAATAAAGTGACAGCTAATTTATTAGATACTGAAATTAGTGATTATAATAGCATTGAAATAGTCTGTAGAATGTACAAAACTTATCTAAAAATAAATTACCTGACAATGCATTTCAAGTGAAGCAGGCTTGGAAGATCTTGAGAGAAGCTATAAATAAAATTGCTATTAAAGCAAACAAACTAAACATAGTAGAACTATTATAAACTTGTTAAAGCTCGCAATGTGATGCCATCATCTGAAATACCATTTTTTAAATAAATAATATACAGAGGATATTAAAGATATTTTCATGGTATAAAAGAATAATTAAAGGCTGTCTTATTAAAAAAAACTATGTAATAAATAAAGTTTTAACAGAAAAAAAAAAAAAAAAAGATAATGAAATCATGCATACAGATTACTTTACTTATATATTTTTGGTATAAAAAATTATAAAGAAAATTTTCTTTCTTTAAGTGAAACATGCAACAATTTACAATAAAAAATCAATCAAATCTTGCATACAGATTTTTTTTCTTTTATGTCTATGTTTTTTTAGTATAAGAAATATCAATAGCTATTAAATAAATATATAAATAAAATAACCAAATCTTCAGTACAGATTTTATTATTAGTTTAAATTAATAATCAATAAACTGGAGAAGTCCATGTTTTCTAATTTCATTCTTGATACTTGTTTAACTGCCTTAAAAATTTTGTTCGGTTTTTGGACTATAAATTGCAAAGTACGCTTTTTACGTAAGAAATAATAATATTTTAAAATAGAGATTAAAAATTTCCTATGATTTATGTTCTTACACACACACACACACACATAATGATGATGATCTATTAAGTATAGTAAAAGCCAAGCAACAGATACAAGATCACTAAAACACCAATGACCAATAAGATTAAAAATTTCTTAATGTAGGAGAAGTTCAGAAAAATAAAAATAAAAAATTCATAAGGGGATGAAATACACATATTTAAAGAAATTGGATTTATTAATTAACAGCCTGCAAAACAAACGAAACAATAAACTAACACAGCATATCTTAATTTAAAATCATAAACTATATTGAAATTTATGAAATAATAATTGAGGAAACTTAAGAAAGGAAGAAAGGAGGCAGGCGGCAAGACAGGCATATATATACATATATACATTTTTTTTTTTTTCTTTCTCTCAGAGTACAGTTTCTGGAGACAGATGAATTCAAAATACAGCCAATATTAGTAATTTTTGGAAAATAGCAAAAAAAAAAAAAAAATTTTTTTTGAGATTTTTTTTTATTTCATAATATGAAAAGTAAACATTTCACTTTCTAAAAATAGTCAAATTATGGTAAGGATGGTGTAAAACATACAAATCTATTAGAATAGGAAGTTGAAAACATTCATAAATTTAATAGTTAAAAATAGTTCATAAGTTAAAAAAAAAAAAAAACTGCTGTAATAAAATTAGCTATCAAGTACACTTATTTGAAAATAAATTACCTGAGAAGGTTTTGTGGATACAGCAGGCCTTGAAATAGTTTGTAAAGGAGACTATAAATATAAATAAAATTGTTATCAGTAAACAATTCATTAGTTTCTACTTATGTAAAACATTGTCTGTTTATCATTTTATAACTGTTTTGAAACTGTTCATGGAGAACACTTATTAGGAAATAAATTACCTCAGAAGATTTTGTGGATACAGCAGGCTTTGAAACATTCTGTAAAGGAGATTATAAATAAAATTGTTATTAGTGAAGACAAATATTAAGCATTGTATAGACCCCAGTGGCAGAAACACCGTGACACGGGCGACATAGTCGCGGACACAAAAAAATGGCTTGTGGACAGTTTTTGTCTGCACTGAGAAAAAAATTTGTCCGCAACTTTCGGATAACAATTCACTTATAAAAATTTCTGTATCAAAACTAAAACTAATACTTTTATTATTTATATTGTGTTGTGTCAAACATTGCTATAAAATATTTAATTGAATGAGTTGTAGTAAATTTGTATTCATGTATTGATGCACGAGATCACCACTGATGTTAAGCCCCCCCCCCAATCAGCTTTCAGGCTTTTTGAGTGTAAGCCATTTTCACCCCTGATTACACGCAAATTTTGCAGACAGATTATGAAATTTTAAAAGCCTGTCGCAGACAGCTTCAAAACTTTCTGCCACTGGGGTATAGACTTATTACAAGTTATAATACATCAACAATTCTATATTTAAATTAAATAGAATATAAAGCACACTGAAGTTGATCATATTCAAAACACATACTTTTGTGCATTATTGAAGTTAAAATTTAAAGCTTGTAAACTAAAATTCTTCTAATAGAAAATTTTACAAAAATCATAATTTAAAAAGTAATAAAATCTTCTGTACAGATTTCTTTTTTTTCCTTCTATGTTTTTTGTTAAAAAAAACATCAAATGTCAGTTGTACTCTTTTTTCTTGAATTTAATATAAAACGTCTATTTATACATTATAAAAATATAATAAGGCCTTACTTTGAAGCTTCGACAAAATTTTTCATTGTGGATCAGTTACATCTTCAAATCTCACATTCGACATCTTCAAATTCTAAATGAGTCATCTTTATGCAGATGTTGCATAAAGATGACTAATTTAGAAACTGCAGATATTTACAACATAAAATACAAAACTAACAATAATAAAGAAGGTAGATATATCAGTATGACTAAGCGGGAAAAAAAGTCAAAGAGCATAAAGCAGATATTAAGTTGAATAGAACAACTACCACATTAACAAAAGTTTATCAAAGCAACAATATTAAAATATATAAAAGGTAACAAACCACTTTAAAACACGTAGATAAAATATTTTTATTAGAAAAATGACACAAAGCTTTTCGCCATTATAACAATAGCATCATCAGGTGTAATTGCGTTACACAGAACTAGCAATATATAAACAAGAGAAGTTCAAACGGTTTAAAGTTACGGTTACAATAAAAAAAAAATTAAAAGTTACGGTTACAATACATTTTTTTTTTTTTTTCTATATCATTTTCAGTATTTTTTTCTTCTCTATGAGCACAACGTGTGCCATATTTTATGAAGTGGTGCAGCATCCTTGGAGTTAATAACTTTATTGTACTTGATAATATTAACTGATTCTGTCATTAGCAGGTCTTAAAAGTCGCAAGGGGCTGAAATAACTTCGGACTGGGTCCACAGAGGATGCTATTGTTATAATGGTAGAGGTGCCAAGTTTAAATACGAGCTATCAGTAATCAGAGTTATATATTTATGAAACGTGAACCGTCGTTTATGAAACGAGAAACCCGAACCAGCAATATATAAACAAGAGAAGTTCAAACGGTTTAAAGTTACAGTTACAATAAAATTTTTTCATTTCAATATCATTTTCAGTATTTTTTTTTCCTCTATGAGCACAACGCGTGCCAAATTTTATGAAGTGATGCAGCATCCTTAATTTTTATTGTAACAGTAACATAAAAAAAAAAAAAAAAAAAAAGATATTGTAACCGTAACTTTAAACCGTTTGAACTTCTCTTGTTTATATATTGCTGGTTCTATGTAACGTAATTACACCTGATGATGCTATTGTTATAATGGAGAAAAGCTTTGTGTCCTTTTTCTAATAAAAATATTTTATCTACGTGTTTTAAAGTGGTTTGTTACCTTTTATATATTATATATACATGTGAAATATTTTCTAATTTTAATAGTTTTTAATCTTAATAATATTAAAATAGATCTCAATAATGCTAATAAATTAGCTATCTATGAAAATCACTATTATGGCATAAATCGTGAAACTATCGAAAATTTAAAAAATCAGCACAGTTACAACAGAAGCAAATCGTCTCTGAGCATTGCCTGTAAGTAGCGCCATCTAAACAGTCTGGAAGATGACAAAGATAGAAATTAATTTTGTCACATGTCACATCAAGAGAAGCTGCACCTGAAGATGCTTCTGATTCCCGGCAAAATGTTTCGTCAGAACAAGTAAGGCCTTTATTATTTTCATAATGTACTTTTTTTTTTTTCATGTAACCATTTACATTAAAAAAATTCAAATCTTATGTATGAATTTTTTTCAATTCTAACTTTTTAGTAAAAAGAATATTAAAGATTACTTTTTTAACACGCTTTTATTAGCTTCACCTGTATGTATGTTTTGTAACTGCTCTGGGAGCAAACAAAAAATGTATATTGTAAAAAAAGACTTTCCCTACGTGAACGCTGTGGCTGTGAGGTAAAGCTCCGCACTACGAACCTAAAGGTCTAGCGTTCGAGCTCAGTCAGGGGAGATTTTTCAAAAATGGTTTTTGTTTAATTCTAAATTATTTTAATGAAAGATTTTAATGTATGTAAATATTATGGTGTGTCACTCACACGATTTTCTATTACCCTGCATTTTAATACTAAGATAGATATTTTGTGCTTTTTAGTTCACATTTCTATAAAAGCATGTTCTTCCATTTTTTAAAACTATAATATTATTTAATAAAAATGTAGCAAAATAATATGAAAAACCAATGAAATTGTGAGTCGATATTATATTATTAGTTTAAGCAATAAATTGGTTAAAAGCATTTTCTAAAGTGCAATTAGAAACTTTGGAATTGGCAGAAATGTGTATAAAGGAAATAAACAGAGTGTCCATTAAAATCTAAAGAGAATTTCTAGGTTTATCTTCACCTTAAACACTAATTTTACAGGTTATCGAAATTCAAAAATGAGTTAATATCTAATTTCTAACACAACTTTCCAAAATTACTTCACACTCATAGCCCAGAAATATCTTTTTTCTCCAACAGAAAAAAAAAAAAAAAAAAAAAAAAAAAAATAGAAAATTTCTAAAAATGGTCATTTTTGTATAGGATATCTCAAAATTTGTAAATCTGTCACAACTGGAGATTGAAAATTTTTATTAATCAAATATTTTTTACATATACAACTAAAATGTGAATTTCTGTTGTCTTTTAATATTTTTGAAACAGTCTAAGAAGTACACAATCTTATTTCAAAATTATTTACCTCAGAAGGTTTTCTCGATACAGCTGGCCTTGAAATATTCTGTAAAAGAGACTATAAATAAAATTGTCTTTTGAGAAAACAAATTATACATAATATAAAATTATAATATTCATAATATGATACCAACATTTACAATTGGATCTTTATAATAAAATAATTAAAAGTATACAGCTATTATTTAAAATTAGGTAAAAGGTAAAGTCTAAAATAAGATTAAAAACATTAAAACCTTTTGCGGAAACGCCCGACGATTGAGTTCAGCAAGACACACCTGAAGAAGGCTGTGGCGTTGGCAGCTGAAAGTGCTTGTGTGATGGTAATTTTAAAGGTTTTAATGTTTTTAATGTATACAGCTATTGATTAAATATAGAGCTGATAACTGATGCAAAAATTTTCAATAGTATATTTGTAATTCATGTTTAAAATACACAAAAATGCGTATATTCAAACTTAAAAACTTCTTCACACACCATAAAACTAATCAAAGCACTACTGGTTTTGAAAGAACATGGTCTTTCTTTCTCAGGTGCAAACACGTGCTACTGCCTTGGAGGCAAAAGCAAGACTGAAAGCAGGGCAAAACCCAAAGGTGGAGGAGCAACACAGCCAACCAACAGGAAGCAGTCTGTAAAACCAAACAGAGGGGGAACACAACTAAAAAACGGGAAACAAGAAAACAAATGCAAAAAATGGAGGGAAAAGTGTTTTTAAATAATTAAATATTTTGATTTTATTCTTATGTAA
Organism: Salticus scenicus; assembly: GCA_963930645.1. Taxonomy (NCBI): domain Eukaryota; kingdom Metazoa; phylum Arthropoda; class Arachnida; order Araneae; family Salticidae; genus Salticus; species Salticus scenicus. The sequence goes on along the minus strand of OZ005662.1, from coordinate 56,817,970 downwards.
ATATCTAACATGTATTTTTTTTTCAATTGATTTAATTAAATTTAATTAATGTTTATTAATTAATTTAATATTTGTTTTATTGCTAAGCATAGTTGGGAAACTAACCATAGTTTTAATTTTCACCAAGCCAAAATTATCTTTTATGCCAAACGTGTTTCCGAATTGGATTTCCTGAAAAATTTAGCTATCTACACGATAAAAATGTAAATGAAAAATCTGATTTCACTTTGCTGTCTACAGCTTGGAAAAATTTGTTTACTTTGATTAAATAATTTTCTATATTTTATAAAACTAAATATAAAATAAAATAAAAGTAATAAAAATACATAATAATAATTATAAAATATATATTAAATAAATTAATAAACATTAATTATAATTAATTAAATCAATTAAAAAAATAAACACATGTGAACTATTTACATAAAAATAAAATCAAAATATTTAATTTAATTATTTTAAAACACCCTTCCCTCCCTTTTTTGTGCTTGTTCTCTTGTTTCTCCACCTTTGGATTTTGCCCTCTTTCAGTCTTGCTTTTGCCTCCAAGGCACATGTCTGCACCTGAAGAAGAAAGGTCGCATTCTCTTGAAACCGGTAGTGCTTTCATTAGTTTTATGGTGTGTGAAGAAGTTTTTATATTGATTGTACACCAGGTTCTTTTATTTTGTAAAAATGTGTATGTTCAAATTTTTTAGCAACATAATTTTTTTCCTCTGTATTTATTTGATCAAAAGCATTTTTCGGTCCCTAGCACTTACTAATTTAACCAAAACAAATTATGGTCTCTAGTGCTTAAATAGTTCATATCGACATGGACATAATAAGCCTAAAACACTAAAACCAACTAATCAATTACTAAAATAAATTTATGTAAAATATGAAAAGACGGCTGCCAAAATACTCATTCATAAATGTCTTAAATCTTAATTTTCAAAAACACACTATAATGTATACAGTAAAAAGTAAATTTTTTGTAATTGATAGGCACTTACTTACGAAGAAAAACTTATATAATAAGAAATGCTAAAAAAAGGTCTGAACATAGGAATGGAAATTTGATATCATCTGATTTTTTAACAACAATTTTCACCTTTTTAGATAAATTGGGGTGTAAGGTATATACCAACTATATGAGAAATGCCAGAGCTGAGAATCAAACCCAAGCACTCCACTTACCGTATGGATGCTCTCCCACTAAGCCACCCTTGACTGATAACCAACTCCACATTTCCCACACAATATCTGTTGGCAAAGTCACTGTGTCTGCAAACACAGATATAACAAACAGGTGAAAATATTAACTGTGGTACAACTTTGATAGACAACAAAATTTCTAAATTAATTTAAATACTTAGAAATTTCTAAGTAGAAATTTCATGATCTATCGAAATTGTAGTACAGTTAATATTCTCACCTGTTATATCTGCATCTGCAGACAAGGTGACTTTGCCAACACATATTATTTGAGAAATACCGAGTTGTTTATTAGTCAGGGTGGCTCAGTGATAGAGTATCTGCACTGCAAGCAGAGTGCCTGGGTTTAATTCCTGGCTCTAGCATTTTCCACATAGTTGGCATAAAAATCAACCTTACAGACACTACAATTAATCTCAAATGAATATTCATAGTTCATCAATTAATGAATAAAATTTTTAAATAGAACTTTAACCTTCATTACCCTTTTTCCTCCTTTCAGATTGGTATCTATTTTTTAGTTTTTATAGATTTAGTTTTCAGTTCAAACTAACTTCAAGTGAAACTAACAAACATGCAAAAACTCTGAAAACTGCTACTTGCATGCAGAATGAAAGGTGAGTTGAGACTTATTAATGATATATCATACAGTTATTACAAGTATTTATTTATACCAATATTAAATTATATATAGAGAATTCTTAATACAAGTAAATTAAATTAACACTAGAATTATGGCGATCTTTGTATACCTAGAAATACAGCGGGGGTCATTTTGACCCCTGGAAATAAAATCTGCATTTTTCCCTTCTTAATATTATATATTTTTGAAAATCTAATAAAAATAAATTAAATTACAATGATTAAAGTATATTTTAAAGGGTATGGGCAAATATCTGGCTGAATAACGTTGAATTTCTTATTATTCCCTTTCCAGCATATAGTACTAGTTCCTGCTTTGGCATTCTTAGTTATGTCAGAATTTGAATTACTGGGAACTTATTCATTTTCACTTTCACATATGCTAGAAGATGATATCACATGATCTCTCAATATAACAAATTCTGAATCACTAGAGGTTCCATTTTCATCTCTATTTGAAGACTTGTTATCCATTTCAAAACCAGAATCGCAATCAGATAGTTCTTGCATCAATTTAACTGTTTCTTCTTGCATTAATCCTCTTCTACGAGCCATTAGTATATAATAAACTTACATAAATATAAAAAAATAATTTATCAAAAATTGTTATATATGTAACAAACAAAATGCCTAACAAAATCTACAAATGTTTTATCGAACATCAGCTCTTTTATCTGTTCTCATTTCACAAGTAAATGCATTTCGAAAATTCAAATCACATGACTGGCAGGTGAGAGATTACACAAACACATTTTCTTTTCTTTTATTCGTTTTTTGTTTAGCCGTTGAAAACAAAAATAGTTTACTGCAGAAAAAATATTCAGATAACTTTCTTTCTCACAGAGGTCAAAATAACATCTGCCCGTATTTCTAGGTATAAGCCTTTGTTAAGACTAAAAGTTAAATAAGGTTTTTTTCGAAACATTATTATTTTTTTTAAAGCACAATGATTTAGGAAAAGTCAAGAAAGGATTAAGATATTTGTGAAAAAACAGAATAAACATTGAAGAAAAAAGTTTGCTTGGGGTCAAAATGACACCTTCCGTAATTCTAGTGTTAAACATTTAAAATAAAACAAAATAATCAGTATTAAATTCAAAAGCAATAAAGTTTTTAAAAACCCTGAAATCAGGGGTAGCCCCTAAAAAGTTTCACTCTAGGTGCTCATACTTTTTTTTTTTTTAATGAAAAATAGATTCTTGCACAGAGGAATTGAAAAATCGGTCATCATTAGTAATTTTTGAAAAATAGCAAATCTTACTTCATAACATAAAAAAGTAAGTATTTCACTGTAAAGAATGCATGATATGTGAGAAATTGCAGCATAGCAACACCAACTGTAAGGAAGTATATCCCAAAAGTTAATACTTAAGTCAAAAGACAAATAAATATAAACTGATATCCAATTTTATTTACTTATTGTTTGTCAGATACAGCATCTACAATTTTGCTAACACACATGAAAATATTTTCTAAAAATGGTCACATCATGCTCAGGACATCCATCAGAACTGGACATTGGAAGAATCAAATACTCATTATGTATAAAACTAAAATTTGACTGCTTATTGTTTTACAGCGTTATATAAATAGTCTCATAAATACACATGTATTATTTGAAAATAATTTACCTGAGAAGGTATTGTTGATACAGCATGTCTTTGGATATTCTGTAAAGGAGAATATAAATAAAATTGTTATTAGAAGGGGGGGGGTATAAGCATACTATAAAATTTATTAAAATTCATAGTGAATTATCAGTATTTACTAATTAATCTTTAAAATAAATATGACAAGTAAGTGGCATTTTAAAATTGATTAAATTTAAAGCCTATTTCTAATCAAATCTTGAGTGCAAATTATTACTTAAAATTAATAAACTGAAGATTTATACAGATAATACAGACTTTTTTCCTTTTTTTGTATGAAAAACTTTAAAAGCTATTTAATATATATATGTTACCGTTAAAGCACGAAACCCGTTAATCTGAAGATTACCTAGTGAATCTGCAGATTAACTAAAATGACCCGTTAAAGTGCGGAATAAAGAGTTTTCCGCATTTTAACTAGGTAATCTGCAGATTAACGGCTTCTGTGTCGTTAAAGTTCAAATGTTTGTTTCGAGCCTTAGTTTTTTTTACATTCACTATGACGTCAAACAGTCATGTGATACAGATACGCGAATCCCAGGTTAGTCTGTGACGCGATTGACCTTCAAACACAAACCGAAACTTTTATCCCTTCCTTTCCTCTCCGCTGTGATAAACAGTAAGCGCAAAACGTGGATCATCGAAGCTATGACATTAGATTTCTTATTATGACCAACACAAATTTTAAAGTACAAGTAAGTTATAATTGTTTTGAGTTTATTTCTTCTCTTTTTTAATTCTGTCAATGTAAGTTTGATAAGGGTCTGCATTTTATTAATGAAATATAATCTTAATTAAAAGCTCTCTCTCGTGAAACTTCATTTTAAATTATGAATCTTAAATTTACAGCACAGTAATTATTTTCTCCCGAAATAAAACTATTAAACCACAACTTTTTAAAACTATGTATTTTAAAATTGATTTAAATTACTATTACTTACTGAAAAAAAGAACACATGTATTATTTTTTAACTCTGGAAAATATAGCATTCAATATTATGGCATTATTCAATAAATACTTAAAATGAAATTTTTATGCATTTTTTAGCATTTCATTACAATTTTTCTCTTTTGTTTCTTTCAATTTCAAGTTTCCTTTACATATTTTATATATCATGATTATATTTTTATTTTTAATTTTGTTCGCTTTTTCAAATAATTTCGTTGTAGTTTATCACATAAAAGTGTTAATAAAGTTTTTTTTTTTTTTTTTTTTTTTTTTTTTAATTGTAAAATTAATATATTTCCTAAACTTGTACAGATATATGTATGCTGCAAAATATAGTTTAATAAAGCATTGGAAAATTGTCATTTTAATTTTCATGCGTTCTAAAAATTATTAAAGCATTTTTAATTGTTTGAAGTACTTCTTAAAATGCTTCTGATTTGTCTAATTTAATATTTCTTTAGATAATTAAAAATTGGTGCATATTTTTTTTTTAAATATAGTAATAGCAATATAAGTTGTTAATAAAACTTTTTTTTTTTTTTTTGTTAAATATTTTTATTTGAAAAGAAATCGTTACTGTATTACAATTCTAACATTCATTTATAAAATAGATTCTATTGTAAGTTATTAAAGATATTATATTTCATATTAAGAATGCATAACATCTTCAAACTTATATTGACAGAATTAAAAAGATGAAATAAATATAACTTTAAAACACATAAAAATTAAACACATACAGATTAAAATAAGTAAAGAAAGAAAGAAAAGAAAAGCAAACTAATCTTTTTTTTTTTTCTTTTCCCGAATGATAAAAACAAATACAACACAGCGTGCAGTAAAATTATACCACCAGAGATCTTATTTTCACTTTAACGAGTGCCTAGTAGGTAATGTGCAGATTATCTAGGTAATTCGCAGATTACCTAGGGAATTTGAGAAATGAAACAATTTTCCTCACTTTAACGGATCACCCTAGTTAATGTGCAGATTGCCTAGCTAATCTGCAGATTAACTGATTTCTGCACTTTAGCGGTAACATATATACTAATTAGATACTAATTAAATCTTCAGCACAGATTTTTTTCAACAGCTTAAATTAATTAGGTGGAAAATAGCATGTTATCAAATATCAATGCTAATGCTTGTATGACATACTTCAGAAACGCTTTGCTGAGCAGGAAAATGTGTGATAATTTTTTCTACTATAGCGAATAATTTACAGCCAGAAATGTTTGTCATTACCATTATTTCAAGTTATGCAGATTTATGTGTATATTTATTATGAAGGTTTATAAACTGTGGAAAAAATATACATTTACAATAAACCCACTGTGCAGTTCTAAGCCAGCCATATATTCCGACAAAAAAAAAAAAAAAAAAAAAAATAATAATAATAATAATAAAATAAATAAGGTCACACATTTGCAGGAAAATCAGGTATAGGTAGCACTAATACATGGTATGAATTAGGCTCACTTTTCTGCAGTATGTCATTAATATAATAATGTTCCAAGCGTTAAATTTCTGCACACTTATTTATTTTGCGATTTATAATTTATGATTGTTACACAAAACTAAAAGATTTCTTTTTGCAGGCATGAGAGTGCAGAAAATTGAAAAAAGAGGAAACATGCGTGTTCATAAAATTATTTTCAAATGAAAAATAATGCGCGCGGGGAAAACTATACAAAATATTTTAAAAGTGACAAATTAAACTAAAAGAATAACACATCAACACAATAAAAGATGTGTTTAAAAAAACATTAGCTAGCAATCAACATTTAATAACATTGACTGGTGGTGGAAAATGGGAAAAAGGGGGGGGGGGGGGGGGGAGGGTAAAAAGTAGTTCATGAGTGAGAAATATTAAACACAATTCTACTTTTTTATGAGTTCTAGAATATCATCAATGGCGGCTCGTGGCAGGGGCTGCAGAGCTGCAGCCCCCCCAGAAATATTTAAAGTAATGCAGATAACTTATAGAATATTTAAAAAAATATATATATATATTTTTATAAAATATAGTATTATGCATGTAGAACATATTACTATACCTCGTTAGAAATAAAAATTATTAAATGGCTGAGAAAAATCAACGAGTTTTATTCGTAATAGCCTCTTCAAAGATCGAAAAGGGGCTGCTCTTCATGTAGCTCCTGAAAAAAGGGATTTCTTTAGGGAAAAGATAGTGAAAGCTGCCCCTACTCGTTTTCTCTACCAGTTCCGACAAGTACGCAGGAGCTGCATCAGGTGCAGCTCCGACCAGATAAGGGATTTTCAGTAATGCTGAAACAGAGTGAATTCCCTTTGTAATCTCCTTGTTTTAGCACAGTTTTGATGCGAAAATCGTTGCGTTTGTAGATTATTTATGTATGAGAGGTAGAAAATTTAGCATGAAGGTTATTCATGGTTATATGAGAAAATAGAGGACAGTTTTATTTATGTTTTCGAACAGATTTTTAAATTTTTATTTTATGTAACGTAGAAATTTCGCACAAATTTTTGGTTTCTTGCTTTTCAATGACAGAAACATTAGAGAATCAATTTTTACACAAATTAAATATTACATATTTGCCTTCTGTTAAATATAGTAATTATAATTTCGTTATTGCTTTTAAGGATTTTTTTTTTTTTTTTAATGAAATTATTAGCAGTCAAATATTTTTTAAAAACACAGATGTACTACTAAATTTTTGATTTCTAATATTTTCCAACAATGAAGTGGAAAAGTTGTATCTCTTTCTTTTTGAGCGTGAACTTTAATAATTATGCTTGGAAATTTAAGAATTCGAAAATCTGTTATTGAGATTGACCACAGCATGAAAGAGGAGAATGTTTTGTTAAAAGTTAATATTCAGAGATGCAGAAAAATACGTACACTACAGTTTATATACAACAGTTACTAACGGTTATAAGGGAAATAATTTAAATACATTTCAGCAATGTTACTTTGCTTCAGACTCTTCGGGGAAAATAATGATGTACCTTTCTAATCCATAACAAAATCATCCATTTAGAAAATGTTGTAGTCATTATTTATACTTCTTTTACAACTAAGCACAAAAGATGCAAAATGCAATACTGTCTTGGGTATTCGTGATTTCAGTTAGAGTTATACTTTTTCAAACAGAATTGAACAGATGTCTTCTTAAATATATTATCTGATTAAAAAAGTTTTTGTAACATTTGTAGATTTTTTGCTGGACAAAATAGAAAATATTGGGTACATTACTGACTATATGCAATAAATTTTGGAAATTCGTTTGAAATTATAACAAGACCTTTTATATCAGGATGAAATTTTAGTAAAATATGTCATTTATGTATAAACTACATTTTTAATACAGGATAACTCAAAATGTTTGGAATGCTGGCAAGTGTTTTGTAATTAGTGCAGTGTGCATGATTTTACTTTCATGTTAATTCTTAAAATGATATTTTAAAGGATGATCTAAATAATTTAACGAAACGTATTATTATAATTGCAATTTTTTATTTAATTATCAATATTTTAATTATCAATAATTATTATCACATTATTATTATTTTTACAAAAGTTAATTAAAAAAAAATTGTCTTGAATTTAATACCGGGGTACAATTTTTTACTTGGACTTCTGTTTGTTATGTATTCTTGAACTCTTAGATTCTTTAATAGCCTATTTCTTATTATGTAAAATTCAAAATAGTCTACAGCAAATGGTAACAATATTGCTTTTTTCCTTTCAAAAGAAATAGGACTGAGACCCCAGTATTCCAAATATATTCCGGCCCTCGGCCCGGGCCTATAAGCCGGCCCGTGCTGACCTCTAATGCAGCCCCCCTATAAAATAATCTCATGAGCCGCCACTGAATATCATAAAGTATTAATATTGACATTTTTGTTGTAGATGGATAAATATTCAAAAATAAAAGGCTTTCCGCAGAATGTTTGATTGGCAATGGTTAGAGATGAAAAGGGGGGGGGGGGGGGGATAGAGGACAAAAAAAATTACATGAGTGAAAAATATTGAATAATTCTGTTCTTTTATATGTTATAGAATCTGATAACGAATGCTTAAAATGAATATTGACACAAAAAAGTGGAAAGTTGCAGATCTGCGGAAAATTCTCATGCTTGTTTTTGTGAACATTCTTAACTAAATTAAAGATTAATTCGATTATGGGAGAAATTGCTGCATAGCGGTACCACCTGTAGGGCAATATATCTGAAAAGTGAATCAGCACCAATTTAAGGCAAGGTCAAATATATGAACTTATATCGAACTTTGGTTATTGGTCTGCGAGATACAGCATCTACACAATTTTCTAACAAACATACAGGCATTTTCTAAAAAAGGTCAAATCATATTCAGGACATCTCAAAATGTATAAATCCATCAGAACTGGACATTGAAAGTTTTATGTATGAATTAAATATTTATGTGTAAAATTAAAATTTGACTGCTTATTGTCCTATAATGTTATTGAAGTAGTCTGTGAAATACTGTAAAAGCACTTATTTTCACAAGCTGTAATTTTCGCTAAAATGAAGATATCAGTGATTTCGCGAATGTTATATGAACAGAACCGAAAGTTGAAAAATCCTAAAGTTGGAAAGCATCTAAATATTGACTCCCTTTTGCATGAGGCATTTTAAGAAACTTCCTTTTGTCAGAAAAGTTTGTCCCCCCTCCCCATCGCTCTAAAAAAAATTTATGCTTACAACGATGCTTTATACATCAACTTTGACCTTGGCTCAAACGCGCATTCCACCCCAAACAAGTTTCTTTTCTTAATCTCTTTTTTTCCCATGCTTTTTATCAAACTAGGGACTTCTAAATCCCCTTTAGGACCAAAAATGTAATCACCCCACCTCCATCGATTTTCGGACCGTCCATGCATGTGAGTTTTGGCAAGAGAAAATTTTCTGATTTTTTATTATTATTAGAGGCCAAAAAAAAAAAAAAAGTATTTTGCGAGGTTTAAATTTTCGTAATTACGATGTGCTAATGAAAATTAAAGCCTTGCGAAAATAAGTGCTTTTACAGTACACAAATCTAATTGGAAAATAAATTACCTGAGAAGGTTAAAAACAATTAAAAATACCTTACATTAAATCCTTAAAAAGATGAGCTTTATATATTCGGTTCCGACCGGAACCATCCTCAGAACTCGTACGACGACTACTGCATATTTATGCGAGTTGAAAGGAGCAACTTTATGAAATTTAATTGAATCAATATTAATGGGTTTAGTGTTGTTAGTTCTTGAAAAGTAATTAATAATATTGATAATAATATTGATTCAATTAAATTTCATAAAGTTGCTCCTTCCAACTCACATAAATATGCACTAAAGAGAAAAACCCTGGAAATTTTGACAACCAGTAATTCAGTAAATGATGTCGAGCACAGTTTGATCCCACCTGAGTGGCAACAGCTTATCAAGACCAAGAAAAGAAGTAATGTGATGATGGACGAAAGTGATGAAAAAAGAAAATAAACCACCGGGCAGTAGTCGTCGTACGAGCTCTGAGGATGGTTCTGGTCGGAACCGAATATATAAAGCTCATCTTTTTAAGGATTTAATGTAAGGTATTTTTAATTGTTTTTAATTAATTTTAATCCTTTCGTAAATAAAAATATGTACCTGAGAAGGTTTTGTCGATATAGCAGGCTTTAGAATATTTTGTAAAGGCCACTATAAATAAAATTGTTATTAGAAAAACAAATTAAGCCTAGTATAAACTTATTCAAAATTCATAATATGATACCACCATTTACAAAATTGGATCTTTAAAATAAATAGAACATGAAGCAGATTGAAATTAATTAAATTTAAAGCATATTGTTTTGTCGATTATTGAAGCTATAATTCTCGATGTAAGATTAAAAAATATCCAATACAAAACTTTGTAATATGTCATAATTAAAAAACTATTGAACTCTTGAGTGGAGATTTCTTTATATTTTTTGATAAAAATTTAAGTGGCATTCTTTTAAAAAATACAAGTAAAAGTAATCAAATCTTATGTATTTATTTTTTTTTCCTTATGTTTTCTGGTATAAAAATATATTAAATGTTATTATTACTATTTAATGTAGCAAAAACATATGAAAAACTAATCAAATCTTGAAGGTAGCATTATTAGTTTAAATCACTGAAGAAAAGCATTAAGTAATCCACCAAAAGAAACTTTGTGATTGGCAGGATAATAAGAAACAATAATAATTTTATTATGTTATATTCAATAACTAAAAGCCAGAAATTTTTTGAACTCCAGTGAGACTTTTGCTCCACGCTTTGAGAGTTGCAGGACCCTCACTGTATATCCCAAAAGCTATTTAGCACCAACTTAAGTCAAGAACCAACCAAATTATAAACTGATATAAAATTTTGCTTATTGGTCTGTGAGATACAAGATTCAGAAGATTTTGCTAAAACATACACATAGACATACAAGTATTTTCTAAAAAAACTCAAATTATGGTGAGTGTTAGGGAAGAAAAAGAATTTTAATTTGATTTTATCGAATTTTTTGAATAGATGAAATAAATGATAAAGTAAATAAATAAATGACGATAATCGCGAATTAATAAATGGCCGGAAAAGGATTCGTATAGTGGGTAGATTAAAATTAAAATTGCGTTAACAGGTGCCGCGGCTCATCAAAATCTTTTTTAAATTACCGAAACTTTAAAATTGAATAAATTCAAAATAAAATTCAAATAAAATAAAATAAATAGGAAAATAAAATTGATTATAAACTTACCCCGTTTGCAGTACAAATGAATACCTGTAAGGCAAAATATTATAATTCCAAATAAGCACAAGATTTTTTAAAGAATTACACATTTCTTTGGCATCAATGATCTTTTATTGAAGAAATAAACACTGCAGTAAATAAAATAAAGAAGAGAGTGCCGGCACCGTTGATGAACTTATTATTACATAATACAATCACACTGTATGCAAATAACATTTATAGATTTTTTTTTTTGCTCATTATTTATTTTTCATTTAAACAGGCGAATATAGCCTTTTGAGAAAAATCATTTTATAATTTGCATTTCTGCTGAAGGCAAGTGTATTTAATGTTCGTGGCTCAAAGTAAAGTACTCATTTGAGATAAGTGAGTTCTAAGTGCAATATTGAGTTATATCGTTACATTTTACGTTTCCATCTGAACTGAGCCAACGTATTCGAGATATTACACAAGATGGTAGAACCACGCTGAAATAGGCCTTCTTCGTTACGTCCGATGCAACTTACGTATAGAACTTTTGTTATTAAAGATCACAGTGAGCTGATTAAAACAGCATACGCTGTATCCGTTATGGAGGTTTCAGACACAGGTGAAGAAGCGAACAGCAACATTCAGATACGATATTGTTATTCCAAAAATCAATGGAAATTATTCACTATAAGAAGTATCATGTCACAGATGGATGATAACTCATATCTTGTTGATAGCCAGTATCGGGTCATAACTCTCCACTCCAGCATAGCGTTAGGCCTAGTCGCAGGCCAGAAACATCGTTGCGACGTGAACATATACCGGGTATTGGGCTCCTTCACGAAGTTGCATTAAATGCAGGTTTTTGCAGGAGTTGATTTCATGAAATTACAGAACTTTTATACACAATATATTTGGATGATCAGCCTATCCATGACACCGGTTCGCTCGCTAAGGCCGAATCCCGGCGCCATGGACCGGCGAAAATTTACGTGCTCCTCTTACCAGAGCTTACATTCAAGAGAGAGAAAAACACCACATCCAATTTCGCGCCTGCCCGAGCCAGCCAATGAGCGCTCGCGAAAAAGACGCTACGAGCCTTCCGGCATGTTCTAGAACATTTCCTCCCCTTCTGAAAGCGCGGGAAGATACAAAATAATTTAGCAAACATGGCTGACCGCTGAATTTAAGACTACAGTTAAATAAAAAAAGGTATTTTTGGACTTATGATTTTTTGAAGATAAAACAATTAAATTTTAAGCTATTTCTATGAGCGATGGCTCAAATTAAAGGAAATAAAATAAGCTATCTAATTAAAATAAAGTTGCAAGGAAATAAAATTTAGAAAAGTATTTAAAATTGAAAAATCGGAAATTTAGAAAAATATTTGAAAATGCCAAAACGGAATGAAATTAATTTTGGAAAAAACGGACTTTTAAACATTTTAAATAGAGAAAAATAATTAAATAAAAGAAACTGAAATATTTTCCGGAGGATTTGGTAAAAAATAATAAATTTCAAAAGTGTTAAAATTTTCAATTTTAACATTCCTCCCGCTAATAACAAAAAAAAAAGAGCAAAAAAAAAAAGAATTTGGCGACGGGAAACTGGATGAGGACCATAACATAACATGTAAAACGGTAAGTGAAAAAAAAAAATTCATATGCATGCTACCTTTTAAAACACACAAAATAGTACAATGGAGATTTGCTCATTTGACGAATTCGAAAGAGATTTTTTTTTTTTTTTTTTTTTATATATATTATTTTATAAATACCAAAACATCTCAGCCATTATGTTCTTAACAGGATTTCTAAAGTTAAATTTATGCACCTCACAACAAATAATTAAAAGTAAAAAAAATTATTGGACTCAATTAAAGATATCCTAAGGCAACTACCATGAAGCAGTTACAACACGTATTAAGTTGCAGATGACAGCGGGTAAATATATTCCCATTAAAAGCTGCTAGTGATCCCCACAAAACAAACGTCTTTACCATGAGTGAGTTGCAATATCTACAATTGAGAAGATTAGGAGTTGTGACAATTTTATATTAAATCAGTGTAAAATAATGTGAGTATGGAAGACAGCCCATAGACACTCAAAGAGGCTTGGCTATAATAGGTCCCCAAAAATACTCGAGAAAATCACCTACATTTTTAAAAATATGTCACATGCAAAGGGAATTGGTAAATAAAAACTTTTTGTAAATTTAATTTGTGTTGTCTTTGAATACACACTCCTGCACAACCACAAGGATTTAAAGCAGGCAGGTGCAATTGATTTATCATTTTTCATCTTTTCATAAATAAACTTCAAAAATTTGAAAAAGGTGCATGTTTTTTTTTTTTTTTTTTTTTTTTTTTTTTAAAAACAGGTAAGTAAATGTGTTATTTAGGTTAACAAATATTGTATAAATTTGAAGATCTGCAAAGATTCAAGATTTACAGTATCAATGCAAAAGTGGAATATCTCGGACCAGCCTGACAGATACTATTGACAGAACTAGGCGGCCTATAACCCAGCCTACCATCCACATGTACCAACATTGAAATCAAAGTATAATTTTAAGGTAAGTTAATTTGGTTATTTACGTATTTACTTATTGCAGCAGTTTCAACAATTGTTGACAAGGAAAAGAATTTATTTTTTTTTTTTTTTTGCTGAGAAGTCCTAGCCATGATTGAATTTTAAATTTTGCCTATGATGGCGTGAATTGTAATAGGGATGAAAAGTGGATCATAAATCAATAAATGAACATTTTAGAGTAAATTTTATACTAATTGAAATTAGTTGGCAGGAAAACAGGCAATTATGCTAATCATCATGATTTTTTTTTTTTTTTTTTTTTTTTTTTGATATCATTATTCTATATTCATTTAAAATTGAAGAAAATGGAAATATTTTATTCCACATAAATATAAGCAATGCATCACAAGACTACTGATAACACTAAAATTAGGCTCAGCTTTTATTGGTCTCTGCATATACTATAAATGATTTCATAAATATTTTTTCATATATAAAAAATTTTGAATAGAGCATGCATGCGAGCAAAAGCCAGTAAGGGTTGCCAAAGTTTACAACCACATGTACATTTAAAATAACTACTAATGCAATGCTCTATCATCAATAATTTATTAGAAAATACTTTTTACTGTGCACAGTTTCATAACATTTCATAATTTTTTTTTTTTTTTTAATTTTCAAATTGAATAATGATGTTTTATATTAATTGCCTACCAATGTTTCCTGTAAAAATATCATGCCTGAGAAAATATATGAAAAGGTATGTATGCTTTTTTTTTTTTTTTTTTTTGATTTATTCTGAGTGAAAGTGATTGTCATATAAAATTAGGGAGGCCCAAGTAGCTGCCATCCCCCAAAAGGATACTCAAACACCTTTCCCCATAAATATTACATTATAAAGATTTTTTTTTTTTTTTTTTTGATTCTAGGAAAAAGAATTGTCATATACAATTAGGGAGGTCCAATGACGATCTGAAAAACCTTGCCGTGGCCTTTGGCTTGGCTTTTCATTGATGCAAAGTAATACCATCCCCCAAAAGGATATTCAAACACTCCTGCCCAGAAATGTTACATTATAAAGAATTTTTTTTTTTTTTTTTTTTTTTTTTTAGTAATATATATTCAACTGAATGTTTAAGGAATACTGAAATCATCCCTTTAAAAGAAAGTATATTCTAAATTTTTTCTATAAATTTTATCTTTTTATTTTTTCCATTGAAGTAAATTCCCTACTCTATCTAGGAGTAGTTGTAAAAATAAATCGTATTTCATAATTAAGGCATGTCATAAACAATAAAATAACTAATCATCCCCTACTACTTTCTATCTAAGTTCAATATTTTGGTTTCATATAAATATCCCTTTTCTTAAAAAAAAACAAGCATTAAAAAGTTTTTTTTTTTTTTTTTTTTTTTTTTTGAAGCAAATCTGTTAATTTTAAACTGGCATTCATTTGAAATAACAAAATATAAATATTCATCTTATTAGTAAAGAATTTTGAAATATCTGTTTCAATTTTAAGCAAATCCGTGAATCATATGAAAAATACAAGATTGCAATACAAAAGAAAATAAATGTTTTTATCAGTGGCAAACCTCAATCAAATTTTTTTTTTTTTTTTTTTTTTTATTTATTTTAAACATTCATGGTTGCAATAGCTCAAAATTATTTGCATCCCTTTTTTCTTTTGGGATGCCGTAAATTCAGATTTACCACATCAATTAAAATGAAAACACACACATAAACAATATAATATTCTGGAATACTATAAATAGCATGCATATGTTATGAAAAAAAACATAAATAAAATATTCGCGATTTTTTTTTTTTTTTTTTTTTTTTTTAGTCGCGATCGTTAAAATTAATTAATTTTTTAAAAAAGAAATTAATGAGCACATAACCCTAGGTTTTCAACCTAAATAGAGTTTGTTTGTTTTTGACGGCACCATAAATGTTATAGAAGAAAAAGAATTTTGAATAGATAAAATAAATAAAGTATCGTTAATGGGATTTAATGAATGGCCGGAAAAGGATTCGTATAGTGGGTAGATTAAAATTAAAATTGCGTTAACAGGTGCCGCGGCTCATCAAAATCTTTTTTAAATTACCGAAACTTTAAAATTGAATAAATTCAAAATAAAATTCAAATAAAATAAAATAAATAGGAAAATAAAATTGATTATAAACTTACCCCGTTTGCAGTACAAATGAATACCTGTAAGGCAAAATATTATAATTCCAAATAAGCACAAGATTTTTTAAAGAATTACACATTTCTTTGGCATCAATGATCTTTTATTGAAGAAATAAACACTGCAGTAAATAAAATAAAGAAGAGAGTGCCGGCACCGTTGATGAACTTATTATTACATAATACAATCACACTGTATGCAAATAACATTTATAGATTTTTTTTTTTGCTCATTATTTATTTTTCATTTAAACAGGCGAATATAGCCTTTTGAGAAAAATCATTTTATAATTTGCATTTCTGCTGAAGGCAAGTGTATTTAATGTTCGTGGCTCAAAGTAAAGTACTCATTTGAGATAAGTGAGTTCTAAGTGCAATATTGAGTTATATCGTTACATTTTACGTTTCCATCTGAACTGAGCCAACGTATTCGAGATATTACACAAGATGGTAGAACCACGCTGAAATAGGCCTTCTTCGTTACGTCCGATGCAACTTACGTATAGAACTTTTGTTATTAAAGATCACAGTGAGCTGATTAAAACAGCATACGCTGTATCCGTTATGGAGGTTTCAGACACAGGTGAAGAAGCGAACAGCAACATTCAGATACGATATTGTTATTCCAAAAATCAATGGAAATTATTCACTATAAGAAGTATCATGTCACAGATGGATGATAACTCATATCTTGTTGATAGCCAGTATCGGGTCATAACTCTCCACTCCAGCATAGCGTTAGGCCTAGTCGCAGGCCAGAAACATCGTTGCGACGTGAACATATACCGGGTATTGGGCTCCTTCACGAAGTTGCATTAAATGCAGGTTTTTGCAGGAGTTGATTTCATGAAATTACAGAACTTTTATACACAATATATTTGGATGATCAGCCTATCCATGACACCGGTTCGCTCGCTAAGGCCGAATCCCGGCGCCATGGACCGGTGAAAATTTACATGCTCCTCTTACCAGAGCTTACATTCAAGAGAGAGAAAAACACCACATCCAATTTCGCGCCTGCCCGAGCCAGCCAATGAGCGCTCGCGAAAAAGACGCTACGAACCTTCCGGCATGTTCTAGAACATTTCCTCCCCTTCTGAAAGCGCGGGAAGATACAAAATAATTTAGCAAACATGGCTGACCGCTGAATTTAAGACTACAGTTAAATAAAAAAAGGTATTTTTGGACTTATGATTTTTTGAAGATAAAACAATTAAATTTTAAGCTATTTCTATGAGCGATGGCTCAAATTAAAGGAAATAAAATAAGCTATCTAATTAAAATAAAGTTGCAAGGAAATAAAATTTAGAAAAGTATTTAAAATTGAAAAATCGGAAATTTAGAAAAATATTTGAAAATGCCAAAACGGAATGAAATTAATTTTGGAAAAAACGGACTTTTAAACATTTTAAATAGAGAAAAATAATTAAATAAAAGAAACTGAAATATTTTCCGGAGGATTTGGTAAAAAATAATAAATTTCAAAAGTGTTAAAATTTTCAATTTTAACAGTGAGGATATCTCAAATCATGTAAATCTACCAGAACAAGTTAAAAAGAAACTATTGAAATCATAAAAATTTTCAAGTAAAAAAAATGACTGTTTGTTACCTTATGAAGATGAAATTTAGAAATTCTATTCAAAAATTCATCAACCATGAAAATTCATTGTAGATAAATTGGAGTATAAGGTTGACATTTCATGCCAACTATGTGAAAAGTGACAGAGCTGGGAATTGAACCTGGGCCCTCCGCTTAATGTGCATGCACTTTTCACATAGTTGGTATAAAATATTAACCTTACACTCAAATCTATCTAAAATGATATTGAAATTGTTTATGAAGTATACTTATTTGAAAATAAATTACCTCGAAAGGTTTTGTGGATACAGCAGGCCTTGGAACATTGTGTAAAGGAGACTATAAATAAAATTGTGATTAGAAAAAACAAATTAAGCAAAGTGTAAACTTATTAAAGTTCATAATATAATGCCAACATTTACAATTGGATATTAAAAATAAAAATATGATACAAAACATACAGAAGTTGATTATATTCAAAGCATATTGTTTTATTGTTGATTGAAGTTATAGTTTTCAGTATAAAGATTAAAGATTACCTAATATATATATATATATATATTTAACAAATTATAATAAAAAAACATTACAAAATCTTGTGAAATAGTTTAAAAAATTATAATACTTTTCTTATTTTTATTTTATTTAATTTATTGAAAGGTTTTTTTTTTTTTTTTTTTTTTTGGGGGGGGGGAGGAGGGGGGCTTGGAGAACAACAAAAAAATTTGACTTTACAACATTTGACAAATATTCTTTATTATTATATAATACTTAAATTATGAAAATAAAATGAGGTAGCTACCACAGGATTAAAATTAATATTACAGAAAACCACTATTTTTTAAAAACGTATACACTTTGTCATAATGCTGTTTGTAATATCACAAGCTTTTATTTAGATGCAATAAATTCATTCCCCTGAAATTTGCATGAAAGATCGAGATGAAACTAGATTCGTCGAAATAATATGTTTACTTCAAATACAATGATAATACTGATTCATTTTATATTTTGTGTGATCGCCACACATTATCACATATCAAGAAATCTGACATCTTGGATCAAGAGTTAGCTTCTGTTTAGATGATAAGGTGCTTGTAATGTATCTCTTCATCGTACAATGAAACTGGAGAAATTTTCTTTATGCTATAACACAGATATCAGTTACACACAAAAATCATAGAAAGGCAAATGGCACACACTGCTTAGAAAACATATCATCCTCATCATATTTCAAAAGCATTTTCAAATGTCTAATTGCAGGCATGAGAGTGCAGAAAATTAAAAAAAGAGGAAACACACATGTTCATAAAATTAATTTTAAAAGAAAAATAACGTGCGCGGGGAAATCTATACAAATGTACGTTTATAAAATTTATTTCAAATGAAAAATAATGCTCACAGGAAAAAAAACATACGAAATATTTTAAAAGTGACAAATTAAACTAAAAGAATAATGCACATCAACACAATAAAACATATGTTAAAAAAAAAAAAAAAAAAAAAGTTAGCTAGCAATCAACATTTAATAACATTGACTGGTGGTGGAAAATGGGAAAGAAGGGGGGGGGGGCAAAAAGTAGTTCATGAGAGAAATATTAAACAATTCTACTTCTTTATGGGTTCTAGAATATCATAAAGTAAGTTTAAAATAAATATTGTGGATGGATAAATATCCAAAACTAAAATGCTTCCCGCAAAATGTTTAAACGGCAATAGTTAGGGATGAAAAAGGGGGGGGGGGGCAAAAAAATTACATGAGTGAGAAATATTGAATAATTCTGTTCTTTTATATGTTATAGAATCTGATAAAGCATGTTTAAAATGAATATTGACATTCATATATTGGATGGAAAAAGATTGAGAATCTAAATATTTTCGTGGAGCGTTTGAACACTGATCGCTATTGGAGTTTGATTTTAACAAAATAAAAAACCGCGGAATTAACGAAAATCGCAAAAAAAAAAAAAACAAAAAAAAAAAAAAAAACGGAAAATCGCGGATCCGCGGAAAATTCTCATGCCTGTAATTGCAATCTTTTTAAATCTGTTAAATCTCTTACATCCAGACACTTATTACGACAGTAAACTGTATATTTGCAAATTAATTAATCTGCTCATCACATTACTCAAATAAATTTTCAGCATAAAAAGGAATAAATTTTAGCGGTAGGACCATTGTGGAGAGCTTCTATACACACTTCTTCACAGAATCCAGATTTCTCTCAGATTTTCAGTCAGAATCAATTCTCATTTGATGGAATAGGAGTATTCTTGCTCACGGACCTGGACAGGGTTCCCACTCTTAAAACAGAAAAAAATTCAAGGACTTTTCAAGTACTTTTCAAGGCCTATTTGAAAATTTTCAAGGACTAGGGGGAAATCGCAGTAGTAACTACTTTTATCAGTAATATATATATATTTTTAAATATTTAGAATAACTTTGCCTGTTTTCACAATACATTTTTGGTGGATTGACCAAATTAACTTTTACAAGAGTCAAAAAACGATTAGTTCAAGATTTGGAATGATTATGATTATTCCAAACATGAGAGGTTTGAGTCCTGGTCTAGTCACTTTCTGCTTAAAATTAATGACCAGTCTATCAAACAGGTATAATATTGGCCAAAAAAAAAAAAGTTGAAACTATATGCAAAAACAAGACAATGAAATAAGAATTTTGTGACAAAATCATTATATTAGACAATGGCGTGCGCATGTGGAGATGGTTTAGCCTTGACAGAATTCGCGCTAAGCCCGTCTACTGGAGTGGAAAATTCAAGGATTTTCAAGGACTTTGCACAAAATTCAAGTACTTTCAAGGGCCCTTGAAAAAGAAAATGAAATTCAAATACTTCTTAAGAACTTTCAAGGTCCGTGGGATCCCTGCTGGAAAAGACGCTAGCCTCATTTACCAATGGCAAAAATGATCGTCTCCAAAAATTCGGGAAGGAAGCACTTTTCCCCTTCTTAGAGGTAGAGGGAAAGTCAAAACAAATCATGGAGAAAATGACTGCCAGAGAAATTTGGTAATTACTTACTTAAGAAAAGTAGTTTTTGAGAGTTTCATTTTTTGAAGATAAAAACAGAAAAATTAAATATTTTGAGATGAGATATATATAAAATTTAATGAATTCTGAAGGGCTTTTAACTGAAAATAAAGTTGAATTGATTTGATACAATTAGAATAAAATATTATTATGAAATGTCAAACAGCCATTTGAGAAAATCAATAAAATCAATATCTGATTTATTTATTCTCGTTAAATGTTAACTTAATAAAATTTAAGTGATTTAATATTTTGACATATTTATCATACAAAAATTATATTTTAATAATCACTTTTTGTCCAAAATAAGTTTTTGTGGATTTTAAGTAAAAATTTCGTTTTCTTCGGAATTTTAAAAATTTCAATTTTGAGTAAGAGGAGTGGCCATCTCCACTCAAAAACTTTATATGAAGAATAAATTTTTTAGCATAATCTTGTGTAAAAACTTCGTTATTTCTATGTTTCTTAGTATAAAGAAAGTTAAGTAGTGTCAAAAAAAAAAAAAAAGAAAAAAAAAAAGAAAGAAAGAAAAAGTAACGAAAACATTAAAAAATATAGTCAAGTAAAATCAAGTATAGATCCCCCCCCCCCACCTAAATTGTTTAGTAAAAAGAATATTATAGTTTTTTTTTTTTTTTTATAAAAATGTAGTAAAATAATACGAAAAACTAATTAAATCATGAATATAGATTATAAAAGCACTTTCTTAACTGCCTTTAGAACCTTTGTGATTGGTAGGATAATCTGTAACAATAACTAATTTATTGTGTTATATCCAGTAACTGACAACCAGAAATTTTTATCATTATTTTAAATCATATAGATTTTTGTGTATTTTTATCATGAAGAATTCAAGATATGGTAGAATGAAGAATTCAAGATATGGTAGAATGAAGAATTCAAGATATGGTGAAAGTATATGTTTCTAACAAGTTTACAATTCAGATCTAGGCATACAATAAATTATAGTTTTAAAAAATTAAAGAACACGCTTTTATAGAAATGTGAACTAAAAAGCACAAAATATCTAGCTTAGTATTAAAATGCAGGGTAAGAGAAAATCGTGTGAGTGACACACCATAATATTTACATACATTTAAATCTTTAATTAAAATAACTTAGAATTAAACAAAAACCATTTTTAAAAAATCTCCCCTGACTGGGATCGAACACTGGACCTTTAGGTTCGTAGCGTGGTGCCTTACCTCAATGCCACATCGTTCATGCAGGGAAAGTATTTTTTTACAATATAAATTTTTTGTTTGCTCCCAGAGCAGTTACAAACAAATATACATACAAACATACATACATACAGGTTAAGCTAATAAAAGCGTGTTAAAAAAAAAAAAAAAAATCAAAGGTATAAGTTTATTTATTTATAAAGAAAGTAATACATAGCTCACTGTTCTATTTTTTTGTTATGCATACAATTGTGTTTTCAATATCATATTTTTAATATCTTACTGTTTTGTGTATAAAATTTATGGTTGAAACAAAACATATAGTTAAGTTTTTGTAAATATCACTAACTGAAAATTAAAATAATAATAACAATAAAAAATAAAAAAAAATAAAAAAAAATCAGAAACAATATTAGTTTGTACAATGACAATCTACTGGGGAAATTTTTTTAACTTTAACTTTTGACTAATTTTCTTGCATTAAGAAAAAAAAAAGCGACAGCTAATTTATTGGATACTTAAAATGGGAATTACAATGGTATTAAAATAGTCTGTGAAGTACAAAAAAACTTATCTGAAAATAAATTACCTGATCAGCCATCCTGGATGGAGCAGGTCTTCGAGAATTCTGTGAGAGAGGCTATAAATAAAATCAGGTAAACAAATTAGACATAGTATGAACTAATATAAACTTACATGAATACTTTTGATATAAAGAACTAATCAAGATATGCTAAAACTATGCATGCAGATTTCTTCATTTCATTACTTTTACTTATTTATTTATTTATTATTGTTATTATTTTTAGATATAAGGAATTTTAAAGTTAATTAAAAAATATATATTTTTTAAAAATGTAAAAATTATTCTTCGCTATAATAAATTAAAGTTATTTAAAAAAAATATAGCAATTTATAATAAAAAAAATAATCATACCTTGAACAGTTTTTTTTTGTTTTTGTTTTTTGTTTTGTTTTAAATAATACAGATTTATGCATGCACACTGACTTTGTGGGTGCTTTGGGTGCTCAAACACCCACAGAAATTTTCCTGTGGGCGTGAAGCACCCATAAAATTTAAACAAGAATTGAAAGTTAGAAAGTCAGAAAATGGATAATAAAGATGATGTTTCATTATTAACTCGCAGACTTCCTCTGCTTTGCTTGTCAAGTTTAAATGAATCACTCATAAACATAAAATATGAAAAAATGTAATTTTGGAATGAAATTATACAATGAATTCAAACCAATCCAAAGTACGGATATCCACTGTTTTTTATAGTATCTTCCCTTCCAGTAATATGTGGGTTTTCAATCATAAATACCTGCAGCAGTGCTTTACTAGGGCTCACTGTGCGAGCACAGGAATAGTACAAATTTGCACATGAGCCTTGGTTGTGTTTCACGGAAAAAAGCATATGTAGGGTTGTTATAATTCATGATTTTTATTGTGTCGTTGAATTGAACATCAATATTATTTTCATGATATGTTTCGGCTAGCCTACATATGCTTTTTTTCCATGAAACTGTTGAGAATACTTGTAACTGTGATTCAATAAATGACCACGAATCAAGAACCGGAATAGATGCATAGTTGTTGTTGTTGTCGTATGCCACTCGGAAATTCCGAGCCCCGGTAGTGGAACTAATCGAATTTTTAAGGGAAGAGGGGTGCATCTTCCGTTATTTAGGAGCGCCTCATAGGGTGGAAGTACGACTTTTAGCTCCAGAAGCTGGTGAAAGATGCAGCACCAGCCAAACAACTCGAATTTTGATCCGGATCAGAGCGAGTTAAATCCATGTTCCGGTACCCCCAGAGGTATAATTTTTGATGGAAACTTGGAGGACTTTGCGACCACGATGGAATTTAACGTGCACCAGTCGCCATTAGCGTACAAGACGGTCTTCGGCCAGCTTGAGGACCGAACCCACAATCTTTCAATCACAAACTCACTGCTCTTACCAACTGGATGCACAGTGGCACCACCTATTCACAGGCGACGAAGAACCTTTAGAAGATCTGCCACTCTCCACCGAAGCCATGACTGAAGACGTTTGGGGCCCCAAGATGAAAAGCGGCTTATAAGAAACAATGGAGCAGTCAAGTAAGGTTAATTTCCCTTTAAGAATTAATTATGCTTCGTTTTTAAGTAATTAAAAAGTTATGTATTGAAATAGTTTGGCAAGTAATGAAATTAATTTAAAAATAAATTACCTGGTGATGCTTTGTGTGTGAAACAGGCTTTGATTCACAGGCCTTGATTTCTGCGAGAAGCTATAAATAAAATAGATATTAAATTAAACATAATTATGCATCATATGAACTACTATAAACTTGTTAAAAAGCCAAAGTGACATCAACATTTAAAATTGGATCCTTAAAAGAAATATAATACATTGCATATTCAAGCAATTTTTTGTTGATTATTGTTGGAGTTTATGCCAGTATAGCAACATGGCAACAACTGTTGTGCAAGTACTTTGAAAAAGTTGCTGAAATTCCAAATATAGACAACAATTACATTTCCTAAAATAAAAGGTTACTCAAACTGAATCACCAATTTCAAAATTTCCCTCTCTAAAAAATAAACAATAAAAAATGATAAATAATACATGAATGTAAAGAGAAAATATGAAAATTTTATATTGCAAACAATAGATGGTATTTGTATGTTCTTTGTGAAGCTATTTCACCAAAGCTTTTCGAGAAGCTTTTCAACAGCAAAAACAAAAGTAACGGAGGCGTCTTCAAAGCAGAAACCATTTTATATGTTGTCATTTCCACAATGTGCATCTATAATCAGCATTCAGCATGAATTTCGTAAAAAGTACTGAATCAATCCACCAATAGCTCAGAGTATGTGAAGGTGGTATCATCAATTGGAGAGCAGTAGATGTCTCCGTAAAAGGAAAAATGGAGGGACCTGATATGACCTCATGCAATTTCTCCCTTTCAGGTTTTGTAAAAAATAGAGTTTATGTGCCAAAATTATCTGCTAATTTATGTGAAGTTAAATAAAGGATTTCTGCTGTTGTGCTATCAATTACCAGTGACACCAAACAACATGTTTGGAGGGAATTTGCATGGAGTATTGACAATACATGTGTCATGTGAAATCAAATATTTCCTCTGACATTATTTTATAAATAAGATTTTACCCAATGAGAAACCTAAATTTTCTAAGAAAAAAAAAAAAAAAAAAAAAAAATCATTTAATTCATTTTTTTTTTTTTTTTTTCAGTGCATTAGATCATTTTTATTAGAGAATTATAGTGCAAGAACACAATTTAATCTAGTTAGCCATTTTGTTCTCATTTTGGAATATTATTCCATTTACATAAAATAAATAATTATTTTATTTCACAATTTATACGTACATAATATGTTCTAGAACTTTCAGTTCTTAAAAATTCAACAAACACTTTGTCAATCAATTTTATTTCCTGTCTTTCTGATTCGATTTCCAATTTTTCCATTCGTCAATTTGTATTTTGATTTCTCTTCTGAAATCCGAAAATAATTATTTAAATCTGATTAGTGGAACTCTATATATGTCACTTAGACTGATTTTCAACTTTGCATTGCTCAAGGCACCAACTCTTGACTAAAAATCTCACCTTTGGCAATTATGTCATCATTATTTTCTTTTGTTTATAGGATGTCTGTTAGTCCTCAGCTATGTTCCGATCATCTACGTAGCTGTCAATTAACTGCACCACCTTGGCCACTTTCCGTGAACGTTTTCCTCACTTAAAAAGCCAATGCCCAATGCCGGAGAGTTGATCCCCCCCCCCCCAATCCTAATTAGAATTGCCAAAAGGAGTATCACATTTCTAATAATGAGGAGGTAAAAAGGGAAACTATTAGTTTTTCTTTTGCTGTTGTAACATGCCTTATATGACTCTGTACATGGATGCATCCGATGACTGATTCCTGTATGCACTGGGTGTCAAGAATGAAAACATACAAAAAATAGTTTGATCATTCATGTATTCTATCATTTTTATGGATGTCCATTTTTTCTCTGTTATTCCAATTAGTTAATTTTATATCTAAGGAAGACTACTTGTAATATTAAAAAAAATATTTTATCTACTTTATTTATTATTTTTATTTGGTGCTCTAGAATTTTCTAAGTGAATTTTAATGAGAAGTCAAAATTAAAATTAGCGGATACGAGCAATTATTTTGCTGTGAAAAAAAAAAAATAAATAAATAAATAAATAAAATAAAAATAAACTTCTAAAATAAATCAAATAAATATG
Source organism: Salticus scenicus (assembly GCA_963930645.1). Lineage (NCBI taxonomy): Eukaryota > Metazoa > Arthropoda > Arachnida > Araneae > Salticidae > Salticus > Salticus scenicus. The sequence goes on along the minus strand of OZ005662.1, from coordinate 56,792,014 downwards.
ATTTCTAAACCAGATTCATTACTTAATTAAATTTTAAATTAGTGGTAGTACATTAGAGTATGATTCAATGAAACAGCTTGAGCTAGAAAAATCTAATAAAAGGAATAAAAGAAAAAAAAAATATTCACCAATTTGCTGGAATAATCTGACGATGAAACCATATTTGTGATACAACACTTTATTGTAACAACACACTAAATTGGAATATTAAAACTGGCCAGTTGAAAAGTATTATTAATACATAAGTGATATTTGATATTCATTCTCTTAATTGGTTGCCGGAATTTCATTATACTAAAACTTCAATTATTTGATCAACTTACATTGATACAATAAACCGTGAAATCATATGCTTAGTAACTACATTTCAATAGTTCTTAAAGTCCGGCACAGTTCGTGAAAGTCATAGAATTGATATCGTAATAAATTGTAAATGATATAAGAGAAAAATTAAAAAAAAAAAAAAAATCACAAAGACAATGCATAGATAATTTTGAAAATGGCTTACTATCATGGCCATGTAACTCGTAGAAAGCCTCACATATCAGCTTTTGCTTATTAAGCAAAAGAATGAATATGTAAATAATGTCAAATGAATATGTAAATAAACCTCCTCAGTTTTGGGAGAAAGTAATATTCTCTGATGAAAGCTAGTTTTGTATCTTTGGCATAAAAGGGAGTAAACTGGTGTGGAGAAAACAAGGTATGGCTTTTGAGAAGCAAAATCTTGTGCCTTCAGTTAAACACAGTGGATGCGGCATAATTATTTGGGGGTATATGGCAGCAAGTAGAGTAGCCCAGTTAACTTTTTTGGACTCCACATTAGATAATATGGAATATCTGAACAGTGGTGGATCCAGAACTTGACTTTTTTTTTTTTTTTGGGGGGGGGGGGCTAAGATTTTTCAAAGTGTTATTCTAGACCAATAAAAAATTTGCAATCGCAATATTCAATTGTGAATGTCAGTGTTTTTTTTTTTTTTTTTTTTTTGGGGGGGGGGGGGGTTAGCCCCCTAGCCCCGCCCCTTAAATTCGCCACTGTATCTGAATATATTAAAAGAAAATTTGAAACAGAGCATACAAGATTTAAGCTTTGAAGATGACTTTTGGTTTCAACAGAACAATGATCTAAAGCACACTGCCCACAACTTCAAAATGTGTGTTATACTTCTGAAATTGTTATTGGCATTTAAAGAATTGCCCAAGAAATACTTTAAGTAAAAATCAAACTAATGTTGTCACTATAATATGCTTTTGATCTCTCTTGAATGTTTACTGTGCATTTGTAGGCACACCTTTTCTGGCAAGTGTGTACACATATATAAACTCTAAAAATTACAAGTTTTTTTTTTTTTTTCTTTCTGGACTATCACTTACAAACTAAGATTTTTAGACAAAGAATAACATATTAAAATAAAGATTCGAAATTTCTTGCAATTCATGTGCTTACATACAATTTTTATGAAGTACAATTCTTCCACATAGAGAAATTGAAAAATTTGTCAACATTAGTAGTTTTTGGAAATGCATTTTTGAGCACAAATTACATTTTGGAGACTTTTACTTTATAACATGAAATGTAAACATTTGACTGTAAACAATGGGTGAAATGAGAGATATTGCAGCATAGCAGCAACATCTGTAAAACAATATAAATCCCAAAAGTAAAAGAGCACCAACTTAAGGCAAGGTCTAACAATATATAAACTGACAGTTTGATTTACTGGTCTGTGACATATAGAGTTTACAATATTTCGCTAATGTACACAGACACATACAAGCATGTCCAAAAACAGTCAAATTATGGTGAGAACATATCAAAACCTGTTGTAAATCTATCGGAAATGAAGGTTGAAAATTTTCAGGAATTCAATAGATTCTTTTTATGTATATAATTAAAAAATTGATTGCTTATTGTCTAATAATGATAATGAAATTATTGTCTATGATATACACAAATCTTATCTGAAAATAAATTACCTCAGAAAGTTTTCTTATGAGAGGTCTCATCGGAATATTCTGTAGGAGAGTCTGTAAAGTAAAATTGTGATTAGAGAAAACAAATTAAGCATAGGATAAACTTATTAATTATGTTTCCAATATTAAATTTCTTAGAGCTTATTATTTTAAGACACAAAATTTGTGATTAAATATAATACTTAAAAGATCTATTTTTTGTGAATATCATTAATAAAAATTAAAATACGGAACTTAAGAGGACTTCGCACACAGAAAGTTAAATATAAAAGCTTATATTTTCATTTAATATTTATAAATTTTACTATATTACGTTTGTTCAGTAAAATATATATCCAGAAAGTAATTTTAATGGTTTTTGATATATTTTTTACAGATTTGGAATCTTTAAAAATTGTGTTTTTTAGTTTGCATTTTTTTTGTTCATGAATTTATGATTTTGAAAATGAAAAGACGTATAATTTTTTTATGTTTAAAAAAATCTATCTAAAAAAAAAATAGGGTGGATTTTGAAATTTATTAACCCCTTGGGTACCAATTTATTTGAAAAAATTCTTGCATTTGAAACAGATTTAATTTGCTGATGTGTGCAGAAGTATATAAAGGCAGTAGACTTCGTGTGAGAATTCATTTATTTGTAAAGATGAAAATTCTCAAATAAATGAATTGGCAATCACCAGAATTTGTCAATTTTAAGCTTTCTCGCTGAACCGGCGATTCTGTTTATACTGACTGAAAGTTAGCTTTCCCTGCTTGTAAGTGAGTATAGTTTGTGACATCTGAATTTAATTTTGTTCTAATTTTCATGACGAATTATACTCGTCATCCGTTTTTTAAGCAAAGCAAGTGCTTGACGAAACTTAGTCATCAAATGTACCCAAGGGGTTAATTAGTTTTTGAGAAACAAATTAAAAAGTGCAGGTCTATGTAAAATTATAAAAAAGAAAAGTATGATTTTTGGTACATTTTTATTTTTAATATTTTTTCTTTTAAAGATATTGCAAAATTAATCCCTAGTTCCTTTGAAATATGCTTCAAAAACATAAAAAATAAATAAATAAATAAATAAATAAAAGTATTTTTGATAAATATCTGTAGAAGTTTTAGCAATTTGAAGTTCACGAATTCATGAAAAAATGCAAACTAAAAAAATACAATTTAAAAATTCCAAATCTGTAAAAAACATATAAAAAAAAACATTAAAATTGTCACCTGAATATATATTTTATTGAATAAACCTAATAAAGTAAAATTTATAAATATCTTCAGCAATGCCAAGTCCTTTAAGAAATTGGTTACTTAAATGACAACATATTGAAAAAACTGTCAATGGCTACTTCTGACTCATTTTTCATATGGGGAAAAAAAAAAAAGTCTGCCTATTTACTCTTTTATAATGATATAGAACTTGTTAGGTACAAAAACTTATTTGAAAATAAATTACCTGAATATGCTTCTTGGTTAAAGTAGGCTTTGGAAGATTCTTATTCGCAAAGAACTATAAATAAAATTACTGATAAATTAAACAAAATATGAACTAATATACATATATCAAGACTTATGTGGCACCAACATTTACAATTAAATCTTCTAAATAAATGCTATACGTATCATATTAAAGCATACATGGTAAGTGCACCAGTGATTGACACGTTTAGAGCAATCTCTGATGTTTTTAATGTTCTAGTCATCAGAAAATATTTTTAGAATTTTTAAGTTAATACATATGGCATGAAAGACATTCAGAACCACATATATGTTAAAATATATACATTTGATAACAATTAACTTTCTTTTTATGAATTTTTATTTGACACCCACTCGATGTTCCAGTAATTGACACTGCCAGTTTTCCCTTTTATTAGTAATTGGCACCCTATGTTCCAGTGTTTGACACTGCTAGTTATTCATTTTACCAGTTATTAGCATCCTATGCTCCAGTGTTTGACATAAAATGTTAAAATTCTTATATGTAAAATATATTATTTTACTATTTTTCTTATTTATTAATTATTTCGGGATAGATGTCAATTACTGGAGCATGCCAATCACTGGAGCACCTACCCTACATACATATATATATTTGAGTAATATTCTATAGTATAAAAATGTCAAATATAATCTAATAATAATAATGATAGTTAAACTACTGTTTTTAATTGTATATTTTTTAATATAAAGAAGCTTGGTAGACCTGTGTTTATAAGAGAATATCTTCAAATTCATTGCTGGTGCCCACCAAGCTGCCTTTAGGAATCGTTGAATGACAGGGCAATATGTGACAGTATTTCATTCACTGAACTGAATTTAGTAAATTACAGTCAGAAATTTGTATTGCTCCCATTATTTCAAGTTATACAGATTTATGCCTATTTTTAACACAAGTACAGTAAAGCCCCGTTTATAAGTCTCTCGTTTATACATCTTTTACATTTATACATCCTTTTAGTGAAATCCTGATTCATTCCTATTCCTTTTAATGCAAAAATTCTTTGTTTACATGCCACTAATATTGGTTATACATCTTTTCCACTTATCTAAAATTCACAAAGTTTCTCGACCTGCCATTATTTTCCATTCTAAATTAGACAGATTTTTCCTAAAAAGCATCTTAAATGGAGGAGCACAGGAAAGAACAAAGAATCAACTGAATTCACAGTAGCATTTTTAATACTCCTTCTTAATACTCCTTCCCTTTAATACTCCTCCCTTTTTAATACACAAGCAGCCAATCAGATGAATATTAAACATTTTTAATGTTATTAAATAACTATCTGTACGGATATAAATTGTATGCTTATTATTAAAGATTTGCAATACATATAATTAATATTCAAAATGTGTTCATATACAGTAGTGGCACCAGAAATTCCCCGATGGAGGGGCACTACATAAAGAGAGTTTATCATATGTATTTATCAAAACTGCAATAGTGTTAATAATATTACTGTTAATATTTGTACCATTCTATTTGTTAGTACTCCTCATGGTTTTGGAGATCACCGTGTCACATACACACATACACAGACAGACAGATACACAGACCAACTGCTAAAAACATGATTTTCGGGTTCAGGGGACCTTAAAACATATAACAAAAATTCAATTTTGAAAATTTGACCCCAAAACAATACTTTCTCTGCTTTATGGATAAGAGAAAGTAAGAAGAAAAAACGTAATTTTGTTAAACTAATTAACCAGAGAAAAAGGCAATTGTTTTTATTATGAAAATATATTTGGCTTCCTTGATGTCTGAAATTTAAATATAATACAAAAAGTTTTGCACTGCATAATTTACTGAAAAATCTTATTATTATTATTATTATTATAATGACAAATGCACAAATGATTTTTTCTTTCTTTTTTAAACCATATTTCTCAATTTTATTAAAATTTTGAAATAAGTGATTATAATTATAATTTTAGTTTGAGTGCAAGTCTGAACCACTGTTAAGTGCCATTCAATTCTGTTGAACCATTTTTATGTGATACCCATACAAAAAAAATATTCTTCCAGATATAGATCCCCTGTGAACACACAGAAAACATTCTGAGAGCAGTTTGGGTTCTCTTGAAATCTGAATCTCCAAAATATTGTAAAAAAATTGGATTTTATGTTATTTAGTGACACAAAACTTATTGCTCATATTTCTAAATGTAATCAAAATTTTAAAGTGCTTGATAGTTATAATTTTAAGTTGAATACATGCCTGAAGCACTGCCATGTCATTCTATTCTGTCAAGATAATTTTACATGATAAGACAAGAAAAGTGTTATAGGCATACCCCCACCTTGTGATATATATATGTATACATATTTATTCATGCTGGAGGCATTTTTTTACGTTTTTGATAGCTGAAATGTAAAGATATATTGGAATTTTTTTTATCCTGAGTGATTTACAGAAAAAAGTCCTGTTTTATTAATATAGATATTAAAAGAAATGATTACTAATATTTATATTCTAATAATATTCAATAATTTTGTGTTTTAATCACCACCATATTTATTGCAAGCAGAAATTAGTTTAACAATGAACTATTATTTTTTAAATAACTTATTACTTAAAAGTCTTAAATCATTTAATATACATACATATATTACTTGTTTATTTATTCATTCATTCATTCATTCATTCATTCATTTTTGTATTGACTGGATGCCCCTTGCTTGATGTTATTGTAATAAACATGACGGTAGTTGAAGCAGTAAAATACCAAATATTCTAAGAAGTAAATTTCAAAATAAATTACCTCAGCAGGATCAGCAGGATAGAATGATGAAAGGTATTGCTTAGCTAAACTTAACTTCAGTGAGGGAGACTAAAAAAAAAAAATCACCATTTAATTACAACAAATTAAACATAATAGAAAGTAACACAAACATGTTAAATCGCACAATGTATTACTAACATTTATATTTTGTTCTTAAAAATAAATATGATATATGACAACTTGAAAAGTAGTAATTAACGTTTAAAGATATATTTTTTGTCAAAAGAATCTGAAAAATTATCCAATAAAAACACTGTAGCACAACAAAGGAGTAATCTGTGGCAGATCATTAACAAAAAAAAAAAAAAAAAAAAAATCGTACATCCTGCTTCATTAAAGACTTATTTTTGTAACTTACTTTCTATGTCATTAACCTCCTGTCGAATCTGGGTTAAAAATGGAAAAAGGAGAAAATAAATTAAAAATATCAGACCTATCGTTACAAATTCGTTACCAAATAAAAGGGGTGCTTTTTCTGAATCCAGGGCTGCAAACAGTTTTTAGACACGACAATTAGATTTTTAAAAAAATAATTAAAGTATGAAATTAGGTGGCAACGGAAAAATAGGAAAATAAATAAAAATATCAGTCCTATCGTTACAAATTCAGTACCAAATGAAAGGGGTGATTTTTCTGAATCTTGGGGTGTAAACAGTTTTTCGACATGACAATTAGATTTTTTAAAATGAAATAAAGTATGAAATTTACGTGGCAACAAAAAAGTTACATTTTTATTGGGAATTTCAAACACACGTGACTAATAGACAATGTAAGAATAATTTATGATTATTATTTATTTTATTTTAGCTTACATTCTCTGTCAAACTTTCTGCCGAATCCAGGTTAAAAACAGGAAAATATATTAGAAATATCAGTCCTACCATTAAAACTTTGATACCTAAAGGGGCGATTTTTTTTTAATCCAGGGGTGGAAACAGTTTTTCAATATGACAATTAGATGGCAACACTTCCTTTTAATCTTTTCATAAATTGTAGTGCGAATCACACAAATAGAAAAGGTCTTTAACTTAAAAGTTTATTTTTATATTTTATTTTTTATTTTTAAAAACAAAAAATTTCAAAAACTGAAAAAAAATAAAAATAAATAAATAAATAAAATAAAATAAAAAACTTTGTAACAGATTGTAATGAAGAATTAATCTAGTCTTGCATACAGATTTCTTTTTAGTTAAAATCAATTAACTTAAAAACAAAAGTATTTAAAAATTCAGAGTCGATTCTCAAAAAACTGTCTATAGAAAAGTTAACAATGGCAGGGCAATATGCAGCAGCAGTAATTAATTTATTGCACTGTATTCAGTAATTCTGGACAAGAAATTTGTGCTATTTTATAGTTTTTTCTAGTTATTAGGGATGAGATTAGCAAAAAGGCAAAAAAGCTGAGACTACATTCAAAGGCAAGATATTGAATTAAAATACAGTCGAACCTCGTTAACGTGAACACGCTTAATATGAAATACTTGTTTCCACAATCCCCGTCAAAAAGAAGATTAGTTTAGTTATATGAAGATTAGTTACTGGTAGCATGAACTATTGATAACATGAATGCATTTTATATTCCCCTTGAGATTCACTTTAACGAGGTTCGACTCTACTAGAATTTTGATATCAAAATATATTATGTTATAGTAATAAATATATTTTATAATCTTAATTTATAATAATATTATAGTTTTAAAAAATTAAATAACACGCTTTTATAGAAATGTGAACTAAAAAGCACAAAATATCTATCTTAGTATTAAAATGCAGGGTAAGAGAAAATCGTGTGAGTGACACACCATAATATTTACATACATTTAAATCTTTAATTAAAATAATTTAGAATTAAACAAAAACCATTTTTAAAAAATCTCCCTTGACTGGTTTCGAACGCTTGACCTTTAGGTTCGTAGCGCGGAGCTTTACCTCACAGCCACAGCATTCACGTAGGGAAAGTCTTTTTTTACAATATAGATTTTTTGTTTGCTCCCAGAGCAGTTACAAGCATACAAACATACATACAGGTGAAGCTAATAAAAGCGTGTTAAAAAAAAAGAACAAATGATTATGGTTTAGTAGTCAATCAAGTTTATTTGACTAGCTGATGTAACAAATTCACATCAGAAAGACAAAAAAAGCTACGAAAACTGTAAAACTAAATCTATAAAAAAGCTAAAATCAGCTGAAAAATCTCATCCCTGAGTCCTACATATTTAATTTTCATGTTTTATAAAAATTTCATTTTTTTTTTTTTTTTTTTTTTAAACTTTTCTTTTTTTTTCAAAAATCCCCAATTTTAAAATTCAAATAAAGGTATGTAAAGGATAGTGAATTTGCTAGCATTAATGTCTGCTGGATGTGGATATACAATATCTGGCAAAATCCATGTCTGTTTCATCACTATTCTTAAATGATTAAATTGCACATATTACAAATAAAAACATCCAAGTTTGTTTTTTGTTTGTTTGTGTGTGTGTGAGAGAGAGAGTATGTGCCCTTTAGTGTATATCTTCCACATAAACTCACTAATCAGCTCTGGTCAGCTAAAGAACAAAAAAGATCAAATGAATAAGTTCACTCAATTGTAGGCAGATTAGGTATAGAACTAACACAAGGTATGAAATAAGCTCATTGTTCTATTTTATGTCATCCATACAATTATATGAAGCCAAAATTTAATTTCTAAACTTTATTGTTTTGCAACATAAAAATCTGTCATCATAATAAAACGCAAAATGATGTGTTTTTCCTAAGCATCGTTAACTGAAATATATGTCATTAATTTTAAGCTATTTATGCTGCTACACAGCCAATATTAATTTTTTGCCTTACTTTTTATTATTTTATGCCGTGAAATATGTGATAATAAAATGTAAGAAATGGCTTTTTGTGGAAATCATAAACTTTTAAGTAAGAAGAAATTGGCAATTCAGATAACAATCTAGACAAAAACTATTAAGGCTATAACATCAGTAAGATTCTTTGTTCCATCTAATGGGGTTTTCGTTGCTTTGTTTTAATATCTCATTCAAAAATGAAGTTTTTTGAATATTACTCTTTGAATATGTCATCTTTTAGTTTAGTTAGCAATTTTTTGAAATAATAAATATTTAAAAAAACAAAAACTATTTTATTTACGAGACAAAACTTAAGATAAAATACATTGAAAAATAAAATATACATATAAAAAAAATTAAAATCTAGACATTTCAAAACCCGTCTGGGTTTCCTCATCAGTATCAATTACAACATAATATGTAAGCATTACATGAATACCCAAGGAATTTAAAGAAGTACCGAATATTGAGGAGCCAGTGCGCATGCTTTATTGATAGTGTGGAGATGCCTGGCAATGTGCCAGCGCTCAAGGAAAATACGTGATTTATAATTATCAAAACCAGAATTTAGAACTTTTATATTATCAAAGTCAGGAAAATGATCGGTTTCTATTTAATGGATTACAATTTTAGAATTTTGGTTTGTGTTCCTGTAGTCTAATTTTTGCTTTATGGCCAGTTTCACCTATATAAACATATTTACAATTTTTACAAGGAATTAAATATATTACGCTAGTTAGATCCAGAGAAGGGGTTTAAAGTTAAAAAGAATGTTTTTCAATTGTTTAATCAGCCAGAAAGCAGTATAAATATTAAGTGGTTTAAGTAATTTAGAAATAAATTCTGAAGGAAAACCAAAATATGGCAAAGAAATATAATTGTTCTTATTAATTAGTGAATTTTTTATTTGCATTGGAGGTGAGGGGGAAATTGCAGGAAGAAACGAAGGATAGATTTTAATTATTTTTATATGTATATTTTATTTCTAAATGTATTTTAACTAAAGTTTTGTCTCGTAAAAATAGTTTTTGTTTTTAATATATATATAATTGAGACGGTTTGATGTTTGGGTATGTTAAAAATAATAAATATTTTGTTTAGAGATTGAAATTTAGAGTGCTTAATTTACTTAAGGAAATAAAATGTTTAAATTATCTTCTTCAAAAAAAATGTTCACTAAGCAAAAAAGATGACATATTTAAAGAGTAAAAAAAAAAAAAAAAAAAAAAATCGAAAAACTTCATTTTTGAATGAGGTATCCTTATAAAACGAAGCAATAAAAAAAATTGAGTGCTAAATTTACTTAAGGAAATAAAATGTTTAAATTATCTTCTTCAAAAAAATGTTCACTAAGCAAAAAAGATGACATATTTAAAGAGTAAAAAAAAAAAAAAATCGAAAAACTTCATTTTTGAATGAGGTATCCTTATAAAACGAAGCAATAAAAAAACTATAGGATATTGTCATATGAAATAAGTGACAGGTAATTTATGACATAGTATCGAATGATTTTAAGAAGACATAAAATTTATGTGACAGTAAATTACCTGATTAGATGTGCTGGAGTCAAGTTCCAACATAACACCCAACAGACATCTGTCACTCTGACTCTGTAAGTACAATTTTTATTAAAGTAAACAAGTTAAGCATAATAAGAAACATCTTGTGGTGGAAACCACAAAACTTTCTTCTACATTATCCCATATAAATTCCCACAGTGCATTTTCATGTGATTATCATCAGAGAAAAGTATAATATTAAATTTCCAAAGAAAATCAATTTCATGCTATACAGAAGATATCTTAGAAAATGCTCATTTTTTCTGTTTATTTCATTTTATTTTTTGGGTGGGGGCAGAGGTTAAGAGGCCTCTCCACTTATCGTCCCCAGAAGCCAGAGCCAATGTTATTCTATGGAGAATTTCGCCCCATTATAACTTATTAACTAATAAATAGTTTTAAATTCCATTTTCACATTCAGAAACTTCACAACTATTAAACAATTTATCGCATTCAAAAAATTATTAAAATAATTTTTTTTAAAAATTATTTTGAGGTTGCAAAATGCGAATTTTCACAATGTGAAATGTCTCATTTTTGAGCTTAAAAATGAAATCTTAAAAATAAAAAAAATCCATTTTTAGAAAGCGATAAATTGTTTAATAGTTGTGAATTTTCGGAAAGTCAAAATGGAATTTGTTGTTGTTTTTGTTGCTTATCTTCCTTGTCTGACGGAGTCAGACAAGATCTACGAGTTCGTTGACTGTTAGGAAGTCAAAGACCAGAAGAGGATTGGTAAAAAGATCCTCCTTAGAGAGTCCCATGCATTCCAAAAGGTGCTCAGGAGAAGCCTGGTGATTTTGGCACTTGGTGCAGGTAACGAAGGTTTTCCTGCCCTCGTTGAAAGTGAGACACTTGATGTGACCGCTAGCGAGTCTTGAGAGTGCAGTTCGGGTACGTCTGTCACACGGGAGGTCAAGGGACAAACCCGGTTTTGAGCCCTTGTACCAATAATGGATGGGGGGGAGTTTTCCACTCCTCCGAAATTTTTGAATTTTACCGGGAGTATAACTCCAGAAAAGTAAGTGCGGAGGAGGGAGTTGAAGAAATCATGCAACCCTCCTTAGCAAGATTATCAGCCATTTCATTCCCATGGAGATTCACGTGTGAAGGTATCCATTGCAAATAACTGAAAGGGCTATTCCTCTTTAATCTTCGATGATTACTCCAGCTGTTAAGGTACGTGGAGGTCTTGTTGCAGAGGCCGTAACTAGAGAGTTTATTATAGTACTTAACAAGACCAGCTTGTCTTCTAGTATGGAGCGGCTGTAAGTCAGCCTCAAAAAGAACGATTTCAGAAGGACAGCTGTGTCTCAAACCAGTGATAATCCGAGCAGCACTTAATTGAACTTGTTCTAACTTCTTAAGGTTAGTTTTGGATGCACAACAATAAACCAGGAAACCATACTCAAGTATAGGCCTAATGAAAGTCATATATGTTGTTCTAAGGGTTGTTGCGTCGGCTCCCCAGTCTCTACCCGCAATATATTTAAGAATATTAAGACGTTTTTTTCTACTTTTCAATACAATGTGTTCGATATGCCTGTTACTAGTGCACTCTTGGTCCAGAATAAATCCCAGATATTTGGGATGCTTCTCGTAAGTGAGACTCTGTCCCTCCAACTTCAGTTGTGGTTGATAATTATATAAATGCTTATTGGTTGTGAAGAAGGTGGCAATTGATTTGCGAGGATTAAAACTGATTTTATGTTCCTTGGCAAAGTTGGATACAGCTACAAGAGAAAGTATAATTAAGTCTCAATTCAATATCATTAATATTATTTCCCGAGCACCACAGTACAATGCCGTCTGCAAACAGTCCCATCCTAACTCTGGTAGAAGTCAGTTTTTCAATACCAGATATAAACATGGTGAAAAGAGTAGGGCTAAGCACTGAACCCTGAGGAACACCTTAGCTGAGCTTAAATGGTCCTGAAAGAGACTTGTTAACGGCCCTCTTCACTCACCGCCGCCGGAAGCCCGAGCCAATGTTATTCAATGGGGAAATTTTCTTTACAAATAACTTATTAACTATTACATATTTTTAAATTCTGTTTTCACATTCAGAAAATTCCCAATTGTTAAATTGACGGACCTTTTTTAAAAATGTAATTTTTCAATTTTTAATATTTTATTTCGAAATTGCAAAATGAAAAAATTTCACATATTGAAAATTCGTATTTTGCAGCTTCAAAATAAAATATAAAAAATTTAAAAAATAATATTTTAGAAAAGGTGCGTCAATTTAACAGCTGGGAACTTTCAGAATGTGAAAACAGAATTTAAAAATATGTATTAGTTAATAAGTTATTTGTAAAGAAAAATTTCCCATTGAATAACATTAGTTTCGGCTTCCGGCGGCGGTGAGTGAAGAGGGCCCTTAACCTTCACCTTGATAGATCTGTGTTGTAGAAAGTCTGAGATCCATGTTAAAGCATTGTCACAGATTTTGAAATAATCGTGAAGTTTGATAATCAGTTTATCCTTCCAAACTCTATCGAAGGTCTTTGTGAGGTCCAGGAAAGCGGCCACGGTGTGGTGAGTGGGTTTGAGATTCTGAATTTAAAAATATGTATTAGTTAATGAATTATAATGGGGCAAAATTTCCCATAGAATAACATTGGCTTCGGATTTCGGCGATGATAGGTAGAGAGACCCCTTAAGTTTAAAAAAAAAAAATCTGATGCGGACACCACATGACTTCCATATACACCCATTGGAACATACATATTGTTATGAAAACATTGACATTTTTGTGTGAGGTAACTGATTAGTAAATAAACAGACAAGTTCCAGTCCACAAACATTTCTGATTTCAAGCAAAATAAATAAATAAATAAAAATAAAAAAAACTCCTTCAACCACAAAAGTTATGATAATAGGATTATATACACTGGCAAGACAAATATAGCAGTTTTTCAGAAATGGTACTCCACAGTTTATCAGAGAATCTCTGATTGGCAAATGCACAGGTTAAGAGTTCAATGAAAATCATTCTAGTATAGATGGCGTACTTTTGATCTCTTTGCCGAAAATCAGTGACAAGAAAAGATACATTTTACCAAAACAATTAACTCAGTTAAAATTGACAAAAGGGTTTGCTAATTCTGGCTATCCTGAAACAATATTTACTGCCAGATTTGATCACTGATCTCATCAAGCCACCAAATTTGTGAGAAATGCAGATTTTGGTCTTGGCATCAATTTTGGTTATTTACCATTGAATTTGGCAACTTGGCGACCAAGTTTGGCAAAAACTTGTTGTTTAGGGTTGTTAATATTTGGAAGTGCTAACTTCAATACGAACAAAGTACTAGAATTTTCTAAAAAGATTCATTGGTTTATAGAATATTAACTAAAGTCTTCGAAAGTTCAATAACAGATTAACAAGATTGTAAAAGAAGAAGAATGATTATTGATGACTGTAGACTAGAACTTGCCTATATCTTTACATGCTACTTTCTATACAGAAACAGATGGAATATTTTTATTTCTATGAAGGTGGACTTAATGTAAAATTAGGCATTAAAATGTGGAAAAAAGTGGTAGTTCAGGATTACCAAAAATTTGGAAAATCTAACGTCAACAGGACTTGATTTCTGGAATTTTCAGAACAATTCACTGGTTTTTAACACAGAATTATCTTGAAAATTCTATAAACCACACTGACAATACTCTCCATGAATTCAAATTCCAATCAGACTTCGAAATTTATAGTTGCTTCTGAATTAGCAAAATTTCTGCTCTGTAGTGTATTTAATTATATTTATTTGATTTTTATAATGAGAATGACTATTTTATTGGGTTGCTGCAAGAATATTCATTGATTATTGATTTTTGTGGCACAAAAAAGAGTGTTTTTCATCAACTAGAACCAGATTATGTCTTAAAGAATTATTTTCTGCATGCAAAAATGTCAACTTTCATAAAAATATCATTAAGGTCTCTTTACACAATGAATATTCATTAAATAAAATGCATTCGCTGACTAGAACCTGCTTGTGTCTTTAAGAATTACTTTTTACACTCAAAAATGTCGACAACTTTCATAACAATATAATTACTCTATCGCTGAAAATTCCTTAAGTAAAGAGCATTTGTCGACTAGAACTTATTTATGTCTTTAAGAATTACTTTCTACATGCAAAAATGCCGATAACTTTCATAACAATATCATTACAGGCTCTATCTATGGCTGAAAGTTCACAAAATAAAGTGCATTCGTCGACTAGAACCTGCTTATGCATACCTGCCAACATTGTGAACAACTTTTCAGGAGAAATATTTGTAAATTTCAGGAGTTTTGAGGCACATATCAGGAGTTAAATGTAAAATAAAAAAAGTAACGAAAAAATGTACTAAATTATGTTTAAAATTGAATTATTTATAAATCCCAATTACACAATCATAACTAACAGTTAATATTACACCACACAATAAAGTAATTTTCAATTATAATTAATTAAAATAAAAAATTAAATATTCTCACCAGTTCCATCATTCTCAAGTTTGCTTAAAGAAAGAAGTGCAGAAAAAATTTCAGAAGAGGATTCATCAAAAAATGTTATAACAATACGAAATAATTTATCATCCACCACAGAATTACTTCCATCTGTGGCTAGAGTAAAATTTTTTTCCCTGATAAGAGAAAACAACTGCTCCTGGGTTGATTTAGCAAAAGATTTTACAATTTCTGTCGTTTTGGTACGGCCAGAACAATATTTTTTTGCTATACTTGAATCTGGAAGCATTTACTGAAATAGGAGACTAGCATGGTCAGCAGAAGCCATAGGTAAGTTATGCTCTACTAAAAATTTAGCAAAAAGTGCTTCTGCTTTTGTAACCTTTAAGTTATCTTTTAGAACTAGCATTTTATTGATATTTTGATTTGATTCTCTAATTGCGGCGTTTTCCCGATGACGTGGTCCTTCAACATGGTGCAAACAATCCGTACGGCCACCATGTGCTACAGAGAAATCACAATTACACACCTGACAGAAAATGTGACGGGCCGATTTCGTTGATCTTGTTAAAACAGGCCACCGTTGAAAATATTCCTTTCGATAAACTTGCACATGTTTTTTTTTACTAGACATCACTGTAAGTGTAATATTTACTTCAGATATGTAAGTGTAATATTTACTACAGAAACTAATAATACATCGCCAGTAAAAACGGAAGCACAAATCAAATTAATATTACGTTGCCGGCGAAAACAAAAGTACGAACAACACAAACAATAACAATAAGAAAGGACCCAAAAGCGATACACTACGCAGTCAATTGTCACACAGAAATAGCCAACGCTGATTGAATTTCTTCCCAATAGTCTCGCAAACAGAGCGGAAACCACGCCTACGAAAAAACGCCGATTGGTTTCTTCTTTCTAGCCTCGTAAACAGAGCAAATGCCACGCCCTTAAGGAACCACTGATTGGTTTATTTCTTCTAGTCTCATACACAGGATAAGGGCTACGCCTGCAGCAGAGTCTAAATCACTGGTTTTGAGATTAGATAAGGAGATTCTGAAAAATATCCGGAGTAAAACGGCACTTTTGCGGAACACGCGGAGTTAAGCGATATTTCAGGAGAAACTCCGGAAGAAACGGAGTACTTGGCAGCTATGCTTATGTCTTTAAGAATTACTTTCTACATGCAAAAATGTCGACAACTTTCATAACAATATCATTATGGGCTCTCTCATTAGTTTCTTTTGAAATCGCTATGATGGTAGGTCATATATAACGGCCAAAATCTCTGTATTTTTGGTCATTATGAATATAATTTTCGCAGTTATCTCTAAAACAGAAAGTCACACGAAGACTAAAAAAGGAGGAGTACAACTAGATGTGCTTTTTCATTGCTAATAAACTTAACGTTGCACGCTCCTCCGAAATTACACAGGTGCTACAGGCTTCCCCAACAGATCCCTCGACCCGAGGTGCCACTCAGCCGCCCATGGATCGGCAAATCATCGGATTAAGACTCCATTTGCCTTACTCTGTCCTGACTTAGCAATGATGAAGAAATACCATATATTTCCGAATATAAGCCGGTCCATATATAAGCCGAGAGTACGTTTTCCCTTCAGAAATTTGCCCAAAATTGCAAACCCGTATATAAGCCGAATTGAAAAAATACTCTTTTAAAGTTCGAGTATATTGCCAAAACGGCAAAAATATTGCCAATCTATAAAACTTTCAGGATAATCTGTCCAATGAAATTGTGTGAAATGCGTGCTTATCCAATAGAATTCCTTACATTGCTTAGCTATGACGTAAAACGATCGCTGTGTGTTCGCCAACAGCAATAGTTTTAACTCTGGCAACCCTATCAAAAGGGACGCTAGCACAGGCATCGAACAGATGCGCTCGCACACGCAGTGAAGGACAAGTGCCGGCAGCGCAAAATGATAGTCGCCATAATACCGGGAGGCCTAACGTCGATGCTGCAGCCGCTGGATGTTTGCATAAATAAGCCGTTTAAAGACTGATTGTGTCGATTTTTTTAAATGACGTATCTAAATTATTTTGTATATTTCTATTTTTGAGTATTTTTATCAGTGCCTCAAGGCAATCTTCAACAAAAGAGGGAAAAAAAAATACTTCTAAAAAAAAACCCTGAAGATTTGCCACTTCTTTTGATAGTGTAAGCCTAGAAACACTTTAATTGTATAAATTAAAAATATGATTGGGAGTTCTGTTTTTTCAAGTCTTAATATTCATGAGATATTAATCACTTAATTTATCACTTAATATTAATTTAAAATACTAATTTAAAATTTTGATTATTTTATCCTTTCATATATATATATATATATATATACATACATACATACTCTGAATGTTTTACTCAAATACACATTTTTATGAAAAACAGTACAGAAAAAAATTACTTTTTTTTTAGTGATGAAAAAAAAAAAAAAATATTTTTGCAATTTTAAAATTTAAAAGAAGCATTTTAACAATATTTACTCAGAAAATAAATAAAAAAATAACAATTAAAATGACAACTTACTGAAAGAATTTCAATGGATACCTCAGATTTATTTGTTACGAGAAAAAAAAAATTATTGCTAATTTGTAGTGTTAATGAGGCAATGAAACTTATCTAAAAATAAATTACCTGATCAGGTTTTCTGGATACAGAATCCTTGGAAGTACTTTGAGATGGAATCTATAGATAAATTTGTTATAAGAGAAAACGAATTAATGATAGTGTAAACAAATAACAACAACAACAAAAAAAAAAAGGTAAATTAGCGATATAATACTACATATTACATAATCATGCATTACTGCCTTGCTATTACACTCAGGCCTACATTAATTACCTGATGATTTGTCGTCAATTACTGTGAGTTTTTTCAGTTGATGGTATTTGTTTACAAAGCTTTTTATTTATTGTGTTTTAACATCCATTTATATGGTGCTCTTTACTATTACTTGCTGCTTCATTGTATTTACTGCACCAAGTTACATTTCTAAAAGTTTGTTTGATTTACCTTTTTCTTTTATACTTTCTCTTACTATTATTTTACTGATCAATGCACAGGCTGACTGGATCATGGCCCAAGATTTATTGATTTGGGAAGACTGAAATTTTATTTTCAGTTTAAAAATTTTTGATGAAAATATATATATATGTGTAAAAAAAAAAAAAAAAGAATTAAAAGTGTAATTATCAATACGCTAAGTTAAAAGTTTTAAAATCTGAAAAATAGATTAATAAATAATTTTTAATCAATTATGTGTGTCATGTACTACAAGTGTACAAAAATGAGCTTCAAGTTTAGTGTATGTAGTGCTTATATTTAGCATATTTAATGCTTATATTCTTAAATAATAATAATAATATATGTGTATTTATAATTCTGGGCATATATAGTATATTTACATCAGCTATATTACTATAAATATATCAAACAAATTTCTGCTTATTATTGTAAAATTATTTTGAAAGATTTTTTTCAAGTCAACCCAACTTGTTGAAACCTAAACCCAACCACGGGAAAAAGAAAAAAAAAAAAAAAAAAAAAAATCAGTTAACCCAACCGAAACCGCCAGAGAAAAAATTTACATCGGATTGGTATAAAATCGGGTTATCTGACCCAATGCAGGAGTCTGTGCAACAGCCAAATTTTATGATCTTTTCATGACCTTACGCTGATTTTCATGACCTTTTCACAGATAATTCATGTTAACACATTTGGTAAAATTTGCATAAAAACAATTTTATCTTTAAATTTTTGAGATATTCTTTAACTCCATGGTTTAGAAAAACAATTTATAATAGAACTTGGAATTTATTGTTGTGCTAAAACTTTTGACTCACATAGTAGAACTAATTAGTGGTATGAACTAAGCTCACCAATATCTGTTTTATGTTGTTTACACAACTATACTGCTAATACTTAATTTCTAAAATCTTTTTATTTTGTGCCATAAAATATGCGATAAGAACTTCACTTAGAGATAGGTTTTTATCAATGTTATAAATTGTAATTGAAAGTAAAATACCCCCATCTCTCAAAAAAAAAAAAAATATATATATATATATATATAATAAAGATGATCTATTAAGCATAGTAGAAGCCATGCAACAGATACAAGATCAATGAAACACCAATGACCAATAAGATTTAAAAAAAAAAAAAAAAAAAAAAAAAAAAATTATCGGTGGATGAAATACACTATGTGAAATACACATGTAAAGAAACCAGATCTATTAATTAACAGCCTGCAAAACAAACGAATCAATAAAGTAACACAACAGATCTTAACTTAAAACCATAAACTTATCAAATTTAATGAAAAAACAACCCAAGAAACACAAGATAGGAAGAATGAGGCAGGCAGCAAGACTTGCGACTTGCCTGTGGGGTTAAACTAGTTTCACGCCGGCAACACTCCCCCAGCCTGCCACGACCAGAACAGGAACCATATGGATTCAAAAATGCAAAATTTCACAGCAGATGAACAACAATGATACCACGAAGTAACAATGAAATTCACCGATTGATCACATTGTGTTTAACAGTATAATTAGATCATTATATATAGTTGACAACTCAAAAAGGAAGAAACTGAAATTTTATTGGAAAAAGAAAGTTTGCATAGTAATACAAAGCAAATGCAACAAGCCTTCTACTTTTTTTTTTATTTATTTAATTTCACAAACCCACCCAACCATCCAGCCTTACAACACCACCCCACCTCCGTAATCAAACATCTGCCCACCCAACCACCACCTTTTTTATTGTCTTTTATTATTTTATAATTTTTTTGTTGATATACACAAAAGTGTACACAGCTTTTTTTTTTTTTTTTGTACTGACAGAGACATGGTTAAGGATATAAAATAGAAAATACAAAGTTTTTAGGAAAACCCATTTTAGCAGTGGCTGTGATCAGTTTATTAATATTCTTGTTTTTAAACTTTGCAGAGCATAAATTATTAATTCGAAATAAATGGTTAATGATGATGTTTCTAAATACCGAAAGATGCAGACATGAATTAAAATGTGTAAATAAGTTTACTTTAAAACTAAAATCTTGCCGTTTGTCATAGATATCTGTGTACATTTTATTACCATCAATGATTATTTTGAGATCTAAAAAGTTAATTGATTGATTAGTTAGAGTATTTTGAGTTAGCTTTAAATTAGGTGGATAATTGAAGGAAAAGCCATTTTATGAGTGCTTGTTGAGATAAAATACAATAATATCATTGATGTAACGATAAAAATTGAACATCATCAATGCAAATTTGCTTTTCATAATAATAAAGATAGAGATCTGCCAAAATACTGGAGCTACAACCTCCTTGAGGGATGCCTAATTGTTGCAAATAGATATCGTTGTTGTGGAAGATATAATTATTATGGATAACAAAGTTAAGAAGTGTTTTAAATTTTTCTGCTTTAAAATTGTGAAGAAGATTAATTTGAGCTTTATATTCTCGAAAAAGACTGTAAATGATATTACTAAGATCTGATAACTCAATAGTATTGAAAAGATCTTGAAAGTAAAAAGTCATAATATTGTCTATTGAATCGAGCGATTTGATGTATTGAATTAATTGAAAGCTATTTTTAAGACAGTGTAAATTATCAACTTTGCAAGTACAATTGTAAATTTGTTTTAGATTATCCAATAGAGCTTTATTAGCATTGTTGTTATAAGTGTTACAGCCAATAGTGACAGTGTGAAATTTAATTGGAGATTTGTGAAACTTAGGTATGAGAATTATATAAGGATAATTAAAGTTATTAAAGGGAAGTTGAAGTAGCTTATAGTAATTATGTATTTTTCGGTTTTTAATAATAAGGTTATTATTAGTTAAACTGAACATATTACTATTAGTGACTGAAGAGTTTAAAATAGAGAGATAATAGGATTTACAAATAATGGCATAATTATTAGGTGATTTGTCAACATAAGTGATCACAAAGTCATCCTGTAGTGATTTGATTGAGTTAAGAAGTACATATTTTTTAAATAACACCAGATTTGAAGAATTGATAAATAATGCATTTTTAATTTTTTGTAACACTAAAACTTTCCATTGAGTGAAGTAGGCAATAGGTTTATTATGAGTAATAGATATTTTATAAATAAATAAATCTAGGTCATAAGAAAACTGTTGAAAGATTTGTGGAATGCTAGTTTTAACTGGAAGTCTAAATTTGGTGCCAAATTTCATGAATTTTTTTAATTGATAATTATCAATAATATTGAGATTACCAGTCATAATGTGTCCATGGTCTCTGTCAATAAATTTTGAGAAAGAAGGATCATTGCATTTACAGGTTACAGTGTTAGTAAAAGAGGTAGACTTAGATACAGAATTATAATTGAATATCTTTCTGCCAAGAGGAAGAGGATATTTGAAGGTACGACTACGAGATAGTTTTAAATTTTTAATCAGAAACAAACATTCTTTGTCATTAATGATAGACGTAATGTTAATACTGTTCAATATTTGATTTGTAAAAGTCACAATTAATTGAGTATTTGTTTTATATTTATAAAAACACAACAAGTAACACAATTAAAGTAACACAACAAATCCCAACTCAAAACCATAAACTTATCAAAATTAATGAAAAAAAAAAAATAATAATAATGATTTATTAAGCACAGAAAAGTCAAGCAACAGATACAAGATCACTGAAATCACAAAGTCCAATAAGAATGAATTTTTTATTTATTTTTTTTTTATTTATTTATTTTTTTTTTATGTAGGAGAAACTCAGTAAGGTGAAAAAAATTCATCAGGGTATGAAATGCACATATTTAAAGAAACCAAATTTAATATATCAAATAATAAATAAATAAACTAAAAATAAATAAATAATGATAATAATAATACATAAATAATAATAATATGTCAATTACTGAAAGAATTTCAATGTATACACCTGATTTATTTGTTATATACATAAAAAAAAGAAAGAAAAAAGTAGTTGTTAGTCTGAACGATGCAATAAATTATTGTATTAAATAAATGAAGTTTATTTGAAAATAAATTACCTGATCAGGTTTACTAAATGCAGAATCCTTTGAAGTATTTTGAGATGGAATCTACAGATAAATATGTTGCAAGAGAAAACAAATTAAAGATAGTATAAACAAATATTAAACATGTTAAACTTGCAATATAATACTGTATATGTTACATAATCAGGCAATGCTGCTTTGTTAATATATTCAGTGTTACATTAATTGCCTAGTTTTAAAATAAGGCTTAATAGATATTGAATACTTTTTGAAGTAAGCTGTAAATGAAATTGTGATTAAAATAAACAAGTTAAATATAATATGAAACAATATATTAAAACTTATACACTGGCAGGCATTTACAATTCAGACTTTGAAATAAAAATGAAATACTTTAAGAAGTTGTTTTGTAATTTTTTTTTTCTTCTTTTTAGTAAATATAATTTTATTTTGGACTAAATGATATTAAAAATTTCATGTATTTTCATGAAAATTTCTTTGAAGAATGCCTGAATATAAAATAAAGAAAGTTAAAAATATTGGTAGTGAGATAAAACAATAATAAAATATGGTAAAACAAAAATCTTCAAAAGATGAATCTGGCAACTCATACATTATACTTTTTTTCTTTGTCCCAGTTGCTCATATAATGTAATTTACCATGATAAAAATGATTTTTTTTTTTTTTCTGAGAGTATAGTAAAAAATATGTAAATGGGTTAAATGAATACTGGCCTGGGCTTAATTTAAGTTGTATCAGGATCTATAATACAATGACATTTAGAGATTATTTAGTAAACTTTGATTTATATAATACGCAAATTAAATAAAAGGAAGGCTTGTTTAAAAAATGGTATTTCATTTTATTACTAACATACAATTACAAAAAATAAGTGAAGAAAAAAAAAAAAATCCATTAAGAGAAAAAAAAAAAGAAATTCAATGTCTATTTGTTACCATGTTTTTATTAATTTCGATTCTTGTTTGTTTGTTTGTCCAGTACAAATCTTTGAATCGATTTTTAACTAATTTCCCTACTAGCTAGACATTTAAAACTTTCACAGTAATTCAGAACCCAGTAACAACACAATACTTCAAAGTCAGATTTTCGAATAGTTTTCTTTTAATAAATTAAAATATGAAAATAATAAGCTCTTTATAGCAATAAAATAGCCATTAAAATATTAGCTATAATTTAATTGTTGAAAAAAAAAATTAAGAGTTCATTTTCTTTCGACATAAAAATAAATACATTTAATTCAATGCGAGTGTTAAAAAATTATAAAAAGTTAAATTATGCATCTCACAAAAATTGACGTCATTATCACTTTAAAAATTTTATACACATTGATAAGTGCTAATGTAGTTCACGATGCTAATATACATTGGTCTAAAAGGAGTAATATTTTATTTTTAAAACCAACTTTTTTTTTTCTTTTTTTTCACTATTATTATTATTTCACTGAACTGAGTTTGCATGTTTAAATATTGCTTAAATATTATTTTTTATCCTTGCGTATTTTATTAATGATTAATCAGAAAATTTAAAATCATGGTATATAATTTTTTTTTTTTTTTTAATCTTATAATTATTATCTTATATTGTTATCGCAACAGTCTGTAAAGCACAAAAAAAATTATTTGAAAATAAATTACCTGATAAGGCTTTGTAGATACAGCAAGAAGACTTCTCATATTCTCTATGATAATCTATAAATAAAACTGGTTTTATTATGCATTTTCTAAACTAGTTATGCATTTTCTAAACTAACATAAAATTGTTATAATTCACATTGTGAAAAACTAATTACATTTTGCGTAGCAATTCCTTTATTTACACACACACAGACAAATACATATATATATTTATATATATTTTTAATATACAGAATCTTAAGAATTATTTTTTTTTTATGTAACAAATCACAGTAAAAAGAAAACTAATCAAATTTTAAGTATAGAAATTTTACCTATACATTTTTTGGCATAAAGAATCTTAAATGCTACATATTTATATATCTTTTAAATGTAATAAAATAAAATGTAAAACTAATGGATCTGCAGATCAGGAGCCTCCTATTTGCATCTGTCATCACTCTGCAGATCATTATTATTTATTTCATATTATTTAAAATAATTATATATGTATATATACACACGTATATGATTAACTCGCTACATAACCAGGTGCATTTCTGATGGCCCCTTATATGCAGATAAACCTTGACCTAAATTAGTTTATAGACAATATACAGGGACACTCAGAATTAAGCTAAACGTTCTTTTCTATTGAATGTAATTGATAGAAGTAATTTGCTACATTTTACTATGTCGACGAACACGGCTCTGGAAGGATAATTAATTTTGTATACCAACTATAAACAAAGTATTTTTTTTTAGTGCTATTTAAAATTATGTTTTTTTTTTGTATAATATTACATTTTGAGGTGCCTTGAATGCGAAAGTCTAATTTTTAGCTCTTGATCTGTATTTATATCTGTTATCAGCATAATTTAAAAACAAATGATTACACAAAATTCACATTTGGTATTTGGTGTTTTATTAGGTTGCCATTTGAAAAATTTGATTCAGATCGGCAAGTTTAGATGCAAATTAATAACAGCCCTGATTTTTTTTTTTTAAATAAATGCAGGCATTATAATTGAAAGGGGGGGGGATATATGAATGGGGGATTCAGAATCATATGTGAAATAAAACTGTTCCTAAATCTATTTTACATTATTTTAAAAATAGATTGACATTTATTACCTTATAGATCTTATGACTTTAATCTGAAATCTATCATTTTAGTAATGAAACGCAGAGTAAGAGAAAAGTCATATGAAGGGCACACCAGATTATTTTACATATAAATTATTAATTCATTTGAAAAGGAAATCTTATTTATTTACCAAAACTAAATGCTAAACTGGTGTACAAATGATAAATAGACAATAAGACTTCTTCACACACCATAAATTTTAAGCCAGCACAACCGGTTTCGAAAGGATGTAGCCTTCCTTCATCAGGTGGAAAAAAAAAAAATCTTGCTTTTGCCTCCAAGGCAGTAGCATGTGTTTTTTTTTTTTTTTTTTTTTTTTGCACGTGATGAAGGAAGGCTACGTCCTTTTGAAACCGGTTGTGCTGGCTTAAAATTTATGGTGTGTGAAGAAGTCTTATTGTCTATTTACTTATTTATTTATTTTTATTTTTTAATGTATTTATTGAAAAAACTGGTAATATAGTAGAAAGGATTAAACTGATTAAAATTAAAATTTAATTAAAATTCATTTTATTATTATTATTTTGCTTATTTAATTAATTCAAAATGAGTATTTTCCCTTTTTTTTATTTATTGTATTTGTCAGTGTCAAGTGGTAATATAGTAGAAAGAGCGAGAATTGTAAAATACATGATGCCAAAACTGAAATGTTGAATAAAGGGTGAGATACAGCCATCTTTATAATCATATTTCTTAAATAATAGCAGTTTTTGTTGTCCGATAAATACCCAAATCGAAGTACTCAGGAAAGATGCTATGGTAGGGCGCGAGTACACAAAGTGAGGTTAAAAATGTTTTTTTTTTTTTTTTTTTTTTTTAAATAAAATTATATATAAAAAAAAAATAGTGTTCAAATCTTTTGAAGATTTATTTAATTATATATAATTAATTTTTTAACTATATATAAACTATGTAAAATTAATTTTGTTAATAAAATCGTAAAAAAAGAATACTGATTCAAATTTTTTAAAGATTTATTTAATTATATACAATTAAATAAATCTTCAAAAAATTTTAATCACTGGAACCAGCAAAGCCGGCTTTACCAGCTTCGCTGGTCCCTATAATTATAGAAGTATTAAATAAATGTAAAATCCTGACAGAAATACACTTACTGAATCTCGCAAGTTTTTTTTTTTTTTATGTTACTTATAGAGCTGCAGATTATTTTCTAATGCCTAAACAGTTGTCACAGATTGACAGAAAAATTTCTGCTACTGGGCTCATGAATAACTGTTTGAAATTTGACAGAATTTGAATGATTACGTCACATTATCGGAAAACTTTTGTAGGGCTCTGTATATTGATTTAATTCTAAGCAACATTTTTATACAGAAAATATGCTTTTAAGCACTTCAATAATATACATTATTTTTTTTTGTTGAATGCAGTGTAACTATATTAAAATGTGTTTGTGATATTCTGTCCATAGGCGAAACGATGAGTTTGTCCCTGTAAATAAGCCATAACAATATAGACACACAAAAATATACAGCTATTTTTGTATAGTACTTGAACATGTGTATTAATTTTCAAATCAATTGAAGGATTTTCGCAGCCGCTATTGCAATTACACAAATTCTGTCCATAGGCCAATAAGAAAATCTTTGGTGTGTCCCTGTACACAAACTAAGAATACACACCCAAAACTATACAGCTATTTCCATGTGACTCATGAACATGTGTACTAATTTTCAAGTCAATAGCATGATTTTTGAAGCCACTATCGTGACACAGACAGAACCCAAAAAGTTTTTTGGATTTCTACACGGAGGCCTCCACTGTCATTTCAGCAACTAATCCAGTACGGAGTAGATATGTTATTATTAGTTTAAATCAATAAATTGATGAAAAGCATTTTCTAAAGTGCTCTAAGAAGGTTTTTGATTGGCAGAAGAATATATGACAGAAATTAATTCATTCAGCTGTATTCAGTAATTAGTCATTACCGTTATTTCAAGTTATACAGATTTTTTTAGTACTTTTATCATGAAGATTTTAAGGTGTGATGGCTGAAAGGTAGTGGAGACAAATTAGATACAAAACTAATATATGATATGAAATAAGCTTATTGTTATATTTTATATAAATCACACAATTATGGAATCAATATTAAATTTTTATGCCTTATTATATTGCGATAAGTAATCTGCCATTGTATATTAAAACTTAGTGATTTTTCTATGCAAAATTATGTTTTCTATGAAATATATGTCATTTATACAGCTACAAGGCTGATATTAAATTTTTAAATCCTCATTGTTTTGTGCCATGAAATGTGTGATTGCAGTAATGTAAAAGAAGTTTATTGTGGACTGGAATTAAAATTATGAATTCAGAATAGAAATTAGCAATTACAATAATAAATTACAGAAAAAATTTAATGGCTACTTTTGATTTATTTTCATATGTAATAGATGATTGTTAATTTATGACTGTATTAAAGAACTTTACAAAGCAAATAAATTTTTTGTGATATTAAATTACCTGATTACATGTGCTGGAGTTACAATTTTTTAAAAGATGTTCCAGAATAAGGGGCAGTAGAATTTCGATATGTAATAAAGGAATCTGTAAATGAAATTGTTATTAAAGTAAACAAGTTAAAACACAATCACAATCAAAATAAACATATTAAAACTGATTAACAGTAAGATATTTACAACTGTATTGTTATATTAAATATGAAACACAGCACACTTTGAGAAGCTGTTTTGTAATTTTTTTTTTTTTTTTTTCTTTTTTCAAAGAATCTTAAAGATTATGAAATGAAGAAACACTGTTAGCAGTTTGCTGGAAATAAAAAAAAAAACTACTCTTGTGGGGGAGAGAGAGAAAAAAAAAAAAAAAAAAAAAAAATCCGGAGTGACTCCACTCGATTTTCCGAGCATTGCGTAATTAACAGTTTTGTAGATAAAGTAAAGAAAGAGGAGTTGTTAAACAAACAAAAGAGAGAAAACCATAATAGAGTGTTTGAGTATTTTTCTCCATACATTACACGATGTTTTATTTAACGTTACTGAAATTTGAGCCCATAGATCACAATAATAAAGAATTTTTTGTTGTGCCCTGTAAAAACCTATAAATGATAGATTCACCAAAATGCTTATAGTTAGTGCAACAGTGATTTATAATATTCATATAAATTTTCAGCTCAACTGAATAAAGCATTTAGATGCTATCGCACTTTTAAAAATTTGGTCCCATAGGCCATAATGATAAAGAATTTTTCTTGTGTCCCTGTAAAAAACTGTAAGTGCTAAATTCACCAAAATCTATACAATTGGTGCAACTGTGACCTATAACATGTGTACAAATTTTTTGCTCAGATTAATAAGGCGTTTAGACGCTATCACACTTTTAAAAATTTCGCCCCATGGGCCATAATGATAAAGAATTCCCTGGTGTCCCTGTAAAAAAACTAAGTGCTAGATTCACCAAAATCAACAGGGTTCGTACTATGGTGACTGACAATATACGGACCAACTTTCAGCTTATTCGAACAAAGCGTTTAGATGCTAGCGTGTTCACTCACACACATACATACATCATTGTAAAAATAGTGGAAACGGACTCAGGGGACCTCGAAATGTATAGAAACATGAAAATCTCAAATTCGGATTTTTGACATGATTACAATGCTTTCCTCACTATAGTGTTCGGAAAGTAAAAAAAAGATTAGGAAAGAGTCACCTATTTAAAATAAAATAATTAAGTCATAGTACCTTCTATTTTTTTATTCAGTTCTGCACAGTTCTCAAAAAATTGAAATGAATTTCATTAACAAATAAGTTTGCATATATAAAGATTCTGATTAATGCATGGACTCAGGTGCCCTTAATTTGAAGAGCCCAAAATTTAGTATTTAGTTCAAAAATATTTAAGTAATATCAGCAGTGCATGATAAAATTTTACAAAGAGAATATTTTACTCAAATATGCATTCTTGAGTGGGGTAGTAAAAAATTTAAGGCTTTTTTTCAAATGTTAAAATGATAAAAAAAAAAAAGAATTTTTTAAAATCTTCTTTGAATACTATCTTTTATGTTTATATAATATATTTTAAAATGTTAAAAATATTTAACATATTTAACTTTGTCAGTAGGATAAAATAAAGGCAGAGGGTCCAAAAACACAGTCGATCTTAAGCCTAAATTTAGCTTCAATAGGCTCTGTGATACTGATACATACAGCATAGACATAAATGATTATTTACTAAACTTTGATTTATACAATATGTAAATTAAATTAAAGAAAGGCTGTGTTGTTGTGATAATTCTCTCACAATCCCCATTAAATAGATGCAGTGGTTTTCATCACATTAAAACATATTATTTATGAAGACTTGTTGGCAATTATATGATGATATACTGTACACAGCATCGTTCAGAATACAGAAATAATACAAAGAGTATCAGTGGCAGATCCAGAACTTGACTTTTGGGGAAGGGGGGGGGGGGGCTAAGATTTTTCAAAGTGTTATTCTAGACCGATAAAAATTTACAAGTGCAATATTCAATTGTGAATGTCAGTGTTTTGGGGAGGGCTTCAGCCCCCTAGCCCTGCCCCCCTCCTTAAATCCGCCACTGAAGAGTAGTTATAAGAGTGTAGTAAAAATACAGATTTTTTTTTTTTTTCTTTGTGATTAGGTTAAATAAAATAGTTTATCCCTTGTTGAGCAAAAAATTTAAAAAATGTCTATAATCCATGAAATGCAAAATGGAATCTCAAAAATCCATTACGTTTCAGCTATAACCCAAAAGTGCTCAGCCTACTCCTACACACACCATTATCCAAGGCTGCTAGCTGCTACTGATGAACTAAGTAATTGAATACCTATTTCCTCCAAGATTTTTCAAAGAGCACAAAGGCTTAGCCAATAAGAGTAACTGATTCAAAGGTTTTCAAGTACTCCTCAACATTTCTTGGAGTCTTCAGAAAAGAATATGAGTCATGACATTCATTCTGAAAGCATTCCAAAATGGCTTTATACATATATAATAATGACGATCTATTAAGCATAGTAGAAGCCAAGCAACAGATACAAGATCACTGAAACACCAATGACTAATAAGATTAAAAAAAAAAAAAAAAATTATCAGTGGATGAAATACACTAATGTAAAGAAACCAGATTTATTAATTAACAGCCTGCAAAACAAACAAATCAATAAAGTAACTCAACAAATCTTAACTTAAAACCATAAACTTTATCAAAATTTATGAAAAAATAATTTAAGAAACATAAGATAGGAAGGAAAGAGGCAGGCGGCAAGACTTGTGACTTGCCTGTGGGGTTAAACTAGTTTCATGCTGGCAACACTCACCCAGCCTGCCGCGACCAGAATAGGAGTCATATGGATAGAATAAGCAAAATTTCAAAGCAGATGAATAACAATGAAACCACGAAGCAACAATGAAATTCACCGATTGATTACAGTGTGTTTGATAGAATAATTAGAATTTTAAGAATAGTTGACAACTCAAAAAAGAAGAATCTAAAATTTTATTGGAAAAAGAAAGTTTGCATAGTAATACAAAGTAAATGCAACAAAACAAGCCTTCTGCTTTTTTTTTTTTTTTTTTTTAATTTCACAAACCCACCCAACCATCCAGCCTTACAATATATATATATATATATGGTGTACCTAGAACTTAAAAATGGACTGCAATAAAAGTAGTCAATTATAATTTTTTTTTTTTTCTTTTGTACATAACTAAAAAAATATCCAACCAATTTTTAAGATTCAAATGCCAAATTAAATATTTTGAAACACTTTATGATTTTATTTAATGGTATAAGTTAAATGATATTAGAAAATTATCAAATTAAATTTTTAAATAAAATAAATATGATGGTTTGATGATGAACATAAATTAGAATAATATTTGAAATTTGAAGTAAATATTGAGTTAATTAATCAAATTGGTTTTATTGAAAACTAAGAATTAATATTTTTTATTTTTTATTCAAGATCATTTGATTAGATTAATATATTTAAAAGTTTAGTATTCATCTATTAAAATTATTCAAGAAACATTATCTTATTTTTCAATAAAGATTTTAGCGCTATGCAAAATTATTTAATATACATATTTTTTAATAAGAGAATAATTTTAAGATTTGTTCAAATTAATTAATTTTGAAGTAAACAATGAATGCAATGTTATTCACTTTTGTGGAATGAAAGTAGTATGATGATATTAAATTATGCTTTAAAAATATACCTCACACAGACCATAATGCAGAGCAAATTTTTTGTGAATCTCTGTACTCAAATCAGTTATTATTTTTACCTTTTCAATAACATACAGTGAAACTTGAATAATTCGAACTTGTTTAATTCAAAATTTTTGATAATTCAAATATTTTACACGGTCACTTGAATTTTGTATTAAAATAATGTTAAAAGTTCGTGGATAATTCGAATTCTATTTTGGATAATTCGAATTTTTCATACGATTACCTTTAAAATATTACAGTAAAATTTGTTCCCGAGATTTTACTCATCTGAAGTGCATTATCAATTTTTATAGTCTTTCAAAACAAGGATAAGGAAATACAATAGAAGCCCCTAGCTAGTGCACCAGAAGATATGGTGCATATGTAAGAACTTCGAGGTTTTTGTGAATTGAAAGTCATGTGTAATGTAGAAGATTCTATTTTTGTATCAGGTCATATGCTATGACACAAAGATTCTACTTAAAACAGAAATAAAAAATATTTGACTATTTTTTAAAAAGTGTTGAATAATTAAACTCGTAAAAAATATTGATTTAATGGGGAAGGGGAGGGGGGGGGGTGAAAGGGGTAATGTAGCGGTATTCTTAGATATAAAGTTTATGTGTTAAATCTCTGATCGTAGAGTTTTAAGTTTTTAATTTATCACTTTTTTTGACAAAATAGTATATGTAATTCGAATTTTTTTCTGGTCCCTTCAACTTCGAATTATCCAAGTTATACTGTATCAAAGTGAATGTAAGTAATTAAAGAAATTCTGAAAATATTTACGGATGTTAGAATATGAATAAACATACAGACACACAAATCAAACTCATAAAAATTTTTCAACTTCGTTGAAAAGTATTAAAAACTGCTAATTTAATGTCATAAAAAGGCAAATACCCTATTATATACATGAAATTTACTTGAAAATAAATTACCTGATCCAGATTTCTGAATACAGAGTCCCTTGAATTACTTCCGGATGGTATCTATAAATAAATTTGCAATAAATTAGATATAATATAAACAATTTAAACCTGCAATATAATACTGTATATATTTATTATATATAATAACAGGAGACTTGGCATTGGAATATTAAAACCCGAATAAACTACTACATCAGAAACGCCAAAGAAAAATATTTGAGATGCATACAGCTGTTTCGGTAGCCTTAAGCATACTGTCTTCAGTGCGCACTGAAGACAGTACGCTTAGGGCTACCGAAACAGCTATATGCATCTCAAATATTTTTATTTGGCGTTTCTGACGTAGTAGTTTATTCGGGTTTTAATTTATTATATATGTTTGGTTAATTAATTATAATTAATTAATAAGTGTTATAATGAATTAATAACTGTTATAATATGTTTGGTTATAATATGGTTAGTAATTGTTATAATATGGTTAATTAACAATTATTATAATATGGTACATTAAAAACATTTGAAACCTTCTATAAGTTACCTATATACAAGCACTTTCTAATTAATAATATGGTTTATTAATTAATAATTGTTATAATATGTTTGGTTTGTGCTTAAAAAAGTTCTTCACACACTATAAAATTAATGTAAGCATTATATCAGTATCCAAAGGACATGGTATTTCGTCCACCCCCCCCCCCCCAAAAAAAAAAAAAAATATATATATATATATATATAAATAAATAAAGTGCTACTGCGCCTTGGAGACAAAAGCAAGACACTTATAGTATACCACTTCTTTAAATTATATATTATATATTACACATAATACTAATCACATACTGCTACTTTGATACTGCACTTTCCCTACATTTTTTTGCCTTATGAATTGTCAATATGTCAATTTTTTGCAATTAATGGTGTATACTTAAAGTCTTTTTTATCTATTATGTTTTAACGTAAATTAGCTTCTTTAGAGCTTGGAGGTAGCGACCGATTCATTTTGAAACAAGTGTTCCTGTTTAACTGTGTATGTGCATGAGAGCACCTCCAGCCCACTCAGAATGTGAATGCGAGTAGAAAGTAAGATCGTTGTGTGTGACGAGGTCTGTGTGGTCGTAAAAACTGTGTGGCTTCCAGAGAAAAAATTGGGAGATATATTTTTAATTTACTTTATTGTCTTCTATGTTTCACAGTGTATCTGTCTAGAATAAATATGTGAATGTCTATTCATGTCATCATTAGACCTCTATTTAAACAATATTTTTATTAAAACTAAATTAAATTAAAACCTTTCAAACTTGCCTCATTATTGGGCAGTAAACTTTTCACCTGGGTACCCAGGCCTCCTCGGCTGCTTCATCTGTCGTGAAGTTTATTTGAGAATGAATTCAGAGGGTGGTTCTCTCCATGAGGTGTCACCACACTCCATCTGAGAACCAACCACTGAATTCATTCTCAAGTAAACTTCACGACAGATGAAGCCATTGAGGAGGCATGTGTACCCAGGTGAAAAATTTACGGCCCAATAATGAGGCAAGTTTGAAAGGTTTTTATTTAATTTAATTATAGTAATGTCTCGTTTAATTTATATAATTTCTAGTATTTTTATTGTTTTCATTTGTTTTTCATTTCATTTGATTTTTTTAAATTGCAGTTATTATGAACTCCTCTGAAATTATTGCTTCAAAGATATTTATTTGAAATCTACCTTTGTCAAATTTTTATATTGATATTTCAGTGATGTCTTTTGCCTATTGTGTCAGAAGTACATTCCTTACATTTATTTCTTAGTAATGCTTAACACAATTTCTCTTCCTTTGAAAAAAGAAATTTTGCATATGCTATGTTAAACCATTCATTATAAATCAAAATGTGAAAAAGGAATTGTTTAATCTTCTGAAGGCTGCAAATAAAGCAGCAATGCTTGCCTGCATTGCAGTACTTGAGCCATATTTTTTCCCCTGATTAAGAGTCATGTTTTCTTTAAACTCGAAACAATTGTTGGGAGATTTTGCATTTTATGGTGTTTATTCAAAGTTTTGTATTAATTACTTTTAATTGCCAGCTCTGTGGTGCTTTCTTATATTTTTTTAGAATTAAGAAAGCAGATTTATAATCTATAGAAAAATTTGATTGGCTACTTTTGATTCATTTTCATACGAAATACGTGACTGCTTCTTTATAACACAGGGTTCATACTCATATATCGGGGAAAAAATCCCTGAGTTTTCCTTGAGTTCTCAGACAATTTT
Organism: Salticus scenicus; assembly: GCA_963930645.1. Lineage (NCBI taxonomy): Eukaryota > Metazoa > Arthropoda > Arachnida > Araneae > Salticidae > Salticus > Salticus scenicus. The sequence goes on along the minus strand of OZ005662.1, from coordinate 56,757,676 downwards.
CAAGACAATATTAGCAACATATTACAAAAAATGTTCCTCTAGACAGGACAAAATACACAGCTACTTCCAGTGTATGGTGTCATATTACTGTCACCATGATAGAAATTCAGGTAGAAATATTGTTTACATGCGTATTTTCACAATACTTAATCAACTGAATTTTAATACGAAGCTAAACAAGAAAAATATAATTTGAAAGAAAGAAAATATTTGTTTTTCCAGGTTTTATAACCGATTTTCCCTGACTTTTAATGAAAATTTTTATTTTCCCTGACTTGTTTTAACAAATTCCCTGAGTATTCCCTATTTTCCAGGTTTTCCCCGATGAGTATGAACCCTGTAAAAGCATTAAATGGTTTTACGGTTTAAAAAAAAAAAAAAAAAAGTGATGATAATTTACCTGATCACTTTTGCTGGAATCATGCTGTTTTAAAATATTTTTTGTGATAAGGGCCATCAGGCTTTCCATACTTAGTGAGGGAATCTGTAAATGATATTGTTATTAGAGTAAACAAGTTAACAACATAATATTAAACAATATAAGCAAAGTAAAACTGATAAACTGTTAAGACACTCACAGTTAGACCTTTAAACAAAATAAGAAAAACAACATATTTTGAAAAGTTGTTTTGTAATTTTTTCCTTCTTTTTGATAAAGAATTTTAAAGATTATAAAATAAAAAACACTATAATAAATGGCTTGTAAATCTAGCGCACTGTTAAATAAAAAAAAAAAAATAAAAAAAAATCAAAGAATGCAAGATAAATTAATAAATAAAACACTTTAAAACACGTATAAAAGTTTTAAAAACATATATTTAATTAAAAACTACATATTTCTAAGCTTTACGCCCTGAAAAGCAGGACATCATCAGGAAATCTACATGGTTTTGTACAGTGTGCAGCTGTGTTACAAATATATATACCATAAATCAGGTTAAAGCTACAGTTACATCGCTACTTTAATACAAAATATTTTTAGTTCATTGGTTGGTTCTACATTGACACTGAGGCAACACTGAGTCTAAAAACATGATTCGACACGGATTTATTTAACAAAACTGTATTAAGTGTACTTTTTTTATATAGGAATTTTTGCTAGTGTTCAGAGACTTTTGTTACCAACTGTATTTAAATGTGAGATCCATGCCCTAACATTTTTATCACATGTTAATAAATGGTCCTTTGTGCAAAAGAAATTTAGTAATAATTAGGGCTGTGCCGATTAATCGATTAATCGGTTCAGTTAATCGATCAATGCTTAGTCCCGATCATTTTTTTTAATCGAGTTAATCGGATCGATTAATTCGATTAAAAACTTTGAAAATCCGATTGACATTTTTAAACTACAAATTAAAGAAAAAATGTTGTTCTGCCTACAAAATATTTTTTCACATGTTTTGCTAACAAACATTCTAAGAAACATCCATCAAATAACGAAAAAGCAAAATAAAAATAAATAAATAAATAAAAATAAAACCTTTCAAAATAAGTTGTTGCACTTTTGTTGATAGAGAAAAGGGCGAGGACAGTTGTTAAACAAAATGCCGCTTTATGTGCATGCTGGAGCAACACCACCTGTCTGTAGCCGTCTACATAAAGTGTTGGCTAGGGTAATAGTATTCTCAGAAACAAGAAGCTTTCAAAAAATGGAAATGCTACAGATTAAAAAAAAAAAAAAAAGATTGAGATTTCAACTATCCCTCTGATGGGGGAAATGTCAATAGAGTTTCACAGTATCTTCAAGCGTTTATTGTCTGTTCACAATTGCTGATAGTAACTATTGAAGTAGAAACAGAAAATAACATTCTGTGTTCTAGTCCGAAGTGACAAAAACGAACTAAAATATAAGAATTTGAGATTTTTGATATTGATATGGAATTTTGAGAATTCATTTAAAAATAGTGACAAGCGAGATGGACAAGACCTGCAAATATAAAACTAAAATATGTGTAAATTCATTTAATTTTTCTTTCAAAATGAATCGAAAAATTAATTTATTAAAAAAATAATTATAAGATAAAAAAAATTTTATAAACCATGTTTTTTAATTTTCTGTTGAATCATATAAACGCTACTGAAGGCAGCCGGAACCCCAGCAATTGGATAAAAGTATTAAAAAAATTCCTTGCTATCGTCTTTTGAGCTATTATAAAAGTTTCAAATGGCTATCTAGCCGGGAAGTTAGTTAAAGTTGATTGCAAGCTTTGTACTGGAAACGCTGCCTAAGGCAGCAGGGTCCCGAAGCAATCGGATAAAAATATTTTAAAAAAGCATTTTCACCGTATTCTGAACTGTTCCGAAAGTTTCAAATGTCTAGCTACTCGGGAAGTTAATTTAATAAATTTTCTGTTGAATCATATGAACGCTGCCGAAGGCAGTAGGGACCTGAAACAGTTGACTAAAAGTATTAAAAAAATATATTGCCACCGTGTTCTGAGCTATCCAAAAAGTTTGAAATATCTAGCTAGTCGGGAAGTTAGTGAAAAATCGATTGCAAGCTTTGTACTGGTAACGCTGCCGAAGGCAGCAGAACCCGAAACAGTTGGCTAAAGGTATTAAAAAAATGCATTTTCACCATGTTCTGAACTATTCTGAAAATTTTAAATGTCTAGCTAGTCGGGAAGTTAGTTAAATAAATGTTCTGTCGAATTATATAAGCGCTGCCGAAGGCAGCGGGACCTGAAATAGTTGACTAAAATTATTAGAAAAATGTATTGTCACCGTGTTGTGAGCTGTCCTAAAAGTTTCAAATGTCTAGCTAGTCGGAAAGTTAGTGAAAAATTGATTGCAAGCTTTGTACTGATAATGCTGCCGAAGGCAGCAGGAACCCGAAACAGTTGGCTAAAGGTTTTAAGAAAATGCATTTTCACCGTGTTCTGAACTATTCTGAAAGTTTCAAATGTCTAGCTAGTCGGGAAGTTGGTTAAATAAATTTTCTGTCGAATCATATAAGCACTGCCGAAGGCAGCGGGACTTGAAATAGTTGACTAAAATTATTAGAAAAATGTATTGTCATCGTGTTGTGAGCTGTCCTGAAAATTTCAAATATCTAGCTAGTCGGGAAGTTAGTTAAAAATCGATTGCAAGATTTGTCCCTGACAAACACACAAACCCACAAACAAACAAGAATCGAAGTTAATAAAAACATGGTAAAATTGAATAAATGAAAATATTTATATAAAATTAACACTTAATGTCGCCAATTACTATTTTATTGTTTTAAATTAAGAGTGAGTAATAACTTAAAGAAAATCCCATTAGAAATTCTAAATTTGAAATTAATTCTAAAGCTTCCCCTGTAAAGTAAGTTTTATTACAATGCACGATCATAACGCGAAAGTCATAAAAGTGAACGAATTTTAGGATAATAAAGTGCTGAACAAACGCAACTTGCAGTTTCTTGTGGTTAGATGATGCATATTAATTAATCCCGGCGATCTGGACCTCAGCTAAGTTGTCAATCATTAAGTTAATAGCCAATGATTAGACAAAGGAGGGGTGAGGTTTCGCGCCAAAAATGCCGATATTTAAGAGAAAACACGCGGGGATTGAGGCCTCTCTCTGTGTGTGCTCTTGCTTAGTAAAATCACGTCAAAATAACGGCCACGGGAGGAGACGCGCGGCTGCCTTCGTTCTCGGCCGACAAACTCGGTTCCACATGCTCAGACATAACTCCTGGACTATAACCTGTATGATGTGCAAGAGGTGCCAATAAACAACTGTCTATAATCCTTGGACTTGGTAATGAGTGAAAGCCTTTCTTCATTAGAGATATTATGTGACATGGAGTAAAAGAATACGTGACATACATACACACGCACAATATGAGAGTTTTATTCATCATTTAAATAAATTAAATAAATAAAAATGAAAACCGATTAAAAATCCGACTAATCGACCGATTAATCGATTAATGAACTACGATTAACCCAGTTAAAACTTTTAATCGATTCCCACCCCTAGTAATAATTTACACATACCTTCATTATGCATATCTACACACACACACACACACAAAAAAAAAAAAAAAAAAAAAAAAAAAAAAAAGAAGTTGGAAGACAATAATACAACTGATGGATATGGGATGGCATTTACACACTCCATTTCGAAAACTAGCAGTAGGAAGTTTTTATTTCTGTTTATGTTGAGAATAGATGAGATATTTGAGAAATAGTTCAATTTTGTGTTATTTGATGTTTAATCTTTTAAGAAAATATTAGTTTATAGCAAATAGTTAGTGAAAATATATTAGTTTAGAATTTAGAAAATTAATGAATAAAGAGTGAATTAAGAATAATAGTTTGAATTAGGAACTGTGAGAATTTTTTTTAAAAAAGGTTATAGTGATAGCAGTATTTAGAGTTAGATAGTAAAATAAATAAATTATTATAATGTTTGATATAAAAGAATTATGGTAAGTAGATTTATTGATTGTGGCCAAAGAGTTAGAACAGAGTATAACTGATAAACAAAATAGTGTTATCTGAATGAAGGCTCTTAGAGAAAAAAGTTTGACCTAGGAAAGAGATGTAGAATTTGTAAAACAAATTCTAACTTCTACAGCTAATGATCATTTAGAGAGGGGGAAAATATAGAAATATGTAAAAAAAAAAAAGGGGGGGGGGGGCAAAATTAGAGCAAAAATATCTTATCAGAATTAGAAAAAATAAAATTAGAGTTAGTTAAAACACCATTAAGAGATAGCAAAAACTTCAAATCTACAAGATAGGATGGATGAATTAGGAAAACTAATTTTTTTAGAAATAGCAATAAAAAGCATTCAGACATTGACTTCGTCAGTTCTAATAAAACCAGAAAATAGGAACTTATTCTTCACACAATCAAAAAAAAAAAATAAAAAAATAAATAAATAAATAAAAAAAAGTAAAATAAAAATAAAATCAATTCTTATTTATTTATTTTATTTTATTTATTTTTTTTGTGGGGGGGGGGGGGGCGCAGAAGGCTTGAATGTTGAAAACAAATATTTTGGGAAAACATTTTTATTAAAACTCTAGATTTTTTTCACAGCACAAATATATATATATTTTTAACTGTATAACTCAGACATTTATTTTAACTGAAATATGACTGGGGTTTTGAGACCAGAGTACGGTTCAGCTTTCATTCCTTTTTCAATGACTTTTTCCACGGCTCCTACTGCACAGTCTTTAGAACAAATATGGTAGTCCACATAAATTTTCTTTTTACATGGTAATCTCATCCAATCAGTGATCATGGAAGTGATACGTAGCTACATTATATAAATGTTTGATAAGAGATTGGATTTTTCTTGACACAGTGAATAATCCATGGCGCAGGAGAAAAGCCAGAAACATGGTAATGATGCAAAAATTGAAAGCTTCATACTTTTTCGATGCTATTTTGAGGCAGTAAAAACTTGAAAAAATTTTGTTAAATCTTTGAGCTATTTCAACAGAAAAGGTGTGAAAATTAATATTTTTCAGCATTTATTCAGATGAATACATATCAGAGTTAAAATTAATTTTGGAAAATAAATTAAGTTTTTGAATAACAAAAGATCATTAATGATAAATTTTCACTTAAAATAGAAGTTAACTTTGCGATATCGAAACAGTTTATTTTAAATTATGAAAATTGTTAAAAGGTAAAAACTTTTAACATTTTATTTAAAAATTTATTATTTTAAAACTTCCTTCCAAAAATTCAGCTATCATGAATTTTTAATAAAAAATAATAAAAACGGAGATGATTTATTTCAAAAATTCAAATTGGAAATAAATATTTAAACTCCGGAAATAATTTATTTAAAATCCAGAAAAATCTATTTTTTCAGTCAATATGCTCTGAAATATTATTTAATAAACCCAAAAAATAATTAATAGATATTTCCCAAAAATCCAGAATAAATCCCAAAATATTTGGTGAATTAGCATCTGAAAAATTAGTTATATAAGTTCTGGATTCCTTATATTTATTTCAAAAAAGATATCTCTGATATTTTGTATTTTCAAAAATACATTGTTTTCCTCTCTAGCTGACGCCATGACGTCACAAATTCCAAGAATTTCTGCTTGAATTCAATGCACTCCGGAAGTACTCCTACGCATTTTCAAAAAATAGCGTCATCGCAAAATTTTCAACAAAAAATAGAAAAAATAAATTAATCTTTCAATAAATCAAAAATAGATAAATTGTGAATAAAGATAATTCACTTTCGTCAACTCTAATTAACTTTTATTCATAAAATCAACTCCAATAAAAAATATTTGGAGTGAGCTATTTTATTGCTCATTAATTTGCCAGTGAATCGGCAACCGAACGCCGAAAGAGACGCCGCTCTCACTTGGAGAAAACTTCTTCTACTGTCAACAGCTCCGTCGATCCTCTCGGCCGCGTCTGGCGATTTCTCCGTTAGAGTAAATCGTTAGCGCGACGAGAGACCGTACATTAGCTTATTATAAATTTATTGTCAACTAATCTCTTTTAAATCATAGTCTTCCAAGAATCTAATATTCAAAAGAATTCTCATTTTTAAAATTGCAACTTGAACTGTCTCCATTGACCGTTTAAATTATGCTTCAATAATTTGAGAGATGTAATTATTATTCCTGAGTTTCGATCATGCACAGCCAGCTCCTTTTCGTGCTCGTTTGGAATCAAGTGATGTGCTCCACAGAGTTCTTAAGGGAATAAGCTGTTCTGCAAGATCTGCAATGTTATGTAAACAATGCAATGCATGTTCTTAATGAATCATCATTCGACCCTGACCTACTATACGACGCTCTTTCAAGCACCATTACTCCCTCTTTCATCCTTCCATACAATTTATCAACAACCCATCATAAAGTTAATTTAAAAGATATTTTTTATTTTAATATTTTTTCAAAAATATTTCATTTTCTTTGGTATTTACACATCCTGAAAAAAGATAATTAATAATTTAATTATTTTATTAACATAAATTTGTTTATTTCAGATAAATTAACAGATTTACTTATAATTAAAGTATTAAATTATTAAAACTAATTAAATTTATATTGTTAAAGTATTTAAATTTTTAATTTATTTATAGGAAATATTATATTGCTTCAAGCATCACGGCCAACAAAGTGACATTCAAATTACTGATGTGTTTTAGACATTGGACAAAACTTTGAACAAGCTTTATAAATTTAAATTGCTTGGAGGTTGGGGGATGTAACTTTTGCATAAAAATAATGATCAGAGGAAATTGAATTTAACCCCTAGATTTATTTATAAATAAAACTCAATATTATATTAATTTCTTAAACAAAATGTAAGTTAATTACAAATATAATTGAAAAAAAAAAAAAAAAAAGTCTTAAAATAATATTTTGTAACTACATATAAATCTTATCCATCATTAGCTGAAGCTTAAGGGCCTGCTTTGGCAGAAGCCGGAGCTAATGTTATTCTATGGGAAATTTTCTTTACTTATAACTCATTAAGTAATACATATTTTTTAATTCTGTTTTCACATTTAGAAAATTCTCAACTGTTAAAATGACGCACCTTTTTTAATTTTTTTTTTTTTTTTTAATTTTATTTTGAAGCTGTAAAATACGAATTTTCAATACGTGAAATTTTTCATTTTGATATTTTAAAATAAAATAGTAAAAATTAAAAAAATACGTTTCTAAAAAAGGTGCGTCAGTTTAACAATTGGGAATTTTCTGAATGTGAAAACAGAATTTAAAAATATGTATTACTTAATGAGTTATAAGTAAAGAAAATTTCCCATAGAATAACATTGGCTCAGGCTTCCGGCGACGGTAAGTGAAGAGGGTCGTTAATGTTTAAAAACAAAAAAAAAAAGTTTCTATTAACATTAAAAAGTTTCCTTTTGAATAATGAAATTTTTTGACAAAATTCTTTAAATCAGGATAGAGTATTTTATTCAAAAGTAAAAAATATATAGCAGTCGAAAAAATTTCCAGTTATAAATCCATCAGGCAATGACAATGAATTCTGTTGAGATGGTTCCACAGGCACAGTACTGTTACCGATTCAAAATGATGAAATTAATGACATCTTGGTGGTCAAACATGAGGGTGGTGATTAAAAGCTTATCTTATCTTTAACAATTTAACACATGAAAATTAAAGCCCCAATTCTTATGATTTATGACTCAAGTTTAATTTGCTTTAATTTATTTATTTTAGGCATAAAAAAAAAATTACCTCAAGCAAAAAACATTTAATTTTAAGTATATTTAAAGATATAGACAGCTTAAACACTAAGATGGCTTTCCTATGCCAACCATCTCCTGATTGCAGGAGGATTTTCTAAGTGACTGATGAGTGATCTCACTTGCTGCATATACAGTCGGTAACAAAAGTCTCCAAACACTAGCAAAAATTCCTATATAAAAAAGTACACTAAATGCAGTTTTGTTAAATAAATCCTTGTTGAATCCTGTTCTTAGTCTAAAAACAGGATTCGACAAGGATTTATTTAACAAAACTATTAAGTGTACTTTTTTTATATAGGAATTTTTGCTAGTGTTCAGAGACTTTTGTTACCGAATGTACACTTCAGAGCAGATCAAAACGGCAGGTCTATAATCTAGATGGTACATGTCTACAGTGTGTGCACCTGATTGTGATATTATGCTACTCCATTTGTCGATTGAAATTATGAATATGGCTACTTAGATGAGCTACTAACAACACTGATATATTTGATATGTAGACCATCCACAATTTTTATAAAATAAATATAGCTGGATTGTACTGAAATGAAATAGACTTTATGCAGACATTTTATTAATTTTAATTTATTTATAAACTAACCCTTTAAGTGTTTCAACCATATTTTTTCATTTTGCATTGTCAAAGAGTCAAAGTAAATAGCTGGTGTGACTAAACTTTGAAAAAACATTTTCTTCTAGAGAAATAGATTAATAAATATCTGTAGTATATAGCATCAATTTTTCATACTTGCACTATACATAGCATTAATTTTATGAATCATTAAACAGATATTTTGAAAAACTGCTAACACTTAAAACGTTAATTTCATTTATTACATTTTATTAATTAAGTTCATTATCAGCATGTGAAATATAGTTTCAATTTAAAAAATATAGAATTTTATGAAAGTCTATTTTATAGATAAAGTTTTAAAAGAAATTAGCAATTAAAATAATTATGTAGAAATAAACTTTAATGGCTACATTTTTAAAATTTATTTTGATAAAGAATAAGTGACTGCTAATTTATGACAACGTTAAACAATTTTATGATGTAGATAAAACTTATGTGATAAATAAATTACCTGACTAGGTGTGCTGGAGGCACTATTTTTTGAAATATTTTCCATAATAAAACACAGTAGATTTATGATGCTCAGATAAATACTCTGCAAATAAAATTTTATTACAGTTAACAAGTTAAACAAAATATTAATTAACACAAAACTGAGAAACTGTTAGACATTTACAGTTGGTTCTTTTAACTAAATATAAAACACAGCACATTTTAAAAACTGATATATTTGAGTTGTCAACTATATTTAAAATTCTAATTATACTATTAAACACAATGTAATCAATCGGTGAATTTCATTGTTGTCATGGTTTCATTGTTATTCATCTGCTTTGAAATTTTGCTTTTTTAAATCCATATGGTTCCTGTTCTGGTGGTGGCAGGCTGGGTGAGTGTTGCCAGCGTGAAACTAGTTTAAATCCACAGGCAAGTCACAAGTCTTGCCGCCTGCCTTCTTCCTTTCTTGTGTTTCTTAGGTTATTTTTTCATTAATTTTGATAAGTTTATGGTTTTAAGTTAAGATTTGTTGTGTTACTTTATTGATTCGTTTGTTTTGCAGGCTGTTAATTAATAGATCTGGTTTCTTTACATTAGTGTATTTCATCCACTGATAAATTTTTTTTAAATCTTATTGGTCATTGGTGTTTCAATGATCTTGTATCTGATGCTTGGCTTCTACTATATGCTTAATAGATCATCTTTATTATATATTATATATATATTTTAAAGATTATTTATCTATATAAATAAACACTAAAACAAATGATATGAAAAATTACTCTTCAGAGAGAGAGAATAAATAAATAAATAAATAAGACGAGGAAGTTTATGAGTTAGGAAACAGATATCTATTTAAAATACCATTTTAAAGATGAAAAACACAATTGCTTTAAATGAATAAACTTTCATTAATAATGTCAGGTTGACAGCCATAGTATCTTCATAAAATTTTTTGTTCAAGATCCCAAATAATTAGCATAAACTTTATCTATAACTATATTTGAAAATACAAATGTTCTGACAATGTAAATACATGAGCAAACTAGGACATAACCTAAAAGTGATTGATTTGAAGGACTAGGAATTTTGTATATTAAAATATTCCTGAAAAAACATTTCATGAGATTTTTATTTCTAAAATAAAAATGAAATTTTTTATAAAGAGATCATTTTACTCAAATATGCATTTTACAGGTGTAATAGTAAAGAAAGTCGAGACTTTTTTTTTTTCTTTTGTTCAAGTTCTGAAAGTTATAAGAAAAATAATTATAAATGAAGTTAACATAAGTGTATAGATAGATAGGGGAGAGTAGGGAGGGATGGGACAGTTTTAACAAAAATATTTTTTACAAATTTACTTATACCGGTACAACACTAAGTTTCAGAGAAACAAATTGAAACATTTTAACATCTTATAAAAATATAAATTTGATGGTAATTATTAAAATATTAATTTTATAAGCCAATTAACATAGTCATAAAAATGCCCCATCCCTCCTTTATATGAGGGAGGGATGGGACATGTTTATAAAGTTAAAATAAGAACATAACATACAGACATACTATCAAAAATGACAAAAACAGTGGGTCACTATGTATGTAAGGTAATTAATTACTAACAACACCTATTTTATCCAACATTAGAATATAATGTACCACTTAAATAAAAATTTCCAAATGCTCGATTAATTTATCTTTTTTTTTTTTTTTTACTTCTAGCAAAGTATTGTTTTTTAGTTCTAATATTCCAAATTAAGTTTTTGTTATATTTACATGTTTTGTGGTTCCCTGAATATTAATAAGGTTTTTAGTAGCTAGTCTGCGTGTGTTATCAGCATATCTCAAGAACAAATATTACCAAGAAATCCTAACTGTAATTTCTTTTGTATATTTTACCATGTCCCTAAAAACTGTTCAGGAATGAAAATTAATTCCTCATACATATACAGTAAATAAAGTATTTTTAAAAGTTAAAAGGGTAAACAAAACTCGTGTGAATGCCACACCAATTATTTTCCACGACATTGAATTTGTTTTGTGTATTTTCTTTTGGGGTGATGGGAACTTCACTAAAGGATGTGTTTCCATTGACATTATGAAATGGAATTAAAAATAAGAATTTAGAAAAAGAGTTAATAGTTTAGCCACTTCTGATTTATTTGTTATATGTATATAAAGTAACTGCTAACTATTAGTTTTCAAAAAGCATTGAATTATCTTATTAAATACAAGAAACTTATTTGAAAATAAATTACCTGATCAAGTTTTCTGGATGTAGAATCCACTGAAGTACTTTGCGATGGAATCTATATTAAAAAAAAAAAAAAAAAAAATGTTATATGTATATAAAGTAACTGCTAACTATTAGTTTTCAAAAAGCATTGAATTATCTTATTAAATACAAGAAACTTATTTGAAAATAAATTACCTGATCAAGTTTTCTGGATGTAGAATCCACTGAAGTACTTTGCGATGGAATCTATATTAAAAAAAAAAAAAGACATTAAAGAAAACAAATTTAATAGAATAAAGCAAATGCAAAAATGTTAAACTACCAATGTAATACTTTATGCTACATGAAATACTAATCATTAAATTAAATTGCACATTTATTTTGGTTTTTCCAATGAGGGTGCGATTTACTAAACCAAATTAAAATTTTTATTTAAACCGTGATATTAAAAAATTCATAATATGTAAAAGGGGCTAAAATACAGTTTCAAGTCGATGAAAAATCTGGTTGATTTCTAGTTTTATCACTTTGTTAATCAGAGTTCCTTTTCAGATTTTACACGCTCTTCAAATTTTTATTGACGCTACCGTTCAAATTTAAATACTTTTTAAAATTTGGTGCCCATAGGCCTTGTGAGCCTAAGCTTAAAAGCGTCACTGTTCTTGGTTAATATTATCAATTAACAAAAGAAATAGAAAACAAAATTGGGAATAACCAAGTTAAGAAAAAAAAAAAAAAGAAATCAACAGTTTAGCCACTTCTGATTTATTTGTTATATGTATATAAAGTAACTGCTAACTTATAGTTTTCAAAAAGCATTAAATTATCTTATTAAATACAAGAAACTTATTTGAAAACAAGTACCTGATCACGTTTTCTGGATGTAGAATCCACTGAAGTACTTTGCGATGGAATCTATAAAAAAAAAAAGACATTAAAGAAAACAAATTAAATAGAATAAAGCAAATGCAAAAATGTTAAACAACCTATGTAATACTTTATGCTACATGAAATACTACTCATATAAATATAATATTAACAAGTTTTTAGTGGCTAGTCTGAGTGTGTTATCAGCGGGTCCCGGACAAAAGCCCCACCGGACAAAATCCCCACGGACAAAAGCCCCGCCGGACAAAAGCCGCGCCGGACAAAAGCCCCACCGGACAAAATCTCCACTGGACAAAAGCCCCGCCGGACAAAAGCCCCATCGGACAAAATCCCCACTGGACAAAATCTCCACCGGACAAAAGCCCCGCCGGAGAAAAGCCCCATCGGACAAAATCCCCACCGGACAAAAACCCCACTAAAGCTTAAATATACATGGGGGGGGGGGGAGAGGCTAAAGGGGACCACAATGAGTATAGCAAGATAATTTATATATATATATATATATATATATATATATATATATATAAGATATTAATGAAACTGTTTAATTATCATTAGAGTTTTAAGTAATATATACTGAGAGTTACATATATCTGATACGGAGGGATTTCTGCTAAAATTTTGCCATCATTACTACTCGTTGTATGTGTAGATGAATGTATATGGATACTTTTAACTTCTGTCAAAATACTTTGTGTGTGTGTATATATATATATATATATATATATAATATTATGTGAAAGATTATACACAAAAAATTAAAAAATAAAATATATATTAAAAACATCTTTATTTATTAAAAGTGAAAATGTTTAATGTTTAAATTAATTTGTTTAGTAGAACTATTTGAGCTTTTAAATGGAAAACATATTTTTTTTTTTTTTTAATTAATATATATATATATATATTCTATGAATGATTAAAAAGTAAAATAAAATAAATAAATAAATAAATAAAAATAAGTTTTAAAAAATTAACTAAAAATTTTAGAAAACTAATTTAACTAATATACATATAATATATACATATAATAAATTAGTCGAGATTATTTAATACTATTGTTCTGGGTTTTAATATTAATTAAAAAAAAAAACTGTTTTAAAATACTTTTAATAATAAAAGATTATATATATATATATATATATATATATATATATGAATGATTATAAGGAAAACCTAGTTATAAAAATATTTAATGAAATATTCTAAGTAAAAAACTAATTTATTAATTGAAAATAAAATTTTTAAGATTTCAGTTAAGTGAGATTGTTTAATACTGTTGTCTGGACTTTCAGTTAAAAAGTTTATTTAAACATCCGAGCGGTAATCGATGCTAGTAGAATGGAAGTGTTAAGTTCAATCCGAAGTCGCGTTCGTCGACCAAGCCGTTGAGAGTTTCCCGTGGTTTTCTTCGAAACTTTCGCAAGTATAGGGCACTCAAGTTATCAACCGGCTTTAACACTACCACAATCACCAGGAAGATTTTTTTTTTTTTTAAATATAAAACGATTCTTTTACTATAAATGATTATATATATATATACATAATTTGTAGCAATATATTTTAATTAAAAATTAATTTAATTATTAATTTTTTTTTTTTTTTATAATTCAATTAGTTCAGATTGCTTAATACTATTGTTTGGTCGTTTAAATAAAAATACTATTTCAAAATGTTCTTAAACATCAAAAGGTTTTTTACTATCCTTCATCATAGAAATAAGGAGCTAATTAAAATTATTTAATTTAAAAGACCTAATTGAAAAACTAATTTAATTATTAAAAATATACATTTCAATTAAAAAAAAAAAGAGATTGCTTGAATAATAATGTTTCAGATTTTAATTGTGAATCTCATAGTAAAATATTTTTAATAAAAAAGATTTAAAAGAAAAAAAAATGCTTATATATATATTTTTTTTTTTTTTTTTTTTTTTTAAGGTTAAAATTCATTTAATAAAATATTTTAATTGATAATACGTAATTTAATTATTAAAAATAGATTTTTTTTTAAATTATTGAATTATTTAAGATAATTCAATATTGTATTATATATAATATTACTGTTTGGATTTAATAGGGAAAAAAAATTAAAAAATTTTTTTAATATAAAAATGTTTCCTACTAATAATTATCGAAAAAGGAACTAATTAAAATAATTTGTATATTCTATGCGAGGTACATATTTAAAGCACAATTTGATACCTTTATACTAAATACGATGTAACAAAATTAATATACATATATTTGATGTATACAAAATAATTTTTCCTGTAAAATAAGGGCCCGCTAGCACTCGAGAGGTTCTGTCCTGTAAACTGGTAGACGTAAGATTACGAGTTCGATCCCAGGTCTCTCTCGTCGACCGAGCCGTTCGGTGTTTTCCGTGGTTTTCACCAAAACTTGTATAAAGGCGCGCTAGGACCCCTTAGAAAGACCCCACGGAAGGCACTCCCCTTCAGGTCTAGGACCTTAGTGCAATCTTTCGCCTTTACTCCCAATACCAATAGCAATATCTGTGAAATAAGATATGATTAGCGTAATTGATTGACTAACAGGGTATCACAAAGTATTTCTGATTCATTGTGAAGAATATAAATGGGAAAACTACTTAATAATAATTTTCAATGTTGTACGAATTTTTTTTAGTACATCATATGGTGCGCATGTACAGTTTACACGATATATATTCGACATAAAAAGTAATCTGTTTAATGCTTTTAATTATATATACATATGTATATATGTATTATGAATGCGTTTTCATACAAGCATAAATATACACGTTTCACACACCATGAAAGCCGAAAATTATTTCAGCAAATTTTGTCTGTGTGTGTTTTTGTGTGTGTGTGTGTGTGTTAGCATGTCTGTACGCGTACAACGCTATTTTCATTATTATAAAATATTCCAATATTAAAATATTCTCATTCGATTTGTAGACCCCCAAAACAGTTATATTCCTATTTTGAACGATAAAACTCAATTTCTATTTTTCTGCCCTTTCGTCCCTCCCCCCCATTCGCCCTTTCTAATAATTTTAGACTTTCGAAAATATTCTCATCCTGTTTGTAGGCTCCGAAAACCTATATACCCCAATTTTAAACGGTCTAACGGTATTTTTACTTTTTTGCCCCTTCGCCTTCCCTTCCCGCTCCTCTTAATAATTTTACACTCTCAAAAATATTCTCATTCGATCTGTAGACCCCCAAAACCTTTATGTACCTATTTTGAACAAGTTAACTCCAATTCTATTTTTTACCCCTTCGCCCCCCCCCCCCCCCTTCTGATCTTCCTAATAATTTTAGACTTTCGAAAATATCCTCATCCTATTTATAAGCCCAAAAAATCTACATGTACCAATTTTAAGCGATCTCACGCTAATTTCAATTTTTTTTGTCCCCCCCCCCCTTTTCGAGCCAACTAATAATAATTTTGCACTTTCGAAAATAACCTCATTTGATTTGTAGACACAAAAACATAGTAAAATTAAGAATAGCAGAAGATTAAATGTCACCGAAATCCACGTTAACCAAAAATAATTAATTTGTAATTAAATTAATAATAACCCGTGAAGAATTTAGTGCAGATAAGAAAACAATTAACAGTTAATATCTTTAATAAACTATGAGCTATTACACCGAGTTTCTAGTGGGAAAAGTAACAGATTTATTGAATAATTTATTTTATAACGAGTTTAATTAATTTTGAAATGTTAATTTTATCCAAAATATCATACGTAGGGCCTTTGTCCGGGCTAAGTGGGGTTTCTGTCCGGTGGGGATTATGTCCGGTGGGGTTTTTGTCCGGTGGGGATTATGTCCGGTGGGGTTTTTGTCCGGAGGGGTTTTTGTCCGGTGGGGATTTTGTCCGGTGGGGCTTTTGTCCGGGGGGATTTTGTCCGGTGGGGCTTTTGTCCGTATCCCGTTATCAGCATATCTCAAGAACAAATATTACCAAGAACTCCTAACTGTAATTAGTGAATGTAATTTCTTTTACCATGTCCAGGAAAACTGCCCAGGCATGAAAATTAATTCCTCATACATATACAGTAAATATAGTATTTTTAAAAGTTAAACGGGTAAACAAAACTCGAGTGAGTGCCACAACAAATTTTTTTCTATGATTTTGAATTTGTTTCGTGCATTTTCTCTTCCATTTATTCATTCATTTGCCTTTTGATATTCTCTGTTTAAGGAGTGTCAGAATCTTCATTCTTCTTCCTTTTCTTACATGTCCCATCCCTCCCTTTTCATTACTTTTCCAAAAAAAAACTTATTAGACACATACTACTTTTAGGCTTAATTTAGCTACTAATTCATAAAACATATATTATTAGGTATATAATACATGAAAAGTAATTATGCTAACATCAGTGAGTGGCGTTGAAAACCTGCCTTGAAAATTAAGCAATTGTTTACTTTTGGTGTTATAAAATAGTTTTTTTGTTACATAAACTTACAGAATTCTCCAACTAAAATGATACATAGCAACAATATATATAAATGAATAAAAGTATAGAAAAAATAAATTTTTAAATTATGATTTTACTTTAAATTAATACTGTCTGATAATCTAAAAAAAAAAAAGCCCATTCAAAATTTATAACTTGAAAATAATATTAAAGTTTCTCCCTGTACAGAGAGATTCATATGTATACATATATGTAATATTAGCCAAACTGTCAGAGAGAAATATAAAAGCAATACTTCAACTAAATATTAGAACTTTTTTTTTTATTAATATGTCTAGGAATATAATGTATTTTAGGGGTTATTTTTATATCTAAATAAAAAGAATTTTATTTACTTTTATTGTTTATTGCTAATAGTAAGAAATTAATCAACCTGTTCAAATTATTTTTAATATGGGTTTCAACAAATAATTATATGTACACATTGCAGATTTAAAATTCTACACATTCTTTAGACCTAAAAATTAAACATTCTACTTTACAAGTTTGAATTTAAACCAATTCTTTATTTTGAAAAATAATGGTATTTCATACAAAATTAGCTTATAAAGAAGGTATTTAAAACAGTGTGTCTCTATGCCAGGGTATGTTATAGAGATAATAAGTTATAAATTAATCAATTTAGATACTATGATTGACATTTCAAAAGTTTAATTATTTTATTCTTCATTATGAAGGAATGGAATTTGGAATCTTATGCAATATATGATTTTACAAGATATTAATGCAAGACATTTTATCATTTTCATTAGCTTTTTTTAGTTCCCTATCATACTATAGGCATGGGGAACTTAGGTAATCGTGAAAATTTTCGACCTTGGTTTTTTTACTTTTTTATACGTTTTCAGGTGTGAAGAATCCGAAAATGACAAAATTTGTATGGTGTCTGTCTGTAGGGTGTCTGTTAGTGTGTCAGTCCGTTTGTCCGTTAGTTTGTTAGTCTGTTTACACGATATCTCACGAAGAAATGACCGCAGAGAGGTCAGATCAGTTTTAAAATATTACTTTCGATACTGGCAAGAACCCTATTCATTTGCAACAATTTTTAAATTATGATTTTATTTTAAATTAATACTGTCTGATAATCTTAAAAAAAAAAAAAAGGCCATTCAAAATTTATAACTTGAAAATAATAAAGTTTCTCCCTGTACAGTGAGTTTCATATGTATACATACATGCAATATTAGCCAAACTGTCAGAGAGAAATATAAAAGCAATACTTCAATTAAATATTATAACTTTTTTTTTTATTAATATGTTTAGGAATATAATGTATTTTGGGGGATATTTTCATATCTAAGTAAAAAGAATTTTATTTATTTTTATTATTTATTGCTAATAGTAAGAAATTAATCAACGAGTTCAAATTATTTTTAATATGGGTTTCAAAAAATAATTATATGTATATATTTATAGATTTAAAATTCTATACATTCTTTAGACCTAAAAATTAAACACTCTACTTTAAAGTTTGAATTTAAACCAATTCCTTATTTTGAAAAATAATGGTATTTCATACAAAATTAGTATATAAAGAAGGTATTTAAAACAGCGTGTCTCTATGCCAGGGTATGTTATAGAGATCATAAGTTATAAATTAATCAATTTAGATACTATGATTGATATTTTTAAAGTTTAATTATTTTATTCTTCATTAAGAAGCAACAGAATTTGGAATCTTACGCAATATATGATTTTACAAGATATTAATGCAGAACATTTTATCATTTTCATTAGCTTTTTTTTTTAATGCAACAAGTATAATTTTTAATTTTTAATTAATTTTTCAATCAGAATTTTTAATATATCTTAATCTGATAATTGATTTCTTTTCATAATTTTTAAAACAATACTTCTCATTTTTTAACTCATAAGTGGTTTGCATTAGGGTTTAAAATGTGATTAGTTTTTGTTTTTTAGCATTTTTGCTAACAAATACTGATAAAAATTTTGTTAAAAGCATAAACTAAATAATTTCATAAAGTATGTCTATATGATAACCCCTAATTTTTATTTAAATATTTACAGGCAAAAATTACAAAACGACTGAAAATATCGGGAATTGCTAGTTATTTAGTATATTTGGATTTAATTTGAATTTTTAATGGTTGAATCGAAATGCAAAAACATTTAAAAGTATGATAGAATTTAGAACTTATTTCAGAGAAGTATTCTTAACACTAATCTTACTCAATCATCTATCCCTACTCATTACTCCCCTTTTTAATTGCTTTTATATTTTGTGCATATACCATTGCTGTCTCTTTTTCTATTTTCAAAATCAAAACAAGTTTCAACTGACTCATGTTTCTTAAATCACAAGCACAGACTGCCCATGATTCATATTTTTAAAATCACAAGTACAGTTCTTAGTCATAGGAAAATTTAAGTTACATTTTATCCTAGGCCATT
Source organism: Salticus scenicus (assembly GCA_963930645.1). Classification (NCBI taxonomy): domain Eukaryota; kingdom Metazoa; phylum Arthropoda; class Arachnida; order Araneae; family Salticidae; genus Salticus; species Salticus scenicus. Next base: position 56,738,395 of record OZ005662.1, on the reverse strand, counting down.
TCGCCCCCTCCAAGCACATACACACTACATTACACAATGTATACTGTATGCATTTCATAATAATACCAAAGAAATCTATATTATTTTTCTACACATCAACCCCTGTGCAACATTGCATATAACAGTCAATTTACAGTTAATTCCATTGCAATCATTAAATTAAATTGCATATTTATTTTGGTTTTTTCCAATGAGGGTGCGATTTACTAAACAAAATTAAAATTTTTATTTAAACCCCGATATTAAAAAATTCATAATATGTAAAAGGGGCTAAAATACAGTTTCAAAGTCGATGAAAAATCCGGTTGATTTCTAGTTTTATCATTTTTTTAATCAGAGTTCCTTTTCAGATTTTACACGCTCTTGAAATCTTTATTGACGCTACCGTTCAAATTTAAATACTTTTAAAAATTTGGTGCCCCTAGGCCTGGGCCTTGTGGGCCTAAGCCTAAATCTGTCACTGTTCTTGGTTAATATTATCAGTGAACAAAAGAAATAGAAAACAAAATTGGGAATAACCAAGTTAGAAAAAAAAAAAAAAAAAAAAAAAAAATCGACAGTATCCAAAGAATTAAATGAACTTTTGAAAAAGCTAAAATATAACTTGTGCATTTTAGTTAAAATGCTGAAGAAACTTTTTTGCCAGGTTTACATACTTTCAGTTAATGTCCTTATATAAAATTTGCCTGAAAGGAATTGTAATGACACATTGTTAAATTCCAGGATTTGGTATATAATTTAATGAAAAGAACTTTTTTTAATGTGGTTTTAAGACTGTAAATATGAACACATCAATAGTAGAATGTTGAAATAAAATAATTGTTTAAAGTTTTACTTGAAATTTGCTGCTGTGCTTAAACTTTTAGCACAGATTGTTTTACTAATAAGTAGTATTGGATTAAGCTCAATGATTTTTGTTCATGCTGTTTTTGTTTACAGCCAATACGTAATTCCTAAACCCGTATTATTTTGTGCTATAATAAGTGTGATGGGAACTTCACTAAAGGGTGTGTTTCCATGGACATTATGAAATGGAATTAAAAATAAGAATTTAGAAAAAGAGTTAATAGTTAAAAATGATAACCTAAAGAAAGAATTTCAATAGCCACTTCTGATTTATTTGTTATATGTATATAAAGTAACTGCTAACTAATAGTTTTCAAAAAGCATTGAATTATCTTAATAAATACAAGAAACTTATTTGAAAATAAATTACCTGATCAAGTTTCCTGGATGTAGAATCCACTGATGTACTTTGCGATGGAATCTATATTAAAAAAAAAAAAAAAAAAAAAAAAAAAAAAAGACATTAAAGAAAACAAATTAAATAGAATAAAGCAAATGCAAAAATATTAAACTACCAATGTAATACTTTATGCTACATGAAATACTACTCATATAAATATAATATTAATAAGGTTTTCAGTGGCTAGTCTGTGTGTATTATCAGCATATCTCAAGAACAAATATTACCAAGAAATCCTAACTGTAATTAGTGAATGCAATTACTTTTAAAATGTCCAGGAAAACTGCTCAGGAATGAAAATTAATTCCTCATACATATACGGTAAATAAAGTATTTTTAAAAGTTAAAAGGGTAAACAAAACTCAAGTGAGTGCCACACCAATTATTTTCTATGATTTTGAATTTGTTTCTCTTCCATCTATTCATTCATTTGCCTTTTGATATTCTCTGTTTAAGGAGTATCAGAATCTTCATTCTTCTTCCTTTTCTTACACCTCCCAATCCTCCCTGAACTGTTCTGTCCCATCCCTCCCTTTTCATTATTTTTCAAAAAAATAACTAATTAGACACATGCTACTTTTAGGCTTAATTTAGCTACTAATGCATAAAATTTATATTATTAGGTATATAAATTATGAAAGTAATTATGTTGACATCAGTCAGTGGCGTTGAAAACCTGTCTTGAAAATTAAGCAATTGTTTACTTTTCTCTATATATTAAAAAAAAAGTAATAGTCGCTGGCGTCAATTTTTTTTGTCTGCGACAATCATCTCCTCATGGAGGGCAAAGTGCTCTGCATCATGAGATATATCAATGTGTTCCGAATGCTTCAAAGGAAGGCATTTCAGGTAGTTAGAAATCTGTATCATTTTAATTAACGAAGTTATTAAGTAAAAACTCCGAGTTTATAAAGGTACTCTATTTACCACCATAGAAAACGTTTCTCTTATGACGTTTTTTTCTGTCATGACATCATTTTTCACAGGAAAATTAAAATGTCATCCATGGTGTAAAAAATAATAAAATCAATGTGAATGTTGCTGTACGCAAGCGAAGTGTGACGTCACTGACCACTCGTGGATGCAAGAAAAATATTTCCTATGATAATCGCCCATTGGATTTTTTGTATAAAATTATTAAAAATCGAAGGAAATTATTTCCCAATTTTAAACTTCATATTTGGATAAAGATATGTATTAGTTATCGTGTGCATGTGTTAGATTGAGTTGTTTTTGCTATAAAATTGATAACATTTGAATTTTAAATTTCAAAACTAGAAAAGAAAATGGCAAACTTCCATATTCGATTGAAAACAAACATTTCATTTCAAAGGATGATATTTACACAATAAATATCCAACTAATATACTAATTAAAAGGAAAATGATAAATATTCTATCATAATTTAAAGTCAAATTTGTTTTCAAATGTCTAAATAAAGTGTCTGGTTTAAGATACTCATATGTTGCAGTGGAATAGATTTCATATCTGTCATCCTTGGCGTAAAAATAAAATTGCCAAATTATTTGGCGAACATATTTAATTCCTTTCAAAAATCATGGTTATTTTAACAACTTATATAAAGAGAGTAACGAATAATATTAAACAATATTTCGTACAATACATATTACGAAAATATACATCTGGAATGCACATTTTCATATTACATTTTTGATCGCCAAATACAAAAAATGCCAAGGACGACAGTCTTGAAATTTAAAATTAAAATTTTGTCAATTTGACAGCAAAATAACTCAATCTAACACATGCACACGATAGCTAATACATATCTGTACCCAAATATGGGGATAGAAATCGGGAAATAATTTTCCTCAATTTTTAATAATTTTTTACAAAAAATCCAATGGGAGATTAACATCGGAAATCTTTTTCTTGCATCCACAGATGGTCAGTGATGTCACACTTCGCTTCTGTATTACTAGAAATTTCTTATTGTGTTTATCAGTTTTTTAATATGTTCTTTCTCGTGAATAATGACGTGATTTCCCATTATCCACTGTAGGTCAGCATAAGTTTTTAAAAAAGTTACTGAATTTAGGTTTGAAAACTTGATTTCCAAAATAGCATTTTTTATGAATCGGATTCTTTATTGTTTTGAAATTATCATCCTTGTGAGTGCCATTTCTTTTTATCTTTAAAGTGCATTTATCTTTTTTAATTAAACTTTTTTAAAACTTTCAAAGTCAACGAAAAATCTGGTTGATTTCTAGTTTTATCACTTTTTAAATCAGAGTTCCTTTTCAGATTTTACACGTTCTACAAATTTTTATTGACGCAAATTTAAATACCTTTAAAAATTTGCTGCCCCTAGTCCTGGACTTTGTGGGCCTAAGCCTAAATCTGTCACTGTTCTTGGTTAATATTATCAATGAACAAAAGAAATATAAAACAAAATTGGGAATAGCCAAGTTAAGAAAAAAAAAATCAACAGTATCTAAAAAATTAAATGAACTTTTGAAAAAGCTAAAATATAGCTTGTGCTAAAACGCACAAGCTATATTTTAGCTTTTGATGCTGAAGAAACGTTTTAGCCATGTTTGCATACTTCCAGTTAGAGTCATTATATAAAATTTGCCTGAAAAGAATTATACTGACACATTGTTAAATTCCAGGATTTGGATTATAATTGACGCTACCGTTCAAATTTAAATACTTTTAAAAATTTGGTGCCCCTAGGCATGGGCCTTGTGGGCCTAAGCCTAAATCTGTCACTGTTCTTGGTTAATATTAACAGTGAACAAAAGAAATAGAAAACAAAATTGGGAATAACCAAGTTAAGATAAAAAAAAAATCAACAGTATCCAAAGAATTAAATGGAATTTTTAAGCTAAAATATAGCTTGTGCATTTTAGCTAAAATGCTGAAGAAACTTTTTTGCCAGGTTTGCATACTTCCAGTTAATGTCATTATATAAAATTTGCCTGAAAAGAATTGTATTGACACATTGTTAAATTCCAGGATTTGGAATATAATTTAATGACAAGAATTTTTAATGTGGTTTTAAGACTGTAACTATGAACACATAAATTGTAGAATGTTGAAATAAAATAATTATTTAAAGTTTTACTTGAAATTTGCTGCTGTGCTTAAACTTTTAACACAGATTGTTGTACTAATAAGTAGTATGGATTAAGCTCAATGATTTTTGTTCATGCTGTTTCTGTTTACATAACTATGTTGCCAATACTTAATTTCTTAACCCTTATTATTTTGGGCTATAATAAGTGTGGTGGGAACTTCACTAAAGAATGTGTTTCCATGGCCATTATGAAATGAAATTAAAAATAAGAATTTAGAAAAAGAATTAATAGTTAAAAATGATAACCTATAGAAAGAATTTAAATAGCCACTTCTGATTTATTTGTTATATGTATATAAAGTAACTGCTAACTAATAGTTTTCAAAAACCACTGAATTATCTTATTAAATACAAGAAACTTATTTGAAAATAAATTACCTGAGCAGGTTTTCTGGATGTAGAATCCATTGAAGTACTTTGTGATGGAATCTATAGTTAAAAAAAAAAAAAAAAAAAGACATAAAAGAAAACAAATTAAATAGAATAAAGCAAATGCAAACATGTTAAACTCCCAATGTAATACTTTGTGCTACATGAAATACTACTGATGCATTGCTGCTCCCCTTGCCTACGGCCTTGGGTTTTATGTTCTTATTAATGATAGTGAAGATCTATACCAATATTTTACACAGTTTTTAAGTTTTTCAAAAATGATATTTTCACAATTGAATGTAATTTTAGTTCCACTATGAAGCCTGAAATTGGTAATCTCATTGGAACCATTTTTTCTCTTTATAATATTTACTGTTAAAATAATTTTAATTAAGAATTAGATTGTTAGTGGAAATTAAAGCTATATTGATTTGGTTATCTCCTTATTTATCTTTAATTTTATTGCTTATTATCTTGTTAATTTTGGGAATATCCACAGAAGGGTATTAATTGATTACATCAAAACTTACAATTAAATCATTTAATTTATTTTAAATGTCTTATGAAATCTTCATTTGAGTTGAGACTATGGTTTGATAGATGAGAATCTTGCAATATATATAATATATATATATTTATGAATTTTAAGTGGATAAGTGGATCTTTTATATTTTTCAACAATTGGTTGGAATTTAGGTGGATTTTTGTGATCTTTATATTTCTCAAGTATTCTAACAGTATTTGGAGTGTGGTTAGTAATTTTAGGCTTGTTACTTTTCAGCCAGGTTTCTACATTTATTATTATTCTTTTTCTTTTAATTTAATGTTAGGGTTATTTTTTTATTTAGATTGCACCTATTTCTTTTACAGTTTCTTCCATTTATCTGTTGTAATCATTTCTGTTTATGATTACTATTTTACCATTTTTTTTTTTTTTTTTGTTGTTGTTGTTAGTATGCAGGTTATTCATTTATTATTTTTAATTTCAATAAGACATACACTCGCTCACAAAGCACTTAAAAATATTCTTAAGCCTCTCCCCTCAAGTGGCGGTGACCTCAATTTGAGGTGTACATGAAATTTATTTGAAAAAAAATTACTTGAGGATGTTTTAAAGTATTTCCTTTGGCAATCTATAAATAAAATTGCTGTTAAATTAAACTAATTAAATGCAGTATAAAGTAACATATACATGTAAAATTCACAATTTGATTCTGAGATTTACAATTAGAACATTAAAATAAATATGACGCAGGACATATTGAATATCTATTTTGTTGATTTTTGATGTTATGATCTTTAGTGAAAAAAAAAAAGTCTTAAAAACTAGTATGTTGTAGCCACCACAAGATTTTCTTCTATATAAACTATACAAATTAACATAGTACAGATTATTTTTCATTAAAATTATTCTCTAAGATGAATGCAGATGATTTTTATGTCAAAAAAGTATGCCAAAAGAAAGTCCAACATCAGTTTTTTTTTCTCTCTCTCACACATCACAGAACTATAATTCAACCATTCACTTTAAAAGTATTGAAAAGTTCATTTGAAATACACCCACATTGAAAATTTACACTTCCCCCAACTCTCCAGAGGTACTTGCCCTCCGGAGAGGGAAGCAATGCTTCTACATGCACACTCTTTCTTTCCTAGTTAACTACTAGTATTATTAATAATTCATATTAATTTAACAATCACGCATTATATACTGTCATGTTAAAAATTTAGAAAAACTAGGGACCCTATATAGAGAGACTGGACATTGACCGAAAGTCGGCCATCTTAGTGCCAATTCGGAGCGATCCTTGTAGAACATAATGCTTTTTTCTTCGCAATTGACGCTTTACTATACAACATAAATGAAAGGAAATTGTGCTAAATTTATGCAGAAGGTAATGCAGAATATAAATATGTAATTTTTTTTGTCTTAGAGAAAAAGAATTTGAAGAAAAACAAATTTTGTTTTAACCTTTGACATGGTTACTTTTTCAATTCCTATCGGAAAACAGGGGAATTTTTTTTGTATATTTCTATATTAAGCAAAATACGTTGATTGTGAAAGCAATTCTATATTATTTTTTCTGAGAACATACATTCTATATATAAAAAGTTAGAAAATTTTTAACAAAAATATGGTAATCTTAGTTTTTGTGAAGTAATTCATGAACAAATGTAAAACTACGGCAGAAGAACAGAAATTATTTTTTATTATTTTATAAAAATATTTACGTAATATTTTTACAAGCTAAAAATACATATTTTATTTATTTCAATTGTGTATTATTAATAATAATGACTTAGTTAAATATTAAAGATAAAAATTTTATTATAATAATTTGTAAAATTCTTAACTAATATCCTTAGAAATTAAAAAATGTTTTTATTTATTTTATTTACATTTGCTTATTTCATTGTTTTTTTTTTTTTTTTCAGTTCTTTTAAATATTATGTAAATTAAAATAATTACTTATTTAAATATTATTTATAAAATTTATTATGGCAATTATTATTTAAAAGAAATTTATATTTCATATGTTAGCAAATAATATACTCCTTATTTTCTTTATTTTTAATAATTTATTTTAAGAAATCTGATACATTTTGCGTACTAGTAAAAAAACCAAAAAAATTTTATATAGTTATTTTAAATATGTCTTTTAAAATACATCAGAAAAATACATTGAGATCTAACATATTAAATATATTGCACAACAGAACTTAAAAACTAATAGCTAGCAAATAAATAATGTAATTATCTCATATGTTAGGAAATAAATACGTAAAACAGCATGCAATAAGAGAATTCAAAGTATTTAAAGCATGATATAAAATAAATAATTATGCATTTTTATCTTTTAAAAGTATTCCCGAATTAAAGCAATTTATTTCCCAACAAAGTAAAAATGTAATAAATAAGTTCTTTTTCTATTATGACGTAAAATAATCAAAATTTCTTCTCAGCGTAATGGTAAGCAATGGAGCAACTGGCACTAAAACGGAGAATTTCGTCAAAAAGCAGGCACGCCAATGTCCAGTCTCTCTCTATCGAGGGTCCCTAAGAAAAACGGGATCACAGTGCCACCTGTTGAGCGATTGATGTCCAAATGTAATCAGCACCAGTTTAGGTCAGGGTCCAACTAAATACCAAGTTTAATTAAATTTAGTTCATTCATTTGTGAAATACAGCACTCATAAAACTTGTGATACACACACACAGACAAACATTTTCTAAACACAGTTAAATCATGTTCAGGACATCTTAAAATGTGTAAATCCATCGAAAACTGGAATTAGAAAATTTTCAAAAATCCAATACTTTCTTCTCATATATACAGTAGAAAGTAATTAATCAAATAAAAAATTTACATTAAATTTATACTATAACAGTAAAATATTGATTTAGAAAATTTTTATTCATGAATTCTTTAACCATGAATATTCATTTTAAGTAAATTGGAGTTTAAAGGTTGATATTTTTAAATTCCAACTATGTAAAAAATACCAGAGCCAGGAATCGAACCCGGGCACCTCCACTTAACGCACAGATGCTCTACCACTGAGCTACCCTGGCTGATAACCAGCTAGGCATCACAAAATATTCGTTGGCAAAGTTACCGAGTCTGCCAATGCAGATATAACAGGTGAGACAATATTAATTGTAGCACAACTCCATAGACCACGAAATTTCAATTTAGAAATTTTTTATTCATGAATTCATCATCTGTGAATATTTATTTTAAGTAAATTGGTGTGTAAAGGTTGATATTTTTATATATCAACTATATGAAAAATACCAGAGCCGGAAATCGAACCCCGGCACCTCCGCTTAACGCATAGATGCTCTACCACTGAGCTACCCTGCCTGATAACCAGCTAGGCATTTCTCACAAAAAAAAAAAAAAAAAAAAAGTAAAATATTGTTTTTGTGAATATTATTAACCGCTTCACTGGCCACTGTAGTCTGTAGAAGGCTACGTTTCCCCCAAGTTATTTCGGGATGGTTGGTGAAGTGGTTAACTAATATGAAAATAAGAGCTCGGGAAAGAAATTTGGTTGTTGAAATAACAACTTACGGGGGGAAAAAAAAAAGTCTACTTTTGATAGATTTGAGAAAAAATGTAACTGCCAATTTATTAATTATTAAAAATGGAAATTATAAAAGACAGTGAAAGAGTCCTTAAGCACACAAAACTTATTTGAAGGTAAATTACCTGAGAAGTCTTTGCAGGTGCATCAGGGTTAAATACACCACATGCTTGCAGAAGCTATAAATAAAAGTGCTTGTAAATAAATAAATTTAAGCATATTTTGAACAAATATAAATTTGCTATAACTCACAATGTGATACCAACAAATACAATTAGATCTTAAAAAAAAAATAATAAATAATAATAATAATAATCATACAGTACATATTAAACAGCAGTTTTTTGACTGTTCAAATTATTTTCCATAATATAAAGAGTGAAAAATAATCCATTTAATAATAATAATAAAAAAAAAAAAAAGAAAAAAAGAAAAACTGGAATTTTGTAAACAGATTGCTTTTTTTTTCTTTTCACAATTAAATTTTGAGTAAATATTTCATTATTAGCTTAAATCAATAAATTGGAGAGTAGTATTTTCTAAATTGCCCTCAGAAACATTCAGACTGGCAAGGAAATATGGGACAGTAACTATTATTATTATTTTTTTTTTTTTTTCCAGCTGTATTTAATAACTTACAGTCATAATTTTTTACTTTTTTTTTTTTTTTTCATTTAAACAGAATTTCTGCATATTAATCATGAATAATTCAAAGGTGAAAAAAGTGCACTTTCCTAACTAATCAGTTATAGCCACCAAATTATCAAAAAATCAAAAGAATACCTTAGCACATTTGTACAGATTAATTATAGAAGTAATACATGACATGAAATAAGTTCACTGGTTTATCTTATATTATTTATATAATTATGCTGCCAATATTAAATTTCAAAGTCTTATTATTTTATAACATGAAATCTGCTATTGTTATATAATACTAAATGTTGTGTTTTTTCTAAACATCATTAACCCTTAGATTCCATACTAAACTATGCTAACCCAAGAGAGTTGTTTACAGCATGTTATTTTTTAACAATGAGAGAGTGCAGGAGAGAAAAACTTTCATCCTTCCTAATGACTACCAATGAATCTCTTCAAAACCTCTAAAAAATAGTTTGGCTCTTAGTTATTTATTTTCTCCCAATGGGCTCTTCCCACCTGACGTCAGAGGTCACATGATAGAGGAAAAACAAATAGCAGACAAAGTCTTGTTTATCTAGAGCGATTGCTGAAATAACATATTTTCTATTCTTATTTTTGATCAATCACATTTAATCTGTGTTATTTTTTATACATCATCATTTTAAATCCATTTTATATCATTATTCATCATCTTTTGTTTGTTGTATAGATTTACAATCATCATTTAGTTTATATTTGTTATTGATGTTCATGATGAACATGTTATATACTCTGATTTTGGTACTTAAATCAGTGAAAGTGCAATATCGTACTACGTAAATCCATTTAGCAGTAACTTAAGTTAATTAACTTGTAACACCTTTATGCAATTAAATTAAATGAAAACATTCTAAAATTTCAAATTATAATCCATAAACATTCCAAAAGAACAAGCTATTATTTATTGCTAGATCAGTTAATGTAACAGTTACACAAAAACATACAAAAGTCGATTCTTACAGGTGAAAATAAATAAACACATATTATTGGTTTCACAATCAATTTTTAAAGAATAAAGCAGGCTGGAGTCTTGAAATAGAACATAGAATAATTTCAATATTTTCTTTTAATTAAACTGCACACACTTCCATAAACAGATATTGTTGAACACTAACATTACTATTTACAAACTATTATACAACAATTATATACAGAGGGCCCGGAAATTAAAGTAATATTATATTCGAATAATATTCGCACCATAGCGACATATTGATCAAAACAGAACATTCTTTCGTAGCGATAAACAGAAGCATTCCGGTAGCACTCGCTTCAACTGGAGAGGAGTTGAGTTGTACTGCTGAGTTCTGCAGTTATTGCTGGCCTTGGGGAAGGAACTATTACAGCTGCTCTAGTTTTCCAACATCCTCCCCACTTGAGCGTTCTGCAAAAATGCTCAACAGAAATATGACACTGAAAAATACTAATAGAAAGGTTAACAAATGACAATATATATATGAATTACATTAAATATCTAATAATAAAAAAAAAAAAAAAGAAAAATACCAAAAAAAAAATATTTAGAGTTCACTTTTTAAAGGAAAAAAAAAATGTTTTTATAGTTTTTGAGCAGTCTTATGTTAAAATTACACATCAAGTCTTTTTACTGGCCTCACTACCCTGCCAAAACGTGTCTTAAGTAGCTCTCCATCATTAGGCTTCTCACTACTGTTATTGGTTTTTGGTGCAGGATTTAGCACATGCTGTTCAAGTCTTTGTGTGATTTCAAGAGGATAGAGTCTCTGGATTGGTCGTAGTAAAACTCCTTTCGATGTTCTAAGCTTAACCAGCCTAATAATTCCATCTTTACTAGGAAAGAGTTCGATGACCTTTGCCAAGGGCCAACATAAGCGTTTCTTATCGTCGCTGCCAATCAAGACTATATCACCCACTTGAACTGTGTCGTGACTTTTGGGGATCAACGAACGTAGAAAACCAAGATATTCTCTTCTGAATCTTTGCTTTAAAGATTCTCTTACTCTCTGAATATATCTGTATCTTTCAACAACGTCAGTTTTTTCAATTTGATCCAAGTCAGGTACATCACTTGTTCGTAATTCTTGAAGGAACAGTGAAGGCGTTAGAACATTAAGTTCTTGATCTTCAGATATGTACGTTAACGGTCTAGTGTTCATAATAGATTCGCATTCACATACAAGCGTATGTAGTTCTTCTTGTGTCAGAGAGGCTCTACCTAAGTTTTTTCGAAGCAAATCTTTGAGAATTCTTATAAGTCTTTCCCAGAACCCTCCCCACCATGGGGCTGATGGTGGGTTGAATTTCCATCTAATTTCCTTTACTTCAAACGTTCGTTGAATCTCAGTCCAATCCAAACTCTTCAATGCGTTATTTAATCCAGTGAAGTTTGTACCGTTGTCGGAGTATAACACAGAAATCCGTCCTCTTCTCGCTATAAATCTTCGTAAAGCCTGAATGAAAGCATTCGTACTAAGTGATGGAATCAATTCTAAATGTACAGCCCTAAACACCGCACAAGAAAATAGTACGATCCAAACTTTTTCTTTGGACTTGGTGAGCAGAGGACCTGCTAAATCAACTCCTGAGACTTGGAAAACTGCTGTTAATTTCGTGCGATCTTCTGGAAGAGGAGGAAATGGTACTTCTAGATGTTTAACCTTTTGCTTCTTACAGATATTACACTCATGTATGACACTTCGAATAATTCTTTTTCCCTTTAAAATCCAAAATCGTTCTCTCAAAATAACAAGTAGAGCAGACGCTCCAGCATGCTTGTTGACAATGTGCTCTTGCTCGATAAGTCTTTTCACTACTGGATGTTTGGACGGAAGAACCAAAGGAAAAATAAAATCAGAATTTTCATTTTCGTTTGTAAGTCTTGATTTCAGTTTTAGTATTCCCTCATCATCTTTATAAGTTTGGAAATTTACGAGAGATCTTTTGCCTTCTTTATCTGTAAAGCATTCAGTCTGTACACAACGAAAAAGTGTCTTTTGAGCATTTTCCGTTTCTTCAGATGTAATATTTGGATATTTTCTTAAGTCTTTAGATTTCGGTTGAAAACGTAATATCCAAGCTATGATTTTAACAATCTTGGAAAATTTTGAAACTCTGTTCGCTAATCGGGATACAACAGATTCAAACTCAATATTATTAGCAGAAACTACAGTTCTTCTTTTTTCTTGAGCAATCTCTTCTTCATTGATATTTATGACTGACTTAGGCCATTGCTCTCTTGGATTCTTCAACCAGACTGGTCCCAGCCACCACTGAGATTTTAACAACTGTTTAGCTCCACATCCTCTGGATGCAAGATCAGCAGGGTTCAATTCACCGGAAACATGGAACCAATTCTCAGCATCAGTAAGTTTCCTAATTTCATTTATGCGATTATTCACAAAAACTGACCACTGTTCTTGCCGCTTAATCCAACTGAGTACTGTAGATGAATCAGTCCAAAAATAGGATTCTATTTTTTCCATTTTCAGAGCATCTTTAACTGATTTGAACAATCTTGCTCCTATTGTAGCTCCCATGAGCTCTAAACGTGGAATTGTTATCTTTTTCAGTGGAGTTATTCGAGATTTAGCTTGCAATAAGTGAATGTTCACTACACCATTAGTGGACTCAGATCTTAGAAAAACGCATGCGGCATAGGCATCTTTGCTCGCATCTACAAATGTATGCAAACTTAGAAGTGACGATTCAGTCACACCAGTCCATCTAGGTATTTTTATGTCTTTTAAAAAATGCAAATTTTTGACCCAACCAAGAAACTTCTTTTTAATTTCATCACTAACTTCCGCATCCCAATGTTCTTTAGTTTTCCATATGGCCTGAAGCAAAATTTTGGGTTGTATTAAAGCTGGGGCAATATAACCTGTCGGATCGAAAATTTTACTAATAAATGACAAAATTTTTCGTTTCGTTAGTTTTTCTGTCTTATCAAATTTTAACACTTCATAATCTATTTCTAAGGTATCAGAGTATTTGTCCCATATTAAGCCTAACACTTGTGTTTTAGAATCTTGAGAAGGGATTTCAGGACAAGCTGTACTTTCCCAGCCCCTAAGATCAAATTTCCCTTCTTTCATAATATCTGTCGCATACTTCACAAAGTTATCTAACTCTGAAATGTTATGTACACTGGCCACACAATTATCCACGTAAAAACTGTCACGCAATCTTTCCAGCAATTTTTCAGAATACTTTATTTTCAACGATTCAGCTAACAAATGGTGATGAATAACTGCCATGAGTAAAAAAGGGCTGCTGGTTACCCCAAAAACACAACGTGTATGACGGAAAACCCTTATGTCATCTTTGTCATCATACCAGAGGAATCTTAAGAAATCTCGATCTTTTTCGTGCAGAGCTATCTGTAAAAACGCTCTTTTAATGTCAGAAATAACCCCAATTTTGTATAAGCGAAATCTTGTTAAAATCGAAGGAATGGTTTCAATAAAGTTAATACCAGTCTCTAAGCAATCATTTAGGGATGGATAACCAGGCTTCTTAGCTGAGGCGTCAAAAACGGGCCTAATTTTCATAGAGATCATTGATGATGTTTCCTTAATTACTGGACGATGGGGAAGGTAATAAGAATTAGCAAGCGCCAATTCTTCAACGGGAACTTCTTCAATAATTCTATCATCAATCCACTCTTTAAAAACTTCATCGTATTTTTTACGATATCCAGTTTTTTCTAACTTTTTAACAGTAGATTCTAATCTTTGTACTGCAACTTCGTAATTGCTCGGTAAGCAAGCATGGTCATTTTTCCACGGTAAATGGACCTCATATCTTCCATCTTGTTTTTGTTTGACTGTTTCTTTAAAATGTATTATAACAGCCTTTTCAATATCTTCCCTATTACTTTGTTCTATAGGATCTCTAATGCCAAGGAGTTCTAAATCCCATAATTTCGAAACCGATATGTCTTCTTGTGAAAGCATACTAATGACAGACATATTTATATCTCTACAACTACTGGACTGAGGGACTTTTCCCATCAAAGTCCATCCTAATTTCGATTCCATGGCGACTAAGCCTGACTTAAGTTGTTCTAGTCTACCAGTAAATAATTTACCCACGACGTCTGCTCCCAAAAGAACTTCGATAGGCCCAGAATTGTCAATGTCAGTTAAATTGATTCCTTTATTTTTTAACTCACGTATCCAATTTCCTTGAGTTATCGCAGAAATATCATTACAAATAACATTTTGATCTAGAGCATCTAAGCTACAAATATAATCATTATGAAGATTGCTCAAATAAATTTTGTAACATATGTGTTTATTTATATCTGTTTTCTCTCCACCGAATAATGAATGACAAAATTCTTCTTCTCTTACAAAATCGAAATTTAATTCTTCTGCAGTGGATTTCAATATATATGACTTTTGAGACCCTGTATCTAGGACAACTCTCGCTTTGCGCTTCACATTTTTTCCATGCAGCATTACAACTAAAGTTTGTAAAAATACATTATTAGTGGCATGCGATTTTGATTTAGTTTCTTTTTGTGTAAACAGTGTGTCAACACACTTTTCTTTTATTTCATCGTGATTCGAAAGTGACCTAGAACCTTCATTATTTTTATTAGATTCCAACGTGGGACACATAAATTTTAAATGTTTCTTACTACAAATCTGACACCTAATGTTTGATTTGCATGAATTGGCTACGTGGCCCTTAACTAAACAGATTCGACATAATCCCTTATTTTTAATAACTGAAAGTTTCTCGCTTAAAGGAATATAAAATGCTTTCTTACAAAATCGCATTTCATGATCTTTTGAACAAAATGAACATAAATTACTTTTTGAATCATGTGTAATTAGTTCCATTGCGGATGGATAATTATCTTTTACATTTTTATAAGTTGTTAAACCTTTATGTTCGCGCTCAGGAAGCGTATTACAAAGATCGGTTCTGCTCAATTTAATCTTTTCTTCGGACTGTACTTCATTTCTTAAAAACAGAAGTATGGCATCAAGACTCGATATTTTATTTTCAGTTTCTAGAATTTTTCTCTGTCGTTCAAATAAACGTAATATATTTATGGGTAATGAACTTTCAACTAAGGGATATAAAATTAGGCCACACATTTCACTAGTAACACCCAAAGTGCCTAGCGCTCGTAACTGAGTAGATAATTTATTATATAAACCGCTCAAAGAACAATTTTTCTTATTATTAGAATTAAGAACGAGTTTTAATAACTCCCTAACATAAAAATCGATCAAAAGTCTTCTCGACCATACCTTTCTTTTAAGCTCTGTATAGCCAAATCATAATTTTCTTCAGTTACGGGATATGACTGAACAATTTCTCTTGCTTCTGATTTAATTTTAGTTGACTGAATCAAATAGTGAAATTTATCTGCTTTACTTAAATTTTTATTCTCATGAATATTCTTAAATTGATTCCAAAATGTGAGCCAATCTTTTAAATCTCCTCCGAACGTGTAAAGTTCAACTTCAGGCAGACGCTGACATAATGTTTTACCCAATTTGTTAATCTCTAATTGATTATCATAATCAACAATATTACTTTCTTTTACATTTAATTTTTTGTGATTTTCTAAAAAGCGTTGAGCTCTTACTTGAATTCTCAGTGATTTTTCCCTATATTCTTCTACAGAATCAAATTCTGTTTCAAATTCTTGTTCTTTTAAAGAATCTAAATATGTATTATGTGTCAGCTCTAATGTATCAGATTTTTGTTTAAATAAAACTAAACTGATCTCTACTTCTTCGAACGAAGAATTTTCGTCTGCTAGTATATTTTCTAGCTTATTATAGGCCCTCGTAAAGGAAGCTCTGTGTGCAGTTTTATTTCTTTTGATTATTTCCATTTTTACGATCAAATAATATAATACAATATTCACTCAATATTTATTTTACTTAGTAAATCTCGTTTTCATAAATTTGAAATCACCACAAAATAAACTTCAAAACCAAAATATTTTCGTTTTACAAACTTTCAATTGACAATCATAAACTTCTATTTTCATTATATCAATAAATAATACACTTTGTATTACTATCTAATACTATCTAAATGATATAATAAATTCATTAATAAAATGCATTCATTTAGGAAATATTCTTCATAAGTTTCGTTTTAATATTTCTTTTTTTTTTAGATCATCAATGAAAAACTTCAAAATGGAAAAAATCTAATCTTCTTACCTCTTAATTATTAATCATTCTATTTTAAAAGACGCCAGGCCCACCCGGGGGCGCCAGATATTGGTTTCACAATCAATTTTTAAAGAATAAAGCAGGCTGGAGTCTTGAAATAGAACATAGAATAATTTCAATATTTTCTTTTAATTAAACTGCACACACTTCCATAAACAGATATTGTTGAACACTAACATTACTATTTACAAACTATTATACAACAATTATATACAGAGGGCCCGGAAATTAAAGTAATATTATATTCGAATAATATTCGCACCATAGCGACATATTGATCAAAACAGAACATTCTTTCGTAGCGATAAACAGAAGCATTCCGGTAGCACTCGCTTCAACTGGAGAGGAGTTGAGTTGTACTGCTGAGTTCTGCAGTTATTGCTGGCCTTGGGGAAGGAACTATTACAGCTGCTCTAGTTTTCCAACACATATAGTGTTTTTTTTAAATTATTAAATTTACAAATACAATTATTCTGCTGTTTACAAATGCACAATATTACTTTTAATTTATTTTATATTAAATATTAACACTTTTGTACTTAAGAACAATATTTAATTGAATTTGATTCTCAGAATTCGATTATTCGTTTTCCTCTATCATGTGATTGAGCAGACGACAATGGGAAAAGTCCATTAATCATTTAAATGACTCAAAATTCAGTAAAAAAGACATTCTTAAAATTCATGTGAATATTTTGTCTGTAAAAAAACCAGCATTTCTGGAACGTAAACAAACCATTTCTCTAGTCAAAAAATTAATTAACAATAAATTTACTTAAAATTATTTGGATTCTTGCTCAAATAAGTTAAAAATAATAATAATTTTTCTAATGTTCATATTTTGCTAATTAAAATTGATGATGTCATTTTTAATTGCATTTTCAAAATTCTTTCTAGAAAATTTGATTAGCCCCGCACAAACATAGTAGTATTATGCTGATTCAAAATAACATCCCTTGAAGTAATGAATCAAATTTAATAATAATAAATCAATTTTAAAAATAGTCTAAAATAAATTTTCCTTTATCAAAAACAATTTAATTTTTAATATGTTTCTTTAACTTTTATTTGAGCAAGCAATCTAGGTAAAATACATTAATTAAGAACTATGTACTAGTGCATCAATCTTTGTGCATGTCGGCCTTCCGCGAGCGGGAGTCTTGAATCACATTTTTCTCTCTCTTGGAAGTCAGCGTGTGGAAGAGACCTGTATTTCATCCAGCCAGCTGCGCTGCCACTTCTGGCTGTTGAGAGTGAATGGTGTTGCATTCAGGCCTAGTTGGTTTCCATTATATAATTTTCGTCTGCATATACTCTTTTGAATAATTATGTTTTTAATTGTTCATCGTAACTATTAAAGTTTTTTTCTTGGATGGTTGACTCGTAAGGCATCAGACTCGGGGGATTTCCCTCTGTTCTTCCGGCAGTTGGCCAGGGTGGCCGTGAGGAATGGCTGCGCTAATTCATTAAGTTGCCTTTTGACATCTAAAGTATTAGGTCGTTGCAAAAGTTCGTGCGGACGCAGATCATTTTATTCCCTCCAAAGACGAGAGTTTCTATCGCCGTGGTATACATCTGTTACTCGAAAAATGGGCAAAGGTTGTAGAAAGTAATGGAGAGTATTTTGAAAATTGTCATTTGTTTTGATGTATTTTTATGAAATGAAGCAATAGAAAACCGCACGAACTTTTGCAACAACCTAATAATTACTTTTAAGCTTACAGATTGAAGTATTTTATTGTATGAATGAACAGCAATAATTAAAGTTACATCACCAATGCTGTTCTCAAAATTGAGAAAAATAAATCTTGTGGAAGGATCCTCCCATCCCATAGGCCTAAAAATCAGGCCTATTGAATGAAGTCGACTTTCTACTGATTGCTATAACTGTACGAGCAGATCTGAAATACGGAATTACTCACCTCATACATATTGTGTGACAAGCTTGACATAGTCCATTATAGAGGATGATATTAATATCTCATGTGTTGCTTTCTTCATATTTCCTTTTCGTCAATAGCTTCACTTCATATCATCACAAAGTGTTAATCATCCCAATCAAGTGATTAAACAGTGAAATCAGAGTGCATAACCCTAATATTGTACTTGGAGATTCCTAGCTCGTTTACTGAATTAGATTAGTGTATTAGGTGCAGTGAACAATTCAATGACTAAATAACTTATTAAAATATTTGAATTTCTGCTCCTTTGATATATTTTTTTTATTTCAAAATGATAATAATCATCGGAATCTATTGCTTAAGATTTTTGGATACCATCGAAATTGTGTTTGAAAATACTACATGAGCCAGCACTGAAAAATTAATGTGTGTTTAATTTTCAATAAATAATTGTGTTCAAGGAATATTTATGTTTTGTTTTGTTTATTTGCGTTTAAATTGGATTATCTTAGTACCTGTAGCTTTAACCTCATATGATGATTGGGTAAGTCATATTTTTTCTAATTTTATTTATTTATTTTGAAATATTTTTCCATGAGCTACGCGGTACACATAGCTAACTTTTAATATGATTCAATCACAAGTCAAGATTCATAATTAATAATTTAACAGAATTAGAACTTCCAGTTTCCGATTTTAATTAAAAAATTTTCAGCACTCAGGCACCATCCATTTAAATTGTTTTTTATTAAACATTTTTCTATCATAACATTCAGTAAAAAATTGGTCTACGGAGTTTCTAAGTTGTGTAATAATGATTTAAATGTAATAATTACAGTAATTATGCTGTGGAATTTTGTCAAGCATGTTTAGAAAATTTTATATAAAGTTTGACAAAGTATTTTGATTTCAATTATGCATTTTAATGCTTCTTGATCAATCCCAATCTATTCGCAACATTTCATGAATTATATTATTATTTTTAATAACAGTTAACACTTTTTTTTAAGTAGTTAGAGTAATACTAAAAAATTGTCTACCTTTAATCATCCAAAAAAAAATTTCTTCTAAGAAAATTGTCAAAGAAATCATAAAAACTTTTAACACATGTATTGAAGCATTAAACTCTCAAACAGTTTGATTTTATTCTGATTATGAAAAATAAAACAGATAAGGGAGCAGCAGGACTACATTCTGTAGGCTTACTGCTCCCGAAAGCCTACAGAATGTAGTCCTGCTGCTCCCTAATTTGTTCTCAACCAATCATGGCATGCTCAAGTAACAAATGGATTCATCATATTTTATTCAAGTTATTCTTACACTGTAACCGTATCAAAATTCCTGGTATATATATCTGTACTGATAAGTATAATGGATTTAAGTCCAAAAATGTCAATTTTGAGTTAAGTATATAGTCAGACTGAGAAAAAAAATTCTCTATCGATTGGTATAAAGGATTTAAATCCATGTCATTTAGTCTTTGAGAAAATCTATTGGTAAAAAAAGATTCAAGTCAAAAATTTAGCATTAATCTTTGTATAAAATATTTAATTCAATTTTTTCCCTTTATTAAATGAAGGTTGGCAATCACTGAATAGTATAAAGGGTATAAATCAACATAATCCGTTTTTCCTAATCGATTCTTCCGATTAGTTTTTAGTTAGTTTAACTTTATTTTTCGTCTCCTGAAAAATCAAGAATATGGACTTAATCCTTTATACTTATCAGTACAGACATGTGCTTAGTACAAATTCTAAACTTTTAGAAGATTCAGATTTTAATTAAATTTACGTCAGTATTAAAATGATTTTAAGAAGTAAATAAAATTTACGTGATAATAAATTACCTGCCTAGTTCTGGAGTGACGTTTTTTAAAAATTCTTTGTATAATAATTTTCAGTAGACTGTCTGTACTCGGTGAGGGATCCTGTAAATGAAATTGTTATTAGAGTAAAAGAGTTAATCATAATATCGAGCAATATAAATATATTAAAACTTATAAACTAATAGAAATTTAAGATTTGAGCTCCCAATCCTCTCATTATGAAAAGTATAAATTTTAATTAGGTTTAGCAGTCATATTGTAATTTGATATTTTAGTCATTTTATAAATTTAACTACTAAAAAAAAAAAAAAAAAAAATTGAAATTCTAGTACTGAAAATGAAAAAAAGTACCTGATATTAGGTAAAGTACCTGAATACAATCACCCCTGATATATATGTGACATATTAATTACTTGATGAAAGAGAGATGACAGACGCAGCACACAATGATGACCAGGCATTCTTTCAGGAAACATCTTTATTGCTTCATCATTTCAGAGTCAGGACAGGGAAAGGCGAATGGAGTCTAGTCCGACACTCTGCTGAACCACGGGCGGTGGTTCAAGTGGCACCCGGGCCGAGGAATCTGTTTGGGAGACCTGTAGGACTTATGTAATTTTAGAGGAAGGTTGCAGCGTGGAGTTATTTAACAAGTCAAATTCGTGGCAAGAAGTGTCTGTTTGTTTAATGTTTGGGGCTTTTATACCTAATTTTCGGAGCTGCTGATTGGTTCTGTAGATCGTCTGGGCTCTTAAAAGGAATTTCTGGGATTAATTAATATGCAGCGACACTTGCAAGTTGCACTATCGTCAGCGAATTTCGACTTATAATTTCATTCATTTTCTGATTTCTGAGTTATAAAGTCTTCTGCTAGAAAACAAACTTTAAAGGGGCAATTACGAATTATTCGCGATTATAATTTCGATTAGCGATTTCCACACTTTTAAATTGGTTTTAAATTATTAAAAAAAAAACATTTATTTTTATCCCTTTCATATATACAATATGTAATTTGATATTACTGACTAGTTGTATCCTTAGGATTTATGATCTCAATTCCATGTCTCAGTCCCATTTTGAAAGACATATTTAGAGAGAGTTTGTGACACATTGCAGTCCTGTGTGGACCCTTGTGGTTCAAAGGTTAATTTTGGTTAATGCAAAAATCGAATAATTTTAAGAGCAAAATTAGCTGACTAGTATGCTTTTTTCATGTTTTAGTGGTTAGATCTTTCATATTAAGTAATCGCTGGATAATTGGAAAACAAACTGAGCTGCCATCATAAGATAATTAATTCGTTAGAATTCACAATTTCTAGATCAAAAAGTGTGATCCCAGATGACTGGAGAGCCTTTTAGGCAAGATTTTAGTTTTAAAGTAAACTTATTTACACATTTTAATTCCTGTTTGCATCTTTTGGTATTTAGAAACATCATCATTAACCAATTTATTTTAAATTAATAATTTATGCTCTCCAAAGTATAAAAACAAGAATATTAATAAACTGATCACAGCCACTGCTAAAATGGGTTTTCCTAAAAACTTTGTATTTTCTATTTTCTATCCTTAACCATGTCTGTGTCAGTACATTTATTAAAAAAAAAAAATAAAAATAAGAGAGTATACTTCTGTGTATCTAAACCAAAAAAATTATAAAATAATAAAAGACAATAAAAAAGGTGGCAGTTGGGTGGGCAGATGTTTGATTATGGAGGATGGGTGGTGTTGTTTGGCTGAATCGTTGGGTAGGAATATGAAATTATATATATTAGAAAAAAAAATGCAGAAGGCATGTTGCATTTACTTTGTAATAATATGCACTCTTTCTTTTTCCTTTAAATATTCAACTGAGTTGTCAACTATTCTTAAAAATCTAATCATACTTTTACACACATAATAATCAATAAATAAATATCCATGTTGCTGCATAGTTTCATTATTCTTTATCAGCTATGAACCAATAAACCTTGAACTCTGCCTGTTTTACTCCATGAATAACTAAACCCTTGAATTATTTTACTTTTTTTAATCCATATGACTCATAATCAAGGCGCGAAATTTCCGCTCGCCAGCTCGCCATTGGCGAGTGGAAATTTTAGTGTGGCGAGTAAAATTTCGGTCTAAATGTAGATAGAATTCTTACAATATACGGTGCTACCTGACATCCTCTTTTTAAGAGGACAGTCTTTTTTTTCAACGCTTTGCCCTCTTAAACGAAAAAAAAAATTACAGGACTAAAATGTCCTCTTTTTTTTATGTTTTTCGTTCTCTGTCCTCATTTTCAGATGAAAAGGATTTAGTCCTTAATTTACAAAATTTGCAAAACTGAGAAGCTCAATCGGCTGTTGGCTGTATCGAATGGTGAACACTATTTTTTTTTTCTGCATTAGGTTCGCAAAAGAACAACTTTCTAATGAACTTGCCAAAGCATATTATGGTTTATGTCTATTCCGATTATTCGAATCAAAAAGAAATAAAAGTATTCTCTATATTTGTATGGTTCCTTGGTCCAGAACACTGAATCACTATTCAAATTGTCATGAAATCATAAGAAGGTGGTTCTCCGGTCGATACGCAGTGGGTTGATGTGTGTTCTCACTTTTTCATAAATAATATTGCTCATAAAAATGGCCCACCAGTGACCGAGAGGTTCTGTCCTCGAAGCTGGTATATGTGAGGCACTGTGTTCAATATCCGGTCGCGCTTGTTGGCTTAGTCGTTAGGAGTTTTTTGTGATTTTCCCCGAAACTAGCGTAAATATAGGCTAGGACCTCTTGGAATGATCCCACGAAAGACTCTCCTACTCAGGCCTAGATACCTAGAGTGCAGACAATTAGCCTTAATGATAAGACTACTACCACCTCATAAAAATATGCAAAAACTAGTTGAATTCATTTTATGTCCTCCTGGCAAAAATGCTCGCACAAAGCGACTGTTTTCTTCAATGAATAAAATGTAGACATGTGAAAAAAAATCTCCTTTATATGCCTACTTTAAAAACTTGTTAACTACTGAGACTAATTTAGGTTATACTTGTGAGAACTTTTTTGTAATATTGATAAAGAATGACTGTTTGTTAAAACAAATCATTTCATCAGCCGAATATTAGTTTTTTTTTTTTTTTTTTTTTTTATGATTATGATTTTAATAAAAAAAAAAAGTGTCTAAGAACTTTTCTTTTATATAACTGCAGGAAAGTACCACAAAAATAAAAGTTTGTCTATAGTAAAAATTAATTTAAAAAAAAAAAAAAAACTATATTGTCCAGTGACACCTACAAAAATTAGGGATTTTTCTCTTCGTATTATTAATTTAAATTAAGGTGTACTGATTGAAATTCATCATTTGAGATAAAAATGTTTCCACCACTTGTGTAAAGTAGTTTTTGAATCAGTTTTATAATCATTTTGTGTCCTTTAAAATGGCCTCTTTATCAAAGTTGAATGTCTTCTATTTTCTTATAAAATAAAAGGCATTGTGTAATTTCTCCTCTTTTTCCAATAAGAAATTCTAGTCACCTTATACGTAAAAAATAGAGTAAGTTAATCATATTTTGTGGCGAGTAACTTTTTTTTACAGCGAGTGTAATCCAAGTTGAAATTTCGGGCCCTGCTTATAATGTTTCATCCTGTGAGTATTGTTTGTTTATTATGGTTGTTTTCTGTTAGATTTTGTACTTAATTGATTACCGTATATTTCCGTGTATAAGCCGAGAATTTTTGGAAATTTTTCGGAAGCTGAATTAGGGAGGTCGGCTTATACACGGATCCACATTTCTAGCAAAAAACGTATCCACATTTCTAGCAAAAAACGTATGTTAGAAACGGTGATTGAATACATATATTTTAAGCTTAAAAACTATATATAAAGTAAAATAGTGATATTAAACCTTATTTTTAAATAATTATCACACATAAACTCTTAAATTAGCAATTTTAAATTTATTTCTAGAGCAGCTCGATGTAGTCACGTTTTTTTTTTTTTTTTTTTTTTCCCCCCCCCCCCACTATAAAGCACTTTTCACCAAAGGTCACATTTACGGCCATTTTTGTTTTTCTGTTTTGATAATAGATGGCAACACTAAACAATTTTCTCTGCTACCATGAATGATTTCAATTCTTTTTTTTTTTTTTTTTTTTTTTTTTTTTGTTTAAGCTTATTTTAATACAGGATTTTTGTGAAATTTTCTAGTTATTTATTTTATTTTATGTTTCAGCATATAAGATTTCTAGCAATAGTAAAAAGAAACATTTCCAAATCGAAATGCATACAAGCTAATTCCTATATTTTATTTAAAATTTCTGTTTTGCTTTTCTGCCGATAGATGGCTGTACCAATCAATTTTTACTTGAGCGATTCAGAAAAATGTAAATAACAAGAGTGATTTTGAAAATTATCGGAAATTATTGAAAACAACAAAATTTCTACTGAAAATTTAATTGCTGCATTAGATAATAAAATAAAAAGCTTGAAACAAAGAAACTTTATCACTGAACATGAGTTAATGTCATTGCAATTGCACAGAAACCTAAATTAAAACAAAAAACATTACTAGAAATGTTTAAAGATTTTTATTACAAAAATATGAATTTATATTGTTTTTTTAATAACTTAAACTTAATATATTTTAAAAGTAAATTATTTGTGTAAATAGACTGTATGATATTATTAAACTAAATATAACAATATTTTACTCAAACTTAACTTAAAATACACTCTCTAAAGTAAGTAATAAGACATTTTATTTGTTTAAGCATGGCGATTTCTTTGCTGATTTGAGTTCAAAATATGCCCGTGCTCCATGTAACAAAACAAAAATGCTTTTTATTTACATTTAGATTAACCTGAAAGTTTTATAGATTGGCAATATTTTCGTTGTTTTTGCGATAAACTCTAACTTTAAAAGAGTATTTTTTCAATTCGGCTTATAAACGGGTTTGCAATTTTGGGCAAATTTCTGAAGGGAAAAACGTACTCTCGGCTTATACACGGATTGGCTTATATTCGGAAATATACGGTATTCCACTTTAAATTTCACTTCAATTATTTTCATGTACGATAGGGAGCCCGCTAGTGATTTGCTATTATAGCCATTAGTGAACGAAGTCGAACATTGTGGCTTAAGGGTGAAGAAGGTCTCCCCTGACGAATATTTTTCACCTTTCTGAGCTTCTCCTACCTGAAAAATATTCATTCTTATTGGTCTATGCGGTTTCAGTGATCTTGTATCTGTTGCTTGGCTTTTACTACATTTAATAATTCATTAATATATATATATATATATATATATATATATATATATATACATACACACACACACACACACACACACACACACACACACACACACACACATATATATATATATATATATATATATATATGTGTGTGTGTGTGTGTGTGTGTGTATGTATAGATATTTATGGATTGGAAAAAGGTTGCCTATTTTAAATAGAGTTTTAATGATGAAAAACACTGCTACTTTGAATGAATAAATTTACATTAATAAAACAACTATAGAGGCATGATGTATTTAAAAAAAATTTCAGTGTAAGTTCAAAATGAAAATTTTTACAAAGAAAATATTTCATTCAAATAGGGTAGGTGCTTCAGTGATTGGCATGCTCCAGAAATTGACATATATCCCAAAATAATTAATAAATAAGAAAAACAATAAAATCATATATTTTAGAAATAAGAATTTTAACATTTTATGTCAAGCACTGGAGCATAGGGTGCTAATAACTGGTAAAATGAATAACTAGCAGTGTCAAACACTGGAACATAGGGGGTCAATTACTGATAAAATGAAAAACTGGCAGTGTCAATTACTGGAACATTGAGAGAGTGACAAATAAAAATTCACACACAAAAAAAAAAATAATAATTGTTATCACATGTATATATTTTAGCATATATGTGGTTCTGAATGTCTTTCATACTATATGTACTAACTTAAGATTTCTAAAAATATTTTCTGATGACTAGAACATTAAAAACATCAGAGATTGCTCTAAAAGTGTCAATCACTGGTGTACTTATCCTACATATTTTTGGGTGAAATAAATAAGTTTTTTTTTTTTTGAGTGATAAAAGCATAAAAGCTAAAAAAAATATATTTTGCTATTTTTTAAAAGTGCTCTAGAATTACATTCTTATAACCTCATATGATGTATTTTAATGTGTCAAAAATATTTAAATTTTCTGTTAGTAAATAGAGTAAAACAAAGACAAGTGGTTATTTGCCTATTGGGTCTCAGCCTAATTTTAGCTGGACCACTCTCTCTGTGTACGTATAAAATAAACATAAATGATTACTTACAAAACTTTTATTTATCCAATATACTTAAAAAAAAAAAAAAACTAATGTTATAAATAAGATATTAGTTGGCCTGCTTAAATTATTTTTAATACAGGTTTCGATATGGAATTCTTGGTACATTTTATAAGTTTTAAAAATTGCTTATACTAAGGACCTAAAAATTAAATGTGTTAATTTAAATTTTGAATTTAATTCAATGCTTTACTTGAATAAAGGTTTGGTAATTAAACTTAAAATCTTTTTCACACACTGTAAAATTAATGTAAGCATTACCAGTTTAAAAAGAACATGGCCTTTCTTCTTCAGGTGCAAAAACATAGTTACCTATTGTTTGGAAATTTACCATATGATCCTTAATAATAATTATTATCCTAAGGTTGATGAAGTGAGAAAATTGGCAAAAGAACATATAACTGAATATCATAATAAAAATAAAATTAGATATGATGTTCGATTTCTCCCTGCTAAATTTAAAGTGGGTAATGAAGTATTATATGAAGAATTTCAATATCCTAATACACATAAATTAACTGCTCCTTATTCAGGACCTTAGAAAATTTTAAAGCAATTATCTGAAGTAAATTTTGAAATTGACAATTTGACCCTCATTTTAAAAAACAGTCTGAAATTATGCATTCATCTAAACAAAGATATAATAATAATCCTCAAAATTTTAAATTATGTCATGAATAACCCCCCTTATGAGTCAGGATTCACCCTGAATAATTTTTTTTTAAATTTTTTGCTATACTATTTTCCCATTATGCGCTGGATGAGGACCTACTGCGTCAAGACTGTGTCTGGAGACATCACTTCCTTTCTCTGGCTTAGCAGCACGAACGTGCTCATTGACCCTTTTATACTCATCGTATTTTTATAAAATCATTCATAATAAATCTTTTGAAACGAGGGTCCTCCGCTCCTTATCCCCTTTTCTTTTAGGCCCTTGCAGGGACCGATTTACTCACTTGAAGGCCCGGGGCACTCATGCTCAATGGGCCCCTTTTTCTCGTACTTTAATATTACAACAAACAAAACAAACCGATTATTTCCAATTCAGCCATCTAAAAATTCCCTTCACTTTTCACTTTGTTGTTAAGAGTAAGACTAAACAAGATCCGTCGCTTGTCTATCGGATCGACGTACGTAGCCCCCGTGTATCTGCATTGCGTTGCGTGCCTCGGATTTTGTTAGCCTTAGTAAAAGTTTGGAATACAAGTATTGGTAGTATGCAGTTGTATTTGCGTTTAGCCAAAATATTGCAAGTTTTTCGATGAGTTGATAGTTTCATTGAAAGATCATCACACCGATTTATAAATCAGCGCAGTAATTCCTCCGTCCATTGACGAAAAACAAAAAACAACGATCATTATAGCAAAATTTGGAAATTTTTCATTTTAACTGTTTTTTTAAATGTATGAAGGAATTTCTTAGGGGCCCTTTCACTGTGAGGGCCCAGGGCACGTGCCCCCAATGCCCTGCCTTAAATCAGGCACTGGGCCCTTGTTTACTCATGTTCTTTTGGCCTTCACGTGATCTGAAACACCCGAAGAGCATGAGGCAACAAGTGTGCTCCTTCCTCTGATGAGACTTGTCAGAAAACTACTTTCATATGTTGCAGAAATTATTTTTTGGTTGACGAACTCTCACACAACTTAACGGGTCACTGCACCTACAAAATGGATCTTTAGATTAAAGATTTTTGGTGTTTTGTTCCAGTATGGTATTTTAAAAGTAAGTGCTTATCAAAAGCAATTTAGAAAATTTATTGCATAGATTTTTTTTTTTTTTTTTTTCAATTATTATTACCAAGTATTAGTATATAGTTTTCAGTGTCAATATTAGTAGTAGTATCAATTAATAATAATAATGACCCTCTTCTGTCAGGAACGATTCCGGTTTACACCGCTTCAAAACAGAGACTTTTGGTAGCCTTTTTTTCCCTTAGAAATGCTATGTAGTTTTATTTATTTATTTTTTTATTAATCTGCATAAATGTTACATCATTAGAAAGATATTTCATAACTGAACATTTTTTGTACTTGCACTTTTCTCTTAATCTCATTATGTAAAAAGATTTCAACAGAAGTTTATAACTACTATTGCAATTCTAAAATACCCATGGAGGATAAAATAAAAATGTAATATAAAATTCAATCATAAAAATTATGGGCTAATAGTTATTGCATCATTTTCTTGCAATCATGATAATGTACTTATCTGATATAAAGAAATAGTTGATTGTGACGTCATATTTATCAAATTAGTTAAAATAAATAAGGTTACAAATAAGGAACCTAAGGTTACTTCGTTACAAATATGGTACCTTTCATTTGGTACCTTATTTGTAACGAAGTTTTGATTAGATACTTTAGAATTAATTAAAATATGAAAATAATTTCAAAACTGGACATTTAAATTTATAATTGTTGCCAAAAAAATTTACCAGTTATTGTTATATATATATATTTTGCGGGGGGGGGGGCATAAGATAAAATGTTTTCACGCGAAAAAATTAAAAAATATTAAATTTGCCCGTGCATATAAAAAAAATACTTATTAAAATGACTGGAAGAAGGAAGCGAAATAAGTGCTGAGTTATATTACGATAAATACGATATATAATATGATACGTTATATTAGATCTGGTTACGTTATATTAGGATACGTTATATTAGACCTGGAAACGTTATATTAGACTTTATATTGCTAACCCTGGACGATAGTCCATGGTTAGTAGGTATTTTCGTTAAAATAAGCAGTTTGTTCGTTCGGTGCAACTTGCACATTAGTCCCGTCAGGTACAAATTGCATATTAGTCAAGTCAGGTAGAAATTGCTTATTAGTCCCGTTATTTGCAACTTGCACATTAGTCCCCTTTAAATATAGCGTCCAGCGAAGCAGGCAAAGCATTCGTTGATTCACTACCTTAACTGATTTCACATTCCGTCATTTTTGACGGGGTTATATACTAGTATATATATATATATATATATATTTTTTTTTTTTTTCAGAGTATTTGAGTGCACTGCCTTATATAATTGATTGTATCTTAATTACGCATTATTTTCCTCTAGTATCAAATTTTTGTGTCATAAACTTGTAATTGTGGCATTTATAAGTGGGGAAAAAAAAATATGTCTATTAAAAATTTGAGTAAAGGATGTGAAAGACTCTTTGCATAAAACATAGACCTCCCAGGACTTATGAGGTTCCCAATGAGCATTAATACAAGAAAAACTGTGTTAGACAGTTATACAGTATAAAAATAAACTTGATTTTTACAGGACTCTTAAATGGAAATGTTTCCTGGACTAAAAACTATGGCCTTTTTTTTTTTTTTTTTTTTTTTTTAATGTCTACTATTATTTTATATCAATCCTTTTCTGAATATGTTTGTTTTCTTATAGTGTCATACATTTGTTTTATTGCACTAACAATTTTTAATATGAAGTATTAATGTTTGCTTAGTAAATATAATGAGTATATACTGTTTAAACATGAGTTAACCTAGAAATTTAAAATGTGCATACTATGTGTAGTCATAAGCAAGCTTATTGTCAATTATGCAACCCCTTTGTATACTCCCTAGGCAATGCAGACATGGTCGGATTAAATTATTTAAAAATAAATAAAATAAAATAAAATCAATCAAACCTAAATAAGAAGATCAAGAAATAGAATTAGATTAGAGAGAAAAAATAAATAAATAAAATAAATAGATTAAATAAAAATTATTGATTCTGTACCAACTATATCATCATCTACCTCCAGGTGAGCTCCCACAGCCTTGCAGGCAAGCCGGGGGGATCTCGCTTGGAAGGGGAGGAAATGAAAGGGATGAAAATAGACAAATTTAAATGAATAAAAACCCAATTTAAAATTCTGAAAATCACTAGTCGAAATTATAAATCAGGAATAATTCATAATTCTCCTTTAAAATTTGTTTCAGGGCAAAAGACTTCATCAATCAGAAATCAAAAAATGAACGAAATTATAAGTCAAAATTCGCTGACACTAATGCAATTTGCAACTTGTGCGGCATCCATTATGCATATTAAGTGATCCCAGAAATTCTTTTAGAGAGCCAGGTGACCTGAGTGTCTAATGAGGAGCCCAGAAAGCAAGTATAAAAGGCCAAACTTTAAACAACTAGGACTTTTGCCACAATTTTTGATTGTTAAATATTGAAAGCTGTTCTCTCTTCCGAAATTATGCAGGAGCTACAGCCTTCCTAATAGAGTTCCGCGGCATGAGCTACCATGCCATTTTGAGATTGGCAAATCATTGGTCAAGCCTCCATTGCCTGCTATAAAGCCCCGACATGCAGATCTAGTGAAATAATGATGTTTTCCGAAAGAATCCATAGCAGTTCTTGCGTGCTAGTGACTGGCATCGCTCTATCATTCATATTGTTTCATATATATATATAAGAGACAAACATAATTCCTCTTTTAGATCTTTTCCAATAAAAGTGGAGTTGTAAAAATGAATTTACACACTCATGTTCAGAATTGTTTTATCTATTCTAATGTAAGAATAATTTTCACTTTATAATTTCTTATTAGCAATAATAATAATAAATTAATAAATACAAATAAACAGTACTACTCTTTAACTCATAAGGGATTAGCATACATAATTTACGTTATTTTGTTAATAAAAACAGTTTCAATACTTAAAATTTTTTACACATCCTTAAACTCTATGGCATATCATATAATTCAAAACAGAATTCTGTTTGATATGGTTTTAAGACTGTTACTAGTAATACTTAAATAGCAGGATATTGAAATAAAATTATTCAAAATTTTACTTAAAACAGGGTTCATACTCAAACATGGGAAAAAAATTCCCTGAGTTTTCCCCAAGTTCCCAGACAATTTTCAAGAAAATATTAGTGACATATTACAAGAAACGCTACTCTAGACTGGACAAAATCTACTTCCATTGTATGATATCATATTACTGCATATCATGTTAGAAATTCAGGTAGAAATCATTATTTGCATGCGTATTTTCACAATACTTAATCATTTAAGTTTTGATACGAAGCTAAACAAGAAAAACATAACTTGAGAGAGAAATAATATTATAGTTTTAAAAAATTAAAGAACACGCTTTCATAGAAATGTGAACTAAAATCACAAAATATCTATCTTAGCATTAAAATGCAGGGTAAGAGAAAATCGTGTGAGTGACACACCATAATATTTACATACATTTAAATCTTTAATTAAAATAATTTAGAATTAAACAAAAAACCTTTTTTAAAAATATCCCCTGACTGGACTCCAACACCAGCCCTTTAGGTTCATAGCGCAGAGCTTTACCTCACAGCCACAATGTTCACGTAGGGAAAGTCTTTTTTCACAATATAGATTTTTTGTTTGTTCCCAGAGCGGTACAGGTGAAGCTAATAAACATACATACAGGTGAAGCTTAAAAGTGTGTTAAAAAAAAAAATTGTTTTTCCAGGTTTTATAACTGATTTTCCCTGACTTTTAATGAAAATTTTTATTTTCCAAGACTTTTTTTAACAAATTCCAAATTCCCTGAGTATTCCCTGTTTTCCAGGTTTTCCCTGATGAGTATGAGCCCTGTTAAAATTTATATAACCTACAAAAAGAAAGTCAATGCCTATTTTCAACGTATCTATTATCTGAGGGAGGAAGAAATAAAATTGTTAATCTATAATTTTGAAAATGCATTGGATTATTCTATTAAGTATATGAAATTAATTTGAAAATAAATTACCTCATCAGGTTTTCCAGTTACAGAATCTCTTGCAGTACTTTGTGATGGAGTCTATAAATGAATTTTTGATTAAAGAAAACAATTTAAACATAATATAAAGAAATTTAAAGAAGTTAAATTTGAAACATACTAGTGTATATTACCCGTGCCTCCCCCCCCCCCCCCTTTTAGACAGTGCAATATGAAAAGCTAATGAACTTGAGTATGTTTTATTATTAGTTTAAATTAATCAATTGGAAAATTGCCTTTTTTTAAACTTTCAGTACTGATGCTTGGTGAACTGCTTTTAGATATTTGTAATTGGTAAAGAAATATGTGACAGTTAATTAATTTATCAGAGGCAGTGTTGCCAATTTAGTGGAATTTCCGCTAAATTTAGTTGATTTTTGACACGATTTACGGGAAAAAAGCAGATTCGACATTAAATTGCACTGTTGCTATAAATTAATAATGGGTAATTAAATTTTTAGCGGATTTTCATGTGTTCTTTTTGCGGGGAAAAAATTTTTGTGTTGGCAATACTGATCAGAGGTGAAACTTTTTAGGTACTACCTTTGAATTCAGGGTTTTTGAAACTTTTGCTGTCTCTGAATTCTATGTTAAATTATTTTATTGTTATAGAAATTTTTCATTTTGAATGTTTAATTTACCTTAAAATGTATTAAGATCTTCAAATATCACTTATTATAGGTAGCCATATGATATGGGCATTCTCTCAATTCTCAATTTGGCAATCTCTGAATTCTCTGAATTTGGCAATCTCTCAATTGATATCTCTGAATTCTATGTTAATTTACCTTAAAATGTATTAAGATCTTCGAATATCACTTATTATAGGTAGCCATATGATATGGGCAATCTCTGAATTCTCAATTTGGCAATCTCTGAATTCTCTGAATTTGGCAATCTCTCAATTGATATCTCTGAATTCTATGTTAAATTTTATTGTTATAGAAATTTTTCATTTTGAATGTTTAATTTACCTTAAAATGTATTAAGATCTTCAAATATTACTTATTATAGGTAGCCATATGATATATCATAAATAAATCTGCCCTATATGCATGTAAGTAACAATTTTCATAGATTTCATATGTTAAATAGTTTTAAAACTGATTTATTCTGTTGTAGCCAGTGGCTTACAGCCAAACTTTTTTTTGTCATAGTCATTAATTCAAAGTGTAAAGAAAGTATATCTTCTTAACCCATTTTTAGGCAAACTTTTATTATTATTATTTATTTATTTTATCCCAAACAACTCTTTACTAGAGCCTAATATTCTTTATTAGGCTCTAGTAAATCATCTAGTAAAAACTTTTTATGATACATTCAGCCATTCAGGTAGATCTTGGCTCACTGACAGCATGATTTTAATTCATAGTAACAATGTGCAAGCTTTTAAAACAGTCCATACATTCGATGCTTATTGCGTCTTGTATACTGGACTGTAGATAAAAATTGATTAAGCCCACAGTTCATCTGTAGTAGATGAATGATATATATATATATATAAAAAAAAAAAAAAAAAAAAAAAAAAAATCAAATGAATACTTTCATTTATTTGTGGACAGATTAGGTATAAAACTGATACAATGTATAAAATAAGCTCACTATTCTGTATTATATAATTCATACAGTCATGCTGGCAATATTAAATTGTTAAATCTTGTTATTTTGTGACATAAAATCTGTTATTCAAATATTACATTGAATGGTGCAGTTTTCATAAACAACATTATTTGAAATGCATGTCAATAAATTTTAGGTCATTTATGTCGCTTCACAATCTATGTTAAAATTCTAAATCTTTATTATATTTTGTATGATAAAATGCGTGAATGTAGTATGTAAAAGAAGAAATTTTGTATGGAACCATAAACTTGATAGAAAATCAGGAACTCATAAAAGAAACTAACATTTAAAACAACAATCTTTAAAAAAAAAAAAAAAATTTTTTTTTTTAGTCTTATTGGTCATTGGTGTTTCAGTGATCTTGTATCTGTTGCTTGGCTTCTACTGTGCTTAATAGATCATCATTATTATATATATATATATATATATATATATATATATATATATTATGGGCAGTGTTGACTTATTTTCATATGGAATAAATGACTGCTAATTTATGACAGCGTTAAATGAATTCATGAAATTATGCGATTAATAAATTACCTGATTACAAGTGCAGGGGGAATGGGCTGTTTCAACATTGTTGAAAATAAGGGACAACTGTGTTTCGGTACTCAGTGCGGAAATCTGTAAATAAAATTATTAAAAAGTAAGTTAACCATAATATCAAATAATATAAATACATTAAAGTTTATAAACTGACAGACATTTACAATTCAATCTTTAATCTAAGTAAGAAACACAACACGTTTTGAGAAACTGTTTTGTAATTTTTATTTTCCTTTTTAATAACAAATTGTAAAGATAATAAAATAAAACAACAATGATGAAAAAAAACCACTCCCCCCCCCAATATATATATATATATATATATAAATAAAATATGGCCATCTTACAAGTAAAAAAAATTAGTTTTTTTTTTTTTTTTTACATGTTTTAAAATGTAATCTACCAATAATTATTTTATATGCTCATATAATATAGTTTAATGTGTCAAAATTATTTAGTATTTACGTAAGTACAGTAAAACGTAGATAAAGGATAGACATACATAATATACATAAACGAGAGCAGACTGTTCACGGAATGTTTTTCCTTTTTTTGCAGAAATTATTTTAAGCTTTAATCATAAGAAGAAGAAAAAAATTATTAACCAACAGTATACTATTTGTTACGGTTTATTTTTATGTAACATTTTGAGTCAAAATTAAAATATCCAAATTACAATGTTTATCCAAACGATATCAACAAATAAATAATTAAACCAGTTCAATTAAGCTTAAATGTCATTAATTTTGAAAATTCAGATAATTAAATATCTAATAAGTAAATAGATTGACTTTTCAGAACACAAAGATTAGATAGCATAAAGAATTAAAAGCATCTAAAACATAAAAATGCAATTAAAAAAAAAAAAAAAAAACTTTTGTTACTATAAACAATTTTTATAATTAACATTTACCCAGCCATTTACAATTTTAAAATTTTATTTGTAATCAGGGGTGATTGTGACTCAAAGGTAAAACCCCTGAAATCAGTAGTGGCACCAGAAATTCCCCGACGGGGGGACACCACCTCCCCGACAGGGGGGCACTGTATAGAGAGAGTTTAGTATATGACTATTCTTCAAAAACAGCAATATTGTTATTAATAACATTACTGTTAATATTTGTACCATTCAATTCGTGGTTTTGGAGATCATCGTGCCTTTCTCTGAGTGTATACTATTTTTGTTCCATAGAATAAAATATGTACAGGGTACATGAAGGTAAATTCTTAAAAAAATTAATCTTCGTATCCATTGATCATAGATACAGTCAAATTTTCCCTAAGAAGGCCACCTATCGTGCTGTAGAAAATTGGCTCTCTACCCAGAGAGGTGGCCTTTTAATAGAAGTTGTCTTCCTGTTCATGGAGTAAATTACATAACAGCAGCACCACCTATTGGCTCATATGCACCCAAATTGAATCAGCATAGTGTTTTAAAATGACCCTCTCATATACCAAGTTTTATGCAATTATATAGCACAGAATCTAATATATAGCCTTCCCGTTCATGGGGAAAACTTGAAGCACAGGAGCCACACATATCTAGCTATATGCGCTCAAACTTATTCCACATAGTGTTTCATAATGGCACTGTCATATACAAAGTTATTTGCAATATTATACAATAGAAACTGAGATATAGCCTTCCTAATCTCGGGGGAAAATGGCAGCAGAACAACGTAACACTTATCTGCCAATATGCACCTAAATTAAATCAGCTTAATGCTTTATAATGGCCCTCTCATATATCAAGTTTTGTTCGATTATACAAAATAGAACCTGAGATGTAGCCTTCCCTTAAATGAAAGAAATTGCTGTACGGCTGTACCACCTATTGAGTGATTTGGACCAGAAGTTAACGGACACTAATTTATGTCATGAGGCAACTACATACAAATTTATATGTAATTCTGTGCAGTAGTTCTTGAGATGCAATTGGAACAAAATTTTTATCACACATAGACAGATATTTTCTACAAATGTCATGGTAAAAACGTATTATGGACCTCTCAAAAAGTGTAACATCATGGAAAACCGGAAGTCGACAAGTTTTACGAATCCAATACTTTCTTCTATTGAATAGAGAAAGTAAAAACTGGATTGCTCGAAATTTGTAAAACGAAAAAAAAGTGCTGCTAATAGGAGAAAAACTGAAAATTTCATAATTTTTCCCCGACAGATTTTAGTAATATGGCCCGATGGGGGGTCACGGACTCCCCGACGGGGGGGCCTGTGCCCCCCCGGCCCCCTAGCTGGCGCCACCCCTGCCTGAAATTTAGAGCCTCAAATTAGAAAAAACTCAAAATATCAAATAATACTCAAACTATTTAGGCCAGAAAACCTCAATCTTTTTACATTTCATTCACATATCACCTAGATGACAAATGAACAACCAATGAAAACAAAAAATAACTTTATAGGAAATAAAACATACACATGGGTTCGAGTAAGAACCCTGAAATCACGGGTAAACCCTGAACACAAACACCCCTGCAAGAATTTGGATATTCCTTTTTTACAAGGTTAATCTATGTTAAATACCCTTTAAAAATGATATCTTCCTTTTCCAAATCCATCAAAAATTAGAGTTTTTAACTTCAAATTTTTATTTGCATAGAATTGGCTATTTTAAATATATGTTCCAGCGATTTTGAAAAGCAGTCATGTTTCCGTCCACTCCTCATGTGGGATGGGGAATGCAGAACGGGAGATTTGTTCGAGCTTGTTCTGGAAGTTTCTCCGGAAGTGATGTTACAATCGCTTTCCAGTTGTCTTGATCACCATTTGTGGCTGCTGATTGGTTCTCCCCGGCACGGCACTTCCAATTCGGGTATGAAACTCGGCATTCTTGCCGTGGTCTCCAAACCCACAGCAGCTTAAAATTTTGTTATGTATGCGTAATTTTCATTTTCTTTAAAAACTTTACGATTTGTTACTTCTTATGCAAAGTATACCGCTGGCTGATTTCTCATTATACATTTCCGCACCAGACGATAATGTAAAACTGTGGTGTGTTTAAAGTTATAATATTTAGGTTATATGACAGAAACTGCGGCAGAAAGTACTTGTATATAGATAACTTATAGAAGGTTTTAAATGTTTTAAATGTATTTTAGAGTTTTACCTTTTAATTAACTTTTAAATAGATTTAAAGTTATTTATTATTTATTTTTTTATTATGCACGGCTAGAAGTGATAACTTTATATAATATATGATTATGTAAGATACTAATATAGGTCATATTATTTCCCAATGTATATTAATAAAATAATATATATTTCTCTTTTTTTAAAAAAAAAAAAAAAAAAAAAAAAAGAGATGCAGTTGTAAAAAAGTATTTATATTTCATACTCTTATTGAAAAATTTTAATCTGTCTTAATATGAGAATAGCTTTGTAGTTTCGTATAAAAAAATAAAATAAAATAAAATAAATCCTTTTTATTTCATAAATAGTTTGCACATTATCATATTATTTTGTAAAATTTCGATTATATATATATATATATATATATATATATATATATATATATATATTTTTTAACCCATTTCTAAACTATGATTTGAAATATAATTTATAACAGAATTTCAGTCAATAGGGTTTTGAGATTGAATGCATAAATAGCAGAATATTCAAATAATATAATTATTTATACACAAGGCAAATAACAATGTCTAGAAGGCCAAAAATTAATAATAGGAAAGCACTATTATTTATTTTTAGCATTCTAGACGTTATTTCCCTTGTGTATAATCCCACACCAAGTCTCCCATTAATTAATGTAATTATTTAATTTTACTTGAAATTTATTATTGTGCTTAAACTTTTGGCACACACTATAAAACTGTTCTCTCTTTTTTCTTTCCTTTTTTGAAAGAACTAAGTTACCAATACTCAATTTCAAAACCCTTATAATTTTGTGCCATGAAATCTGTGACCGGTACTTCACTATAAGATGTGTTCTTATGGGCATCATAAACTGAAATTAAAAATAGGAACTCAGAATAAATTAAAACATGCAGAAAGAATATCAATGGCTACTTCAGATTTATTTGTTAAAACAGAAAAAAGTAACTGCTAATTTACCAGTCTTAAAAAGGCATGGAATTATCTTATAAGTAAATGAAACTTATTTTAAAATAAATTACCATATCATGTATTTTGGATGAAGAACCCCTTGAAGTACTTTGGGTTGGTATCTATTATTTAAAGAAAAAAAAAAAAGCTTGATATAAAAGAAAACAAATTAAACAGAATATAAACAAAATTTAAAAAGTAATACTGTATTCTATACGAAAAACAATTACAGTATAGAATCCGTTCTCCGGAAACCCGTTATTTAGAATGTTCCAAAAATCAGAATACAAAATGCCAGCTACCAAAATTTTTAATTATCGTAAAATTTAAGAATTAAATTTATACAGTAACAGCGTTCAGAATTATAGTTTTATAACCTACTTTATTTAATGCTACGGTGTTATTCTGAGGAAATAGGGTGAGCACAAAATTGTCCAAATAATTACTGAAAATTTTGCAAATTTAGGTAAGAAAAGGAATTTTTATTGTATTTTTCAATAGATAAACATTAATAACACATACTTCTTAAAGTACCCAATAGCAGATGAATTTTATCCTTGAACTCAGGTCGCATGCATGAAGTCCTAATTGTTATAAATTTTTTAAATAGTTTTTATTAATTTCCATTACTTTTAGAATTCGTGTCATAAAATATTTAGCATTATGTGCTAAAAATATTTGAAACATTTATGAACTATTAGTATCAGAGCAATGAAATGATGTTACTCTCAGGTCCAAAATTAAATTTTATAAATGTTTATTTTTCATTTATTATTAATATTGTTATTTATAGTTTGAAATTCTAATTAAGAATGTTTTTTTATTTTCTGGAAATAATTTATTAAATGAATTCATTATTAATAGGTAAAGTGTTTATATATATATTATTCATGTTTATCACTGCTATTCATTAAATTATTTTGTACCATTTTTATACATATAATAAAGCGTTCTGAATTACGGAAAAAACACTTATCCAGAATATCCCAGGTCCCAAGCTTTCTGGATAACAGATCCTATACTGTATCATACATTGCTGTTCTGATACTTAATGAAATAAAATAAAATAAATAAGAAAGAAAGAAAGAAAAGAAAAAATATTGTTTACTAAGATAAAATTCAACATACTCGAAGAGTGGAATTAAAAAAACTGCAGCTTTTATATTACATTTATGCTACACTCATGCATACTTCTTTGGCCTGATGAATTGTCAATTACTGTGAGTTTTTGCAATTAATGGTTCATGTTTACAATGGTTCATATTTTAGTTAGCAAAAAAATAAATAATAATAATAATAATTAACATTTAGAGTGATAATTTCCAGAAAGAATTTTAGTGGCTACTTTCGATTTATTTCTCATAAAAAATCTGGAGTGGCTCCACTCGACTTTCCTAACATTGAGTAATAAATGGTTTTGTAGATAAAGTAAAGTAAGAGGAGTTGCTAAATAAATAAAAGAGAGAAAATTATAATAAGATGTTTGAGTATTTTCCTCCATATATATTACACAATGTTTAATTTAATGCTACTGAACTCTGAGCCCATAGATCATAATGATAAAGAATTTTTTGTTGTGTCCTTGTAAAAACCTATAAATGCTAGATTCACCGAAATTCTTATAGTTAGTGCAACGGTGATTTATAATATTCATATAAATTTTCAGCTCAATAGAATAAGGCATTTAGATGCTAACGCACTTTTAAAAATTTGGACCCATAGGCCATAATGATAAAGAATTTTTCTTGGTGTCCCTGTAAAAAAACTGTAAGTGCAAAATTCACCAAAATCTATATAGTTCGTGCAACTGTGACCTATAAAATGTGTATAAATTTTTTGCTCAGTTTAATAAGGCATTTAGACGCTATCACGCTTTTAAAAATTTGGCCCCATAGGCCATAATGATAAAGAATTTTTCTTGGTGTGCCTGTAAAAAAAAATAAAAGTGTTAGATTCACCAAAATCAATAGGGTTCGTGCTATGGTGACTTACAACATACGTACTAACTTTCAGCTCATTTGAGCAAAGCGTTTAAGCGTGTTCACTTACACACATACATACATCATTGACAAAATAGTGAAAATGGGGGGGGGGGGGGAGAGAGAGAGAGAGAGAGAGAGAGACACACACACTCAAAACATACAGAAACATCAAAATCTCAAATTCAGATTTTTGACATGATTACAATACTTTGCTCACATATGTATGTTCGGAAAGTAAAAAATAACTGTTAATTCATAGTTTTAAAAAATCTTATTAAGTAAATAAAACTTATTTAAAAATAAATTACCTGATCAGGTTCACTGGATACAGTATCTTTTGAAGTACTTTGCGACGGAATCTATAAATAAATTTGCTATTTAAGAAAAGAAATTAAATAGAATATATACAAACATAAACAAGTTAAACTTGCAGTGTAATACTGAATGTTACATGCAAAACTAATCATAAAACAGAGTTTTCACTGCCTTCGGCAGCGCAGGCCATTGTGCACTGCATGTGCACATTAATGTTCGACACTCTTAATGAATCACTATATTATCGAAAGAGTAAAAATATAAAATACAAAAGAATTCTTCTCTCATCGGTGGAATAATCGGACTGGACCCCCACTGCCTGCAGCAGCATATACCTGCGCGCACAGCGCTCATGCTCCTTCACCCACTGTTCCTGCCCCTCTTAATAATTCTATACTTTCAAAAATATTCTCAATCAATTTATCGAGCCTTAAAACTTAATACTAATTTTCAATGCTCTAACTCTTATTTTTATTATTTTGCCCCTTCGCCTCCCCGTCTATACTAATAATTTTACATATTCGCAATCGACTTGTAGGTATCCAAAACCTCTATACACCAGTTGTGAACGATCTAACTATTTTTTATTTTTTTGCCCTTATGTCCCCCTTTCCCCCCCTCCTAATGATTTTACAAATTCAAAAATATCTGCAATCGATTTGTAGGTATCGAAAACCTCTATATACCAATTTTGAATGATCTAACTCTATTTTTATTTTTTTGCCTCCCCCCCTCTCCCCTCCCCCTTTTTGCCCCTCCTAATAACTTTACAATTTTGAAAATATCCCCATTCGACTTGCAGGCCTCAAAAACCTATCTGTACCAATTTTGAACGGTCTAAGTGTATTTCTATTTGTTTTTGTCCCATATATACCCCCCCCCCCCCCTCCCCCAGGTCTGAATTTCTAAAATTCCAGAAACAAGTTTTTAAATATTTGTATTAGCTATCTTTTAGAGCAAAAATTTCCCGCATATCTGTTTTTTTTTTTTTTTTTTGTTTTGTTTGAGATATATAAGATTATGTGAAATCACGTTTTGCATATGTAAAATCACATTTTACCCCCCCCCCCCCCCCTTGGGGACCGAATTTTTAAAATTCCAGAAATTGATTTTTAGACATTTGTGTTAGCTGTATTTTAAAGCAAAAGTTTTACGGAAATCTGTTTTTTTGTTTGAGATATGAAGGATTTCGTGCAATCACGTTTTACCCCCCCCCCCCCCTCTTGGGGGGCGAATTTTGTAAAATCGCTTCTTAGTGGATGCCTACGTCATAGAAGGAACATTATCACAAAATGTCATGCTTTTAGATCCAGGGGTTTGGGTTGGGCGATGATGAATCTCCCACTCAGGACAAACAATTATATATATATATATATATATATATAATAGATAATAATTAACAGTTACATTGACAACCTACTGAAAAAATTTTAGAGACTAATTCTGATTTATTTGTTATATGGGGGAGAGGGGAAGAGTAACTGCTAATTTATAGCCATGAAAAGCATTGAATTATCTTATTAATTAAGTAAACAAAACTTATTTAAAAATAAATTACCTGATCAGATTTACTGGATACAGAATTGCTTGAAGTACTTTGCAATGGAATCTATAAATAAGTTTGTTATTAAAGGAAACAAATTATGTAGAATACATACAAATGTAAACAAGTTAAACTTGCAATGTAGTCTCATGTTTATTTTTTTTTATCTGACAAATTATTGGAATTTTTTTAACAGTGGTGTTTGCTTACTGAATCTTTTATTTATTATGATTTATCACCAGTTTCTTTGTGATTTTTTCACCCTTTTCGACCTAAGCCGTACGATCATGTGGGTTAGACATCCACAACATCCACTTACATTTTTGCATCTGGAACTGTCGTATGTAATAAAATCAGAAAATGAATAATCGAGCTAATTAGCGGAAAGTATAAAGCATAATTTTCAACCAACAAATGTCGGTTATAGTCCATATTTTTTCTTTCAGTTTGCAAAAACAGAAGAATGTAATGTTTTAAGGTAAAAATGTTTTGGGTTAGAAAGGGTAATAATACCTTCAACTTCTTTGGGCTCCTTGCACAAATTACCATTTTTAAAAGTTTGTTTTATTTATTTATTTTCTCTATTATTTCTTTTTCATTTGTTTTCACATTTTTTATTTTTTAAATGAGATTATGATTTTTTAAATTAATTATTTCAAACCTCTTGATCTGAAATATCCGTGTTTTTGTTCATTTTTAAGAATTTATTCTGAAATGCAAATGGGTTCCAATAATTTCTTGCCTTTCTTTTACGATGTTATTTACGATAATCAGCAATTATTTCTTTCTAACCTGTCTGAATTACATCTGTTACATTTATTTCTTAGTAATAACTGTGCAAAATTTCTCTTTTTGAAAGAAGAAATTTTGCATATGTGATGTATCAATCCACTTGCCATAAAGGAAATTTGATTAAAAAATTATTTTTTCTTGTTAAAGTTGTACTTTAGTGAAATTCACATTTTCTCCCTTCCCATGTTTGTTCTTCCCAAGTATTCTTATGGGATTTTTTTTTTTTTTCAGTATTTTATTGCTTTTAGTGTAAGCCCTTTTTGAGCATAGCTGTTTAATGATTTATAAAATTAATGTACTATGTGTAGAAAATAAGTATGAAAGTTTGATATTGTACCTAGTCCTGCCCACTAAAATAAAACAACCACTATTTTTTTAATGTTCTGGAAATATCACCGCTATGTTCTGTAAAAGTATAAATAGTGTGTGAATACTAAAAAAGAATAACAGTATTTGTTAAGCATTTACATAGTTACATACATGCCGACATCTCACTGGAAGAATAAAGAAGATTAGGCTCAAAAAACAAGAAGATTTCGTTAAAATCACAAGAAGACTCTGTATATAGTAGGTACTAGAGTCCCATCCCCCCTCTGGATATACCCCTGACACTAACCACTACACCGTATGAGTGGTGATAATATAATAGCAAAAGATGTGTTTTTGTGAACATCATTAGCTGTCACTAAAGTAAAGAATTCAGAAAGGAAATTGGCTATTTAAAAACAACTTATAAAGGAAAAAATAAATGAATAGCTATTTTGAATTGATTGA
Source organism: Salticus scenicus (assembly GCA_963930645.1). Classification (NCBI taxonomy): domain Eukaryota; kingdom Metazoa; phylum Arthropoda; class Arachnida; order Araneae; family Salticidae; genus Salticus; species Salticus scenicus. The sequence continues at coordinate 56,694,250 of OZ005662.1, read as the reverse complement.
TTCATCAAAAGGGGGGGGGGGGAGTGCTAATTTATCGGGTATTGAAATTGTTAGTGATGTACCTAAAACTTATTGAAAATAAATTACCTGAGAAGGATATGTGGATAAAGTAGGAGGTCTTGGAATATTCTGTAAGGGAGTCTACAAATAAAATTGTAATTAAATTAGACAAATTGAATATAGTACAGTAAAGCACCCTTTATACATCTTTCAAGGGACTGCCATAAAAGGACGTATAAATGAAAATACATATAATCGAAATTTTTATAACAACACTTTGATTACTACAAATTTAATGACACTTAAGCAAAATTTATACGAAAATACTAATTAATAAAGTTTTTTAAGTTAGTAAATGTATATTAAGACAATAATTAAAAAAAAAAAAAAAAAAAAAAAAAAAAAAGATTTATCATAAAAAGTGAGGAAAATCATACTATTAATGCATGACTATGTACTAATTACATATATCATATATTGAGTATTATATTACATTTCTTAAGAACTACATGAACACATATTGAATATTAATTATATATATTGCATATCTTTAATAACAAGCATACGATTTATGTCCATGCAGATAGTTACTTAATAATATTGTTACGAAATTGTAAATAATTGTGTTTATTTCTGTATAAATTCTTTCAAAGAGGCTTAGTAAGTTGATAAAGTGCTAATTTTGTGCATTTCTAGTCGTTTTAGCGTTGAAATAGCCTTATTTTCCCTTAAAAACGCATTAAGAAGCCCCAGTAATGCAGGTAATGCATTTGGCGCCAAATTTGGCGACTTTTTCCCACCTTGGCGATTTTTTTGGCGACCTTGGCGAGAAAATCCTTATATGGGATATACCAAATATGGAAGCTGTAAGTTGATTGGTTGACCACTTTCTAGAGTTTTCTCGATAAATCTGGGCTCCATGGAACAGCATATAAGGAGCGCTTCCTCGCCAAGGGCAGTCAGTTCAGTTCAGTCTTCAGCCAGCTTCGCTAGTGCTTGCATTGCTCTTGAGCCTCTTTGAGAGAGACTTGCTTCAAGTGTTATTGTTATACAGTTTGTACTGTGGATTTGCTATTGACAGCTGTTTGTTTAAGCTGTGTTTACTGTTTGAATTGAAGCTGATACTTGGTTTATAGACCAGTATTTTTCTGGAACTTTCTGTGAATAAATTACTGAATTTTTGTACGTTTGGCCTTTCATTCTCAGACAACTCACGAACCCCCAAGTACGCAACATTTCTGGTGTCAGAAGTGGGATTGTCTGTGAATGGTGATAACGAGAGCTATGGAGGAGATGAGGAAACTTCTAGAAAGCTTAGCTACCCAGATGAATGAAATGAAAGAGGGACAGAGAGAGATGAAAGATAGCCTGAGTCAAGAGATGAATGAAATGAAAGCCGGACAGAAGGAAATGAAAGACGGTTTGACTGAAGAAATGAAGGTAGCACAAGAGAAAATGGAAACATCGCAAAGAGAGTTGAAAGACAGTTTGACCGAAGAAATTAAATCTAATCAAGACGAGATGAAGAGAGAACTTTCGACAGTAAAGGAAGTGATTGAAAGTAAATTATCGGATATGGGAAGCAGAATAGATGGAATAGAAGAGAAAGTTTTGAAAATAGAAGAGAGTTTTGAAGAGAAGGCAATGAAGATCGAGGAAAATGTTATGAAAGTAGAAAAGAATTTTGAAGAGAGATTTATGAAGATAGAAGAGAATTTTGAGGAGAAATTTAAAGAAAACTTTGATCAAGGGCTGAAAGGAAGGGTTTCAGAGATAGAAAGCAAGTTTAAGAGAATAGAAGAAGATCTGGAGAGAAAAGTGGAAGAAAAGTTAGAATCCATGCCCCAGGAAACTGAAAAGAAAGAGAGAAGAATCCAGAATCAGGAATTTATTAAGCTATCTACCTACGATGGCAGTTCCTCCTGGCATGTATATAAGACGCAATTTTCCATCGTTGCTGAAGCTAACGGCTGGGACTCTACCGCCAAGTCAGTCCACTTAGCAGCAGCATTACGGGGAGATGCAGCCGAGATCCTGAGAAATGTTTCTAAAGAAGAAAGGAACGACTTCGAGGCCCTGACTAGAGCACTGGAGCTACGGTTCGGAGAGAAGTGTTCTAAGGACTATAGTCGCCTCCAGCTAAAGTCCCGTTACCAGAAAACGGGCGAAAGTTTGCAAGAGCTGGCAGCGGACATTCAGAGATTGTCACACCTAGCATTCTCAGACTGTCAAGCTGATACTCGAAACGACTTAGCTCTTCAGTACTTTATCGATGCTGTTCGGGATCCAGAAATTCAAAAAGCGCTGAGACTTTCCAACATCAGAGACGTAGAATCAGCTTTAGGCTATGCACTTAGGATAGAGGCAGCCCAACAAGCCTCCCGTAAAGACCGCCATACCATAAGAGCAGTCTCATTAAACGATACGCCTGCTGGTGAAAATGAAATGAAGAGAAGTATCGAAGAGATATTAAAGAGATTGCGCAGCCTGGAGAATAATAAGGAAATAAAGGACCGGAAGATAAAGTGCTGGGGCTGTGGAGGGGATGGTCACGTGAAGAGGAACTGCCCTGTACGACCAACTGTAGGAAATCACCCGGCTTCACCATCACTGCAGGGAAACTAAGAGGAGGCCATCTCGCGGGGCGGAGGTTGCCTAAAATTAAAGAGCCCCAATTTACAGTATTTCATGTTTCATCGATGAGTGGCGGCGATAATGGACTTCACGTCTATGGCCAAGTCAACAACGCCACGTGCCGGATGATTCTGGACACGGGAGCCAACGTGACTATCATTAGAACGGATTTGGCTCAAGAACTAAAAGAGAAGATCATCTGGACTCCGCCCTGCGTTAAACTCCAGACTGTGACCGGAGACGAAATCAAAATATATGGAAAAATGAACTTGACCATCACTTTTGGGAATGCCAGTTACCATCATATGGCATATGTGGCAGATATAAGAGATCCTGTAATCATTGGAATTGATTTCCTGAGAAAATTTAACTTTAAATTGGACTTCAAGAATAATGAACTGCATTCGAGTTCGGAAGACATAGCTGTGTTCAACACTGAAAATCAAGACATTCAGCCAATATGCCAGATAACAGCCAAGTCGGAAATTTCCATCCCTCCACATACAGAGACAATAGTTTCAGGAACACCTCCTACCAAGCAGTACTTCCGCTATGGACTGATTGAATACCCGAATACAGACAATAGCCCAAGAGGAGTTCTGGTAGCTTCATCTCTAGTTGATCTCTCAAAGAGTACTATTCCTGTGAGAGTCGCAAACATCAGCGATAAGGTCCGGACAGTGAAGAAGGATGAGGTGTTAGCAACCTGCACTCCTGTCACATGCATCAACCGCCCCACGCAATCAACCGAATCCAAGTCTTCTGAACAATTAATAACGGAATTACTCAAGAATGCAGAGTTAGGAAAGGAACAGAGATGTGCTGCGGAGAAGCTACTCCAAGAATTTAAAGACCTTTTTTCTCGAACACCTGAAGACGTCGGGAGAACGAACATCACCCAGCACAGAATTGATACAGGAAATCATCCTCCAATCAAACAACATCCAAGAAGACTTCCATTCGCTAAACAGGAAGAGGTCACTGAACTTCTAAGTGAAATGCAGCACAATGATGTCATCGAGCAATCAACGAGTCCTTGGGCCTCTCCCATAGTACTGGTGCGGAAAAAGGATGGTTCAACAAGATTTTGTGTGGATTATCGTCGTTTAAATGACATCACGAAGAAAGACAGTTACCCTCTTCCCAGAATTGACGACACATTAGACACACTTGCTGGCAATAAATGGTTCTCGACTTTGGATCTTAAGAGCGGTTACTGGCAAGTAGAATTACATCCTGATGATCGTGAGAAGACTGCATTCACCACGGGACAGGGACTGTGGCAATTTAAAGTTATGCCATTCGGATTATGTAATGCTCCTGCCACCTTCGAACGCCTGATGGAGACAGTGCTAAAAGGACTTTCCTATGAGGCCTGTCTGGTGTATTTGGATGATATTATCATTGTGGGGCGCACCTTTGAAGACCATCTACGAAATATCCGAAAGGTACTAGAGAAACTCAGAATGGCTAACCTCAAATTGAATCCAGGCAAGTGTAACTTGTTCCGTCGTGAAGTGAGCTACCTCGGCCATATCATCTCTGCCGAAGGTGTGAGAACTGATCCTGAGAAGATCTCTGCAGTCGAGAACTGGAGTCGCCCTGAAAATATACACCAACTACGAAGTTTCCTGGGGTTATGCACTTACTACAGGAAGTTTGTCAAGGGTTTCTCAAATATTGCCAGACCACTGCACAAGCTGACGGAAGCCAAACAGAAGTTCCTGTGGACGGATGAATGTGAAAAAGCGTTCAAGCGACTTAAAGAGGCCTTAACATCTTCGCCTATCTTGACATATCCACAGCCCGACAGACAGTTCATACTTGATACAGATGCCAGCCATGAGAGTGTCGGTGCTGTTCTGTCGCAGGAAATTGATGGTCAAGAACATGTCATTGCCTATTGGAGTAAATGCCTGTCTAAACCGGAGCGAAATTACTGTACCACCAGGAAAGAGCTACTCGCCATCGTAAAAGCCATAGAACATTTCCATCATTACCTCTATGGCAGAAGATTTCTGCTCCGGACTGACCATGCATCTTTAACGTGGTTGCTCCAGTTCAAGAACCCGGAAGGACAGATTGCCAGGTGGATACAACGCCTGCAGGAATATGACTTCGAGATACGTCATCGTAAAGGGACTCTACATGGTAATGCTGATGCCTTGTCACGGAAGCCCTGCTCGGAAAGCTGCAAGTACTGCTCTAGAGCCGAACAGAAATACCTGCCGATAAATCCGGTTGCCTGCCAAGTTACTGTCTCAACACCATCAGATCAAGATCCCGATCCATGGAGTGACGAAGAACTTAGAAAAGCCCAGTTGGAAGATCCTGACATAAAGCCAATATTACAGCTGAAGGAGACGACCAGCAACAGACCTACCTGGCAGGATATTTCCAGATTTAGTCCCATTACGAAAAGTTATTGGGCACTTTGGGACTCTCTTCATATCAGAAACGGCGTATTATACAGAAAGTGGGAATCTGATGATGGGAAAAGCTTCAGATGGCAGATTTTATTACCAAGATCAAAAATTCCAGCTGTTTTAGAACAACTGCATAGTAGCTCTACCGGAGGCCATTTTGGGGTAATGAAGACTCTGCAGAAAGTTCGGGAACGCTTCTACTGGTGCGAGGCAAAGGAGGATGTGGAGAAATGGTGTAAATCCTGTGATGCTTGTGCGGCACGTAAAGGCCCGCAGAAACGAAGTCGAGGAAGATTGCAACGGTATAACGTGGGAGCACCATTTGAACGGATTGCAATCGATATCTTGGGTCCTTTGCCACGGACCTCCAGTGGGAATAAATACATCCTCGTCGTGATGGACTATTTCACCAAGTGGCCTGAGGCATATCCCATTCCCCATCAAGAGGCATGCACAGTCGCAGAAGTCCTAGTGCAGCAATGGGTGTCAAGGTACGGCACGCCCCTACAACTTCATACCGACCAAGGTAGGAACTTTACCTCTGATGTTTTCAAAGGACTGTGTGAATTACTCGGCATAGACAAAACTCGGACAACACCCTTACATCCCCAGTCGGACGGCATGGTCGAGAGGTTCAATCGTACCATCCTGAATAACCTCTCCCTTCTAGTATCAAGGAACCAGCAAGATTGGGACTTGAAGTTGCCATTGTTCCTGCTGGCTTATCGAAGTGCTGTCCATGAAACCACCGGCTATACTCCAGCCCAGATGCTGTTTGGACGTGAACTTCGTCTCCCTTGTGATCTCCTGTTTGGTTGTCCACCCGATGCGCCTTCATCGCCCGAGGAGTACATCCAAGATCTCCAGGCACGATTTGAGGACGTTCACAACTTTGCTCGGGAGCGAATTCACATTGCATCGGAGAAAATGAAGACAAGGTACGATCTAAAGGCTACGCAACATGAGTTTCAGGAAGGAGAGAAGGTCTGGTTGTGGAATCCTGTTCGACGCAAAGGACTCTCTCCCAAGCTACAGTGCAACTGGGACGGACCATACACAGTCTTAAAAAGGCTGAATGATGTAGTGGTGCGGATCACTAAAACACCTTCATCAAAACCGAAGGTGGTGCACTATAATAGGCTAGCCAAGTACCACAAACAACGGTAAAATTAAAATTAAAAATGTAAATACTTGTAAAATTTGCGCATGCGCACTGTAAATATTTGTTTATAAATATTTGTACATATTTGTGAATTTTGTAAATATTTCCCACTTAATTTATATTTCTATGTTATCTTTATGTGCAACTTAGTTTTTGTGTTTTAGATTGTGTAAATTTGTTTAGTTTCGCCTCTTGACCAAGGGTTGCACTGCCCGGGACGTGCAGTCCTTGGGAGGGGGGCAGTGTTACGAAATTGTAAATAATTGTGTTTATTTCTGTATAAATTCTTTCAAAGAGGCTTAGTAAGTTGATAAAGTGCTAATTTTGTGCATTTCTAGTCGTTTTAGCGTTGAAATAGCCTTATTTTCCCTTAAAAACGCATTAAGAAGCCCCAGTAATGCAGGTAATGCATTTGGCGCCAAATTTGGCGACTTTTTCCCACCTTGGCGATTTTTTTGGCGACCTTGGCGAGAAAATCCTTATATGGGATATACCAAATATGGAAGCTGTAAGTTGATTGGTTGACCACTTTCTAGAGTTTTCTCGATAAATCTGGGCTCCATGGAACAGCATATAAGGAGCGCTTCCTCGCCAAGGGCAGTCAGTTCAGTTCAGTCTTCAGCCAGCTTCGCTAGTGCTTGCATTGCTCTTGAGCCTCTTTGAGAGAGACTTGCTTCAAGTGTTATTGTTATACAGTTTGTACTGTGGATTTGCTATTGACAGCTGTTTGTTTAAGCTGTGTTTACTGTTTGAATTGAAGCTGATACTTGGTTTATAGACCAGTATTTTTCTGGAACTTTCTGTGAATAAATTACTGAATTTTTGTACGTTTGGCCTTTCATTCTCAGACAACTCACGAACCCCCAATTAAAAATCTTTAATATTCATCTAATTTGATGCTTGACAATGAATATTACAAATTTTACTGCGAATTCAATTGATTCTTTGATCAGTATTCTTCGATCTTTTCTGTGTTCGTCCATTTAAGATGCTTTCTCGGAAGAATCCGTCTTATTTAGAATGTAAAATAATGACAGGCAGAGAAATGTTGCAAATTTTAGTAAAGTGGAAAAGATGTATAACTGATATTAGCAGCGTATAAACGAAGAATTTTTGCATTAAAACGAATAGGAATGAATCGGGACTTCACTACAAGGACGTATAAGTGTAAAAGATGTATAAACTGTGCTTTACTGTATAAACTAACATTAACTTATTAAAACTTACAATGTAACAGCGAGATTTATAATTGGAAACTAATGAAAATGTTCATGAAGACTTCTTTGTTCTTATAATTTTGAAATAAATAATCTTAAGGGGTATTTATTCATTTTAATTAGTGTATTCTTCTGCATGTAATTACTTACCACCAAAAGTTTTTGCCAGATATTCTTATCATGAAAATTTTAAAGTGTGGTGGAAGTATACCTTCTTAATAAAATCACAGTTAATATCTCACCAGATACTAATTAAAAAAAAAAAAAAAAAAGAAGAAGAAGAAAAAAGAAAGGAGGATTAAATTTACTCATTTACAGGCAGATTAGACATAGAAATAATAAATGGTACGTGGGTTGGGGACAAAACCTTGTGAGGAAAAAATATCGCCAACATAAATGAATGGAAAGCAAAAAGGAATTGGTAATTACTAATAATGTTGTATCAGATTTCATGACAACACATACTTTAGTCAGAGCACTGATGTACAGACAAACCTACCACAAAAACTGTTATAAATTTTGCTTAAAAGACTTTAAAGACTACGTTTATGAACTTTTGTCAAGATTAGTCGTAATGAATTTAATTGTGCTTATCTATTTTAAAATTTTTAATTTAGGTTTGTGAACAGTGTTCAGTTTCGATGTCAGCAGTGATGTACAATATTTTTAAAATGTATTTTGAATGATGAAAAGCAAATCATAAAATAACTTAAAATTAAACATAAATGAAATAATGAAATTCCATTCTATGATTCATTTATTTTTATTAATTAACTTATGTTTATAAGATACTGTGGCCCCCAGCAGAGATCACACATGACACAAATACAAATTTTCAAGTGGGTCATATAATTTTTTTTTTTACTCAATATTCTGTCTGGATCCCATGGTACACATTAGGCTTAGTGTTGCATTTTATGACATTCACCTGATAATGTTGCTAATATTAAATTAATATTTTGTAACATGAAATTTCTGATTGTAACATAACACTAAATGACGTGTTTTTGTAAACATAATTAACTAACATTAAAATAAAAAACTCAAGAACGAAATTGGCCATTAAAATGACAATCTACAAAGAAAATAAAGGTCAATGACTACTTCTTCCTGATTTGACATGAGACTGCCTACTAATTTTGGGGGTATTGAAAGTAGGAATTACAATGGCTACTTCTTGATGATTTAAACATGAGAAAAAAAGCAACTGCCTACTAATTTTTGGGGTATTGAAACTAGGAATTACAATGGCTACTTCTTGATGATTTAACATGAGCAAAAAAAATAACTGCTAATTTTTGGGGTATTGAAACTGGGAATTACAATGGTACTGAAAAAGTCTGTAAAGCACATGAAAATTTTTGATGATAAGTTACCTGAGAAGGCTTTGTAGATGGGACAGACCTTGATGTATTCTCTGAAGGAATTCCCTGAGAAGGCTTTGAAGACAGGGCAGATCTTAGTGTATTCTCTGAAGGAATTCCCTGACGAATGAATAAAATTGCTCTTAACTTCAAGTATGAATACAAATAAAGCATATTCTGAACTAATATAAACTTGTTATAACTCATAATGTGACACCAACAAGTACACAATTGAATCTTTAAATGAAATATTATACAGAACATAATGAAGAGCTATTTTTTAATTATTCAAATTAATATTCTATAGTATAAAGAATCTCAATGAAAATTTAATACAATGCTAATAATATTTTACTCACAAATGACTGATTTCAATATTTTGTGGTGTAATGAATCTTAAGAATAACTTTTTTTAAAAAATTACACTGAAAATTAATCAAATCTTATGTATAGATATTTTTGCCTTTATATATATATATATATATATATATATATATATATATATATATATATATATATAGCAGAAGGCTTGTTGCATTTACTTTGTATTACTAACAAACTTTCTTTTTCCAATAAAATTTCAGTTTCTTCCCTTTTGAGTTGTCAACTACAGTCAACTCTCAAAAATCCGCAAAAAATCCACAATTCTCTAAAATCCGCATATCATTTGTAATGTAAACAAACATTGTCACAACTAATTTGTTGATTAGTGAATTGCAAAACTTCAACTGTATTTAAAGATAAATCAATTATTAACTGGTGCTGATGAATCACCAATCACTCAGCATATTGTAGAGAAGAAAACGATAAGTGTAATTATGTATAATTATAAAAAAATAAATGATATTAATTTAGAGGAAGAAGGAGAAAGTTTCATGAAAGATTTTTTCACATAAGATAAATATTCAAACTTTCTCATAGCACAAACTTATGTGATTGACCAAGAATTGCTGACTTTTTTGCAGGTTATAGGAAAATAAATATGTATGAATATTCTTACTTAAACTACTATTGATCAGACTTTTCAAAAATCTAGATAATTTGTAACTATAATATGATGTATAAAAATTGCTCCTTAAATTAAAATTTAATGAAATACTACTCCGATTCAAAAAATTAGAATAATGAAAAGAAATATGGTCAAGGGAAATGAAAATCGAATTTATCAAATAAATAATCAACAATATCAAATATAAAGTACTATAATATGAATCTGCATATTTTGCAGATTATAAAAATGTAAACACATTACAATGAAATAGAAAATATATTTAAATCAGCTAACAACAAAAAATTCAAAATATTAGAATACTTTCTAACATGGTTCAAAAAATTAGAATAATGAAAATATATTGAACATAATTTAAACTCTAAGTATTTTTATTTGCTAATCAGTACTTTGTTGCATCACCCTTAGCTTTAATGACAGCTCTTAAACGTTTTGGCATGTTTTTAACTAAAGGTTCACAATCTTTTTTATCCAAATTCGCCCATATGCTCTTTATACTAGAAATAAGTTCTTTTTTGTCTCTAGGCGCAACTTCTTGAAGTCGTTTCTTCATAATTCCCCACAAATTCTCGATAGGATTTAGATCGGGTGAGTTTGCAGGCCAAGGGAGTACAGGTATGTCCTTCTCTTTGAGCCATTTAGTTGTTGATTTGGAAGTGTGGGGAGAAGCTGAATCTTGCTGAAACAAGAAATCGTCATCACATAAATCCTCAGCTGAAGGAATCATGAAATGTTCAAGAATTTCTTGATAGACTTCTGAATTGACTGTTGTGGAAACAATACACAACCTGCCTGGGCCTTCAGCAGTCATGCAGCCCCATACCATAACAGAGGTCGCAAATTTAAACGAACGTTTTAAACATTCTTTCTTATAAGCTTCATGTTTGAGTCTCCAGACATGTATACCTTGATTTCCGTGAGACACACAAAACACACTTTCATCGCTGAAAAGTATCTTTTTCCAATCGTCGTGATCCCAAAATAGCCTTTGTTTACACCATTTAACTCTAGCAGCCCTTTGCTTAGATGATAAGAATGGCTTTATCTTAGGCACACGTGATCTAAAACCTAATTTGCGAAGTCGTCGTAGTGTTGTAGATTTGGAGACATTTATACCCATTTCTTTCCATTTTCTATGCACATATCTCACACTCCGAAAACGATGTTTCTTCACAATCTTTTTCAATTGCCTTTCATCTCTTCTTGAAGTTACTGGCTTTCGACCACTTTTAAAGTGTTTATTTTGAAAACACTTATTATTAGAATATTCTCTCAAAACTCTACTCACACTTGCTTGAGAGCATTTCACTTCTTTTGCTATAAAAAGTTGTGTTTTTCCTATTTCGTGCAAGTACACAATACGATATTTCACAGCCTCAGATAAATCACTCTTTCGTCCCATATTAAGCAAATACTACGCTACAATCAAATGCCAAACGACTTTTCATTTTCAACGGAGCACATTTTATAGTCCCACAGATGTTAATCCCGCAGCCGTTCTCTCAACTTATAAGAAAAATTTGAATATTCTAACTTTTTGAACCATGCTATCGAGGTATTCTATTTCTTTGAATTATTCTAATATTTTTTAAATAGTTAATTATTAATATATCAGATAAAAATAAATATTTATGTTATATTTATAAATGCTCTGAAGATAATTAGATACTTTTAATATATTTTTTCCTGGACGCAGTATGCAAATTGACGCGTTAGCAACATCAAACTCATTCTTTTTTACATTATTCTAATTTTTTGAATCGGAGTAGTATTTGTACTTTTATTAAGCACACTTTATTTCAGCATTGTATGTATAACAAATAAATTGTTTCTTAAAGATTTTCTACTTAAATGAGGTTCTTAGATGTAAATAAAAGAAATTACTCTAAAATCTGCAAAATTCAGAAATCCGCAAAACACTTCGTTTTTAGCTGTGCGGATTTTTGAGAGTGTACTGTATATTTAAAATTCTAATCATACCATTAAACACATTGTAATCAATCAGTGAATTTCATTGTTGCTTCGTGGTTTCAGTGTTATTCATCTGCTTTGAAATTTTGCTTTTTTAAATCCATATGACTCGTATTCTGGTCTTTGCAGGCTGGGGGAGTGTTACCGGCGTGAAACTAGTTTAACCCCACAGGCAAGTCACAAGTCTTGCCGCCTGCCTACTTCCTTCCTTAAGTTTCTTAAATTATTTTTTCATAAATTTCGATATAGTTTATGGTTTTAAGTTAAGATTTGTTGTGTTAGTTTATTGATTTGTTTGTTTTGCAGGCTGTTAATTAATAAATCTGGATTCTTTAAATTTGTGTATTTAATCCCCTGAGAAATTTTTTTTTCATTTTTCTGAACTTCTCAAAGAAAATTTTAATCTTATTGGTCATTGGTGTTTCAGTGATCTTGTATCTGTTGCTTGGCTTCCACTATGATTAATAGATCATCATTATATACAGGGTGTCCAAAAAGTTCTCATACAGTATTTTGAATGTGGTCTTATTAAGACTATTAATTCTAGGCTATCAAAAGTTTTTAAACATTGTTTTACAATGTGTCTTTAAAGAATATATGTAATAGAATCAAGTGTAATATTTTTCATTTTGTTTCATAAACCATGAAAGGATATAGAAAGGTATTCGTGAAAAAATATTTAGAAGGTCAGAAAGCAGGCAAAATCTTCAGAGACCTGAAAAACTTAGGTGTCAAACGTGATTTTGTTTATAGGACGATACGAAGGTATAATGAAACTTCATGTGTGCAGGACTGATATAGATAAGACAGACCTCGCACTGCACGGACTGAAAAAGTCATCAAAGCAGTAAGAGAGTGCATCCGGAGAAATAGACAGACCTCTCTTAGAAAGTTATCACGAGATTGCAAGATTTCAAAATCATCTGTCCACAATCTTCTAAAAAATGATCTAAGATATAAAGCTTACAAAAAACAAGAACACATGAAATTTCAAAGGCCTCAAAAGCAAAGAGGTATGAAAGAGTTAACACCTTGCTCTCTTGGCACGCAGGTGATGAATTCATCTTCTCCGATGAGAAACTTTTCGTTCTACAACAATCCCACAATCCCCAGAATGTTCGACTATGGTCGGCATCCATTCAAGATATCCCTGACAATCAAGCTATTGTGCCAAGATTTCAAAATGCTTCATCATGAATGGTATGTGGGGCTTTTTCGAAAAGGGGGGGAACTTCCTTTGGTTTTTATTGAAAAGGGAGTAAAGATTAATGCAGAAATGTATCAGAAGGAAGTTTTGGAGAAAGTTTTATTACCAAATTTTCAAAACATGTATGGAGACGATTATTATTGCTTCCAGCAAGACGCTGCGCAATCCCACACAGCTAATAAGGTGCAACAATGGTGGCGAAAAAATTTGACCGACTTTTTGCCAAAAGAATGGCCTTCCAGCTCCCCCGACCTAAACCCCTTAGATTATTTTGCATGGGGTTATATGTTGTCGAAGCTTAAAGATGCGAAATGCAGCAATTTAACACAATTCAAAAACGTTATACTTAAAGTATGAGATGAAATCCTAATGCAAGCCATACTTGTGATAGCTTCGAGAAAAGACTAAAGCTAGTAAAAAAATAAAAAGGTGGAAGTATCCCTAAATATTTGTTAGGATGGTTTTCTGAATGTTTGTTTTATAATTTGCTTTAAATAAAAGACTTTTATTTTCTTTAACTTTTGTGTATTTTAAGTTTTAAATTGTATGAGAACTTATTGGACACCCTGTATATATATATATATAGTTGAATAATTTAATTCCTTTACAACATTCAGCAATATATATATATTTTTTTTCCTTATTGTAAAAATAATCTTAAAGGTTATAATTAAAACAAAAAAAAACAAAAAAAAAAAAAAAAATCATTAATTTATTCTGACTCAACTTACAGCAATAACTTTTATTTTTTTCATTACTATTAATTTAAGTAATACATATTTTTTGTGTATTTTTACAATAATGATTTCAAGTTGTGCAGAAAGTATACCCTTTTTAATAATCTTGCAGTTCATCTCTAGCCAATGATTGATTTAAAAAAAAAATAATAATAATTAAAGTTTACTCATTTGTAGGGACAGATTAATTATTCAACTAATACATGGCATAAAATAAGCCAATGTTCTGTATTATCTCATTCATACAATCATTATATTTCAAAGCCTTACTATTTTGTAACGTGAATCTGTCATTGAAGTGTAACACTAAATATGTTTCTTCTAAACATCATTAACTGAAATAAATGTCATTAATTTTCTATCATTTATTATGTTACATGGAAAATATTAAATTTTTAAATCATTATTATTTTGTGGCGTATAAATGTGTCATTTTATTATGTAAGAAAAGTGTTTTATTGACATCATAAACTTAAAAGTAAGAACTCAAAAGAAATAAAAAATAGAAATTAAAATAATAATCTACAGAAAAAGTTTAATAGCTACTTTTGATTTATTTTCGTAACACATCAGTCAAGAAGTTGTGGGACTAACCCACACATGCCACTGCAAATGATATATTTCTTAGTGGGTAAGGTAGTACTAACCTACAAAAGGGAATCTATTCTGATAATTTCAAAATGATGGATAAAGCTGAATCCTGTGTGCTGAATTAACGTTGTTTTTTGATGTGCAAAAATACTGCTGAAATTCAACAATGACTTAAAAAGTGTTACAAGAAATAAAAAATAGCATTTTTGTATTTTTAATCGTGAAAAAACAATTTTTAATGAACGCATGGAATTCAGCTTTGTCCATCATTTTGAAAATATCAAAAGTAGAGTCATTAAAACTTTAATATCTTTGTAATGAATGGTTGAATGAAATATCATGAAACTTTGACGCATATCTTTTGAAGGTTAATCCTACCTTCCTCACATAAAAAATATTTCATTTGCGAGGTCATCTGTGGATTAGTCCCCCCCAGACAGCACATCGCCTCCCCAGGATATCATCAAGATATCTTCTGGACGAAAAGACATCCCAGAAACGTCCTTAAGATGTACTGCGGATAAGTTAACCCTAACTGTCTGTGCTGTTAGGGCCAGGACTTTTTAACTGATGTGTGTTATGTAATAAGTGGCTGCTGATTTATGAGATCAATAAATTATTTTATTAAATAAGTAAAATCTACGTCACAAAAAAAAAAAATTACCTTAACAGCAGTGTAATTTTTCGTTAAAATATTTTTATACATAGCGGCTATTAGATTCTCAGAACTCAGTGCACAAATCTGCAAATGAAATTATTATTAAAGTAAGCAAGTTAAGCATAATAGGAAACAATATAAATATATTAAAACTTATACACTGGCAGACATTTGCACTTGGATCTTTAAACAAAATATAATCACAGCACATTTTAAGTAGTTATTTTGATTTTTATTTATTTTTCATCTTTTTAATAAAGAGATTTAAGAATACAACATAAAATACACTATAGCAAAATGGCTTGAAATGCTAATCCTATGAAGAAAAATAATCTGGTGTGTCCCTCACACGACTTTCTTTTACCTTGAAATTTAATACTATAATTACAGGTAAGATAATGAGAACTGTTATGTTAAAATAATTCAATAGGCTTCGACATAGTTTTATATGATAACTAGCTGTTACCCGCGACTTCGTTCACGTGGAAATTTTGATGTGTATGTGTGGGAACTGACGGTTTGATCATAATATGTAATCAAATGAAACCTTATCATTGTGGTGCTGTGCAAAACAGAGTCTGATGAAGTACACTCAAAAAAATTTGTAACTCATTGAAAGCCAAAATAAAATGCCAAAATAAATAAATAAAAAGTTATCGCCAACATGGCGATAAAAATTTAAAATTCGTCCATAGGGATTCTGTACTAAAACAGTACTGCATTGTGGAAGTATAAAACTGGGTCGTCAATTATGAATTTTATTTCGAAACCTTTCTTTGCATGATTTTAGTTCACTATTGCACAGTATTAATCTGGTTCTAATAATAATTTGGTGACTGGTTAATTAAAATTTTAACTATGTGGTGAAATTCATATAATATTTATGAGTTTCAAAAAAAATTTTTTTTTTTTTTTTTTTTACAAATAAATGATTTTTTTTTTTTTTTTTCTTTTTCTGGCGAATTGTTGAATAATATTTTAGTTCTTAAACAATTTTGGACGGCTTTGCCCGCTTCGCTGGCAAACTCTTTTCTATATGCTTTATGAAAAAAAAAAAAAAAAAAAAAAAAACTGAAATCGGTCAAAAGCTTGCTTTGGGTTCCCGTTGCCTTAGGCAGCGCCTTGTTCGTCCTTGCAATCTCCGGTGACTGTCCCTATAGCCTGCGACAATGGCTTACCCGTGGGCTTCCATAACAGTTTCGATACGGATAGTATCGAAAAATTTGAAGTAGCTTTTTTATATCTGAATCCCAGTTACATATGAACAACATTATATGTGATGTACATAATATTTGCTCTCAAGTTATTTCCTATATTTATTTGATTTAATCAATCAACCATAGAATGACAGCAATTTCAAGCCACATATAATATTACAATATGCTACGATCGGCAACTTCTATCGCATGAGACAATTATTATTTTGTGGTTATATATACTTCATGCTTAGTTAATAGTAGTTGGTATATAGAAAAATAAATAAATTAGTATGTAAACTTGATCATGGTACAGCCTTAATGCCCTTGGCGACTTTTAAATTTTTTTTGCCGTTTTAGACCAAAATATAATTTATGCGATTATTGTTCCTATACGCAAGCGAAGTGTGACGTCACTGACCGTTCGTGGATGCAAGAAAATGATTTCCTATGTCAATCGCCCATTGGATTTTTTGTAAAAAATGATTAAAAATCGAAGAAAATTATTTCCCGATTTTAATCCCCATATATGGGTACATATATGTATTAGTTATCATGTGCATGCGTTAGATTGAGTTATTTTGCTGTCAAATTGACAAAATTTTAATTTTAAATTTCAAAAATCTGTCGTTCTTGGCGCTTATTGTATTTGGTGATCAAAAACGTAATACGAAAATATAAATGCCAGATGTATATTTTCGTAATATGCATTGTACGAAATATTGTTTCATATTATTCATTACTGTCTTAAAATAAGTTGTTAAAATAACCATGATTTTTGAAAGGAATTAAATTATGTTCGCCAAATAATTTGGCGATATTTTATTTTTCTACCAAGGATGACCGATATCAAATCTATTCCGCTACAACATATTAGTATCTTATATCAGATACTTTATTTAGACATTTGAAATCAAATTTGACTTCAAATTATGATGGAATATTTATCATTTCCCTTTTAATCAGTATATTAGTTGGATATTTATTGTGTTAATATCATCCTTTGAAATTAAATGTTTGTGTTTTCAATTGAATATGGAAGTTTGCCATTTTTTTTTTTTTTTTTCTAGAGTTTTGAAATTAAAAATTCAAATTTTGTCAATTTTACAACAAAAATAACTTAATCTAATGCATGGACATGAAAACTAATACATATCTGTACCTAAATATGCGGATTAAAATCGGGAAATATTTTTCCTCGATTTTTAATAATTTTTTACAAAAAATCCAATGGGCGTTTAACATAGGAAATATTTTTCTTGCATCCACGAACGGCTAGTGACGTCATCACTTCGCTTGCGTATTTCTTTCTATATTTTCCTTGGCGAAAAATTTCCGATCTACTTCAGCATCAAAATTATAAAAAATTGTCGAGAATTATCAATAAGAAAATACCTTTACCATAATGCTGAATTAACTTTTATGCCAAGCGTGTTTCATCCGCCATACTAAAAAAAAAAAAAAAATCTGAAGTTGAGGTATATAAAAAAAATGCTGTGAAATAAAATTCAGAAGAAATATGTTAGATTTGTAATATTACTATTTTATTTTAAAATTATAATGTGTCATTTTCTCATCGACCAATTTGACATTTAGTAATTTCTTATTTTTCGCATGAAAGCATATTTCATTTTATGCTAAAAACAATAAATAAATATATCTCGTAAACTTTTTTTGGCAACAATTAAAAATTTAAATGGCTTATATTAAGTCAATATAAGTCAATAAGTTTATTATTTTCATATTTTAATTAATTTTAAAGATTTTTTCAATTTTTTTTTTTCCTAAACCATCCCTGACCTATAAGGAAAAAAACAAAAAAAGAATGATCAAAATCGGTCAAGCCGTTTACGATTTTATAAATAACATACAGACAAACATTCATTTTTATATATATAGATTAGTTCTGTGTGATGCTACCTCTCCCCTCAACCCCTCCATTTCATTAATGCACCTACATTTATATAGAATTTAAATCTGTTATTAAAATTAAAAGTTCACTTAAAATTATTTAGACAACTTTCACATGCAACATTCCTTGAAAGTTATCAGTGTTGATCAAACTTTTCAAGCAATAAACTTATATTAATTTGAAAATACAACTTTTGGATCTCTTGAAATTATTCCTTTTTAAATTACTCTAAGAGATACAGACAAAGATCAAACTTTAAAAAATTTCACTTCGGTAGTCAGGAATCCTCAAAACATGTAAATATATAAAAAACAAGCAATGAATATTTAGCTTAAAAACATACATTATTTATCATGTGTCTATGAGGAATTCATTTTCATTACTGAGCAGCTTTCCTGGACATGGTAAAATATAGTAAAGCACTTCCACTAACAATAAAAAAGAATGTAGTCAGTTAAATATTTGCAGCCCTGTATATCTTTTGAAAATTATGTACAAACCACATAGTGCACCTAAATATAATCCCATAGTAATAATATACGGCACAACCTGAAATGCACTTCCATCAATTTTCAACTACTGTCACACTATAATCTAGTTCTTTTGTGTGGCTCTGTAAATGAACAGTGAATGATTTCCCTGCCATATTCTACATGAGACATGTTTTTAAGCATATAAAAAATATATATTAATTTAATTTGGTTTAGTACAGTCTATAGATGTTAAACTCTTAACACCGCAACACAGTGACAAAGTCACGAACACAGAAAAACAGGTTGTAGACATTTTTGTCTATGATAACTATCAAGTCCTCACATCTAATAAAAAATATTTAGTTTCTTATATATATCCATTTTTATAGAGGCTTTAACTTACCTTTTCTGAAATTACTAGACTTTTACTTGGATTTTCTTTCTGTTAAAGTTCATATTGTTGCTTAAATATTTCGCATGTCAAAACATCAACGTTTGTTTACCTTTTTATCGTTGCCACTTTCAGCTTTCGTAATTTTTCTATTTTTGCTGTTGCCACTGCCTTAGAAATAATTATTATAAATTGTATTTTGGCTTTGGCAGCTAGGTAGATTTATCGATGTTGTCGATATGCAAATTTATTATATTTATGAAGTATAAAAGAGCGCGACGATTTGAACAACGGCGCAGCTCAGTTCAGTTGAACAGCTCTGGGAGTTGTTTCTAGCAGTAGTAGTGGTTTTAGTGATTGGGGTGAGCTTAGTCTCACTGATAGTTTTTCATCTTGTGATGCTAAACTTTAAAGCTTGAATGATGTTAGAATATTTTTGAAACATGTTTGTTAAGTTTTCGTTTATTAATGTTGAAATTTTTATGGCGTTAACGCTAATTATGTTAAGTTTAATAAATTAAATAGTTTTAAAATAGTGGCAAATTTAGTTTAGCTTGTGTGCAAATCTAGTTCAGCTTGTGTGCAAATCTAGTTCAGCTTGTGTGCAGATTTTCATGATGGTCTTCATAATCTAAAGTGAACTTATATATATTTAATTTTTTTTTAAATCATTGTTCATCTTTCTCGCTGGTCAACCTGGCGACCGCGAGATGTAGTTTCAAGTTTTCCTTTTCCTTGCTGGTCAACTAGGCGACCGCGAGATGATGTACGCTGATCTTTAATAATCATGATTTATTTTTTTTTCTACAGTTCATTTGATACTATCTACAAATTTATTTCTCGTTTTTCCATGGTCATTCTTGGCGATCTGGAAATGCTGTGAATGTTCCCGAGGATTAATGTTTTTTTAGGTTGTTTTTCTGTATGAATATTTATTGTATTGAAGATTCATCGGATTATGTTGATCTCATCTGGTGATGGTTTTTGTTCTGCACTGTTAAAGGTAATGATTGATTTGTGCTATGCTCTGTTTGTTAATTAAATGAATATTGTTATAATTGTTTTATATTTATTTCGTTCATCCATGAATAAACTTTTGTTAATGTTAATCTTTTCAGTGTTTACTGAGTTCAATATATCTTTACACTAGTCAAATCATATTTTTTACTTAAACTCTAATTTCTTAAATTGTTTCTACTGTTAGTCTCTGCTTAATAGAATGTTTTAAAAGATTGACCTAAATGTCTCTATCAGTCTACACTAATAAAAAAAACATTTCCACAATTTTTGGACAGCCTTTGTCTGCATTAATAAAAAAAATTGCCCACAACTTTCGGACAGTCTTTGTCTTCAGTCATAATGAAAATTTTCTGCAATTTACGGACATTTTTCGCCCACGACAAAGTGCTACCGATGTATGATGTCTTAAACGCTCTCTGGTAGGAATTCTAGAGCCCCCCTATAGGTTTCACGCATCCAGTGACTTTTTGGTTTTAGAAAATGTGAAGCATTAATATGTGTTTATAGTAATATTAATTATAGTGGTTACCTCATTACTATTGGGTTGGCCAAAAAGTAATTGCGTTTTTTTTTTTTTTTTTTTTTTTTGCATAAATGGAAGGTGAATTTTTCATGGGAAACCAAATTTTTTGAAACAATATGTTAACTATTTTGTTTGATCGCCTTTTGCCACCTTTCAGGCAATTTCAAGATTCTGGACTCAAGAAAGCTTTTATCTCTTTTGCCAAAAAACTGTTTCAAGAACAATTTGACATTCTCATCAGCAGTGAAGGTTCTATCATTCAGAATATTTTGCAAATAATGAAACAAATGGTAGTCTAATGATGCCAAGTCTGATGAATAAAGTGGATGTGGCAACACATCCCATCCAAGCTGCTACAATTTTATGACGAGTGACCAAACTTGCATGTGGTCTAGCGTTATCATGGTGAAACACAATGTTATGCTTTAAAAAGCATAACACTATTTTATTCTTATGTTTCAAGTAGTTTAACACTATTTTATTTAAAATTATAGGTTTTCAGGGTTTTTTTATTTAAAAAGCTCTCTCATTCGAAATTCATTTTGATACTCTGCAAATTTTAATTAAAATCGATCACGATTTAATTATTTAAAATATTTCCATTTTTTCACTCTGAAAATTAGCATTTTTGAAAAAGTAGATAAATAAATAAATCCTGCAATTTTGGATTAAAACGATAATTTAATCGATTATCCTTGCAGGAAAATTACCAAAAAATAATAGAGAAATTACTAAAATAGCAAACGAATGAAAAAAAAAAACAAAAAATCTAAAATCAGATAAATCCAAAATTATTTTGTCAGCAGTCAGTGTTTAGATTTTGCATTCAAAATTATTAGTTTTATTTCCATGTAATTCTGGTTTCATGAGATTGCTTTTTAAATTTCATTTAATTTGAGCGATCACTCATTAAAATAGCTTAAAACTTAATAGTTTTCCTTTCCAAAAATCTTAAGTTCAAAAACAGCTTTTTTTATTCACTAAGTTTTTAAAATCGGAAGTCAGCCATGTTTCCTTAAAGTTTTCATACTTTCCCGCACTTTCAGAGGGGGAGATTCCTTCTAAAAGCTTCTGGATATTTCCCCATGACGTAGTTAGCATCACTTCTGATGTCGATAGCGTCTCTTTCGAGAGCACTGATTGGCAGGTTTGAGAAGAGCACGAAATTCCAATCGCTCTCGGGCAGAACAGCAGGTGATTGCGCAGGAAGAGGTCACGTGTGCCAGCAGAGGCTGGGGATTTTTTCCAGTGCCGAAGCTTGGTACAGGAGCCAAAAAAATGATACCTAATTGTCGCAAATAGTGCAGCATTTATTGTTTTTCCTTTACAAATGTATGTAATGAAGCAGGAGCCGCATAAGTACAATGGATGTCAGACTTTCTTTTTAACAACTTTGACTTTCAAGTCAAGATCTGTGTCATTATGAATTGAATCTTTTCAAGTGTTTCTGCATATGAATTGATGATGGAAAGCGATCCAGCCAAAGCTACTTTTTATCCTTGTAAAGTGTCAGCTCCCTCTCAAGTTTGTTCTGCACGAATCAAATGAATGTTGTTTAAGTTTAAAATTAACATATGAATAAAGTAGAAAAACACAGAGAATAATCTCATTTACAGCACATTTGTACTTGCCTTGAAGACTGGTGCTGAAAATACATTTGTGCAGTTTAATGACCATCTGGTTCACAAAAGAAATTCTCTTATCGATTGCAAGATGCTTAAAAATCTAATGATTTAGAACATTTTTTCAAAGGAACTTAAATTCGGCGTCCTATGTTAATCTAATGACATTTGAAAACAATTTTGATTAATTTTCGAACATTTTTTTAAAAAGATCACAAGTTCGGCATTTTAAAATTGCCATATCAAATATGTGTAATCAGTGTGTTTTCTTTTTTTTTTTTACTATTCAAGAAAATCTGTTAGTGTAACAGAATTATGTGTGTGATTTTGTGTGATGGTACCATCAAGCCCTTTTACAATATGGATTACTTCATAAAATAAAAAGAATTTGAATTGGTGGTGAGTCATTAATGGCGAGTCATTTATTCCTTTTATCTTATTTTTTTTTTTTTAGATTTTCTCTCTAGATAATCTTTCAGGAATGATTCCAGCTCACAACGTTCTTTTTTTTTCTAGTACTCCACTAGCACTAAGAATAACGGTCATTTGAATCCTTTACTTTAAATTTTCTAGTAGATCTCATGTTTTTCCATTTTAGCTTTTATGACAAAAATTTGAAATTGTCATTAAATTAGGATTAATTTTTGTAACTTTTGAACCCCTCCTTTTTTTAAAAACGTAATTATTACACACAACACCTTTGTGATTTGTCAATTCTGGACGCTTTTGCTTGATTGCATTATTTAATTTACTCATTTGATGACAGTACACGTCAGAATGAATGATTTGGTTCCTTGGAAGCAATTCAATGTATATAATAACTTTGAAATATTACCAGACTGACAGCATAACTTTCCTTTTGTGAATATCTGTTTTTTAAGTGCTTTGGGCAGGTTTATTACACTTGCATCACAATCTTTCTCTTTCGATATTGTTAGAGACAATCCATTTTGCATCGCCTGTTATCATACATTTCAAAAAAGGATCATTTCATTCACGTTTCAAGAATGAATCGCAGATGTCAACATGCTTAGTGACATGGATTTCTTTGAGCTTATGTGGTACTGAAATATCGACCTGCATAACATATCCAAGTTGTTTTAAATGGTATTCAACACTCAATTTCAATATTTTAAGATTCTCGGTAATTTCTCGAGCCATTAAATGTCGACTGAATTCAATCAATTCCTTTATTTTGTCATCATCAACTTTGATTGGCCTTCCTGAGCATGCTGCATCTTTAACATCAAAATCGCCAGACAGAAATTTAGCAAACCAATTCTGACACTGCCGTACTTTTAAGGCATCTTTCCCATATACATCATATAACTTTTTGTGAACTTGAACAACGTTCTTCCCTTATCGGAAGTAATTCAAGAAAATATGGTGAAAATGTTCCTTTTGAATTTCCATTTTGAAATCGACATCAAACAAACAATTGCTAACGAAATTGTGCACTTTTTTCCCTGAATCAAATTTGAAGTGTCTGCTTTGAAGTTACATAATGACTTGGAATTTAAAAGGAAGTAAGTTGCATTTCAAAACAGTTATCGTCATCTGTAAGAAAACCCATAATGACTTTTTGGCCAACCCAATAAATTACTGTATCAGCAATACTTTTATTATTTATAATTATTTATATTGTGTTGTGTCAAACATTGCTACAAAATATTTAATTGAATGAGTTCAACTTATTTTTGTATACTTGTTTATAATATATTGTTCTGTAGTAAAATTGTATTCATGTATTATTGCATGAGATCACCACTGTTGGTAAGTCCCCCCCCCCCCCCAAAGATTGCCGCTATCAGCTTTCAGGCGCTTTGAGTGTAAGCCATTTTCACCCCTGATTACACACAAATTTTGCAGGCAGATTATGAAATTTTAAAAGCCTGTTGCAGACAGCTACAAAACATTCTGCCATTGGGAACTCTACTTACCTGTAATTTCCCCCATAGACGTAATGTATTTGAATAATCTTGAGTGTCTCTGTAAACGAACCATTTGCTTCATCTCAACGAGAAGCTTATTGTAGCATCCCTAGATCATACACATTTAGAATACCAAGTTTGGACTTTCTGCTACCATTTGTTCTTGAGATATGCTGATAACAGACAGACACACAGACCAACCGCTAAAAACATGATTTTCGGATTCAGGGGACCTCAAAACATGTAAATATAACAAAGCAAAATGAAAAGTTTTTCAAACAAAATATTTTACTCAAGTAAGTTTTTGGGTGAAATAGCAGAGAAAAAAAAATCAATACTTTATTTTCAAGTAAAAATAATTAAAAAATATTTTTGCAAATTTTAAAAAGTATGCTATCAGTACTAGCATAGTTCGCCGCGGACAATTGATCCCTGGTTGGCAAAGTGCCAGGACAATTCCGGTCACTTGCTGGGAGGCACAGCAAAGGAAGAAGAAAGAGAGAGGGGAAATTTTTTCTATTATTCTTGTTTCTTCTGTTATGTGTACAATCGGAACAACTTTAGTATATCCCCACAATGATATTTGGCGATTTTTTGTTGGCGATTATGGCTAAATCATAAAAGATAAAATCATAAAACATAAAATCATAAATCCAAAATAAACATATAGGCTGCCATATTATATCGCAAACAGTCCAGAACAACATCGTTATCGTTCAAAACAGCGCCAAAGAAAAATCACCAAATACAGCTGTGGGGATATACTAAAGTTATACCAATGGATACTATCTGGTACAAGCTCTTGGATTAAACCTTTCCGTAGTGAATCGAAGTGTATTGTACATAATGTCATTAAGTTTTGCGATAAAGAAGCTTTAGAAGGAGAAGTTATTGTTTGAAGAATTTTAATTATTTCTTCAAGAATTTTGATAATAAATATCAAAATGAAAGGACGTGTCAAATATTTAAAGCAACATCCAATTTTAAATAGTGTCATTTTAAATAATTTGTTCATTCTGTGCAACTTGCACATTAGTCTCCTTTAAATATAGTGACCAGCGAAGCTGGCAAAGCATTCGTTGATTAACTACCTTAATTGATTTCACATTCCGTCATTTTTGACAGTGTTATATACTAGTTTGTAAATAATAATTGACATAATTTTTTAATTAGTGTTACACACTTCAAAAGTTTCAAAATACTCACAAAGCTTTTATTTTTAATTTTAAATGAGTAATATTTATATTGAAATCTAAAACTATCCCTTTATAATATTATCAGTTTTTCTTTCTTTTAATTAATCGTAAAATATTTATATAACCAGATATTCAAGAATCAGTTCAAAGAAGGAAAATAAATGCAATCAGTGAGTTTATAATTTTTTCATACCCATAAACAAACACATCCCTAGGTACTACGGACATTTCTATCTTATAAATGGAAGAGTCTTTTTCACCCATGCGCAGATGATGGCAGGGATCATCTTTCTGCGGTTTATCAGTATATATTTTTATACTGTACTTTAATGTGTTAAAAATGTTTAATTTTTTCTGTCAGTATAGTAAGTAGGGGTCGAAATACACATTGGGTCCTGGTGTAATTTTTCCTTGATTAAGCTATGTGATATAAATAACATAGACATAAATGATTAGCTACTAAATTTTGATTTACACAACATACATATTTAAAAAAGGAGGCTGTTATAGAAAAATGGCATTATTTCATTTTATTACTGACATACAATTAGAAATGAATAAATAAAGTAAAAAAAAAAAAAAAATTAATTCCATTAACTGTCAGAGATGCATAAAGGCTGTCATTTCTGATAGATTGGAGTACATAAATTATATTTTGTATTTTTTACCCATTTCTAAACTCCATGGTTTCGAATATAAATTAGTGCTGAATTTTGCTCACTGTGGTTTTAAAATATCAATTGATAACACTTAAATAGCAAAATATGGAAATAAAATAACATTTTAAAGTTTTATTCAAAACTTTCAAAATATATAAAACTTAAAAAGAATTGTAATGGCTATTTACTATTTATATGATACCAGGGAGGAGAAAAACTGCTAATTCATAGTTTTCAAAAAACACTGAGTTATCGAATGAGTACATGAAATACATTTGAAAATAAATTACCTCATCAGGTTTTCCAGATACAGAATCTCTTTCAGTACTTTGTGATGGCATCTATAAATAATTTTGTTATTAAAGAAATAAATTAAACATAATATATAAATGTAAATAAGTTAAATTTGAAATGTAATATTGTATGTTACAGTGTAGTATTAATTATGCCTTTCTCTTTTGATGCTGTACCTGGCTACTAACTTTTTTTTTTTTTTTCTGCCTGATGAATTGTTACTATTCATGAGTTTTTACAACTGATGGTCAGTGATAGAAATTGGGAAGGAAAGGGCAGGTGTCATACGATGTCTGCTGTAAATATTTTAGGCATCATACTGAAACTTCTAGTTGCAATTTTTGAAATTTACTTTTAACATGACTAATCAAAAGTGATTCTGAGTAAAACAATATTTTCTGAACGACACATCAAAATTTTTTTAACACAATTTAATTTATATATACAGTGAAACCTCTCAAGTTGGACACCCCTCTAAGTTGGACACTTTTTCTCGGAACAGAATGTATTCATAGGATTAACATTATGTCCAACCTCTATAAGTTGGACACCCCTCTAACTTGGAAGTTGGACAGTCAAATACTGTCCTAAGTTGGACACTTTTACCCAATGAGACAGGAAAAAAAGATATAAAACTTCGGTTTTCTCGCTTTTTTTTTTAGAAACTTTACTTATCCCTTGTAGAAATAGCTGTAAATAACTAAAAAACAATGTTTCTTGTCACAATATATTCATCTCTGTCTCATCTTGTAAAAAAATATTTATTTTCTTCAATTGAAAAGTTCACAAAAAAAACGGAATTTTGGCGCATAATGAAAGAGTCTTTCTTTTTATTGATTTGCATGAATTGTTTTTGTCCTTTCCTCCAGGAAATATCCAATAGAGATCCTACAGGCATGTTTTGACTTAGACTGTTTTAAAATGAGCATTAGACAATACATTTCGGTTGTTAGGTTCCCCCTCATTTGTCCCTTTTATTTTTCCTACCAAGTTTTACTTGAGTGTGTAATTGCACTAAACTTAATATGTGAGAGATCTATCTATAGTGAAAAAAGATGCTGATTCAATATGGGTGCATATCAATCGACAGGTGTCGCTGCTATGCTGCAGTTTTACCCGTTTACGGAAAAAATAAATCTCATTTTTTAGAAGGAATAAATTCACCAAACTTCATAAGTGATATGGCTATTAGGAAAATTAATGTTATCTTAATTTGGGTATATATCAGTATCAGTAGACAAAGTGGTGCTACTTTTAATCACATTCTCCGATTTTCCATATGATTACCACAGCGTCTATTGAATAAAATTGCACCAAAACGCATATGCAAAATCTTTATTGTGAGAAGTTTTATTGATTAAATTTTCATTCATATTAACTGGTGGATGGCGCCAATATATAAAAAATTGTAGAAGAAAGTATGTTATTATGACCACAATATGCAAGTTTAAATTTAGATTTTAAATTGGGAAATTAATAATTTTTTGTATATAAGTTATGAATACTTAATTATGTTATATTTAAATATGATTAAAAGTTAAAAGGCATGCATAGGTACAGTTTAATTAAGTCGAAAAATGTAAGCACCCCTATATGTTGGACACCTCCCTAAGTTGGACACTTTTTCCTGGAACCGCAGGTGTCCAACTTAGAGAGGTTTTACTGTATATATATATATATATATATATACTCTTGTGTACGTCAACAAAAAAATTATAAAATAATAAAAGACAATAAAAAAGGTGGCGGTTGGGTGGGCAGATGTTTGATTACGGAGGTGGGGTGGCGTTGTAAGGCTGGTTGGTTGGGTGGGTTTGTGAAATTAAATTTAAAAAAAAAAAAAAAAAAAAAAGAGTAGAAGGCTTGTTGCATTTGCTTTGTATTACTATGCAAACTTTCATTTTCCAATAAAATTTCAGATTTTTCCTTTTTGTGTTGTCAACTACATTTAATGTTCTAATTATACTGTTAAACACAATGTGATCAATCAGTGAATTTCATTGTGGCTTCGTGGCTTCATTGCTGTTCATCTGCTTTGAAATTTTGCATTTTTAAATCCATATGGTTCCTGTTCTGGTTGTGGCAGGCTGGGGGAGTGTTGCCGGTGTAAAACTAGTGTAACCCCACAGGCAAGTCACAAGTCTTGCCGCCAGCCTCCTTCTTCCTATCTTGTGTTTCTTGGGTTGTTTTTTCATTGATTTTGATAGGTTTATGGTTTGAAGTTAAGATTTGTTGTTTTACTTTATTGATTTGTTTGTTTTGCAGGCTGTTAATTAATAGATCTGGTTTCTTTACATTAGTGTATTTCATCCACTGATGATTTTTTTTTTTTTTTTATCTTATTGGTCATTGGTGTTTCAGTGATCTTGTATCTGTTGCTTGGCTTCTACTATGCTTAATAGATTATCTTTATTATATATATATATATATCTATGTATTTTTCTTACACATTATATCAGTATGTGCACACAGATGTAATGTGTTGATTAAATAGGTTATTTGTATGCATCTTGATTTTGAAATTTGAGCTGTCTTCTATAAATAAAAATATTTCATTACATTTTCAATAAAATTTAAAGATGCATTATAGATTTCCTTTTCTTTTTTCTGAGATGAAAGCCTTAAATTTTCTAAAATGTCTGAACAGAATCACTCCTGACTAACATTAATATGCTACTTACATATACATATTTATGTATACAGTATCTAATATATAAAAATTTAAAAAAGAGTAAAACTGATATAAGACCTTTTTAATTATTACTAACTTTTGGAAATTAATATAAAAATACACTTAATCATGTACAACAAAATTAAAACGGAATAACTTCCTAGTAAGTCAGAAAACAAATTTGATGTTAATAATTACATTTGCAATTATATCCATATATGAATTAATTGTGCTAAAAAAAGCTAGGCATCAATTTGACAACCGGAAATAATTTTATAGTTGTCAAATGCAATAATTTAGTCACATTTGACGAGTAACGACTCTTAATTTCGAACACTGCTGATGGTATTTGTTTACAAAGTTTTCCATATTTATATTTTAACACCAGTTTCTTTGGTGTATTTTACTGCAATTTGCTGTTTCTTTGGGCTTCTTGCTTGTATCAGCATTTCTGGAAGTTCGTTTAATTTATCATTTTCTTTTAATTCCTTTTTTAGGGCTGAGGACTATTAGTCTTAATCTACAGATTTTTATGATACAAGCTTTACGATAGTTGGACATTTATCGAAATTGAAAATATAATTGAATAATTTGAAAGCGATGTTATAATTTGAAAAAAAAAAAAAAAACTAATAGTCCTCCATACTAAACTAAATTCTGCTTTTGCCAGAATTTCATCAAAATCTTTCTTTCTTAATTTGTCTTTCTTTCTTTCTTTTTTTTTTTTTTTTTTGAAAGAAAAAGAAAAGAAAATTAATAATAATCAGTTTCAAAACAGACAGTATCGGGAAAGTTTTTTTTTTTTTTTTCTTTTATAATTTTGAATTAGGAAATAAAAAGTGCACGTGGAAAATGAAATAAAAAATAAAACAAGATAATTAAGTTTAAGTTTGAGTTGGTAATTTTTCTTTTCTTTCTTGCTTTCCTTTTTAATTTGTAATCTTGAAATCCCTTAAAATTAATCAATTCAAAAATTTTTTAAATTTCTTCTCAGATGCCAACATCCTCAAGTAGTTCCTAAATTTCTTAACGAATAGTTGATATTCAGGTAATAGTGACTGAAAAAGAAATATCATAATTTATAAATTTAGATTCTTTAAGTAGATGTATTTAAAAATAATTTGAATAATTCAAATAAAGTATGTATTTGAAAAATAATGTTTCATAAGAGAGTAAAAAATAAATAAATAAATGTGTGTGAAATAATAAATTAAGCTCTAAAAACAAATCATATTCGATAACTCGAGTTTTAATCAAAACATTTTTCAATACTACATTCTACCTGAGAAATTATAAAATTCTCCTAGCAAAGAAAAACAATTACACTTATTCGATGAAACGGATATGCATGTAAAGTAAATACAACATGTAAAAAAGAGTTTTAATTAACAATACTTTCTCGAGTTAAAAAGCTAATATCATTCTGCTATGTCAAGCAAAAGCTAAATCTTAATTCATTATCAAGTAAAGAATGCATTTCGATGATTTAAAAGAACATATATTTTTAACTAATTATACGCGATTAAATACCTACCCCTTCGTTCATTTGCAAACTAATTAAACAGTTGTAAGATTATTGTTAAAATGTTTTTATTTTTTCAGTCGTGTTCATGATTACTCAAATGAAATTCAGGAATCCTTTAATATTTAGACTGATTTGAAAATGAATCGATTTAGCTTTTTTAGTGCAGTTATTCTGGATAACTGGCAATATCTTTAAATGATTATTGCCTGTTTATCTATTGTTTTCTGAAGGGGAAGGAATAAAACTACTATTTTATAGTTTTCAAAAGGCATTGAGTTATTCCATTAAAAACATGAAATTTTTTTGAAAATAAATTACCTCATCACGTTCACTGGATACAGAACCTCCTGAAGTACTTTGTGACGGAATCTATAATAAAATTGGCTATTAAAGAAAACAAATCAAAGATAATATAAAGAAATTTAAGCAAGTTAAATTCCAAACATAATAATGTATGTTACAGTGTAATACTAATCATGCATTGTTCTTCTGATGCTGCACCTATGCTTACCTTTTTTGCCTTATGAATTGCCAATATTTGGGAGTTTCTACAATTAATGATGTTTGTTTACAAATTTTTTTTTTAATTATTACGTTTTAAATAAGGTGTTAATTATTCTAATCATCTGATTAAAAGTACTGATTTAAATATTTTTTTTTTTAATAAATCATTTGATTAAAATTAATTTTTAGAATATTTTTAAATTAAATATTCAATTTATAAAGTGATTATTAAAGTTTATATTTATTTTTAATTAATGTTTTTTAAAAGAAAAAAAAAATATTTTAATGAAGAGTGAGCTTGAAGGAAAATATTCTTTTAAGCTCATTGTTCAGCGCTAGCCAATGAAGGAAGAGAAAAATCAAATGAATAAGTTTACTCTTTTGTAAGTGGATAAGGTGCAAAGTAATAATTAATACAGAGCAAAGTATGAATTAATATTACAGTTCTGTTTCATGTAGTTCATATGTTTCAAATATTAATTTTTTAAACTCTTATTATTTTTGACAACTGTGGTATAAAACAAAATAATGTGTTTTTATGAACATTATTAATAATTCACTGGAATGGAAATTTGAAGTAGAAAGTTCTGGCATAATTCTTTTAAGTACACTGTTTTTTTTTTTTTTTTTTCCCTCTTTTGAATGTTGAACACAAATCTGAAGTTGACCAACAAGTTTTACTTTGGCTAATAAGAAAAATCATTAAAAAATAAAATAAAAACTGCAGGTTTTTATTTTTTATGGACTTACTTATATAACTTGCTGAGTAAGATTTGCATGCAAATGATGATAATATATTAAGATGAAAAATTTCTTACAAATCATTTTCTCATATACTATATTATTTTTCAGAATATAACTTCTATGCACCCCCCCCCCCCCCAAAAAAAAAAAAAAAAAAAAAAAAAAAAAAAAAGAGATATTTACTTTGTAACTGATAATTTGGAATAGATTATGCTTAGAAAAAAAAACCATTTTCGGACCCTATCCCCAGAGGGGATATTTTATAAAATCCTTAATAATGTGTACTGGGCACAGACAGCCAACCCACATAAAAAATAATTGAATTCCTGATATAATATGGAAAAGAGTTAAGCTTGGAAATGTGATTTTTGTTTTCACCCCAAAAGGAGGTGATGATTTTTCAAAGTATCTTTGTAATGTGCATTAGGTACATATAACCAACCCACATATTAAAAAACTATTTTCCTGAGATGATTTTGAATAGAATTATGCTTGAAAACATGTTTTTTGCCCCTCTCCTAATTCCCAAGGGGGAAATTTCCTCAAAGTCCTTTTGTAATGTATGCTGGGTACACTTAATCAACTCACACATAAAAAATCTAATTCCTGAGATAATTTCGAGCAGAGTCACATTTGGAAACATGTTTTTTACCCTTTCCCAAAACCCAAATTGGTAGTTGGGGGGAGGGAATTCTGCAAAATCCTGTGTTGGATACACATAGCCAACCCATACACTAAAATTCATGATCACAGTTTCCATAGATTCCTCATAAGAAATTTAATGTAAAATGGGGCTCTTGAATTTGCCTCTTTGTAGTGTTTCCCAAAATTCTAAATCATAAATCATCTAAAATGGCTTCTTAGAAATATGCTCAGAAGATGTCCAGCCATTTTCAACCTCTATGTGCTATTTTTGATAGTTATACTTTAAATCAAAAGTCGTTGAAATGTACTTCAATTTATTCTCCCTACTTGCAATTTCGTTACTGTGAAGTAATTTGGAGCAGAGTTATACTTGCAAACATGCTTTTTTCACAATCCAGGTCCCAAAACAAACTTTTGCACCAAAATTTTTGACTCAATCTAAGAATAACTACGGACATGTTGAGTCAGTCAGTCAGTCAGTGAGTGAATCTACTCCTTTATGCATTTAGATGTTTTCAAGAAGGCATTTTCCATGCATTTTTTTTTTTTTTTTTTAACTATTCAAAGTTAAAGATTACTCTATTTGTATAATTTTTTTTATTTTCCATTGCTTGGTAAGTATACATAATACAAAAAATCAAAAGAATATAAATTGTAGGTAAAATTCTCATCTTTATTTTAATAAATTATCATCTTTTCTACAAAAAGCAAACTTTACAAGTTATAAAATGGGGGAGGGGGAAAAACAATTTTTTTTTTTTTTTTAAAGAGTTTTCGGTAAATTTTCATACTTGCAGAAGTAAAACTTGTTGGACAACTTCAAATTCCTGATTAGCAACACCGAATAGTTAAAAATAATTGCACCAAAATTTTCACTTCAATTTCTTTTTAACCCTCGCTTTCCCAAGATTTTAACCCCCTTTTGAAGTTGAAATTTAGTTAAGCTTGCCTCATTCAAAAAGTGTGCTATTTCACCAGAGATAGCAAACGTAACCAGTGGAATGTTGCAACTTCTAAATGATACAAAAAGACATGGTGCTGATGATTTTCGCCAAACGTGCCAAGCGGCACCTTTGTAGTAAAATCAATCCCCTTTAGACGGCGCTGCGTCGCCAATTAAAGAAAAAAGATATAACCTATATTTGTTAATAGATTTTGGCAACAGCCAGTAAGTTCAGTTTTAGATTTGGATTCTTAAGAAATATTTATGGAAATTTACAATGGATGACAAACACAAAATTAATAGAAAAATTATTCGATCCAGCGTTACGAAGTTGGTCAATAGTATAGAATTAAATATAAAAGAAGATCATTTAAATATTGAAGATTTAGAGGAAACTCTTAATCAACTAACTATAAAAAATGGGCTTCTGGAGGAAGCCGATAGAGAAATAGAAAAAATAATTCCTTTAACGGAATATGAAAATGAAAAAAACATGTGTTATGAATATCAGGATAAAATCACGAACGCTATTTTTAGAGCAAAAAAGAAAATAAAAGTAAATTCAGTCGAAAATAGTGGTGTAAATTCAAATGTTTCAAGTACATTACAGAATAGAAGTACACCGTTAAGTGAGAATAACAAATTCGTTAAACTCCCTAAATTAATCATTCAAAGATTTGGCGGTGAATTGTCCCAATTTATGAGTTTTTGGAATACCTTTCAAGTTACTATTCATGACAATGAAGCTTTGTCAAAGGTAGAGAAATTTAATTATTTAAAAAGTTATTTAACTTCGACAGCTTTAAATTCCATACACGGGTTAGAAATTTCAGAACAAAATTATGATAAAGCCGTAGAAATTCTTAAACAAAGATTCGGACAACGCGATATGATAATTAACCATCACATGAACAATTTGTTAAATTTAGCACCTGTTTATAAATCCACAGATATTTTTAGATTAAAAAAATTACATGAAGAAATCGAGATAAATATTAGATCATTATCCTCGTTAGAAGTTGATGAAAATAATTATAGTGCTATGTTAATCGCAGTAATTTTAAAGTCACTACCGTCCGATTTAAATTTAGAATTCAATAGAAAACACGCATCTAATTTACATGGAATTAAAATTCAAGAGCTATTAGATTTCATACAAACGGAAATAATTTCGTGGAAAAGAACATTATCTACAAAAAATAAAACAAACGAACAAATAAAAAGTAACAAATTGGGTAATCGAGACGGCGGCAGATTATCGTCTGCGCATGAATTAATAACTACTGCAGTGGAAAATAAACAGATGAGATGCATTTTTTGTAAAAAGAATCATGCGTCAGAAACTTGTTCCGTATTCGATATTGAAAAGAAGAAGAATATTTTGAAATCTCAGGGCCGTTGTTTTTTGTGTTTGGAACAAAAACACCGTATCGCAGAATGCAATAGCGACATTAAATGCAAAATATGTGGATATAAACATAATACAATTCTGTGTTACAAATCTAAACATAAACCTCAGGACAAAATAAATGTTCCTTCTGGTTCAGAATCCAAACAGGAAATAGTTTCTACTGTTTCTTCTTTTAATCAGGAAAATAAAACTTTGTTACAAACTTGTTCCGTAAATATTAAAAATAAAACGAAAGAGAAAACGATCCGTTTGCTTCTCGATTCAGCTTCTAGTAGAACATTTTTATGTCGTTCTATTGCTAATGAACTAAATTTAAAAGTGATTAGAAATGAAAAATTAAAAGTATACACATTTGGAAGTAAAACACCGATAGAAAAAACCTATGGTATAGTTAAATTAAAGCTCGTGAATAAAAATAAACCTGATCATAATATTCAAATTGAAGCGTTAGTTACGGATGAAATTTCTGGATCGTTCATTCACCCTCCCCCTGAATTGGAAAAAATCACAAAAAATGATAATTTTCAGAATTTAGAATTAGCTGATATACCTAATAGTAAAGAAAGCATTACACTTTTGATAGGAGTCGATTATTATTATGATATTGTGTTAAATAATATTAGACGCATTAATAAAAATTTAGTAGCAGTAAAAACTGTGTTCGGTTGGGTTTTACAGGGAATTAAAAGCGATTCTCTTGAATCATTAACCATGAGTATCATAGTAGAAGAAAATTTGTTGTCAAAACAAATAGAAAATTTTTGGAATTTGGAAAATTCGGGTCTTATTAATCCGAAAGAAAAATTTGACCTTTCCAAAAATAAAATTATGAAAAATTTTGAATCGGAAATTAAGTATGAAAATAAATGATATAAAGTTAAATTCCCTTGGAAAATTAGTAAATCACAATTACGAAATAATTTTGAAATCGCTGAAAACAGATTTTCGAGACTTAAGTACAAATTTTGTAGAAACCCAAATTTATTTTTTGAATACAACAATGTTTTACAGGATTATTTGAGAGAGGGGATTATAGAACCCGTTACGGATTTGGAGGAAAATTCTACAACCTTTTATTTACCACATAGAGTGGTAATAAAAACAGATCGTACAACAAGTAAATTACGAATCGTGTTTGATGCGTCTTCACATGATTACAATAATCTTTCTCTTAATAATTGTCTACATATTGGACCTAATCTTTATGAAGATATTTTTAACATTTTGTCTAGATTTAGATTTCATCCCGTAGCCTTTACTGCGGACATGAAACAAGCTTTTTTACAAATTTTGATAGACGAGGAAGATAGAGACGTAACACGATTTTTGTTTACAGAAAGTCCTCACGAAGGCACCTCTCCCCTTCAGATTTTTAGATTCACTAGAGTTTTGTCTGGACTTAATTGTAGTCCTTTCCTATTAGCTGCGACGATAAAACATCATTTGAAAAATTTTACCGACACACCTAAGGAGACTGTTAGATTTTTAAATGAAAACATTTATGTAGATGACATAATAGGAAGCCACCCATCAGTAGAGAAGGCTTTAACTACAAGTCTAGACTCACTTAGTATCTTTAAAGACGCGAGTATGCAACTTCACAAATTTCATACAAATTCGACACCATTGCATGAACTTTGGGTACAAAAAAATGTTATTAGCAAGGATTCTAAAATATTTAAAGAAAATGATCCCCCTAATAAAGTTTTGGGTTAGGGTGGAATAACTTGAAAGACACTCTCTATTTTGATTGTAGGGATTTAATAAACCTCGTTTCTAAACAGATAAATACTAAAAGGTTTGTTTTACAAGTACTAGGCAAAATTTATGACCCTATCGGTTTCCTAGGGCCCTACACTTTAAGAGTTAAATGCCTTATGCAGATGATCTGGAAGACTGGTCTTGATTGGGATGACACATTACCTGAAGATTTGAAAAAAATATGGAAAGACTGGCGTAATGAAGTAACTCATCTTTCTAAATTTTCTGTGCCGAGATATTATTTTTCCGATTTTCCAGAATTTAACATCGGTGATTTGCAACTACATGTTTTCTCAGATGCCAGTATCAAAGCATTTGGCACTGTTGCCTATTTTAGAATTAAAGAAATCTCGAATGAAAAATGCAAAACGATATTCGTTGCTTCCAAAAATAGAGTAGCGCCTTTGAAAAATCTCACGCTACCTAAACTTGAACTCACAGCTGCATTGTTGGCAGCTAAACTAGGTCATAATATTTTGAGAGCTGTGAAATTAGATATACCCACGTTTTACTGGACAGACTCAATGATCGCCTTTTTTTGGATTAGAGGCTCTCCAGAAAAGTTTAAGCCGTTTGTGCAGAATAGAGTACAAGATATTCGTGAATTGACATCTCCTTCAAATTGGAGGCACTGTCCCGGTTCGTCTAATCCTGCTGACCTTGTATCCAGAGGTGCAAAGATCATAAAATTAATTAACAATAGATTGTGGTTAAATGGGCCTGAATGGCTCAGTTCACCCCCCGAACTTTGGCCTAAGCCTGATGATAAACAAAAGCTAGATGTAGAAAGCTTAGAATATAGAAAAAAGATAAAAGAAACACTCCTTTTCAATTGCATGACAGAAAAACTAGAAAACCCCATTGATATCAGAAAATACAGCAGTTTAAAAAAATTAATCAGAGTTACAGCTTGGGTAAAAAGATTTATTAAGAGGATCAAAAAAATTCCACAACTTAACAGTACATTGACAACCGAAGAACTAATAGAAGCTGAGAAACATTTGATATCGAATGAACAAAAGTTCTATTTTAAAAATGAATTTCACTCGCTAATAAATGAAGAAATTATTGATAAAAATTCTCCCCTTAACAACTTAACTCCTTATCTAGATGATGAAAAAATGATGCGGCTCGGCGGGAGATTAGAGTTTAGTGATTTACAGCTAGAAGAAAAACATCCCATCATTCTCCCCAAACAGTCGTGGTTGACTACCATGATTATAAAAAATGAACATGAAAAAATAATGCATGGAGGAGTATCTGGAACATTGTCAAAAATACGGTCTAAATACTGGATTCCCAAAGGTCGCCAGTTAGTTAAAAGTGTCCTGAATAAGTGTATTATATGTAAGAAATACCTTTCCAGACCAACAGATCAGATCACTGCTCCACTACCTCGTGACAGAATAACAGAGTCGCCCCCTTTCTCCATATGTGGCATTGACTTTGCTGGGCCTCTCTACATTAAAAATGCTAAAGAAATTAAAAAATCTTATATAGTGTTGTTCACTTGTGCAGTAACCAGAGCGTTACACTTAGAACTTGTACACGACATGTCAACTGATTCTTTTTTGTTGGCCTTCAGACGTTTCTTAGCGAGAAAAGGAAACTGTAAAGTTATATATTCGGATAACGCCAAAACGTTCAAACGTTCGAAACAAGAGCTAGAAAATTTGTATAAAATTCTTTCTGACGATTCACTTTTAAAGTTTTTTGCAAATGAAAGAATCATATGGAAAAATATAATAGAAAGGGCCCCCTGGTGGGGCGGGTTCTACGAACGATTAGTTAGATCCGTCAAAGACTGTCTGCGTAAAATCATTGGCAAAGCCCTCTTGAATTATGATGAAATGTCTACTCTCCTTATAGAAGTAGAAACAGTGCTCAACTTACGCCCCTTAACTTACGTGTATAGTGAATCTGGAGAACCGAACCCCTTAACTCCTATGCACTTTTTAAATTTTGGTAAAGAAATCACCTACCCAGTGAATTTTGCTGACATTATTGAAGGTGCTTCAAACAAAATATCTGCCTTAAGACGTAAAAGATACCAATCACTCTTGTTAAAGCAGTTGTGGAATAGATGGAAAAGCCAATACCTATTGGATTTGAAGACGGCGCATGCTTTAAAGAATCCTACTGCACAACCTGAACTGAAAGTAGGAGATGTAGTGTTAATTGGTGATGATTCAAAAAACAAACTTCTGTGGAAACTTGGTATAATCCAGAAAACAATCGTCGGCAGAGATCACAACATCCGATCTTATGAGGTTAAGACAGCCAATGGTGTTTTAAAACGAACTGCTCAGCATTTATACCCACTGGAATTGACTTAACTAAAAACTTTAATGCTACGAACTGATAAAAAAAAAAAAAAACTTTTGAGAAAAATTTGAACTTTCAAAACCTTCATTTTAATGAACACTTTTTCTTTAATTTTCAGAATATTTGATATCCTTTTTTGAATAATTTAGTGAATTTTATTTGATAATTGAAAATATTAAAATTTTGCATGTGTTATTATCATCTTTATATTTAAGTTTGCTTATATTTGATAACTTTGTTTATATTTGATAACTAAGAGTTAATTGCTTAAATAATAATGTGTTTGCATATGTTTAATATTGATATTTCAATTTAATATTTTGATTTGATCTTTTATTGATTTAGTTATAGTACTTTAGTAAATATTGTTTACATTTCTATTTAATATTAGATAACTGTTGATATTTTGAAAAAAAAAAAAAAAATGATTATGTGATTTAGTATTAATAGAATATTTAGAAATTTGTACAATTTATGATTATCAGAAGTTGTTCAAATTTGAGATTTATTTTTTGATTTAACGAGATTTTTTATTTGTGAACTCTGTAAGAGTTCACGGCGGGGAGTTGTGTAGTAAAATCAATCCCCTTTAGACGGCGCTGCGTCGCCAATGAAAGAAAAAAGATATAACCTATATTTGTTAATAGATTTTGGCAACAGCCAGTAAGTTCAGTTTTAGATTTGGATTCTTTGACTGCGTTCGAAGATGGAATTTTTCGATCTCTCACTATGAGAGTTTTTTAGATTCGGAACTATGTTCCTTTAAGTATTTCCTTTTTGTATATAATGTAATTTAAAGTGTAAATAGATCTTTTATTTTATTATAATCATTAAATTTCAAAAAGAATAATGCATCGTTGTCCCTTTTTCATTCTCTTGCTTAAAGAAATCCGGCATCTCGATTTTGTTCCTTTTTTCTTAGATTTTTAAATACCACTGAACCGAGAATTATTTTACACTTTAAAGTAATTTTTCTGCAGTAATGCCTTGATCTTGGGAAAGCGAGAGTTAAACACCATTTTACTAGACCACTAATGAA
This sequence comes from Salticus scenicus, assembly GCA_963930645.1. NCBI lineage: Eukaryota > Metazoa > Arthropoda > Arachnida > Araneae > Salticidae > Salticus > Salticus scenicus. The sequence goes on along the minus strand of OZ005662.1, from coordinate 56,654,489 downwards.
ATTAAAATAAGGAACTCAGAATGAAATTGCCAATTAAAATAACAACCTACACAAAAATGAAATAAAATAAATAAATAAATAAATAATCTACCTTTATTGTCTTATAACTGTATTGAAATAGCCTGTGAAGTACATGAAACTTATATGAAAATAAATTACCTGAGAAGACTCTGTGGATTGACCAGGACTTCTTGACTCTAGGATATATTCTAAGATAAACTATAAATAAAATTACTTTTAATTAAACAAATTAAGCATAGTATGCTAATTCAAACTTGTTATAATTCACAAATGCGACACCAATATTTATAATTGTGAGTAAACAGAGTATATTGAGGAAATATTATTATTATTATTATAATTATTCAAGTTACATCCCATAATAAAGAATCTCAAAGATAATTTAATAGAAAAGTAATAAATTTTATGAACAGATACCTTTATCTTTTTTGGTATGAAGAATCTTAAGGTTTAATTTTAAACTAATGTAACAAATTACATTGAAGAACTTATCGAATATTATGCACAGATTTTTACGTATTTTGGTATAAATAATCTATATTATTATTATTATTATTACTACAGTAGAAAATCTTTAAAATGCAAACTTAAAAACATGAGGTTGTGCATTATATAGATCACATTCCATACATTATTAAACTTACCTTGTAAACAGAGCCAAATATGTCTCAAATATATCAAAATTGAGTAGAGTATCTTTAACACATTAGGTGCCAAAGCTCTTGCTGCAGGAACATTTGGTTAAGAATTTTTCTCTATAAGTAATTAAGATAAATATATTTTTTAATTTATATTGAATATTGAAGTGCCTAGCTTCACTGATAATTTCTTCAAAAAGTTTGTAATGTAAAATCTATTTTTTTTTTTTTTTTTTTTTTTTTTTTTTTTTTTAATTATTCAAACAAAATTGTCTGTTTCTAATGCATAAGAAAAGAAAATCACCACAAATAACTTATTCGAATGCAGGGATTTAAAACAATGGATATGAAGTAAATCAGTTCTTTTCTTAAATTATAACAAACAGGGATCAAGAAAACTTAAAAGGGTTTTGAAGATTATCAACATCTATGCTAACCATTAAAATATTTAAAAATCATTACGTCTCGTAGTTAAATTAAATTTTAATCACATTAAAAACTGAGACAGATAAAATACACTAAAAATATACATTTTAAAATATTAAAAACACAAAACACAAATTTAAATGTTTCAAGCCTTTTACAGGCTCCTCATCAGTAAAAAACATCAAATGTAAATGTTGAGATGAACAACAGACTTTCATTAAGTGAGTACAACGAATTCATCAGGAACTGCGCATGCCTCATTAAGAGGCGAAAAATGTTGATTTGTGTACCAGCCCTCCAGGAAAATTCTTGAGTGATAATTTAAACAATTAGACATGATTATTTTAGTACTGTTAAAATCTGGTAAATGGTCAGTTTCTATGGCATGCTGTACTATTTTTTAACGTTAAAGTTTTACGCACAGTTAATTTATCTGTTTCCTATAAACCACAATTTCTAATTCGTAATTTCCACGTTCGAAAATAGTACAGCATGCCATAGAAATTGACCATTTACCTGATTTTAACAGTACTAAAATAATCATGTCTAATTGTTTAAATTATCACTCAAGAATTTTCCTGGAGGGCTGGTACACAAATCAACATTTTTCGCCACTTAATGAGGCATGCGCAGTTCCTGATGAATATGTTGTACTCACTTAATGAAAGTCTGTTGTTCATCTCAACATTTACATTTGATGTTTTTTACTGATGAGGAGCCTGTAAAAGACTCGAAACGTTTAAATTTGTGTTTTGTGTTTTTAATATTTTAAAATGTATATTTTTAGTGTATTTTATCTGTCTCAGTTTTTTAATGTGATCTATACTAACGCATTAGGTGACAAATCTCCCATTTTGGAACCATACCATATCTTCTAACAATATATATATTAATTATTTAAACTACATATGATTAGAGACGCACATTGACAACCAAAACATATGAAAACTTTAAATTTTTCAGTGGGTTCATATACTGATGTTTAATGGGTTAAGTTACAATGCTTGAACAGAAGTAGGGCAGACTATAAATTTGACTGTTGAATTTTTTTTTAAACATAGTCTAAATATGACTGGATCAAATTATTTATTATATGGCTCATTAAAAAAAAAAGAAAAAAAAATAATAATAACAGCATTTTTTTTTCTTCTCATTAAAAATTTCTTAATTAAGGAAATGAAAAACAAATACATCACCTTTAGTTCTCTTGAAAGTAATAGTTTTTTACAATGTGGAAATGCAAGTGCTTCTTAACTGTAAAATTCATTTTTTATGTCTAAGAAGTTTTGCATTATAAAGATCATCTACTGTATTATTATTTTAAAGTTGCAATAATAATAACTTGCTAAGAACTACTACATCTGCTAGCAACTTGCAACAATGGGAAACTACAAAAGAACATGGATGCAAAGGATAGTGTTCCATGCTACATACAGGGTGACAAGAAATAACTTGGACGAAGTTTCAAACCAAATATCTGTAACTACCACAAACTCATTTTGGAAGATGTTGTCTTACCTTGGTCGCAAAAGTTCTTTGGAAACAAAAGATGGACCTTCCAACAGGATTCCGCACCTGCACACAGAGCTAAAGTTACTCAAGATTGGTGCAAGACATATTTTCATGACTTCATTGGAGCTCAAGAATGGCCACCGTATTCCCCAGATTTGAACCCAATGGATTACTCTGTTTGGTCCATCTAGGAGACAAGGGTGTGTGCTAAACCTCATAAAATTTTGACATCCCTAAAGGAATTCTTATGCAAGGAATTGGATAAAATATCAGTAAGTGAGTTGCGGCCCATAGCCGAAAATTTTGTGACACGTTTAAAGCTCTGCATTAAGGCTAAAGATAGCCACTTTGAAAATTTGTAAATATAATAGACAAAATAATGTATTCATATTTATTGAAGTTTGGTCATAATATATTCATTAACATTAAAGTTATAATGTATCATGTGTGTCCAAGTTATTTCTTGTCACCCTGTATAAATAAGAAATCAAGGGTGAAGACTACTAATCAACACACACACAAAAAAAAGATGTTTGGGGCCCCAAAAAGAAAATGGGGTAAGCTAACTTTTTCCAAGTTAATTGAATTGAATTTTTTAGTTTAAATATTTGCCAACATTGAAGGACCAAAATAAGGGATATTCTATGAGCGCATTTTCAGGCCATTACAATATTGACAGGTTTTCGACAAATACTAGTGTTTAACAGTATAATCCATGGCTTAAATTGTCAAAACATCTACATGCATAAGTTAAATTCAAATAATGATTAGAAATCTAGTAATATAGTGCTATCTACTGAGATACAACATAATTTTCTTCACAAAACCAAAAATCTTGCTTAAAAATTTGAAGTTTTAGATGAAGTATAACTTTAAAATTCTTAGAAAAAGGGAGTGTTCCTTTGAAATAAAGGGGTGTTGTGGTAAATATGAATTTAAGACACATCTTTAATTGATAAATAAATAATTACTACTTTAATTTAACAAAATAATAGGAAAAACTAATGAAACCTTGAGTAGAGATTTTATTGTTAGTTTAAATTAGTAAATTAGAGAATTGGAATATTTTTTTTCCCTAAACTTCAATACTAATGTTTGCTAAACTGCCTTAAAATTTTTTAGATTGGACGGGCAATATATGACAGTAATGACCAGTTATGATTAAATTTTGTCAAAACAATATGATAGTGATGTAATTAATAAAATACACAAGGATAAAAAATATTTGTAAATGGACAATATTTAAGCACGCTGACTCAGCTCAATGATTTAATAAGAAAAAATGACAAGATTTGTCTGATGAGGTTATTTTATAGACAAATGTATTTTTAAAAATTGCCTCTTCAGAATCTTTGCAAGCATCATTTTAAACTTAGCAATATTTTAAAGAGATATACAGAATATGAATTATTATCACAAATTGAATAAAAAACGCAATCAGAAAAAATAGAAATCTTTTTTAACAAAAAATTATGCCAAAATAAATAAATAAAAAGCCATCTCCGACACAGCAACAAAAGTTTAAAAGTCGTTACGTTGGTTCTATACTAAAACTGCACTGCCTGCCGAAGTATGAAAACTGGGTCATTAACCATGAATTTTATTTTGAAACCTGTCTTTGAATGATTTTGGTTTCACTACTGTGCAATATTAATTTGGTTCTAATAATGATTTGGTTTCTGGTAAATTAAATTTTAATTGGGTGGCAGTGGCGGATCCAGAACTTGACTTTTGGGGGGGTGGGGGGTGGGGGTGGGGGGTTCAGCCCCCTAGCACCCCCCTTAAATCTGCCACTGTTGGTTGGTGAAATTGGCATAATATTTATGAGTTTCAAATTTTAAGGGTAAATAAGGAAAGAAATAAAGTGCAAAAATTTCGCATAAGTTTGCTTATACTGTATAAAGTTATTTCAGAGAGAAATTTTTGTCATTACTATTATTTTAAGTTAGGCACATTTTACTGTATTTTTATTATGGTGTGGAGGAGGTATACCATACTAATAAGTTCACAGTTCATCTCTAGCTAACGAACAATTAAAAAAAAAAAAAGAATGATTTTAGTCACTGGCCGACTGATTAGTCATAAAACTAATACATCGTATGAAATAAGGTCAGTGTTCTATATCATGCCCTTCATACAATCATGCAGTCAATATATTTCTAAGTCTTGTTATTTTGTGACATGAATCTGTTATTAAAATATAACACTAAGTGAAGTGTACTTTCTAAACAACATTAACTGAAATGAATATAATTAATTTTATGTCATTTATGCTCCTATAAGGCCAAGTAATATTAGATTTAGATTAGGCCAAGTAATTTTTATTATTTTGTGCCATGAAATGTGTGAATATAATAAGTGATGGGCTTTTGTCGGCAACAAACTTTTAACAAAACTGGGAATTAAGAAAAGAAATTAGCAATTCAAATAACAATCAACAGAAAAATTTAAAAGCTACTTTTGATTTATTTTTACATGAAATAAGAATTGCTAATTTAATTAACAGGAATAAATGACATTAAGAAGTACATAAAATCTTGATAATAAACTACCTGTTCACATGTGACGTAGCGATGTTTTTTTAAAATATTTTTCGCAATAATGACTAACAGATATTCTGTACTCATGGAGGAAAACTGTAAAACAAAAAATTATTATAGTAATAAAGTTAAGCATAATATGAAACAGTATAAATATATTAAAACTCATAAGCTAGTAGACATTTACAATTGGATCTTTAAAGTAAGTATGAAACACAGCACACTTTGAGAAATATTTTGTTTCTTTTTTAATAAAGAATCTTAAAGGTTATAAAATGAAAAAAACACTGAAGCAAATGGCTTGAAATACAGTCAACTCCCTTTAATCTGCATCCTTATAATGCACAACTGATTTTTTAATGTAAATAAAGAAATTTGAAACTGAGATTTCGAAAAAAAAAAAATCAGCAACATACTTAAATTATTTACCTTCATTTTTGAATACAATTGATTAGTTTTATTAATACTGAAAAAAAAATTTATTCTGAAATTCATTAGAAATCATTTTTCCATTCTAATGTTTACTTTATGAATTAATAATAACTGATTTTGTATCTACAAAAGAAAAATGTAAACAAAGACAATAACCTGTAAAGACATAGATATAATAATAAGACATAGATTGATCAGCGACAGGGTAAAAGTGATGCCTTTTTTTCCCAGGAAAAGTCACTCTAATGGCTGCCTTTCCCCGAGTAAATCACCTACAGGAATACACATGGATAAATTAGTAAATAAAATTTATGAATAATTTATTTACTAAAGGTGAATGAAAAACTCCAGATACAGTTTCAAATTCATTTTTCTGCTTAATCTTTTTTTCAATACTCTCTAATGGCTGATTTTAGAACTTTTTTTCGGCATCAAAATTTTTTGCTCGATAACATGGGGATGATAGTTCTATATATATTACTATATGTGTAAAGATCTGTAAAACCTTTGGACAAAATTTCTGTGGATTAAAGGGAGTTGACTGCACTACTCCTAATAAGCATACGCTAAGGGGCAAAAAATAAGTCAGACTTGGATATTTTCCTTTTCTCTTTCAACAACCAATAATTTTATCATTTAAAAAGCAAATTTTCAAATACGTTTTATTAAACTGTTCTTCACGTGAAATTTAGGATTAAACCAAGTATTTGAAACAAAACACAATAGCTAGGAAAATTAATCTTGAAAAGTATTCAAAAAATGGTAAGGCATTTCAGGACACCACAAAACCTACTAGAATGAAAAGCAAAAAAATGTTTTAATGCATGAGATGGCGAAAAGATTAAATGTTAAGGGAACATTGTTGTACATTCTGCAATCACAATCAGGAATGAGAAATTACTGATTAATTGTTTTTATATAATTGGTAATTTATGTATGCAGGTTTCATAATTATATGAAGGTAATAGAGCTAGATTCCCCCCCCCCCTCCCCTCTATCTCATAAATAATCAAATTAAAAGGGATATCCATCGATCCCAATCAAATTCAGAGAAAGTCACAAACATAATTCCATTCTTTTCTCCCAATCGTTCACAGTGTAAGGACATGAATAAAACCTTACAATAACTTCTCCATAGCAATCTAATATCCAAAATGTTCCAGCCATGAAGCCTAAATTGATGGTGTGATTGTTAACAGATATTCTTCTTGATTCCCCCCCCCCCCCCTTCCTTGTACATAATTTTTTTCTTGAACAGAAAGTAAAACCTTAATTTTATATAAAGAATCCTACCTGTATAACTTCTAAAGTCACATTAATATGGCTATTTTTTTTTTTTTTCCTCTACCATTTATAACTATAGCCACCTTTCAATAAGTGTTATGTGTAAATATATCAGGGTATATGTAAATATATCAGTATATAATCAGGGTGACTAACATTAGAATTTTTCGAAATTTTCTGATTTTTTTTTCCATGATTACTTTTTATCATTTTTCAGGATTAATGCTGTTTTTTCCTCCAAAAAATTGTACAAAATTAGTGAATAATTAGCAATTTACAAGAACGAGCTTTCAAATATGTCTTATTTCGCCAAAATTTGTCAACATACCATGACTACATAAAATTCCCCGATTCTTCCATGCCTGACTAGTGTAATAATATTATTAATAGCCTGTAATAATATTATTAGCATTTTTTTTTGTTGTTGTTTATTTATTTTGGATAAAAATCATAGTGGGGATCATAATTTTTTTTTTTTTAATTAGTTTTGGCACTTTTAAGATTCACTTAGCAAAAAATTTAAATGCTAAGTTTGCTAAATTAATTGTAAGTTTGATCGTGTACATAAATAATAAGTTAAAAGCCACTAAGTGTTTTAAGTTCTCACCTGAGTTTGCTAAATTAGCACTCTTGATTTAAATTACTTACCATGATCCCATGACACAGGTGTAATACAACCTTTGAAGCCACTGCAGTGATCAGGAAAATCTGTGATTGTTATTAAAAGAAAGTACTTACCCGTGGACCTATGGCTACTAATAACTTTTCTCCTATTTACATTTTGATATTTTTACAAATGTACCTTTGCACATTATATTTTTAAAGAGACTAATTTATTTTCATATATCATGTCATTAAAAGTTCCCCCTCCCCATATAGTACTCACATAATTTTGTACAGATAAGTATAAAGTATTTAACCAAAACTAAACAAAACTGGTGTACAAACGATAAATAGACAATAAGACTTCTTTTCGAAACCGGTTGTGCTGGCTTAAAATTTATGGTGCAAGAAGTCTTATTGTCTATTTAAAGGATGTAAGTCCATATTCTTGATTTTTCAGGAGACGAAAAATAAAGTTAAACTAACTAAACACTAATGAGCAGAATCGATTAGGAAAAAGGGATTATGTTGGTTTATACGCTTTATACCATTCAGTGATTGTCCATCTTCATTTAATAAAGGGAAAAATTGAATTAAATATTTTATACCAAAGATTAATGCTGAATTTCTGACTTGAATCTTTTTTTACCAATGGATTTTCTCAAAGACTAAATGACATGGATTTAAATCCTTTATACCAATCGACAGAGAATTTTTTTTCTGAGTCTGATTATGTACTTAACTCAAAATCGACATTTTTGGACTTAATCCTTTATACTTATCAGTATAGAATTATCCCTTAATACATTTTGATATACTTTTTAACTAGGACTAGAGTACTACATGTTTTGTTCTTCTCTTCAGCATTATATTAAAAAAAATCAAGATATTACATAGTCATTATATATTATGTTTACAAAATTCAAATGCTTATTCTATATAATCAAATTAATGAGTCTTTATTCAGTATTTTTAAAATATGTTACATGTTCTATACCATTAAAAATTTGTGTCAGATTTTGTATTTCACGTACAAGTAAAAACATCTTGAGGATTTAAAATTTAATTCAGTAAGGTTTAAGATTTAATCAGTTTATTATTTTTTTTCTCATGCTATTAACAAAAATGACAGTAACTCTATAGTAGTCAAATTTTCATGTCTGGAATATTGTCTAACTCTGACTGAGTTCCCACAGCCCTGCAGGCAAGCCTGATATACTTCTCTTGGGAAGAGGAGAGGGGAAATGGAAGGATAAAAAATTGTTTTTTTTGTTTTTTTTAATTGAAATTTAGAAATCACAATTTAAAATTATAAATCACTAATAATTTATGATTGCCTCTTTAATGTTTGTTTCATGGCAGAAGATGTTCTCACCATAACCCATAGATATTTCGGGAAAAAAAAAACTTATTTTGATTAAATAAATTTACGTTAATAAAAATAACTGGATCACAGTTTTTTTTTTTTTTTTTTTATTGTCCAACTTCAAAATGAAAAATATATGATGAGAGAATTTTACTAAAATATGCATCGTTAAGTGTGAAGTAAAACAATAAAATTTTAGGCCTTTTTTTTTTTTTTTTTTTAAAGTAACAATATTTAAAGGGAGAATATTTTCACAATTTTTAAAATGTGTTCTACCAGTACTATCTACTATGTTCATATAATGTATTTTAATCTGTCGAAAGTGTTTATTTATTTATTTATTTATTTTTTTTTTTTTGTCAGAATAGTAAAACTTAGGTAGGTGTCACTAAGCGTATATTTTGCTGATCAAGTTCTGTGAGCAACATATTGTACAGATAAAATAAATGCTTATTTACAAAACTTTTATTCATATAATCAGAGGCAATTGTAATTCAAAGATAAAAACTCTGAAAATTGGTCAAAATACAGTCAACTCTCAAAAATCCGCAACCCTAAAATCCGCAATTCTCTGAAATCAACTTATCATTTGCAATGTAAACACACATTGTCCTAACTGATTTGTTGATTAGGAAAAATTCAGCTGTATTAAAAGATAAATCAATTATTAGCTAAGCTGGCCAATCACCAATCACTCAGCATGTCACAAAGTAGGAAATGATAAATATAATTATATATATTTTTTTAAAAGTAAATTGGAGAGTAAAGGTTGATATATATATATATATTTTTTTTTTTGCCAACCATGTGAAAAATACCAGAGCCGGGAATCGAACCCGGCACCTCCGCTTAACGCACGGATGCTCTACCACTGAGCTACCCTGGCTGACAACCAGCTAGGCATTTCTCACATAATATTCATTGGCCAAGTCACGGAGGTGCGAAAAAAAAATATATATATATCAACCTTTACACCCCAATTTACTTAAAATGAATATTCACGGTCGATGAATTCATGAATAAATATTTCTAATTATATATAATTATTAAAAAATAAATCATATTAATTTAAAGAAAGAAGGGAAAGACAGTTTTCATGAAAAAATTTCTCTCATGCAGAAAAATATTCAAACTTTCTCATAGCACAAACTTAAGTGATTGACCAAGAATTGCTGACTGTTTTGCAGGTTATAAGAAAATAAATATGTATGAATAGTCTTACTTAAAATACTATTGATCAGATTTATTAAAAATGTAGATATTTTGCAACCATAATATGCTGTATAAAATTTGTTCTTTAAATTAAAATTTCATGAAATATTTGTACTTTTATTAAGCACACTTTATTTCAGCATTGTATGTACAGTGAAACTTGAATAATTCGAACTTGTTTAATTCGAAATTCTGGATAATTCGAATTTTTTATTCGGTCCCTTGAATTTTGTATTAAAATAATGTTAAAAAATCATGGCTAATTCGAATTCCATTTTGGATAATTCGAATTTTTCATACGATTGCCTTTAAAATATTACACTAAAAATTTGTTCCCGAGATTTTTCTCAGCTAAAGTGCATTATTTTTTTTAACAGTCTTTCAAAAGAAGGATAAGGATACAAGAGTATTTCCGACCTAGTGAATCAGAAGATATGGTCTATATACATGAACTTCAAGTTTTTTTTTTTTCTTTTTTAATTGAAAGTCATGTCTAATGTAGGAGATTCTATTTTTGTAACAATTGACAGGTTGAAGTCATATGCTATGACACAAAGATTGTATTTAAAGAAGCAATCAAAAATATCTAACTGCTTTTTAAAAAGTGTTGAATAATTAAGCTCGTAAAAAAATATTGATTTAATTGGGGGGGGGGGGGGGTGAATGTAGCAGTATTATTAGATATAAAGTTTAGGTGTTAAATCTTTGATTGCAGAGTTTTATTTATTTTTATTTTTTAATTTCTCTCTTCTTTTTGACAAAATAGTATATGTAATTCGAATTTTTGGATATTTCGAATTTTTCTCTGGTCCCTTCACCTTCGAATTATCCATGTTCTACTGTATAACATATAAATTGTTTCTTAAAGATTTGCTACTCAAATGAGGTTCTAAGATGTAAATGAAAGAAATTACTCTAAAATCTGCAAAAATCAGAAATCCGCAAAACACAAAACTGTGTGGATTTTTGAGAGTGTACTGTATAAAATTTGTTCACATATCACCTGGATGATAAATGAACAACCAATGAAAATAAAAGACAATGTAATAGGAAATAGGAAATAATAGGTGGATTAGGTTCAACGCTCTTAAAACCAGAGATAGCCCCGAACACAACAGGGCTGCCAACCTCTGGGAGTGCTAAAGTGTAGTTAAAAAGCAAAAAAAGTGTAGTTTTAAGCTACAAAGTGTAGTCGCTAAAAAATTAGAAAATACTTAAAATATAAATAAGCATAAAATCTTTTGTTTACATTATGACTTACTTTCTGAAATTTATTGATTTTTAATAATCAAACATTCAAAAATAATAGAAATTTTATCCAAATTTACCTTTTATATTAACATGGATACATGAAAATACACTAATTCTAATATAATACACTAATATGCAGGGTTGCCAACTTTTCAAAAACAGTTTGAGGAGTATTCAGAGAAATTTTGAGGAGCATTTCGGCTACTTTGAGGAGCAATTTTAAAAATTAAAAAAGAAAAAGAAAGAAAGAAACTACTAACAAAAATAAATTAGCAATAATCATATGAAATTAAGTGAAGGAAAAAAAAAAAAAAAAAAAAAAAAAAAAGGTAAGATGTAGGTATGCATCAAATTTTTAGTTATTCAGTATACTGAATATTCATTATTCAGTAATAATCAAACATTTAGTGCATGCCTATTCAAAAGAAACTTGTTTAATTACAAGAACAAGACAATTGATGTGAAAATAATTTCAGTTCTATACTTCAAACAGATACAAAAATTGGATTTTTTTAAACAAAATCTTAAATTTTTGGAGTAACAAAAGTCAAAATAATGAACAATTTTAATAGTTTAGATATTAGAAAATGTAATAAAACTGAATCTACAATAAAATAATCATTGTTATTAAGGTTGGAAAAGGATTGAAATTGTACAACATTAAATTCAATTTCAGTGCAAACTGACAGCCATCAACTTTTCTAAAACTTTTTTTTCCCCCTTAAGATTGTTGCTAAATATACCTAAAAAATCGAGTTTCCGTAGAGGGGGGGGGGGGGGGGAGGTAGAATTACGTTTTTATCATTAATTAAATAAATATGCTATTTTGAAAGAATTCGCAATATTTTTACGACCGATTGCCGAAATTCGTAATTATTTCACTGCAAATTTACAAAATCTACGTTTAATAGCAAATAATTGCTAACATATACTATAATTTTGCTCTAATTGATAAAATTCACTCTTCTTTAAAGGTAAATCCTAAAATACGCGATTATTATGCGGCCGATTGCCGAAACACGCTATTATTTAGCTACTAATCTATGCAAAATACGTTCATCTAAAAGCTGAATCTTAAATACTCAACTATTTTGCCACTAATCGGTGAAATTTCCTTTTTTTTTTCTTTTTTCAAAGTGTAATCTCGGAAATCGGGAATAATTTTGAAGTAGTTTTCGCTAATACGGGATCGCTTACCCACTAATAATCAAAAATTTACGTTTTATATGCTATCATTTGGCTGCTAGCCAATAAAGGTTTTTTTTTTTTTTTTTTTTTTTCCCCAGTTGATTTCAGTAAATCGCGATATTTTTGTAGCCGATGACGGAAATACGCAATCATTTCACCGCTAATTAACAAAATTTATGTTTAATCGCTGAAAAAGGCTTTATTTTAATGCTAATCGATGAATTTCTTGCTTTTTTCAAACATGATTTACATTATAATTTTGTGGCTTTTTATAGAAATACGGAATTATTTTACAGCTAATTTTTAAAATTACGTAATCGTAAACTAATTGCTAAAATAGATGTTATTTTTCTAAAAATGTCTAATTATTTAAGTCATAAATCAGCTTTTTTTTTTTTTATTACTGAAATGTCATTTTTTGCGGCTGATTTATAAAATACGCAATTTTCTTGTGCTATTTTTGTGATGAATCCATTTTAAATCCGACGATTTTTGTGAAAGTCCCATTTTCAGATATGAAAATTTCTTAGAATCACCCACGCACTATAAAAACTAAGTTATCGCGTATTCAGTTATCCTAAGAAAGAGCACAGGAAATATTCTTTTTCTTTCTCCAACGGTAGATACTTGGTACGATAAAGCTCGAAATTTTCCATGATTTTTTCAGAAACTTGTATATTAAAACACTTAAGAAAGTTTCCTATTACAGAGGGGCCCACCAGCGGCCGAGCGGTTCTGCGCTCAAAGCTGGTAGATGGGAGGTGCCGGGTTCGATCCCAGGTCGCGCTCATCGACCTAGCCGTTCGGAGTTTTCCGTGGTTTCCTCCGAAACTCGCGTAAATACGGGCTAGGACCCCTTAGAAAGACCCCCACGGAGGGCATTCCCCCCCTAGGCCTAGGACACATCAGGAGTCAATCGGCCTTAAATCCTACAACCAACCTATTACAGAGGACAATTCCTCCGTTAAAGTCCGACTTTATACTGTTTTCTCCAAAACTCGCGTGATTAAGGCTTCAGACACTTTAGAAAGTCTCCCACGGAAGATAGCTCTTCCTGGTCTTAGTTTCCTTGCGTTGTCAATCGTACTTAAAGTTCAGTAACTTTGAATCCATTATTTTTATCGATAAATAATTAAAATAAACAATTTTTTTCGTTAGAAAGTATTATTTTTTAGCGACTTATTAAGCATTAAGATAACTGAAACATTGATAGAGTTTAAATGAAAATCAAAATACAGCATAATCATAGCCATGAAGATAATCATAGCATTCGGTTTCTTTCTCCCCCCCCTTTCAGCTTGCGGTGTCTGTGCTTGCGGTTTTAATTAAGCACACTCTCAGCTAATGTAAACAACTTGTTCCCGTTCTGAGTCAGCAATATTTCGATTACGCAATGCCTAGCAGTAGAATGTTTTTTTTTTTTTTTTTTCCTTTACTATTTATTTATGAGTATTTACGATGAAGCATGTGGTTCTTCAACTAGATTGTAAAAGTTAGATTTGTTATTTTTATATTTTCAAGAAGCACTTTCATACATAAAAAATAAAATTCAAAGAATAATGTTTTATGCGGCAACTGTTGGAAATGCAAAATTAAAAGTTGATAAGGATTGGATTGCGATTTCTGGCTAGATGTGTGCAAGGAAAAAAAAAAAAAAAAAAAGAAAAGAAAAGAAAGAAAGAAAAAAGGTTTTTTTTTTTTTTCAGTGTCTGCCACTATTCAGTTTTATATTATACTTTTTTAATCCGTGGTGAAATCGGAGTTCGCTCATTGTAAACAAGATGACGATGAGGAAAGGAAAAGCGTAGCTTTCAGTATACGATGCGTAGAGTGTAGTAGAAGCAGGCTAAAGCGTAGTTACTACGCCAATTGCGTAGTTGTTGGCAGCCCTGACACAATCACCCCTGTATAATAAGAATTAAATAAAAGAAAGGCTTGCTCAGTAAATGCAATTATTTCAATTTATTAATGACATAGAATTAAAGAAGAAATTGTAGATTAAATTAAATTGCTAAAATATCCCAGAAATACATAAAGACAATCATTTAACCCATTAGGCACCAAAGCACATTTGAAGAATTTTTTCTCTACAAGTAATTAACATAAATATATTTTTTATTTTTTACATTGAATATTGAAGTGCCTAGCTTCGCTGATAATTATATCTTTAAGTTTGTAGTGCAAAACCTTTTTTTTTTTTTTTTAAATATATAGGAATGTAATGTATTTATAAGAAATTATTTTCACATTCAAAAGAGAGAGGGGAAAAAACATAATAATATATATTTTTCTTCCTCTACTTTTTTTTTTTTTTTTTTGTATGAATTTAAAATTTGAATTTAATTCAATTTTATTATCAAAGATGCATGACAAAAAAGCAGGAGATTTTTTAACAGAAATCACGAGACTTTTTCTAACAAGAAAGTTTGTAAGAAAAATGAGTAAAATAATGCAAACTTAATTTTAAGTAAAGCTTTATAAGCTTAGGAGGTATTTACAAAGCATCAGTATTAAAATTAAATTAATAATATGTTTCTTGCAGTAAAACAAACTATCAAAAAAAAAAAAAAAAACCTCAGACATTTAGTTGTTTAAAATTTAAGTCAAAATAGACAGATTTGATCATTCTGCTCCTAATATAAAACAATAAGAATCTTAATTATCTTTGTAAAAGAAAAGGTAATAAAGAAATGAAAATATCAGCTATATTCTAATAAAATTTGAATTCTTTAAGTTTTCGATAGTTATAATATTTAAAAAAAAAATCGTTTGATGATAAGACATTTTTCATTATGCAAAAATGAAAGTTAAAAATTTATTCTTAGCAAAAATTAATTTCAAAGCGTTGTATAGTAATTCACATTCAAACTGAACTTGATAAATTGCAGGGCAAGATAAATTTCAATTTTCTTTCAAATTTTTTACCCATTCCCACAAATTTTAAGTATAAATTATGCTAAGAGGATAGATAAAAATTACATCAGAAAAGCAAGAGAAATGAGTGGAAAATTAGGAGCATATAAAAACAAGCAAAAAGCAGGAGACTCCTGCCAAAAGCAAGAGGCTTGGCATGTCTGTGTTATTAATTAAATGAAACGTATTTTAAAATTAAATAAATTACCTGATTAGGTTTATTGGATAAAGTATCTTCTGAAGTACTTTGCAGAGGAATCTAAAAATAAATTTGGAATTAAAGAAGATAAATTATTCAGAGTATATACAACTGTACACAAATTAAAGCATTATAATATTGTATCTTACATATAGTACTAATCATATATTGCAGCTTTGATACTAAACTCATGACTACTACTTTTTGCCTGATGAATTATTACAATTAATGGTTTTTGCTTACAATTATTTATTTATTTATTATGATTTAACCCCTTCTTTGGTGCTTTTACTAATCTGGGTTTTAAAAAACCCGGGTTTAATTTTTTAAAAAGTCCAGCCTGGGCAGGTTTTTTGGGGGGTTTAATGGGCCTTTTTGGGTTTAATTGGGTTTTTTATATTAAACGTAGAATAACACTGTTGGGTTTGAATTTTAAGTTTATTTCAGAAGAAAACTTATTACAAAATAATAGTAATTAATTAAAAATTAAACGACCTTCATATTCTTAATATTGGTTTCGCCTAAACTGTAAAATGAATTCTTATTCTATTCAGTATTTTATCACAATTTTGAATTTAATTTTTTATTCAGTTATTTTGTGTAAAATTCAAACTAGTAACAAAAGCGAAATATTTTAAACCTACCTTGTACGATTTTCATATTACAAATAATTATGTATTTTTATATCATATGGTTAAAGTAAAAAAAAGTGCAAATATTTTCTTAATTTTTGTTAATATTGTTAACTGACATTTGATTCATATTCGAAAAATTAATAAAGGAATACAAAACAAAATTATCACTGCCTACTTTTCACACTTACATGTCAGGAGTGCCTCCAGCTAATTTTTGTAGCTCATTTATGTGAAAAACGAAATTTTTTTGTGAAATTTTTTTCTGCATGAAAAAAATTGTGTAACACCTTCCATTTTATTAGTCGTTCTATATAAATGTTTATTATCAAGTTAATAGCGTTTCATTGAACCAAGTTATAGATAAACATTAAAAATAATTCTGGAACATAAATTTTTTATAAAAAGGTCATTTTTATAAAACTAAATCTTTTAAAAAGGCAGTTTTAATGAATTTGAAGTTTTCGAGGGGCAAAAAAAAAAACCCTATTTTTTGCCTGTATCGAACCTTACAGGGTCAAAATATATTTGTTAGTTATGTTTAATTTTTGTTGTTAAATCCTTAGAATTTTAGGCAAAGTATTACTTTTATTTTTATTTTCTCATCATGACTTACAAATACAAAAATGGCATGCAATATCGTTCATTTTTTCTCATCTTTCATTTTTTTAAACTATTCTGTTCAAAAGAGATATTGTAGTTAGATGGTTGAAATGAAAGGAATTTTTCTAATAAAGTAGAAAAATAATTACATAATTTCAAACTGGCATATATTATATCACTAATATGATATGCTATGTTATGTAGATATAATAATTATTATACATATAATTATTATCCTACATAATATTTATTATATATAATAATGTCAAGTAAGAAAATATAAGTAAAAAAATAATAAATTATTTTTTAAAAGTGAAAAATTTTATTAGATTTCATGTGCGTTTTCAGGGAAATAATTTAGATGGGAGTCGAAAAAAATGGAGCTTTAAGCTCAAACAATTCAACCACAAAAAAAAAAAAAAAAAAATCCATTTTTTTATTTGAATAAAAGCTAGTATTTCACACAAAATTGGTACGTAAAACTGTCATTTAAACAAAGCGGAAAAAAATAGTATGTCTGAGTGCCAGGGTTTGTTATAAGACTATTTATAAAATTCAATGTTATGAGAATGACTTTTTTTTTTAAGTTTATTTATTTTATTTTAAGCCCACTATTCAGCTCTATCTAACAAATGATTTAAAAATAATAAAAAATAAAAAATACCTGATACAATCATACTGCCAGTATTAAATTTCTAAGCCTTTGCGATTTACTTTGCAACATAAAATCGGTCTTTGTATTATAACACTAAATGATACATTTTCATAAACATCATTAACTGAAAAGTGAATGTTAATTTTATGTTACCGTAAAATCCCAAAAGTATCCCCCCCCCCTTTTTTGAAAAGCAAAACGGATAAATTTCAGGTGTGGGGGTTATAATCAAGATTCTTTAAAAAAATGAAATAAAGGGAGGGGAGGTTATATTCGATGGAGGGGGTAATTTCGGGATTTTACGGTAGTTACTTAAAAGGAAATATTAAAGGTAATTTCTTACATTAAAGGTAAAAAAAAAAAACTTGTAATGATTCCATTGATAACATGCATCCGACACTTTATGAAAAATTAGTTAAATTAGAAATAATATATAAATATTAAAACTTAATTCAATGCCAACCTTAACTTGCAATGCCGACGTACCGTAAGTGCGCCTGAAGATTAGATGTAGCTTTGTTGGACGGAGAAAAAAAAAAAGGGGGGGGGATTACTTTCAGGATAACAGAGACATTTCACTTTCAGCGAGAAAAGGGTGGGGGGTTATATTCGATGGGGGAGTTACTTTTGGGATTTTACGTTATTTACACTGCTGTACAAGCTACATTTTTATTAATTTGCCATGAAATGCATAATGGCTATGTAAGAGATGGGATTTCGTGGGTACTCATAATTTTTAAATAACACTAAGAACTCAGAAAAAAGTAGTATCTTAAAAAAAAAAAAAAAAAAAAGCTATTTTTTTATTTGTTTTCATGTGAAATAAGTGATTGTTAATTTATAACAGTATTAAATGATTTTATGTAGCAAATAAAACTTGTAGGATAATAAATTACCTTATTGTGTAAGCTGGAGTCATGATTATTGAAAATATTTGAAAATATATGGAACAATAAAGTTTCAGTACTCGTTGCAGCAAGCTGTAAATGAAATTGTTATTAAGATCAATAAAATTAATCAGCATAATATCAAACAATATAAATATATTAAAGCTCATAAACTGGTAAGCATCTACAGTTGAATCTTTAAACTAAATATAAAACACAGCACATTTTGAGAAAAGCTGCACTTTAATTTATTCCTTTCCCATTTTAATAAAGAGTCAAAAAGATTATATATATATATATACACACACATATAAACACTCTAGCAAATGGCTTAAAATACTACCCCCCCCCCTCTTTATCATGAAAAACGGCAGTTTTTCGAGTGACGCAAGCGGGAGCCCAAACTGACGCTGCGAACTCATATATACGGCTAGTTCGACTTCAAAGAGATTTGTAAAAGCCGACACTTAATATCTCAGCAAATATGCCATATTTTGTTCTGATCTTTTCAAGATAGTCTTTTATCTTCGGTCTTAATCTATCCTGAAATTTTTACATTTCTACATGCAGTATGTTTTGAGATCTGAATCTCAATTTAAAGCCAAAATGGGAAAACGGTTGGAGTAATGGACTGAAATTCTGAAAAATATCTCTAAAACGGCTCGAAGGATTTTCATTTAATTAATATATGTTGTTAATAGTATCTTTCTGAATCTAGTAACGTCTTTGTTTTTTTCAGGAAAACTCTTGTTTTTTATAAAAGTTCTTTTAAAAATAGAACTATATTACTCCGCCAATTGCATGCTTTTCTTCGGCTAAAAAGGCCGTAAATCGGCTCTTAGTTCTTGCTTGCAAGGCTTCAGTTGCTCACGTTGGTTGGCTGACCAACGTGAATGCAGTCAATAAATTTTTGTTATGAAGAAAATATTTTTAATTTTAAAATTTCCCATTTTGTCAAAAAAATATTCAGATAATATTTAAAATAAAAAGAAGTATTTTTAAATTACAGATATTCTATTTCATCATTATTCATAATGAATTAATTTTTTTTTTTTAAGCGAAAACGTTTAAATCCCTCATGCGCACGAATTTATACCATGGTCCATGGTCTTTGGAGCGCATGCGTACATCATCCGGATGATTACATCCTGTAGACGCTAAGCTAATTGCTTTCACTGTATCTTTGCGCGGTGTTTGTTTATGTTGATTGGATATCCAAAATCTTTGCATGATTTAGTGGTAAGTGTTTTATAATTTTATATTCTTTAAACTTGCTTATATTTTTAAACTTAATTTTACGTATATGTAATTTTTGACTTCACCTGATCGCCCGAAAGTATTGTTATATGTAAACAAACCCTAATTTTTATTTTTATAGTCGCTTTTTTCGCAAAATGTTACTCCGTTTTCTGTAATATGATAATTAAACAAGCTTTCGAATTAATTATTATGTTTATCATTACTATTATTATGTTATTATTGGTAATATGTCACCTTTTAGCTTAGCAATTTTTGGAAAAATTAGGGGTATCCAGTGATATTGTTTTAGTCTTAATATTGGGATACTGACCGCTGTAGCATGAATTTTCAGATTCGTGCACGACAAATTAGCTGCATCCAGTGATTTTATTTATTTTTTGTTTGTTTTGTGATTGCTTCTGTACAGATTTTCATGCATTTTCAGATTCAAGCAAGGCTGCAGTTTTGAAAATTTGTGGCAAATCTTCAAGTTATTTCATATTACACATCATTTATAATGCTGAATTTTATGTGTTAAAGCTTGAAAGCTCTCTGATTTTTTTTTTTTTTTTTTGTGGTGAAGTAGCTCAAATTTCTATTACTATTTTAAATAACTTATTAATCTTTAAAATATGCTTAATTTATTTCAGTGAATTTCAAAACAAGCACCAGAGTGAAACAATAATTTATTTTCTTAAAATGTGTTTTTGATGTTTTGTAATGATTCAGAGTATCGATTTGCAGTAATCGACTCATTCAGTGAGATGTACATCAGCAACAGCAATAGTAATTATAACAATATTTATAACAATAATTATAGCAATAGTAAACCTTATAGTAAAGCTATTCCAAAAATAAACTAAATAAAACTTATCAAAAGCTTTCTTACTTAGATTTCTTTTTCTTCTCCCCCCCCCCCCCATAGCAGTTAATTGTACAAATGCATCTTAAAAATTAAACCCACTTTCAAGGCCTGCATTATTTATCATTAATAGATTGCTCACACTGTTTAGTGACAGTTTGTTTATAATTTCATGTCTTACCAAATTTATGCAACTGAAAAACTGTTTTCACAATTTATCCGAAATCACAATATTTTTGAAAAAAGTTCATCCTGAATGAGGAATTTGGGGGATTTGAACAAAATCCTATTCTTCTGGTAGTTTTAGGCCCATAAATTTCAAAAAGTTTATTAAAAATGCAAAAAAAAAGTTCTCATTAATTTAAAAAATAACTTTAAAATTAACCAAAAATCATGTGACTTCAAAACGCTGCCTGACGTCATACTTTATGATGCTTCAATGTTTACATTCTGTTAGCTTGGTTGGTAAGCCGCAATTTGTTTTAACTTTCGTAATTATTAATCGTTTATGTGATTTCTGAGCATCTTTTTCATCTTATAATCATTCAATATCATTATCACCATTTTCCATTATCATCATTTTCAATTGTTTTCTTTTCATGGCGGTTGTTCAATGTTTTCGTTTCATAGGATCCTGTGGAACGCTAAAGGATAACTTTTGAGAAGTGTTAGCCGTTGTATTAGTGCAAAATGGTACAATACAATATTTATACTACAATTTTTTAATATCGGTCATTATTATAACATAGAAAACCTATTTCACTGATTCAAGAAGCAAATCAAAGCACAAAATCGAATGTAAACAACAATTACTTTCGTTTGTTGTCATAAAGAGTGACGTTACGATATATTATACTGCATTTTCTCTATACAGTAAATAGTGTGATGTTAAAATTGTTATAAATCAGTCATTAGATTTCAAATAAAAAAGATGTATGTATTTATTTTCTTACCTTTTCATTTTCTATTAGAATAAAATCAAAAAACGTGCAAATGCTTTGGATGCAGCTAATTCGTCGTGCACGAATCTGAAAATTCATGCTACAGCGGTCAGTATCCCAATATTAAGACTAAAACAATATCACTGGATACCCCTAATTTTTCCAAAAATTGCTAAGATAAAAGGTGACATATTACCAATAATAACATAATAATAGTAATGATAAACATAATAATTAATTCGAAAACTTGTTTAATTATCATATTATACAGAAAACTGAGTAACATTTTGCGAAAAAAGCGACTACAAAAATGAAAATTAGGGTTTGTTTACATATAACAATACTTTCGGGCGATCAGGCGAAGCCTATAATTACATATACGTAAAATTAAGTTTAAAAATATAAGCAAGTTTTAAGAATATAAAATTATAAAACACTTTCCACTAAATCATGCAAAGATTTTGGATATCCAATCAATATAAACAAACACCGCGCAGAGATACAGTGCAAGCAATTAGCTTAGCGTCTACAGGATGTACGCATGCGCTCCAAAGACCATGGACCATGGTATAAATTCGTGCGCATGAGGAATTTAATCGTTTTCGCTTTTAAAAAAATTTTTTAATTCATTATGAATAATGATGAAATAGAATATCTATAATTAAAAAATACTTCTTTTTATTTTAAATATTATCTAAATATTTTATACATTTGTAAAACTTTGGAGATGAAACTTAAAGATGTGGATAAGGATAACGATAAATCCATTTTAACTTTAACAGCTTTTAATAAGCGATACCATGAAGCACTGGGAGCTTTCCATTTCTTAGCTTATCTAGTCTATTTCTTAGCTTATTGGAAAAAATTTGACCGATTTGGAAAGAAAACAATCTTTTACATTTGCAAATGAAAATTACTCCCCCGATATTATTCCAGTTATAATGAAATTCCTTGGAAAATCTCATCCCTTCTGTGAATTACTTTTTGGTGAAGATGTGCTCAGTAAGATTTCCCCATTCAATTGGTGAAAAAGTCACTTTTTCTCAAGTAACACTGGAAAAATTGATCACCTGAATCAGGCACTTACTCAATTGTTTACTGCAAGGGCATCAACTGCTTATTTAGAGAGGATTTTTTTAACTTATGGATTAGTGCAATCTAAACTTCGAAACACACTTGGAAATGATAAAGCAGCTAAACTTGTTTTTATTTATAAATCATTTAACCACTGTTACTATATAAAATATTGGTTGTAAAATTTTCAGAAAAAAAAATTATTGTGATTACAGCCCTTAGTCTACTTCATCTTTCTAATAAATCTATGTTTGAATGAGTAAAATGTCTAAATTAACATAAAGCATCCTTTATTTAAATTATGATATAGATTATAGATAATTAAAACAAGCAGAAAACCCTATATTGTAAGGTAAGTAATTATTTTCTACTGATTTATGAATTATTCTTGTATATATTTTTTAGTTATATGTATTTTTAATTATATATATAAAAAAATAATTAATTGATTTAGACATCTAACTTAACAATTTAATTTGTTTGTATCAAATATTATACTTAGATATATTTAAATTTAAAAAATTCTATTTAAATTTAAAAAATCTGATTTAAATTTAAAAAATCCGATTTTTTTTTTTTTTTTTTTTTTTTTAATCAAGATTTTTATCAACTCTGTATAACCCCACAGAATTTTTGCAGGAAGTGTTTGGTCAAATACTTATGTGTGCAGACAGTTTTCAATTTTACCTGGCTATATGAACAACGAAATAGCTTCATGTTTCAGTGATGAGCTGCAAAATTAGCATGTAATTTGGTAAATGGTCTTTAAAGAAAGCCATAAAATTGAATTATTTTGTTTTGCGGACAATTAATTTGTATTGTGGAAAATATTTTTGAAATATTTATAATTAGCAGTGAAATAATTTTATATTTCAATATAAGGGCGCTAAATGACATATTTCAATGTAAATAACCTTGAAAAAATGGTTGAGTTTCATCGATTTGTAGCAAAATAAGCCTATTTCCAAAATTTTGCTTCATTTTGCACTGTTGGGGGCAAAATGCTTGTACATTTCAGTAACAAGTTACAATATTATTGCATAATTTGGTAAACCTCTTTGAATGAAGCAAACTTTTTTGATTGGCAAAGAAATAATCATGAATTTTTGCAATTATTTGTTATTAAACTTAAAATTTGTCAGTCTGTGGCGAATGGTTCTGCATTTCAATAATAAGCCACAAAATTATCATGGATTTAAGAAATAGATTAGGGGAAAAAAATTATTGATTAGAGCGATAAAATAAACTCTTATTTCTGTAATTAATTATCATGAAGCATAAAGTTTCTCAATAAGTGGCAGTATGATGCCATATTTTATTATGCCACAAAATTATCGCTCATTTCAAAAAATAATTTTGAAAAAAGAGCAAATTTTATAGATAATTTTATTTTATTATAGAGTGATTTGAAAATCTTTATATTTAACCAACCCACATCTGTAGTTATGTTATTTTACAATTGTTTTGTTCTTATCTTTAAAATGTATTTCAAAATTGCTTTGTACATTTTGGTTAATTGTTCAGAAAGTATTTTTAATTTTCAGAAATTTACTGTAAGCCATTTTCACCCCCTGATTACACGCAAATTTTGCAGACAGATTACGAAATTTTAAAAGCCTGTCACAGACTGCTATAAAACTTTCTGCCACTGGGATCTATACAGTCGGCAGCAAAAGTATTCAAGCACTAGCAGAATTATTGGCTAGTGCTTGGATACTTTTGTTGCCGATTGTATATTCTCTTTAGAAATTAGTTTTAAAAAGTTTTTTTAAAATAAAGTTGAAATTTTATATGAGGTTTTTCTCTAAGATTTTCAATAATGCTAATTTTGTGGGCTTATTAAAGACTTTTATTATTATTATTATTATTATTATTATATGTATAAACTGGGTGTTAGACAAAGATTATGACCATGAACTTTCAGAGTCTTTCTCAGAACTAGAGTTCATGAGGTTACCTAAATCAAAATTACTACCTGAGTTAGAAAAAGATTGATGTATCATCAGGGTTAGAAATAAGCAGTCGTTAGTCGTATTTTGCAACCAGTTTTTTTCATTTTGATGCCTAGAATTCCAATCATAGGTGCCATATTTGATGCCTGGATTTTTTCCTCATCATATCTAATAATTTTCCCAATCCCATCAGACAGCAAACAAGTCTATTTCACCTATTTCACAAGTCTATTAAATTGTGGTGGAATGGTGTATCTTCTGGGTGAAGAATGAATTTGTGATTTTAAATATGTATGTTTAATATTGTGAATGTAATTACATTCATTACATAAATATTTTTTATATAATCTTGCATATAATATTTACAAGTTGATGATTTATTATTATTATTTTTTTTTAAATATACATATTTAATTATAGATGGCACCTAGATTTTTAATTTGGGCGCCTAAAAAATTTAATCCAGGCATTATTTTGACGCCTAGTTTCAAAATTCTTATTTCTACCACTGTGTATCATTATTTCTCAAATGAATATTTTAAAAAACAGATACAAGCTCAGTGGGATAGCAGTGCATTAATTTTTCAATATATTCCTCTTTATATATATGTTGATGTTGCAAATGTTTTATAACTGTAATCATAGAAAGTTGTTGTTGAAGGAACATTCAAAATTCTGATTAACAACTATAGATTTCTTGTATTATATTAATTTTCTCCTTCTCGAACAATTTGCTCGAAACATATTTGACATTACTATAAATAACTATTAACCGTATTATTGTGACTAATGAAAGATATGCTTAAATATGTTGTGTAAATAATTTACTAAAAAAAAAAAAAATTGCGTTTTTGGCATTGAAAAATTCCCAGCCCTTATCACTAACTTCTTGTTATACCAGATTTTGGGCGTCCGTCAGGGTTGGCAAAAACCAGGTTTTTTTTTAAATTCATTTTTTGTTTAAACCAGATTTTTATTAATATATGTTTTCCAGTCACATTATACATATTTGTAAATAAAATTGTCACTTTAAAAAGTAATTAATATTCCAATATCAATTATCACTTCATCTAAAAATGATTTAAATTATTGATAACAAATAGGGATGAGATTTTTTTTTGTAAGTTGATTTTCTTTCTGTAACAATGTATACAAGAAACAAAGTTTGTACTTTCAGACATGAAATTCTCTTATGTCTCATCTAATTAAAATCGTTTTCACATAGTCATGTTAATAAAACATTTATTTATTTTTATGTTCAAAAATAAAACAATCAAATAATGAAGTGCATTTTATTATAACTTAATTCTTTTATATTCAGAACTTCTAAAAATATTCCATAGTTGTAGTATTCAGTTTTCATTAAAATGATGTAAAGGCTGATAACAGGATTACTGTGAGTTGACATTTTTTTTTTTTTTTTTAATAGTGAATGTTAAACCTAACATGCCTTTCGTACAATTTAATGATAACAAATTAACTTAATAACAATAAAATTCTTAATTTAATGAATTAGGGAAAAATTTAAAAAACTCCAATACAATAAAAATGAGTCATAGGAAGAGATTTAAGAAAAAAGTGTACTTTTGGTTTTGGATTATGTAATGGAATATTGCAATCCATATGAAAATTGCATATTGAATAGAATTTACATTTAATATAAATAAAATTAAAAGTTTTATAGCTTTTATTGAAACTAAATTTTATATTTTAAGAAAACACTCTTCATCGGATTTAGAATCTTTTGCGATTAGAATTATTTCAACATTTTTCAATACTTGGATATTAAAATTTTTAATTTCATTTCCTTAATTCTAGTGCTGTTACATTTTAATAAAATAATTCATGTAATTTTTACTTTATATCTTGTACAAAATAAATGTGCTTTCCATTATTTATTTTACGTTTCACTACATTTAGCCTTAGATCCTTTCATTTATTATTTTATAAGATAATTAATATAAATTTGCTAAATTTATTAAATAAATTTATTACATTATCATATTATATAAATTTATTAAATTTAATATAATCTATAATTTCTAGATATTTTTTTTCTCCATATATAATAAATTTAATAAAACCAGCCAATTATGCAATAAATCACATAACTAAAACCTTCTCTGAAGAAAAATTACAATTGAAATAAACTGAATTAAAAGTAAAAGTCGTTTACATAAAAAGAATTTAAAAATTTCAGTTAAAAAAAGGAGCAATAGAATAAAAATTTTGAATTTTTTGGAAAGGAAAAAAAATAAAAATACCAGTTGGTTTAAACCATAGGTTCTCAACGGGGGGGCGGTACCACCCCCAGGGAGCGCTGGAAGCTGCTGAGAACTTGCTTTGTGTAGTAGGGGGGGGGGGGGGCGATATAAGCACGTTTTAGTATTCAAACTAAATATTTAAAATTTCGCATGTGTTATATTTTTCACTTCTTAAGGGGGCGTCAGCTCTAAAACGCTTGAGAATTACTGGTTTAAACTGTGCCAACCCTGGCGTCAGTCCAGGATCATAGACAAATTTTACTTTGCTGCAGATAGATATATAAATTCCTACTAAGACTTTAATTATAAAACTTTGATTACTACAAATGTTCACATAAATTATAGCATTGAAACATAATTTTTGTGAAAATATTAATTAGAAAAGTTTCTTAAGATAAGTGCATTACTTTATCGTAGAATTTAATTTTTGAAAATAGAAATTAAACTTAAAAAAAAAAAAAAAAGAGAGAAATATACCATAATCCATGACTTGAGTGCTAATTACCTGTCTTATATCTTGAGTATTGTATTACTTATCTTGAATACTATATAAACACATTTTGAGTTTGTGTATCTAATCATAAATACTATGCGATTTATGTCTATACCGGATGTTATTTAATTACATAAAAAAATATATATGTATATACTCGTCTGATGTGTTGATTGTCTGTGAGTATTAAGAATTGCATTGTGAATTGAATTAAGTTCATTAAATGATTTTTCGTTTATGTTTTGATTAACAAAATAAATTTGAAGTTTTTCAATGCAGTCTATTGCAACTTTATGAGTGAACAATACGTAATTTCTCCGACAGCCGCGTCCCATGTTATTCTATGAGGAAATTTGTTTCTATAATTACTCATCATAAAACACATTTTTTTTTTAATTCCGTTTTCACATTCAGAAAATTCACAATCGTGAAATTAGTACTCATTTTATAAAAATTGATTTTTTCAAATTTTTAGTATTTCATTTTGTGGTTAAAAAATGAAAAAAATGCAATTTGTGAAAATTTGAATTTTTGAACTCTTATATATAAAAATTTTGAAAAATCAATTTTTTTGAAAATAAGTACTAATTTAATGGTTGGGAATTTTCTGTTCTGTCATGTTTTTTTTAACAGTGTTATTTAATTTCAGTAGTAAGAATGACTGTTTCATTGGATTGTTTCGAGAATATTCATTGACTATTAATTTTTGTGTCTCCAAAAATGGTTTTATTCAACCGTTTCCTAAATATTCATTAAATGACATGCATTTGTCAATTAGAACCTGTTCGCATCTTTAAGAATTACTTTCTACATGCAAAAATGCCGACAGCTTTTGTAATGACATCATTATAGGCTCAATATTCATTAGATAAAGTGCATTTGTAGATTAGAACCTGCTCGTGTCTTTAAAAATTCTTTTTTTATATGCAGAATTGACGACAAGTCTTAAGACAGTATCATTACGGCTTTATCTGCAAGCTGAATATTCATTAAATAAAGTTCATTCATTCACTAGAACCTGCTAATGTAATTTCTATATGCAAAAATATCAACTTTCATGACAATATCATTATGGGCTCTATCCCTACTGACTGAATACCCATTAAATGAATTGCATTCATCAACTAGACCCTTCTTATTAAGAATTATTTTTTACATGCAGAAATGTCAACAACTTTCATAATATCATTACGGAATCTATTTACAGGCTGAATATTCATTAAATAAAGTGCATTCATTGACTAGAACCTGTTCATGTCTTTAAGAATTACTTTTCACATGCAGAAATTTTGACAATTTTCATAACAATATCATTACGGGCTGAATATTCATTAAAGTGCATATTCGTCGACTAGAACTTGCTCCTGTCTTTCAGAATTACTTTTTACACACAAAAAAGGCCGACAGGTTTTGAAACATCATCATTACAGGCTGAATATTCATTAAATAAAGTGCATTCGTTGATTAGAACCGGCTCGTGTCTTTAAGAACTTTTTTTATATGCAGAATTTTCAACAAATTTCATAACTATCATTACGGCCTTTATCTACGAGCTGAATATTCAATAAATAAAGTGCATTCATCAACTAGAACCTGCTTATGTCTTTAAGTATTACTTTCTACACGCAAAAATGTCGAGAACTTTCATAATATCATTACAGCCTGAATAATCAGTAAATAAAATGCATTCATGGATTAGATAGTGCTTATTTAAGAATTACTTTCTACTTGCAAAAATGCTAACTTTCATAGCATTATCATTACTATCTCTATCATTAGCTTCTTTTGAAATATTTTCTATGATGATAGGTCATATATAATGTCAAAACCTTTCTGTTTTTGCTCATTAAGAATATATAATTTTCATAAATATCTCCAAAATAAAGTCACAGAAAGACCAAAAAGGGAAGTTTGTAACTAGATGTTATAACAAACCTATATATCAATTTGCAATGTTCTGCACCCAACCATTTTAAATTTGTGCAAGATACACATACATGTATAGATACAGACATTATGAAAAATCATCTAATGCCGTAGATATCTCTAAAACGAGAGCTCGTATTAACGCCGAAGTTGCAGATGTACAAATAGACATCATGACAGTCAAAATATAAATTTTCAAATTCTACAATCATTCATTTTTGAGCTATGCAAGATACAAAACCAATTTTGCAAATTGGGATTACAATATACAGAAGTCAAAACAGAAATCATCCTACCTTTCCTATGTTTTAATTTTTTGAGCAAATGATCAGTAACCCTTAAAAAGGAATTATATCAATACAAAAAACCCTTAATGGGTTAAAAGCTTGTGACGCAGCTACTTTATGGCAATAAGAAACTGAAATATAGGTCTTAAAAATAATGATATCAAATTTTAAGTGACGCTTTGGTGTTAATCATGAAAAACGGCAGTTTTTCCAGTGACGCAAGCGGAAGGACAAACTGAACGCTGCGAACTCATATATACGGCTAGTTTGACATCAAAGAGATTTGTAAAAGCCGACACTTAATATCTCAGCAAATATGCCATATTTTGTTCTGATCTTTTCAAAATAGTCTTTTATCTTCAGTCTTAATCTATCCTGAAAATTTTACATTTCTACATGCAGTATGTTTTGACATCTGAATCTCAATTTACAGCCAAAAAGGGAAAACGATTGGTGTAATGTAATGGACTGAATTCTGAAAAATATCTCTAAAACAGCTCGAAGGATTTTCATATAATTAATATATGTTGTTAATAGGATCTTTCTGAATCTAGTAATGTTTTCATTTTTTCCAGGAAAACTCTTGTTTTTTATAAAAGTTGTTTTAAAAATGGAACTATATTACTCCGCCAATTGCATGCTTTCCTCTGGCGAAAACGTCGTGATATGGTTTTTACTAGCAAGGCTTGAGAAGGCCATGTTGGTTGGTTGACCAACGTGAATGCAGTCAATGAATTATTTAAACTTTCCTTTTTTTAACGCAAAAATACTTTATTACATTTTTTATATATTTATTGTATATATGCTAAGTCAAATTCACTTAAATATATTTTCTCTTCTGCTATGAAAAAGATATTTTTGATTTCAAAATTTCATATTTAGTCAAAAGATTATTTAGATAACATTTTAAATAAGGAAGTATTTTGTAATTTTAGATATTCCATTTTATCATAATAATGATGATTTTACGATTTTTTAAAGCAAAAAATTTTTAATCATTCATAAAAATCGATTTTATAGTAGCTCAATGATTTGCGATTCCTATTCATGTATCCTATTCATGTATCAAAATAAATAAATGACATCTTTACTTTGAAACCCATGATTTATTTTAAAAATATAATTCTCTCTTTCTTTCTTTCTTTCTTTTCTTTTTTTTTCTTTTTCTTTTTTCTTTTTTTTTTTTTAATTAATTAATTTCTGCATGAAATATTCCATTTCATAACTATATTTAAAACTACAATAATTAAAAAACACTCCTTTAATTTTAAATATTTATTTCTACATGTTTCTAAGCAATTAAAAGTGTTTTTTTTTTTTTTTTTTTTTTTTTTATAAAAAAAAGTAGCTTAAATATGGGAATGTATGGTTTTATCATGAAGGTAATAATTTGGCCATCTAGTGGCGCCATCTCGTAGCTTGTATTAAAACCATATACATTCCTATATTTAATTTATTTTTCTTAAAAAAAAAAAAAAAAAAAAAGACACTTTTAATTGCTTAGAAACATGTAGAAATAATTATTTAAAATTAAAGTAGGGTTTTTTTGCTTATTGTAGTTGTAAATATATTTATGAAATGGAATTTTTCATACATAAATTAATTAATTAATTAAAAAGAAAGAGAGAATTATACTTTTTTAATAAATTATTATGGGTTTCAAAGTAAAGATGTTATTTATTTATTTTGACGTGTTTTTCAGTCATTGCTATTTCACACATTTTTCATCAATTTTAATTCTATTTTCATATGTATATATATATATATATAGCGTATTTATCCGATCTTTCATCCCCTATCCATTGTTGCTTTAAATAATAATAAAAAAATTAGTTTGATTATGTTAATATTTAAAATATGTATCATTTTAAAGTCTGAAAAGTAAATATATGAATAAACTCTAACTGTATTTTAAAAAGAGATTTTTAATTTTTAAAAAGAAATATATATATAACTTGTATTTTCCATAAAACTTAAGCTTAACTTGTATTTTACTTATTAACTTGTATTAACTTTAGCTTAACTTGTATTTTCCATAATTTTTTTCTCCAAATGATTTTATCTTATTTTTAAAATTATAGAAATGTAGACCTTAATTTATATTTTGTCTATTTTTTTCCACCAAATATTTTTATGAAATAATTTTTACCTGCACTTTTGATGAAAGTTTAAATTGTGAATATTTGAGCTTAGCCTCAAAAGGGAAAAGAAAATAAATAAATTTCCATTTTTAACATTAACTTGATTTTTTTAAATTGTTTAATTTGCATTTGTAATTCTCTAAAAAGAAACTTGCAAAATGTAAATTACGTAATTCTAACTTAAATTTGAAATTTCCCACTTATTATTATTATTATTTTAAAGAGTTTGAGAATCCCACTCAATATTTTTTTCTAGTGCGAAGCTTCTCCATTTTGTTTCCAAGTGGCAGGCTACTTGAAAATTTGTCGGCATGATAACGTTTGAAATACTGAATTAATTCAAACTAAATTTGTAGTGTGGATTTATCTCAGAAATGTATTTGTTATGTTCATTTGCCAACTTAATCTACCCTCTTGTTTCCCTGTGCCAGCCCACTGAAAATTTCAAATTTACATTAGAAAGGTTCTATGTTAAAACTCCATATATACAAGACTTCATTAATAAATCCATCAAGTCCATTAATAAATTGTAGAATTGAAAAATTGTAGAATTTTGAAAAAAAAAAAAAAAATGGTGGCAACTTCATTATAAAAGATAAATCAGTTTACCCTTCCTAGGAGCCAGAAGGACTTGTTTTAATTTTTTGATCAATAACCCCTAAAAAGTAATGATATCAGTACAAAAAACCCTTAACGGGTTAAAAGTTTGTGACGCCGCTACTTTATGGCTAGAAGAATTTGAAATATGAACCTTAAAAATAATGATATGAAATTTTAAGTGACGCTTTGCAATTAGTTAAAATATACATAGATTTTCTTATTTGATCATTTACTTTCTACTTTTATTTATATTTATAATGCAAACGTAATATTTTTAGCTTCAACATCAGACAGATATATAAAATACACTCACTGATGCTTTTTAATTCACATTTCAAATTCAAAATAACAGTTTTAAAAGGAATGATATAAAAATTCCAGTGGCGCCTCGGTGTTATTTTAAAAGATTTGCTTTTAGATTCCATTAAAATTACTTTTGTTTTGTCTAATAAAGTATATTTACATAGTGAAACAGTGCTTTTAATTTTCAAATATACTGTCAAATAATTATACTTTCACTAAGTTTGCATTATAAATTAAAATTATTTATTTCAATAAATTGATTTATCTTTTGCGTCACGCTATCCAAAACTGCAAGTAAAATCTGTGTAAATATTTTCCTTACGTCACACTACCTCTTTGCGCAAATTTTCACTCAGTTGGATACTATGATAATGATACTATGTTTTGGATAGCGTGATGCAAAAGATAAATCAATTTATTGAAATAAATAATTTTAATTTATAATGCAAACTTAGTGAAAGTATAATTATTTGACAGTATATTTGAAAATTAAAAGCACTGTTTCACTATGTAAATATACTTTATTAGACAAAACAAAAGTAATTTTAATGGAATCTAAAAGCAAATCTTTTAAAATAACACCGAGGCGCCACTGGAATTTTTATATCATTCCTTTTAAAACTGTTATTTTGAATTTGAAATGTGAATTAAAAAGCATCAGTGAGTGTATTTTATATATCTGTCTGATGTTGAAGCTAAAAATATTACGTTTGCATTATAAATATAAATAAAAGTAGAAAGTAAATGATCAAATAAGAAAATCTATGTATATTTTAACTAATTGCAAAGCGTCACTTAAAATTTCATATCATTATTTTTAAGGTTCATATTTCAAATTCTTCTAGCCATAAAGTAGCGGCGTCACAAACTTTTAACCCGTTAAGGGTTTTTTGTACTGATATGTATACAGTCATTTGCAAAAGTTTAAGACCAGTAGCCGAGTTTCAATATTTTAACACATTGCATCATCTGCACAGATTATTGCATCGTCTCATGTACTGATTGCATCAGATGCATTTTACTGCTATAAATAAAGGTGGCCGGCACATTTATCACCAGTTGTTTATTGGATTTTGTTGTAAACAGTGCTGTTGTATAATTATTGTAATGGATAAAAAAACCTTTACTTATCGTTACAAAAAGGTCAGAACTATTACCCCTGCATAAAATTGGATTTTCTGAATGTCAAATAATTTTGAGGGTAAATCAAATGTAAGCAACACAGCTGTGCATCAAGTTATTAGTAAACTTAAAATTTCAGAAAAATTTCTGGAACTTAACGGAAGCGGTCGCTCTAGAAAAACAAGTGCAGGTGATGATCATGTGATAAGAAGGATGGTCATACGAGATCCAAGAACCTCCTGCAATACAATTAAACATTCTCTGGCTGCAAAAGGCACCAATGTCAGTTTGAGTACTATTTCAAGACGTTTGTCCAAAGATTTTGGTTTATCATCTCATAAACCTACAAGGAAACCTCGACTTATTCCAAGTGAAAAAGAAATGACTGAATTTACCAGACAATATCAAAATTGGACAGTACAGCAGTGGAGTAGTGTCTTATTTTCGGATGAGTCAAAGGTGCAGCAATTTTCTGTACATGCTATAAGTGTTCCCCGCCCAAGGGGAAAAAGATATGATGAGAGATATACGATTCAAACTGTGAAACACCCTCTAAGCCAAATGATATGGCAGGTACTTCTGATTTATTTGTTATATAGAAAAAAAAATAATATTAATTAATAGCATTAAAAAATCATTAAATTATCCTATTAAGTACAATATTAAAGGAAAAATAAATTACCTTATCACGAAATTTGGATTCAAAACTCTTTGAAGCATTCTGTGGTGGAATCTATAAATAAGTTTGCTATTAAATAAAACAAAGAATATAATAAAAAAATGCAAACAAATTAAAGTGCAATACAGTATGTTACATGCAGGGCTGTAGCATTTTTTTAATGAAAAATTAGCCGACTCAACAATGATGTTTAAAGATGCTAAAAAGAAAAAAGAAAGAAATTATTCTATAAGATTTATCATTTTTACTGCCATTATCCAACCAAGGTTCATACTCAAATATGGGAAAGAAATTCTCTGAGTTCCCAGGCAATTTTTAAGAAAATATTAGTGACATATTACAAAAAACGCTCCTCTAGACAGGACAAAATACAGCTACTTCCACTGTATCATGTCTTATTACTGCCGATCATGTTAGAAATTCAGGTAGAAATCATTATTTACATGCGTATTTTCACAATACTTAATCATTTAAATTTTGATATGAAGCTAAACAAGAAAAACATAACTTTAGAGAAGAAAAACATTTGTTTTTCCAGGTTTTATAACTGATTTTCCCTGACTTTTGATGAAAATTTTTAATTTCCCTGACTTTTTTTAACAAATTCCAAATTCCCTGAGAATTCCCTGTTTTCCAGGTTTTCCCTGATGAGTATGAACCCTGCCAACTTTCGTAGGTAATGGAAAATGTATTAGAGCAAAAATTCTAATATTGAGTTTTCATCTGATTTATACGTATTGAGGACTTCTAAACCTATAAAAATGTTTTTTGTGAGTTTGTCAGAGTAAGTGTGTGTGTGCATTAAGGGGGAGGGGGAATGTTTTAACTACCATATCGCCAAAAGAGAATAAGATAAAACAACAAAATTTTATAATTAAGACAGATTCGGTGTATAGATGAATTCACCAACTTTTGATAAAAATTGAAAAAATGGAAATGGAACTATATTTTAAGTATTTCTATATTATTATATAGAAATAATATATTTCTATATTATTATATTCTATATTATTATATTTTCAGTATCTCAAAAACGTCTCAAAAGATTTTCCTCAAATCTGCTTTATTCTTCAAATCTGCCTTTTCAGATATCCTTTTGTTTGTGTTAGTTACAGCAGGAATATCAGTAGGCACCTTGATTTATTAGGCCAATTTTCGGTCTCAGAAGTGGATGCTTTAAAACACAGCTCTAAGGATTTTCTTCAAATTCACCATGTTAACTCCCTTTAATTTTTTTGCATGCATCAATTGGATTACAGTGTACAGATGAGTTTACGACATTTTAATAAAAAACCAGAGCGGGGTCGAAAATCGTCACAACAAAAATGGCTTGAACAATTTTCTTGAAATTTGCCACATAAGCATCTTTCATGATGTTCTTTTGTATGCATTAGTTGTTTAGCACACAAAAAATAGGTGATTTTACTAGGTAAGTCCCTTTTAGATCTTGGAAATGGGCATCTAAAAAAATGGCTCAACTGATTTTCTTCAATTCTCTACGTAAAGCCTCTTTCATATGTCTTTATGATACTATATACAGTGAAACTTGAATAATTCGAACTTGTTTAATTCAAAATTTTGGATAATTCAAATATTTTACACAGTCCCATGAATTTTGTATTAAAATAATGTTAAAAAATCGTGGATAATTCGAATTCTATTTTGGATAATTCAAAATTTTCTTCGATTACCTTTAAAATATTACAGTAAAATTTGTTCCCGAGATTTTACTCATCTGAAGTGCATTATCAATTTTTATAGTCTTTCAAAAGAAAGATAAGGAAATACAATAGAAGCCCCTAGCTAGTGCACCAGAAGATATGATGCATATGTATGAACTTTGAGGTTTTTGTGAATTGAAAGTCATGTGTAATGTAGAAGATTCTACTTAAAAAAGAAATAAAAAATATTTGACTATTTATTAAAAAGTGTTGAATAATTAAGCTCGTAAAAATTATTGATTTTAATGGGGGGGGGGGGGGTGAAAGGGGTAATGTAGCGCTATTCTTAGATATAAAGTTTATGTGTTAAATCTCTGATCGTAGAGTTTTAATTTTTTAATTTATCACTTTTTTTTGGCAAAATAGTATATGTAATTCGAATTTTTTGATATTTTGAATTTTTTTCTGGTCCCTTCAACTTTGAATTATGCAAGTTCTACTGTATTTAGTAAGGTACTACAGGAAAATAATAAGCATCTGATTAGTTAGGTCCCTATGATGGACTAAATTTTATGTATTCTGCCTACACTATCTCTAAAAAGACTATTTTTAAAGAGGCATCATGAAATTTATAAAGATATATATTTATAATAATAATAAATAATTAAGGAAAATTACACATATAAAAGTA
The DNA here is from genome assembly GCA_963930645.1 of Salticus scenicus. Lineage (NCBI taxonomy): Eukaryota > Metazoa > Arthropoda > Arachnida > Araneae > Salticidae > Salticus > Salticus scenicus. The sequence continues at coordinate 56,617,892 of OZ005662.1, read as the reverse complement.
ATCAGATACCCTCCCATTCTCCGTCCCTATGTAATCCAATGAGATTTTTGTTCATGATCAGGATATCTTGCTCAAAAATAAAGTTTTTTAATTCTATTTTTCTAATTCCACTTTTTGAGTATGTCGTCTTTTCTCTTAACCCGTTAGTAGTCGCTAGTTGGTCGATTTGCCGCCCATCCTTCAGTGTTGCCAGATTTTTTTATTTAATAGCCACCAAAAAATTTCAGAAGTAACACTTGATATAAATAAAACACGAATAAAATCGAAGGAACTTCGATCACATCACTTCTTAAAATTATTGGTGAGACTTAAATAAAAAGTGCGCAATCAGTAATAGTTGGTGGTCTATAGCGACTACTAACGGGCTAAGGAGAAATTTAAAAAAAAATAAACTATTATTATTTTATTTATTTATATTTTTCATCAAGCAAACTTAAGGGGTTAAATTTCAATTTTGAAAAGAAATATTTTACTTACTTTAAAAAAAAACTTGCTTCCTAAGATAAAAGGTGACAAAGCCAAAGAGTGTAATTCAAAAAACAAAATTCGAAAAACTGTTTTTGAATGAGATATCCTGATAATAAAAAGCAACAAAAATTCCAATGAATTAGATCGGGAAGAAAAAAGGAAGGTATATAAATACCAAGCACCCTTAATGATATCTCATTCAAAAATAAACCTTTTCGAATATGTTCCAAATAATAAATGTTATCTTTCTATATCAGGGTTCCCACTCTTAAAAAGGAAAAAAATTCAAGGACTTTTCAAGTACTTTTTAAGGCCCATTTGAAAATTTTCAAGGACTATGGGGGAAAATTGCAGAATGCTCGGCATATACACAAAACTTTAGTAAATCACAGAACACTAAGCATATGCACAAAACTTTAGTAACTACTTTTATTAGTATTTTTTTTTTATAATTAGAATAATAACTTTGCCTGTTTTCACAATACATTCTTGATGGGTTGACCAAATTAACTTTTACAAAAGTCAAAAAATTATTAGTTTAGGATTTGGAATTGGGATCATTCATTATGATTATTCCAAAGTTCTCAGGTTTGAGTTCTGGTCTGGTCACTTTCTGATCAAAATTAATGACTAGTCTACCAAACAGGTACGAGATTGGCAAAAAAGACAAATAAGCTGAAACTGTATGCAAAAGCAAGATAATGAAATGAGAATTTTATGACAAAATGCATTATATTAGACAATGCATGTGCGTGTGGAGATAGTTTAGCATTGATCGAGCATTTGCTAGAGCAGAAAATTCAAGGATTTTCAAAGACTTTACACGAAATTCAAGTACTTTCAAGGGCCCTTGAAAAAGAAAATGAAATTCAAGTACTTCTTAAGGACTTTCAAGGCTCGTGGGAACCCTGTATATTAAAATGCATGCATGTTTTTTTTTTTTTTTTCATTGTTATGAAGAACTCCTTCAACTTAAAGCATTTTAAGATAAAGTATGTACAAAAAGAATTAATATCTTCCTGGATCTGAATAAATATTCTTAAAGATTATCACATAAAAATTCTTTGTAATGAATTTAAGTGAAAAACTTATCAAATGTTGTATACAGATTTTGTTATTATTTCCTTTTCTCGTATAATGGTCTTAAAGATTATTTTTTAAAAGAATATAACAAATTAAAAGGGAAAAAATAAACTATAGAACAGATTTCTTTACATTAATTTAAATCAATTAGCTGAAAAATAGCATGTTTTCAAACTTTAGTGCTCTGGCTTTCTAAACCATCTTTAAAAATATTTTCTTTCGCAGAGCAATACAAGGACAGCAGCTCATTTATTCTACTGCATCCAGTAACTTACAACCTGAAATATTTGCCACTGTAATTATTTCAAGTGATATATATATATAATAACAAGAGACTTGGCGTTGGAATATTAAAACCCAAATAAACTACTACGTCAAAAACGCCAAAAGAAAAATATTTGTGATCCATATACCTGTTTTGGTAGCCTTAAGCATACCATCTTCATTGCAAAAAGAACTTTTTGCATTGAAGACGATATGCTTAAGGCTACCGAAACAGCTATATGCATCGCAAATATTTTTCTTTTGGCATTTTTAACGTAGTAGTTTATTCGGTTTTAATATATATATATATATATATTTTTTTTTAAACTTTTATTATGAAGATTTCCAGGTGTGTCAAAAGTATACCTTCAAGCTAATTGTTCAAACTATGTTGCTAAAGAGCCAAAAATAAATTTCCAAAACCTTCTTATTTCGTATCACGAAATGTGTGATTAGAGTATGCAAAAGAAATAAAACTAGAAATAAAAACTAGATATAAACTAGAAATAAAAATAGGAACTCAAAAAAGAAATTAGCAATTAAAATATTAATAAACAGAAAATATTAATGGCTACTTTTGATTAATTTTTCATATGAAATAAGTTACTGCTATTTTATGATAACTTTAAATGATGTTATGGATTAAATAAATTTTAGGTGATAGTAAATTACCTGATTATGCAAACTGGGTTTTTGATAAGACTTTGATAAAATTCTTTCTAGAATAATATCCAACAGACTTTCGGTATCCATTAAGGGATTCTGTAATTGAAATTGTTGTCAAAGTAAACAAGATAAGCATAACATCAAATGATATAAACATATTAAAACTCATAAACTAGTAAATATTTACAATTGGATCTTAAGGGCCCGCTTCACTCACCGCCGCCGGAAACCCAAGCTAATGTTATTCTATGGGAAATTTTTCTTTACAAATAACTTAACACATTTTTAAATTCTGTTTTCACATTCTGAAAATTCCCAGCTGTTAAATTGACGGACCTTTTTTAAAAAAGTACTTTTTTAATTTTTTATATTTTATTTTGAAGCTGCAAAATACGAATTTTCAATATGTGAATGTTTTTCATTTTGCAATATCAAAATAAAAAATTAAAAATTAAAAAAATACATTTTTAAAAAAGGTCCGTCAATTTAACAATTGGGAATTTTCTGAATGTGAAAACAGAATTTAAAAATATGTATTAGTTAATAAATTATTTGTAAAGAAAATTTCCCCATAGAATAACATAGGCTCGGGCTTCCGACGACGGTAAGTGAAGAGGGCCGTTAAACTAGCAACACAGTACATTTTAACCCCTTTGCCGGCCCTAATGCTCTAATGAGCTCTAAACAGTACTGCAAAATTTGGGGACTATTTTATTCCACTATTATCAATAATTTTGATAAATGATATTTGATATATAAATAGAATGGACAAATAACCTTCAAAGTGATTAGAAAATCGTTACAGCTAAAATTCAGTAGTGGATATTGAATAAAATAGGCCCTTAAATTTGGTAACAGTGGCAGCTCGTGAACCGAAAATAGGTGAAGAGCTCAAAAATAATATTGAAGTATTTTTAATCATAATTTTTATTAAGCATGATCTTAATTAAAATTAACCAAAAATACTTATTTAAATGTAAATTTATATTCTATAAATGAATACAGCGTAAAATACAGTGTGCCTCTTCACCAATTTTTGGTGCACGAGCCGCCACTGTTTGGTAACACTGATTAGAGAAGTGAAATTAAATAGGACTGGCAAAAGGTTAAGAAGCAGTTTTATTATTTTACCACCTTCTTTTTATATAAAGAACCTTAAAGATAATAAAATAAAAAATTCCATTCTATATTCAATAGAAGAAAGTATTGGATTCGTAAAAATTTTCAGCTTCCAGTTTTCCATGAATATACACGTTTTGAGAGGTCCAGAATATGTTTTGACCACGATATTTATAGAAAATGTCTGTCTATCACACGATGATCTCTAAAACCACAAGGAGTACTAACAAATGGAATGGTAGAAATATTAACAGTAATATTATTAACAGTATTGCAGTTTTTGATAAATACTCATATAATAAACTCTCTTTATGTAGTGCTCCCCTGTCGGGGAGGTGGTGTCCCCCCTTTGGGGAATTTCTGGTGCCACTACTGCAATAATGTATGGGGGAAAAAATCCTAATTGCACTTAAATAAAGCTTTCTAAGCAGACATCAGTGGTTTGCCAATATGAACTCTGAATCACATATAATCCTAAATTTTATTTCATGTGATCTAGCAGCATATTTTAAAGAAATATGGGGGGAAAAAAAAAAGAAAGAAACAGATATTTTGTAAAATGTATTTTATAAAGAACTTGTCATTGAAAATCTGATACACACACAAGAAAATAATAATAAATTATAGAGAATATACATTTTAAATTAATATGTTTCAAACTCAACATTTCGGGGGGGAAAAAAAGTTTTTGAAGTTCAAAAATTTTATTTTCAAAATAATAAACATTAAATACAAATCTCACAAGACAAATGAAAATACAGAGGCTGTTCGCACATATTTTAGACAATTTTAATGGAGTGTACTGAAACAATTTCACTCATATTTCGTATTTTATTTGTTCAGTTTGATCATAGACCTTATATAATAGACCACACATCCCTCCTCATTATCTGTCTGCGACATGAAATAGCTTCCTCAGCGAAATTATCACGTGATGTAGACCAGGAGAGAGAGACGAGAATGAATATTATGTGATTTTTCCATAGGAAAGAAAGTAGTTTAGAGTTTTTTAATTTCTGTATTGTACACATACTTTTTATTTAAGCCTTTAGATTTATGCATCGTTGGAAAGCTAAAATGTCATAGATTAATTATAAAAAAAATTCTTTTGTGAGAAACCATTCTGAAGAGGAGAATTTTTTGTTCTTACAAAAATAAGTGCTTTCTTATGGAAGAATCGCCTTCAACTCCATGTCACGTGACATACGGTGCTGACCGCAAAGGATGAAGGCTTCAGATTACACCCTCATGTTGAAGACATTCACTATAATGGGAAGTCCAACTGGTGGCGTAGTCTATAGATATAAGGTCTATGAGTTTGATAGCCCTTGTTCTTAACTATCATTCTACATCGTAATTTCTATGATAATAATGCTTTTTATAATATCGGAAGAGGTATATTTTTCTACTCCTCTAGAATGGCTTTCCAAAGTCCACAAAACGTTGTAGGTCAGCGTTTGGATAATGCAGATTTTAAGAGTCGAAAAACACAAAAATCCAACGGTGATACATCAGGAGATTTAGCAAGAATGTCAGTGAAGGGTATGGTTTTAATTCCCATTTTTTGTTCTATATTTTTTTTTTTTTTTTTTTCTAGGAAAGCAATTGTGGATTGGGATGTGTGGCTGCTTGTTTTGTCTTGATACAGTTCAACCGATTGATAGCATTGTGGATAAAGATCTGGATTTTCATTTTTAAAAATTGGAATTAAAATATGTTCTTGATAGTATTTAGAACTGATTTTGACATTTTTGTCAACTTTTCTTTCGTTTATCTTGCCTTTGTATGAAAAACGAGCAACAATCAAAAATCCTTTAGAAAAACTTTCTTTTGATTCTTTGAACCATGTAGCAAAAATTTCTTTCTCCTCTTTTGTGATGATAAATTGATCTTTTTTTATTGCAACCACTTAAATAGACCCAAGATTCATCTATTATTGTGACATTTTTCCATTTTTCTCCTGATAAATGCTTTTCATAAAGATTTCACTAAAAACCCTCTTCGGAAAGGGCGGAAACATATCCTTCCATCCACTGCTTTTTTAAAATCGCCTTTTTGCATGTAAACAAAAGTTCTAAATATCAGAACATAAATAAAACTTCCAAAAATATAACTGTTGTGAAAATAAAATTCTCCATGCAGACAATTTTTTCTTACGGCGAAATGAAATTGTCTAAAAAACATGCGAACAGCCTCTGTATTCAAAATTTGTAAGTGTCGTTAACATTGTTATGCAAGTTTCGTTTTGCCATTATTTTGTTTTCTCATATTGCTATTTAAATTTATTAAATATTTCACTGCAAATAAGCACATTTAAAATTACGATTAATAAAATTATTAAATTCCTGCAATACTGAAAGATTGTTTAAAATTAATAATCATGTAATTAATATTCAATATGCATTATAGTTTAGTTTATAATCATTCTTAATCATTTCATCATACGATAAAAAATGTTCATAAGATTTCAAGTGAATTTAGAAATTGCCTTCTGAAATCCAAAGCAGTTTCTGGATTACATTTTATTTATTGTACTTTTATTAGTAATTTAAATAACTCTTCATTTGTTATTGTTGTTGTTGTTGTTGCTTATCCTCCTTGTCTGACGGAGTCAGACAAGATCCACGAGTTCGTTGACAGTTAGGAAGTCAAAGACCAGAAGAGGATTGGTAAAAAGATCCTCCTTAGAGAGTCCCATGCATTTCAAAAGGTGCTCAGGAGAAGCCTGATGATTTTGCCACTTGGTGCAGGTGGCGAAGGTTTTCCTGCTCTCGTTGAAAGTTCATTTGTTATAAATATGACCATGCACAAGTGGAATGTTCTAAATTCTATAGTATAAAATTAAACATAACATCACTAAATAATTTTTAATCTTATTCTAATTAGTACAAGGTAAGTTTCGTTGAGTTGTAGAAAAAATAAAACTAAAAAAAAAGCTGTATTTCATATTGCAGCTTTAAAAGTTACTTTAACATAAATATTTGAAATGGCTAAATTACAATTAAATGGAAGTAGTAGTGGTACCAGAAATTCCCCAACGGGAGGATACCACCTCCTTGACAAAGGGCACTATATACAGAGAGTTTATAATACGATTGTTTAACACAGTGCAGCGTCATGTCAAATACACACTGCAATATTATTATTATTATTAATATCTGGTTGAAGATAAGAAAAGTATGTAACAATGATCCTATGTTGGCAGAAAAATTGCTTCTTTTTTTTGGCAATCATCGTAAAATTCCCTGACTTTAATAGTCGATTTTCGAATTCCCTGACTATTCCAGGTCCTCCAGGTTTTTCAGGTAGCGTGGAAACCCTGTCATTATTAATATTTGTGCCATTTCACTCCTAGTGATTTTGGAGATCACTGTCCCATTCTCTGAGTGTACAATACTATTTTCTATAAATAGACAATAAGACTTCTTCACACACCATAAATTTTAAGCCAGCATAACCGGTTTCGAAAGGACGTAGCCTTCCTTCATCAGGTGCAAAAAACACGTGCTACAGCCTTGGAGGCAAAAGCAGTGCAGTAGCACATGTTTTTTTGCACCTGATGAAGGAAGGCTACGTCCTTTCGAAACCGGTTGTGCTGGCTTAAAATTTATGGTGTGTGAAGAAGTCTTATTGTCTATTTATCGTTTGTACACCAGTTTTGAATTTAGTTTTGGTGAATGCTATTTTCTCTCCATAGAATTAAATATGTATAGAAAGCATGTAGTAAGGTTTTTAAGAAATATTAATCTTTGTTTCTGAGTGATTTCATGAGTGACTGCTTTCTTATAATGTTACTGAAAGAACTGAAATACACAAACGTTATCAGAAAATAAATTACCTGATAAGGTTTTTCAGATAGCCTTGGAATATTCTTTAAAGAAGACTGTAAATAAAATTATAATTAGTGTAAACAAATTAAGCATAGCATAAAATATAAAAATTCATATAATAGGATATTATAGTCAATATATAAGCTGTTACCTAAATAATATTATAGTTTTAAAAAATTAAAGAACACGCTTTTATAGAAATGTGAACTAAAAAAGCACAAAATATCTATCTTAGTATTAAAAGGCAGGGTAAGAGAAAATTGTGTGAGTGACACACCATAATATTTACATACATTTAAATCTTTAATTAAAATAACTTAGAATTAAACAAAAACCATTTAAAAAAAAATCTCCCCTGACTGGGATCGAACGCTGGACCTTTAGGTTCGTAGCGCAGAGCCTTACCTCAACGCCACATCGTTCATGTAGGGAAAGTATTTTTTTACAATATAAATTTTTTGTTTGCTCCCAGACTGGTTACAAACATACATACAGGTGAAGCTAATAAAAGCGTGTTAAAAAAATAAACAAAAAATTATTTTTTTAAAATGGAAAAATTATTTTGTTGATTAAAAACTAAGAATAGTAATATTAAGTAAAGATAAAGATCATCTAATAAAAACTTTGTTTAAAAAAAAAAAAAACTGTCGAAATTTTATTTTTTGGTATACAGAAACTTAAGTATTAAAATATCTGCTGCGACTTCGGCTGACTTTTCAAATGTTTGATACTTAATAATTGCTTGACAAATTTTTAAACAAACAGAAGGAAAATCATAATACGGTGTTTGAGTAATTCTGAAGTTTTATTCTGTTTAATGGATTGTAATGTATCCAGATTCTTTTGTGCATTCCTGTAAAATAATTATAAATGGTAGGCTGGCAGTTTCGAACATGTCACAATGTGACATGTCTCAGTCTCATTTTATTGATTACTAGATAAATTAATTTATTGTTATGTCGAGTTCTAAAGAAAACGTTAAACGATCACCGCCCATCCGGAAATATGCCGTTTTATCTTCATAAAAATAAAACATTAAATTTGTAGACACCATTTATTTAAAAAATAATAAAAATAATAATGATGATAATAATAATTAATTTAGGTGATGAATTCTGTTTAGAGGAAGCTAAGACATTAATTCTCAATTAATGAATTATCGTGAAATCAAACACTTAAAGTGAGCATATTCAGACATTGGGAATTCCACTTCGCATTCCCCACAGTGTGTCGGAAAAGAATAACCGAATTGTCTCCGCAGGAGTTCATTGACCGACCACACAGTGATGATTCTGCAGCGATCTGCATCATCGTTACACAAAGGAGGGAAGCAACAGACGCTCCATTCTTGAGATTCTTTCCACGGTTGCCCTAGTTCACTGACTCGTCGAGAGAGCTAATGGTTGATGATATGCTGTCATCGCCGTAGTTAATTTCATTGTTTATATCTGACAAGCTGTGCGGATTTTGGACTTCGGTGGATTTCTGGCTCTCTACTGTACCATTATTTCAAGCGTATTTTTATCATGATTTAAGTGTATTTTTATCATGAAAATTGTGAATTGTGGAGGAAGTATACGTAACATTTCTATAAAGCTTACAGTTCAATTCTAGCATGCCAATGAGAATAAAAAAAGTCTAATGACACTTTTGTAGGCAGAATTGGGCAAAATGTTCTGTTTCATGACATTCATGCAATTATATTTTTTAATATGATGTTTCTAAATGCTTAATATTCGTGATCTTAATATAACATTTAAAGTTATCTTTAAAAAACTATAATAATAAAGCCACAAAATATAATTATAATAAAAAACAAGACCTTACTTTAGCTTTACAGATGTAACTTTGAACGGTGAAGTACTTTCATTCAGGGCCCCACCCCTTATCTTCAGCACCAGTTACTCTATGCTATGTTGTTTCTGTGAAGATTTCTTTTTGACTGTTCAATTGTCTTCTCTCCTTCAGGAGGTGGCGCCAGGTAGCATCAATAGCTGCCGTTGATTCGTCCAGGTTGCGTGCACTAGGATGATCTATAATTTCGATTGTTTCGCGAAAAAGAGCAAGACAATTGAACAGTCAAAAAGAAATCTTCACAGAAACAACACAGCATAGAGTAACTGGTGCTGAAGATAGGGGGGGGGGGGGGCTGAATGAAAGTACTTCACCCTTCAAAGTTACATCTGTAAAGCTAAAGTAAGGTCTTGTTTTTTATTATAATTATATTTAAAGTTATGCTTTTGTAAAAATCATTTACTGAAATTAAAACAAAGAATTCGGAAAAGGAGGTGGCTATTATAAAGACAACCTACACACACACACACACACACACACACACAAAAAAATCTACATTTGACTGATTGTGTTATAAGAAATAATTACAAGATAAAAAGAACTTTTTATACACCATGTTTTTAAATTTTCTGTTTTCTGTTCAATTATATGTATTAATAAATACTTTTTAAAAAAAATTTTGATGAATTATCCCATCAACTTGAAAGAAAATTCAATTCTGCTTAAAGATGGCTAAAAGTATTAAAAGAATGCATTGTCATCATGTTCTGAGCTATTCTAAAAGTTTCAAATGTCTAGATGGTCGGGAAGTTAGTTAAAAATCGATTGCAAAATTTGTACCGGACAAACAAGAAACCGAGTTAATAAAAATGTGGTAAAATAGTAACTACAGTCGAACCTCGTTAATGTGAACATGCTTAACGTGAATTACTTTTAACATGAACTGTTTCCATGATCCCCATCAAAATAAAGATCAGTTTCTGGGTTACTGATAGATTGAACTACTGATAACATAAATTAATGTTTTATTCCCCTTGAGATTCACATTAACGAGGTTCAACAGTATTAATTTATTGAGTACTGAAATTAGAAATTATAATTTTAGTGAAATTATCAACAAAGTACATTAAACTTCTCTGAAATTCAATTACCTGATAATGATTTGCAGATCCAGCAGGATTTGGAGGACTTGTTGAGAGAGTCTATAAATAAAACGGCTAATTTAATAAATAACTTAAACATAGTATGATAATTGTTATGGCCATATCACATGAGAGATTTTCGCACAAAATTTTACTAAACACAACACAGCAGTGTACGGGAAAAGATTAACGCTACAAGGCTCAATTTTTTTTTAGTGAGCGACAAAAATATATAGGTTGTAATTAGTGATCAGAAGATAGGGAAAACTTATAAAAATAAAACCATATTTTACGGAAAAATCAACTTTTTATTTCAGTTCCACATACAGTACACTGAGCCTTAACTATACTTTTTGGTATTAAACTAGTACAATTTAATTGTTTTGGAAATAGTATTGTATATTGGACACACATACATAGAACAACACAGTATTTTTTCGAGTGAAAACTGTTCAATAACTATTCTTTTTTTATTTTTGAATTCAGACAAACGACTAACGTATCACTTTCATTCAAATTTCACACTGAGTGCACTATAACAAAAACACGAACAACATCTTTAGGTAAAAGATTCATATTATTACGTTGCTAAATGTCAGTAGCTTCTAGCAAGATGTCAAGAGATGTAGCTACTAATAGTTTTATAGCTATAGGAACGATTAAAGTCGGTGTTCCACATATGGAACTGGGTGCCTTGTAGGGTTAAAGGTCAGCGGGTAATCAATTGTTTTGACTGTCTCTTGGAAAAGTTGATCATGTTGTGCTCAGTAAAAAGTGCGAAATCTCTCGTGTGATATGGCCATTAAAATTCATAATGTAATACCAATATTTGCAAGTGTATCTTTAAGAAAAATATGATACAGAGCATTTTTAAAAGATTATTTATTAATTAATGAAGTCAAATTATTTCATTTAAAAAAATCATGAAGATTATTTAATAAAAAAACAAAATTCTAATAAATCCAAATAGAAAAACTGATAAAAAATTCTATAAAAATTTTATTAATTATATTTCTACATTTTTTGTGGTACAAAAATTTTTTAAAAGTTATAAAAAAAATTTTGGTTAAAAAAGAAAAAAACTATGTCAACAGTTACAGAGGATTAAAACTAGCTTTTTTAAATCTGCCACAAAATTCATAGTTTCATAATTGTTAGCAAAAATGTCGCATCTTACTTGTATGTCAGCCACAAATAAGTAATAATAAAAATCAGTTTCTAAATAAATAAACCTAAAAAATCATAAATCATATTAACTGACTATGGAAAAACAATATTTTCATGACTCTATCTAGAAAAAAATTACCTTTCACAAACATCGACTATCTTGAAATAGCCATGCATAAGAATCAGCAAACATAAAAAACATTGTACACAAAAAAATGGGAAAACTTATACAAATTTATCTAGTGTGAAATAACCACACAACTTCCACTACCACAATTACAAGTATATGCACTTTTTGGTGAGAATGTAATCAGAAGACTTAAAACTGACCTAACAAAGTTAACACCTAAACATTTCCCAGTAAGAGAAGAAACCGTATACGTACACGTATAAATATATAGAAAATGGAGTTTACAAAAGTGAGTTTAAAAAAAAAAAAAAAAAAAAAAAAAAAAAAAAACGGTTGAGCCATTTTTTGAAATATCAATTTCCGAAATCTAAAAATGGCCTACCTAATGAGAATGACTTAATTTTCCTGTAATAATAATGTAATACATGAGAAAGGATATCTAAAATGGATTTATGTGATAATTTTTAAGAAAATCATTAGAGCCATTTTTGAAATACTGACTTTTACCCAAATCTGGCATACTGAATTGTAGACTGGAGACAACAATTACATACAAAAGCATACCTGCCAACATTGAAAAATCAAAATAACGGAGATTTTACAAGTGGCATTATCAGGCTTAAAAAACATTGATGTGTTTTCGACATATGACAGTATTTTAATAGTTTAATCCAAGGCTTAAATTATCGAAAAGTCATATGAAAAACATAAATTTAATTATAAAATAAAAATTAAGTAATTATTAATTAAAAATAGTAATATATATATAGATTCATGAGAATTTTTTTCAGCAAAAGCAAAATCTTGCTTAAAAAATGAAGGTTTGTGTTTTCAATAAATTATAGGCATAATTTTTTAAATCTTCAGAATAACAGAGAAATGCTTGAGAATAACAGAGAGTGGAAGACAGTCCCAAAATAACGGAGTCTCCGTTGCAATAACGGAGAGTTGGCAGGTAGGATAAAAAAATGAGGGTTAATTGGCAAGTTTGAGAAAAACCCATACAAACATTTGTAAAGGAACACACTTGCAAGACCTGAAACTGAGCTATTTATACAGGATGCCTATCAATTTTTCTGAACTAACCAACTAATTCACATGAAAGAACATCTAATAAAGTATTTATATAATGAAACTTTGAAGAAAATATTACAGCCATTTTTGAGATACGGACTGATGGTCCCACTTCTAGTTTTCCAATTTTCACCAGAAGTCGGAAAAATAATCTGTACACTAGACCTGTCACAGTTCTGAAGTTTCGTCGTTCTGTCTTTTATCAGTTTCAAAGATATGATATTCAGAAGATTCACCAAACACACACACACACTAATCGATTGTCAAAAACTACTTTTTTGGACTCCGGAGACCTTGAAACATGTAAATCAGGTGAAAACTAGAAATTGAATTTTTGGACCGAATACAGTACTTCCATTGCCTATGGTAGTCAGGTAATGGAAGTAAAAAAAAAAACTTCTTAATGTGAATGGACAACTTGAAATGGATATTTCATAAAAAATTTGGACAATGTTAAAAAGTTTCATTTAAAAATTTTGATGACAATATCATAAATGATATTTTAAAACACGTTTCTATATCTTTAGAATGGAAAGCATCCCCATAATATATGTTAAAGTGAAACTTTTCCCTATTATTTCTTGTTGATAAAATCACAATTTCAAATAATTTGTTACAAAATTTTTAAATTAGAATGTTTCAAATGAATAGAGTCTTTGGCAGTCAAGGTTGCCAGATGAATGCTACATTTTTATTTTTGTACACTGCTATTTTTATGTTAGAACAATCACATCATATAAAAAGCTAAATATTAATTGACACTTTAAAAAATTAGTGATGTTAAAAAATAAAATTGTAGTATTCAAATAAATAGATAAAACAAAGTACAGTACAATCCCTTTTAACCGGCAACATTGGGACCGAGCCGTTGCCGGAAAAGAGAATTTTCCGGATAATTGAATATTTACCTATTCATATTCTGTATATGAATTTTGTTGTCCAAATTTTTCGATCTCCCGGCCTCAATTAAATAAACACAATATCGGAAACACCGCTGATTTTTTAAAGTGAAAACACATACCACCGTAAGTATTGTAGCGGAGAGCGTTTGTTTTGTAACAGCGCGCTCCTCGCTCTTTCTCCGTCCCATTGGATGTGTGCACGCGCATCGGTTGTGCGCATCTAAGAGCTTTCTCTCTCTTCGCCTGAGAGAGCGCAAGCGGTGTTTTATGTACCGGAGCTTGCCGTGGACGCTTTCGTTATGTTGTAAATAAAATTCTATTTTTCTAAAGGAGTCGTATTAATTTCTGGAGTTAGATGATTCTTCATTATTCAATTTAACATCACGCAACCTATATGTTTAATCACCAAAGTATATTTTAGTTTTTTTTTTTTTTTTTTTTTTTTTAAGATATTTTACGCCCGCGAGATCGAAATACATAAACACAATATCAAAAATATCACAGATTAATTAAAATAATAATTAAAAAAAGAACATACTTACGCTAAATTCACATTTCCAGGAAAAAAAAAAAAAGAAAAAAATTTATTATGATTACTTAGATAGAAAACTTCGAATATCAGTTTGTTTGCATGATTCTTTTCTAATTTTTAAAAATTCACTATGAATGCAATGCAATTTCATCACTTCATGTGCTGACATAGCTGAACATTGTTCAGCAAACCGTATAAAATTGATAATCCCTCATCGGCTTCCTTCCACGTAACTTTTTTTGTATTTGTGTCTTCATCTTCATCCTCCTCTTCCTGCTCTTCATCCTGACCTTTTCCCAGCACTTGTTCGATGATTTCATCATCATCAAGAGAGAGAGTAACAGGAACAGAACTGTCTATTTCCACCCAAGCCTTCAACTCTTCTTCATTAATTTTAATTTTTTTCGAAGACGCGACAATTTCCATGATGTCGGACACGGGCTCTTGATCCTGACATAATCCTTTTGGACGAGCCGAGCGCCCGCCTTTGGTGAAACCAAAGAATTCTTCGTCACTCGACTCGTCATCTTGAAATATAATCATAGGCCACAATTTCTTCCAACACCCGCGTAGGCATTTTTTTTTTTTACATCTCTCCAGGCAAGAGATAACGCAAATATTGCATCTTTCAATGTAAACTGTTTTTGAAATTCTTCAACAGTTCCTTCAAAATTCACACATCGGCGCATGAACACTGAGCGATAGTTTGTTTTTATATTTTGAATCACTCCTTGATCCATTGGTTGGATAAGACTGGTGACATTTGGCGGTAAAAACATAACACATATATTTTCCACATTTAAATCCTCAACTGGGGGGTGGGCTCGGCAATTATCTAGCAAAAGAATCACTTTTGAATCACTTGGCAATCCTTTCTTTTCTAAATGTTCCTTGACACTGGGCACGAATAAACTGTGAAACCAGTCTTTAAAAATGTCACAATTCATCCACGCATTTTTTTGTGATTGATATCGCACAGGCAAATTCTTTATGTTTTTGAAGCAACGTGGATTGCGGTACTTCCCAACAACAAATAGTTTGAGTTTATGCGTGCCTGCAGCATTTGCGCATACCAGTACAGTTGCACGATCTTTACTTTTTTTAAATCCTTTAGGCGATGTTTCGTCACTACACACAAGAGTCGACGTGGGAAGGCATCTCCATAACAAACCTGTCTCGTCAGTGTTATAGATACATTCTGCAGAAACATTATTTTCTTCAACGAATTTTTGAAATGTATCTATAAATTTGTCTGCGGACTCTGTATCAGCACTCTTCTGCTCTCCAGATACGTCTAATTTTCGAATGCCGTGCCTCTCTTTGAAGCGATTAAGCCAGCCAACTGAAAACTTGCATTCTCCTTCCACATTCATTTTTTTTTGTAACTCTTTCGCTTTTTCTTGAAGCATCGGTCCTGAAATGCACGCTCCCTCTGATCTTTTTAGCATAAACCATTCATACAACACACGGTCTAATTCTTCACATCGGGATTGATGCAAAGTTTTTCTAGTTTCAGCTACTTTCTTCGATTCTGTGTCGATCAAAAATTTCCGAAGTTGTTCACCTTGTTTTTTAATATCATATAAAGTAGAACTTCCGACTTTATATTCTTCCATCAGTTTGGATCTGCTCACTCCTCTTTCCATTTTATCCAATAATTCTAGCTTTAATTGAAGAGTAAGAATATTTCTCTTACGTTTAGTAGCCATTTTCAAATCGCACGTGCAAGCAAAGCAACAAAAACAAACAATAGCGGAGCGGCACGGCAATGAGCGAGCGAGCAGTGAGATATCCTCCCTAGGGTTGCCGGCGTTGTATTATCGCCGGCAATCAAGGTAATGAGGTGACTTCCCTGTTCCGTCTCGCGGGCGCAAGGTGCGGTAACTAATGTAATGGACGTTCCCGGGCGGAAAAAAAAAAAAAAGTAAGAAAGAAAAACTCTCTGAAAGTTCCGCGGGAGGGGGAAAAGGACTAGAGAAAGTGCCGTTATTTTGAGATTGCCGGTTAATTGAGTGCCGGTTACGGGAGATTTTACTGTATAAACATTACTTAAAAACATTAGATAAAAAACCTAAACATTACTTTGTGCGTTGTTTAAATTTTTCAACCGAGTAACCGACAAAGCAAGCTCAAGATCACTCCAACTCAAGTCTTCCACACAGAAGGTGTCGTTCTGAAAAGGACCGGGTACCCGGTCGAAAATAAATTTAAACGACGCACAAAGTAATGTTTAGGTTTTTAATCTAATGTTTGTAGTATTCATTTGGCAACCTTGTGGCAGTGTCATAAGGGATATTTTAAAACTTGTCTGACCCAGTGGCAGGCCTATAACTCTTGAAGCCTGTGCAAAAGTCTTTCTGGAGCCCCTTAATTAGAGCCCCTGCTATATTAAGGATGCCTTGCGCTTCTTCATTTATACATATTACTATAAAAAGGCACTGAAATGATTTTTAAGATTGATTCGAAAACTAAACCAAACAAGACAGCAAAACTAAGCTTTATTTGTTTTCTTTTACTCAGGTTTTGCATAAATGAGTTTTTTTTTTTTTTTTTTTTTTTTTTTTTTTAAGTGATGGAGATGTCACTCTATGGTCACTCTATACATTAAGGCTATTTAGACAGGAACATATAGTTTAAGTGGAATGGCAACAGATGTTTCAGTTTAAATTAATGGCATTACAACTTCACCAGATACATATATTTAAAGGTTAAGTATCTCCAGAGGCTCCCTAATGACCAGAAGCTCGAGGTGCCCTGCCCCTTCTGCCCCACTCTTGGTACCTCACTGGTCTGACCATTCTACAATCATTTGTTCTGGAGATGTCAAGTACAAAGACTAACAAACTGACCCCCTACAGACAGACATTGCATCAATTTCGTTGTTTTCAGATTCCTCTCTCCTAAAAATGAGTGAAAAAAAAACCTAAGGTCGAAAATTTTCAGGTACCCCTGCCTACAGAATCAATGTTAGGGAATTAAAACAAATCAGAGTTTTTATTGCTAATTTTTTTAAAGTATAAAGAATCTTAAGGGTTTATTATTATCGCTTTATAAAACAATTAAAAAAAAAAAAACTAGTATGTTGTGGCCACCACAAGACTTTCTTCTATATTTTCCTATACAAATTCACTCAGTAAAAATATAAAAAAAAAAAAAAAAAAAAAAAAAAAAATTACGATTTTTTTTCCCCTGTTAAAAAGTAAAAAAAAAAAAAAAAAAAAAAATCAATAACTTTGTTTGAAATTATCACAGATTTATAGTTCAACCATTCGTTTTAAAGGTATTGATGAGACCTTTTGAAAGATACCCATCTTGAAAATTTACCCATCCCGGAGGGGGAGGGGGGGGACCAATGCCCCCACATGCACAAAATTTTTTTCCTTGTAACTACTACTATTATCAATAATTCATATTAATTTTACAATCACAAGTTTAAAATAACTCTCATTATGCATATTTATATAAAATTCTGTCCTATACTGCCATGTTAAAAATTTAGAAAAAATGCGATCACAGCGCCACTTGTTGAGCGATTGATCCGCAAATCTAATCAGCACCAGTTTATGTCAGGGTGCAACTAAATACCAATTTTAGTTAAATTTCATTCATTGGTTCGTGAGATACAGCATCCACAAAAAAGTGATACAGACAGACATTTTCTAAAAACTATCAATTTGTGTCCAGGACATCCCAAAACATGTAAATCCATCAAAAAATGAAGGTCGAAAATTTTCACGAATACAATACTTTCTCTATATTACATATAGAAGAAAGTAAAAACTTATCAAATCTTTAATACAGATTTTTTAATTTGTTTAAAGCAGAAACCTGGAGAATAGCATGTTTTCAAATTTCACTGCTGATGCTTACTAAACTATCTTATTTTGTTATTAACAGGGCAAAATGTAAAATAAATAATTTAAATTTAGAAATTTTTTTATTCATGAATTCATCAACCGTGAATATTCATTACTTTCCGAACACTATAGTGAGGAAAGTATTGTAATCATGTAAAAATCCGAATATCAGATTTTGATGTTTCTATACGTTTCGAGGTCCCCTGAGTCCGTTTCCACTATTTTTGAGATGATGTATGTGTGTGTGTATGTCTGTGAGTGAACACGCTAGCGTCTAAACGCTTTGTTCAAATAAGCTGAAAGTTGGTACGTATATTGTAAGTCACCATAGTACGAACCCTATAGATTTTGGTGAATCTAGCACTTATAGTTTTTTTACAGGGACACAAAGAAAAATTCTTTATCATTATGGCCTATGGGACCAAAATCTTAAAAGTGCGATAGCATCTAAACGCCTTATTCAATTGAGCAAAAACTTTATACCCATATTATAGGTCACAGATACTCAATCTGTATAGATTTTGGAGAATCTAGCACTTATAGTTTTTTTTACAGGGACACAAAGAAAAATTCTTTATCATTAAGGCCTATGAGGCCAAATTTTTAAAAGTGTGATAGCGTCTAAACGCCTTATTAATCTAGAGGTGCCAATTTTCAATAAGAGCTATCAGTAATCAGAATTGTATACTTATGCAACGTGGATAAATGAATCGTGTCACGGAATAATTTTTATGCAAAAGCCCACATATAATAATGAATTGCACTGTTTTTGTAAGCAAATATATAATATATTAATTAAAAAATTAGAAAAATTTCTAAAACAAAAGTAAATAAATATGTATTTCTTTATCTTCTTACAAAATGAAAGTTTTTTTTTAACCTGCTTTGATGGGGGGAAAAACATTTGGATCTCTCCTTCTCATTTTTTTTTTTTTTTTTTTTGCTTTATGTATCGTGCATAAAACCTAACATATCTTTTGTTTGATAGTATAGTATGTATTTTAAATTTATTAAGGAAAAACAAATAGATTCATCAACTTCAGTAATAAAGCCTAAAAATAATTTCATATGTGAGAAATATTGAGCACTTCTATCACTTTTTTGGTTCTAGCAGTAATCCCTGATCACTAGCTGGGAAACGGTGAGGGGCGGTCAAAATATAAATAATTAGATAAATGAGAAATGAAACAATTCTACTTCTTTATAGGTTCTAGAATCTAATAAAGCAATTTTAAAATGAATATTGACATTTATGTTGCTGATGGAGAAAAACTGGGAAACTAAAGGCTTTTGCAGAGCTTTTAATCAACGATGGCTGGTTGGAGATAAGAAAAGAGGGAGGGGGAGGGGGGTAAAAAATAATTGCATCAGCAAGAAATATTGTGTAATTCTATTTCTTTATAGTTTCTAGAATCTTATAAAGCAAGTTTAAAATGAATATTGACATTTATGTTGTGGATGGAGAAAGATTATGATTTAGAATGCTTCCGTTGTTCGTTTGATCGTCGATTGTTAATGGAGTTTCTTTTTTTTAACGAACGATATCCGCGACTTTTTAAAAAGCATATAATCCGTAATTATGTTGTCCGTAATGCCGTAATTATTGCCATAAATCCGTAATAATTACGGACAAATCGTAATAATTGGCACCTCTATTAATCTGAGCAAAAAAATTGTACACATGTTATAGGTCGCATTTGCACCAACTGTATAGATTTTGGTGAATCTAGCACTTACAGTTTTTTTACAGGGACACAAAGAAAAATTCTTTATAATTATGGCCTATGAGACCAAATTTTTAAAAGTGCGATAGCATCTAAATGCCTTATTCAATTGAGCTGAAAATTTGTATGAATATTATAAATCACTGTTGCACTAACTATAAGCATTTTGGTGAATCTAGCATTTATAGATATTTACAGGGACACAACGAAAAATTCTTTATCATTATGATCTAAGGGCTCAAACAAAGTTCAGTAGCGTTAAATAAAACCTCGTGTGATATATGGAGAAAAAAACACTCTATTATGGTTCTCTCTCTTTTGTTTGTTTAGCAATTCCTCTTTCTTTATTTTATCTACAAAACTGTTAGTTACTCAATGTTCGGAAAGTCGAGTGGAGTCACTCCGGATTTTTTTTTTTTTAAAAGTAAGTTGGAGTGTAAAGGTTGATATTTTTAATTACCAACTATGTGAAAAATACCAGAGCCGGGAATCGAACCCGGGCACCTCCGCTTAACGCACGGATGCTCTACCACTGAGCTACCCTGGCTGACAACCAGCTAGGCATTTCTCACATAATATTCGTTGGCAAATATTTATCAACCATGGCATATTTTTATCAACCTTTACACTCCAACATACTTAAAAAAATAAATAAATAATTTATTCTGCTGTATCTAATAACTTACAGACAGAATTTTTTTTATCACCATTATTATTAGAGATACAGATTTATGTGTTTTTTTATCATGAAGATTTTGAATTATGGAGGAAGTATAAATATCTATCAACCCCTTAATTGCTCCAGGTGTATATATTCGTCTCATGTAGCCGATGCGTTAACTGCCCCAGATAAATATGTACGCTCTTTCGAAGTATGATCTTTAGTGTTGCGCTGCTACCAATGAAACTAGTCCCAAGGCTTTTATGAAATGTAATACAATGATCTTAAATGTTATTACTTTCTTCTATATTCAATAGAAGAAAGTATTGGATTCGTAAAAGTTTTCGACCTCGGGTTTTTTGATGAATTTACACGATTTGACCATTTTTAGAAAATGTCTGTGTCAGTCTGTGCAGTTTTTAGTGTTTGTGTGACAAAATTTTGCGGCAACTGTATCTCAGGAACTACTGCACAGAATTTCATAGAAATTGGTACGTAGTTGCACCTTGACATAAATTAGTGCCTATCAACTTTTGGTAAAAATTGTTTTACAGGTTGCATTGCCATCCCGCTTTTTCTAAATTTTGAACATGGTGATATAGGACAAAATTTTGTATAAATGTGCATAAAGAGAATTATTTTTTAGTAATCATTATGAAATTTACAAGAATTATTTATAATAGAGATAGTCAACTGTGAAAAATATTTTGTATGTGTAGGAGCGCCCCCCCCCCCCCCCCCCCCCCGGGGCAGTTCCCCCTCGAGGGGAGTAAATTTTCAAGATGGGTATCTTTCGAAAGGTCTCGTCAATACCTTTAAAACGAATGGTTGAACTATAAATATGTGATAATTTAAAACAAAGTTATCGATTTTTTTTTTACTTTTAACAAAAAAATCTTAATTTTTTTTAATATTGTTACTGTGTGAGTTTGTATAGGAAAATATAGAAGAAAGTCTTGTGGTGGCCACAACATACTAGTTTTGATAGTGTTTTCGGTGGGTTTACTTATTTCAGAGAAGAGAGGAGTGGGACGAATTGGAAAAAGTAATGTTTCTGGAACAGAGAACACATAATTATGTGTGCCTGTATGAAAAACAGTGATACTGGAAAGCAAATCTTATAAATTTTCCTTGGAAGGTAAGGGATTAAGCTTATTGTTTAATTCTAGCATGCCAATGAGGGAGGAAAAAAAATATTTAATGAATAACATTACATATTTGTAGGCAGATTGGGTATGGAACTAATACACAATATGAATTAGGCTAACTGTTCTGTGTTATACCATTCAAATATTTTTGTTGTCAATAATATATTTCTAAACACATAATATTTGGGACAAGTAATTTGAAATTGTAATATAACAATAAAAGTTGTGTTTTATAAACATTGTCAACTGGAATTAAAACAAAGAACTCAGAAAAGAAATCTGCTAATGAAAAAACAACATACGAAGTGGAGGAGAAAAAAGAAATAATAATCAATAGCAACTTCTGATTGATTGTGTTATAAGAGAAAAAAAAAAAAGTAACTGTTAATTTATTGGTTATTGAAATTGGGAACTGTAATGATACTAAAACTGTCTGTGAAGCTTATTTGAAATCACATTACCTCATAATGACTTGTGGATAAAGCAGGCCTTAAAGGATTCCCCGAGAGAATCTATAAATAAGTAAATAATATAAACTAAACACAAATAACATAAGTCAAAATAAATAAACATAGGATAGTATATATACTTGTGAATACTCACAATGTAATATCAACATTTACAAGTGCATCTAATATGATACAAAGCATATTTAAGAAATCAACTGTCAATTAATGAAGTCAATTTTTTTTAAACAAAAAAAAGATTATTTTAAAGAACATTCTAATAAAATCAAAATAGAAAAAACTATTAAAAATTTCCAGTTTTATTTATATATATATATTGTATAAAAAAAAAGTTCATTTAACCCTCTGACTGCCAGAATTGTAATGTTGTTCACAGTGTTTTAAATGTCCTTAAATAATACTTCTTTCAACTTGAGACTAAAAATATAACGATGCACATGATTATTATCCTTGTGACTATTATTTAACCCCTTAACGTACGCTGTCCTCGCTGCAAGGATGCAAAATTTAAGATCCAGCTGCAAAAATTCATCCCAGAAATTTTTTAGCGAAAATTCACGTTTATAACTTATCAGAAAAGGCCGATTTTTAAACCTTAAAATTATAAATTTCTTTTAGTTTAATTTAGTTCATGAATTCCGGTGGCAGTATAATTTAAATGTTTCAAATTGTCTTGTGCCGCAGAGGGTTAAGACCTTGATTCTTGAAGAACAAGCTAAAAATATATAATAATATAATTTTATATTATAAATATATAGTGTAAAAAAGAACAGCTCAGTGACCAAATATATTCATCAGCAGTGGTCTTTTTTTTTTTTTTTTTAAAGAGCTAAATAAGTAAATAATATATAAGATAATAAATAGTAAGATAATTTATTAATCAGTTCTGAAAATAAAGAATGAATTATGTAAATCAGAGATGAAGTAACGTCCACTCTTAGAATTTATTAATGTATAAAAAAACAAAACAAACAAACAAAAAATATATTAATTGTCACAGATAATTAATTAATTGGTTTAATCAGCCACAAAGCTCTTAATTTTCCAACTGTCATAAAAATGTTTATAAATTAATATTAAATTAAACAAATTAAATATCACTATATATTAAAAAAAGTTTCTGTCGCTGGTATCAATTTTTTTTTTGTTGTTTTTTTTTGTCTGCGACAGCCTCTTCCCACAGAGGGAAAGGTGCTTTGAATAATGAGAGGTATCAATGTGTTCCAAATACTTCAAAGAAGGCAATTCAGGTAGTTAGAAATCTGTATCATCTTAAATTAACAAAGTTATTAATTAAAAACGTCGGGTTTATAAAGGTACTCTATTTGCCATTAAAGAAATAATTTCTCTTATTACATCATTTTCCACAATGACGTTATTCTCCACAGGGAAATAAAAATGTTATCACTGGTGTAAAAAAATAAAATAAATTCTGCAAATATTTTGTTTTGTTTTCTACTTTTAGAAAATAAATTTTATTACTGACAGGCTATGTTTCTTTTATTTTATATTATTTTTTTATGCGTTATTTTTTTTCTGAATAAGAAAATAATGTCGTGTCTGTATTTGCAATTAAAGTATATTTATCTTTTTTATTTAAAAACATATTTTAAAATACTTTGGATATATTTTGGCATACAAAAATATTTAGATTTAAATTCAAACTCAATTATAAATAACAAAACCTTATTTAGCATTGATAATTTTTTTAACTTTACAGAATTAGACATTTCCATTATACATTTCATATTACTAATTATGGCAAGAAAAAAAAATCATCACCTAAAATTCTTATAATGAATCGAGTAGATTTTATTCTTCGTTAATGTAAGAAGTAGACAGGAGAGAAGATACTTTTCCTTTCACCAGTGCAAATCTCGCCAAGCAAATTTTATTGGCGACAACAATACATTTGTGGATTAAAAGTAAATTTGTAACTTAGATTTTTTTTATTTTATTTAAAGTTTATTTATATATTTTATTAAGGATTGGAGAAAATAAATGCAACGGTCGTGTCTCTTTAACTTTTTCCTTATTATTATTTGAAGTGTTTTGAAACAATTTAATTACTCATCCTTAGGTGCTTAATGATTGGCGTTGGTTATATCATTCATGGCAACTTTATCGCCTCGTCGGCAAAATGGAGAAGTACCGAAGAGAATTAACAACTGAAGCTGCAGGAGGTTTATCCAAATTAAAATAATAATAATAAACTTTTTTTCTTTTTAATATGTTCGAATGTCTAAATTATTATTTAGCAGTACAATAAATATACTCAGAGACTGCCATAAATTTACTAAAAAAATCCAATAGTAAAAAGTACGAGCATTAAAAAAAAAGTTTTTTTTTTTCTTCTTCTTTTTAACAAGCAATTCTACCAAAAAAATCCATCGCCAAATAGTGACAAAAACTTAAATGTTGCCAAGGGGTTCATATACTATATCTGTAACACATATGGTCTAGATATTGCAAATTTCTTTCTTTTCTGGGAAAAAAAAAAAAAAAAAAAAAAAAAAAATCACTGAATTTTAGCATATTATTTCATTAAAAAAATGGTATTAAATATTATGTATTTCAATTTGACAATGAATATGGGTATTTCCATTTTTTTTTTTTTTTTTTTTTTTTGCTTTTCCTTGTTTTTTGCAGTATTAATTTTCCTATTCAGTGAAAGGTAACGAAGCAAATATCAGCAATTCCCATTCAGCGAAAGGCAGGAAGGTTTGATGAGCAGAAAAGGTTGGTGAACGGAGCGAGGAGAGGCACGGCCCCCTAGTAGTATAAATTAATATTAATTTGTTAAAACTTACAATGTGACAGAGCAATTTAAAATTGGGAGCTAATAAAAATTTTCATACAAATTCTCTATCTCTCTCTCTTTTTGTTATATCAAGAAGATTTTCAGGTGTGGTAAAAATATACCTGATTAAAAAAAAAAAAAAAGAACTAATTTACATATTTATCGGCATATTGAGTTTTAAATTACCAGATGGCATGAATTAAGTTTACTGTTCTGCTTAATTTCATCCATACAATTATGTTGCCAATGTTAAATTTCTAAAAACTTATTAGTTTGTGGCATGAAACTTATTGTAATTAAAGTATATTTTTTGTAAAAATCATTTATTGAAATTAAAATAAAGACTGAAATTCACTTGGCTTTTAAAATAGCAACCTACAGGGCGGGGGGGGGGGGGGGGGGGATTACGTCTACTTTTGATTGATTTGCCAGGTGGAAAAAGGGGTTCATATTGTCTTGTAATGGTACTGAAATAGTCTGTGAAGTACACAAAATTTATTTAAAATAAACTACCCGAGAAAATTTTGTGGATAGAATATGCCTTGAAATAAATTGTTATAATTGGAATTAACAAGAACCTTGTTTTTTTTTTTATTATTATTATTATTATTAATTTCAACTCACTCTCACAACCCAAAAAACCCAGTTTTATTTATTTATTCATTTATTTATTTTTCATTTATTTATTTATTTTATTTTATTCAGAAAAATTTCTCTCAGAATCTAGATTTTTATCACACACACATATTCTTCCTTTATCAAAATACACTTTTTAAATTTATCTGATCTCTCAAACATCTGACTATTTTTCATCATTTTCCACTGACTTTCCCCTAATTAATGCTGTTTATTTCCTCACAAAAATAATCACAATATTTGTGAATTATTGAGCGATTTACAAAAACGAGCTTTCAAATATGGTTTATTTCCAAAAATATTCTCAAAATTCCCTGACTTTTCCACGATTTTCTTATGTACCCTAAACAGTGGATACACTGATATAAATGACAACCTACAAGAGAGAAGAGGAGGGAGGGGTGGTGCAAAAATCTACTTTTGTTTAATTTGTCATACGAAAAAGGTAACTTAATTTACTGGGTGTTGGAATTGGGAATTATAATGGTACTGAAAAAGTCTGTAAAGTAAATGAAACTTATTTAAAAAGAAATTACCCGATAATGTGTCGGAGATAAAGCAGGCCTTTGAGAATTTCCTGCGGGAATCTATAAATAAAATTGATTATTAAAGTAAACAAACTAACAACAGTATGTATTAATATATAAAATTTTTAAAACTCACAACGTGATGATAACATTTACAAATAAAACTTGACTGTTAATTATTGAAGTTAAATTCTCTGGTATAAAAAAATCATAAAAATTGTCTAAAATAAATATATAAATAAAAATAAAAAAAGTCTTGAATAGTGATTTCTTTATTTCTACATACATTTTTTTAAATTTTATTTATTTATTTATTTACAATTTAATATGAAAAACAAATCAAATCTTGAGTATATATATATATATATATACAGTAGGGAACCAATTATCTGGAATGGTTTTTACAAGACTATTCTGGATAACTGGTTTTTCTGGATAAATGGTTGCTCAAATAAGCAACCCTCATTAATCAGAATTTTAGAATGCATATGGTCCTCATTTAAAATATTTTAAATAAAAAATAATAGCTATTTTTTATCCATTAATCAAATTTAAATATTTAATTAACCTCTTTTTTTTTTTTTTTTTAATAAAAGTATTAAAATAATTTTCAATCAAGATAAATTATTAATTAAAATGTGAAAAAAAAAATCTTTGAAATTTATTAACCTTATATAAAAATCAAAATTGGCCCAAATCCAAGTGTTTTTAACCATGATTAGCCAATGATTTTAAAACATTGAATATTACTAAGGATTTAGAAAAATAAGACCTGACTTTAAAGGCCTTTCTTTTTATTTCTTATGAAAATTCATGTTTTTTATGTCCATGAAAATGCAAAATATTCATAAATTTTAAAAGGTACTTAATTTTATTTATCACCTCCCCACCCCCCAATAAATAAATAAATAAAATAATAATAAAATAAATTCAGAAAAGGATCAATTATCACTATTTCACCCAACCATTTCCAGATAAATAATATCATCAATTTTATTATATTGTGTAGTGGCGCCATCTATCGACATTTTTCAGAACTAAAAGCTATCATTTCAGTTTAAAATAAATAAATGCTACTTTTAAATATAACAAAATTAAATGGAATTAGGGTAGGTGCTCCAGCGATTGGCATGCTCCAGTAATTGACATCTATCCCGAAATACCTAATAAATAAGAAAAATAATAAAATCATATATTTTACATATAAGAATTTTAACATTTTATGTCAAACACTGGAGTAATCAAACACTGGCCAACATTGGCCGTCAAACACTGGCCAATAACTAGTAAAATGAATAACTAGCAGTGTCAAACACTGGAACATAGGGGCCAATTACTGATAAAATGAAAAACTGGCAGTGTCAATTACTGGAACAGTGAGTGGGTGTCAAATAAAAATTCCTAAAAAAAAAAATAATAATTGTTATCAAATGTATATATTTAACATATTTGTGGTTCTGAATGTCTTTCATGCCATATGTACTAACTTAAGATTTCTAAAAATATTTTCTGATGACTAGAACATTAAAAACATCAGAGATTTCTCTAAAAGTGTCAATCACTGGTGTACTTACCCTACTATTATTTATTAAATATTTCTTTTATTTTTAATTGATTCATATTACAATGCTAAACCATTATTATTAAAAAATAAATAAAAATACTTTTGTAAGTTTTTTTTTTTTTTTTAAATATACATTAGAAGTTAATTGTTTGAAATATAATTCTGGATAACTGGATTCCGGATAAACAGTTTCATACTAGAGATGAGACGGGCTCAGCCCGAGCCCGTAAGCCCGAGCCCGAGCCCGGGCCCGATCGGGCTCAAATCTTACGCAAGTCTTCGAGCTCGAATTCAAGCTAAAAGTTCCGTTTATTTTATTCTTCATTAACTGGAAAATGTAAAAAAAAAAAAAAAAAAAAAAAAAAGAAATTTTATTCATTTTGAGAGCACCTTTAGTAATGTCATAATAGGTTATAAATCACAAAATAATCTTGCAAACCTTAGTAGCTTTGAATTTCCTTTTTCTAAATAGAACTCTTTTTTCAACGGGATGCATATTATGTCATAGTATTATACAGTAATCCTTCCTCCTTCGTTATATCAGGCCTCATTATATCACTCATTCGGATAATTTTTTCCCCCGATAGGCGCGTTATAAACAATGGGCTGCACTATAAATATCTATTATATAAATATATACATGTATACAGAGACACAGACATTATAAATTGTTATAACATTTATAGTTATTTAAATTGAGGACTGATAATAAGAAAATTAATTTGAAAATAAAAAGGGTATTTAATTTTACTATTGTGTATGCGTTGCATAGCGCACCAGTTTTAATATCGGGCTCGGGCTCTGATCACACAAAATTTTTCGGGCCCGGGCGGGCTCGGATTGCCAAAATAGAGCCCGAACTCACCTCTATTTCATACTGTATATATTTTTTTATTGGTTTAAACAAAAAAAAAACAAACAAACAAAAAAAAAAACTGGAGAACAGCATGTTTTTACATATCATGGCTGATGCTTGCTAAACAGCCATAACTTTGTGATTGGCAAGGCAACATGTGGCAGTAATTATTTTACACTGCTGTATCCAATAATTTAATGTCAGAAAATATTCTATTATTCAAAGTTATGCTGATTTTTCTGTATTTTTATGGTGGAAGTATTTCTTACTAATATAAAAAGCTAGCTGTTATATATATATCGTTAAGACATTTATAGACAGATCAGGTACAGAATTAATATATGATATGAATTAAGTTCACTCTTCTGTTTTATGCCAGAAACAAATATTTTTTAAAAGTGGTCAAAATATGTAAATCAATGAAAAGCAGAAGTCGAAAATTTTCACAAATCCAATGTTTTCTTATGTATACAGGTAAATGAGTGGCTAATATTGTTTTTGATATAGTAATGAAAAATAAATATGTTTTTATCTTTGAAAAATCTCATCATTACTGCTGTCAAATTACGTTTAATCAATTAAAGCATTTAAATTTTAACTTCCATTAATATCGTATGTTCTGCTTATATAAGAGAAACACTTAAATCACTTTTTAGTGATTAAAACATCCCAATAACCATAGCAAAAATGAACTCAGGAGAGAATAATTCTGACATGGAACTAACACCTACACTCATCAAAATCTATACAGTTTGTGTCATGGTGATCTATAACAAATCTATCAACTGTTAATTCAATCACATAATGTATTTTTCATGCTATCATACTATTAGGTTGAGTCAAAAGTTTTGTCCATTTTTTATTTGCGTATCAATAAATATGTTACATTAAAGTTGGAATGTGAATGTTATGTATATTTTGAAAGTTCATTTTCTGCTGATGGAAATGATGTATTTAATTGTTATGTTACTTTAATTTTCACAGACTTTACTCTTTAAAAAAAGATCAAGTATGTCAGAAAATCTCTTAAGATCCCTGGCTCAGCTTGGGGAATTCTCCCCCTTTGACATCGAGAGTCTGTACTCTGATAACATCAAGGAGTTGGCCGGCTGTGTTTTGCACACTCATGGTTTTCTATAGTTCTCCCCATGGACACGACACCAACCAACCAACCAACCAACCATGTCAGAAAATCGTGAAAAAATCAGCAGCCTAATTTTACACGAGTTCAAACAAGGCCACAATGCAACTGAAGCAATTCGTAACATATGTGCAACATTTGGTAGGAAGTCTGTAAATGAAAGAACATGCAGACGTTGGTATGCAAAGTTCCGTTCCAGGTATATGCACCGTGGCGATAAGAAACACTCTGGGCAACCATCGACAACCGATGAAAGAGCTTTACTGTGTACGACTGAAGCCGATCCGACTCAAACCACCCGAAAAGTAGGGTAAGGTTTTGGCACTTCTCAGTCAACTGTCAATCGACACCTTTACAAAATGGGCAAGAAGATTAGGCGTTGTCAAATGGCACCACATGAGCTCAACAAAATGCAAAAGAATCAGTGAAAATCAGTCTGTCAATCGTTGCTGCAAGAGTTTAGCTGAGATGGATGGCGTCGAATTCTTACCTGTAATTAGAAGTGGGTACTATACGACAAAAAAAAAAAAAAAACGGATGTCAATGGCTAAACCCACATCAGCTTGGAGTTACGATGGCTCAACCTGAGATGCATTCAAAAAACACACTTTTGTGCATTTTTTGGATGTCGACAGGAGTTGTGCATTGGGATCTTCTTCCTCAAGGACAAACAATGAATTCAGATGTCTATTGCCTTCAACGGAACCACGTTCAACAGAAACTCGTCAAAAAAGGCTTTAATCCAGCTCGAGTTTTCTTCCAACATGACAACGCAAGACCACACGTTTCAAACCAGATGCATGAGAAGCTGAATGAGTTGGAATGGGAATTTCTCACTCACCTGCCATATAGCCCTGACATTGCACCTACACATTATCATTTGTTCAGGTCTCTAGAGCACTTTATGTGTGGACAGCGCTTCAGCAACCAATACGACCTCCGTCAAGGCATTGTCGACTTTTCGCTCAAAAGCCAGCGACTTTTTACAACCAAGGAATTTTAATGTTGCAGTCACATTGGAAAATGGTTGTTGAAAGTAATGTTGAATATGTTAATGGAAATATGTTATAATTGTTATATCTTTTTAACTTTTAATAAATGATTAAAAAACGGACAAAACTTTTGACTCAACCTAATATTAATAATTTATCATTATAGCCCATAAATTCAAAGAATTTTCTTTGTGCAACAGTAAAAGAACTATAAGCTCCATAAGAATCAAAATTTATACAGTTTGTTTAACCATGAACTACAAAATATTGACCCTCTTTCAGCTCAATCAAAAGTAGTGTTTGCATCTTATTGTGTTCATTCACACAGATGCATACAGGCTGTAACATCACAGCGAGCTAAGTTTATCCCAAGAAGCATGCAAAATTCATCCATGGTTCAACAATTAGTTATTAAGGAAAGAAAAAAAAATAATGAAAATGAAAGGGAACAGGAATTGTTTGTGAGGAGCTTGAGAAGAAATTAAATCTCGGTTGTTCTATGAATTTTGAGTGGGATCTTTTTTCACTCATGTGTGTTGGTTGGGAGAACTGCTCTTCAACTTTTGGTGAATCGACAGCTGTATGGTCCGTAAATTATAACGCTCAAACTAAGTGTATGAAATACAAATAGTGTAAATACAAGTGAAATTAAACTGTGTATTTATTTTTGTAAAAGGTTAAGTTATTTCATGCGAAATACACTACTGAATTTTGAAAGTAGCCTATTTAGTACAACAAAGTATGCTACAAGGCACACACATC
The DNA here is from genome assembly GCA_963930645.1 of Salticus scenicus. NCBI lineage: Eukaryota > Metazoa > Arthropoda > Arachnida > Araneae > Salticidae > Salticus > Salticus scenicus. The sequence goes on along the minus strand of OZ005662.1, from coordinate 56,586,586 downwards.
ACATCACCATAAAAATACCAAAAATGAACTCAAGGGAACTCAACGTTTATAAATGCACCAAAGTCTCATAGCTGACTTTTTCATAATTACAATACTTTTGTTACATAGTGGTTTAGAATATAAATACTAATTAAAGTTACATACACAGATTTTTATTAGTATATTTTTGGTAAAAGAATCTTAAATATTATTATTATTATTATTATTATTATTTGTGCAACAAATAATTGGAAAAAACTCATTAAATCTTAAGTACAGTTTTTTTTTTTTTTTTTGTTTAAATAAAAAACTGGAGCAAAGCATGTTTATGAATTTCATTGCTGATGCTTGCTAAACCACCTTAAGAAATTTTGTAATTGGAAGGGCAATATGTGATAGTAGTGAATTTATTCTGGTAAATCTAGTAACCATAATCAGAAATTTTTGTCGATATAATTATTTCAAGTTTTAAAGATTAAAGTATTTATTTTATCTTATTACATATATATATGTAAAGAATTGTTTCTTTAGAAGATGATTAGTTACTGTCACTTCATATTAAGATAGTTCACTCAATAAATATTCCAAAATAGTTTATGCAGTCGTTTTATTGAAGACACTTAAGCATTCTACCCGTTATTAACAGTCAATCAGTCTGAGCACGCTGACATGTACATTCTAAAACTTATTCTTAAATCCGATTCCCGCGCTACGACGTGTTTTGTTGGAAAACTAACTTTATCGGGGCTCTAAAATAGAATTCTCACAAAGTTGTTCTTAATATTAAGATTTATTCTGAGATAATACTATTAAGATATCACTTAATATTAATTTATAATAGTAATTTTAGAATCTGAATTCTTTTAATCCTTTCATATATATATATAAAATGAAGATTTCTGAGTTGTAGAGGAAATATACATTCCTATTAAGCTCACTGCTTAACTCTAGCACACCAAAGAAAGAAAAAAAAAAAAAAAAAAACTAATATAAACCAATATTGAATTCTACTTAATGGTTTGTAGTATACAGTGTCCATAAAATTTTGCTAACACAAACACACAGGCATTTTCTAAAAAAGGGTCATATTATTTTGAGGACATCTCAAAACGTGTAAATCAGTAATTTCCTCTAATGTGTATAAGTAAATATGTCTACAAATAATATCAAAATAAATCTGTGAAGTACAAAAATTTATCTGAAAAAAAAAAAAAAAAAAAAAAAAGAATTACCTTAGAAGATACTGTAGTTGCCACAGGCCTCACAGGCCTTAGAGTAGTAGCTTTTAAGAAAGTCTGTAAATAAAATTACAATCAGTGTAAATAAATTCAATATAGCATAAAACATTAAAATTCATAATGTAATACAGACATTTACAATTTCATCTTTAAAATAAATAATATGATCAAAGAACACACAAGAGCAATTTGTTGATTACAAAATTAACAATAGAAAGATTATTTAAAAATTAAGAATTGCCTAATAAAAAACTTTGTAACAAATCACTATACATTAAAAAGATGTTACTCCTGCAGCTGCTTTTTTTATTTATTTTTATAGCTTTTATTTATTTATTTTTGTATGTGACACTATCTTTTCTCAAATGATAGGGTCCTCAGTGTTATAAGAGATAGTCATATATGCCAAAAAATCCAAGAAACATGATTAGACTTAAAGATGGGTGATTCCAAGGAACCACATAATTTATTTACATAATTTATTATTTCTTTTATTTACAAGAAATATAACTTATTGTTTTACGGGGATTAAGTAGATTATTTCCTTTTTCTGTGACATGATTAATTCAAGTGAACCTGGCCACTTATCTACAAATAACTTTAAGTTGATCTTACTTTATAATAAATGGATAATACTCGATTCATTTTTTGTGTGTGTGTGTGTGTGTGCATGCATCTCTGTAAAAGGATTGGAAATGGTAAGCTTGCAATCACAAACACTTATCTGATTTTTTTGTTTATAAAAATTTAACCATATACTATAGTGGACATTAAAATGTTTAAGTGCAAAAATTAACTACTATTTAATTAAAAGTTAAACTAATATTGAATTCTGCCCTTTGGTTTGTGGAACATTTTGCTAACAAATACACACAGGCACACAGACATTTTATGGAAAGGGTCAGATCATGTTAAGGAAATCTCAAAACATGTAACCCCACGAGAACTCTAGGTTTAAAACTTTCACAAGTCAAATATTTCTTTTTATGCATATAAGTAAATGAATATCTGTAAATGGTATTGTATTGAAATAAACTGTGAAGTACTACTAAAATTTATTTGAAAGGAAAAAAAAAAAAAAATACCTGAGAAGGTACTGTGGTTGAAACAGGTTTTGGAATATTCTTTACAGGAGCCTATAAATAAAATTACTAATACAGCAAACAAATTAAGCATAGCATAAAATAATAAAATTCATAATGCGATAAAGACATTACTTACACTTTCATCTTCTTAAAAATATTATACAAAGAACTTTGTAGTTAAAAAAAATTATGAATTAAAAATTAAAAAATCATTTAAAGATTAAGAACTACCTTAAAAAAAAAAAAAAAGTGTGCATATATAGCAATGCATTAAGAAAAGAAAAAAATTACCTGGGATGATACTGTGGTTGAAATGGGTCTTGGAATAATCTTTAAGGGAGAACATAAATAAAATTACTATTAATGTAAAGTATGACATAAAATACTAAAATAATAAATAATGTGTTACAGACATTTACAATAATTTCATCTTCAAAAAAAAAAAAAAAAAAAAAAAAAAATATTACACAAAGAACACGGAAGAGCATTTTGTTGATAAAAATGTTTAAAAATTAAGAATTACCTTTGAAAAAAAAAAAAAAAACTTGGTAACAAACCATAATTAAAAAGAAAAAAAAAAACTAAAATCTATGCAAATTGTGCAACAATGACTTCTAACTGTAAAAGCACTATACACCCAAAACGCATCAAAATTTATACAGTCAAGCCACAGTGACCTCTAATACACCTATCAGTTTTCAGCTCCCCACAGCAAGAGATAGCTGCGTTACATATGAAAAATGAAAAGTAATTTAAAAGGAGAGTAATGAGTTCTGTTAGCTCATTGAGCAATACTTGTGTTGAGGGCACGTCTAGGAAGCAAATCTTTAATTCTGGCATACTTTAAATATTTTTGCATTTGAATTCAAACATTAAAAATCAAAATTAAATCCGAATATACTAATTTAGTATATTCGGATTCCCATAATATTTGCCCATGAATATATGAATAAAAATTAGTGGTTATTGCATGAAATTATCTGATTTTTGCTTTCGTAGTAAATTCTTACTGACATATTTTTACAAAAAATATATTTTTTAGCAAAACACTGAAAAAAACCTAATAGACATTTAAACCCTGGTAATCAGTGAATGTCAAAGTCGTACAAATCTCATCAATTTTCGGAAAAAGAGACAATTTATAGATCTAGAATTTTCTGAATGTGAAAAAGGAATTTTAAAAATATGCATTATATAATGAACAATAATAGAGATTAATTTCTCCATAGGTTAATATGGATAACCATGACACTCCTTAATAGAGAACCTTAAGAAACTTTGTAATTGGCATGACAATACATGGCAGTAATAAATTTTATTCTGTCCTATCTAGTAACTTACAGACAGAAATTTTAGTCAGTATGATTGCAATTTCAAGTTACATAGAATTATGTGTATTTCTTTAAAGAGTATTTCAAGTTCTGGTATAAATACACATTACAAATAAGTCCATTCTTCAGCTTTAGATAACCAATTAAAAAATAAAAATAAATCTCAGAAATAAAATAATAAAAAGCTAATATATGGTGTGTATTAAGTTCACTTTCTGTCTTATGATATTCAAACAATCATGTTGTCAATATTAAATTTCTACACATAGAATATTTTTGACATGGAATTTGTGATTGTAATATAACAGATAATAATAATAATAATAATAATAAACAGAAATACCTGAGAGGGTACTGTGGCTGAAACAGGCCTTGAAATATTCTTTAAGGGAGACTATAAATAAAATCACTATTACAGTAAACAAAATAAGCATAGTATAAAACATTAAAATTAATAATGTGATAGTCATTTACAATTTCATCTACTAAAAAACATGATACAAATAACATGCAAGAGCATTTTGCTGTTAAATAAATTAAGAATTAAAACACTAAAAATTATCTAATTAAAAAAAAAAATGTGCATATATAACAATGTATTTATAATGCAACATATCCTAAGTGCGTATCAATACAAACCTGAGATCTAATATAAACTAACATTGAATTCTGTACATTAGTTTGAGAGAGCATCCGCATTCTGTGAGATACAGCATCCACAGAATTTAATAAGACACACACAAGCATATAGACATTTTCTAAAAATGCTCATACTGTTTTAAATGTTGTTAATATCTTAAAACATGTAAATCCATGAGAACAGGAGGTCGAAAAATTTCCCAAATCCAATACATTTTTCTTATGTATATAAGTAAATAAGTGTCTGCAAATAGTATTAAAATAGACTGTGAAGTACAAAAACTTATGAAAAAAACCCTGAGAAGTTACTGTGGTTAAAACAGATCTTGGAATATTCTTCAAGGGAGATTATAAATATAGTATTAGTGTAAACCATGGCATAAAATACTAAAATTCATGATGTGGTACAGATTTTTACAATTCCATGCTTAAAAAAACATGATACAATGAACATGCAAGAGCATTTTCTAGATTAAAAAATTTAACATTAAAATATTACTTACAGATTAAGAATTACTTAATAAAAAATTATTGAGATTTTTTTTTTTTTTTTTGGTATAAATAAACTTAAGTATTAAAGTATCGGGAATGGACACCCCTCAACTCTCCAGTACTTACTGATTGTTTAAATAAATTTAAATGAGAGAAGTTGTTAAATAAACGTAAGGGACAATCACAAGAGCGTAACTGAATAAATACTTTGTGAATTACAAAAACTTATGTGAAAAAAAAAAAATTACCTGAGAAGGTATTGGGGTTGAAACAGGTCTTTGAATTTTCTTTAAGGGAGGCTATAAATAAAATTACTATTAGTGTAAAGCATAGCATAAAATACTAAAATTCATAATGTGGTATAGATATTCACAGTTTTATCTTAAAAAAAAATATTATACAAAAAACATGCAGAGAGTATTTTGTTGATTAAAAAATTAATGATTGAAAGATTAAAAGAATTTAAAAATTTGGAATAACCTAATTAATAAAAAACATTGCAACAAATAATAATGAAAAAATATTGAGAATTCCCCCCCCCCCCCCACGGTATTTGAAAAAAAAAAAAAAAAAAGACCACTCAACTTTTGAGTGAGTAAATATGAATTATTTAAATAAATTTGAGTGACAGAAGCTATTTAATATACAGAAGGGAAAATCATAGGATGTTTAAGTAATTCTCCTGAGGTTGTATGTTGTTTAATGAATAATAATCTATCCTTTTTTTTTTTTTTTTTTTTTGTGCATCTCTGTAAAAAGACTATAAACGGTAAGTTTGAAATTTCAAATACTTATCTATTTTTTTTATGTGTTTAAGAATTAACTTCATACTACAATGAACACTAAATGGTTTGAGTGCATAGATCGCAATGGTTAAAATTTTTACTTTATATCCCAGTAATATGAAAGTAAGTCCTACACTCATATAAATCTATACAGTTCTTGTAAAGACAATCTATGACATAACCTTAAAATCTATACAAATTGAGCAACAGTGACTTCTCACATACCTAGCAAATATTAATTGAACTGGATAAAGCATCTAGACACAACTACATTGTAAATAATTTAAGTCTTTTCTTTAGACCACAATAAAGAATTTTTCTTTGTGTCTCTGTAAAACAACTATGTACACTGACCTCATCAAAATTAATGCAGTTGCAACATTGATCACTAACATACATACCAGCTTTCAGCTGAATTAAAAAAGTATATAGATGCTAGTTTGTTCATTCATACATATAAATATATCAAATAAATATAAGAAATATGAACTCAGGAGACTTCAAAACACATAGATGCAAATCTCATAGGGGTACATAGAAATAAAACACTTCCAGTTGCAAAGCCGTTTGCAAGCGTTCCAAATGTATGACTGCAGTTGGCAACAAAAGTATCCAAGCACTAGCAGAAATTCCTATATGAAAAAAGCACACTTAACACTGTTTTGTTAAATAAATCCTTGTCGAATCATGTTCTTAGACTGACTAAGAACAAGATTTGACAAGGATTTATTTAACAAAACTGCATTAAGTGTACTTTCTTTTAATAGGAATTTTCGCTAGCGCTCGATACTTTTGCTGTCGACTGTATTTGCAAAAAACTTGCAAAATTTATGTCATTGAAATTGCAAGCGTTCCGTTTGTATGTAACCCTATAGTCCAATTTTTAATGTTTACTGCGCTTTCATTACACAGTAGTAAAATAAATACTAATCAAATTTTAGATACAAAGTTTTTATTGCTATTTTCCATATAAATTTTAAAGGTTATTATTTTCATTATGTATTTAAATTTAGAAACTTCTTTAATTACACTTTAATTAAATCACAAATACCTTACAGAAATTTAAGCAGAAGTTTTTCAGCCAGAGCCCCAGCCATCATCAATGCTTTTATGATATTGAAGTGTGGTTATTTTTTCTTTCTCTTAATCAAAAATGGAGCTACCTGCTCAAACCCAGGAATTGACAGCAAGAGAAAATAACACTTCAGCATCATGAAAACACTGATGATGGCTGGGGCCCTGACCGAAAAGTTTTTGATTGAATTTCAATAATGGTTTTTATGTAATAAGTACACAATTTTGAATCAACAGCATAAAATACAAGAATTCACAACAATTGTTTTGGGTTGAAAGAAAACACAACCCTTCGTCAGGCGAACGAAGTAGGCACGAGTGCTGGAAACAAAGTGGCAATGCGCAAAAGCTTTGTTGCGTGAATGAAAATTTGAACATTTTTAAACTCTAATTTTTGACAGATTTACACATTTTCAGATGTTCTGAAAAAAATCGCATATCAATGGTTGAACCATTGATAATTGAACAGCTAACATTCCTAAATTCCTATTGGACACAAACTCCACCTTTCCCGTAATCCTATTGGTTGAACTAAATTCGGTCCCTCTCCTATATATACGAGCACTTCTCCAAATTCAGGATTCTTTTTGCACTGAAGACGGTACGCTTAAGGCTACCGAAACAGCTGTATGCATTGCAAATATTATTCTTTTGGTGTTTCTGATGTAGTAGTTTATTCGGGTTTTAATATTCCAACGCCAAGTCTCCTGTTATTATATGTTATGAACATCTCAAAATGTGTAAATCCATGAGAACTGGATGTCATGAATTTACACAAATCCAATACTTTCTCATGTATATAAGTAAACAAATACCTGTAAATGGTATTGAAATAGTCTGTAAAGTACAAAAACTTATATTAAAAAAAAAAAAAAAAAAAAAAAAAAAAAACCTGAGAAGGTGTTGTAGTTAAAACAGGCCCTCACAATATTTTTCAAAGGATTCTATAAATAAAATTACTATTAGTATAAACAAATTAAGCAAAGCCTAAAACACTAAACTTCATCATTTACACTTTCATCTTTAAAACTGTTATGTTGTGGTCATCACAAAACTTTCTTCAAAATTTAAATATACAAACTCACTCAGTACAAATAATTTATTAAAATTACTATTTACTAAAAAATTATTTTCCATGGTTTATGTAGACAATCTTTCCTGTTCAACAACATTATCTAATTTTATTTATTTTTTGTAAAAAAAAAAAAAAAAGATAACTTTAATCTGTGACTTGTTCTAAAGGTATTGACGAGTTCTTTAGTTTTTTGAAAGATACCCATATTGAAAATTTGCCTCACTCAGTGGGGGAGGGGGCAACAGCCCATTTCAAGGGGTAGGTTTTACAGCTATATTTCCAAAAATTATTTTCCTAGTCGAATATTACTATTACAGTGGAGCACCGTTTATACGTTTTTCAAGGGACCGTTCCTAAAAAACGTATAACTGAAAAAAACGTACAACTGAAAATTCGTTTTAACATTAATACACAATAAAGTATCATATTAATAATAAAAGTCTAATCAATTTTCATGATTTCCTTTACATTTATTCGAATAAGATATATTTTAATTATATTTAAAATATTTTTAAATGGCTAAATAATAATTAAATATTAATTAAAAATATAGAAATTCAGAAATTTTTTTCAAGATTTCGATTTTAACTTTTAAAGACAAAGCCTTTTCTTTAAACGAAGATGACATTTTTGAAAACGATTAAAAGGGAGGAAAGAAAAAAAAAATGTTTCTCCAAATAAAACGATAAAAAAAATCTTCCGAGTTGCCCAACGGAAGTAAATCTTCAAGTCTACAAAATGCCTATAAAGATGTGGGCTTTTTTCCTTTGATACCCCATTCCTGGAATCAATTAAAAGAGAAAGTGGGAGGTCTTCAAGTGGTCACTGGCTACTTGGCTTATCTCAACCCCCCTTCCCTCCAGGCTATCCATGCAAGTCGCACTTTGTTCTATAGCCGCACTTTGTTACCATAGTTCTAAGAAAAAATAATCGAAAAAAATAAGAATAAAACATAAAGAGCATTCATGTTTTTTTTTTTTTTTTTTTTTTTTTTAATTCTGGAATGAAACTCAAACTTGGGATTCCACGAGGAGGGGAAAAAAAACGTATAAGTGAAATTAAGAATTTACTTGTGTCGTATAAACGAAATATTTTAACATTAGAATTCAATGGAATGACTTGGGACCGAAGTCGAAAAACGTATAAATGAGAAAAACGTATAAATGAGAAACGTATAAAAGGTGCTTCACTGTATAAGTAATACTTTTAAATTTCATAAAAATTTGTTTAAAATATTAAATACTTCTTATTGGGCACATTTACAGGAAATTTTGTCATATTATGCCATATTAGAAGTTTAGAAAAAGCAGGATGGCAACACCACCTGTTAAACGATTTTCACCAAAAGTTGACAGGCACGAATTTATATCAATTTTTATTATTTATTTCACTAAATATGTCAATTTAATATTTGCGAAACTATATATCAACATGTATGAAATTCTGTGTCATAGTCCCTAAGATACAATTGCCACAAAATTTTTGTCTCACACAAACACGCAGACAGACAGACATTTTCTAAAGATAGTCAAATCATGTTCTAGACCTCTCAAAACATCTAGATTCATTGAAACCCAAAGGTCAAAATTTTTTACGAAACCAATATTTTCTTCAATTGAATATAGAAGAAAGTAAAAATACCATAAAAAATAATACAAAACTTAATAACTCACAGGCACACGGTAGAGGTGAGTTCGGGCTCTATTTTGGCAATCCGAGCCCGAAACATTTTTGAACTGAGCTCGCCCGAGCCCGAAAAATTTTGTGTGATCAGAGCCCGAGCCCGATATTGAAAGTGGTACACTATGCAACGCATACACAATAGTAAAATTAAATACTGTTTTCACTTTCAAATAATTTTTTTTATTATCAATCCTCAATTTAAATACCTATATATGTTATTATAACAACTTATAATGTCTGTGTCTCTGTATACATGTATATATTTATAGTGCAGCCCATTGTTTATAACGCGCCTATCGGGGGACAAAAATTTTATCCGAATGAGTGATATAATGAGGCCCAATATAACGAAGGAGGAAGGATTACTGTATAACACTATGGCATAATATGCATCCTGTTGAAAAAAAAGTTCTATTTAGAAAAAGGAAAGTCAAAGCTACTAAGGTTTGCAAAATTATTTTGTGATTTATAACCTATCATGACTATTATGGCATTACTAAAGGTGATCTCAAAATGAATAATATTTTTTTTTTCCTTTTTTTTACATTTTCCAGTTAGTGAAGAATAAAATAAACGGAACTTTTAGCTTGAATCCGAGCCCGCCCGGAGCCCGAAGACTTGCATAAGATTTGAGCCCGATCGGGCTCGGGCTGAGCCCGTCTCATCTCTAGCACACAGACATTAAAAAAAAAAAAATTGGTTGGATAGTGCTATAAACATTTCAAAAAGTGCAAAGCCATGTAAACTGGAGGACAAAAATTTTCAGTAATCCAATATGTATACAAGTAAATGAGATCCTGCTTTCTATAATGGTATTGAAATAGTCTGTAAAGTAAATAAAAGTTATCTAAAGATAAATTACCTGAAAAGAATTTCTAACTAAAACAGGGTTCTGAATATTCTTTGAGGCAGTCTATAAACAAAAATAAAACAAATTAAGAATAGCATAAAATATTAAAATCGTAAAATAATACCAATATTTACAAAGAAAGAAAAATTTTAAGTATCAAACTATTTAAAATGAAAACTTATATATCTAATAATCTACAAGGGGGGACGGGGGGAGAGAACAACTAAAAAATAAATAAATAAATAAAATAAAAATTCATTGTTTTCTAATAAGAAAAAAAAAAAAATAAATAAAAAATAAAACAATTGCAAATTATTGGGTATAGAAATTGAGAATTATGAAATAACTTGCATATTACATGTTACTTATTCTAAAATAAATTACCTGATAATTTTTTGTGGATAAAGCAGCCCTCGGAGCAGCCTCTGAGGTAGGCTATAAATAAAATTGCTATTGAAGTAAACAAACTAAACAAACATAGTATGAACTAACATAAATTTGTTAAAAGTTAGAATGTGATATCAGCATTAATAATCGAATTTTTAAAAATAATATGACATACTGCACACTGAAGAATTGTTTTGTTAATTTTTAAAGTTATATTCTTCGATATAAAGAAGTGGTCGCTTGTGGATTCTAAATCTATGGAGTTAACAATACATAAACTGTAAAAACATACAAAATCATACATTTTTGTCCAAGTAATTTATCCTTCACATACCTACACAGAATTACTAAACATAATATAAATCTTTATGATCGTGAAGTCCTTGGATATTCCTATGCCATGTGTTGTGTCGTAGATGTTAATGGACTCTTCCCAGTTTCGTCTGCTCAATCATGTGATAGAGGAAAACGAATAATCGAATTCAATTAAATATTGTTCTTAAGAACAAAAATGTTAATATTTAATATAAAATAAAATAAGAGTAATATTGTGCATTTGTAAACAGTAGAATAATTGTATTTGTAAAATTAATAATTTTTTAAAAACACTTTACGTGTTTATTTATTTTCAACTGTATGAATCGATTTTTGTATGTTCTGGTGTAACTGTTACATTAACTGATCTAGCAATAAATAATAGCTTGTTCTTGTGGAATGTTTATGGATTATAATTTGAAATTTTAAAATGTTTTCATTTAATTTAATTGCATAAAGCTGTTACAACAAGTTAATTAACTTAGTTACTGGTCTAAATGGATTTACGCAGTACGATGTTGCACTGTCCAATATCTGATTTAAGTACTAAAAATCAGAGTATTTAACATGTTTCTTCATGAACATCAATAACAAATATAAACTAAATGATGATTATAAATGTATACAGCAAAACAAAAGATAATGAATAATGATATAAAATGAATTAAAAATGATGATGTATAAAAAAATAACACAGATTAAATACGATTCGTCAAAAATAAGAATAGAAAATACGTTATTTCAGCAATCGTTATAGATAAACGAGACTTCCGTCTGCTATTTGTTTTTCCTCTACCATGTGACCTCTGGCGTTAGGTCGGAAGAGCCCATTACACGAGTGTCAAGCAATCGTTATAGATAAACAAGACTTCCGTCTGCTATTTGTTTTTCCTCTACCATGTGACCTCTGACGTTAGGTCGGAAGAGCCCATTACACGAGTGTCATATGACTAGGAGGAGTGCCCTCCATAGGGAGTCTTTCTAAAGCGTCTTAGTCTGTATTCACCCAAGTTTTCAAGAAAGCCACACAAAACTACTGAATATCTGGGCTGACAATTGAAGAACTGGGTAGACAAAACATGTTAAGTAACATTTTTGAAAGAAAAAAAAAAAGAGAGAGAGAGAGAGAGAGATATTTTTGGGTAGAAAAAAACATATCATAGTCTCTTTTAAATATGAAAGAACATTTTCTGGTACTTCAAAGTCTAGGAATAAAACAGTCATCAATACAAGATGCTGCTATGTACAGTGAAACTTCTACGGGAGACCACCCCTGTTAAGCGACCCCCTCCTCCAACGACCGATTTTAAAGGCACCGATTTGTTACCTTATGTACTTAATGTCCAATGTTGACACTTCTTTGAGCAACCACCTCTCTTTACGACGAAATTTTTGCAGAACGAAGGGTGGTCGCTCACGGGAAGTTTTACTGTATTTGATTTTTAATTACTCCATTAACTCTTTACTCTTGATTATCTCAAATTTACTGATCATTCACAAAGCTCTTCAATTGTAATCTGGTTCAGATATGGCACCTCCCATTTACCAGCTTGTAAAACAGATAAATTAACCACTGGTTGGACCCCTTATATCATGTATAATGGATGTCCATTAACACTACATCACTTTAAATGCAATTCAACAAGCTCTCTAAAACAAAACTTCTTGTCATTCATTAAATACAATCAATCAATTGTATATTTTTAATTATAAATTATTTTTACTATGTCATTCATACAATTAGGTAGTCAAAATTAAATTTCTAAACATTTATTTTGTGACATAATATTTGTGACTCAATTATAATAATAAAAGATGTTTTTGTAATAAAGAACTTACAGAGGGAAAAAAAAATATATATATATATACATATATATATATATATATACACTGTAAAAATGACAGAATTCGAAAAACTTCATTTTTGAATGAGATATTTTTATAAAACGAAGCAACGAAAATCCCATTGGATAACATTGGAAAGGAGAAAGGGAGCTATCTGACTGATGTACAGCCCAAAGAGAGTTAAACACATGTTGAAGGTCGCATCTTATTGGCCAGAAGATATCGATACTTTGAAATAAACCAATATCAATAAACCAATATCAATGAACCAATAGCAGGAAATGAGCTAAAACAAAAGATATTGTTTTCATTCGTCATAATAAGCGTTTGTTTTTATATCGCCTTGTCTGTGGTATTACACCTACGATCCACGAGCAGTGATGTGCAATATTATCAAAGAACTTATACTAACGATAGTATAAATTCTTTCATATTATCGTTTAGGGTCAGTAAATGCATGAATGTGGGAAGTCATACTGTGGGAAGTCAATATACTGTGATAACTTAATTTTCTTGATGAATATCATTCAGACTTTTTGGACAGTGATATTTTCGATTTGGTAGATAGCACAAATAAAGATAAAGAGAGTAGACACACTGCGGTAACTTAGTTTTTTTTCTTAATGAAAGAGAGATATTGTTTGGGGTTAGGAGTTGGGATTATGTTTCTCTATTTTAGTCAGTGAGCAAAGAAAGGAAAAAGAAAAAGGGAAGGGAAAAAAAAAAGGGTTGCACTATTCAGCTCTCTTTTTGTTCGGTGCGTGGTGATGCATGCTTAGTGGGGAAAGCAGAATCAGAAGAAGGTATTTAAGATTGGCGTTCATTTTTTTTATCGGCACATGGATGGAACGTGCACAAGGGGTTGCATTAGTATAAGCTATACGGCGTCCGCTTTGTTCGGTGCGTGGTGATGGTGCTAGTAGGGAAAGCAGGATTTGAAGAAGGTATTTAAGATTGGCATTAAACATTATTTATCGGCGCATCGATCGATCGCTCAGTGCACGCTAAGAAATATCGTTAGAGGGATATATCGGCAGAGCAAGATCTTTAATATCGTTATTGCGATATTAAAAAAATACTAATACTTGGGGGATATATTGATAACTACTATATACATGAAATTACCATAGTTTAAATCAGTGGCAGTGAACTTGATCTGTACTGCTCACTACTATGTCTCTGCTTTGTGGTGGGTGGTTAAAAAATTTACTACTAACAAACAAACATACAATAGTGGAGAATAGGTATAAGAAGGTTTACTATCCCTGGTTTAAATCAATTAACTGTAGTAGAGTATGTTTTAAATTTTCAGGGCTGATGCTAAGGCTAACTAAACTGCTTTTGAAAACTTCGTGATTGGCAAGGTGACAAATATGCAACAGTATATTATTCTGTTGCATCCAGTAACTTTACATGCCCAATAGAAGTATGTGCATATTTTTGGAATGAAGATTGAGATGTGGTAAATGCATATCTTCCTGATATGCTTGTTGCTCAATATCAGTCACCCAGTGATTAAAAAAAAAAAAGAAAGAAAAAAAAAATCATTAGGTTTACTGATTTGGAGGTAGATTACGTATAGACCTATTGAATGATATGAATTAACCTAATTTTTTTTGTTTTCTGTCATTCTTACTATTGTTATTGTATTGTTCATTGTATTGCTAATATTGAATTATTATTTTGCGACTGTAATATAGTAGTAAAAGTTAGGTTTTTATGAACATCGTTAACTGAAATTAAAATGCAGAATTTAAAAGATAAATCATTATTGAAAAGCGAACCTACAAGAAAAAAAAAAAGTAATGACTATTTATTTATTTATTTTTTTTATTTTTTTTTTTTTAAGAGTAAATGCTAATTTATTCAGTATTGAAATTGAGAGTTATGAAATAACCTGTATATTATATGTTAGTAACTTGAAAACAAATTACCTGATAATTTTGGGGGGACAGAGCAGTCCTTGGAATATTCTTTGCAGGAGGCTATAAATAAAATTGCCATTAAAGTAAACAAACTGAACTGAACATAGCATGATAACTAACACAAACTTCTTTAAACTTACAATGTTACATAAACATTTACAATTGGATCTTTAAAAATAATGACATACAACACACTGAAGAATTGTTTTGTTCATTAATAAAGTTATATTCTATATTTTAAAGAAGTTGGAGCTCACGGGTTCTAAATCTAGGGAATTAACAATACATAAACTGGAAAATACATGCATACAAGATGAAACATACATAGAGTGGCTAACATTAGAACTTTCCAAATTCCCTGATTTTTCCATGACTGTTTTTCATCCTTTTCCTTGATTTACGTGATTTATTTCCCAAACAATTTCACAAAATTGGTGAACAATTTAGCAATTTATAATAACAATCTTTGAAATATGGCTACTTTCAAAATTCCCTGACTTTTCCTGACTAGCGGCCACCCTAATGCAAAATCATACTTGACTCATTAACTAAACATAATACAAATCTTTGTGATCGTGAAGTCTTTAAATATCCCTTACACTATAATGTGCTGGGTTATAGGTGTTATGAGAGTTTTCAGCCTGGAAAGAGAACTCTCCATGGGGTTCTTTCTAAAGGATGCAAGTCTACACAAGTTTTGAAAAAAGTCATACAAAACTTCAAAAACCTAGGATGACAATGGACAATATTCCTGTGACGTAACAGTAAGTAAAATCGCCGAACATGTGGCCGATGTTTTGTAAACAAATTAGATTCAAGATGCTGTTATATTGTTACGCATAACATTTTCCAGTCTAAATATTTCTCCAGTGAAACTTAATAATCAGATATCTGTTCAAACAAGAACAAAAGAGAAATGTAAACAACTGAATCGAATGGTAAAGTTCAGACTATTCCATATCGTAAAGTTGCAGAACTTTTTATAGTTTATACACACACAAACACATACATACATATAAATATAATGAATAAAAGATGATAAAAATTAAACGCTTCAAAAATGCGTAAAAAGTAAATCAGTCATCATTTATGAATCACGAAACTAATATCAATGTTTAAAACGGAAATAGCGAAGCCTTTTGTGAACAAAATTAAAGATTACAAACAAATTACATTACAAATTAATAAATAGAAAAAAAGATGTCATTGATTACATTGGATATAGACATCAAAGCTTAAATAATTAGAATTTCATTCACTTTAATACAGAAATTTATTAAATGGAACATCCATTTAAATTTGTTAACATCGCCACAGTTCACATGGAAACTTTTAATATTACATGTGTTGATTAATATTAAAGTATATTACAAAAACTGGATTTAAAAACAAAGCAAATGTATCACTATATCACTTTTACTTCAATTTCATATAGTCTGTAACTCTTATAAATAATATTGCAAGATAACAATTTGCAGGCTGCAATGCTTTGCTATAGTAGAGTTGAGGAGTGCTTGCCTAACCAGCTGATATTCTAGTAGCCTTGAACCCAAAGTGGAAAAATGGTCCATTGACGAGCTGAGTGGAATTCAAAATCATCAAACAACACAGTTATTAATGCAGGAAATTCTTATGTGCATGGCTTTTAGCTATTCCATTACCTTTTTACTCTTGATTATCGCAAATTCACTAAACTGCCGCATAACAAGTTCATCCATTAAGCTCTTCAATTGTGACCTGGTTTAAACCTGGCATTATGTACATGGCTTTTAGCTATCAGGCGTCTGTCCAGAGGTAAATCTGGGTCCACTAAAGGACCCTTCACAAAATTTTATATCCTGAAAAAGGACCCTTCACAAAATTTTATATCCTAAAAAAGGACCCTTAACAAAATTTTTCAGGTTAAAAATAGACATTTGATAATTCTTTTTCATTTCGAAAATTAACTTTCCATGGAACGAACAAGTCACCTGAATAATTTTATGTGCTTTGCAGTATTTCCCCGAGAAGCTGATATTCAATATCTAATTCGTAAAAGTTTCTATGCATATGTGTGAGTTTAGCTCTATAAAAATGAACCGTCATTGACTAAAATGAAACCTTAATTGTAATTTTATTTTGCAAAGTTAAATTTTTCATAATTTTACAAGGTAAGGACCCTAGCCAAAAAGTTTGGAAGAACTTTCTTTTCACATTGAATTTAGATTTGTAAACTTACGTGTAGAATTTTTCACAATTTCATAAAAACAGGACCCTGTCTGAACTATTCCACTACCTCTTTACTCTTGATTACCTCAAATTTTCTAGATTGTCACATAACAGGTTCATCCACTAAGCTCTTCATTTGTGATCTGGTTCAAACCAATCGCTTCCCATTTACCAGCTAGAAAAGCAGAACCAAGCAACCACTGGTTGGAACCCTTATATCAACACTTATTTTGTAACATAACATTTGTGAATGTGATTGTAATAGATATAACACTAAAAGATGTGTATTGAAATAAAGAACTTAGAGAGAGAGAGAAAAAAAAAAAGGGGGGGGGGGGGCTCTTAAAATAGCAACCCCAAAAGAAAATAATAATAATAATAATAATAATAAAAAATTAAAAAAAAAATCAATCATTTGTTATTTTGCACAACAACAGCTAGATAAGTGATTGACACAATTGAAAAATGCAGTATTTCACAAAAATCAACTTAAGGATAATGATAAAGCATTGACTAGTGTACAATAAAACTACACAACTACCTCTCAGATGGATAAATTGTGAGATAGAGATGTTGGAGCACCACTTCATACACATTTTTCAATTACATAAACTCAAAATTATCATTTTTTGATGTGTTCCTTTCCTTGCTAAAGTGTCCCAGGAAAGAAAGTGACTGTTGATTTTTTTTTTTTTTTTTTTTTTTTAAATCTTGTGTTACTACAATAGGGTGAGGAAGGGTGAGATAGAAAAAGAGGAACCTCCCCCAGAACTGAGGAGTGTAATAGCCCTATGAGGGGGAAAAAACTGCTAATTTATAATCTTTAAAAAACAAAGAATTATCTTATTAAACAGAGGAAACTTATTTGATAATTAATTACCTGATTAGGTTTTTTGAATAAGGAATCATCTGAAATATTTTGTGATGGAACCTGTAAATAAATAATTTAATATTAGAGTAAACAATTTAAACATAAGATAAACAAAGGTAATCAAGTTAAATACAAAAAGTAGTAGTGTATAATTAATTAAATATAAAAACTTTTAATAGATGCCTCATATTTCATCGTTAATATTTTCAGCTGGGCGTCCAACTCTTTTCAAACGATCTTCATCTGTCTTGTATCTCTTAGAGTTGTGGTCTTTTATAGACTTCATGAGTTGATTCCACATCCGGTCACGAGCCATTGCGTCATTGTCATTGCACACATCCGGCGTTGTTGCTATTTCTATTGCTTCTCAAAACATCGCGTAATTATAATTATTCTAATTAGCTATCTTAGGCTAAGATAGCTAATTACAATAATTATAATTATGCGATGTTTAGAGAAACAATAATTATAATTACGCGATGTTTAGAGAAGCAATAGAAATAGCAACAATGCCGGATGTGGAAACAACTCATGAAGTCTATAAAAGACCACAACTCTAAGAGATCCAACACAGATGAAGATCATTTGAAAAGAGCTGGGCGCCCAGCTGAAAATATTAACGATGAAATATGAGGCATCTATTAAGGTTTTTATATTTAATTAATTATGTGTAAGTGCTTCATTATAATTTTAATGTGAGTTATTGTAGTAGTGTATGTTACATATATGAAAAAAAAAAAGTCTATTATTTAAATTTTTTTTATCTTATGTTATTGAAATACATGGGAAGGGGGAAGGAGAAAGATAGAAGATCAACCTCCCCCGGGTGTTGGTAAGCGTAGCGTATAGGTCACACAGTCCTTAGTATGGGAAAGAAAATTTAACTGCTAATTTATAATTTTCAAAAAGCGATGGATTATCTTATTAAATTAAATGAAATTTATTTGAAAATGAATACCCTGATTAAGTTTCTTGAATAAGGAATCATTTGAAATATTTTGTGTTGGAATCAATAAATAAATAATTTGGTATTAGACTAAACAATTTAAAAGATAAGATAAACAGAAGTATACAAGTTAAATGCATAACGTAGTATTGTATGTTACATATAATACAGGGTGGCTAGCATTTAAACCTTTTCAAATTCCCTGACTATTTTTCGAGATTTTCCTCCATTTTTCCCTGACTCTAACGTTTATTTTCGATGAAAATTTCACGACACTAGCAAAAAATTTAGTGATTTAAAATATCATTAATAATTTAATGATTAATATAGCTTATTTTCACAAAATTTGTTAAAATTCTCTGACTTTAAAGGAAATTCCCTGACTTTTCCAGATTTTCTAAATTCCCTGACTTTTTCCTGATTCTTTTGATTTTCCCTGACTGATAACCACCCTGTAATACTAACTTTGCATTGATACTTTCATAATATAATCATACCTACTTTTTTTGCCTTATAAACTAATACATATATATATATATATATTCTCGAATAATGGTGTGTGCTAACAAACTTTTTAATTTATGTTTTAACATCCAGTTTCTTTATTTTAGAGAGGGGGGGGGGGGACTTATCTTTTAAAATTTAATCACACACCAACTTTTTAGTTCAGGGAAGCATGCCAGAAAAATACATACATAATACTGAAATGATTACTGTAGATATTTGTTTAAAAATAAATATTTTTCATTTAAATAAATAAACTTACATATTCCTTATCAAGATTAAAAATTATAGTCTTGAGTTTACTTAATGAAATAAAATACTAAAATTCAGTTTAAAAAAAAAATTGCTCTGTGAAATAAACGGCAATGTGCTCAAAGAATGGAATAAAACAGAATTCATAAAACACCATTTTTGAATGAGAAACTCAAAATAATATATAAAATACAAGCAACTAAAATCTCATGTTTACACGTAGAGGGTGGAAAAAGGGTAACACTGATTGATCTGCAACCTTAAAAATCAAGTTCTACTATTACACATTTTTCTAAATTTGTTGAGGATTCTGTTGTTAATCTCTTATGACATTATCTGAGTCTCAATGTGATGTTCTACCTCTGGATTTAAATTTTTATTTAGATAGATGCTGTTTTGTTTTTAATACCAGTTTTCTGGTGTAATTTACCGCTACTGATATTTATATTTACATCTTGAAAATACATATGACACACAACACTTTGAAAAGCTATATATTACTAATTTTTTAAGTTACATACATTTTTATTTTATTTATTTATTTTTCTTAAAGAGAAATTTTAAATTTGATTTATTTATTTTTATTTATGCGGTATGAAGAAATAAGTAGGTAATTATTTTCATATAGTTAACTGTTTCATGTTTTTCATTATTGCTTCTATTTCTTAAAGCTATGATTTGTTGTGTTTGTGTGTCACAGAAGTACTTTTCAAAATTAAATATTCACCCAAAATTGCAAGCATAATATCAAATATTTGTTTATGACTTCTTTCTACTAACAAATTTCTTTGTACTATATATTTAACAAAATTCATTCTATTCCAAGAGATATTCATAGTGTTGTTAGAAATGTAAAATTGCGTAATGTAAAAAAATTTTCATAAAGAATCAAGACTATATTAAAAAAAAAAAAAAAAAAAAAAAACTGTAACAAATTAAAATAAAAAACTAATAAAATCTTATGTACATATTTTATTATTTCTATTTTTTTTTTTTTTTTTTTTTTTCAGATAAAAGTCTAACGTTTTTTTTTTTTTTTTTTTTTTTTTTTTAAATGTAACAAACTTAAATAAAAAACTAATGAAACCTTAACGGCCCTCTTCACTTACCGTCGCCAGAAGCCCGATCCAATGTTATTCTATGGGGAAATTTTCTTTACAAATAACTTAGTAATTAATACATATTTTTACATTCTGTTTTCACATTCTGAAAATTCCCAACTGTTAAATTGACGGACCTTTTTCAAAAATGTATTTTTTTAATTTTAACATTTTATTTTGAAATTGCAAAATGAAAAAATTTCACACATTGAAAATTTGTATTTTGCAGCTTCAAAATAAAACATAAAAAATTAAAAAAATAATTTTTTAAAAAAGGTCCGTCAATTTAACAGTTGGGAATTTTCAGAATGTGAAAACAGAATTTAAAAATATGTATTAGTTAATAAGTTATTTGTAAAGAAAAATTTTCCATAGAATAACATTAGCTTCGGCTTCCGGCGGCAGTGAGTGAAGAGGGCCCTTAAGTAGAGATTACTTTATTTGTATAAATCAATTAACTGGAGTAGAGTATGTATTCAAATTTCAATGCTGATGCTTGATAAATTGCCTCCAGAAACTTCGCAATTGGCAAGAGAATATATGACAGTAATTTATTCTGTTGTGTTTACATCTGTTACTAGCACAATAACATTGTGTTAGAAATATTTGTCATTACTGTTATTTCTAGTCATACAAATTTACACGTGTTTTTAAAATGAAGATTCAGATGTGGCAAATGCATACTTTCCTGATAAGTTCATTGTTCGGTTCCAACCATCCAGTGATTTAAAAAAATAATAATAGTAATAATAAGTTTATTGATTTGTAGGTACATTAAGTATAGAACAACGATATGAATTAAGATCAGTATTCTGTTTAACGTCATTCTCAGAATTATGTTGCTAATATTGAATTATTACTTTGTGATTGTAAAAGACATGTTTTTGTGAACATCATAAAGTGAAATTAAACTGTTGGATTTAGACAAGAAATGGCTTTAAAATGAATATTCCTGGATTGTTCATAAGGAAAAAAAAAAAAAATGCTAATTTATTGGGTATTGAAATTAGCAGTTATTATGGGGTTGTTGAAATAACCTGTATGTTACACATAACTTATCTAAAAATAAATTACCGTTTTACTTTGTGTGACTAGAGAAGCCTTTGCTGTTTTCTTTGGAGAAGCCTATAAATAAAACTGCTATTAAAATAAACATAGTATGAACTAATACAAACTTGTTAAAACTTACAATGTGATATCAACATTTACAATTGAAACTTTAAATATTATAAGGCTTGCCTTTTCGTTTGGCGACTATTGTCAGCAAATCAAAATCATGACCAATGTACTAAGATGTACAGACATTAATGAAATGTAAATGACATTTAATTACTTTAGTTTCATTATGCTGATTAGAAACACGGTTAATTTAAAATAAACTAAATATGCAGTCACATTAGGGAACAGTTTTAATATAGGACCACCTTGGCAAAATTTGAAATATGGTATTGAAATAGCTTAAAGTTTCTTGTCAAGTTCTTAACATACTTAACTGCAATAGCCATTTTAATGCATTACCAAAATGGCAAAAAAATATATATTAAAGCTGTACCCACATTACTTTGTAGATGATAAAATCAAGGGGGAAAAACCTGCAAGTCTATTTAATTAATTGAAAGTATTATTTTAAACATAAATAAATAATAATAATTATTATTATTATTAAAAGCTATTATGACATCAGTTTTATCAGAAATTTTTGATGATACAAATTTAATTTTTCAATATTTTTTTATTCATGTATAAAGAAATGTTTGTTTTTATGTTAAAAAAAAGGTCTTTAAAAAAGTTTCATCTATATTCACAAAAGCTTTGAAGAAAGCTATAAAAAACTTCGAATACCTAGATTGACAATTATGACATAGTTTGAACCCAATCCCTCTCACTAATCAGTTTGAAGAGTAGTACCACTTCAGTTTTCGGTGGGACATCTTACACAATATGTCTAAAAGTTATCCATTAACACCACATCACTTCATATGTGATTCAACAAGCTCCCTATAACAAAACTTCCTGTTATTGATTAAAAATAAACATTTTTTTTTACATTATCAGAGATGCCAACTACTACGGTTTGTCCGTAGTTATTAAGGAAATGTGGCAGTAATTATGGCCTTACAGGCAACATATAAAAATTATGGATTATACGCTTTTAAAAAAGCCGCGGATATCATTTGTTAAAAAAAAGAAACCCTACTAACGATCAACAATCAAACGCACAACAGAAGCCTTCTGATTCCCAATCTTTCTGCATCCACAACATAAATGTCAATATTCATTTTAAACTTGCTTTATAAGATTCTAGGAACTATAAAGAAATATAATTGTTCAATATTTCTCGCTTATGTAGTTATTTTTTGACCCTCCCCCCACCCCCCTCTTTTCTTATCTCCAATTACTAGTAATTCTTGATAAACTCTGCAAAAGGCCAATCTTTCTCCATCATCAATATCAACATACAAAAAAGTAGAATTGTTTCATTTCTCCTCCTACCTCTATTTATTTTTTGCCTGTACCCCCCCCCTTCCCATTTGCAGCTAGTGATCAAGGAATATCTATTTACAGTAAACAGATATTACATGTATAAGATAACCAAATTTGTTTTTTGCAATTCTGATCCAGTGTTTCTGCTACGGTAGCATTTTTTACAAAATGCTAAAAGACTTATCCAAAATGCGAAAATGAAATAACATGTTTTTGCTTTTTTGCTAAAGCATCTTACTAAACACAAATTGAAAAAATAAAAGATAAAAAATCTTTAGCAAAAATATTATAACGAATCTTTCATGGAAAAAAAATCGCAACATTGATCAAGAAAAATGCATTGGTTCATGCATATAAGGAAAATCAAACACTAAACTACGCATAAGAATCGCATACAGGAAATCCACTTGAAAATAAACATGAGGCATTTGTAATGTGGCCTAATATGAATGAAAGAAAAATTATAAATTGTAAACCAAAAAGCTTTGAATAGTAATAAACAAATTTCACTTATATAACTTACCTTTTTTTTTTTTTTTTTTGGTAAGTAATGTTTTTATTTTCAGATACAGTATAAGCTTAATGTAGTTTTACATGCTATAGTGATAATTATATCTCCAGAAAAAGAATATAAGTCGTATCTAAGACGTTCATATTGCTTTAAAAAAGTTTACAATATAAAGTAGTAATCTAAAAAGTTTAATGTTTTTCATGTCTGCCAATAAATGAGTTAAAATATATGCTTGTACAATATTCAAATTGATCTGGTTACAGTCTTACTTTTTTGTTTTTCATTTCAAATTAAAAGAAATTTATCTTTTGTGTATAACTCTTTAAAGACCTGATTAAAAACTTATTAGTTTAAATGACGAATGAAAATCAAACATATTGAGGCGTTTAGAATAATGTGTAAACTGATATTCATCTTTTTCTACTATTTCTGGCATCTTAGCATTTTGCTAAAGCTTTTCTTCTGATTTTAGCTTTTTTGCTAAAGAAAATTTTTACTCAGCTTAAACCCTGTTCTGATCTAGTTATGCAGGCGTTAATACAATAACAAAAAGTTTTGAGTTGTGTAGCATGAAATTCAACATCAGATTTTATTTTTGATTTTAAAAAGTAAATAACAAAACAAACTTATTAGTTTAGTGCATAAATCATTTTTTAAATGTATAACATTTAAAATATTTTTTAAATCCGAACTTAAATTTACATTAGTTAAGACCACCCTACCAGACTACTGACAAGTACTCAAAACTACTGAAAATTTTCTTGTCTACTTACTGAAAATTGTCCTACAAGGTTGGCATCTCTGCATTATATATAAATTATTATTTTCCATCTCATTCAAACAATTAGGTAGTCAATATTAAATTTTTAAATACTTATTTTATGGCATACTCTTTGTAATTGTAACATAACACAAAAGATGCGATTTGAAATGTCAACACACAGGAAAAAAAATAATTAATAAAAAAAATTGGCATGTAACAACCACATAACTTTTATTACCCACTATAAAATGTATTATATGTACTTTCTGGAGATAATGTGGTCAAAAGATGCAAAATTTACTTTACAAATTAGACACCTAACAATTTTCCTGTGAGAGAAAACCGATACCTGCGTAATGACAAATAAACAGAGTTTATATAGTGAGTTTATTTAAAAAAAAGTGTAGAGCCATTTTTTGAAATACTTATTTCCAAGATCTAAAACTGACCTATTTAATCAGGATGACAGTTAATTTTTCTGTAATAACCAGGTAATACATGCAAAAGGATATCTAAAAAGGGATTTATGTACCAATTTTCAAGAAAAGCCTTAGAGTCATTTCAGAGATACCGATTTTCCCCAAAACTTGGCAAACTCAACTGTTGACCAGAAAACAACAATTATATACAAAAAGCTATCTAAAAGAGTTAATATGGCAAGTTTGAAAAAAAAAAAAAAAAAAAAAAATCCGTACAGTCGTTTTTAAAGGAACGTAAATTAAACTACTTATACAGGATGTCTATCAAGTTTCATGAACTAACCAACATTTACATATGAAAGGACATTTAATAGGGTATTTATACAGCAACTTTGAAGAAAATCATCAGAACTGTTTTTGAAATACGGACTTACCGCTCTACTTCCAGTTTCATATGTCCCGGTTTACCAGTTTTCACTAAAAATTAAAAAAAAAAATCATTTGTTCACAAGACCTAGCTGAACTCTGAAGTTTGTCATTCTATCTGTATTAGTTTCAGGGATATGATTGTCAGAAGATTTCCCCTCCCCCCCCCCCCCCCTTCGCGCACACACTCTGACCGATTGCCCAAAAACACTTTTCTGGACTCAGAAGACCTTAAAAACATGTAAATCAGTTGAAAACTCAATATCAAATTTTTTTAACAGAATACAATACATCCATTACCTACAGTAGTAAGGTAATGGAAGAAAAAAAGAAATTCAATGGTTACTTTCAACTGATTTGTTTAGTCATAGATACTATATACTCCAACAACAAAAGTGACAACTGAAAAATGCAGTACTTGAGAAAGATCAAACTAAAGATAATGATGAAGTATTGACTAGCCAACAATAAAACTGGCAGAACTGCCTCTAAGTTGGACAAATTGAGAGGTGAAGATACGAAGCTTTCATACATGTTGAGACATTTCATAAACATTTTTCAATGACAAAAATTGAAAATTTTCCTTTTTCACTTGCATCACTTTCTTGCTCAGATGCTATGTATATATATATACCGTAAAATTCCGATTATGACCCCCCCTTTCCTTTATAAATAAAAATCATTAAAATCAGAAGGTGTGATATTATTGAAAACTTTTAAAAAGTTGAAATTTTAGGAAAAACTTTAGATTATAATAGCCAAGAGAACAGAAGGTTTTTAGGAAAAGGAAAACATCTGAAAATTACAGAGGAAGGTATATTTGTGTGTGGGGTTACTATCGGAATTTTACGGAATATATATATATATATATATAATAGTCAATTTATTGTCTTATAATAATATTGAAATATAAGAAACTTATTTGTAAATAAATTACCTGAATTTTTTTCTTGGATACAGCTCTGCTTGGAGTATTCTCTGAGGAAATCTATAAATAAAATTGCTATTAAAATTAAACAAACTAAACACAGTATGAACTAACATAAACTTCTTAAATATGTACAACATTTACAACTGAATATTATAAACATACAGAACATATTGGTTTATTATTGTTAGGCCATTTTTCTTCAGTTATAATTTTATTTATTTTATCTCTTAGTTTTTTATTTGGATCTTTTTTGAGATGGATAATACCTATGTCCTCTATTGTTTTTTCCATTATAGTCATCATGATTAAAGATTTTCCCTGTCTTATCAGTAAGAACACATGCAATATCTTTATATTGTTTAAGTTTTTGTAAGGCTTCTCTGTCTTTCCAATCATTAATATTTTTTATTTCTTCAAGGATTTCTTTTTGTGCTATGTTATGCATATTATTTTGGTGGGTTTTAGGAATATATTGTAGAGTGGTTTCAACTTTTGCTATGGTATCTTTAATGTCAATAATGGTTCATCTAATATATATTTATGTCCTAATTTTAATAATTGATCTTGATGTGAGGAAAGTTTTATATTAGAGAAGTTTAAGTATGGGATTTGTTTTTGTTTATTGTTGTAGTTTGTTTGAGGTTTATTTTTAGGCTATAATTTAAGTTTTTAATTTTGTTTTTTGATGTAAGTTTTACCTATTTGAGTGCTAAAGCCGTTAACTTTATTACTAAATTCTTCTATGTATTAAATTCTTCTTTGCCTAATTCCTTCGTTTTTCAATTATATTTTTTAATTTATAGAAGGTTGATGATTTATTTTTAATGGTTTTATCAAGTACATGTTTTTCAAGTTTTTGAATTTCTTTTTTAAATTCCTACTTTAAGTTTTTATTTTTATTTTTTATAAATTTGGGAACAACATTAAAGAATTTGCAGTCTTGCAAGAAAATTCTATGTCTATTTGTTTTTATTAGTTTTTTGGATAATTTATTCCATTCCTTAAAGATTTTTTCCTTTTCCATCTTTTGGGCATATTATATACACAATGTTTTTAAGAACCAAATAAGCTTTTGAAGATTTTGGGTAATTTTGTTTACACAAGTATAAATAAAGATGCATATCGTAGAAAATGACTTCAGGGTATGTTTAAAAAATATATAATTCGGGAAATTACTTACGCACTGTTATGGTGAAAAACTTATTGAGAAAAAAATAATGAAAATAAATGAAACACATGCTGTAGAAAGGTGTGCAATTCTTGGAAATCAGAAATTCAAAATGGAATGGCATTCACGTTTACAAACTTTAAATCTGGTTATGACTTATGACTAAATATCATTAAAAATTATATTTCAAAAGTGATATAAAATTACATTCAAAATTAACTCAAAACCATTTCAAAAATCACTTATGCATAATTGTGCTAGTGCTTTCAGCTGCTATGTCGATCCTTCTTCAGGCACGCTGAGTGAACATATGGTCTGGTGGTTTTGCTGCTAGCTTCCTTCTCTCTTCCTCCTCCAGCATAGCGCATGCCACCTTGCATATTGCGCGCCCATACTGGCCCAGTGGCAGAAAATTTTGTAGCTGTCTGCGACAGGTTTTTAAAATTTCATAATCTGTCTGCAAAATTTGCGCGTAATCAGGAGTGAAATGGCTTACACCAAAAAAGCCTGAAAGCTGATAGGGGAAGGGGGGGGGGGGAGGGGCTTAACATCAGTGGTGATCTCGTGCAACAATACACGAATACAATTTTACTACAGAACAATATAGTATAAACAATTGTGTATTCATTCTATTCATCTCATTCAATTAAATATTTTATAGCAACGTTTGACACAACACAATATAAATAATTATAAATAATAAAAGTATTAGTTTTAATTTTGATACAGGAATTTTTATAATTGTTATCCAAAAGTTGTGGACAATTTTTTTTTTATCAGTGCAGACAAAAACTGTCCACAAGCCGTTTTTCTGTGTCTGCGACTATGTCGCCATGTTGCGGTGTTTCTGCCACTGGGCATACTGGTATAGCTATGTTGATGATGTATTTGCTATAAAAGATCATACCCTTCCTCCCACAGCAATACTTGATAAATTAAATGAAATTGACACAGATATTAAATTCACACTAGAGATAAAAAAAAGAAAACATATTAAACTTTTTAGATGTTGCTATAACTAAAACTCCGAACCTAACCTATGAAACTACAGTCTATCAGAAACAAATAATAGTAAAAAAAATTATAAATGCCAAATGTAAAACTCACAATAGATATAAAATTGCAGCCATACAATATATATTACATAAATCATGCAATAACTATATGTTCCAATAAAACCTCTTAAAACAAGAACTCCAAAAAATTACAAAAATATGTCAAAATGCAGGATACAAAAAGAATATAATAAATAAACTTTATAAAAATAAACTAAAAAACTCAACGATAGAAACAACGCACAAAAGCAAAAACAAAAATACACACCTCAATTCCATATAATAAAGGTTCAAGTAATAAGATAAAGACAGAAGCTAAATTAAATATAAATATCCCAATAAAATAAAACAGTAATATTTTCCAAAGGATTAGAAATGATAAAGATAAAATCTACTTTTCAGAAACTGAATGAATATATACAATAAATTTCAAAAATGAAGAATAAAAAAAACGGATGTTATATTAGAATAACAAAACGGAAAAAAAAAAGAAAAAAACGCATATAAAAGAACATAAAAATGACATAAAATATAATAAAATAACCACTGCCTTAACCAAAATAAATCCAAAAGAAAATATAAAAATAGATTTTAAATAATTTAATTTAGAAATTTAATCATCAACCCCGAAAGTTTAGACTTTAAATTTAGATTTTAAAAGATTAGATGGATTTAGATAAATTTTAAATTTTTTTTTTAATTGGGCCAATATAACAACTATTATTATGCGATAAAATGTGAAGCTGTAGAAATCCTGGTGAATAGCGATTCTTGCAACCAGAACCAGTGGAAATCAACGCATAGTGGCATGCTATGTTGGAGGAAGAAGAGAGAAAAAAGCAAGCGGCGAAATCACCCAATCATATGTTAACTCAGCATGCCTGAAGAAGGCTGGGGCATAGCAGCTGAAAGCGCAAGCACAATTAATGCCCAAGTGATTTTTTAAATGGTTTTTAATTAGTTTTTAATGTGATTTTATAACATTTTTAAAATATGATTTTAAATGATACTGAAATCTTTTTTTTTTTTTTTTGGTATAAGAAATCTTAAAATTTATTTAATTAAAAAAATTAAAAAAGAAAAAAAGGTAAGAAATTAAAATAACAGAGATGAGAGTGGGAAATAGACAAAAAGTCTGAAAGTATCAGCAGAACACAAAGATAATTTAATTTTAGTAATAAAAGAAGAAACAGATACACAAAATCATACCTTCTATAAGCAAAATTGGAGAATATATGAAAATAAATTGTTTAGAAACAGTCAAAAGAAAGAAAATTGAACAAAAATAAGAATATTTAGAAGCAAAAACCTGAAAATTGTTTTTAAAAAATTAAGAAAAGTCTGAAATTCCTACAAAAGTCTGAAAATTCTCATCCCTGAAATAAACATATTAAAATAAGATATTTAAAAAAAAATATTTTAAAATAATTAACTGGTGAAGTGTATGTTTCAAATTCTGGTGATTATGCTTGCAAAACTACCTT
Source organism: Salticus scenicus (assembly GCA_963930645.1). Classification (NCBI taxonomy): domain Eukaryota; kingdom Metazoa; phylum Arthropoda; class Arachnida; order Araneae; family Salticidae; genus Salticus; species Salticus scenicus. Next base: position 56,556,761 of record OZ005662.1, on the reverse strand, counting down.
AAGAAAATATGTCATCAACAGGGAAATTTGTGATAATTTATTCTGCTGTATCCAGTAAAATAAAGTCAGAAATTTTTTCATTACATTATTTCAAATTATACAAATTCGCGTGTTCTTTTATCATAATAATTTTGAGATGTAATGAAAATATACATTCCTAATGTGATCATGGTTCAGCTCCAGGCACTGATAAAAAAATCAAGTGAATAAGTTTACTCATTTGTAGACAGACATTGCTTGAAACTAACACATGGTATGAATTAAGTTCAGTGTTGTGTGCTATATTATTCATACAATTATGCTACCAATTAATATTAAATTTCTAAACATTTATTATTTTGTAACATGAAATTTGTAATTTCAATATAACATTTAAAACTGTGTTTTTTGTGAACATTATTAACTGAATTTAAAAAAAAGAACTCAGATGAAATTTAAGAGTTAAAAATGACCAAAAGAAAAAAAAAAATTGTTCTATATTGTTAATTTATTGTTTTATAATGGTAATGAAATAACCTGGTGAAATAGTTTAAAAACTTATTTGAAATAAATTACCTCACGCTGTCTTGATAGTGCAGAAAGAGCAGGCCATGGAGTTTTCCTTAAGGGAATCTATAAATGAAATTGTTATTAAAGTAAACAAATTAAGTTTAGTATTAATTAACATAAACTGCTACAATTTACAATGCTATATCAATATTTACAATTGAGTATTTAAAACATATATGAGACAGAGCTTATAGAAGAGCTGTTTTGTTGATTATTGAAGTTATATCCATGGGTATAAAAAAAAAAATCTGAAAGATTATTTATAAACTATGTAACAAAATTATTAAAAAGAAAAGAAAGTAAGAAAAGAAAGCACAGATCTTGCATACAGATATCTTTATTTCTGTATTTTTTAAGTATAAAAAGCATTAAACGTCCCTCTTCACTCATCACTCACTGCCTCCGGAAGCCGAAGCTAATGTTATTCTATGGGAAATTTTTCTTTACAAATAACTTATTAACTAATACATATTTTTAAACTCTGTTTTCACATTCAGAAAATTCCCAGCTGTTAAATTGACGGAACTTTTTAAAAAAATTATTTTTTTAATTTTTAATATTTTATTTTGAAGCTGCAAAATACAAATTTTCAGTTTGTGAAATTTTTTCATTTTTCATTTTGCAATTTCAAAACAAAATATTAAAAATTAAAAAAATGGATATTTAAAAAAAGTTTCGTCAATTTAACAGTTGGGAATTTTCTGAATGTGAAAACAGAATTTAAAAATATGTATTAGTTAATAAGTTATTTGTAAAGAAAATTTCCCCATAGAATAATATTGGCTCGGACTTCTGGCTACGGTATGTGAAGGGGGCCGTTAAGGGTCATTAATATTGTTTTTAAGGTAACAAATTTTAACGAAAAATTTTATTTCTATATTTTAAAATATAAAGAATCTTAATTTTTTTTTTCTTTTTATGCAATAAAGTTTGATGGAAAAAAAAAAAAAAAATCAAATCTTGTGCCTCCCCCCCCCCACCCCATGGCCCTTTTTTTAATCTATTAGAAATAAATTGACTATAAAATAATACATCTGCAAAGTTCAGAGTTGGTGTTCATTAAGCTGCCTTAAAAAATTCCGTGATTGGTTGGGCAATACATGACAATATTTAACTTATTTGCTATAATGAGAAGCATTGTCATTTCTGTTATTTCAAGGTAGATAGATTTCTATGTATTTTTATTACAAATATTTTAAGATTTAATAAAAATATACCTTTCTGGTAAATTCAATTTATGCTTTATACTATTCATTCTGATACAATACAAATAAATTTTTTATTAGTTTGTGCCAAGAAATCTATGACCATAACTATCAACCAATAAGTATTTGGACACTTTTGAATTAAGACATTTTGTCAAATATCTAGAAAAATTCCTTAAGAATCATCTTGAAACTTTGGAAGTATAAAGAAGATGTTAAACCTCATATATTTAAGCAAAATTTTGCCTAAAAGAAAAAAAAGAGGACCAGTAAAAAATTAAATAAAAATCAAAATGTTTTGGATCACCCTATAAGCAGTAATACTTTAAATGCTTTTTGGCTGTAGCATGTGATTATAAGGATTTTTCTCATTATCTGTATAATTTTTTATAAGGTTACCATATATATTCATGAAATATAATGGTTTATTTAAAAAATTGTAAATAAATTTACCACCTTTTTATTTATAACACATAGGGTATTTGACTTACAAGGGAAGTATGAATCAGTAAAATTGCTATTGAAACCAAACCAAGCTTGAATTAAAGAGTATGGTCGAAAACATCGGGTACCGTACAAATTTGCTGCAACAACTCCCATGGAGGTGAGATATGCCCCCTTTTAGTTTTAGTTATTTCTATAAAAGCCAACAACACACAAAACGTAGTGTGAACGGATGGTGCAGTGCTAGCGTGCTTGACTTCGGGTATGGAGGTCGTGGGATCGAGTCCCCGCAAGGGCGTTTTGTATTTTATTTTTTTTATTTCAACTGAAAAAAAAAATTTTTGACATTTTGAATTAAATTAAATCATTATTTTAAGAGAAAATATTAATTATATTAAAACATTTTTTTTTTTCTTTTTTCAGTGCAGACAATTTAATATATATATTTTTTTAACCAATTTATTTATTTATTAAATTTAAAGAAATTAATAATTTAACGGGAAATACTTTTAAATTATATTTAGGTAACATTTTGTTAATGATTACATTCAGATACAATTTTGTTAATGATTGTTTTATATAAATTATTAATTACTATTTTTTAACGACGGCATTAATAGCAAGAGTTAATCGTCTGCTCTCAACTGTATTATTTATTCAGGCAATTTTTTGCATGAAAAATCCTGAATGATGAACAGCTGTTGCTTAACTATTTGACGTCGCATTTAACTTTTATTTCAAACATTTCATTAAACAACTGTCAAATTTCGTTGTGTCGGAAGAACTGACAATAATATTGAAGACAATGACAAATTTTCTCAAAATGATTTTACTAATTTATAATTAATTTACATCTAAAAAAATTCAAAATCTGGGTAAATATGAAATTTACAAATCAAGTATCTCGACAAAAAGCCAAATATTTGACAAAATGTTCGTGATGAACAATAATTGACAGTGAACAAAATTGAAATTCAAATAATTGTGATCAATCTTTTTATATTTCTTGTTCTAATTGTAAAAAATGCTTATGGTTTCATGATTTTTCTACTTTTAATCATAATTGTTATAAATTAGAAACTCTATTCGTAGCTTTAAACATGGTTTTCTTTTTTATAAAAAAAAAAAAAAATGTATTTCTTAAATTCATTCTCAATACTTTATTAATTGGAATACTCAAAAAAAAAAAAAAAAATCTTCTTAATGTAATAAATATTTCCTCTTAAATTAATAACTTAATTTAATTTCAAACGTATAGAAAAAAAATTGAAAAAATTACAAAACGCCCTTTCAGGACTCGATCCCAGGATCTCCGTATCCGAAGTCAAGCACGCTAGCACTGCACCATCCGTTCACACAACGATGTGTGTTTTGTTGGCTTTTACAGAAATAACTAAAACTAATAGGGGGCATATTTCGCACCCATGGGGGTTGTTGCAGCAAATTTATACTGTACCCTATGTTTTCAACCATGCTCTTTAATATAAGCTTGGTTTGGTTTCAATAGCAATTTTACTGATTCATACTTCCCTTGTCAGTGCAAAGACATTTTTAGAAAACTTGGTATACTACACTAGACACAGCATACTGCAATCAAAATGCAAAAATGTTAAAATACCTTATGAAATATATGCATTTTCACTAAATAATTTTAAACTACACATGCACAAGATTTAAAAAAAAAAAAAAAATGTCATTTGCATAACTTAACAGCCAAAGGTTTTGAACTACTTATGGGTCATTCTCTGGAAAGTGGGCTTTTTTTAAGAAAAAAAAAAGTTAGCCCAAATAAAATTGCTTCATTATTTCTTTTATTTTTATTTTTATTTTAATTTTGTGCATGTACACATACGTTACAGTTAATAAAAAATAATATAAACCAAACTGCATCTGATAATTTTTTGAAATAGTATTATTTTTATTAATTAGAAAAATGAGGGAATGATTGTGAGGGAATGACAAATTTCTTCTAGAAACTACTTTATAAAAATATTATTAGGTTTAGTTGTATTTTCAAACACTAAATATTTATTAAAACATATTTTATTACTATAATAACATAAAAAAGCAAATTTGATTTCTTTTAGTTAACTTTATAGTGAATGAGGGAATGACGTATAATAAAAATACTGTATTTCAATCTAACGTTTGAGAGCCTTATGCAACTCATTGTAAAAAGTTTCGAACAGAACACAAAATGGCTTTTTACTTTGCTGCTATACAAATTAAATTTGACTTATATAAAGCACGTGCTGCCATTAATGGAGTAAGTAGGGGTGTGATTATAGTTTGATGAGGGAATGATATCTAATACCAGGGACAACAATAAAGTGTGTTCTAATTTCTTTCATTGCATAATATATAAATGTAGTATAATGGATAAATATTTATTAAAGTATGTTTAATAAATTTTCAATTAAAATAATCTAAATATACGTGCTTTAATACCATAGAAACCATTTTATTTACTTACATGTGTGAATGGGGACACAGTGAGGGAATGATATTTTGCATTTGAAAAAATATTTTAGAATTATATTTAAATTCCAGTAACCAAAGAATTACAGTTTATATGCATAACTAATTAATATTGATAGTTCTGACAGCTTTTTGTTTTTCTGATTTTAAAAATATGCCCTCAAGATTACTGGGACATGAAATGACCACTTTTCAGAGAATTACTCTTATATGAAAACCCTAAATAAATATCATGTAAATTGAAAAAGTTATGAGAGGTAGAATGAATAGAATTTCGTTTCTCACAAAATGAAAGTTAAATTATAAGGGGTTTTACTCACATTTTTATTTTGATTCAATCATTGATAATACAATGTTTGCTGATTGTAAATAAATATTAATAAAACTCCATATCATCTTCCTTTTTTAAAAGAGGAACTGAAATTCTGTTTATTCTATCTCTCATAACTTTTCTAATTTGCATGATATTTATTTGGGATAAGTAGCTCAATACCTTTAGCTATTAAATTATGCAAATGAAATTTTTTAAAAGTTTGCACATGCATAGTTAACAATTATTTAGTAAAAATGCTCATATTTCATAAGGTATTTAACATTTTTGCATTCTGATTGCAGTATGCTGTGCTGTGTCTAATGTAGTATGCCAAGTTTCTTAAAAATGGCTTTGCATTGGGTCTTATACCCTATGTGTTATAAATTTAAAAAAAAGTTTATTTACAATAAAAAAAAAAAAAAAGTTATAACTTCATTAATATAAGTGGTAGCCTCATAAAAATATATACAGATAATTAGATGACTCCTCATAATCGTATGCTACAGCCAAAACTCATTTCAAGTTATAAACTTTCGTTGAAATCTTTTTAATATTGAGATTAAGGGAAAAGTGCAAGCACAAAAAATGTTCAGTTTTGAAATATCTTTCTAATAGTGTAACATTTATGCAGATTAATAAAAAATAAATAAATAAAAATAAAAATACACAGCATTTCTAAGGGGAAAAAAAAAAAAAAAGGCTACCAAAAGTCTCTGTTTTGAAGCGGTCTAAACCGGAATCAATCCTGAAAGAAGATGGTCATTATTATTATTAATTCTGTCCAACTATTTTCATATACCAGGACAAAAGGAGCATATTACAGCCACAAACCCACCCTCTTACACAGAAAATAATCTTAAGCCATTTTTGGCTTTTTTGACATATATATATAAATGCTTTTTTGTTGTTGTTGTTATGTGTGTGATTTACAAATAAAATAATTTGTTAAAATAGATATGAAAAGAGATGACTTTTAATTATAATTTTTATAATGATATTAAAATATCTGGCAGCTTCCTGTTGTAACAGCCATCAAATTTATGACAAGCAGATTTCTTTCTTTCTTTTTTTTTTTTTTTTTTTTTTTAACAGGGGGGGGGGGGGGGAAGGTAGTGTCTTCATTTGATGTTATTTTAATAAACATGAAGGCTGTTAAAAAAAGAAACTATTAAATATTCTGTGAAGTAAATTTATTCAAAAATAAATTACCGTAAAAGAAGGTTGGCTCCTTGCACGATCTTCTGTTGAGCGACGCTATAAAACAAATTACGACTTAATAAAACAAACTAAATAGAATAGAAAGTAATACAGGCACTTTAAATCACACTATTTATTTTTAAATGTACCACATAACAACTTAAAAAGTTGTTTAATTTTTAGAGTTAAATTATTTGTTTAAAGAACCTGAAAAATTACCTAATAAAAAGCATTGTAGCAATGATGATAAAAAATAAAATTAATAAATAAATAAAATCTTGCATATCACACTACATTTCTTATTTTTGGGTACATACAAAAGATTTTCCCCAATTCAGTACTGATTCTTGTGAAACTGACAACAGAAACATTGTTATTGGCAGGACAATCAATAGTAATCAATTTAATCTGCTGTACCTCAATATTTTGGGCTGAAAATTTTTGTAATTACAATTTTTAATTATACAGTTTTATGAACAAAGATATTTGATGTGGAACAGGGTTCCCACTCTGAAAACAGAAAAAAATTCAAGCACTTTTCAAGGCCTATTTGAAAATTTTCAAGGACTAGGGGAAAAATCGCAGAACGCTAGGCATATATACAAAACTTTAGTGACCACTTTCATTAGTAATATATATATATATATTTTAATAATTAGAATAACTTTGCCTGTTTTCACAATACATTTTTGATGGATTGATCAAATTAACTTTTACAAGAGTCAAAAAACGATTAGTTCAAAATTTGAAATCTTTATGATTATTCCAAAGTTTTTAGGTTTGAGTCCTGGTCTAGTCACTTTCTGCTCAAAATTAATGACCAGTCCATCAAACAGGTATGAGACTAGCAAAAACAAAATAAGTTGAAACTATATACAAAAGCAAGACAATGAAATGAGAATTTTATGACAAAATCATTATATTAGAAAATGGTGTGGAGCATGTGGAGATGGAGATAGTTTAGCCTTGATAGATTTTGTGCTAAGCCCGTCTATTAGAGTGGAAAATTCAAGGATTTTCAAGGACTTTGCACAAAATTCAAGTACTTTCAAGGGTCTTTGAAAAAGAAAATGAAATTCAAGTACTTCTTAAGAACTTTCAAGGACTGTGGGAACCCTGTGGAAATATACCTTCCTAATAAGCTTAATGTTAATTCTGATCAGACAATAAATAAAAGATCAAATGAATAAGTTTACTCATTTGTAGGCAGATTAATCATAGAATTACCACATGCTATAAATCAAGCTCACTGACTTCTATTTTATATCCTTCAAAGAACTACACTGACAATATTAAATTTCTATCCATTAATTATTTTAAAGCACATTTTTCTGTGACTGTAACATAACATTAAATGATATGTTTCTTCTAAAAATAATTAACTAAAAAGCAGTCACTAATTTTATGTTGTTTATTCTGCTACACTCCAATAGCACATTTTGAAATTCTTATTATTTTGTGCCATGATGAAAATGTGTGATTACAATAGTTGATAACAGCCTTATTTGTGCTATGCTGAAAATGAAAATCTGATTATAATAGACAGAAAACAATTTTTGCAAATTTTTCAAATAGATAGATTTTATCTGGACATAATAAACACAAATTAAAAGAAGGAATTAGTAATTAAAATACAGTCAAACCTCATTAATGTGAATCTCAAAGAGAAAAAATAATTGTTCATGTTATCACTAGTTCACACTATTAGTAACTAGGACTGGGCGATGTATCGATTCTATAAATCGATTTATCTTCCATCTAATATCGCGATATAGAGATAAATCGATTTAACACTGATTTAGAAAATACCTCCTCTTTATCCCCTCCTACATATACGAATCTTTTAATCAATAGTATACTGAATGAAAAGTGATGCTGCTATTACTCATTTTCTACATTCTCCTATATGGCTATAACTCAGCATCTATTACTTAAAATTAGGCCAAACTACATATGTAAAATCTTTATTTTAAAAAAATTATGTTGATTAAACATTTCAGAATGATTAACATTAGAGGGCGTTGTTGTAAATATTGATATTAAAGAGTTTTTGAAGGCCTGTGGCACAACAGTTTTTGCAGTGTGCGTTGCCGCTTTGTTTGCAGCGCTTCTGCCTACTTTGTTCACTTGACGAAGGGTTGTGTGTTATTTCAACTCGAAGCAACTGTTGCTAGTTTTTTGCCTTTTATGTTGTTTATTAAAATTTTTAATGAATTACTTTTCAACCCAAGTCCACTTTTGTTATTACTTTTTATAAGTTTTTTTTTTTTTTTTTTTAAACCTGTTTAGCCCTTTTTGTGTGTGTTCCTAATATATGATGGAATACTGAACTTTATATTTTGATTTATAAAATTTGTCTTTCACCACAGTCAGTTAATTAAATTTCCGCCTTCTTTTAAAGAATTTTTTCTTTCCAAGTCGATTGATAAACGCTGCATGATATTTTCGAACCAACTGCCCAGTTAAGTAATAATTTAGCAAAAAATTTTCGAATGCTGATTCCCAAATTTTTTATCATTTTACTAAAAATTAACAAAATTTCTTCTTTTTTGTGTCATATTTCCGAAATACGTTATAGTCTGGTGGTCAATAATTAATTTGCTTATAAATAAACTACATAGCATTCTGAAAAAAAAAAAAAAAAATCAAGACCAATTCATTTGTCAGATGAAATAGGCAGCAACGTTTGAAAAAGAAATTTAATTTTAAATGACGGAAAAAATTTTTGAAACCTTTTTTTTTTTTTTTTTTAAATACTATTTTTAAGTATAAACATTGTAGATTTTATTAACTTCAGTAAAGTAATATTTGAAGCTTATTAATAGTATTATAAAAAGTGTAATAAAAAGCATGTAAAACTATGTACGTAATAAGGAGCACTATTAAAAGTTCTTGAGTACATTCTTTAAAATTCCCCCCCCCCTTACAAAATACTAATAGCAGAAGTATCTGACAAAACCAAATTATTGAATTATAATGATAATGACAAACAGATATGTTGTATTGTATTATGAAACTACTTTTATCGTAATTTACTGTATTCTTAAATTTCTCCCTGATTTAGCATAGTGCAAGTGCAGCACTTTGTCTCTCCTTTGAAATAAACAGAGCACACGACAGGTCGATTTAAGCACATCGCCTCTCTGGTATCTCCCTTGAAATGGAAAGCCGGCACGTAGCCCAATTTATATTACGCTAAATCGTAAGATGGCTTTTGCACTCATTGTTAAATCGTTTTTGCTAAATTGATAAAACTTCCCTTGATGCATTAACTCACAAGCGCGTTGAGGTAACTTGATGCCTAACTAATATCGGATTTTTCCAATTCATTAACAGATGTAATCTCTAAATCGATGCTGCATTACATCGTCTAACATCGTCATTCCAAAATTTCGTAGTAGATGTTATCTTAAAATCAGATTGCCGATTTTAGCAATAAATTGACTTTTGCATTACATCAATGTAATGCCCAGGCCTATTAGTAACTAATCTTCAAATAATTAATCTCCATTTTATTTTGACAGGGATTGTGAAAACAGGTCATGTTAAAAGTAATTCACACTAAGCATGCTCAAGTTAATGAGGTTTGACGATAATAATTTATAGAAATATTTTAACTTATATTTATATGGAACTAGTTGGTGTTGTCAGACTGCCCAATTCCCTGCTTTATATTTGTTCTAATAAATTTCTACTATAAAACATGCAATATTCATAATGAGAAACAAATTTGATTAATTATTTAACACAGTGTCAGCCTGAAATACCCCACTTACTAAACTCCCCAACCCTCTCTGTTGCAAACTATTTAACCTATCACAATTTCTTAATTAATTTTATCAGGATTGGTTTCATATTTTAACTTTTATGCAATCTCATATTAGACAGAAGTTATCTACATATAACCACTTTTTGCCATAGTTTGACTCTGACCTCATTTTGCTCAGTTGCTTTACTATTCACACTTCTGAATATTTTTAGGCATAAACTACAACTAATCGGATTTTTAAAAAATATATGAGCTTTTTATGATTTAAAAATGTGTCATTTAAATTTTGAAATAGTCTATAGATATAATTTTAATCTTAATATTGACCTAAACTCTTGTCAATTGTCCTTTAAATCTGCCCAACTGTTTTCATATGATACCTGGACAAAAGTAGCATATTAAGCTACAAATCCCACTCTCTTACACAGAAAATATTCTGAAGCCATTTTTGGCTTTTTTTTTTTTTTTTTTTTTTTAATCTGAAACAAAGATATTGCAATATATATATACAGTAACCGCTGCTTAATAAAATCACTGGTTAATAAAATCAGTCGTTTAATCTGATCAAATTGCCAGGACCAGAATCAAATCAATACAAACTACTTTTAAAGCTGCCCCTTAATAAAATCAACAACGCCGGTTAATAAACTCAAAAATATCTCCTCAACAGCCAAAAATATCATTTCTGCACACTAAAAATATTTTGTATTTGCACTGTGATTTTTTTTTTTTTTAATAGAAAAAGAAATTAAGTTACGACAAACCCTCCGTTATAGCTGATTGTTGAAGATTTCATACTTGCAGCACAGTTACAAATTAAACACACCCCATCACTTATCTATGTAACAATTTCAAGAAGCTATTCTTCAAAGCGCAGTAATAAGTTACAAATTTGATTTGATATGATTTTTTTTTTTTTTTTTCTAATTATTAAAAGACAATTTCTAGTTCTTCTTTTGAAAATACTATAATTAATGAGGTTTAAATGGAAAGATTTTAAATTTATAAGAACAGCGCGAACTTTTGGTAAAGTAATGATGATTTTCCTCTAAAGGAGAGCGCATGGGAATTTGAATTACGTTTAATTTACTTATATCAAAGGAACATTTAATTAATTATCTATCGGAAATTAATTAATATTATTTACTAATTCCATTATTCGTTACCATTTGAAGTTTCTTTCCAAATTCAGGGAAGTAATACCTTTTCCTTAAGCGCAGGAATGTTCGCCGGATATAAAAATCAGCCGCTTAATAAAATCACTTTGGCTCAGAACGAATGTGATTTCAATAAGCGGCGGGAACTGTATATATATATATATATATTACACAGATATCTATGACAAATGGCAAGATTTTAGTTTTAAAGTAAACTTTTTTGTACATTTAACGGCCCTCTTCACTTACCGTCATCGGAAGCTCGAGGCAATAATGTTATTCTATGAAAAATTTTCTTTACTTATAACTAATTAACTAATACATATTTTTAAATTATGTTTTCACATTCAGAAAATTCCCAACTCTTAATTATGGCCAATAGGACACAAAGAAGCACTGCATTATTAAATAATGTAACCAATAAAGAGATTGGGAGGAGATTGAAATTACGCCAGAAATATACCAAAATTATGACTATAAAAGATGAAACACGCCAAAATTAAGAGTGCTCCTTGAACTATCTTCTGCTAGAAATAAATTAACAAATTCTCCATCGGACCGGACCTGAGAAATATGTCACGGCGAGTTTGGTAACAGCACCAAATGATACCCCAGTCTAACTCTGCACTTTGTAGAATCTGAACTGTCCATTGCCTTATGCTAGCTCCAATCATGATTTGGGATTACAATAAAGTTATGCATTGCAAGCTTACGAGTGTTTCTTGAGACCTGACTGCTAATTAATGCCTACAGAAACTGTGACAGAACCCTAGTTTATTACATATATGTACATATATATATATACTAGCAGACCCGGCCACGCGTTGCTGTGACTAAGTTATACGTTGAATTATACGGCTGTAAACTATTTAGTACAGTTAAATTATTATTTACGAACAAAGACGAAAACGTTGTAGCCGATGTAAAAACCCACAGGGTTGAGATTTGAAACTTAGGTCAAAATTTGGAAGCGATTGATAAAAATTTTCGTAGTGTTGATATTAAGCACAAATTAATTTTATTGTAGGGTCCTATAAATTTTAATGGAGAAGTGATATATATTATTTCTAATGCTACTTTGGATAAAATTGCTAAAATGACTAATATATAAATTAAATTCTATTAAAATTCTATTAAAATAAAAGTATAAAAGAAACAGATGATTTTAAAATCAATTTTTATGGAGGAGTGAAATATAATATATGCTATAATGGATAATTTTACTATTAAATGACCTCATCATTTTAAATATTTTAAAGAGGGCAACAGCTGTAGTTATAAAAGGGAAAACAATAAGGCTAAACCAGAAAAATAAGTAAATTTGATAAATATTTTAAAACTTTAAAATTGGAAATCTTATGAAATATTGGACATTTAAAGTAAATACATGTATCATTTTAAATACAAAAAGATTTTGGAAAAGTTTAGTGTATTTTAACGAAGTGATGAGAAGTTTTTGAGTATGTTAAAATTTTAATAGTAAATTCAAGTCAATAAAGATGGGAAACATTGAGGATTAAGATAAGAATAATTGTAAGATTTAAAAAAAAAAAAAACTTTTTATATACCATGCTTTTAAATTTTAATATACTAATAATATACAAATTAAAAGGAAAATGATAAATATTCTATCATAGTTTGAAGTCAAATTTGTTTTCAAATGTCTAAATAAAATATCTGATGTAAGATACTAATATTTTGCAGCGGAATAGATTTCATTTCTGTCATCCTTGGCGAAAAAAAAAGAATATCGCCAAATTATCTGGCGAAAATATTTAATTCCTTTCAAAAATCATGGTTATTTTAACAACTTATATTAAAAGAGTAATGAATAATATGAAACAATATTTCGTACAATACATATTACATGTCATACATACGTACAATGAATAATACATATTACATTTCGTACAATGCATACATCTGGCATGTATATTTTCGTGTTACGCTTTGGATCGCCAAATAATAATAATAATAATAAAAAAAGCCAAGGGCGACAGAGTTTAAAAATTTAAAATTAAAATTTTGTCAATTTGACAGCAAAATAATTCAATCTAACACCCGCGATAACTAATACATATCTATACCCAAATATAAGGATTAAAATCGGGAAATAAATTTCCTCGATTTTTAATAATTTCTTACAAAAAATCCAGTGGGCAATTAACATAGGAAATCTTTTTCTTGGCTGCACAGACGGTCAGTGAGTCACACTTCGCTTGCGTATAGAACTCATAGATATAGTATAGCATATATAGAATAGAGTGATCATTGGGGAGAAAAAAGTTATTCCTTTTCATTTGGGAAAAGACGACGTTTTTACCAAAATATGGCCGTCTTTCCCCGAGTGAATACACACGGGAATACATACTAATATTTTAGCAAATAAAATTTATGAATAATTTATTTGCTAAAGGGGAATGGAAGACTCCAGATACAGTTTCAAATTCATATTTCTTTCTTTCTTTTCTTTTTCTTTTTTTTTTTTTCAATACCACTTAATGGCTGTTTCCAAAGCTTTTATTTTTTATCTTTTTTCGGCATCAAAAATCTTTCTACGATAACATGGGGATGAGAGATCTATATATATTACTATATCTATGATAGAACTACATTAGCACTTTATCAATGTGTATAAAATCTTTAAATTGATTATGACGTCAATTTTCGTGAGATGCATAATTTAACTTTTTATAATTTTTTAACGTTCACATTTGATTAAATGTATTTATTTTTATGTCGAAAGAAAATGAACTCGTATTTTTTTTTTTTTTTTTGGCAACAATTAAATTAATGGAACTCACAGATATTTTGGAGCAACTTTAATAAAGGTCTATAATTAACAAATAATTGCAATAAAACAATATTGTGACAATAAATTGAGATAAAAACTATCCTATCTCTCAAGTTGGATCAAACTGCACACAGTGTGCAAAATTTCATCAAAATCAGTTCCTTAGTTTAGGAGTTTACCCCGGACAAACATCGTGACACGTAATTTATATATATATACAGATTAAATTATAAAGTTTTGATCAATGAAGCACAAATAAGTAAAAAACAGGATTAATTTCACTGTATTATCTTCATTATAATATGAATTCAATTTACACTCCAAAAATTTAAAAAGTGGAAATAATTGAATTATACGAAATTTATTAATAGGTTAAAAAGTTGAAGATTCTTTGTGTAGATGGCAGCACCAAATATATTTCAGCTTTCATTTCAACCCAGTCGAAAGGTATCGACATCTGTTAGAATCATTTAGAGTTAACAGATAATTGTGACTGTCAAATAATAACAGACAAATAATTAGCAATAAATTAAAATTGCGACTATAATTTGAGATTTAAACTATCCTATCTCTCAAGTTGGATCGAACTGCACATGGTGTGCGAATTTTATTATAATCGGTTAAGTGGTTTAGGAGTCCATTGAGGACAAACATTGTGACACGAGATTTATATATATTAAGATATCTAATATTTCTAATTATATATATACAGTGAAACTTGAATAATTCGAATTTTTTACTCAGTCCCTTGAATTTTATATTAAAATAATGTTAAAAAATCGTGGATAATTCGAATTCTATTTTCGATAATTCGAATTTTTCATACAATTACCTTTAAAATATTACAGTAAAATTTGTTCCCGGGATTTTTTCTCAGCTAAAGTGCATTATATATCTTAACAGTCTTTCAAAAGAAGGGTAAGGAAATACAAGAGAAGCCCCTAGCTAGTGCATCTCAGAAGATATGGTGAATGTGCATGAACTTTGAGGTTTTTTTTAATTGAAAGTCATGCCCAGAGCCGCCAACCTAATCTGGCAAATTGTTAGTACCGCCCTTTTTTATACACCACATAATTTTTAGAGTATTTTTCTTCTTAATTCATCGTAGCTACATTTCAAGAGAATTACTCTAAACATTAATTGGTGTAGAAAAAGAGGCGGTACTAACAATTTGCCGGATTAGATTGGCAGCTCTGCATGCCTAATGTAGTAAGTAGATTCTATTTTTGTATCAAGTCATATGCTATGACACAATGATTGTACTTAAAGAAGAAATAAAAAATATCTGACTATTTTTTAAAAAGTGTTGAATAATTAAGCTCGTAAAAAATATTGATTATTGGAGGAGGGGGGGGGGATGTAGCAGTATTCTTAGATATAAAGTTTATGTGTTAAATCTTTGATTGTAGAGTTTTAATTTTTTAATATATCTTTTTTTTTGGCAAAATAGTATATGTAATTCGAATTTTTGGATATTTCGAATTTTTCTCTGGTCCCTTCAACTTCGAATTATCCAAGTTCTACTGTATATATAAATTCTGTATGATTCACACACAAAATACTTATTTTGTTAATATAGATATGAAAAGAAATGACTTCCAATTATAATCCTTATGATGATATTAAAATATTTGACAGTTTCCAATTTTAACAGCCACCAAATTTATGACAAGCAGAATGTTCTTTAATTGATTAATCAATTAATGATTGTTATGATATATTATTTAAATTTATTATAAAATAAATTTCTTATAATCTTTTTTTTTTTTTTTGAGGGGGTGGGGGGAGAGGAATGCTTTTGTTTGATGCTGTTGCAATAAACATTAAGGCTATTAAAACAGGAAATTATTAAAAATTCTAAGAAGTAAAGTTATTCAAAAATAAATTACCTTAAAAGAAGGTTGGCTCGTTGCACGATCATTTGTTGAGGGAAACTATAAAACAAATTACTACTTAATAAAACAAACTAAATATAATAGAAAGTAACACAGACATTTGAAATCTCACTAAGTGTTACTGACATTTAAAATTTATTTTTAAACATACCACATAACTTGAAAAGTTGTTCATTTTTTAAAGTTAAACTCTTTGTTTCAAAGAATCTGAAAAATTACCTAATAAAAAACATTGTAGCAATGATGATAAAAAAAACTAATAATACCTTGCATATCAAGCTTCATTTCTTATTTTTGGGTATGTTCAAAAGATTTGTTACACTTCAGCGCTGATTCTTGCGAAACTGACTTCAGAAACATTGTTACTGACAAGACAGGACAATCAACAGTAATCAATTTAATCTGCTGTATCTCAATATTTTGTGCTGGAATTTCTTGTAGTTACTTTTTTTTTTTATTTATTTGTTATTATACATTTTTATGAACAAAGATTTTTGAGGTGGATGTATACCTTCCTAATAAGCTCAGTGTTAATTTCTAATCAGACAATAAATAAAAAATCAAATGAATAAGTTTACTCATATTAACTTATTTTCAAAAAAGGATTAAATTACATTTACTTTAAAAATATATACCTAAATAATATCCTTTTATAAAATATGCACTTATGGCTTATTTAAAACAAATATATTTCGGACAACCATCGTGTCCATCATCAGTGCATTGCAGTGATACTCCCTCTGTTTTGGTTTGTTTCCTCCTCTTGATCTTCAATTCTCTTCACTTCGAATGGTCTTTTTCTTTTAATTAGGTGTTGTCATACAGATGGTATTATGCTGTGCTCACGATCAACAATCTATCTATTAATGTTTAACATAGGTTTACATAACATCATTATCTTACCTCTTAATCTCCAACCTGTATTTATAGTATTAAATTTCAGGGTAAGAGAAAGTCGTGTGAGTTACACACCAGATTATTTTCTGTATTTTATTTTTCTCTAAAAATAAATCTATCATAGAATAGTATGTTTTAGCAATAGTAAGTGTAGTACATCATTATAATTGTCAATATCACCTATTCTCCATAATTTTTCTTTTAATTTTACTTTAATAACTTTCTTTTAAATTTTTAATACTTAATACATTACTTTCTGATAAATGTGACATTTAGCTTGCTTATTATTTGCATTTTTACTTTCTCTTACCCATAGGGTCAAAAAAGTATTGTTTTAAGGTCAAATTTTTGAACGTGAGTTTTTGTTATATTTACATGTTCTGAGGTCCCCTGAATACGAAAATCATGTTTTTAGCGAATGGTCTGTGTGTCTGTCTGTCTGTTATCAGCATATCTCAAGAACAAATAGTACCAGAAATTCCAAACTCGGTATTCTAAATGTGTATCCTATAGGGATGATACACTAAGCTTTTTGCTGAGATGAAGCAAATGGTTTGTGTACAGGGACACTCAAAAGTATTCAAATACATTACGTCTATGGGGGAAATTGCAGGTAAGTAGAGTTTAACATCTATAGACTGCACTAAACCAAATGAAACGAATATATATTTTGTGTAATAGAGATAGTCAACTGGGAAAAAATTTTTGTGTATGTAGGAGCCTCGCCTCCCCCCCCCCCCTGCAGGGGGGGGGGTCTCCCCTCGAGGGGAGTAAATTTTCATAATGGGTATCTTTCAAAAGAGCTCGCCAATACCTTTAAAACGAATGGTTGAACCATTGATCTGCGATAATTTAAAATAAAGTTATCGATTTTTTTTATAAATGTAATATTTAGAATAAATTCAGCTTTTTTTTTTTTTTTTTTTTGGATATTTAGTGTTATACTACTTCTCTAATATGGATACCGTGTGCATTATCATGGAAGATAAATTTTTTTAAATAATAATTTTAATAAATTATTTTTACTGAGTGAATTTGTATAGGAAAATATAGAAGAAAGTCCTGTGGTAGCCACAACACACTAGTTATGTGTTGTTAGTGGATGCGCTTTACTAATAATATTTTACCATTTCCAGGAGAGCTGGTCGGGAATTTAAATAAATTCCTCATAGAGATATGGTAAATAATGTATGTTTTAAGCTAAATATTCATTGCTTGTTTTTTGTACATTAATGAAATGGACGGGGGGGGGGGGGGGGGTTCAGAACAAATTATCAAATAAAACTCTTCCTAAGCCTAATTTGAATTGTTTAACATAGGTTTACATAACAGTACTCGTTATCTTACCTGTTAATCTCCAACCTGTATTTAAAGTATTAAATTTAAGGTAAGAGAAAGTAGTGTGAGTGTCACACCAGATTATTTTAATTAATTTTAAAAAAATTAATTATTCTGTTAATTATTAAAATTTTACACATTTTTATATATCTTTTAAATACATAATAGAATGGGAAAACATGACACTGAAAGAATGTACGGACCAATAAAATCTTAAAATAACTTGATTTTTCTCAATATTCGGCCCTGTTTTCCAATGCAATAACCCCAGAATACAAATTTATATAAAATATTACCTTATTCAGCCATATTAAGAAACTGTGAAATGAAAAATAACTTATAAAGTTTTAAAAGTAGAGCATTCATAATCAATATCATTCATGTTAGTATCATAAACACTTTAAAATTTATCTAAAATCATTATGATAAACATATTCCTCTTAATGTATGTTTAACTTAAGTGAAATTTCGCTCTATCCTCCCATGTTCAGAAAAACAAATTTTGAATAATGACCAAAAGTTTTCAAATTAGAGAGTTGGCAATTTCAATAGGCTTCTTACTAGGATCAGAAGTGACATTTTAATTTAACAGAGTCCAACCTCTTTATGATCATTTGTTTATGACATGAGGTTAACACCAATGAAAATATTAACTAAAATAAAGATCCACCATATCAATTTTGTAATTTTTCAGATTCCTCACACTTCAAAACATATAAATGTGGGAAAAAACTTATATCAGACATTTTCAGAAATATTGGAGATCCCATAGGTATAGTATGTAAAAAACTAAAAAGTTACTTATTACTAATTTATGACATCATTAAACAATTTTAATAAATAAATAAAATGTGTGTTAATAAATTACCTGATTAGGTGCGTTGTAGTTATGTTCTTTTAAAAATGGTTGCTCTGCTGTACTTCGAGCATTCTGTAAATGAAATTATTATTAAACAAGAATAAAATCAAATAACAAATAAAAATTGATGAATTGAAACAGTTACAATTAGAAACTAAATATGAAATATAGCACACATTGAAAAGCTTTTTTTTTTTTTTTTTTTTTTTTTTTTTTTTTTTTTTAATGAATAAATAAATAAAATGAAATGAAAGAAAGAAGGAAAAAGAAAAAAGTTTATAGATTAGAAAAGGGTTATATATCTAAAATAAACTTTTAAATAGAATAAACATTGATGCAAAAATTAAGAGAGTTTGATTGCAAGCGAAAAAAATAAAATAAAAAAGATGAATTATTTAAATCAACAAAACTGATGAAAAATATTATTGTAATATAGTTTATTATTATTATTACTTACTCTCTTCATCATTAGTAGCCTTTTTGCTCTCTCTTTTAAAGTAAGTATTGGTTTGTATTTGTCATTTATCTACAAAGAAAGAAAAATTAAACTAAGCAATCAAGTATTTAATTATATTTAAACCATTATATTTAAGTTAGAAATGAGATAAATAAAATAATCTACTTATGAACTATCTTTATATCTTTATGTAATGCTGACTGGTTGTCGGCCTGGATAGCTCAATTGGTAGAGCCTTGACCTTGTAAGTCAAAGATCCGGGGTTCGACTCCCGGTCCAGGCATTATTTTCACTCAGTCGGAAAAATAAAATTTCATTAAATATGATTTTCTTCCAATCAGTTGATTGTGATTTTATTAAAAATTGTATTTCTTTCTCCCATTGTTTAATGGTGTTTTCCTTTACCTGCGGCTTATTTCTGTTGAGCTATCTAAATCATAGACCAGATGTTTCTGCCTAAAGGTTGTCTGAGTGAGGTATGCTGACCGGTTGTCGGCCTGGATAGCTCAATTGGTAGAGCCTTGACCTTGTAAGTCAAAAATCCGGGGTTAGACTCCTGGTCCAGGCATTATTTTCACTCAGTCGGAAAAATAAAATTTCATTATCTTTATAAAGTTAATAATTGAGACTGGTTACAAACGAGATCCTATGCTGATCATTTTATGTTTTATATTAACCAACGAGCTATATATAATGACTGAATTAAAAAAATAAATAAATTGTGGAGACTGGTTTACAGCCTCAGGTTGTGGATTATCTTCTAAATGTTTAACGGAGTAAATGGAAGATGAAAACTTAAAACTGATCTTCTTTTTATTTTACGTATAAGAGAAGAGATGCACTAAGATAGAAAATAGTTTTAGACCAACAAGATATATAAATTAGAGTGCTGATTCAATGGATAAAGGATTAGCTTTCCATGGTTCAAGATGAATCACGTGACATGCTCCAATAGGTTGCTGTGTTTGGCCCTTTATCGCTATTTTGGCATTTAAAATATCAGTTCGACAAATTATCATTATTATTAGCTAACATGACAGTCCTATGACCGAAATAAATTGCTTTTAAAATAATTTTACAGATATTTCACATTTTAATAAATAATGAAATACCTTTTTTTTTCATCATTTCTCAACAAAGTTTAAAAGTGTTTATAAAACAAAATTTAAACTTTTAAAGAGCTAAATTTAACAACAAATAATAATTTTTCAACTATTTTTAAGCATTTTGTCGGTTAAAGTTCAACTACACGAAATAAAAAAGAAGTAAAATCAAAATCAAAATGGTTTAATACAAAAGAATATTAAACTACGTAAAGTAAACAAGAACACTGAAACCGTTGCCATAGAAATGTACTGAAAATGAGCTGTTACCAAGGGAACCACCGAATACGCAGGTGCAAGGAGAGCATGTCACATGACTCATCTTGGACCTTCTCAAGGGTTACCATTTATTACTCTACTTTATATATCTCGTTGATATTAACCCTCTGACAACATTTGAAAGGAAGAAATCTGTAATGTTATTTTCACAGCACGGTTTTTTGAATGAACTAAAATAATGCTTATTTCAACTTGAAATTGAAAATTTAACTATGCACATCATTACAATTCTCATGACAATCTTTTAAGACCTTCAAGCTTGAAAAACAAGCTAAAAATGCATAAATATATAATTTTAAATTATTGTAGAAAAGAAAACAAACAGATCAGTAGCCTAAAGCGTACCGTCTTCAGTGCAAAAAGGATTCTGAATCTGGAGAAGTGCTCGTACATATAAGAGAGGGGCTGAATTTTGTTCAACCAATAGGATTACGGGAAAGGTGGGGAGAGTGGCCAATAGGAATTTAGGAAAGTTAGCTGTGTAAACAGTAGAAAAATTATGAAAATGTGGATGGAATATAAAATTTCCAACAGTCAGACAAATAGGGAATAGCGAAATCACAATTTACAAGGTTTTTAAAATTTTTATAAATATGAAAAGCTTCAAAGAAATCGAGTTCATGAATGGATTTAGGTCTGCAAATTATTTTAGCTGAGTTAAATTAAAAATTATTACTTTCCTCCCAGCAATGTTTAGACGTAGTAGTTTATTCGGGTTTTAATATTCCAACGCCAAGTCTCCTGTTATTATTAAACAGATCAGTATCAGCAGTCAGATGGTTAAGGGGGGAATTTTTTCTTTTTTCACATTATTAAATCTATTTGGTCTGCACCTGCCTAGTGCTAGATTTTTACACATGTATTTCCAAAATTATTTCTCTTTGCTAGTTCAATTAACTAAAAAATAGTTTACATGACTTTTGTTTTATTTCTATTTTTTCTAATGGCATCATCTTTTGTATCCATAATATACAAATAATTTTTACGATATGTTTATGCAAAACATTTAAAAATGTTAGTTTTATTTTATTCCTCGAATTTTATTTTATTTCTTATATAAGCCAAACTTTTTTCAACATTTTTTTTTTTTTTTTTTTTTTTTTTTTTAAATTACATTTTGCATTCTCTGAGCATTTATTAACTAGCCCGCTTTGCTGGTCACTGTATTTAAAGGAAACTCTTTTCTATATAGCTTTATGAAACACAAATAAATTTTTTAAAAAATTTTTGAAATTATTCTAAAGCTTGCTTTAGGTCTCTACTGCCTTTCTCAAAATAAATATTTAAATAAAATAAAATAAACTTAGAAAATAAACATTTATTTATTAAAATATTTGTATGCTAAAATTATTATAAATTGTAGCAAAAGAAAATTGACAAAATAATTATTTCAAAAAAAGAAAATATATTTTTACAGCTTTTTTTTTTTTTTCTGTGTTGAAACCAAAAAGCCTAGAAACAAAAAATAAACTTTGATTTTCAAACAAAAATTTATCTTTGATTTTGTAAATACATCATAAGTTCAAATTCAATGATAAATGATCGTTTTGGTTATGTGTTCTGCCAATAGATAGCAGCACCAACCATTTTTTTTTTTTTTTTAAATATGAGCGATTTCTATTCAACTTATTTTCATCTAGCTTATCTTAAGCTTATTTTTACGTTTCATTTTGTGAAATTTTCTCGTTTTTTTTTCTTTCTTCTTCTTCTTTTTTTTTTTTTTTTGCATATATTTTTAGGAGAAATAAAAGCATGTATATCAAAATATATGCATGAAAGCTAATTACTGTTTCTTTTTTTGACTAAATTTTTTTTTTCTCTATTCTGCCAATGGATGGCTGCAGTGCAGCAATCGTTAAGAAAAATATCACTAGTGTAATTAAACATGGAAGAAAGAAAAAATAATTCTGAAAATAATGAATTGGAAGTGCTAATATATATATATATATGGTTGAAAAATTAGATAGATATTATTTTTAGTAATCTTGATCTAATATTTTTACTCTAAAAAAAGTTGCTGTTGGGGTTGGAGATAATTTTTTTTGCCGTAAATGTCCAGTTTTTCAGCTTCGTACTGTATTAAGAGAGTAGTAAAATTGCTTTTCTGAAAGATTCCGATTTTTTTTTTTTTTATTAAAAAAATTAATATATTAAGTTTTATTCTACAAATATAATATAGTGGACAGATAACTAAATCATTGTTCTATTATTATTATTTAATTGTTAATCAGTAGTTTAAAAACAGCTTTTACTTATTTACTTATTTATTTTTTTAATCGCTTTCCACTTATTATAATATTTTTATTTCTTTCTTTTCCCCATTCATAAGACAAAAAAAAAAAAAAAAAATCATAAGCAAAAATCAAAATTCAAGATGGCAGCTAGTAAACAAGTACTTTATTATTTAGAGAAGAAAAAACAAACAAGACCTATACTATTGAATGGATAAATCCCTATTTATTTATTTTTTTAATTTACTCTTAAGAGCTAAAATCCAATTATATATTACTTTAAAAATAGAAAAATAACAAGTATTGAAATTGGTTTTCTGAATTAAAGAAAATAAAATAAATAAATAAAATAAAAAATTCCGTGTTTGTGTAGTGGTGCCATCTATCATCAGTTTAGAAAACAAAACTAAAATTAAAAAATTCAGGGTCCGGATTTTAGATTATTCTGGTTTTTAGAAGTCCGAATTTAAGATGTTGTACTGTATATATAGATAATAGAATTGCATCAAAAGAAGATGCTGAATGGTTTCTAATGGAACAGTTTAAATATAATATCTTTAATAAACAAACAAATAATAATAAATTAAGTATATAATACCTCTAAGCCTTTTTCACACCAACTAATACAGTCATTATAATTTCCCATTTCCAAACAACAAGATGCACCTAGGTAAAATAATAATAGTTCAGTAAGCAATAATATTCATATACATCTATGCCTATTAAGCATTCTATATATGCAGACCCTAACATGTACATTAAATCAGATAGTAACAAGAATTCGTTTCAATCTTTAAACAAGAAAGAAAAATCATGCAGTTTGCATTAGACTAGTAACTCTTTCCAAATGTATGTATTCATTGCATTGTTTAACGTGAATTTCCAGCAATTTCTAATTTTAGCTCTTAATATATCTGGTTATTTTAGTATGACCCTGTAAAATCTTAACGCTAAACACACCCTACTCTATATATAACGTTTTTCTTCGCCATATGAATAATAAATGTAAATTTTAATATGATTTTCACAATACAAAGTTTTTAAATATGATTTATAAAAATGCATCTCATAGAAAGCAAGGCAATGTCATTCTTTTGGGTGTCCCTGTACATAAGCCAGTAGTGCCATCGCTACCATTTTAATAGAGAACATCAGCTACAGCCCTGCAGACAAACCAAAGCCATAAACATCATTAAATTTTGTTAGACAGTGCTAAAAATGCTCCCATCTGCACTTTTGCTTGAACCTTTTCTTTATTGTAACTGTGAAATAAATTTTCATAAATTCATTTCATGGTGGAGAGACTTGTCAGACGAAGTTTTGTGTAGGCTATGATTAATTCTGAAGCCTTTTCATTCATAAATGCATGACACAATTAGGTATTTTTAACTTTCTTAACTTAGATATGA
This sequence comes from Salticus scenicus, assembly GCA_963930645.1. Taxonomy (NCBI): domain Eukaryota; kingdom Metazoa; phylum Arthropoda; class Arachnida; order Araneae; family Salticidae; genus Salticus; species Salticus scenicus. Next base: position 56,532,387 of record OZ005662.1, on the reverse strand, counting down.
TGTTATGAATTGAAATAGCGTTTACTTTTTACGGGTGAAGATTAAGCCTTTTGTCTAAAGTCAACACTTGAAACAGAATTTTCAGACACGATAGTCAAAAAGAGCATTCTGATTTACTTTATATTTATTCTTATTTATTTTTTTATCTTAATTTATGTATTTTACGTGCTTTAAATCTATTCTTCAGACTTTCTAAAATCTGAATTATTTTCTGTTTTATTTATGAAGATTTTTTATTATGCAAATGCATAAAACTTATTTTTTTTGTGAGCTCTGGGAGAGTTCTAAACCAATCAGAAGGCTGTATACCAGCAACAAAACTGGAAAATACAAACAACCACAGCATTTTCCCTACTGACCTTAATTGCTAAAGACCTCTTATTCGCCTGATGAACGATCGTGTGTTTTTTCGACCCAAAACAATTGTTGCGAGTTTATTGCATTTTATGGTGTTTATTCAAAGTTTGTAAGTAATATTTTCCATTGCCTTATATTTATTTTTAAGCAATAAATAGAATTGAAACACCAGCACATATGGAAAATTATTATATGAAAATTGACACTATGTTTAAGATGAAGTATACAGTTACAGAAAAAATAAAAAAATAAAATGCAAGGGAAAGAAAAATGTAAAGATCAAATAAACATTTAAGAGGCTATGCATATATTTCTATGCTTTCAAATACATTTAATGATGCTTATTATTATGTTAGAATGATAATTCTAACACTTTTAAATTTTATTAAATCCTTAATTTTAACACTTTTAAAATTTTTATTATTTTTATTAAATCCTCCGGAAAATACTTTAATTATTATTTCATTTATTTTATCTATTTAAAAGTTTAAAAGTCCGTTTAACAGACAATTTTACATGAACGAAATCACAGGAAACCAGTAACAGAAAATAATAATAAAAACCTTTTATTACACAGAAAGTTTTGGGGTATTTTATCTGTCATTTATTGATTTTATTACTTTTTTCTATTTCTAGTGAAATATAATCAATAACACAAAGTAAATTTATTCATGGACATATAAAAACCAACAATTCTTAATTATAGTTTAACAGATAACCAGTAGTAATTGGTTGAATAATATATTATTTTGTCAGGGTTGCTACACAAATCAGGAGAAAAAATTCCTTGAGTTTTTCCTGTCCCTTTTAGAAGTAAAATAGATGACATGCAATTATGCAGCATTGTAATCTAACATGTTTACAACTTAATTGAACATAATTAGGGTATACAATTTTTATTAAAATCACATAATCATTGTGGAAGAAAATCATATTTATTGAAATTTTTTATTTTTCCGACTGAGTGAAAATAATGCCTGGACCGGGAGTCGAACCCCGGAACTTTGACTTACAAGGTCAAAGCTCAACCAATTAAGCTATCCAGGCCGACAACCGGTCAGCATTACTCACTCAGACAACCTTTGGGCAGAAACATACAGAATAAGCATACTGTATGTAGATACAGAATAAGCTTATTTTCTGTTGAGCTATCTACATGATAGACCAGAGATGTTTCTGCCTAAAGGTTGTCAGAGTGAGTAATGCTGACCGGTTGTCGGCCTGGATAGCTCAATTGGTTGAGCCTTGACCTTGTAAGTCAAAGTTCTGGGGTTCGACTCCCGGTCCAGGCATTATTTTCACTCAGTCGGAAAAATAAAAAATTTCAATAAATAATTAGGGTATATTAATTTTATTAACTTACTACAGTTGGGGAAAAAAACGTAATTTATTTATTATAAAGCGCTAAAACTTTTAAAAATATTTGATTATGAAAAAATTTTCCTATGTTTTTCCAAAAAATTCCAAAATTCTCTGAATTTTTCCTGTTTTTGCAATATTTTTTTTAAATTCCCTGTATTTTAATAGATTTTCAAATTCCCTGAGCTTTTTAGGCTTTCCCTGTTTTCCAGGTACCGTAGCAACCCTGTTTGTACAGGGGGGGGGGGGAAATAGAAAAAAATAAATAATGACTTAAAATTTTTAATAATCTAAAATGAAATTACCTATGCGAACGACTTGAAGAAGATCTGAATTTAATGCGACAGCTTCTTTTGAATTCTTTAAAGCCTCCTCGTAGCTTCCTAAATTTATTATAAATAATATTAATTATTGTCTAATTATTAAAATAAACTGAAATATTAAAAGAAATAAATAGCTGCACATCACAACTATTTATATAAATAATTAGACACACACAAACATATATATGCAGATAGTAAACAATTATAATCAAAAAAGTTTATGTAATTTCTATAAAATTAGAATTTTTCATGTATTCTACGAGAAAATAATTTTTTAAACTTCAATAATTTAATTTTCTAGGTGTCTTATTGCACCTTTACCATGATATTCTAAGAAAACAAATATACAGGGTGTTTATAAAGTCCCGGACCCATTTTGATGTTTAATAACTCATAAAATAATAAAGATAGATTAAAATTAATAACATAAATGGTTAGATAGACTCAAAAAGTTTCATGACCCTTGTCAATGAACTTCCATGTGTGCCCCCTTCGTCGCACGGAGAATATCAAGTCGATAGTCAATTTCACGCCAGGTAGCGGCAAGCATGTCGGCATCCACAGAGGCTATTGCGGTTGTAATTCTGACTTTTAGGTCATCAATGTTCGACACTCTCCTCCTGTAAACATTGTCCTTTACAAATCCCCAAAGGAAAAATTCCAGCGGCGTTATATCAGGTGATCTGGGAGGCCAAGGAATTGGACCTCCTCGCCCAATCCATCTTCCTGGAAAATGGTCATTCAAAGAACTACGAACGATGGTAGTTTCTAGAAAATTATTATTCCACCGCAAGATGCTGCTTTTGGATGGAGGATCTTTTTGGTAAATTCTTCTGCAATTTCTCTGTGCTTGCACTATCGATTTCGTTTCTATGTACCACCATAAAATCTGTGCTTTCTCTTGTGGTGTATGCATTCTCCTTAATATCCGCTCGAATAACACATCACATACAAAAGTACGACATAGAACAAACACATCAAAAGTAAACATAACATTGCAATAGTTGCCAAAAACAAGAGAGAGAAAAATGCAATTAATAAGCAGACGATATTTAGAAAAGTACAGATATTTAGACTGGAAAATGAAATTATCTAAAATTAACCACACGCGCAGACGATATTTACAAAAGTAAAGATATTCAAACCTGAAAGGAAAATATACGAGTTATTCCATCAATAAATGCCATAAGTTTGTTTATAGCTTCATTATTTTATGAGTTATTAAACATCAAAATGGGTCCGGGACTTTATAAACACCCTGTACATTTACAGTAAAACAGCACCATAGACTCGAAACTTTAATTTCCAAAATAATAGTAGTTTAATAGAGGTTTTTTAAAGACTTTCTGAATTTTAAGGATTTTATGACAACTTCTTTTACTTGCATCTTAAAGCCTCACTTGAGTAGCAAATCATTATATGAAGCAATTTCTTATAAATGCAATGCTAAAAAAAAGGGGTGCATAACAAAAGAACAAACATTAAATTAAAAAATTTTATTTATAGAAAGATTGTTACACATTTTATTTTATTACAGTTGCAAATTATCTAGATTTTTGAAGAGCCTTGTCAATGGTAATTTGAGTACGATTATTCAAAAAGTTAAAAATTATTCTAAACTTTTATTAACTACTATTTTTTACATTTTAAAAGCTAAAAAGCGTGTGTTTTTTCACTAATGAATTTCATAAAAAAATATATATGTTAAAATAGCAACTTAAATTGCTTTATTTTTAACATTTGATGAAACTCATTGACATGGTAAAAATTTATGTTATAAATTTTGAATTAAAGTTGAAAAAAAAAAAAAAAAAAAGTATTTTAGTGTGGAAATAATGTTAACAGTTTCAAACAGAGATTTGAAGTCATTTTTATTTCATATATTAAGCCTTCATTTCCCGATTTATTTATTTTTCTTACATAAAATATAATTAGTATGAAAAAATAATAATAAGAATAAGAATAAACTATTTTGATTTATATTTTTCTTCATACCACTGAGGCCCCACTAGTGGCAGCGAGATTCTGTTTTCAACATAAGAGAAGTGTTGGGTTTAATTCCAACTCACAGTCGATGGCTTGACGTTAGGGATTTTCCACTATTTTCTCCAAAACTTGTGTTAATAAGGTCTAAGATTTCTGGGAAAGACCCCCCCTCCCCCCCACACACACACACGCAAAGGGCATTCAATCATGGGCTAAAACGGTCAGTCATCCTTAACACCTACGCCCCCACACCATCATGACATCAATATTTTGTTGAGGTGTTTAAACTACTTACATTATAAAAAAAAAAAAATTTTGAAAGAAATAAAAGAATTATTTATACATAGAGAAATGCTGCACAAGGAATGGTTGCAAATTATCCAAACTTTTAAAAAAAATAAAAATAGAAAAAGGAAAAATGCAAAATAGAGTATTTAATTTATAAAAATTACCTTTAACTAAGCTCTGTTAATCTATAGACCTTTCAAGGCGAATACGCCCCTTCTTCAGTAGCTATCTCATGGTCTGCTCTAGTCGAAACTGGTCTTGTCTTCTTTTTTCTCTGTTGACTTTCTATGAGGTGGCGCCAATTGGTCATTTATTATATCTATGGTTTCCCGGTAAAAAGCATAGTCAGTGTTGTTATAATTGGCTATTTTTCTTGTTTCATTAAAATTGATGTTTATATCGTCTTCGTTATTGACTTTAGTGAGGGCTGTCGTTATTTTTCCATATTTAATGTCGCTTTGGTGTTCTCTAATCCTGGTTGATATTTTTCTTTTTGTTACTCTGATGTAATGGCCTCTTTTTTCATTGGTATAATTAAAAGGAATCTAATATATTCCAGCAGTTTCAAGTGAAGGGGTTTTATCATTTCGGATTAATTGATAGATGTTAGGATTTGGTTTTATGGGAATATTTATATTATGCTTTATATTACATCGGAGTAAAAAAAAGGAAAATATCAACCAGGATTAGAGAATACCAAAGCGACATTAAATATGGAAAAATAACAACAGCCCTCACTAAAGTCAATAACGAAAATGATATAAACATCAATTTTATCGAAACAAGAAAAATAGCTAATTATAACAAAAAACCTGACATGCTTTTTACCGGGAAACCACAGAGATAATAAATGACCAATTAGCATGTAATGGGCACGAGTCGCACGCCGATTTGGATCGTGTGTGGCGCCACCTCATAGAAAGTCAACAGAGAAAAAAGAAGACAAGACCAGTTTCGACTAGAGCAGACCATGAGATAGCTACTGACGAGTGGGCGGATTCGCCCTGAAAGGTCTATAGATTAACAGAGCTTAGTTAAAGGTAATTTTTAGAAATTAAATAGTTTAAATGCTCTGTGTAGAAGTTTTAATTTTTAATGCAAAATAGAGTATTAACTATTTTGGAAAGGATAAAAATTCTTTTAGACTTTTATTTATTATAGTTTTTTATATTTTAAAAGCTAAGAAAAATTTGTTTTTTAACTAATAATAATAATAATAACTTTTTTAAATAGTGATTTAAATCGCTGTTTTTTACCATTTGATTAAACTCATTGACATTCTTGAAAATTGATGTTATAAACTTTGAATTAAAGTTGGAAAAATTATAGAAAGAAAATTGTTTTCAGCATCTAAAAAATACAAATTTGTTTTTATACAAAATTTTGAAATCATTTTTACTTTACATGCAAGCCTTCATTTCATGATTTATTTATTTATTTATTTTCCCTTCCACATAAAACATAATTACATGAAAAAAAAAAAAAAAAATGCCTCGATGATTTTGTAAAGAAATATTTTTCTTCATTACACCAATGGCCCAGAGGTTCCGCTCTCAAAGTTGGCAGACGAGAAATTCCAGGTTCAATTCCTGACTGCAAACTTGCCTGCTTAGTTGTTCAAAGTTTTCTCTGAAACTCTCTTAAGTGTGGGCTAGGACCTCCATAGAGAAAATCTAAAATTATATTCTTAAAAAACGAAAATTAGGAAAAGAAAGAAACAAAATGTTTTAATATTTTTTCCTGCAACCAGCAAAAGGACAGGGAATTTCTGTCACATAAGTTTATGCTATGAGAAAGTTTGAATATTTATTTCCATGAGAAAAAAAAAAATCTTTCTAGAAAACTAAGTCTTTCTCCTTCTGTAATAAGTTAGTGATTGGTGATTCATCTGCACTAGTTATATAGTTAATAACTATTTTATTTCTAAAACAATTGCTGTATTTCTGCAATCCATTAATCAACAAATCAATTGTGATAATATTTGTTTACATTGTGAATAATATGAGGATTTTAGAGTTGATTGTATTCTGCCATTTAAATTTTTGGTTTAGTTTGAATTAAGCGATTATTTGAATTAATAAAAATCAATCTTTTTTTTTTTTTTTTTTTTTTTTTTAAGAATACTAATAATTAAAAGATATACTATATACATACCCACGCTAAAATACGTTATACTTTTACATGCATACAAAATTGAATTAACGTGATTGTTTTGACATTTCATCTCCAATCCCTTATCGAAAACAGTGACAGCAAGATCAAAATTTCTTTCCTTGAAATGTTTCTGTCCTTCAAATATACAGTTTTTGGCTTCCTCTGGAAAACAAATATGAAATTAAATTAATAATTTTTTGCATAATGTATTATTTTTTCCGAAATGTATTCTTTAGAATCTAGCAAAAAATATGTTATAAATAAAGTCAAATATATAGTTTTAAACTATCTGAGGAAAACATATACAGTTGAACCTCGTTAACATGATCTCAAGAGGGATAAAAAATTTGTTTATGTTATCAGCAATTCATGCTATCAGTAACTAATCTTCATATAAGTAAACTAATCTTCATTTTGACGGGGATTGTGGAAACAGTTGATGTTAAAAGTAATTCAAGTTAACGAGGTTCGGTTGTATACTATATTAGGGTAACTTTAACAGTGTGGCTACAGAGATTCAGGAAAAAAGTTCCCTGATTTTTCCATGATTAATTTTGACAAATTTCCATGATTTTCGTTACCTTTTATATATATTCTAAAATTTTATGTACATCACACTCTTGTGTAACATGCTCACTAAACCACTGCAATTCAAAAAACTATACTGATGGGCAAAAATATCTCAATCTTTTTACTTTTTTCTTCGTTCACTTACAAAAATGAAAATAAAATGAAAAATTCAAAATTTTGGAGAAATTAACAAAATAAGACTCATTTTAATTGCACAACATATTAACATCAAGACAAAAAAATATTTATTTTTTATGTTAATTTGGTGAGATTCAACTAGAAAGCAGCCAATCCTGCGCAACCATGGTTAAGATATCACCTGTTTGGTGATCTTTCAATCATGCTTGCTGGGCAAAAATGAAAATTTCCATGATTTTTGAGTGTTTTTTCAAAATTCCCTGATTTTTCCCTGATATTTCCAGATTGTTAAAGTACCCTGATTTTTCCATGATTTCCCTGATTGGGAAATCCCTGATTGTCGCCACCTGATTTAACCCTCTCAACATGTAGCCTCAAATGACATTTCTACTTAACGGCTCTCTTCACTTACCGTCGCCGAAAGCCCGAGCCAATGTTATTCTATGGGGAAATTTTCTTTACAAATAACTTATTAACTAATACATATTTTCAAATTCTGTTTTCCCATTCAGAAAAATTACCAACTGTTAAATTGACGGACCTTTTTTAAAAATGTATTTTTTTAATTTTTAATATTTTATTTTGAAATTGCAAAAGGAAAAAAATTCACATACGGAAAATTCGTATTTTGCAGCTTCAAAATAAAATATTAAAAATTGAAAAATTAAATTTTTAAAAAAGGTCCGTCAATTTAACAGCTGGGAATTTTTAGAATGTGAAAGCAGAATTTAAAAATATGTATTAGTTAATAAGTTATTTGTAAAGAAAAATTTCTCATAGAATAACATTAGCTTCGGCTTCCGGCGGCGGTGAGTGAAGAGGGCCCTTAAAATATAATCTTATTGTCTAAAAAAATAATCTTATTGACTACTCTAGCTTCATAATTTTAAGTTACAATTTTATGTCTCGCACGATTTGGAGAGAGATTTCTTGCTTTACACAAATCAGTCTCAAACCGTTTGAAAGATATCTATTTAACCCTCTGTACCATACTGTAGACTGTAGGCAACATACCGTTCGATCGTGGTTCAAATTCAAAGAATCGGTTCTACAATGTAATCACGCACTGTAGCCTATCGTATACACTCACAGTTAGAGAATCTAGTATCTAGAAACACAACTAGATGGCGCCGTATGTCGTAAGTTGAAGTTCATTACTCGACAGTGGGTAACTAACGACAAGTGCGGACCGGCTCTGATTCAAAAAATAATAAAAAATAGTTTTTTGTGTGTTTTGTGTTTTATATTGAAACAGTGAAGAGGTAAGTGTTTCAAATTCATTGTATAATATTGATTTTGACCCAATTTCACGTATTTTATAGGATTTTATGCTAAAAAGTGTTTGTTGCCTGTAGGTGTTCTTGTTTGTTTTTTCGAAATTTATGAGAAATAAAAAAAAAACCTGAAACACGTGTATTTTATTTTTTTCCAATTATTACGAAACAAATAAACACAAAAATATTAAAGGTCATGAGTTACAGAGGGTTAAGTTACAAAAATCTGGTTCAAACGCTGAGAGGGTTAAAAAAAATAATAATCTTATCTGATTGAAAATGAATACTTATCAATAGTTGTAGCTTAGTCTTTTGAACATTTTTGCAATTCTTCTTATAATTTTTAGTTAGATATCATGTTCAGGAAGTACAATGGTCAGATTTCCCCCATCTTTTCCCCTATGTTATAATATAGGATTTTTGTTGCTTGTTATTACAAGGGTATTGTTGGAGAGAAATTGTTAATTTATTGCGTTCTTTACATCGAAATTACACCCAAGTTCTTTAAATATTTTTAATGGGTCATAAAATTTATCTATTTATTAAGGAGATAATTTCAAATTAAACTAAGTTTTCCAAAGTAAACAATTCCTTAATTAATAGACAAAGAATTTCGTTAATATGTATTTTATTAAATATTTTGGTCTCTTATACAAAACTAATATTTTATTTAATTCAAGTTTAATTTCATTCAAAAAACACTTTAGGTAGCACTCAGACATGATTGAATAATAGAAAAAAAATGGGGATAAATACACAATCAAATATTTTCTTTTTTTTTTTTTTTTTTTTTTTAAGACTATAAAATTCTGACTCACCCAGATGCGCATTATAGCAGTTAATCAAGCTCCGATGATTGTATTAACAAAAGAGGGTATTAATTTTTGTAATTTGAAGGCACCTAGATTCCGGAATTTGAAGTCAGATCTGGATCCAGGAAGAGGGATTGCTACTATATACTCCATCAGATAAATTATTCCCCTGGAAGAATCATGGATGTTTTGGCAAATTCCTCTGGCTTCTCATGTCTTTAGTATTTATAATTAAATACTATTAAAAGCAACTGATGCAGGAGGAAGCAGGATTTTTATATTTTTGCGAACCATCGGGGGAATCCATCACGGTCTCGCCGAAAAAGTAGTTGACCAAGGACCAGTTCTAGCACTTCTAAAAAAAAATGCTCTTTCAAAGTCGTGGGCTGGAGAGACAGTGGGTGGGTGGCTTATAGTTCCCCTAGCCTGGAGTTTTTTTTTTTTTTTTTGGGGATCCTCCATTCAAGTTTTATGAGTCCTATAAACCATCGTCTTTTCCTTTTTTGTTCTATAATGTCAACTGGGCAGCCAGTTAGTCTAAGAGATCCCTATCTCATTTCTTTCCTTTCTTCTTCAATTTTACAAGCAGCCCTTATAAATTTATCTTCTTCTTATTTAAAAACAAAAAACTTTTTTAATCCAAATATTTACATACAGATTAATAATTACTTTCCATTATTCTACCACAAAAAATATTTATACATAAATAGCTATATACTTAAATGAAAAATCATTTATGTATCTATATACATATCTAAATGTGTAATTTTAATTACAACATGTATTTCATTTGAAAATGAATTTTTTTCAGTTGAGTTTCTTGAATTGCACTCTTTGAACATGCAGCCTTTTAGCTTAGTGAGCAAGTTTTTGAAAAAAAATATAAATTGAGTTATTTTATTTCATGACTCTAATTTTCAATCTATAAAAGAAATATTTATTTATTTTTCTCAAAAAATCACTCCTTAAGCTAAAAGGCAGCATGCTCAAAGAGTAATATTCAAAAAACAGAATTCAAAATTCTTTATATTTGAATGAGATATTCTTATATAAAAAAAAGCAACAAAAATCCAATAGGATAATATGGGAAGGAAGAAAGGATAAATCTGACTTAAGGCTGTACATTAGTCAAATCTCCCTTTCTCCCTTCCCATGTTATCTAATGGGATTTTGTCGAGTCGTTTTATAAAAATATCTCATTCAAAAATGAACTTTTTCGAATTCTGTTTTTTGAATATTACTCTTTTAACAGGTCGTCTTTTAGCTTAGTGAGCAATTTTTTGAAAAAATAAATTTAAATATTTTACTTAGAGATCCACACTTAGAGTCCATAATTTACTTATTTAAATAAAATATTTAAATTAATTTCATATAAATTTAATGAAAAGCAAACTAATTTATTTCATTTAAAATATACCTTATATAGGCTTTTCAATTTTGGCTGATCAATTTCGATCACAATCGTGATCATCTTCAGAGCCACTTGTTACGCCTTCGTCCTTCGTTTTATAGTTTCGCGGTTTGTTGTCAGAGTTCCTTCGCTTTACTTCGGATTCTTGTAAGAGGTGTTGCCATGCAGCTGGGATGATGGAATGTTCTCTATTGTTTACTGTGTTGGGGTTAGTGATAATTTCAAGGGCCTCCTGTTTTAGAGCGTAGTTATGGTTATTGTAGGGAGCTATTTTTTGGATGTTAATAGAGTTAATGCTTATTGGGTTATTATTATGGGTAGTGGAGAAAGCGGTAGAGGTTTTTCCTAGTTTAAGATCTGCACGGTGTTCTTTTTCACGATCGGCTATTTTTCGTTTAGTCATCCCGATGTAGCAGGCTTTTTTACTATTGATATGTTCGAAGTTGATTTTATAAATTCCGGAGGTGTGGTTTTGTGGAATGGGGTCTTTTTCGTTCCGGATGTGTTGAAAGATATTTTTGTCAGGTTTTATTGGAATGTTTACGTTATTATTTTTAGCTTCATTTTTTATTTTAATGCTGGCGCCGTTACAAAAAGGGATTGCGGTGGTAAAATTAGGTTTAGGTTTCTGGGCATTATTGATTTTGTTAAGAGATTTTAGGCGTTTTTTGTATAATTTACTTATAAGATTTTTAGAGTAGTTAGCTTTTGCGGCGATTTTTTTGATATTGTTAAGTTCTTTATTTAGTAATTGTTTGTTAGAGCAGATTAAAATAGCGCGGTTGATTAACTCAACCGCGCTATTTTAATCTGCTCTAACAAACAATTACTAAATAAAGAACTTAACAATATCAAAAAAATCGCCGCAAAAGCTAACTACTCTAAAAATCTTATAAGTAAATTATACAAAAAACGCCTAAAATCTCTTAACAAAATCAATAATGCCCAGAAACCTAAACCTAATTTTACCACCGCAATCCCTTTTTGTAACGGCGCCAGCATTAAAATAAAAAATGAAGCTAAAAATAATAACGTAAACATTCCAATAAAACCTGACAAAAATATCTTTCAACACATCCGGAACGAAAAAGACCCCATTCCACAAAACCACACCTCCGGAATTTATAAAATCAACTTCGAACATATCAATAGTAAAAAAGCCTGCTACATCGGGATGACTAAACGAAAAATAGCCGATCGTGAAAAAGAACACCGTGCAGATCTTAAACTAGGAAAAACCTCTACCGCTTTCTCCACTACCCATAATAATAACCCAATAAGCATTAACTCTATTAACATCCAAAAAATAGCTCCCTACAATAACCATAACTACGCTCTAAAACGGGAGGCCCTTGAAATTATCACTAACCCCAACACAGTAAACAATAGAGAACATTCCATCATCCCAGCTGCATGGCAACACCTCTTACAAGAATCCGAAGTGAAGCGAAGGAACTCTAACAACAAACCGCGAAACTATAAAACGAAGGACGAAGGCGTAACAAGTGGCTCTGAAGATGATCACGATTGTGATCGAAATTGATCAGCCAAAATTGAAAAGCCTATATAAGGTATATTTTAAATGAAATATTTAAATTAATTTTTTCGAAAAATTGCTCACTAAGCTAAATGGCGACCTGTTCAAAGAGTAATATTCAAAAAACAGAATTTGAAAAACTTCATTTTTGAAGGAGGTATTTTTATAAAACGAAGCAATCAAAATCCCATTGGATAACATGGGAAGGGAGAAAGGGAGCTATCTGACTGATGTACAGCCTTAAGAGCAGCCTTCAGCCTGCACAAAGGGCCTAAAAATTGAAATTGTGATCTCTCTTTAATTTTTCCATAAGTTATACTAATAAAATTAATTTAGACCAGAGTTAAGTTAATGTAATAAAAATAGATTTGATAAATAATGTATTTTTATCTTACCATTCATTTAATATTTTCAGTTTGCACATTTGGCTTAAGTTTTGAGACTTTATCATATTTAAGGCTGTACATCAGTCAGTTTCTCTCTTTCTTTCTTTGCATGTTATCCAATAGGATTTTCATTGCTTCATTTTATAGGAATATCTCATTCAAAAATGGAATTTTTCAAATATTACTCTTGAATGTCACTTTTAGCTTTGTGAGCAATTTTTTGAAAAAATAAATTTACATATATTTAAAAAAGTTTTAAAAAGGATTGAGTTCAATATACTTATTAAATTAAAAATACCTTATAAAATTTGAGCCTTTATATATTTCGGCGCCCAGACGGGGGGCATCATCAGAGCTCGAAATGACAAGAAAAATCACTGCTGGGTGGTTTGTTTACTCTTTTCTTCTTCTCCATCCTCCTCTTCACTTCGCTTTGTTTGCTGATATAGGGGTTGTCACTCAGGTGGAATAATACTATGTTCGGCGTTGAAGAAGAAGAAAAGAGTAAACAAACCGCCCAGCAGTGATTTTCTTGTCAGTTCGAGCTCTGATGATGGCCCCGTCTGGGTGCCGAAATATATAAATGCTCAAATTTTATAAGGATTTTAATAAGGTATTTTTAATTTAATAAGTTAATTAAATTTACATATTTCGTGTAGAGATCCAAACACAGAGTTTTAAACTTAATTAACAAAATTAAATATTTCAATTATTCTTTTCAATAAATTAGTCAGTACGGTAAAAGACGACAAATTCAAAGACTAATATTCAAAATACAAAATTGGAAAACTTTAGTGAGATGTTTTTAATGATGATTTTTTAATGAGATATTTTTAAAGTGAAGTGATAAAAATCCTATACGATAACACAGGAAGGGAGAAAGAGTGAGGTACAGTCTTAAATTATTTTTTATAACACTGGTCTACAGTGGTTCGGTAACAACGATCAAATTATTATTTTTATTATTAATTCCAATTTTTATTTAAATATCTGCAAGCAAAAAAGTCCCACCACGTCACATTTTTCTGTTAGAGTATCAGAAAATGGCAATTTTCAGGAATTTTTATCATTTTCACAGTATCACAAGGTTGTAGTAACCCTTCCAGCTGGCAACCCAGAGTCCTGCAAATCAGAGTCCCGGCTACCATGTTTGTTCCATTTTTTTGTTTAAATATCAGAAAATGGCAAATTTCATTATTTTTTAAAATATTTTTGCAATACAGTCGACAGCAAAAGTATCCGAGCACTAGCAAATTATTCCGATATTAAAAAAGTACATTTAATACTATTTTAAATAAATCCTTATCGAATCATTTTCTTAGACTAACTAAGAACATGACTCGACAAGGATTTATTTAACAAAGCAGTATTAAGTGTACTTTTTTTAGACATGGATTATTGTTTCAAGTACAGATTAAATAATTGTAACAAAAAATCTGTATGTGTTACAGATTTTTCACTATTATTTTTTAATTCTGCCCTACAAAATTAGTTGAAAATAGCTAATTTCATTTTTGTTACCCTCCAAATTTTTTTTTTTTTTTTTTTTTTTGTTGACTAGTGTAATTTAAGAATCTAAACTAATTTTCATGAAAGAAAAAGTACAGTATTTTTCAGCTGTATTTTTTAGCTAATTAACATCATTATTTTTTATTTAAATTTATTATAATCATTTTAATTATATTATATTCATGTAGAAATGGAACATACAGCCTTAAATTATTTTTGATAATTTAAGAATATGAACTAATTTTCATGAAAGAAAAAGTACAGTATTTTTCACAAGTATTTTTAGCTAATTAACATCATTATTTTTTATTTAAATTTATTATAATCATTTTAATTATTGTGTTCATTTTGAAAGGGAAAGTAAAAAGGGTCATGTACAGCCTTAAGTAATTTTTGATAACTTTGGAATCTGAATTAATTTTCATGAAAGAAAAAGCACAGTATTTTCCACGTGTATTTTTAGCTAATTAACATCATTATTTTTTATTTAAATTTATTACAATCATTTTAATTATTATGTTCATGTAGACTTGATTTAACCAAAATTTTTTAACATAATTTGGCAGTTTTTATTAAAGTGGCTATGAAAAAAAAAAAAAAGTTAAAGAGGGAATTCCTAAATATATAAACTCCTAAATTTCAAAAGGGCCAAAAATAAGTCCTCCCCCCCTTCCCCCTTTATTTAAAAAAAAAAAAAAAAAAAAAAAAAAAAAAAAAAAGTTTTTTTTTTTTAAACTTTTTAATTTTACTTATTTTTTTTTAATTTTTTTTTCCCACTAGCTGGATTTCGCCTACTTTTTCAAAGTGAATTTTATTATATTTTCTAAAAAAAAAAACATGTAAATTGTTTAGTAAAGTGTAAACAAAATTTGAATATTTTTCTCAAAGCAAAAACTAAACTTTGCTAAATTTATCAAGTTAAACAAAATAAAAATATTATAATTTGATATTTAAATAACACTCTCTAACATTAAATAAACATTAAAAAATATTTTATTATTATTTAGTTTCATACCATCAAGATCTTTGTGTTTAAGATCCTCTTGGTAACTTCGCATAGCAGCTAATAAAGGATCGGCTAGTAATTTATATGATGGATGTTCCCTAAATTCCTAAAAATAAAAGAAAGAGAAAAGTATTCTAAGATTATTATATAATACAGTAGCATACTTGCCAACCTTAAAAAATGAGAAATAGGAAGATTCACGTTCAAAATTAGGGAGATTTGACTAAAATTAGGAAGATTTTATATATTGTATATATATATATACAAAATATACATATTTCTATACTTAATTTTTGGAAACTTAACTATGGATAAAATTAGAAATTAGCAGAAAATTTTTTCAATAACTCTTTCAATTCTATTTCTAGAATCTGCCAAAACAAGTTTAAAATGAATATTGTCATTTATGTTGTGGATAGAGAAAGACTGAGAAACAAAAGACTTCTGCAGAACACTTGATTGCCGATCGCTACTTGGACATGTGAAAAGGAGGGGGGGGCAAAAAATAATTAGATGTGCTAGAAATATTTAACATTTCTATTTCTTTAAAGGTTCTAGAATCTCATAAAGCAACTTTAAAATGAATATTGACATTCATGTTGTAGATGGAAAAAGATTAACAATCGGGAGGCTTTCGTACAGCATTTGATCGTCGCTCATTAATGAGGTTTCTTTTTTATAAACGAACGATATCCGCAATTTTTTTTTTTTTAACGCGGCAGAAATTAATTCGTGAAATTGAATGAAATATGAAAAAAAAAAAAAAAAAACTGCGGATTTCTGCGAATTCGCGAAAAAATTACATGCCTGATATTTTTTGTAATAAACATTGTTTAATTTTGCTCTATCTCTCTTTTATGATAAATCGGAAATTTTTAACTTCCGATCGGAAAATCAGGAGATAGATCGATAATTCGGAAGTCTTCCGCCAAAATCGGGAGAGTTGGCAAGTATGCAGTAGAGAGCCAGAAATCCGCCGACCTAAAATCCGCCGAAGTCCGAAATCCGCACAGCTTGTCAGATACAAACAATGAAATTCACTATTAATAAATTACAAAACTGCAAATCAGAATTTTTGAAAAAGATCTTGAATACAGATTTTATGTATAGCATTTTATAATTACAAAAAAGAAAAACAAAATAATAATAATAGGAAAGACTGCAAGAGCCAAGTTGCTGCTAATGAAATTATTGACAGTATATTAAATTCATCAAAAGAAAATAATGATTACTCATTATTGAGATATGATGATATCAATCAGGTAAATAATAACAAACAAATTTTTTAAAATGCTTTTTGATGAAGGCATAATTTGTAAGGAAGAATGCAATAAAATTCGTTGAAAAATAAATTTATGTTGCTACTATTTACAATAAATAAAAAAAATAAAGCAGGTTCAAGTTTAGTTTAAAACTAGCTACATGTGAACAGATTTTATCTAAATTTGACAAATATTTATTTTTCTTTTATATTTATTGTTTTCACTATATAGTTTTGTTAATGTTCATTATTATTCTTATGTACCTAGTAATATTCATTGTTATTATTCAATAGTATGTCTTTAGTTTGAATAATATTCTGTTTTTATTATTCAAAGTGAAAATCATTTTTTATGAGCCCTGAAATCCGCAAAATCCTAAAATCCGCACAACCTCTGGTCCCGAGCTGTGCGGATTTTTGAACTCTCTACTGTATTTCTTTTATTGATACTTGCAGGAAAATATTATAAACAACGCATAAATTTTCATATATTTGCTATTAATTACAATTCTATAATTTAAGTCCCCTTTATTAATTTTTCAACCTGACTTTTGTATTTGCTTTTTAAGCAGATATAAGTTACAAACAAATATATCACTTATTAAAGTGCTATACTTGAGAGCAGAGGTCTACACGGGCTGGGCTCAGGCTTAAATTTTTTTTGCAGGCCTGGGCTCAATTTTTTTGCGTATACTCGAGACGGGCCTGGATGAAATTTTTTCCGGGCCGTGTCGGCTTTGATAACTATCAATGTCCTCACATATAAATTTTTTTTTAAATTTTCAGACATATAAATATGTTTTTTTTTCAAGTAATAACTTTAACTTACCTTTTCTTTTCAAGTTAATATATATTTATTTAATTTATCTTAGTTGAAATTCCTTTTACCGGTTTATTATGCATCACGTATTAACTATCGATGTTTGTTTACATTTCTGCCGTTGCCATTTTGAATCTGCATAATTTTTCTATTTTTGCTGTTGCCACTGCTGTTGAAATAATTATTATAAATTATATTTTGGCTTTGACCGTTGAGTGGCAATAGCGATGTTTTGTTTATATGCAGATTTGATGTTTCTGGTTAGTATAAAAGATCACGGCGAATCGTGTAAAGTTGCAGTTATCAATCAGCTTTCAACTAGCTATGTAGTTTTAAATAGCTATGCTGTTTCAGGCAATTGAGTAGCCTTAAGTTATTGATAAGCTAAGCACTTAAAGTATGTGTGCTTTTAGCATCTAACAGCTGGCTAAATTTTTAATATGGCTATTTTTTTAAGCCTGATAGCTGCCATTATTGTTGTTGTATTTTTACATTTGTTAAGTTTCATAAAATGAGTTTAATCTCATAACCTTTTTTCTTGATGTTTGAAATCAAGAAGTAAAAATTAGATAATTGATAAATCAAATTGTTTTGTTAAATTTGTGGTTTAAATAATGTTGAATCTGTTTTTCGGTTTTTGAACCGTAATATTAAGTTTTAATCAATTAAATTGAAATTTTTCTAAAATTAAATCATCAAAATTAATATCAATAGTGCTTCTATAATGAACTTCAACATTCAGTGATATATTTCTCGTTTCTTTTCTCGCTGGTCAATGCGGCGACCACAGGATGCTAAGTGCTTCCTCCTTATTCCTCGTTGGTCAACGTGGCGACCGCGAGACGTTGTATATCTGTTAATTTATTTAGCGTCAACGATATTTATTTTTTTAAGTACCATGTTGTATTGCAAGTGTGTTTCAACTGGATTATGTTACAACTACTATCTTATTTGTCCTGCACCTAAAAGGTAACTTTAATCTTGTCATATTTTTACAATGTTCACTGCTATATATTTATACTTTATTAAATAAAATCTGTTTTCAGAAAATTTTGGAGTGAAAGGGTGATATTTTATACCAACTATGTGAAAAATACCAGAGCCGGGAATCGAACCCGGCTCTGGTATTTTTCACATAGTTGGTATAAAATATCACCCTTTCACTCCAAAATTTTCTGAAATGACTTTTCATGGTTGATGAATAAATTTCTAAATTAAAATCTGTTTTGTTAAATGTTAAAATTTTGTATTCAATGAGTCATAACATTTCACACTGGTCAAGTCAATTTTGTTGAAACCCTTAAACTTAAAATTTAAATACAGTTTTCCACTGTTGTTGTCTGCTTAAATAAGATTTTTGAAAGACTGACCTTTTGGTCTTTATCATCTGTTTCTGGTTTCCTCGTTAATCATCGAAAAAGGAAAATGATAAAACATTTCTTCAGTCCTTTATTTTACATTATTTTACAGGCTGGTGTGTCACATAACATTTCATTTTTTTTTTAAATGTCTGTAACTTCAATTTAATTGCTAATCAGTCAGTCTGTTTGCGATCTGATTTTCCACAAATATTTTTAGCATATCTTGAAATTAATATATTTTATTTCAAGTAATATTAAATGATTTCATATTCAAAGAAGTATGCATGTCACTACTAGTTTGCGCACATGTTCAAACAAAAGAAATTACATATGTTACTGTGTATAACACTTTGTGTCCTATGGTCTGTGGAGTTTAGGTGGTATGAAGGCTATAACAATCCTTCCACTGTAACTTTTTCTCTAAACCCCTTTTTCTTTTCTCCAGTGCACTGAATGAAAGTAGCATCATTTTTAGCATGTGCAAAAGCCTCTGTTCTATTGAATATGGTTGGATTACCATTAAAATTTTGTTTACCGGATCACATGAAAGATTCGGATACATTACAGATAAGAGGAAATGATTGAACGTGCATTTTTAGTAGTAAAAACCATTTTAAATACCGTCCTATATTGTTTGATGAGTGCTAATATTTTCAATTTGACTTTCTGTCTGTCTTTGTCCCTTCTGTCTGTATGTCGTTAATAATGAATTTTTGATTATATATAATTATCTAGCAAAAGTTCAGCAGTTTTGTTAAAGAAGATTCTATTTGCTATACAAAACCTCTGCAAAACACATACTAAAAATCTTTTTCATAGAAAAACACGCATTTTTTTTTTAAACATATTTTTGAATTGGGCCTGATTTTAGCATTTTTTGTCTGGGCCGGGCCGGGCCGGACCGTACACTAGAGGACTGCACAGGCTGGAATTTTGAGGCCCGGGCCCGGCCCGGCCCAGCCCGTATAAAAGCTTTGCTTACCCGGCCCAGCATGAAATTGAAAAATTTGGCTTGGTCCAGCCCATTTATTTTTTGCCAGTGAACGGCCCGGACCAAAAACGATAAAATCAGGCCCGAAACGGCCTGGTCCTATTTAAAAAAAAAAAGCATGCCTTTCTATGAAAAAGATTTTTAGTATGTGTTTTGCAGAGATTTTATATAGCGAAGCAATATAATCTTCTTTAACAAAACTACTGAACTTTTAGAATATAATTATATATGAACAAAAGTTCCTTATTACAGATGTACAGAAGGCACAAAGACAGACAGAAAGTCAAATTGAAAATATTAGCACTCATCAAACAATATAGGACGGTATTTAAAATGGTTATTACTACTAAAAATGAATGTTCAACCATTTCCTCTTATGTACTGTAATGTATATGAATCTTTCATGTGATTTGACACCAAAAGTTTACAGGCACTAATTTATGTCAAGGTCATAAAAATATAAATAAATATATTAATAATATATAAATTTTTATAGATACATATAAATTTCCACATATAAATTTATATTCCACATATAAATTTTTATGCAATTTTGCACAGTAGTTACTCAGCTCTCCCTTAAATTGTGATAATCGGAGCATAGCAGCGCCACATGTTGAGCAGTTGACACTAAAAGTTGATAGGAGCTAACACATGTCAAGATGCATCTACATATAAATGTATATGCAGTTTTATGCAGTAGCTCCTGAGACATAGCCTTTTCTTAAATTGTAAAAATCGGTGCACAGCAATGCCACCTGTTGAGCAGTTGACACCAAAAGTTGATAGGCCCTAATTTATATCAAGTTGCATCTATATATGAGTTTATATGCATTTTTGTGCAATAATTCTTGAGATATAGCCTTCCTTTGAATTGCGGAAATTGTTGCATAGCAGCGCCACTTGTTCAGCAGTTGACACCAAAAGTTGATAGGCACTAATTTAGGTCAAGGTGCATCTACAGTCGGTAACAAAAGTCTCCGAACACTAGCAAAAATTCCTATATAAAAAAGTACATTTAATACAGTTTTGTTAAATAAATCGTTGCCGAATCATGTTTTTAGACTTGCTAAGAACAGGATTCGACATGGATTTATTTAATAAAACTGTATTAAGTGTACTTTTTTTACATAAGAATTTTTGCTAGTGTTCGGAAACTTTTGTTACCGACTGTACATATAAATTTATGTACAATTGTGAGCAGTAGTTCCGAAGATACAGTCACCACAAAATTTTTGACAGACAGACAGACATCTTCTAAAAATGGTCAAATCGTGTTCTAGACCTCTCAAAACGTATAAATCCGTCAAAAATTGGAAGTCAAAAATTTTTATGAATCTAATACTTTCTTCTATTGAATATAGAAGAAAGTAATAATAATAATAGTGGTATGACAAAAGTGCAATATTGTGAAAATTTAGAGAAAGATAAAGAATTAGTTTCAGTGACATCTAGACCTAATAAAATGTCAGTAAATTGGATAAGTCCATGGATGATAATGATGTAGTATCTCAAACTAATTATCTCATAGATATGCCTCAGAAAAAAATCTATAATCATAATATTAATTTATCAAATTTGATTAGAGTTAACTTGAATTTATAAATGTACCCATCCAAAGAAATAACTGGGTGTCTACGAAAAAAATCAGAAAAAAATTCCATGATTTTTCTACAATTACTTTGATTTTATATAATTTTTCTTGAAATACTTTATTAATAGTTTACACATAAATATATACATATATATTAACCACTTCACCGGCCATTCCGAGATAACTCGGGTGGGGAGGGACGTGGCCTTCCACATACTACAGAGGCCGGTGAAGTGGTTAAATGTATTAAAAATCTATTTTAACCTTCAATGATTATAGAATTTAAGCTAACCTCTAAAAATATACTTTAAAAAAATTTAATAAATACCATAAAAAAAAAAAAAAAAGGAGAGAGGAAGAATCTGAAAATTAATTTAAAATAAATGGGGAAGAGAAGCAAATTAAAAAAAAAAAAAATTTGTAAATAAAAAGTAAAAGGTAATAAATTTTAATGATCTAAAGATATTCTAAGAAGTAAATAAAACTTATATAAAAATATATTACCGTTAAATATTTGCTGGATCTAAGTTCTTTTTGCACATAAGCTAATTGCAATTTTAAGTCTTTCGCATCAGCTATATGAGAGTAATTTTTTCTTAATTTACCCAACTTTTCAGCTTCTCTTTCTAAGACAAGCTGTAAATGAAATAATTAAAGTAAACAAGTTAAGAATACTATCAATCAATATAAATGTGTTAAAACTGACAATCTGATATAGACATTTGCAATTAGATATTAAAATCAATAAGGAAATTCTTTCAAGAACTAGTTTCCAATTGGCTTGAAAAAAAATTACTGAAAATGGATTACTTTGCATTTAATTCACTTGCAAATTTTTACCTGTCTCAAAAAGAAAAAAAAAAAAAGTTAAATTTTACATTTTGAATGCCAATGATAAACTAGTATATTGTGATCATCACATGACTTTTTCTATATTTTCCCATGCATATTCACTCAGTAACAAATAATTTATTAAAATTATCTTCTATGATGAATTCAGCCAATTTTCATTTTAGAGAAGTATAACACTAAATATCCAAAAGAAAGAGACTGAATTTTATAATGACAAACCATGATTGTAATTGAAGAAAGGTAAATTTACCTCCCAAATGCAATATTATATGCTGGCACACGGCATGTAAATATGCATGAATATAATAAAAAATTATCAACTTTTATTGGGGCAACCATAAATTTTTCTTCTATATTTTCTTATACAAATTCATGCAAACAAACGTATTTCTTGAAATATATATATCATAATTATTTTCAGTAGTGAAGGCAGAAAATTTTCATATCAGGAAATTATAAGGTTAAATATCTAATAACAGTCCAAAAATGAAGACATCTTTAAAAAAAAAATACATTTTTAAAGATTTTTTTTTTTTAAATAATATTAATAACAACAATAAAACCAATAACTTTTGTTTCAAATCATCTCAAGTATATACTTTTTAACTAGAATAAGTGGATCGAGTTTTTGTGATAAGACTGAAAGCCTTTTTTCTGATTACACTGTGCTGCAATTAAAATAATAATAATAATTAAAATATATATATATATCTATTATTCTCTATATGACATTTTAAAAAAAGTATGACAGGACTATTTCTTTCAGACGGCGTTTTTATAAGGCTGTTATTTATTGTAATACACTTTGAATGAATGTGCAAATATTTTTGTTTTTATTTAAAATATATAAAACTGAAAATTTGTTATGGTATATCTGTCCAGATTATTATACTTTATCAAAAATTGATACATTTCAGAGATGCCACCTTCTAATGAGAAAAAAGCAGGAGATTTTTTAACAGAAATCACGAAACTTTTTCCAACAAGAAAGTTTGTAAGAAAAATGAGTAAAATAATGCAAATTTAATTTTAAGTAAAGCTTTATAAGCGTAGGAGGTATTTACCAAGCATCAGTATTAAAATTAATGAATAATATATATTTCTTGCAGTAAAACAAATTATCAAAAAAAAAAAAAACCCTCACATACAATTGTTTAAAATTTAAGTCAAAATAGACAGATTTGATCATTCTGCTCCTAATATAAAACAATAAGAATCATAATTATCTTTGTAAAAGAAAAGGTAATAAAGAAATGAAAATATCAGCTATATTCTAATGAAATTTTAATTCTTTAAGTTTTCAATAGTTATGGTATTTTTTAAAAAAAATCTTTTAATAATAAGACATTTTTTATTATGCAAAAATGAAAGTTAAAATTTATTCTTAGCAAAAATTAGTTTCAAAGCATTGTATAGTAATTCACATTCAAACTGAACTTGATAAATTGCAGGGCAAGATAAATTTCAATTTTCTTTCAAATTTTTTTACCCAATCCCACAAATTTTAAGCATAAATTATGCTAAAAGGGATAGATAAAAATTACACCAGAAAAGCAGGAGAAATGAGTGGAAAATCAGGAGCATAGAAAAACAAGCAAAAAGAAGGAGACTCCTGCCAAAAGCAGGAGACTTGGCATGTCTGCATTTATTAATAAGAACTAAATCTAGCTAACACTGTTCAATCAGATTATTGATTTAAAAAATATGAAGTAGGTAAAAAAAAATAAAAAAAAAAAAGAAATTTGGAACTAAAATGGAAATTTACAGAAAAAACTTCAATTACTATTTTTTTTTTTAATCACATTTAAGGAAAAAATAAATAAATGAATAAAAATAACTCATTTATTAATCTTATAATGGAACTAAAATACAAGGTGTAATATGAAAAATAATGACTTCAGTTTGAATTACAATAGTTTATCACATAGAAACATACAAAAGTAATGGAACAAAATGCAAAAAACTCACAAAGTACAAAGCTTTATCAATAGTAATGTTCATCAATGGTAAATGTCCAATATGGTGATAATTAATAGCATGTATAATACCAAAATTATAGTTAAATTCAACCCACACTTTGTGCTAGGTGATGGTATTGATGGATACCACTTCTAATATCCAGTGTTTCCATGGATTGATCAATAGTGGACTATTCACTGACGTACCTGGAGCCCTTAACAAAAAAGGGCCAAAAATATCTTACATATTTTAAAATAACGTAGAAGTATGAAGCATTAAACATATAAGTATTTTAAAAAAAATTACTTGGGCTTCATGGACTTGGCCGAATATTTACAGTGGGGCATCCACTCTTGTCATCGGCTTCACAGGTGCTGAAGTTACTTGATACTGATTATGCTGATGTTCTGGCGGATTCCTTCAAAATGTGGCACTGCATTTTAACAACTCTTGCTGCCTCATTGCCATTGCACGAATCTAAATTACTGATAATTTCGACAGCCTCACGATAGGTAGCATAGTTATGATTATTATAATTGGTGATTTTTGTAATTCTTTTGAAATTGATATTGATTGGCTCTTCATTATAAGTTTTAGTTAAAGCAGTTGTGATTTTCTCAGAAATAATATCATGGCTATGTTCTTTAATTCTGCTTTTAATTTATCTTTTTGCTTTACCTAAATAACATTGGGGATTTTCTTGACTATTGACGAAGGGGATTTTATAAATACCAGCAGTTTCAAGGGAAGGAAATCCTATTAAACCCAATCCTAATATTTTTTAACTGATTAGAAGTAATAAAGACCATATTCCTTCCCTTGAGACTGCCGATATTTTTAAAAATTCCTTCACCAACAATCAAGAAAATTCCCAATGTTATATAGGAAAAACAAAGTGAAAGCCAGAATTAAAGAACATAACCATGGCATTATGAACAGGAAAAATCACCATTGCTTTAACTAAAATTTACAATGAAGAACTAATCAATATCAATTTCGAAAAAGTAACAAAAATCCCCAATTATAATAATCATAACTATGCAGCCTCAGGGTGGCTAGTCATTTCCTTCCAAAAAAATCCCTGACTTTTCCCTGACCTTTTTACGAAAATAATTAAGCTTTCACGTTACGCCGACAAAGTTTACACAGATGACACGAAAATAAATAACATTACATTTCTCTCTCCCCCCCCCCCCCCCAAAAAAAAATAAAAAAAAATAAAATAAATAAATAAATTTAAAATTTTGCTATTTTAAAAAAAATTGTCATATATCAAAATATTTATCCACTTTTATTTACTTTTTAATTTTTTTTATGACAGGACTTTAGAATAGTATGACTAGATTCCAAAATTTGAAATTCTACCTTGAGAGATACTTGTGTAGAAGAGCCAGTTGCCTACAATATTTTTCAATTTTTTTGAGTTTACCATTTTTCCTTTTCTTTTTATATAAAGATAAATTTTCTTTTTTCAATTAAATTTTTGAAAATTAAAAAAATAAATAAATAAACTAACTTACGATTATTTAATGTATTTTGCACCTTATGTTTACATATCAAAGTTACAGATTTTAACGGAAAAATACTTATTAAAATCAAAGCGAATTTCGGAGAAAACTACGGAAAACTCCAAACGCAGGGTTCGCGCGACAACGCGGGAATCTGGCAATATTTAAAAAAAATCCCACTTTAAAAAAATTTTATGTACGCGCTTTTCCCGCATTTATTTTCCCACTGTTAATTAACAAATTAGTACAGAATTCCTTGTCTAACTTTTTTTTTTTTTTTTTTAATATTTAATGGTGAATAATTTATTAATAAACCTCTCCCCCCCCCTCCTTCCTTTCTAGAAAAACAACGGTCAGACGGATCAGCCTTCATTTTTTTATTCCTATGTTTATTTTTTTTCAATGAGCGCAATCGATTTATCACTGAAAAATTCAGTTTGGAACTCCCTTTTAATTATCACAGCTGTCAGCTCAATGTTGATTTAATATTTTGCCGCGGCAGTCTGGTTGAGGCGAGTGGAGGGGGGAATAGATTCAAATCAATGATCTCTTCACTCCTTCACTACTGTTTGAGATAACTGTACTTTGTTTTTCTTTGTAGAATCCAAAAGTGAGAGAATCCGGCATTTGCTAGAAAGGAGAAGTTGCAGATGGGAAATTACAATATTCTTTTTATTTATGTTCTTTCTTCTTCCCCCCACGGAAACGTCGGTTAAAGAGTGTAAACAATCAATTTTAGATTACATTTTGTGGTTAACACTGTAAAAAAGTTTATTAATAAAATGAGAAATTGTAGGTTGGATTGACTTTTTTTTTTTTAAACTTTCTTTTATATTTAATAGAAGAAAGTATTAGATTCGTAAAAATTTTCGACTTCCGGTTTTCGATGGATTTACACGTTTTGAGAGGTCCGGAACAGTGGCGGATTTAAGGGGGGAGGGGCTATTTCTTTTGTTAGAGTGGGAGGATTCCACTCATTTTTTTTCCCTAGCGTGAACCCTGGAACGGCTAAGGCGAATGCAATTTGTGCAATATGAATGATAAATACAAGTAAGCAAATGAAAACTAATAAATACAGTACAAAGCCGAAAATCTGGAATCGCCAAAAATCCGGACAATTTTGGCTGCATTAATCATCACCAACAACAACAGCAATTTTTTTTTTTATAAAGTATAAATATATCTAAATAAAGAACCGAAAAAGTATTTTATTGCTTATTAATCTTCAAAACCGGTATTTGTAAAGTCTGAAAGAGGAGGGAGAAGAAGATAAAAATAATAGTAACAATTCTTACCCATTTATCTAATTAAGAGCTAAATTCTATAGTCTATTTCAACTATGCTCAAACTCTTAACTGATAAACCTAAAGTACTAAAAAATAATTTAAAAAAAAATAATAATAACGGAAATGTTTTAAAAATGGTATGTTTTTCTTATTTTCTTTTATTGTAACTTGTCCTAATTTTTGTATGCAAATATTTCTGTTCAATAAATCTGTTTTGTTTTTTAAGTTTAATTTTTCACTATATTTATTTATTGTTGAAGTTGATAAAAATATAAATAAATAAATGCAGAATATATTTAAAAATCGTAATATATTATTTTTTATTTGAATTTGCATATTATCCAAGTACTTAAACCAAAATATTATATTTTTTAAGCATGACCGAAAATATGGAATAGCCGCGGTCCCGACGCTTCCGGATTTTCGGCCTTGTACTGTACATAAAAAGTTTCAATACTTGACAGAAAAAGAAAAGAAAGAAAAATCGTTATAATTCTACCCTATTTTTTTTTTTTTTTTCCATTTATTGCTTAGCACTTTAGACAGTCATATTTTTGGATTTTTGAAAACAGAATTTTTATCTAAATATTTCAATATATATAACTGAATAATAATAAAAGCAACAGAAATGTTTAAAAATTGTATTATGAAATAATTTACACAAAAAATTACCGTATTCCAAAATTAAGTTAATAATAAAAATTACGGAATTGGCGAGATAATAGCAATTCCGAATTATCAGCTTTTTCTAGCTTTACATTTAGTTCTTAAATTAAAAATATTATTAGAAATAAATAAAATATAAAATACTTACAGCGTATGTAATCCACAGCTACCCAAATCCAAAATTTTCTTTTCAGTTGGATCTCCGTTCATAGCAGTTTTTAAATCTTTTAAAAATTTTATATTCACGTTAGGGACTCTCATTTCGCCTCCCAAACTTCCTTAAAAAAAAAAAAAAAAAACCCACAAACAATGAAAGTCTAGTCGCCAGTTGCTATGACAAGGGAGTTTAACTGAGATACGAAGTTCATTCGCGCCGCGGAAGTGGCTAGCCTGCCGCTCCCCTTTTCAACCAATTTGAACGTGGGGTGTCGCGTTGCACATTTTTTTTGGATGCAGTATTTTTCTTTCTTTAAAAAATTTCCCTGACTAGTAAGCAAATTCCCTGACATTTCCCTGACTTTTCCAGAAACCAAAAAATCCCTGACTTTTCCCGGTTTTCCCGGTCGCTCGCCACCCTGAGCCTATCGTGAGGCTGTCGAAATTATTAGTAATTTAGATTAATACAATGGCAATAATGCGGTTGGAGTTGATAAAATGTGGTACCACCTTTTTGAAGGAAACTGCCAGCAATGCAGAACATTAGCATAATCAATATCAAGTAACTTACGCCCCTGTGAAGCTGATGACAAGAGGAGGCACCCCACTGAAAATATTCAACCCAAGTCCATGAAGCCTAAGTTGATGAGCAGGTTTAAAGTTGTGCTACAGCTATACTGTGACTAATTGGTCGTGCTCTGGGATTTATTTACCCCTAGGGTTGGTCTAAAGACATGCCCTAATAGTTTTGTTCCTTTGTGGAGGGGATGGCTCAAGCAAAGAATGTATGAGATAATTATCTTCAGCTATATTACTAGTAATTCGAGGGGCTATATTTGTAGGTTATTTTAAGTGATATTTTTATTAACACAGATTTTGCATTTCTTAAAGAAAAAAAAAAAAAATGATGGTTGGGGGCCTTTGTAGCCATAAGTGCTTTGAAGCCATCAGACATAAATTGGTCCCTGAGTGTTTTAGGTCTTTGATATTTATAGATTACAATGGCACAGAACAAACTGTACCACTATTATATGTAAATATACAGAGCTTAAAACCCAGAATATTGGAAACAATAGCATCCAGCATCATTAGCATCTTAAAGAAAGCAGACACATTTATATCACTGCAATGGCAAAATTTCATACTTTGTGAGTTTGTTTCCACTTTGTTTTATAACTTTGAAATGTTTCCATTAAAAAATATTACACTTAAAAATTGGATCATTCTTTTTTATATACTGTTCATTCTATAAAATACATGAAATTTATTTGGAATAAATTACCTGTTCAACTTTTTCAGAGAAAGAAAGCCCTGTAGTACCTGATGCTCCCTCTGATGAATCCTATAAATGTAATTCCGATTAAAGTACACTTATAACCTATAACAAGAACTAAGATAAGCATATTAAATTCTGAAAGTAATACTGACATTTACAGTTAGGCCTATAGAATAAAAAATATAATACACAGCATTTGTGTGCAGATTTCTTTATTAGTTTAAATTAATTAACTGGAGAATAGCCAGTTTTTGAAGTTAAATGCTGATATTTGCAAAGCTGATTTAGAAATTTATGATTGGAAGGGAAATATGTAACAGCAAATAATTTATTCTGCTACATAAAGTAACTTTGGGCTGGAAAATTTTATCATTATCAGTTTTTCTAGCTATATAAATTTATGTATCACCAACACCATACTGTCACAAAGATTTCTAGGCATGGTGCACGATTACATTAAGTATAAGCTTATTGATTTCCGTTTTGTATCATTCATATTCAGTTGCCAACATTAAATTTTTGAATCCTTATTTTGTGCCATGAAGTACATAAGTGTATGTAATCTATACTATTAATCTTATCCTATTAAAAATTGTGAGAGTTTTGGACATTTAAGTAATGAGATTGACAAAAAAAAAAAAAAAAAAAAAAAAAAATCTGGAGTGACTCCACTCGACTTTCCAAACATTGAGTAATTAACAGATTTGTAGATAAAGTAAAGAAAGAGGAGTTGTTAAACAAACAAAAGAGAGAAAACCATAATAGAATGTTTGAGTATTTTTCTCCATATATTACATGATGTTTTATTTAACGCTACTGAACTTTGAGTCCATAGATCATAATGATAAAGAATTTTTCGTTGTGTCCCTGTAAAAACCTATAAATGCTAGATTCACCAAAATGCTTGTAGTTAGTGCAACAGTGATTTATAATAGTCATATAAATTTTCAGCTCAACTGAATAAGGCGTTTAGATGCTATCGTACTTTTAAAAATTTCGTCCCACAGGCCATAATGATAAAGAATTTTTCTTTGTGTCCCTGTAAAAATACTGTAAGTGCTAGATTCACCAAAATCTATACAGTTGAGGCAACTGTGACCTATAACATGTGTAAAAATTTTTTGCTTAGATTAATAAGGCGTTTAGACGCTATCACAGTTTTAAAAATTTGGCCCCATAGGCATAATGATAAAGAATTTTTCTTTGTGTCCCTGTAAAAAAACTATAAGAGCTAGATTCTCCAAAATCTATACAGATTGAGTATTTGTGACCTATAATATGTGTATAAATTTTTTGCTCAATTGAATAAGGCGTTTAGATGCTATCACACTTTTAAGATTTTGCTCCCATAGGCCATAATGATAAAGAATTTTTCTTTGTGTCCCTGTAAAAAAAACTATAAGTGCTAGATTCACCAAAATCTATAGGGTTCGTACTATGGTGACTTACAATATACGTACCAACTTTCAGGTTGTTCAAACAAAGCGTTTAGACGCTAGCGTGTTCACTCACAGACATACACACATACATACATACACACACACATACATACACACACACATACATACATCATCGCAAAAATAGTCAAAATGGACTCATTGGACCTCGAAACGTATAGAAACTTCAAAATCTCAAGTTGGGATTTTTGACATGATTACAATACTTTCCTCACTATAGTGTTCGGAAAGTAAAAAAGTAGATACTTTGTGTGAAAATTAGACAATAAAATAAAATATCAGAATTCAGGTGGCAAATTATCATATTACTGCAGAGCTGACTGTGATCCTATTTTAAAAATCTTAAAATTACTTGTTCTGTATCATTCATATTACAGTACCAATATTATATTAAATGTCTAAATTCTCATTTTGTCACATGAAATATATAGTTGTATATAACACATTAAAAAACGCGAGAGTTTTGACATTTAATGATGAGATTGACAAAAAAAATAAAAAGTAGATACTTTATGTGATTGTTAGACATTAAAACAAAATATCAGAATTCAGGTCGCAGAAGTATCATTACTGCAAGATTGACTGTAATCCTATTTTAAAAATCTTGAAATTTCTTGTTTTGTATCATTCATATTACATTACCAATAATAAATGTCTAAATTCTTATTTTGTGCCACGAAGTACATAGCTGCATGTAAGATATCACATCAAAAAATGCAACGTTTTGACATTTTGTGATGAGATTGACAAAAAAGATAAAAAGTAGATACACTGTGTACATTAAAAGAAAAATATCAGAATTCAGGTGGCAAATTATCATATTACTGCAGGCCTGATTGTAGTCCTATTTTTAGAAAACTGAAATTACGTAAAAAGAAAATCTGGAGTGACTCCACTCGACTTTCCAAACACTGAGTAATTAACAGTTCTGTAGATAAAGTAAAGAAAGAGGAGTTGTTAAGCAAACAAAAGAAAGAAAACCATAATAGAGTGTTTGAGTATTTTTCTCCATATATTACACGATGTTTCATTTAACGCTACTGAACTTTGAGCTCATAGATCCTAATGATAAGGAATTTTTCGTTGTGCTCCTGTAAAAACCAATAAATGCTAGGATTCACCAAAATGCTTACAGATAGTGCATCAGTGATTTATAATATTCATATAAATTTTCAGCTCAATTGAATAAGGCGTTTAGATGCTATCACACTTTTAAAAATTTGGTCCCATAGGCCATAATGATAAAGAATTTTTCTTTGTGTCCCTGTAAAAAAAACTAAGTGCTAAATTCGCCAAAATATATACAGTTGGTGCAACTGTGACCTATAACATGTGTACAAATTTTTTGCTCATATTAATAAGGCATTTAGACACTATCACATTTTTAAAAATTTGGTCCCATAGGCCATAATGATAAAGAATTTTTCTTTGTGTCCCTGTAAAAAAACTATACGTGCTAGATTCACCAAAATCAATAGGGTTTGTACTATGGTAACTTACAATATACGTACCAACTTTCAGCTTATTCGAACAAAGCGTTTAGACGCTAGCATGTTCACTCACAGACATACACACATACATACATATATCATCGCAAAAATAGTGAAAACGGACTCAGGGGACCTTGAAACGTATAGAAACATCAAAATCTCAAATTCGGATTTTTTGACATGATTACAATACTTTCCTCACTGTAGTGTTCCGAAAGTAAAAATAGGGCTAAGATATGAAAAGATATTTTTTAATTTCCATTATATAAAAGTTTTTTAACAGTTGATGGGAAAATAATGTGAAAAAAAATCCTCAAATCAGGAAAATATTCAACACACAATCACTTTCGTGACAATACACATGTAATTTATTGTTGAACAATAAAAGAGCTTATTGTGTTTGCTAACAAAGATATGTAAAAACTTTTTTAATTGGATGATGTAGTAAACAAATACTAGAAAAAAAAAAAAAAAAAAAAGACTTTAAATTATAAAGCACAAACTTTATTAATGGGACAACAAAAATATTCAATGGACCAGCAAAATACAAAATTTTAGTGGTCCATCAGACTAGTGAAGCTTTTGAATATTTTTATTTTTTACTTTTTTCTAAAATTGCCTGTAAGTCTGTCATAAAATAGTATGGCAGGGGTGCAGAAAATGTTCAGACCTCTGAAATTTCCCCTGAACACATTCTAAATTTTCCCAAAAATAACACATCCACCTATTATTTGAAAGTTTTTTTTTTTTTTTTTTTTTTTTTTTTTTTGGGGGGGGGGGGGGGGGAAATATTTCTTTAGTCCAAATACTGAGGGAGATTTTTTTATGCTACTATATTACTTTTTTTTTTTCTCAACTACATCAAAATTTAATGTTGCTATTAATGCCCACTAGATGAAAAATTTAAAAGTTCAAGGTAATTAGATTTATTAACTAACATAATTTTTAAAGCTATAATTCTTATATAGTAGTACATAACTATAAATAAATTAATGTTGCTTTGTTTTATTGCACTTTGCTATCTATAGAAAATTTAAAATACCTTTTTATTACAGAATTACGAAATCAAGAATAAGACAAACATGCATGAACTATAATCATTTAATAGAAATTCTATAATTTTCTGCTTAAAGACGAATTATTGTGGGAAACGGTATAAAAAAAGTAAGCAATATGACTTAATTGATATGTACGAAACAGAACAAAAGCTGTACAAACAGAAAAAAAAGTTATATGCTATAAATAGGAGACAAATTGCTATAGAGATACAAAATGTATAAAACATGGGCAAATTTTAACCTTGAGTATGAGTCATATAGTCCGAGAAAATAGTGCTCAAATGTTGAATGACAGAATCAACAGCTAATTAAGACATTTGTTGATGAAAAAAAAAAAAATTATATGAGTTTTAAGCCCTGCTTTTTTCTTCCCCAGGGAGAAAACAAAAACTTATGAAGATATCACAAAACTAACTTTTGTCTATATTTTCCTATACAAATTGTTTATTTATTTATTTTATCCTTTATTAATGCAGAAGATTTTCATCTCAGTTAGTCGAAATGTCCAATGGAAGTGAATTTTTACTGTGCAGATATTTTTCCCGTTCTCGAGGAAAATTGCAGTATAGCAGCACCACCTTTCGCGTATATACATCCAATTTAATAAAAAGTAATGTCTCATAGTGGCCTTTCAATATATTAAGTTTTGTTCGATTGTACCCAATAGACCCTGAGATATAGATTTCTCATAAATTGTGAAAATCGCTGAACAGGTGCATCAACATACAGTTTTTATATGCAATTCTGTGCTGTAGTTCCTGAGATATAGCCTTCCCTGAAATTGTGGAAATCTATGTATAACAGCGTCACCTGTTGTGCAATTGGCACCAAAAGTGATAGGCACTATGTCAAGGTGCATCTGCATATAAAGTAATATGCAATTTCGTGCAAAAGTTCCTAAGATATAGCCTTTTCTAAAATTGCAGAAATTGCTGTACAGCAGCGCCTCCTATTGAGCAATTGGCACCAAAATTTGATACACAGTAATTAATGTCAAGGTGCATTTGTATATTAATTTACATGAAATTCTGTGCAGTAGTTCCCAAGATATAGTCGCTACAAAATTTTTGTCTGATACACCCACACATATGGATAGATATTTACTAAAAATGGTCAAATTGTGTTCTGGATCTCTCAAAACGTGTAAATCCATAGAAAACTGGAAATAGAAAACTTTTATGAATCAAATACTTTCTTCTATTGAGTAATATAAGAAACTGAAGAACAGTATGTATGTTACTTTAATGCAAAGTAATTTTAAATTGAGAAATAATACAAAGAAGCTTAAGCATAATTTTAGATTAATAACAATTAATATGAAATGATTAGGCTCCTATAAACAGCCATAAAAGAACAACAGAAGTTTTAATTAATTGCTAAAATTAAAACTGTTATGTGAAAACTAAACTTTAAGGCACAAAAGAACCAACTCATCCAAAAATTTATGTTTAATTACTCACAGCTAATTGCTCAAATACTTTTTCTTTCTTCTGTTTTTTTTTTTTTGTGTGTGTGTGATTTGATTGGGAGGGGGAGGGGGAGGAGGGGAGGCAATTGCTGAATGCACAATCGAAACTCATAACTTAATTTCTGTAAATGAGACTCAAAACGAAAAAAAAAAAAAAAAAAAATGTCTTTCCTACTTCTCTTTCCCCTTCTTCCTTCCCTGTTTTACGAGGGCTGTTTGTTAATTCTGTACAAAATCACTAGATGGCAGCCCTATCCAAAAAAATGACATTTTCTTCGATTACTGCATAGTCTCAATAGCCAGTATCAGGTATAATATCATGAGAAAGGGCACTGTTTGTGAATATTTTTCTAAAAAAGAAAGAACGTGTAGTCAAATATTTGAAAGAATGGAGCAAAGTGAATTTCGAGTGTTAATGAAACATTATTATTTAAAAGGCAAAACTGTTGCAGAGACGAAAGCAAAACTGGATAAACATTATGGAGAGTCAGCTCCTTCATTATGAACTATTTACAAATGGTTCGGGAACTTTCGTTGTGGACACATGAGCACAAGTGAGGCTGATCATCCTGGGCGTCCTGCTGAAGTTACGACTCCAGAGATGATCGAAAAAATCCATGATATGATTTTGAAAGACAGAAGATTAAAGATACGTGAAATTGCTGAGGCTGTTGGCATTTCCCTGGACCGTGTGCATAACATATTGCATGAACATTTGCATATGAAAAAACTCTCAGCAAAATGGGTGCCGCGATTGTTAACGATCAATCAAAAACGTGAAGGTGTGAACATTTCTAAAGAGAATTTGCTAATTTTTCAGAAAAAACCAAATGAATTTCTTAGACGTTTTATCACAGTGGATGAAACCTGGATTCATCACTAACAACCGGAGACTAAAGAACAATCAAAACAGTGGGTAAAGGCTGGTGAACGACCACCCAAAAAAGCCAAAGTTGCACCTTCAGCTGGCAAAGTCATGGCCACCGTTTTTTGGGATAGCCAAGGTGTAATTTTAATTGATTTTTTGGAAAAAGGCAAGACTATAACAGATGAATATTATGCATCCTTATTAAGTAATTTGGTCGAAGAAATAAAAGAAAAACGACCCCATTTTGCAAAGAAAAAGCCATTGTTTCTTCAGGACAATGCACCAGCGCACAAGTCCGCAGTTGCAACAGCAAAATTGTTTGAATTACGATTTGAAATTTTACAACATCTGCCTTATTCTCCTGATTTAGCCCCTTCAGATTATTGTTTGTTCGCAAACATGAAAAAATGGCTACCTGGAAAAAAATTCTCATCAAATGATGAGGTCATAACAGAAACCAAGGAGTATTTTGCTGGACTTGAAAAAATGTATTGTACAGAGGGTATAAAAAAAAACTAGAAAAATGCTGGATGAAACGCATATAACAAAAAGGGGACTATGTTGAAAAAGAGCAGGAAACTGTGTTGAAAAAAATAATTTTTTGTTAATTTTGCACGGATTTATCGAACAGCTCTCGTATTGGCTAAAGTAAACAAACACATCATTTCTTCCAGTGTCCTTTCATTAAAGTGTTTAATTATTTATGTGGACTGGGTAATTATTCTTGTAGCAGTTTGGCTAGACTTTAAAAAAAGAAAAAGAAAAGTTAGATTTGATATTTTCTCTAGCTTAAATGAATCACCAAATATTTATCACCAAAATTCAAATACTTAATACTTTTTTTTTTTTTTTTTTTTTTTTGGGGGGGGAGGGGGGGGGGGTAATGGGTTTTTAAAGAAAATACACTTGTAACAGAAGAATACAGCTGTTAATTTGTAGTTTAATAATAGAAAGTTTATTTTATCAGTAATTTTTTATTTTATTCTAAGATAATAAATATTCAAAATTTCACCAGACAGCCAGAATTTCCCCCGAACATCGTTCATGCGTTCGGACATATTCTGCACCCCTGTAGTATGGTATGGCAATAGTAAGTGTAGTACTTCATTATAATTGTCAATATTACTTATTCTCTGTAATTTTTTCATTTACCTTTAAGATTTTTTTTTTACTTTTAATACTTAATATAATACATTATGGTAAATATGTGACATTTAGCTCGTTTATTAAAGCATAAATTTTTGATTTATATAGACTTTACTTGTATTTCTTTAATTAATTTAAAAATCTACCATATTAATTTATTTTACATGGCAATTATTAAAATTTCCCAAATTTTTAAATATTTTTAAAAATATGATAGAATGGGTGAACAGACCAGTGACTTAATTTTATTAATTTCAACCCCTGGTAAATAAAAGTTATTTAAAAAATTAATTAATTAATTAAAAAAACTGAAAAAATTTACTTATGGAATTAAAAAATTATCTCTGGAATTAAAAGTAGGAATTCAGAAAAAAAAAAAAAAAAAAAGCAAGTAATACAACAATCTACAGAAAAACTTTTAATGGCTACTCTGATTTATTTTTCACATGAACAGAAGTGACTTAATTTATATTACTGTAGCAGCATTAATAAATGTAATTTATGTAAAAATAAATTTAAATTACCTGATTTTCTTGTTCGGAGATAAATTCTTGAAAACCTCGGCTTAAAGCAGCAAGTGCTATCCTCACTGTGTGAATCTATGAATGAAATTTGTACTAAAGTAATGAAATTAAGCATAATATTATCCACAAAAGTATGTTAAAAATAACAATAAATATAAACCTTCATAATTGAATCTTTAAAATTAAATGAAAGATATAACATTTTTAATGACTATTTTGCTGAATTTTAAAGTTCCCAATTTGTGAATCGGTAAGTAAATTATATCAAACCAGATTGAAAAACTCAACCACACAGAGTTTCCTAAAGTTTAAAAAAGGCGGGGTGCTGTCTTTTTTTTTAAATTATTATTATTACACAGGTCGACACGTAAAATTTTGATTTTATAATTTTGGCTGATCTTTACTGTTTTTTGGTGTGCTGAAACCAAAAGTGAAGCCAGTTTGTGTCTATCGCATATAGATTTTTTGTCAATACAGGGTGCCTGCTTATACAATTTCTTCGATTACTCTTCCACCAATATAATTATATGGTAAGTTTTATAGTATTTTTCCATGATTAATTAATCATAGATACCTATTGTTGTAATTGTGAAGCACTAGTGCGACTTAAAACCATATCAACCAACCAATCAACCTATTGTTATGATGGTATATGTAAGAAATTGTGTCGGTAAACACCTTGTATTGACAAAAATCTATACGTGATAGAGAAAAATGGACTGATTTTCAAAAAGCATAAAGATAAGCTGAAATCATCAAATCAAATTTTGCCAGCCTGTGTTATTATTAATTCTTGAAGGCAATTTAGGATTCTTGAGGGCTCATTTAATATTTAAAATCCAAGCAAATTTAAAACTCTATTATAAATATGCTTTAAAAAAGAAAGCTTAAATTTAAACAAAAGTTTGTCATCCACAATAGTTTTATTCATACTTAAAGCATTTATCTTCAGTTTGAAGGTTATTCCCTGCAAAGAGTATAAGGATGACTTTTTTGTTTGTTTGTTTGTTTAAGTGAGAGCAAGCAGAGAACAATTTTTTCAACCAAACAGCAGGCAAAGCTCAGCACCTCCTGAAATTGTCTAGGAAAATCTCTGCAACTACATATATAGATCCCAGGAACTAAATTTTAAATTCACAACCTGTATACTATATAATAAAGATACTTCCAATAAAATAAAAAGTGATTGCAGATAATGTTTTATTTATACTCAAATCTAGTCTACCAATGTGCAATTTCTTCACTGTGAAGTAATATGGAGCTGAGTATGCTTACGAATATGTCTTTGCCACCTGTCCTCCCCAAGAGAGTGGGAGGGGTTGCAAAGTTGATAGATATAATTTTAAGCTGTGTAACAACCTAAATGCCTGGAAAGTGTCATTGAATTCTATTCAGCCATTCTTACGTGATACCCGAACAAAAATAGCATTATAGGACATACAGACACAATGACGCGCACACACACACACAGAAAATTTTCTGAAGTCATTTCTGGCTTTCACAATGTATGAAACGTGAAGATATCACAAAATTTTTTTTATTCTGAGAAATCTACAAACAAAAGTCTGATTTTATTAATACTAAAATATCATCTATATAATATTTCTCTAACGTGGACCACTTGCAATTATATTTTGTCAAAGTGATACGATAATGTTGTAATTAATAAAATATGCGAGGATAAAAATAATATTTATAAAAGGACAATATCCATGGACTCAGTTCAATGACCTAATAAGAAAAGACGACAACACTTATCGGATGAGATTATTTTATGGAAAAATGTATTTTTAACAGTTGCTTCTTCAGAATCTTTCTAAGCGTCATTTTAAACATAGCAATAGTTTAAAGATATACAGTACGGAACCAATTATCCAGAATCGTTTTTACGAGACTATTCTGGATAACTGGTTTTTCTGGATAACTGGTTGCTTATTAAGCAAACATTATTAATCAGAATTATTGCATATAGTTCTCATTTAAAATAACTATTTTAAACAAAAAATTAATATTTTTTATCAATTAATCAAATTTAAATAATTAACCTGATTTTAATTTTTTTAAATAAAAGTATTAAAGTAATTTTTAATCAAGATAAGTTATTAATCAAAATTTAAAATGTGAAAAAAAAAAAAAAAAATCTTTGAAACTTAATTTTTCATAAAAATGAAAACCTGCCCAAATTCAGGTGTTTTTAAACATGATTAACCAGTGATTTTAAAGCATTGAATATTACTAAAGATTAAAAAATTATGACCTGATTTTACAGGCTTTTCTTTTTCTTTCTTATGAAAATTCATTTTTAATGTCCATGAGAGTGCAAAATATTCATAATATTCTAAAAGTAATTTGGTTTTAATTAACACCTCCCCCCCCCCCCCCCAATAAATAAATAAAATTCAGTACAGGACCAATTACTCTATTTCACCCAATCCAATCTAGATAAATAAAATTACCACCTTTATGATATTGTGTAGTGGCGCCATCTGTCCACATTTTTCAGAACTAAAAGCTATCTTTCAGTCTACATTGTACATTATGACCTTTAACTTATATTCCCTGTCAAATACATAAATACTACTTTTAAATAAATGTAACAAAATTAAATGGAATTGTTATTTATTAAATATTTCTTTTACTTTTAATTGTTTCAGATTACAATGTTAAACCATTATTATTATTATTTAAAAAAAAAGTGTATTTTTTTTTTTTTTAATGCATTGGAAATTAGTTGTTTGGAAATATAATTCCGGATAACTGGTTTTCCGGATAACTGGATTCCGGATAAACGGTTCCATACTGTATATGCAATACTTTAAAAAATATGACTTATCATAAATTGGCTAAAAAACGCAATCATAAAAAGTATAATCAAAAAAGGAATTAGATTTTTTTTTTGAACGAAAAATTGTGCCAAAATAAATGAAAGCGACAAAAATTTAAAAGGCGTCATGGCGGTCCTATATTAAAACTGTACTATCTGGGTACAGTATCAAAACTGGGTCATCAACCATGAATTATATTTTGAAACCTTTCTTTGAATGATTTACTTTCACTATTGTGCAATGTTAATTTGGTTTGAATAACAATTTGGCTTCTGGTAAATTAAAATTTTAATTAAGTGGGGAAATTAGTATAATATTTATGAGTTTCAGATTTTAAAGATAAATAAGAAAAGAAGCAAAGTGCGAAAATTTCGCATGGGACTTCTAGTACAAAATATATTTATATGAAAATTAATTACCTTTTCTCGTCTTCTGTCTTGAGAAAAACTTATATCAGCGTCTGATGAAACCTATAAATAAAACTGCTATTAAAATAAATAAATCAAGGATAATATGAATTATTGTAGGCATGTCAGCTTTTACAATCGAATAGAGATACAGTAGAGTCTCGAAAGTTCGAGTCTCAGAAGTCCGAGGTTCCGCTTAATTCGAGGTACCAAATTTTCCCCCTAGCAACCAAAAGCTCTTCCCATTTCCTCTCGCAACCGAAAGAATGCAGGTCTTATTTTTCGTTTCTTCCTGGAAAGAATTTCAGTAACCCACCTCCTTTTGTTCTCTTTGTTTTTGAAGGTGGCTAGGTAGGGGTTGGTTTGAAAGGAATTTTCAAACCAGATCTACAAGAGTTTTATTCTTCCAAGTTCAATTGTACTAGTAGCTTAGATGCTAATTAGGGACTAGCTGTGTTGTTAGTTGCTCTGTTGCTCATTTAAATTCAATACACGTGCTTGATCCTTATCATTTTGGAAACTTATTGCTGTTGAAAGTGTTGCGTTAAGGTGCCTGCTGCGAAAATGAGTGGAAAAAATAAGAGAAAATTTGTATCTATGATAACTAAATTGAACGCTATAAAAAGATTAGATGCAGGTGAAACAATAAAAAGTGTTGCTACCGATTTGGGTGTTGGAGAGGTAACAGTTGGTGACTGGCGCCGCAATCGAATAAAAATTGAGCAATTTTGTTCACAGAAGTGCAATGAGACTCCAGGACAAAAAAGAAAATCTATGAGAACATCAGACTATGAAAAAACTAGCAAGGCTTTATTTCTTTGGTTTACTCAACAGCGTAGCAAAGGTACTCCTGTAAGTGGCCCTATTCTTCAGGAAAAAGCTGTGTTTTTCAGAAATCAGTTCAAAGAAGGAGAAGAAGATTTCGCAGCAAGCGTTGGTTGGTTAGACCGTTGGAAAAAACGATATGGTGTACGTCAACTAAATATTTGCGGTGAAATACTCTCGGCAGATATGTCAGCTGTGCAGGCATTTAAAAAACAGATTGAAGACATTATATTGACGGAAAAGCTCACACCTGACCAGTTATATAACTGTGACGAAACAGGTTTGAACTTTAAGATGTTGCCCTCAAAATCCCTTGCTTCAAAAGAGGAAAATTCAGCTCCAGGTCACAAAAAACGGAAGGAACGATTAACCATTTTAGCATGCGCCAATGCATCTGGAAATCATAAAATGAAACTGACTGTGATTGGGAAATCTGCCAAACCTAGAGCCTTAAAAAACATCACTGAAGAAGCCTTACCAGTACATTACACAAATCAGAAAAGTGCATGGATGAATCGAGAAATTTTCAAACAATGGTTTCTAGAACATTTTGTTCCAGAAACACGGAAGGCATTGAGAAAAAAAAATTTGCCTTGCAAAGCAATTTTGTTTTTAGATAACGCTCCATCTCATCCGGACGATGATGAGCTACGTTGTGGTGAAATCCGTGCTATATTTTTTCCTGCCAATGTTACAAGTTTGATTCAGCCAATGGATCAGGGCGTATTGGAAAATTTAAAGAAAAAATATCGACGCCGTTTGTTACAACATTTAGTTCAGTCTGATGATGAAAGTGCTGCGGATGTTTTGAGGAATGTAAGTATGAGAGATGTTGTCTACTGGATAGCAGATTCTTGGAAAGAAGTTCAACCTACGACAGTAATTAAATTGTGGACTAAGTTTCTACCTGAATTGGTTACGCCTATTGAGAAAATTAATGATGATGATAGTGAAACAATTGTTTTGAAAGATTTGGTGAAGGAATTACCAGGCTGCGAAAACTCTAATGCAGTTGATCTAAATGAATGGCTAAATAGTGACGACAAGCTGGAAATAACAGACTCAAATATTATAGAAATGATGGAAGATGAGGAAGAATATGAAACAGAAGAAAACGACTCTCCGTTATCAGAAAAAAAAAAAATCTCATAGTGAAGGTTCTGCAGCCTTAGAACTAGCCTTAAAATATGTAGAACAGCAAACTGAAGCCACCCCTGCAGATGTTTTGCTTTTGAAGCGTTGGCTGACTATCGCATCAACAAAGAGAAGTAATATACTGAAGCAACAAAAAATTGACAATTTTTTTAAATTGTAAAGAATCTTTTACGTCATTATACTAAAGAATAAAGGATTTTAAGGTAATATGTTCATTTTATTTAATTTCATTTGTAGTTGTTAAAAATTTTCTACTTTTTCGGAAAATCCGAGTTTTCAGTAATCCCGAGGTAGTGTCAGCCCCAATTACCTCGGATTTTCGAGACTCTACTGTATTTGGAACTGGATGTTAGAACTAAATATGAAGCACACAAAAAAAAGATATTCTTTGAAATAAGGTATTTTTTATTTATTACTTATGTATACATGTATACATCTTTTATACTATTACAGGGGTCTGTCTAGACTTTTCAGACAGGATCCTATTTTTGAGAAGTTGTGAAAATTCTACATATAGGTTAGTAAATTTAAATTTAGGGTGAAAATAAAGTTCTTTTGAGCTTTTTGACTAGGGTCCTCTTTTTGCGCAATTGTTAAAAACAATTTTGAAAAACTAAAATTACAATTAAAATAAGGTTTTGTTTTTAAAAAGTTCTTTTTATCTTGTAATTATTTTTAGTATAACTTAACTATACAACTTAAAAATCTTTATTTATTAACAATACTTATATTTAAAGTCTGGCATATCTCAATTGCAGAATATCAACATGTTCAGTCATAGATCCCAGGTTTCATTCCTGGGTTGTGTTGTGGGGATTAAAGCCGATTGATAGCACTAGGGCACTAGGCCTGAGGGTAAGTGCCCTCCGTGGGGGTCTTTCTAAGAGGACCTAGCCTGTATTTATGCATGTTTTGGAGAAAATGACGGAAAACTCTGGACGGCTAGGCCAACAAGCACAATCTGGGATCAAACCTGGCACCTCCCATCTACCAGCTTTTTGAGCTCAGTACTGCTCAGCTGCTAGTGGGTCCAGTTTGATTCCTGAACAGGAATTTTTTTTTATTTGAATAAAATTATTCAATGGTCCAATTTTAAGCAGAAATCTAAATTCCATGTTTGTCAAAGGACTAATGTCGAGGTAACTTAATTGAAAGTTTAGGATTTTCAAAAAAAAAAAAAAAAAAACTTTTAAGGGCTTTACAAGAAATTCAAGTACTTAAGGTCTTTCAAGGACCATGGGAACCCTGTTAATAATGGATAATATTTCATCTTAAGGATATTACGCTGCATCAAACAAACAAATTATTTAGTGTGTCCAATGATTATGCACAAGGTATTACAGTAATTCCGAAATTTTCATATCCCATATAAAAATGTTAATGAAATGAACTTTACAGAAAGATACTCTGACAAAGTAAGTTGTGGCATATAATGTTACTTTTGAGAAAAAAAAAATATTTTTCATAGGTTTACTAAGTTTACCAAAACTTTTCACAAACAAAATCCAATCCCAATACCACAGAAGTACCAAAAATTAGATATTTGTAATGCAGTATTTACAATATGAATATGGTGTACCTATTCAATATGGAATTTATACATACATTTATGGGACACTAAATATGAGTAAAAAAAAGTGATAAAGTATTCATGGGCATAAATTTGTAGCATCTACTTCAAAGCATTTTTAGAAAAATTTAAAAGTAATTTAAACTTACTTCTGATTCCATTCTATGCTTGGATTCTTTTTCAGGATCATCTTTTTCATTTTCTATAATGATAAAATTGCAATTAATATTCCTTATATTTCTGGAAAATAATAAGTAACTCATACAGGGTTCCCACTCTAATTAAAAAATAAAATTTTTTTGACTTTTTCAGGTTTTCCACATCCATTTTTTTAAAATTCCAAGTCACATTTAACTTGCGACATAAAAGGCAGCCAGTGCCTTGTAATAAATGTAATTAAATATTTTTTTTAATTAATTTTATTGATGAATAAAACTTATTTATTACAAGCAGGTGCGGGAAATGCTTGATTTACTCGTCACAAGCAAGTAATTTTTCAGACATGGTGAGTCACAGATATTGCTAGTATTTTTTCCTAGGAGAGAAAATACTCCTTGATCTTTTTTGAAGAAGTGAATTTGGCATTATTAAGAGTAAAAAAAGAGTGGAAGTGAAAAAAATTAATCTTTCGTGAAATCATGCTAAATTTTACTTCTTTCTTAATAAGTTCAAAAATAAAATATATGTATATGAATATATGTATAGGAAAATATATGTATATGAATATATGTATATAATTTTTCAGACATGGTGAGTCACAGATATTGCTAGTATTTTTTCCTAGGAGTGAAAATACTCCTTGATCTTTTTTGAAGGAGTGAATTTGGCATTATTAAGAGTAAAAAAAGAGTGGAAGAGAAAAAAATTAATCTTTCGTGAAATCATGCTAAATTTTACTTCTTTCTTAATAAGTTCAAAAATAAAATATATGTATATGAATATATATATAGGAAAATATATGTATATGAATATATGTATAGGAAAATATATGTATATGAATATATGTATATAATTTTTCAGACATGGTGAGTCACAGATATTGCTAGTATTTTTTCCTAGGAGTGAAAATACTCCTTGATCTTTTTTGAAGGAGTGAATTTGGCATTATTAAGAGTAAAAAAAGAGTGGAAGAGAAA
This sequence comes from Salticus scenicus, assembly GCA_963930645.1. Taxonomy (NCBI): domain Eukaryota; kingdom Metazoa; phylum Arthropoda; class Arachnida; order Araneae; family Salticidae; genus Salticus; species Salticus scenicus. The sequence continues at coordinate 56,487,618 of OZ005662.1, read as the reverse complement.
AAAATTAATCTTTCGTGAAATCATGCTAAATTTTACTTCTTTCTTAATAAGTTCAAAAATAAAATATATGTATATGAATATATATATAGGAAAATATATGTATATGAATATATGTATAGGAAAATATATGTATATGAATATATGTATATAATTTTTCAGACATGGTGAGTCACAGATATTGCTAGTATTTTTTCCTAGGAGTGAAAATACTCCTTGATCTTTTTTGAAGGAGTGAATTTGGCATTATTAAGAGTTTACTTCTTTCTTAATAAGTTCAAAAATAAAATATATGTATATGAACTGATGTTATAAGTTTCAATTATGAGTTCAAGTTACATTATATGGACTGGCTAATTGTAATAATATTCCTTTCAGCATAATTTGTACAATACAATGTCAGAGCTCAGAATATGATCATAATGTGACTCAGTTTATAATTACAATGAACAATGAAAGATAAGGCCATATGTGAATAGAAATTCTATTATTGATGCAAATGTTTACAGTTTAACTCAAAATAATTTTAATTATAAAAACTTTTTATCCATTGTAATAGAAGATATTAACTGATTTTAAAAAAAGCATGCAGAGCATTGAATTGTAGAAAGAATATAAACTTTTTCAGACACATTTAATAAAGTACACTAAATTTAACCTAAAAATACAAAGCATGAAAATACTCTTGGTTAAAATTTTAAGGAGTATTTTTAGATTTAAATACACTTGTGGAGGAGTTAAAAATATCTCTGTAGGTGAGTAGATTTGAAATCAGGCAATTTCGTTGCTGATATTCAATGTAGTAAAACAATCCAAAAACTGTAAAACAGCATTTCAGAAAATTATGGAGTGGAAGGCTGATTTTTTATACCAACTATGTGAAAAAATACCAGAGCTGGGAATCGAACCCGGGCCTTCCACTTTATGTGTGGATGCTCAAACCATCGAGCTACCTGGCTGATTACCAGCTAGGCATTGTGAGAAATGCCTAGCTGGTAATTAGCCAAGTGTCAGCCAGGGGGTTATGTCTTGCCATCAAGTGTACCACAAAGATCGCACATCGCGGGCACATTCCCGAGCACTGAATGTTACCACGCAGAGCGACCAATCAGGAACGAACGTTCACTGAAGAGTGGGAATGACGGATGAAGTGTGTCACAACCACCACGTGCGATAACGGGAGAAAAGAGGGGACCTCGATTGAAGAACCAGAGAGAGAATTTTGAAGTGCTGCTGAAAAGCAAACTTACGACATGAAACGGAAAAGTATTAAAAACTTAAGTAATTTTGAATAAATGGGAAAATATTAAATTAGTTTTGCTAAAAGTGACGAAACAGGATGTCGTACTATCACAGCCATCTGTTGTGCAATGTACACCGAAAGTCCATAGAAAGCAATTACTTATGGCATGGTGAAATTATTAATTTTTAGGAAATTCTATGCATTAGTTCTAGATTATGAATTAAACAAAATATTTGTCACACACAGACAGACATACTGACACAGAGATAACAGATTTTCTAAAAATGATCAAATCATTTTTAGAACATTTGAAAAGATTCAAATCAATTGAAAACCAGAAGTGGAATTTTTTTTATAAATCCAGTACTTTCTTTTATGAATTATAGAAGAAAGTAATAAATGGTCAATAATAAAAATGGTCAGCACAGTTTCAAGGCAAGCAAACAAATATAAGAAAAATCAAAAAGAATGATTTTCAGCTCATAATAATAGTTACAGGTAATTATTAAAAATTCTTTAAAATTAAATTAATCATTCTAAATCTGCAATTATATGACATTACAAAATAATACCACAATGACAAAGCAATTAATTAAAATTAAATAGAAATCAATGACCTTTTTTAAGTAAACTTTTTTCGGTAGTGTCCATATCTTCATATTCTCTTGAGCTCCCTGTTTTAATGTTGTGCATGTCAGAGAGCTTTTTATCTTCCTCTTTAGGTCTGGGAAGATCAAAATGCAACTGTGTATTTTCAATCTACAGGGGCATAAAAAGAATTATATATTTATATGGTTATGTAAAGCAAAATTTTATTTATTTAGATTATTTCAAGTATTCCTGTTAAATACTAAATTAGAAAGATATATGTATGTTGGCTGTAGTGTGTAAGGCCAATTGACTACTCTAGGGTTCTAGGCCTATAGGTGGAATGCCCTCTGTGGGGGTCTTCCGAAGGGGTCATAGTCCGTATTTATGCAAGTTTCGGAGAAAACCACAGAAAACTCAGAAGGGCTAGATTTATGAGCACGACATAGGATTGAACACTGCACTTTCTATCTACCAGCTTTGAGCAAAGAACCGCTCGTCTGGATACATGCACGAAACTATCAATGTAATTCATTTTTTTTTAACTCTAAGTGTTTACACTATCATAGATAAATTAAAAAATAAATAAATAAGTAATGCTTAAGTCGCCAAATTTTGTGCAGGAACTATATAGTTAACACATTTTGAAGGAGACAGTTATTTTTCCTACAGTTATCATCTACAAAGTGCACAATCTTCACGTGCCCACTAATGAAACGATTGTGGCGTGTTAACACAGATAAAGCATTTACTCGCCAAATCTATTAACCCACTGTTCAAGTAAAATAAATACTATATAAATAAATATACCAACCTGGGCCGATCATAAAATGCCCATTCTGTGCTGATAAGGAAGTTGTGGTTAGACCTTAAGTGATTTATGGCACCTGATATTGGCATCATCTTGACATATAGACAATTATTAGAAGATTAAGGGGAAATTATGTGGACATTGTAATGTAAAATATATATATATATATATATTTATTAATTGAACTCTGAGCAGTTATAATAAATAAATAAATAAATAATTGTTTAATTTTAAATGAGAAAAATCAGATTGGCCATCAATGAAGGACCATCCCTGTGTGTAACAATTTAATATGTAACATATATAAATCCTAATGACTGCTATTCTGGTCTTGGCAGGCTGGGAGAGTGTTGCCGGCGTGTAACTAGTTTAACCCCACAGGCAAGTCACAAGTCTTGCCACCCGCCTCCTTCCTACCTTCCTTTCTTTCTTAAGTTTCTTAAATTATTTTTTCATAAATTTTGATATAGTTTATGGTTTTAAGTTAAGATTTGTTGTGTTAGTTTATTGATTTGTTTGTTTTGCAGGTTGTTAATTAATAAATCTGGATTCTTTAAATTTGTGTATTTCATCCCCTAAAAAAATTTTTTTTTTCATTTTTCTGAACTTCTCAAAGAAATTTTTAATCTTAATGGTCATTGGTGTTTCAGTGATCTTGTATCTGTTGCTTGGCTTCTACTATGCTTAATAGCTCATCATTATATATATATATATATATATATATACAGTGCTGACTCTAGACTAATTTAGCAGGGTGCTCCACCCAGCAGCCCTTTTAAACACATTTTAGCACCCTGCGGCCCCTTTAAAAAATTTTTAGTACCAAATGGTCTTTTCTAACATTTTAAATGTTCAGAGGCCTTTAGATACTTTTCTTTCTAACATATAACTTTCTAGCAATAGTTATTAGCTCAGCAGCCCTTTTAAACACATTTTAGCACCCTGCGGCCCCTTTAAAAACATTTTAGTACCAAATGGTTTTTTCTAACATTTTAAATGTTCAGAGGCCTTTAGATACTTTTCTTTCTAACATATAACTTTCTAGCAATAGTTTTACAGTATTCGTGAAATCGTGAAAAAACAAATACATATAGCCTACATATATACACATAAAATTAGTAATTTACTTTTATCATGTACAAAAGTCACAACATAGAAGACCGCAAATAATGCCCTTTTCGTAAATAGGTTGTGCTTTTATACTGAATTTTCCCTGGTGGTCCTTTTATTGTAGAGTCAGCACTAATATAATAGGTGTGAGAAAGTATCCATAGGCATCAGTTTGTAGTAAATGGATATCTATTAAAAAAATAAACAAACGAAAATTTAAGCTTACTTTTGATTGGATTATACGCTTGTTTTCTTTTTCTGGGTCATCTTTTTTTGTTTCTATAATAACAAAATTGCAATTAATATCCTTTATATCTCCAAAAAATAAAAAACTCATGGAACATCATGTAAAAAACTAAAATATATATATAAAAAATTATTTTATGTAGATTATGTCAACAATTTTATTTTTATAGATTATAATACAGTAAACTCTCATTAAGACAGACTGTAAAAGGCTAAATATTTTTGTACATATTAATGACAGTCTATTGTAGCAGAAAGTTATAAAGTTAAAATTTTACAAGACAGTATAAAATAAGTATTTTGTAGACATAAAAAGTAATACAAATAAATATTTGTTTGTTTCCAGTGTACAGATCAATTTGAACTTTTGTCATTCTATTTCTGTCAATTTTGAGATATGACATTCAAAAGATTCTCCACATACATTCATTCACACAAACACATTATTTAATTTCCAAAAACTACTTTTTTGGACTCAGGAGACCTTAAAGCTTGTAAATCATGTAAAACTTGATATCAAAATTTTTGACAAACTACGATACTTCTAATACCTAGGGTAGTCGGGTAATGGAATTAAAAATAAAAACGCAAAAATATAAAAAAATGACTTTCAGAATATTATAATAGGTACAGATAATTATTAACAAATTCTTTAAAATTAATTATATTTCTTTAACGTAGTCCAGTTATAATTAAATTTTATTGAAGCAATACAATAGTAACATATTTAATAAAATATGCGAGAATAAAAGATATTTATAGGCAATATTAAAGCACACGGACTTAGTTCAATGATTTAAGCAGAAAAATGATGACATTTGTCTAATGAGATCTTTTTATAGCGAAATGTTTTTTAAAAGTTGCATCTTTACAATCCTTGTACGCATCATTTTAAAGCTAGCAATACTTTAAATATATAAACAGAATATGAATTATTGTCATACATTGACTGAAAAACACAATAATAAACTAGTTGGCATAGGTGGACTCTGCTCAGTTCCCCATCATATTTATGTTCTCATAAATTTCCAGTGCGAGACATATTATAATCATCTTAAAAGAAATGAATATGACCAAAGCTTGATACAGTGACAGAATGAAATCCCCGCCTAATAGGCTATCCACCATTCACTTCGATATATTTATCTTATTCTAATCTATTAATTTATTTTATCAGGGTCAATTCCGTTGTTTTAGTTTCCATGCTACTGTTTCCAATGCAATAATCCTCAAAATTCATATTTATGAAAAATTTACAATTTCGCTATGTTGATAAAATCTTAATATTACGAATAATTTACGAAATTTTCCTATTAGAATATTTGTATTCAATCATGTTCAAACAAATATCATAAATGTAATTTTGAAGTTGTCTAATGTATTTATGATCCTCAAAATGGAAGTTTATGCTCAATTTTACCATATTCTGACATGTTAAGTAAAGCGTAAATTCCAAATAACTTACGAATTTTTTAAATTGAAAAAATCATAGTCTATGATATTCATGCCAGTATCCTAAATAATATTTCGAAAGTGGTTTGACATCTTTACGATGAAAATATCTCTCAAAATTGACGTTTATGTGAAATTTTGCCATATACTACCATTTTAAGAAATTCGTAAATTTCCAATAACTTGCAAAATTTTCAAAGTAGCATATTTATAGTTACTGATGTTCATTCCGGCATCAAAACCGATATTTTAAAACTGGTTTGACATTTTCACAGTAAAAAATTTCCATTTAATGCACATTTAAGTGAATTTTTGTCCTATTCTCCCATGTTAAGAAAATCTTAAATTTCTCATAACTTACGAAGTTTTTTAGTTCAAATGTTGCAAATGAATAGGGTTCTTGCCAGTATCGAAAGTAATATTTTGAAACTGATCTGACCTCTCTGCGATCATTTGTTCGTGAGATATCGTGTTAACAGACTAACAAACTAACGGACTGACCCACTAACAGACACCATACAAATTTTGTCATTTTCAGATTCCTCACACCTGAAAACGTGTAAAAAAGGCAAAAAACCTAGGTCGAAAATTTTCACGATTACCTAAGTTCCCCATACCTATAGTATGATGGGGAACTAAAAGTATAATCAAAATAGGTACCAGTTTTTTTTTTTTTTTTTTTAACAAAAAAAATTATGTTAAAATAAATACATAAGTAAAAAAGCATCGCCAACATGGCAACAAAAATCCCCATGGGGGTCCTATACTAAAAAAAAATTGCCATGGGGGCTTTATACTAAAGCAGTACTGCCTGTGCAAGTATGAAAATTGGGTTGTCAAACATGAATTTTATTTTGAAACCTTTCTTTGAATGGTTTTGTTTTCACTATTTCACAACATTAATTTGGTTCTAATAACAATTTGACTTCTGGTGAATTACAATTCAAATTGGTTGGGAAATTGGTATAAGATTTATGAGTTTCAAGTTTTAAATGTAAATAAGAAGAAAATAAATAAACAGGGTTCCCACTCTTAAAAAGGAAAAAAATTCAAGGACTTTTGAAGTACTTCTTAAGGCCTATCTGAAATTTTTCAAGGACTATGGGAGAAAATCGCAGAATGCTAGGCATATACACAAAACTTTAGTAAATCACAGAACACTAGACATATGCACAAAACTTTAGTAACTACATTAACTTAACTTATACCTAACAAATTATCCTTTTAAAGTAGCACTTAATTTAAAATTTCAAATATATTTCGAGCGCACTCGCGCTCATCATCAGTGCTTTCTGTTGGTTTCATCTCTGTTTACATCGTTCATCATTTCGGGATCTTCGGTTCGCTTCACTTCAGCAGTGGTGTTTCTTTTAATTGCTTGTTGCCAGATAGGAGGAATTATGCTATGTTCGCGATCGTTAATGGAAGAGTGGTTAGTAATTATCTCTATTGCTTCTCTTTTAAGGGCATAGCAGTGGTTATTATATGGAGCTATTTTACGGGTTTTAGCAGTATTAAAATTAATGATGATATATTTACAGTCATCCCCGCTGACACTAATCCCAACCAAATTCTTGAAAATCTAAATAGTCTAGACAAGAAAATAAAATTCACTATAGAAACCGAAACCAATAACACCCTCAATTTCCTTGATGTTAGCGTTATTAAAAATTTAAACAACTCTTTCGAAACTACCGTATATAGAAAACCTACAGCTAGCAATGAAATTATTAATGCAAAATGTAAAACCCCCCTTTCTTATAAACATACCGCACTTCGTTCATACATAAACCGCGCCATTCTCATTTGTTCTAACAATACCCTTTTAAAAGAAGAAATTAAATTTATTAAAACCATCGCGAAAAAAGCCGGTTATAGTGGAAATCTCAAAGATAAACTTTATAAAAAACGTCAAAAAACCCTAAATACCATCAACAATGCTCAAAACTCAAAACCTAATTATACAACCTCTATCCCATATTGTAACGGTGCCGCGTTAAATATAAAAAACGAAGCTAAAAAACTCAACATCAATATTCCCATAAGGCCAAATAAAAACATATTTCAAAGACTCCGTAATGAGAAAGATTTAATTAACCCTAAAAACTCCTCAGGCATTTACAAAATTGATTTTAAATTTGAAAATGAAGACAAAGGATGCTATCAAAGATCGCGAAAAAGAGCACTTCGCCGACATTAAATACAATAGATCCAATACTGCCCTCTCCATAACCCATAAAACTAACCCCATTAATTTTAATACTGCTAAAACCCGTAAAATAGCTCCATATAATAACCACTACTATGCCCTTAAAAGAGAAGCAATAGAGATAATTACTAACCACTCTTCCATTAACGATTGCGAACATAGCATAATTCCTCCTATCTGGCAACAAGCAATTAAAAGAAACACCACTGCTGAAGTGAAGCGAACCGAAGATCCCGAAATGGTGAACGATGTAAACAGAGATGAAACCAACAGAAAGCACTGATGATGAGCGCGAGTGCGCTCGAAATATATTTGAAATTTTAAAGTAAGTGCTACTTTAAAAGGATAATTTGTTAGGTATAAGTTAAGTTAATGTTATCATATCCTTTTCTAATTAAGTTAAAGTTTAGTAACTACTTTTATTATTATTATTATTATTTTTTTTTTTTAATTAGAATAATAACTTCGCCTGTTTTCACAATACATTTTTGATGGATTGACCAAATTAACTTTTACAAAAGTCAAAAAATGATTAGTTTAGGATTTGGAATCATTATGATTATGTTCCAAATTTCTTAGGTTTGAGTTCTGGTCTGGTCACTTTCTGCTCAAAATTAATGACTAATCTACCAAATAGGCAAAAAAGACAAATAAGCTGAAACTATATGCAAAAGCAAAATAATGAAATGAGAATTTTACGACAAAATGCATTATATTAGACAACGGCATGTGTGCGTGGAGATGGAGATAGTTTAGCCTTGATCAAGCGTTTGCTAGAGTGGAAAATCCAAAGATTTTGAAGGACTTTACATGAAATTCAAGTACTTTCAAGGCCCGTGGGAACCCTGATAAATAAAAATAAATGTGAAATTTTCACACGGGTTTGCTAGTTATAAGATAGTACAAAATAATATCACAATGACATAGCAATTAATTAAAATTAAACAGAATTCAATTACCTTTTATAAGTGAATTTTCCTCAATAGTATCCATAAACTCTTCATATCCTCTTGGGTTTTCTTTCTGAATGTTGTGTATGTCAGGGAGCTTTTTACCTTGCTCTTTAGGTTTTGGCAGATCAGAAGGCAACTCTGCATTTTCAATCTTTGGAAGTATAATATATATACGGTTATATTAAGTACAATTCTTTTAAACTAGAGCATACTACAATATCAAAATAAGTAATTAAACGTAGAGATGCATTTTATTAATATCACACAATCAACAGATTGGGAAGAAAATCATATATATTGAAAATTTATTTTTCCAATTGAGTGAAAATAATGCCTGGAGCGGGAGTCGAACCCCGGATCTTTGACTTACAAGGTCAATGCTCTTCCAATTGAGCTATCCAGGCTGACAACCGATCGGCATTACTCACTCAGACAACCTTTAGGCAGAACAACTGGTCTATCATGTAGGATATGCATGATACGGTCCAGGCATTATTTTCACTCAGTTGGAAAAATAAATTTTAAGCATAGAGATGTTTCCAAAATTAATAATAAAAAATTATCTCTTTCGATGTATTTCATTCTTTCCTGTACTAAATCAGTAAAACGCTGCTATTGTGTGCTTTTTCTTCATTTTGTTAGCTAACTTAAATTTAAATGCAATCAGTATTTGCACTGGAGTTGAAGTAAAGTGGGTCAAAAAGACCCAATGTCATTAAAAATATGGGTCAAATTTCAAAAGTTTGGGTCTTCTATTATTATTATTTTATTACAAGATGAATTATTTAGAAATTTCTGTGAACTTAAAAACTTTTCTTTCTCATTCTATAAGTTTTGTATATAAAAATAACTCAAGAAGACAATTTTGAAGTTTAAAGAAAGTTTCATACATAAATTATCTTAAGAGATTATGAGCTATATTAAGGAGGAAATTCACATTTTTCATATTTTAAAAAAAAAAAAAAAAAAAAAAAAAGAAAGAAAAGAAAGAAAAAGAAATTTTAGCTTACTTTTGATTGAATTTTATGCTTGTATTCATATTCAGACTCTTCTTTTTTTGTTTCTATAATGACAAAATTGTAATTAATATTCCTTATACCCCCAAAAAATAATAAATAAATCATTCAACATAAAATAAAACAGCAAAAAGATAACTAAAAGATATATATACAGGTGTTGGACAAAACAATGTGAACACTTTTGTTTTTTTATGTTTTGTCAAATATCTTGAAAAGTTCTTTAAGAATCATCTTGAAACTTTGGTAGTGTAAAGAACATATTAAATCTCATATTTTTCAGTAAAAGAAAAAGGACACCAGTAATAAATTAAACAAAAATCAAGTCAAATCCTCCTACGATTTCCCCCCTCTCTTCCAATGCAAACGAAAAATTCACTAATTAATAAGAAAAATTATATTTCTATGCCATATTTTGGTTTTCCTTCAGAATTTATTTCTAAATTACTTAAACCACATAATATTTATACTGCTTTCCGGCCGATTAAACAATTAAAAAAAATTCTTTTTAACTTTAAACCTGTAACCCCTTCTTTGGATCTAACTGGCATAATATATTTAATTCCTTGTAAAAATTGTAAATATGTTTATATTGGTGAAACTGGCCGTACGGCAAGAATTAGACTACAGGAGCACAGACGGTCATATAAAAATTGCAACCAAAATTCTAAAATTGTAATCCATTCAATAGAAACCGATCATATTCCTGACTTCGATAATATAAAAGTTCTAAATTCTGGCTATGATAATTATAAATCACGTATTTTCCTTGAGAGTTGGCACACTGCTAGCCATCTCTACACTATCAATGAAGCATGCACACTGGCTCCTCAATATTATGTACTTCTATAAATTCCTTGTGTATTCATGTAATGCTTGCAAATTATGTTGTAGTGATACTGATGAGGAAACCTGGACGGGTTTCGAAACGTCTCAATTTTAAATGTTTTTAAATGTATATTTTGTTTTTTAAATGTATTTTAACTAAAGTTTTGTCTCATAAAATAGTTTTTGTTTTTAATATATAAATAATTGAGACAGTTTGATGTTTGTGTACGTTAAAAAATCAAGTAGCATCTTATTATGAGGACTTTTCTCATTATCTGTATAAAATTTTATGAGGCTGACACATATATTCATGGAGATATAACAGCTTCTTTAAAAAATTGCAAAAACAATTTTTACCTTTTTAATTATAACACGTAAGGTATTGGCCCCAATGCAAAGCCATTTTCAGGAAATATGGCATACTACATTAGACACAGCATACAGCAATAAGAATGAAAAAATATTAAATATCTTAGGAAATACGAGTACTTTTACTAAATAATTTTTAACTACATGTGCAAGCTTTATAAAAATTTCATTTGCATAGTTGAATGGTCAAAAGTATTGAGCAATTTCTATGAAAACCCTAAACAAATATCATGTAAATTCAAAACATTATGGGAGATAGAATGAACAGAATTTTAGTTCTCTTAAAATAAAAGCTAAACTATATGGGATTTTACTCACATTTTTATTTTGATTTAAACAATGCCCAATGATATTACAGTGTTTTCACTGATTGTAAACAAATATTGATAATATCCCCTAACATCTTTAAACCCATAATTAATTAAATATAAAAACCTTAATAGATACTTCATATTTCATCGTTAATATTTTCGGCTGGGCAGCCAGCTCTTTTCAAACGATCTTCATCTGTGTTGGATATCTTAGAGTTGTGGTCTTTTATAGACTTCATAAGTTGATTCCACATCCGGTCAGGAGCCATTGCGTCACTGTCATTGCACACATCCGGGGTTGTTGCTATTTCTATGGCTTCTCTAAACACCGCATAATTATAATTATTGTAATTCACTATCTTTTTAGTTTTTTCAAAATTTATTTTAATTTCTTCATTATCGAAAGTTTTAGCTAAAGCTGTATTTATTTTTCCCGTTTTGATATCGTTTTTATGTTCTTTGAGACTGGTTTTTAATCTTTCTTTTCGTTACACCAATGTATGAACCTGGTTTATTGTCTTGATTATTAGCGAATGGTATTTGGTAAATTCCGGCGGTTTCCAAAGGGGGGATGGGGTCTTTATCATTATGTATTAATTGAAAAATATTCGGGTTAGGTTTTATAGGGATATTTACGGCGATTTTATTTGCAACGTTTTTAATTTTATTTCATGCTCCGCGATCATAAGGTATGGAAGAGGTGAATTTTAAAGGGGTTTTTTGAAAATTAGGTATATAGTTACTGGCTTTTAATCTGAATCTTTAAACCCTCTGAAAATTAAAGTTTCAGGCTTTTGTAAAAAAAAAAAAAAAATCTGAGACTTAAATAATTATTCAATCTTTCTCTATCCTGTATCAGCCAATCAACAGAAATATACAATTCATTTACATTTCCGCTGATTAGATAAATGAACACCCCACAAAAACAAAAACAAAAAAACTTTGAAAATACAGATAAATTAGATTAAAACACCTAAAATCTGGGGTAGCCAATAAACACAAACACCCCTGGAAACCAATATTTTCTTCTATTGAATACTGAAGAAAGTAAAATAAAAAAAGCAAGCAAACAAACAAATATAAGAAAAATCAAAAAGAATAATTTTCAGCTTATAATAATAGGCACAGATAATTATTAAGAAATTCTTTAAAATTAATCATTCTAAATCTGCAATTGTAAGATATTCCAAAATATCTCAGTGCAGGGTTCATACTCAAATATGGGGGGAAAATCCCTGAGTTTTCCCTGAGTTCCCAGACAAGTTTCAAGAAAATATTAGCGACATATTACAAGAAACGCTCTTCTACACAGGAAAAAATACAGCTACTTCCACTGTATGATGTCATATTACTGACGATCATGATAGAAATTCAGGTAGAAATCATTATTTACATGTGTATTTTCACAATACTTAATCATTTAAATTTTGATACGAAGCTAAACAAGAAAAACATAACTTGAGAGAGAAAAAAAAAAATTGATTTTCCAGGTTTTATAACTGATTTTCCCTGACTTTTAATGAAAATTTTTATTTTCCTGAGTTTTCCCTGACTTTCTTTAAGAATTTCCAAATTCCCTGAGTATTCCCTGTTTTCCAGGTTTTTCCTGAGGAGTATGAACCCTGCAGTGACAAAGCAATAAATTAAAATTAATACATTTCAATTACCATTTACAAGCGATTTCTTTTCAACAGTGTCATCATATCCTCTTGGATTCTTTATTTTAATGTTGCATTTGCCAGGGAGCTTTTTATATTGCTCTTTAGGTTTGGGTACTTTAAAACATACTTCTGTATTTTCAGTCTTCAGGAGCATAAAAAAATATATATATAGAATTACTTCAAGTAAAAATATTTTACAATTAATTAAAATATTTTTACTATTTTTATTAAATATTCTTACTATTTTTATTTAATTAGTAAAAATATTTTAAAATAATTACTGCAACATATTACAATTTTGAAACAAACAATTAAGAGGAGAAAACTCTGTGACAGAATATTTTTATGTTTTCTGCGACAAGCCTTGTTCAAGCAAACCTTTTCTGCAAGACAATATTGACATATTTTCTAATTTACATATAATATGTACATATTAAGATATCAATATTATTAATAGACTGTTGAAGAATTCTTAAATATAAGACACGAGTTTCTATTTTCTACTGAAATTTATGAATATCTTTAATTTTTATGGTGAGCAACATTTAGCTAGTACATTTATAATACATACTAAAATAATATATATTTATACAAATATACATTCCTCTCTCTCTGTGTGTATGCATATACATACATATATATATAAACACATGCATTTAGACGCCTATGTGTGCATGTGTTTCATTGACAAATAAGTTCATTATTAATTTTTTTTTTTTTTTTTTTTTTTTTTTTTTACGAATTAACAAACAACTAGTTATTATAGAGCATGAACAAGAAGAGAGTATTTGAAATTTCCTTAATATTTGCCGATAATTCACTACAAGTTGCATTTTTTCTCTGATAAAAACAAAATCAACCAATATATATATATATATATATATATATATATATTAATGCAGTTAGGCAAAAAACGTTATTTATTCTCTGATTTATATCTTCTCAAATTCCCTAATATTTCAAGAAACACAATATTCCTTAAGAATTCCTTATTTTCCAGATTTTGCAATTTGCTGGATACCCTTTATTAATATATATATTTTTTTCCCCCCTGAATTTCTATTAAGTTTGAGTTTTTCTGTTGGGATTTGGTTGAGTTGGTTTGTTGTATCGTTTGTTTTGCAGGCTGTTAAAAATTAAATTTGGTTTCTTTAAATATGTGTATTTCATCCTTTGACATTTTTTTTTTTTTTTCACCTTTCTGAGCTTCTCCTACATAAAGAAATTGTTCATTCTTATTGGTCTTTGTGGTTTCGGTGATCTTGTGTCTGTTGCTTGGCTTCTACTGCACTTAATGGGTCATTATTGTTCATTACAGGGTTCTCTTTTTTCACCTTGAAATATCGTCCTAGAGTCAACCTTCTTTTCATCAGAGTCTAATTACATGGTCTTATTTCAATTTTCAACAGGTATTGTTGTACAGTGGATTGGCGTCAGTGCTATTGTTGAACTTGATAATTGAATCAATTTGGGAAATCTTGTTGCTTTGTTTGGCGTGTGCATGTCTCTTTGGTGAATTGTTTGACTAACTATTCTTCATTCTCATTCTTTGCTTCTACTATCAAAAGGATTATATATATATATATATATATATATATATATATATTCATTTATTTATTTTTTTAGAATAAAAATACACATGGACATGCTGTTTAAATTATTACTTTAAAAGTACAGAAATTAAAAACGAAATTTGTAATCGCAATCATTCGAAAATGAATAAAGTTAATTTAATTTGAATGAAAACTTGATGCCTGAAATAATAAGTTAAATGTGGTTTATAGTTGAGGTTTAAGATTTATGACTACAATATTGTAATAATTGATGAAAATTAGAGTTTGATTACTCATGTCAGATGCAATAGTTATAAATATTGTTGTTTATGACTTGGCAATTGTAAGTGCCATATTGTCTAGCCGCGCAAAATCATTGGCTAACAGGATACAAAGAAACATTGCGTCATTAAATAATATAATAAATAAAGAAATAGGGAAGAGATTAAGATTACACCAGAAATATGCCAAAATTATGACTATAAAAGACGAAACATGCCAAAAATTAAGGATCTTCGATAGCTATCCTCTGTTAGTAATAGTCAAAATCATGTCAGCCACCGGATCCGAAAGCTAAATGACGGCAAGTTCAGTCTACCTAATAATGTGAAGCTTCAGCCAATTCCCGTACCCTGAATTAAAGTTATGTAATGCAAGCCTATTGGTATTTCTTGAGCCTGACTGCAATTCTAGAAGCTGTGACGGACATTTCATCATATATATATATATATATATATTTTTTTTTTTTTAGAATAAAAATATATATGCTCTTTAAAATAAAAAAGATATTTAGCTATTTAAAAATATTATTACTTCAGTTTAGAAAATTAGCTACTTTTCTGTTATCAAGACTGGATTACCAAATTGTAAGCATTTGATAAATATTCAAAGTGCAAAAATAATTTTGAAAATATTTACGATACAGTTAAATTGAAAAATATCACATGTAAAATAAATAAATTAAAAATTAATAATAATAACTAATAGATATTCAAAAAATTAGAAATTTTTAAAGGAAATTAAACAACTTATCAAAGAAATTAGCAAAATAAATTAATAATGTATACAATAAAAAATAAATAAATAGTAAAATTGTCAAGGCATTAAACTGCAGGATAATATATCTATCTGCATCATCATGAGGTAAGTCCCAAAATTTTATTCCCATGTTTAGTGCTGACTCCAGAATAAAAGGATCGCTGGGAGGAATTTAATAAAAAGGGCAATCTAAATTTCAAAAAAGGCATTATTTGTAGTCTTTTACATTGTGATTTTTGTACATGTCAAAAGTAAATTACTAATTTTAAGTGTATATATATAGGCTATATGCATTTGTTGCTCCAGGAATGCTGTAGAACTATTGCTAGATGATTGAAAAGTCAGAAAGGTCACAGGGTGGAGCACCTTGCTAAATTAGCCTAGAATCAGCACTAATGTTAAAAATTCTAGTGAAATGAACTTCACAAAATGGTATTCTGATAAAGCAAAATGGTGAATGCACTGTTACCTAAAAGCAAAATGGCAACTTCAGCAAAACATTTGCAAAAGAGTCCAGTCTTGTTAGCAGAAAATTAATAAAATTTTTATATTTGTAATGCTAATACAGTATTTATAAAATCAATAGTGTAATTATTCAGCATGCATTTTGTATATGTGAGACACTATACACAGATAAGGAAAAAGTATTCATAGGCATGAGCTTGTAGCATATGCTATGAAGTTATAAAACATTAAAAGTAGTAATTTGACGTTTGAAAATAAAAAATGAAAAAGCAATAAACTTACTTTTGGTTGGACTGTAGGCTTACAATGTTTCTCATGACCATCTTTTTTGTTTTCTGAAATATCAAAATTGCAATTAATATTTTTTTACACTTCCGAAAAATAATAAATAGGATCAGGTGGAGTGAAATGGGTAAGCAAAATATGATTAAAAAAACAAATTATTTATAATGTATTTGCAGTTCTTTGAGTTGGGTTTTATAAATTGGCTATTCTTTGAGTTCTATACCACAATTTATATTTCTTCAATAGATTCTTTATAAATGAGTAGCAACTGGCAACATCTTAAATCGAAGTGGACAAATTTAAGTTAAAAGTTGTTTGCTTTAACTTTCATCTCCAGGTCCTGATTATTGAAGATTTTACTTTATTATCTTTAGTTGGACATTTCTACTGTTGCTTCAATTTACAAAAAGCAGGGTTGGAAATTGGAATGTGAAAGTCAGGTGTCAACAGCACCTAATTAATTTTTCTTAGTTGCCAAAATGGCCCACTCAGGCATATTATACATATATATATTTGTTTATTGGGATGATAACAGGATAAAGTTTAAATGTTTTTTATTTATTTATTTAAATCATAAATACAAACACAAAAGTTAAAAAATGAATACACTTATACTTAATTAATTAATTAAAAATTAAAAACTTATTTAAAACAGAACAAACAGCAGAAGAAAATTTTTAATTACCTGCTGGTCAAATGACTTTTAAAATAACTCAAATGCTACAGTCGGTAACAAAAGTGTCCAAACACTAGCAAAAATTCCTATGTAAAAAATGTACACTTCATACGGTTTTGTTAAATAAATCCTTGTTGAATTCGAAGGGCACTTTTTTTACGTAGGAATTTTTGCTAGTGCTCGGACACTTTTGTTACCGACTGTACATATTACATCTTCAAGCAAAATGAGAAACACCAGAAAATATCCATTTAAACTATTTATAAATTATTTATTTATACTTTCAAGTTATAAACAAAAAAATTTGTTTTAAATTAATTCATATTTCAGAAATTATCATGATAGCAAATTTCTGATTGTATACTTAAACTAAGTGACAGCAATAGGTAAAAAAGCTTTAAAAAAATATATATATTTTTGTACTTGCAGATTTTTTTTTTTTTTTTTTTTTTTTGAGCTTATGTATGTTTGTTGAAACTGACAATGTAAGAATTTTTTTAAGATAAAAAAAAAAGGCAATTTATAAATTAAAAAGAAAAAAATTATGACAAAATTGATTTTTTAAAATTTTGTCAAAAGTTAAACATAAAAAATGATGCCTGAGTGTGGTTTTATGGTTGCCAAACTTAAATTTCTAGGTGCAAAATATGCCTAATGACTGCTAATTTCGAACCCAGCAAGTAAGAAAGAAATTAATTCTTCTTTTTTTTTATCTTGTATTTTGAAAATGGGTACCAAAAGTCAGCTACAATTACAACAATGTTTTCCTTGCACAGAAAATAAGCATGTCTTTGAAAGATGCTGAAAGATAGCAACCAGATGTTTCTGTTTTCTCAAACATATGCCTTCAAATTATGTTCTACAGCAGTCAGTCATACATATTAAAAAGAGTAAACTCACTGATTCACTGACTCAACACGTCCGTGGCGATTCTATGGGAGATAGAGACACGGTTTTTGGTGAGCAGGTTGATTTTAGGACCATGATGCTCACTAAGTCCCACGACACACTGAAGAGACACGAGATAAATTTTGAAGCGACATGCGACACACACATGTTCTAAACAGTTTTCAGGAGATGAAGTTGTATTTAGAGCATGCACGTGTCGCACGTCACTTCAAACTTTGTCTCATGTCTCGTCAGTGTATAGCGGGCATAAGACGGTATTTTACGAAATATCCCCCCCTGGGGTGGGGGTGGGGGTGGGCAGAAGGCTAAAAACACCTTTATAAGCATAACTCGGCTCCAAATTACTTTCACGGTGAAGAAATTGCAGATGGGAAGACTAGACTTGAACACAAAAAAAATCATTTTCTGCGATTTTGGAATGTTGGATTTTTAAGGGGAAGGGGGTAAAAATGAGATTTTCAGAGGCGCATAAGGCAAAAACACATTCATGAGCATAACTCGGCTCCAAATTACTTCACAGTGAAGAAATTGTAGATGGGGAGATTAGACTTAAATACAAAAAAAAAAAATCAATTTCTGCGATTTTGGAATTTTAAAGGGGGAGAGGGGTTAAAAAGGATTTTCGGAGGCAAAATTAGCAATGCATTGATTTTCGAACAAAATTCTAGCAGTAATAGCTCAAAGATATTAAAAAAAAAAAAAAGAAAGCGCCAAGTGTCTTCTTAAGGGTATTTGCAAAAACTCATTTGTGATTTTTTATAATTTTCGATCTTGGGGGGAGGTTATGAAGAGGCAAATTCAACCCCCCCCCCTTTCAGCGCTAAATTCCTCTGTGGAAATCTATGAGCTGAGGTCACAAATTTTAGTGTGTGGCTGTCCAACAAACATTGTAACAGGATTTTGTGAAAGTCCCCTCCCTTTACCCCTTTGGGGTGGGGTGAGGAATAAAAGAGTAAAATTACTGATTCACTGACTCAACACAGCCGTGGCGATTCTATGGGACACAGACTCCCAAATTTTGGTGAGCATGTTGTTTTTAGGACCCTGACGCCCATTAATCCTCTGTCGGGCGCACCCTGCCTGAGAGACCCGTTCTGGTTTTTATTCTCTAAATATCCTACACATGATTTTTAATTCAAAAATACCATATGGTGACCTTATTAGGAATGAACAGAAAGTAATAAACAAAAATTTGATGCACAAGTACAAATTTATTGATTGTAGTACAAGATTGTTTTAACAATAAAGGATTTACCTGGCCTCTCAGGCAGGGTGTGCCCGATTTTGTTCGTCTTACACCTGACGTAGGGTTAAGGCAGGATTTTGTGAAATATCCCCCGCTCTTCCTGGGGGGGGGGGGGACAGAAGGCAACCCCCTTCCTTATAAGTATAACTCGGCTCCAAATTGCAAAGAGAGAGAGAGAGACTAGAGTGCAAAAAAAGCATTTTCTGAGATTTAAGTTTTGGATTTTTAGGGTGGGGGGACAATTTTCGGAGGCAAATTTAGCAAAGTACGGATTTTCGAGTAAAACTCTACCAATAATAGCACAAATGTATAGAAACTCGCCAAGAGTCTTCTTGAGGATATTTCCAAAAACTTACGTTTTGGGAAACGGAAGGAACATGTTTTAAGAAGTAACTCTGCTCTAAATTATCTCAGGAAAGCAATTTTTTGATATGTCGATTGGTCATGCGTACACCCCCCCCCCCTTTTGAGGGTTGGTGGGTAAAAAACATGTTTCCACACGTAGATGTAACTTTGTTCAAAATTATCATAGAATGGCAATTTCTGATGTGTGGACTGCTTATACGTATTCAACTTACACTACAAAGTGATTTTGTGAAATTACACCCTTCTACCCCTTAGGGTACGAGGTTGCAAAAACATGTATTCATGCGTAACTCTGCAGTAAATTATTTTAGGAAGGACCTTTTTAATATGTGGGTCAGTTACATCTACCTAACTAATAATACAAAGTGATTTTGCAAAATTTCCTCCCCCTTCTTTCCTTTAAGAATGAGGCTAAAAAAACACAGGGATGGGACTAAAAAACATGTTTTAAAACAAAACTCTGCATCAAATAATCTCAAGATCTCAATTTTTTAATGTGTCAGTTATGTATGTGTATGCAACATGAACTATAAAGGGATTTTGTGAAATTACTCCTACCCCCCTCCCTTTCAGGGGAGGGTGGGGCAAAAAACACGTTTTCAAGCTTAAATGTGCTCCAAATTACTTTTGAATGGCAAATTTTTGTGTGTGGGTTTTGAATTTGATTAAATGTACTTAATATGCAAATGCACTTTGATGTAATTTTGCAAATCTTCCTACTTTACATGCGAGGAAGGGGGAGTAAAATGCAGGCAAGGCGCTACCGAAGGCATTGTTTCTCCAGACTCGAAGTGTGGCGTGTGGGGAAAACCGCTACTGAAGGTAGCGAGAACTTTAACTTAGATTTTGACTGATTTCAATGATTTTTTATTATTAGTATTATTATTTTGATATGGTATTCTGAGAAATCATTTCAATATAATGACCAGCGAAGCGGGCAAAGCCTGCTAGTATTTAGATATAAGATATATATATACATATAAAAGTGGTGTTCAAATAAAATTAAGAAAACACATACACAAAAAAAAAAAAAAAAAAAAAAAAAATCAGCTTATGACAACAATTACAGACAAGTAATAACAGGAGACTTGGCATTGGAATATTAAAACCCGAATAAACTACTACATCAGAAACGCCAAAGAAAAATATTGGAAATGCATACAGCTGTTTCGGTAGCCTATAGCGTACCGTCTTCAGTGCAAAAAGGATTCTGAATCAGGAGAAGTGCTCGGATATATAGGAGAGAGGCCAGATTTAGTTCAACCAATAGGATTACGGGAAAGGTGGGGAGAGTGGCCAATAAGAATTTAGGAAAGTTAGCTGTGTAACTGTAAACAGTAGAAAAAATAAGATTATATTCAGTCCACATTTTCTTAATTTTTCTACTGTTTACACAGCTAACTTTCCTAAATTCTTATTGGCCACTCTCCCCACCTTTCCCGTAATCCTATTGGTTGAACTAAATCCGGCGCTCTCCTATATATACGAGCACTTTTCCTGATTCAGAATCCTCTTCTTTGCACTGAAGACGGTACACTATAGGCTACCGAAACAGCTGCATGCATTTCCAATATTTTTCTTTGGAGTTTCTGACGTAGTAGTTTATTCGGGTTTTAATTACAGATAAGTATTAACAAATTCTTAAAAATTAATCATCCTAATATTGCAATTACAAAATATTACAAAATAATACCACAATCACAAAGTAATTAAATAAATAGAAATAAAATACCTTTTATAAGTGAATTTTGTTTTATAATGTCTCTATACTCTTTTGGGTTTTTTATTTTATTACTGCGCTTGTCAGGGAGCTTTTTACCTTGCTCTTTAGGACGTGGCAGATTAAACGGCAATTCTGCGTTTTCAACCTTTAGGAAGAGTAAAAAAAAAGCATCAAAATACCAATATAGTTAAAAGGCAAATATTAAAATCTCTATAAACACCATAAATTGTTTTTAAAAAAAAAGTAGATTTTTGGATTTTTTTTTTTTTTTCTTAAGATGACTAATCTATTGGACTTATCCTCATCTCCAGAAAATTAGCATTCACTGGTAACCTGCACTGTTTTCCTTGAAACTATTTTAATAAAAATTTTAAGTTAAAGGTTTTTTTTAGATGGACAATCGACCTAAATCTAATTACACTCATCTTCAGGAAAATCAACTTTTATTGGTAACTACAGGATTTACTTAGGGCAAAATATGGCAGAAATATATTTTTCTGGAAATGTCTAGCCAATGATTTTTGTGATGACCATGGTTAACAGAATTTTTGAAATTGATATGCAGACTTCAAAATCCCTTTTTTCAGGACACATTTAAAAATGAGAAATTTCTGCCTTTTTAACTACCACTATTTTCATACAGAAATACTTACAGTATTTTTATAGTAATGTGCCGTGATTAAAAAAGGCTAGAACTTATTGTTTAAGATAGTCAGGGGTCAATCCAGGTTTTAATTTTTGGGTCCCTTTTTTGTGAAATTTTTATTTATTTTTGTGAAAAAGTAAAATATTGTGTAAAATCTTCAGTTTTTACAATCATTTTATGTAATGTTTAATATCAAGTTAATAGAGTTTCGTTGAGTCAAATTAAGGCATAAATTAAAAATAATACTGAAAATATGAAAACATTTAATAAAAGGATCATTTTTATAAAACAAAATGTTGTGAAAGGACTCATTTTATAAATTTGAATTTTGTGAAGGGTCCTTTTTACTATGTGGAATTTTGTGAAGGGGCCGCAAAAGGGACCCAAATTTTGTCTGGAACAACCCCTGATAGTGGTAGAAATAAGGGCAAATTTTTCTCATCCCTGAAAGTATCCTGAAGAAAGACGTTCCTCAGAAACGTGCCAAATTGCCAATTTTCAGAAAATCGCAAATCAGTGGGCTAAACTACATTTACACCTTCAATTCTTTTGAAAATAATATTATTATTGAAAATATTTTGGCAAAAGGTGCTATTTTTTAAGCAACACCCGCAATCAGACTTGTACAATGCAACTTTTGGTGCGTTAACACTGGTAAAATGCTGTCTTAGATTTTAATAGCATTTAAATTTTTATTTTTAAAGCTATAAATGCCTCACATTTTTAAACAAAAAATGCTACTTAAAAATAAAATAATCTTTTTAAAATTAATATTATTATTAAGAAATTTTTGGTAAATGGTGCTTTGAGGAGTAAGAGAACCTGAATTTAGTCTATTTAAAAAAAAATTATTCTGGATAACTATCTGCTCATCAAAGCAACACTCATTAGTTAGCACTCAGTAACTTTGGCTGAATTATAAAATTAGAATGATTCTGACTAGTTGATTGCTGAATGAAAGGTTCTGTATTAGTATACAAACAATACAAGTTAGATTAGAGGTGCACAACCTGCGGCTCAGTAGCCATCAATTTGCGGCCCACAGAAGGACGAACATTATAGATTGCATGAATCATCAGAAGGAGTGAAAAAATAAAAAAGAGATAAAATATTTTATTTTTTGTACTCGCAAAACTGGCATATATGAAATCTTTTCTTTTTTTGCGAGGGAGGGGGGGATGAAAATGTTGGATTTTATACATATATCTCAGTAATGTAACCCACAATAGGTTTCTTAAATTTTTAATGGAAAAATTACGAAATAATCTATTGGTGATTATTTATATTTATAATTTATCTATCTGAGAAGATTAAAAACTGAAAAATGTAACGATCAGTAAATGAAAGCTCCTTCTCCATTTTTTTTTCTTTTTTTAAATCTGTCTCCAAAACATAATTATATGTATTAAAATTTTAATGATGAAATAATGTAAATGATGAAGTAATGATTTAATGTAAATTTATAGTAATAATTAATTTCCATTAAAAAATAAATAGATAATAATAATAACTTCAAATGTGCAGTTAGTGAATTTATTTCTGTCTGGTGACATAAAAAAGACTGA
This sequence comes from Salticus scenicus, assembly GCA_963930645.1. NCBI lineage: Eukaryota > Metazoa > Arthropoda > Arachnida > Araneae > Salticidae > Salticus > Salticus scenicus. The sequence continues at coordinate 56,464,352 of OZ005662.1, read as the reverse complement.
TTGATGCTTATTTAGTTTGTAGAACTTATAAAAACACAGACCGCAATAATGATGGGGATCATTTATGATTTATGGGGTCACAAACACAAATGAAGCAGCAGCTAAAATAATGTATAGGACACAATTTTATAGCAGGCATAGCTGACAAAACATTCAGATGCTTTTATCTGGTGAGACTGGACCATTTTGTGCTTCAAAATGACCATTAAGATTTTCAGTGGTTGCAAATGTACTAGAGCTGCATTCGCAAAAATATAAGACATATGAAGGGAGGCTGAAAAGTTCCCAGCTTTGCACCCAGTGAGTTGAAATAGAAGAATAAATCTGGTGGCAAATAAAAGCTAAAGGTCTTAGTACTATAAATGTACAAATCATTCCGATTTGTACAATTTTTTTTTTTTAATCTGTGCACAAATGTTTGATTTCTGACAAGAAGAAAATACAAATTGAAACATTTTGAAGTTTTAAAGCACTTTCTGTCTAAGTTAGTGACACATTTATGATCCTCAGGCAAAGGAGCAATCAAAAGAATAGTGTTAGAGATTCCTGCAGCTAAAGAAGTTCCACACTCATTCAGAAATCGGACAAAAAAGTTTTGGCGACCATTACAACGATAGTGCACCAGATGATAGTGTTTCCGTGCCTGGCGCAGATGCTGTATTGTCCACCGTTGCCAAGTTTGTTTTTCCCCGCCAAGCAAGGCGATTTTTTGCCAAATATGGCACGTTTTTGTTTGTATGGCAACCCTTCTGTTTCTGCCAATAGGTTTACCGTTTCGTTAGCGTAGGTTCATTCGCTGCTAGGATTTCATGTGTGTAGCACATTGTTTTTTGAGCTGTTTTGGAGCATGTGATCAGGTTGTATAATTCTTTTTTATTTTATTGTGTATGTTTTCTTTTTGGTGTTATTGTTTATTATTTTTGGTTTGATTATTATTTATTATGGCTTTATCAAAATGTATTGAGAAGTATCAAAAAGTTGGTGTATTTTTTATTTTCAGGATTTTTGAGGGCAAATAGGTTAAAAAATATAGAAAATGGCGAAAAAACATGAGATAAATCTCATGAAACCAGATGGGCAAATTAATTATTACTATTTTTTTTTTTTTTTTTCTGTTTAAGTGAATGGAGGGGGGGGGGGGGGGTGAGAAGGGAAAAACTAAAATTTTTTGTTTTTTGTTAAATGTTGAATGCAATTTTTTTTTTTTTTTTTTTTTGTAAAATTTAAAATATATTTTGATTGATACACAATATATTTTTTTCATTATTATATAAATTATATTTTAATGTTTTAGACAAAGGAGGGTTCAGGGGAGTCACCCCGCTGAAAAAATGAAATTATTTGCATTATTTTTTTATGTTTTTGATTGAAAATTTTGCTTAAAATTCATATCAATTTTCATAGGGATGCGATAATTTTTATTTAATATTCCTTTCTTTATTATACTTTAATGTTTAAAACAGGGAGGGGGTTCAGGGGGGCAGTGGCGGATCCAGAACTTGACTTTTGGGGGGGGCTGAGATTTTTCAAAATGTTATTCTAGACAGATAAAAAATTTACAATTGCAATATTCAATGGTGAATGTCAGTGTTTTGGGGGGGGCTTCAGCCCCCTAGCCCCCCCCCTTAAATCTGCCACTGCAGGGGGGTCTCCCCCCTGAAAAACTAAAATAATTTGCATAGTTATTTTATATGTTTGATTGTAAATTTTTGGTTTAAAAAAAATGAAATAATTTGCATTATTTTTTTGTGTGTTTGATTGTAAATTTTTGGTTAAATTTTGCTTAAAATTCATATCAATTTTCATAGAGATGCGATAATTTTAATTTAATATTCCTTTCTTTATTATATTTTAATGTTTACTTATCAAATTTTAATGTTTAAAACAAGGGGGGGGGGTCTACCACATGAAAAACTAAAATAATTTGCATAATTTTGTTATGTGTTTGATTGTACATTTTTGGTTAAATTTTGCTTAAAATTCATATCAATTTTCATAGAGATGCGATAATTTTAATTTAATATTTCTTTCTTTATTATATTTTAATGTTTACTTATCAAATTTTAATGTTTAAAACAAGGGGGGGGGGTCTCCCCCCTGAAAAACTAAAATAATTTGCATAATTTTGTTATGTGTTTGATTGTAAATTTTTGGTTAAATTCTTATATTTGGTACAACTATAGTATTCCCCCTCATCTAGATTTGGCGATTTTTCTTTGGTGCCGATTTGAACGATAACGATGTCATTCTGGATTGTTTGCGATATAATATGGCAGCCTACATGCTATTTATTTTGGATTTATGATTTATACTTTAGCTTATGATTTTATCATTTGTGCTATATGATTTTTAGATGTATGATTTAGCCATAATCGCCAACGAAAAATCGCCAAATCTAAGTGAGGGGAAATACTATAGTTGTTCCTTATATTTTAACGTAAAGGTATTTTTTTTAATTTGAATTATTTTTTATAAAGACGCCATAAATATTTTTTTTTTTTCCTTTCTTAATTATATTTTATTGTTAAGATATTTTTCATATTGTTTTAAAAATATTTAAGTTATTTTATAATTAAGTTGACCTTTTTTTTTTATTATTATTATTTATTATTAATACCGTTTTTCAAAATCGGTGTTGTTTTTTATCATCTGTGATTTCCGGAGTTTTTTTTTTTTTTTTTAAACCACTTCATAAATTTGAAGAAAAATAAGGGTTAAAAAATGAAATATTTACATATTTCATGGGAAAAAAAAAAAAATGTAAGTTCGCGTATTTTGTATTACAATTGCATTTTTAAACCATTATTTTTGGTTGAAATTTACGTTGTGGTTAAAAAAAAAAATACTTCGGTATCACGGGTGATTAAAAATGGCGTTGATTTTGGAAAACGGCATTTTGGCGCCATTTTGAAAAAGTTGCCAACCAGTGGATTATACAGCATCTGTTCCGTGTGCCTCTATCTATATCTATATATATTTATTACACAGCGAATATATCTGCATAGTTTAATTCTTTTATATTATCTTACCTGTGGCCCTTCATGTCCCAGTCAACAGCGAGAGTGGCCCTCAAGCCAAAAAGGTTGTGCACCCCTAAGTTAGATGTTCATAGCACACATTAAATGTAACATTAGCTTGCAGTGAGAATTTAAAAAACTGCATGTCTAAAATGATTTCTCAGTATTTTAAACATAACAGTCCTCATTATCATCACGATTACTATTGTGATTGCTTTTGAGGATTTAATCATCATAATTAATCAAATTTGTTGTTAATAGACATTCTTAAGTTATGCTTTTAAATTTGTTATAATGATTTTAATTGTTTGTTTAGGATTAATTCTAATTTAGCATTTTTTTTTTTTTAAATATATAATCTTTATATATATATTTCTTTTGTGCGTGTGTATGTCACTGAACTCCTCCTAAATGGCTGGACCGAGTTTAATGAAATTTTTTGTGTGTCTTCAGGTGGATTCGAGAATGGTTTAGTTTTACAATTCAGTTCAATCGGATAATTGGATCAAAAGATATTAAATAAAAACTCCATTTTAACTTTAAAATGGTTAAAAAGAAAAATATATTTGATGCCAAAATAAACAAAATTCACGTTTATTTATTTTTTTCCGGAAATAAAATATTTTTAATTTCGCGTGATAAATAATAAAAATTAGAAAAAAAAAAAATAATAATAATATACTATGAAAATATTCACGTGTAAATAAATATTTTCATAGAGATACTTGGTATTAGCTTAAAATTTTTATGTAATTTAGTAGTACTTTTCTTTTCTACAGTAAAACAAAATTTTTCGTTTTAATTGATACTTTATATGTAACTTATAAAGGTTCTTTTATGTTTTCACCTTAATTGTAAATAGTAATAATTTCGAATTTATTAAAATTTTTTATTTTTATTTTGTAATCATAAAACAGTTTTTCTTTTTTTTTTTTGTATGGAACAGCTTTAGTTTGGAAAAATTTGTAAAACTTGAGATAGCAATGTTAATTCATCGCAAAAATGGCCAAAAATATTTAAAGTCGACAAGGGGGGGGGGAGGTCTATACTAAAGCTGTGCCTTTGTATTTATCTTTATATATATTTATTTTGTGCGTGTGTATGTCACTGAACTCCTCCTAAACGGCTGGACCGAGTTTAATGAAATTTTTTGTGTGTCTTCAGGTGGATTCGAGAATGGTTTAGATTTACAATTCAGTCCAATTTAAATTGTTTATTTAATTAATTTATCACTTATAAATTGTTGTTGATTTTGGAATGTTTCACATTGGATCCGGCAGACCGCGCTACGATCGTAGTATCGAATATTCAATAATACACAAGTGAAGTGATGATGTCACTGGCCGTCCGTGAAAGCAAGAAAAATATTTCCTATGTTAATCGCCCATTGGATTTTTTGAAAAAAATTACTAATTCATGACGAATTTTCATGTGAAACTCGTTGCTATCAGAGATTCTCTCATAAATTGAAATATTTGCCATATGAAATAAAATTTTGTGCTGTTCGACATTCAGCAGAAGTTTTAAATAACAAATAGCAAGTAGAAAGTAGCATGGGAACAACTATAGTATTTCCCCTCAGCTAGATTTGGCAATCTTTCGTTGGCGATTATGGCTAAATCATAACTCTAAAAATCATAAACCATATAGCATAAATGATAAAATCGTAGCTATATTATAAATCATAAAATCATAAATACAAAATAAATAGCATGCAGGCTGCCATATCAGGGGTCGATCCAGGCAAAATTTGGGCCTCTTTTACGGCCCCTTCACAAAACTCGACATAGTAAAAAGGGACCCCTCACAAAATTCAAATTCATAAAAAGGGACCCTTCACAAAATTCAAATTCATAAAAAGGGACCCTTCACAAAATTCAAATCCATAAAAAGGTACCCTTCACAAAATTCAAATTTATAAAATGAGTCCCTTCACAAGATTTTGTTTTATAAAAATGATCCTTTTATTAAATGTTTTCATATTTTCAGTATTAATTTTAATTAAGGCCTTAATTTGGCTCAACGAAACTCTATTAACTTGACAAAAAAGGGACCCAAAAATTAAAACCTGGATCGACCCCTGCATATTATATCGCAAATAATCCAGAACGACATCGTTATCGTTCAAATCGGCGCCAAAGAAAGATCGGCAAATTCAGCTGAGGGGAAATACTATAGTTGTACCGTAGCATGTAGCAAGTAGCGAAAATTTCGGTAATTATGTCTTTTACGTTATAATCGGAATTCACAGTCACCGTTCACAGCGCTCCATACCTGTTTCACTTATATACCACATTCTTACACACTTACAATAAGTTAGTTATTTTTTTCTAGCAAAATATTCTCTAGAAATAATTTATATGACAAAACAACGTTTGTCGGGTCAGCTAGTTTAGTAGATTATCACTGAGCCATTGCAATAAAAAAAATGTATCACTTTCATTAAACCATGGAATAAAGGTATAAACATACACATTAACAATATTTATTTGTGACAGTAAAAATGATTTCACTACAGTCAATTACTTCTGACTTTAACTGACATCAGTCTGGGAATTAAAAATGAAAATCTTTTGTTATGATTTCTTACCAATCTGCTATTATATTTTATCCTTACACCACTTTATTTTTAAATCTCTTGGCATCGATCTGAATTCGATTTATAAAAAATTACTATAAAATACTTATAATTAGGTTAAATGGAATGTATAGTACTTTTTAACGAGATACATAGAATATCGAATTTAGAATTTAACTAAAATATTATCTGAAATCAGCCTCAAATGAAAATTAACCCTTTCTATATAGGTACCAGAAACAATTTCAATCTAAAATATGTATCTAGCAATTGTATTAAGACACTGAATCATATTCAAATTAAAATTGAAACATGAATAAATACGGGCTAAGACTCCTTAAAAAGACCCTACAGAGAGCATTACCCCTCAGACTCAGGATTCTAGAGCAGTCGATTGGCTTAACACTAACACAGTCAATCTAAAATTAGGTACTTCTAACTATATGCATTGTTATAAGTATGGATAATAATAGATAGTGTATTTAATAATAAGCATATGTAACAATTTATTGATATGAATTGTAAAAATTATTACATATCATTGTCCATAAATATGTATACAATATTTATATACGTATATAAACCACTTTGATACGCGGACGCGGTTAATACTAAATTACTTAAAATTACAATATTTAATAACCTAGAATTTACCTGTGATGATCCGAAAAACATTCTGTCCTATGTAAAATCATTAAATTGAATCTAATGAAAATTATCATGCAGTAAGTGACAGATGCTTTAAGTTACAAAACACAACGACATAACACAGACAGAGACACACAAAAGAAATATTGGTTAGTTTGTTGGTTGGTTGTTCTAAAAGTAATAAGATGCACGATTGTAAAATAGTATTCATGGAGGTGAAGATGGCCGTATTCAGCTGACACTTCCCGGGCGACCTAACACGGGCCCAGCTGTGCAACTGCCTTTTCGGGACCCCATACTTTGATTGATTTTCCATAATTACGATTTGGCAACACTGCGTTTGTTATCAAAATGCAAATGTAAATGTTAAAGTTTTGGTTTAGTTTTCGAAATAGCATGTGAGTTTTTGGTAGGTAGGTGGTGGATGGAAGCAGCTACCTCCCTCTCAACTTGTCCTGCTCTACTGTTTTGATGAGGCGTATCCGCGTATGCTTTTGCATGCGTTCGAGTAATCTTCATTCTATATTCGTTACTGCTTTTTTGGCTTGTTTTTCACCGAATTAAGTTTTTCGGTAAGTTTTAGTTGTTTCTTTTTCCCTGGTAGGGGTTTTTTTTTCTCCCAGTTCTGCTATTTTATAGTTTGTTTATTTCTGTCAAACATATAGTTTTACTCTTATTTTTGCCTATGGCAGGAGGGCGGTTACCGGGTGGCATTGAGCTCCATTAGTAACAGGAGAGTAAAGTTCCCGGTCAGTCGTCTGCTAGCCGAATTACATCCCGATGAAGCAGCTTGGGAAAAGAGAAAATATAGTTCCTTTACTCTAGCCTAGAACATGCTAAATTCTAATTTATTTTTGTTGTAGTTTATATTTCCGTACTTGATTAAACCGTGAAAACAGTGCAAAACACTTAATATTTAAGGCCAGGGAACATTTAATTAATCTGTACTAAGTATTTATTTGAATTTTTCTCTTCAAATAAATTATTTAGAAATGTGTCATTGATTGACGGACTTTCGTAGCTTACGCTAGAAATGTTCGTTTTTAAGGTATCGGAGATTTTTTTTTTTTTTTTTTTTTTTTTAATTACAGGAAAGGAGCTATGCTTATTTATATAAAAAATATTTTTTCTGGTTGACTAGTACTATTAGAGGGTGATTAGCCACATTTTAATTCTTAAAATATGCATCTATAAGCACCTTACAAAAATATTTTAGAAAAGGGAAAAAAAAAATAGTTTTTGCACACATTGGCATAATTTTAATTTATATATTAATATAATTTTAATTTATATATTCATATAATTTTAATATGTATATAATAATTTTAATATATTAAAATAATGAAATCCAATTTAATAATAATAATAATATATATGTCTGACGAAATGCATGATAAAATAATATAACATCAAAAATTGCATAAGGGTTATTAGAAACCTTAAAATGTGATAAAGTCAGAGAAAAAAATAAGTAGACTTGGAAATCCAAAAATAAAAATAACTTGGGTTGGTTGCGTGATAAAGGTCAGTTGCTCTGGGGTAGGGGGGGGGGCTTGTCTTTCGAAAGGGTCTTAGCCCGTAATTACGTGGGTTTCGGAGAAAACCATGGAAAACTCCGAACGGCTAAGTTGACGAGCGTAACCTAGGATCGAACCCTGCACCTCCCATCTGCCAGCTTTTATCGCTGAACTGCTCGGCAAGGTGGGGCCTACAACAACTTAAAACTAGTATGTTGTGGCCACCACAAGGCTTTCTTCTATATTTTCCTATACAAATTCACTCAGTAAAAATAATTTATTAAAATTATTATTAAAAAAAATATATATCTTCTATGATAATGCAGACGATTTCCATATTAGAAAAGTAGTATAACATTAATTTTAAAAAAAAGTCCATTTTATTCTCAATATTAAAAAAAAAAAAAAAAAAAAAAAAAAAATTTTTTTTTCCTAAGTTTTTTTTTTTTTCGTGAAAATTTTAAAAAATTGATAACTTTGTTTTAAATTATCACAGAATTACAGTTCAACCATCCGTTTTAAAGTTATTGACAAGACCTTTCGAAAGATACCCATATTGAAAATTTACCCCCCCCCCGGGGGGGGGAAGCGATGCCCCCACACGCACAAAATTTTTTTCCTAGTTAACTACTACTATTATCACTAATTCATATTATTTTTACAATCACAAGTTTAAAATAACGCTCATTATATACATTTATACGAAATTTTGTCCTATACTGCCATGTTAAAAATTTAGAAAAAGCGGAATGGCAACGCAACCTTTAGGACAATTTTTACCAAAAGTTGATAGGCACTAATTTATGTCAAGGTGTAACTACATACCAATTAGTATGAAATTCTGTGCTGTAGTTCCTGAGATACAGTTGCCACAAAATTTGGTCACACACACACACACACAGACAGACAGACATTTTCTAAAAATGGTTAAATCGTGTTCTACAGCTCTCAAAACGTATAAATCCATCAAAAACCCGAGATCGAAAATTTTTACGAATCCAATACTTTCTTCTATTGAATATAGAAGAAAGTAATAAAATGTATCTTTGATTTTATACAAAATATTTTTTAAACTTTTTTTTTTTTTTTTCTACCATGACTTTTAAATTTAAAAAGTGGTGTTTGTACAGTCTTTTTAGTAAAACCAATAATATAAAAAAATATTATCACATTTCTTTTTCTACAATTTGATTTTTGTGAAAAAGATAAAAATTTTTCGTATTAAAATAAGCTTGAGTACTATTTTATATCAGATACTTTGGATTTGTGAAAACTGTGGTTTGAACTAAAAAGTAATTTTTGGCAGAGTTTATCAAACAATGTTAAGACAAAATTCCAAATATTCTATTTAAGACTTGAGAGGTTTTATTCTTACTATTCGAATGCATATCGTCAAGTGCATATTTTATCGAGAAGTACTAAGATACTTTGTGAAAAAAGTGTGGGATCAATTTCGAAATATTTTTTCAAAAAGTATGTCATTATTTCTTGTAATACACATAAGATAATTGCTTATGGAAATTTAATAAATATAAAGAAATAGATTAGTTTATTCATACAATAATATAACATGTTTATGAACTTCTATTTTAAAGACACACATTGGGCATTCGAGATTAAAGGGACAAGTTGGACATTTGTACTCGATAAAATAAATGAGATATTTTATCTATGGAACCTAAATTTCTTTTCTTTACCCTAGCGATTTTTACAACCATACGCTGCACAGCTCATAACCATGATTATTCACGAATTATGTCCTAAAATTTAAAAGAAATTTGAAAACAAAATATACGGATACATGTAACCCAATAGGACACACGCGCTGTTTTTCCCAACCTTCTCTTCCGAAACCATGGTACTGTATTCATCCGCTCTGACCGCTACTCTACATGATACCAGATAGGAAGCTTGCTCTCCTGTTACGATGGAGCTCAGTGCCGGGTGGTTCGCCTTGCTCGCCGCATTTTTATACGAATGAACATAAGCTATCCGAGTCTTTAGATATTGCTGTCAATGATGGATATGATATTATCTCTCTCATAATCTCGGCCAAAAACGGCTCTTTACCGCAAACCCACCCAAAAACTCTGAAAGATGAACTAGCTAAAGTCGTCACTAATTGCAACGAGATAGAAAGTCTACGACTCACCCGGCATAATAAACTTTTTATTACTACCAAACAGGTTCAAGTAGCCCAGCAAATATTAAGTATAGAGTCATTGCTTGGCATACCAGTTGACACGTTCATCCAGAGAGAAACTATCTCTACTCGCTTTCTGCTTCATAATATCGACATTTCTGTAACTTGTGCTGACATAGCAGAAGAGCTGAGTTCCCAAGGCCTACACATATTGGAGGTGAGAAGATTTATTCGCAAAGATCAGGGCACGGACCAGCCTACTTCGACGGTACTGGTAACAATATTAGGTACGACCTTACCAGCAAATGTAAAACTGTGGTACCAAATTTATCGGATTTCGTTATTTTACGATAAACCACGCCCATGTACTAATTGCCACAGGTTTAATCACACCCTTAGATCGTGCCGTAACAATAAGATATGCATCCAATGTGCGGAATCGCACACCGAAGCTTGCACTAGTCCCACACCTAAATGCATTAATTGCAAAGGCAGTCATGCTGCCAATGATAAAAACTGTCCTGTGTATCAACGTGATATCCGAATCCAAAAGTACCGTGCCACCCACCACCTCACGATTGCTGATGCGAGACGACGTTTTGCAGAAAAGGAAACTACCTCCACGAAATCATATGCCACTGCTGCTACCTTTTCCTCCCCATCGGTGGTTACCAAAACTGAGCTGGAGGAGGCTATGCAGAGTCTCTCTACCCACTTTACCTCCCTCATGCAAACGATGGTTACTGAACTACAAAAAACTCTCCAAAGTTTTGTTGAGACAACCATCCAGCCGCTTATGGGTATTATTCAAGACCTACAGGTCAAGCGATCTCCAAAGTTACCTTCTGGTCTCTCAGATGCCGTCGCACAACGGCTCAAAAAAGCACGCACAGATTCGGCCTCCACCAATTCTGATTCTCTTAGTATGGACACGTCATTACCAGATGCTCTGGAGCCTCCTGCCTCCCGCCCTCCTCCTGAGCCACCGCATGGTGTCTAGCTCCTGTGCCGCCGCTCTCATGTTTTCTGGTCTCTGGCTGTTTTTGGGGGTAAGTCCCGTTTTGTTTCTTGCTGGTATTTTTTTTTTTCTTGTCATGTCTTCTGAGTTATTTTTGCTCCAATGGAATTGTAGAAGTTTACGTGCCAACGGCCATTGGCTCCTAAATTCCCCCTCCCTTCACGCCCGTATTTTGTGTCTCCAAGAGACTTTTCTTTCCCCTTCTGACTTTGTCTGTCTTCCTGGTATGATTTGTTACAGAGCTGATAGGTTATCTGCTCGGGGCGGTGGTCTGTTGACTGCTGTTCATTCTTCTCTTCCGTCTACAAGTTTTACCCTCCCTACGTGCCCTCTTCGGGATTTTGAAGCCCTCGGGGTTAGGGTCTTTTTTGACCATGCTTGGTCTATAATTATTAACATTTACTCCCCCTCTGGTGCCCTCCCTGAGGAATGGCTTTCTGAGATTGTTTCAACCAGCGGCTCCCCCCTCCTGATTCTTGGCGATTTCAATATTAATGTCTGTGTCCGGTCTCCCCCCATCCCTGCTAGAACTCGTCAATTACTAAACTGGGTTGTCTCACAGGATTTATGTATTCTCAATTTAACTTCTCCTACTCGGTCTAGCCCTTGCAGCTCCCCCTCCCTTTTGGATCTGACTATGGTTTCTCCTCCGCTTTATGACAAACTTATGTTTTATGTCCATCCTGATCCTTATGATTCTGACCATCATCCAATCCTTGTTTTCAGGCACTATAACTCTCCTCCCTCTGCTAGTACTAAAAAATGCTACAATTGGTCTAAAGCTAGCGCTGCCCTTAACCGTCGGGACAACCTACCGAATCTCTACTACGAAGACTTTGAGAGTTCTTGTATGCAAGCTCTTTCGGACACTTGTGCTACTTTCCCTAAGGCGCTTAACTCAACTCGTCCCTGGTGGGACAGCACTTGCTGCCATCTGCTTGCTCGGAAACGAAAACACCTTCGCCTTGCTCGCTCCCTTTGCTCCAGAGATGAATGGCTCCGCTATAAGCATTACGCGGCTAAGCTCCGGCGTTACATTAAATATTCTTCACGACGCTTCTGGGACAATCTCTGTCGGGAGAACAGCTCCAACGGGAAAATCTTCAAAATTCTAAAACGGATAGCCAACCGTGAACTCCCTGGGGAAGACAATATCATCCTCAATCCATTCCCCCTCACTTCTGCCTATCTCCAAGCCCAGGCTTTTCTCCAACACTTCACGAAGGATTGCAGTGAACCTCCCATTCCGTACGATCTTAGTGATGGAGATCCTATTCTCGACGAGCCCTTCAGCATGGAAGAACTAACCCATTCTCTCAAGCACTCTCGCCCAACAACTCCTGGAGCAGACGGAATCTCTCTTAACCTGTTAAGTAAGCTCTCTCATCAGCACCTGGATTCCCTGAGGAGCACATTTAATAACTCATTTAACACGGGTATCCTTCCTCCCTCTTGGAAGCTGGCTACCATTCTCCCCATCCGGAAACCCGGTAAACCCTCGTCTGATATTGCGTCTTATCGCCCCATTGCTCTCACTTCGGTGGGGTGCAAAGTTCTGGAACGGATGATTCTTCGCAGGCTCCTTGCTTGGGCTGGCCATCGGAACCTCTTCCATAGAGACCACTACGGATTTATTCCTTCCCGGGACTGCACTGTAGCTCTCAGCACCTTTTTTCTGGACGTCTCTACTGCCCGTGCTAATCGCCACTTTGTGGCTGCAGTCTGCCTAGATATCAAGGCAGCTTATGATTCCGTTCAGCCTGACATTTTAATTCATAAACTCGCCTCTCACGGTATCCGTGGCAAAATGGGCCTTTGGATTGCTTCCTTTGTTAAACATCGGGTTATTCAGGTTCGCTGGAAGGCAGCTCTTTCTCAGGTCGGTCCCTGCAATCAGGGTGTTCCCCAGGGCAGCGTCTTATCCCCATTTTTGTTTATCATGTACATGCTGGACGTTGTCGAAACTCTTGAGGAGGGTGTACATATGATTGTCTATGCTGATGACATATTAGTTTATGCTATTGGCCCGGCTGAAGACCGTGCTCGCCAAAAACTTCACAACACGTTGTGCCGCATTCATACTTGGTGTTCGGCAAATAAACTCTTAATCGGCCCTGATAAATGCTCGGCAATTAATTTCTCCCGTTCCAGAGATCCCGGCCCTTCTATCACCCTTATGGGTTTCAATATTCCATGGAGCTCCCACGTTAAAATCCTTGGCATCTGGTTCGCCCGCTCTCTTTCTTTTGCCCACCATTTTTCCACCTTGAAAGTGAAGGCTTTTCGGAAAATTAACTATATCAAAGCGGTTGCTAATCGTTCTCGGGGGCTAAATAGCAATCATGCGTTGAAAATAATTGACTCCCTGATTCGAAGTAGTCTAGAATATGGTGCTCCCCTTTTCTATGATGCCCCTCCCTCTTCGCTCAATACTCTTGAGATTTGCTATAACGCTGCGATTAGGGTTGCTACTGGCCTTCCCCGCTGGACTCCTCTCCCCGTTCTCCGCCGTGAGGCTGGTGTCGCTAGCATGACTCTTCGGCTCTCCCTCCTCACTAAGCAGTTTCTCCTTCGTCTTCTTGCCTCCTCTCCAGGCCTTCGCCTTTGCGACTTAATCAGGTCCCAATTACTTTGCCCCTCTGTAAACTGGAAGTGGGGAATTCCGCTTCAAGAAATCTGTTGTTCTATGAATTGCTCTCTTCTGCAGGTCCTCCGTTTCGTCTGGCCCCCGCCCCCTAATTGCCTTCAGTTTAAGGTGGTTGTGGACAAATTCCCCTTTCAAGACCCTTCCATTCCTGACGAATTCATTGCTAAAGCCTGGAACAACTGGCGCACCTCCATCCCCCTGTGTACTCTCTTGGCCACTGATGCCTCGAAAGACGACCACAAAACGGCTGTTGCGGTGGTGGATGCAAACTCCACCTTTTCTCTGGCTTCTTTGGTATCCCATCACAACTCTGTTTTCACTGCCGAAACCCTGGCTCTTGTTCTTGCCATCTCCGAGGCTCCAACTTCTCACTCCCAGATCATAATCCTGTCGGACAGCCTCTCTGCTCTACTTGCCCTGAAATCCTGGTCGTTTCAGTCTCCCAAAGTTATTCTCCACCTTCTTTCTGCTATCCATGCCTGCAACCAGCGTGGGCACCATATCATATTTGTTTGGTGTCCCGGACACAAGGGTATCCACCCTAACGAGAGGGCGGACAGCTTGGCCAAGAACGGTCCATACACCTGCCACTCCATTCCTGGGATCTCTCCCGAAGATCTTCGCTCCGGTTTAAAGAAATCTTGGCTCATCGAATGTGAATATAGTTGGCTGCAGAGCGAGTATGCCTCTCGTTTTGATTACCTCTCTCCGGATAGACCCTTTTCCAGGTGGGCCCCCTCCCGCAGGGCGGATGTACTTCTGGCCCGTTGGCGATCTAAAACCATCATAACCCACCAGCGGCTTTTTCGTATGAACCTCTCCTTCTCTCCTCTTTGTCGCCACTGCTGGGATCAAGATACTCCTGAACACATTCTGCTGTATTGTCCATTCTATCGGAATCCTCGGCGCCGGCTTCTCTCCGCTCTTAATCTCCCGGACGGTTCCTCTTACGGGGATATTGTTTCCACTGCTCTCAGCTCTCGTAATGGGACCATGAGTCTTCTCTCTTTCTCAAAGGGCCCTAGCATATTCCCATCGACAGTTGTCACCTGAAATCTGTGACGTCACGCAACCCTCTTGTCGAAACGCCGTTTCTTGTCGAGGGTTGTTAGAATCGGTAGCATATTCACCTCGACTACTAACTTGTAATGCAGGTGACAAGAAAACTAGTCCCGCCCTCATGCCATGACGTTTTGGAGTAGGATGTGCTTACAGAAATCTTCTTCTTCGGTCTAAAGACCAATGAAAATTTAGCTTCTAGTTTTTCATTTCAGTTAAACTCAGTAACTGTGATTACTTTTATTTGTTTATTTTGATCTGTTTGTTACAGATGCAAATTGTTTACACATGTGGTATGCAATATAAAGCCTTCATTTCGAAATTGTTTTTCTTCTTTTGATTTATCAATCAATTATAGAAGGATACATTACAGATGGAAATAATAAATAAAGCACCTGTGTTCATGCCTAATAAAAAAAATTACAATTAATCTAAAACAAAAGAGTGATTATTATCATAAATGTACTAAATATTTGTTTGTACCATTACATGTTTAATATGTATTTTTTTATAAGAAATGTGTTTAGTGTGTTTCAAAAGGCAATATCATCTTTGACAATTCTTACACAAAGCGCCAACAACTGTTGAATAATACTGTTTTAAAAGAACTTTTGATACTTACATTATTAACCATACGCCATTGACGAAATATTTATGTACATAAATATAAACATATATGGTAATGCTATATATTTTACAGAATCACTTCTCTAATATTCATAAATAAATATAAATATTTCAATATGCATATAAGCTACATGTTGTATTAACAACATACCAGTGATTAATTGCTTACATGTGATTAATATGTAAATACCAAACATTTTTAAATTTTAGAAATTATGTGTATTATGTGTGTTATTATTATACATTTAAAACACAATTTCAAGTTTATGCGTATTGCTAATGAACTAACTTAATACATGAATAAGTGTAATGTCTTAAAAAAGAAAAAGTGTTCATCAAATTTGGTACTGTAACTATCATTATCATCACGTATGTACATTCTGTGCACATTCAAAAAAATACTAGGTACCACTATTTTTCTATGTATGAATCTCAATGTAACTCTAACCACAACAATCACTATTACACAAATATGTATGCTTTTTGCATACAACAAAAACTGAATACCATTACCTCACTGTGAATGACTCTCAAAATGCACAAAACTCAGTATCACATATGTATATACTCTTCGCATATATGTAAAACAAATTTAAAAAAAAAAAAAAATCACTGAATGCCACTTTCTTTCTGCATAAAAGTCAGTGCCGCAGCAATCACTATCATGCATGTTTGAATGCTTCGCATACATAACCCCCGCCACAAGAATGCATAGTCAATTCTTAACTATTATTGTATATATTAATAATTACAAATGGATATTATAATTTTTTTTTTTCTTAAATGTTGCACCAAAAATCAAAAGAAATTTCTGTAAAAGCACAATCTGGAAGAAAATATTTTGAAACTTTATATAATTTAGGCCAGAAAAAAATGTGAAAGTCATTTGAATTTTTATTTATAAAATGTTATGGTTGAGTTATGCAAAAATTTTTAGGTTTAGTCAAAAAAATTACTAAAAAAAAGAAAACCATAAGCATATTTGTGTTTTCTAAGTAATAGGTATAAAGTTCTGCAAAAAACAGAGTTTAATTTAGTATGACAGGACCTATTTAAATCTATTCTTCCATATAAAGGCATGCAATAATTGTGAATCATCCCCAGTCATCGGTTACTATATTCATTTCTTAAAATCTCTTCGATATAGTTTTAACGTAGGAGTCACTTGGTGGCTTTTGAATTTTTTTTGTCATTTTGCTGATGAATTAATATGACTACACAATTGTTTAGTAAAGATCTTGGCGAGAAATGTCACAAGTTACAATTTCATAAAAGGGTTCTCTACTAAAGCCGTTCTATTTCTTTAGCATGATTTTCTCAATTTTATTTTAATTATTACTTTTTAAAAAATGCACATTCTTTTCTTTTTGACACAAGAAAAAATATATTTGCTTATCTATTTACTTTTTTTTGGCATATTTTTTTTTTTTTTTTATAATTTTAAAATAAAATAGGATGGTTGGGTTTTACGTCGCACTAGTGCTGCGCAGATGGGCAATTGACGACAGTCTGAGACACACCCCTAGAGGTTGTCCGGAGACATGCCATCACAATTTTGATTCTCCACCAAAGGGACAGCTCTTTCGCTTCGGTGACACCCAGAGGTATAATTTTTGATGGGAACATGGAGGACATTGCGGCCATGACAGATTTCACGTGCACCAGCCACCATTAGTATACACGACAGTCTTTGGCCGGCTCGAATACCGAACCCGCAATCTTCCAATTACGAGGCTGGCGCGCTACTGACTGGGCTACCGCAGCCCTAAAATAAAATAGGATTTTTCACTTAATATTTTTTTTAATAACACCCCTATCTCTAAATAAAAAGTATCCATGGCTAATTAGGACATTTTCCAAGAGAATCTATTTGCAAGCTGGCAAATAAAATATCTTTATTAATTTATATTTTTATCTAGTCACCTTCGGCGACCAGCTGGTTTGCAATCTTTCAAAAATCTGACTTTACGAAACCCTCGTTCGATGGCGCCACTCGTTTCAGGGCCAAAAACAGCTTTATTGACATATTATGCAAATAGTTTTATTGATAAATTTAACCACAGTAAATTAACTCGGTTGCGCCTGCGGCGCCCTCTTCTCATTTCAATATCTGAAACAGCCTGTTCACTCACCCTGTTATGATCTTTGAAAATTCTGACTTTAGCAAAATCCCGCTCAGTGGCACCTGCAGTGCTTTATCCTCGTTTTAGAACTTGCAACAGCTTGCTCGCTCATAGTGCAAATAGCTTTGAAAATTTTAACTGTAGCAAATTTCTGTTCTGTGGCGACTAAGGCGCCGCTTTACGTTTCCTGGTTTGAAACAGCCTGTTCACTCACCTGATTGTGGCAGATCCCGAACCCGTTGGGGCCTACGATCTTCTAATCTTCTCCCGATAAGTAATTTAATCATAATCATAATTGGAGATATTGAATTATTAAAATATCAAAGCGCCCTCTCGCAACAGAGATTTGCAATATGCACTCTTCTATTTCAATTTGAATGACTTTTAAAATTACCTGTGAAATTATGTTAATTAGAAGCTGAGATACAAAGGAACAAAGGTAATATAAACATTGTTATTAAAAAAAAATGTCTGATTTTTCTGTTGTTTTCTCTGAAACTTGCTTAACTGCGGGCTAAATAGTGTTAAAAATCCTTAATACGAAATGCGAGCAGAATATTGGAATTTGAAAGCCTGCATCATAATTAGAATTGGTGATATTGGAATAAAGGTGTTCTGGGCTTTCTGTGGTTTTCTCTGAAACTCCGGCACGGAATTTAACGGCTTATATCAGTTTAAAAGTCCGCAATATTTTAAATGATGTATTATAAGTAATTTAATCATAATTAGAATTCTAGATATTGAATTATTAAAATATCAAAGCGCCCTCTGGCGACAGAAATTTTCGACATATACTCTTCAATTCCAACAACTTTTAAAATGATATATTACTTATGAAATTATGTTATTTAAAAGCTTACATACAAAGGTAATATAAACATTTTTATAAAAAGATTTCAGTCTGACTTATCCGTGATTTTCTCCGAAACTTGCATAATTATGGCCTATATAA
Source organism: Salticus scenicus (assembly GCA_963930645.1). Lineage (NCBI taxonomy): Eukaryota > Metazoa > Arthropoda > Arachnida > Araneae > Salticidae > Salticus > Salticus scenicus. Next base: position 56,446,023 of record OZ005662.1, on the reverse strand, counting down.
CATTAAAAATTCTCAGTACGAAATGTGAGCGGGAATCAGGATTAAAAACTCTCTAAAATATAAATGAATAAAAAAGTTCTGGGTTTTCCGTAGTTTTCTCCAAAAGTTTCATGCAGAATTTGAACGGTTTATATCACTTTAGCAGTCCTCAATAAAAGTACTTTAAAATGTATTTCGAATGATGTATTACGTGTAATATTAATGAATATCTTTGATATATTTTGCACTCAGAATGGTTAATCTATCAAGGGCGATTGACATTTTAATTAAAAATTATAACAATCAAATGTATGTAAAACTTTTATAATCTAATTAATAGTAACAAAATTATAAATTAACTGTAATTATAATTTTATTATTACAGAGCAAGGGTTAGGAAAATTGTGTTACTAGGTGTTGCTAATACCTGGTGCCAAAACTAAAGTAATTAATAGATGATGAGATATAGCCATCTGGAAAAACGTAGTTCTTGAATAATAGTATATTGCATCTTTCAATCGAGAAATACCCAGACTGAAGTGCCTGGGTAAGGCGTTACCGCAGGCAGTGGGAACTTACAGAGGTAGCATAGACAGTAAAAATACTGTTAAAAGCAGCAGGTACCTGAAGCGAGGTTCAAAGAAATTTTCACGGATGTGATTTAAGTTTTTATTTATGAAGTTATTGAATAACAGTGATTTATTTTTTTGAAAATTTATTTAAATATTGATCAGCAAAGTGGGAAAGCCTGTATAAAATATTAAAAAAGCACCACAGAACTGGCGTCAAAAAGTTATAAGTACAAAACTTTGAATAAACACCATAAAATGCTATAATTGCAACAATTGTTTCAGGTTAAAATAAGACATGACCCTTCCTCAGGCAAACGAAGTAGGCACGAGTGCTGCAATCAAAGTGGCTACACACAAAACTGATTTAAATGAAAGCAAAAGCAAATAAAGTCGAATTTAAATAAAAATACTGGTGTGACCAGAATTATAAAAAACAATGAATAAAATAAGATTAAATAAAACCTAAAAAATTCAAAGCTAAATGTAAAACAATGTTACATGAGTAATTTCCAAGCATCAGGCAAGAACAGAATGGAAGAAAAATCTTGTTAATAATATTTCTTCTGCTCCGTTCTTGTCTGATATTATCCCTTGTAACATTCATTGGCTTCACACTAAAAACAGACATTTAATACTTTTTATGCAAATATTTTTCAATACTACTTTCCTTTCCTTACTTTAAATAGTTTTCGGACTTTTGGTTTATCTCTTTGGTAGATAGCAGCACTACTCCGAAATTTAATAAACAATATTTCAAATGAAGCCCAATGCAGAAATCCCTTTAATTTTCTTAATAAGAGCGAGAAAGTATTTGCTGCTTTAATGAAGCACTCATGTCTTTTTTTTTTTCCACCTGATGATAGGCTGTGTTATTAATTTGACCTGAAACAGCTGTTGGGGGATTTTTACAATCTTTAGTGCTTATCAATTATTTAATTAATTATTACTTGAATTTTTCCGGTAATAATTTAAACATTTCAAACCAAAAATTTTCAAAAATTATTTTTTTATATTTATAATTAAAACTATTTGCCTAATTGTCACTTTCAAAATTAGTTTTGCTATTTTGAAAAGAAAATGTGGAATGCATGATAAATGAAATAAATTATGTAAAACAAATGTTAGAATTTTACCTTGCAACTTTGAAATAATGATTTTAAAACAAATTACTGTTCTTTGTCTACAAATCTAAGAATTTTTGAATGCTGGAATTTTCTTCATAACCATAAATAATTAAACATAAAAAATACAATGTTCCACTCACAATATTACTACCCTTGTGCTTTGATACATTACTTTATCCTAATTTGCTGATTAACTTTATTAGGGTCAATTTTGTATTTTAGTTTTCAGTAATTCCATACTATTAACAACGCTCCTAAGCAAAATTAATGACACAATTATATTTCAGAATGTCATATGTAATACATTTATAGAGACATTAGATTAAAAAACAGATAAAATTAAATCTGTCAAAAGTGAACATTCAAATTTTTATAACCTGTAATTGTTTTTATTAGTCATCTGCTTCAATATGAAAATAATGCTAAATTATTATACTTATATACTTATAGTACCTAAACAACTTTAATAATAACTGGGATAAACACAAAACTATATTTTAAAATTTCTAAAAGAAAAATAAATAAATAAATAATTTTATTAAAATATAATTAATCATCAATAATACGCAATGTTTTTATTAGCATTTTGTGCAAGAGAGTAATAATTTATTATAATACATAATATAAACACATGCACACTTCTTAAAAGTACATATTATATACATAGCAAATAAATAAAGAAAAAGAATAGTAACATACTTACGTAACACAATGTAAAAAATCTGTCAATCCATACTACATTGAGGTCTTCGGGAAATGTTCCGAAAATGAACTTTTTCTAGAGCTACAGAACTTATACACAATAGCACAGTCAAAGTTCATATTCAGACATTATTTCATAAAAAAAAAATAAGCACGGATGAGCATTATACGGGCTTGAACCTGGCACCTCCTGTCTACCAGCTTTAAAAGGAGAAACACTCCGACATTAGTGCAACCTAAAAAATTTTGGATGATCTGTAATTGTTTTTATTAGTCAAATTATTAACAAACATTCCCCCCCCCCCCCCAAGATAGTATATTCATGCATACAATAAGTCAGTTTAACAGCAACATGCATACACATAAAATTATATTTTAAATAAATTAAACATACAATTTCTAAAACTAAAAAAAAGTCTTTAATCTTACTGCTATTAATCATAAATGGGTAATTATTTTATTCACATTTGGTTCAAAAATATTCAGAAAATGAAAATTATTTATAAAACCGAATATAAACAGATTTCTTGTTAATAATGAAATTTGACTACTGCTATATATACACAATAACAGAGACAACATTCACTTTCAGATATAACAAAAAACACTATTTACAAAAGAGAGTAACACAAAAATTTCATTTTAAGAAACGCACACTTTACATAGATAATGTTATATAGACAAATTTGTGATACAATTCGAGGTAATGAGCAATTTTTTTCTTTTTAGCTAGATTGGTTGTAGTTTTTGATCAGGTATTATGATAAGCGTGTTACTTATTATTTCTTACTTTAATGAGCAAATTTTTCATCATCAAAAACCTAGTGAGTTATTTATACTTGTAGACCTATTAAATACATCACAGGTACAACATAATGCAAATGAAATTGACAGTAGATTTGCACAAATTAATAATTTTGAAATATCACTTTACTATAATATCATCAGGAAAAATTCACATGTTTGATTTAAATCTTTCTGTATAAAGTATTAGGAAGCATACAATAGTTTGAAAAAATTTTCCTTTGAAAAACTTGTATTAAAAGGTAAGGAATAAAAACTTCGTGTTTACGTTCATATTATAATAAGTACATACAAGTCAGAATAACAATTGTTTTCAAAAATTTATACTTCCAAACAAAGCCAGGATTTTTTCAGTCGTAAAAATTAAATTAATTGAAAAATTTTTATTTAAAAACTCCCATATTATTATTTTACAGAGCAGGGTTTCCAAAAGTTTAATATCATCATTTCAAACAATTGAACTTGTAAACAAACAAAGTAATACTTCTAAAAACTTATGTATATAAAAAGAAAACGAAATATTATATCTCTTTCATAAAAAGAGAAAAATATCTCAATCTGTTAAATATTAAAAATAAATAATACACTTTTATTTTATTTTACGATAAAAAAATTCCAAGTTTGTTTACATAAAAAGTAATAAATTTTATCGCATCCAAACAAAACGAAAACATATTTCGCTTTCTTTTTAACAAAACATATCAATATTATTTATAATAAAATACGTCTCGTAAAACAATTGAATGCAAAAATTCATTTCTCTCACCTTTATCAAATTATAATCCATGATGCTTTCTACTCGTCGTCGTCGCCATGTTGTTTCCTTTCCTTTCCTTTCCTTTCAACATCAGCATCGACAAGCTTGTCACTAGCAAAGATTCTCGCGACAATTTCTTGTCACTTTCGACAAGGAAAAAGGTGACAAGTTGTCGATGCGATGTGAATAAACTACCGATATGGCTCCTCCCATCGACAGTGACGTCAAAATGACGTACTTGTCACCAAGCGACAGTTGTCGATTGGAATATGCTAGGGCCCTAAGAGTGTTTTTCCAGATCTCTAATTTCAATCTAATGGATTATTCGAGATGACGCTGCCCTAGTGGCATAGCATATATCTCATGTTCTTCCCTACCTACCTACCTACCTACCTTGGTTTAGTTTTCGTAGTTTCGTATTTCTTTTAAAATGTACTGTAGTATTCGATGTTAAAAGAAATGTAAGTAATTCGTTTATTTTTTTTTCTGCTTTTTTTGTAGTGAACAAAGTGCCTGTTATTCTACACGCAAGTTACGGAACAACTTCCACATTATTAACAAAAAAGCACCACAAAACTGACGTTTTAAAGTTCTAAGTTCAAAACTTTGAATAAACAGCGCTTTGATTGCAGCACTCGTGCCTACTTTGTCCGCCTGACGAAGGGTCGTGTGTTCTTACGACCCGAAACAATTGTTGCGAATTTATAGCATTTTATGGTTTTATACTTATTAACTTGCCCATTGGTCTACAGCCTTATTTGGCGATTTTCTTTTGATGATTACGGCAAAGTCCTATTTTTTGGAAATGGTTGCCATGAGTTCCAAATGTAAACAACAATGTTGCCAGATAGGAATTTCAAAATTTCCCTAGAACACAATTAATTTTTCCCCAAATGCAATTTTTCTTTCTTTTTTTTTTTTTTGGTTTTTTTTTTTTTGTATTTATCAATGCATGGTGTTTAGAATTAGCGCATGTGATGTTAATGAACTCATTTACTCATACATTACGGAAACTGTTGATATGTACGACACAACACACTATTTTTTTTTTTTTACGTTCTATTTAATTCATCAGCATAAAAGTAATTTTCAAATGTGATAATAATAAATCATTGATTAAAGTAATCTTTAACTTATTTGTTTTATTTTCTAATAATGCCCGTCCCATTACTCAAACCTATATTTCATTTTCTAAATGAGCGAGAATATATAATACATTCATGCTACTTTCTTTCTAACATGCATAATGCAGGAGAACGGAGAACTCTTTCTCTCATTTTTCATCCAAATACATCTATCTTCCAAACCATATGACGTGCTCTATTATATCACGACTAGCACTTCTCTTTCCCATACTATATGACACAAGTTATCGCTCTTATCAGCTATAGCAATCGCCAAACATTTATCGCCCTTAGAAACAGGTTTTATTGCTATATTTGGCGTCCGTCAAAGGTGTGTTGCTCCTAACTAAACCCGACCCGACTTAATAATAAATTCCCTTTTTCCAGCAAGCAGTATAATAGGATATTTTTGCTTATTCATTACAATTACCTAATCAACCTACCACTCTCACTACATTAAAATCATCAAAATATTAATCTAAAATTCTAATTCTATATATTGTTGGAATCCCCGTGGCAGAAACATCGCGACTCGGCGACATAGTCATAGACACAGAAAAATGCTTGCAGACAGTTTTTGTCTGCACTAATAAAAAAATTAGTCTGCAACTTTTGGACAGTCTTTGTCTGCAGTCATAAAAAATTGCCAGCAATTTATGGACATTTTTTGCCCGCGACTATGCGCTACTGATGTATGACGTCTTAGACCACTCTGGTAGGAACTCTAGAGCCCCCATATAGGTGCCTTGGTAGGAACACACAAAACAGTGCTTAACAACGACAACCTAGGGAGCCTAGATCTCCCTTGATAGGCAGCGTTATGCATGTATTCTTTTCTCCTGTTATCTGTTACTGAGATTCTACAGGAATGTAGAAAAGTGCTAATTTCATTTAAAACTACTCTAAAACTTCTCCTCCACTTCAAAATTCATTTATAAAAATTTCTGTATCAAAACTAAAACTAATACTTTATTATTTATAATTATTTATATTGTGTTGTGTCAAACATTGCTAGATAAATATTTTATTGAATGAGTTCAACTTGTTATTTTATATTTGTTTATACTATATTGTTCTGTAGTAAAATTGTATTTGTGTATTGTTGCCCGAGATCACCACTGTTGTTAAGCTCCCCCCCCCCCCCACCTAAAGGGCAAAATTAACGGTCGCCACCGGCTACGTGGCGACTAAATAAAAAAAGATGGCGATTAAAAATTATGCATCGATCGCCACTAAAGTCGCCACTTTTGTGATCATTAAAAGATTCTAAAAATCGAGCGACGATAAGCAATCGAAGCCTTGTGATTTCCAATCTTTTTCCATCCATGGCATAAATGTCACTGTTCATTTTAAAGTTGCTTTGTTATATTTTACAACCTATAAAGAAGTAGAATTGTTTAATATATCTCACTCATAATTTTTTTGGACCCCCCTTTCCCTCCCCCTAACAATCCATGATCACACAGCTTATAGAAAGCTTTATAATTTCTAATCATTCTCCATTTGCCGCAAAAGTATAAATATCTATTTTAAACTCGCTTTATTAGATTCTAGAATCTGTAAAGAAGTAGAATTGTTTAATATCTTTTACTCATAATTCTTGTAATCCCCCCCCCCCTCCTCCTCCATTGATTGGCAATCACATGCTCTACTGAAGCCTTGTGTTTTACAATCTTTCTCCATCCATAACATAAATGTAAATATTCATTTTAAACTTTCTTGATTAGATTCTAGAACCTATAAAGAAGTATATAGATGTATTCCCCCCCCCCCCGCACATGTGCGCTTCATTTCAACTAGCAGTTAATGATCAAATGTCCTGCAAAGCACAATCTTTTTCCATTATTATCTCCATAGTATTTAGTGTATATTTAACCCATTTAAGATATTTGTCAAATGTGTGTATCAAAATTTGATTTGGCTTAAATGTGCATTTTTCAAAAATTTTTGTATTTGCTTTCTTTTGTGTAGAAATCTTCCTTTTTCCTTCCTATTTTAAAGTAGAAATCTCCCTTTTTAAAGCTACAAATTTTTCAGCTAAGTAAATTATTTTTAATGAAGCAGCTAAGTTTCCATATCTATACTTTTTAAGAGGAAATATTTTAACTCTATTGAAATAAAATCGTTTAAAAAAGTGTGTCTTTAGAAATAAGAAAAAATAATAAAACTGCTAACTGTATTTGCACATGACCATCTAAAAGGTTGTGATGATGATGAATCACTGATTCGTTTACTAGAAAATATCAATGTGAACTGTGAATGATAACAGGTTATTTCACTTAAATAAATTGAAAAAAAAGTACTACTGAATTATCTAAAAGATAAAAACTTTTGCTGTTATTATTACAGCCCTAAGCAGATTTTAATTTAGGATGTGCAATTTAGGATTTTTAAAAAGAGCGTAATTACAAATTACAATTTCAGTGTCCATGTGTTAATTTTATTATTACAGTTGGTTCTCTGTTTAACGTCTTTCAAGGGACCGTAAAAAATCGTCGTTAAATAGAGAACGTCCTTAAACAGAATATGTGAAAAAATTATATGCATAGCATTTTTCTTCACACTTTACAGGCTTGGGACTGTCAATATATTTCTCTATATAGTGGCGTGTTTAAAAATGCTATTAATATATATATATATTTTTTTTAACAATTACTGTACTTTATTTCCAATTTTAAATTACATTAAAAATGGGTACAAAAAATACAATAAATTAACTTTTAAAAACATCAAAAGGTGTTGATTGCTTCAACTCTGGCTTGGTTTTCATTATTCTTTTTTCAAGATTGTCTAAAATGTTAAATGTGTCGTCTTCCACATTCGATGAGACAATATAACGTCGGAGAACATCTAGAGCTGAAGTTGCCTCTTTGTAAGATGGTGGCGGTATCTCCTTTTCCGTTTCTTCAACTTCACTTTCTTCGTCTGACACTGTAGTTTCGTTTACAAAATCCTCATAAATTTGTTCTACATTTTTATAGTCTGTTGTTAAAACTAAATCATCACATTGAAAGAAATCTTCAATTGAAATGCCCTCACCTTGAACAACACTTCTCCATTCTTCATGGGTAATGTCATCGTCATTGATTTCTACATCCATACATGGCAGCTCTACATCAAGTTCTTTGTGAATGCCGGCATTGTGAAAGCAGTTTTTTATTGTGGATGAAGAAACTTCTTTCCAAGCTGATGTTATCATGTGCATTGCTTTCAAGATTGTAAATTTTCTAATTTTCATTTCATACTGTCAGTTGAATTGTTTATCAACTTCCTAATTAAAGACTTTCTATAGCTAGTGCTTTCACGCTGCGAATGATACCCAAGTCTAATGGCTGCAACCTGCTAGTGCAATTAGCTGGTAAGAAATGAATAGTCAAATTTGTAAGTCCAGGTATATTTGAAGGGTGTGCAGTGCAACGGTCGAGTATAAGTAAAACTTTTCTTCTTTCTTTGTGCATTTTTGCATCGAATTTCCTGATCCAATTAATAAAAATTTCTGATGTCATCCAGGATTTTTTGTTATTCTGGTACTCACAAGGTTTTTTTGCAATATTCTTAAAACATCGTGGTTGCCTCGATTTTCGAATAACTAGTGGTGAAAATTTCTCTGAGCCATCCGAATTAGAGCAGAGTAAAACAGTCAATCGTTTTTTACTGTGTTTTCCACCAAAGCACTTTTCGGCCTTGTATGTTAAAGTTTTACTAGGCAACATATTGTAGAATAGGCCTGTCTCGTCAGCATTAAATAAGCCCTTCTCATTATATCCAGCTAATATCCCCTTTAGCTGTAATTTATATTCTTCTACACTTTTTTCATCTACAGAGGCACTTTCACCACATATGCTTTTAAATGCAAGCCCATATCTTTCTTTAAATTTGGTTAGCCAACCACTTGAAGCTTGGAAATTTTTCAATCCAAATTTTTCAGCAAGAATAACAGCAGTTTCTTTAAAAATTACGCCAGAAATTGGAATATTAGATGATCTCGTTTCGTGAAACCACTGCAGCAGTGCCTTATCAAACTCTTCCGATCGACCACATTGAATTTTCTTACGTTTCGATGTGGATCCGAAACAGAATTTTTGTGCTGCTTCAACAATTTTTTCCCTGCTTGCTAAAATGCCTTTGAGAGTAGACTCAGGTAATTCAGTTTTTTTTTTTTCTTTTGCAAATTCCACTTTCGTCATTCCAGTGCTTTTTTCCTATTTCTCAATAATTTTCACCTTTTCGTGTAGACTGAGATGCTTTCGCTTTGATGCCATAATGTTCGGCTCACTTCGTACTTCAACACAACACACTCGCTAAGTCTCTAAACATAAACACACGCATAAGCAAAGGCTGCCTTATCGGAAGGAATGGGAGGCAACTGCTACAGTGTCACATGACAAGGGGTTTGGGACAATAGAGTGATTTTACTCCTGCACAGCTCCATTATTCGATTTTCCAAGAAACAGTAACCCCCACCCCTTTTTCTTGTAAACGCTGCCACACTTTTATGATTGCAGCATTGCATGTATGAAAGAAACTTTCAGTGTTTGTTGAAATTTGAAAGTTTTTTTTTTTTCTCCTACAGGAAATTTCTCTATTACAGATAAGAGTTTCAAGGGGAAAAAAATAGAAAAAAAACGTCGTTAAATAGAAACATCGTCGTTTTTAAATAGAAAATTTTTGCGGTAAATGGGGTAGGGACTGTGAAATATCGTCTTTAAATAGAAATCGTCGTTAAGTAGAGCATCGTTAAACAGAGAACCAACTGTATATGTATTTTTTATTTTCTTATTTTTCTTGTGGTGATTATACCACAAAATGGTGACAATCCTTTTTGATGTCTGAAAGAAATAGTCTTATCATGTGAAAAGTGGCCACTAACTTAAAAAAGTGGCTACTAATGAAACTGACAGTACCGGCCACTGGCCACTAATGAATTTTCCCAGTTTTGCCCTTTACCCCCACCCAACCACCCAAGATTGCCGCTATCAGCTGTAAGCCATTTTCACCCCTGATTACACGCAAATTTCTCAGACAGATTATGAAATTTTAAAAGCCTGTCGCAGACAGCTACTAAACTTTCTGCCACTGGGGTTGGAATACCTTTTTTTAAGATTTAGAATATCCCTTTCGAATTCCCTTTCCCTGCACAATTTTCACCAAAATTAACTTACTTTTATTGAGTTCTTGTGCATTGAGAGGACCTAAAATTCTGGTTGCTGAGTTTTTTGAATGACAAAAGAACCTGCAAATGTAACACTCACAATACAAAGGAATTTACAAAAAATATTAGTATTAGTAATACACAGAAGAGATTTAAAAAAAAACGCATTTTTGATAGTTATTAAAGTCATTTTAGAATTTAGTTTAACTTCAGTTAAAAAGTCCTCATTAGAGGCACTGTTAGGTTCATTGGCAAGTTTGATAGATTCTTGTTGGAGGAACGTAGGTCCACGGAATCAAAAACTGTTAGCAGAAATTTGATCGGGATTAATACCTCACAAAATGAGGTCAATCAGATCGTCAATATTTTTAACAAGAACAAGCCTCCAACAAAAGTTCTTTGTTATTTCTTGCAGCTTTTCTACTGGCCTCGAAAGTCCTTAAGAAGTACCTGAATTTCATTTTTATTTTCAAGGGTTTCCAGAAAGTATTTGGATTTAGGGTAAAGTTCTTGAACTTTTAAATTTTGGAAATGCAGTCGAAAATCACTCTAAAAAGTATGCCATGTTGATTTATACATGTACATTATTACATTATAACTATTCCTAATTTTGTAAATTTTATTTTATTTATATGTTATAGACTGACAATTGTGATTCAATATTTTTATATATACTGTTATATAGACTGATTGTGAGACAGGTAGGTTTGGAGCTTACTTAATGACATATGCTTAACAAATTTAAAAGATATATTTATTACTTTTACTGTATAATATGTACAGTGCGAAGCCGAAAATCCGGACTCCAAAAATCCGGACAATTTCAGCGGCGTTAATCATCATCATCAAAGGTTTTTTTTTTTTTTTTTTCTTAGTAATCTTCAAAACCGGCATTTGCAAAGTCTGAAAGAGGAGGGAGACGAAGATTATAATAATAGTAACAATTCTTAACCATTTATCTAATTAAGAACTAAATTCTACATTCTATTTCAATTATGCTTAAACTTTTAGTTGAAAACCTAAAGTACTAAAATAAAAAATAAAAAAAAAATCGCGAAATGTTTTAAAAGTGGTATGCTTATTTTTCTCGCACTAATTTTTGTATGCAAATATTTCAATAAATCTGTTTTGTTTTTCAAGTTTAATTTTTAATTTTATTTATTTATTGTTAAAGTTGATAGAAAAAATATTACAGAATACATTTAAAAATCATAATATATTATTTTTTACTTGAATTTGCATATTACCTAAATACTTAAACCAAAATATCATATTTGTTAGGCATGACCAAAAATCCGGAATCGCCGCGGTCCCAACAATTCCAGATTTTTGGCTTTGTATTGTATAGTGTTAAGTGCTGTCTTGGTCCACATCTAGGCAGCAGATATATAAAGGATACAGGTTAACTACCCACCCCCTAGTTTAAACTGTCATAAGCTGTCAGATATCAAAAGCCTGCTAATCCTGATTTAAAAAATAACATTACACTGTAAAAAATATGTCCTATTTGCTGCCAGAAATTTTCTGTAATTTGAGAAAATATGTGCTACCAGAAATTCTCTGTAATTTACGAAAAAATTACGCTGTCAGAATGTATTTTCTCAGATCACAGATTTTCTGGCGGCAAATAGAACATATTTTTTACAGTGACTCCCATAACATTTTGTAATTTGAATGGAATGTGTTCTGTTTTATTACTTCAGTGCCAAATTTCAAATTCCACGAAGATGGCCAAGCTGTTTCAACTTGTTTGCACAATTTTTCTTAATTTTATTTTATATAATTTTGTTGTGCGAGTGGGAAAAAAAAGGAAAAGCTTTTTTTAAAATTGGTGTAATTATACAAAATATCTCCATGTAAAATATTATGTATTTTCCGTTCTGTTTATTATCGAAAAGAAAATGACTAATGCAATTTTTCCTGTATTATTGACATTTCTATAAATTAAATTATCCAGTACCAAGACGTTGCGTTGAACAAGTCTCTGTTAAAATCAGAGAGGGCCCAAAGCGAAGTTTTTAAGCAATTTCAATATATTTTCTTTTTGGTTTTAATTTGTAGAACAGTATTAAAAATATTGATTCTTTTTTTTTTTTTTTTTTAATTCATTTAAATATAGTGACCAGCGAAGCAGGCAAAACCTGCTAGTTATTTATTATTTGTATTTTTACTGAATTTTATAAATATTTTCTACATTATTTGTTTCTTCTTCATGTGCTAATTTAGAAAGAAGAAAAATTTGCAGAAAATAATTTCAACATTAGTGTCTTTTCAAAATGGCTGCTTCTGGGAAAATTGGTAATATATATTTTTTAACATTATTCATTATATATTTAAGAGTTAAAAATGTAAGTGTGCATTGTTCATTATGTTTCTGTTATTCATTTGTTTATTTATTTATTGGTAAATTTCTTTTAAACAATGGTTCTTATGAAGGTGAACTGAAAAAATCTTGTCTAAACTCTTATTGGTAGGCTTACAAATTGCTAAATATTTAAAAAAAACAGAACAGAAATTTTGAATTCTTTTTTTTTTTTTCCAGACCCAAAAAGAAGGTCAAATTCCATGAATATTTAATTTAGCAATAGAACATTTAAAAGGCCATCAAAGCAATGCTTCTAATAATGCATTTATATATAGTAGGGTAGGGTGGGCCAAAATATTCAAAACTCTTGGTATCGAAAATGGGTGCTTATTAATAATTGTGGCTGGGGTCCTATATGAACATTTTCGCTAAATATATATGTATTTTTTTAGTTCCCCATCATACTATAGATATGGGGAACTTAGGTAGTCGTGAAAATTTTCGACCTCGGTTTTTTTACTTTTTTGCACATTTTCAAGTGTGGGGAATCCAAAAGTATCAAAATGGGTATGGTGTCCGTCTGTAGGGTGTCTATTAGTATGTTAGTCTGTGTACACGATATCTCACGAACAAATGATCGCAGAGAGGTCGGACCAGTTTTAAAGTATTAGTTATGACACTGGCAAGAAATTTCTTAACATGGCAGAATGCAGCAAAATTTCGCATAAATGTCCCTTTTGAGGGATATTTTCATCGTAAAGATGTCAAACTACTTTTAAAATATTATATAAGATACTAGTATAAACATTCTTGACTGTGAGTTTTCCAATTTAAAAATTTTGTAAGTCACTGGAAATTTACGATTTACAGGGTGGAATAGGGCAAAATTTTGCATAAACGTCCACTTTGAGGGATATTTTCATCGTAAAGATGTCGGAACACTTTTAAAATATCATTTAAGATACTGACATGAACATCCCTGACTATGAACGTTTTAATTTAAAACTTTCGTAAGTTATTTGGAATTTACGATTTACTTAACAAGGCACAATAGGGCAAAATTGAGCATAAACATCCATTTTGAGGACCATAAATATATCAAACAACTTCAAAATAACATTTTGTTTGAACATGATTGACTACAAATATTCTAATAGGGAAATTTCGTAAGTTATTCAAAATTTAAGATTTTATCAACATAGCAAAATGGGGTGATATTCCATCTAAATATGCATTTTGGAAATTGTTGCTCTGGAAATAGTAGCATGAAAACTAAACTACGAAATTGACCCCAATAAAATAAATTAATAGATTAGAATAAGATAAATATATCGAATTGTACGGTGGGTAGCCTATTAGGCGAGGATTTCATTGTGTTTCTGTGTCAAGCGTTTGGTCAAATTAATTTCTCTTAACATGAATATAATATGTTCTGTACTAGAAATTTATGAGAATATACATATGATGGGAAACTGAGCAGAGTCCACTTATGCCAACTAGTTTTTATATTGTGTCATCTTAAGTCTGCACAGAGGAATTGACTTACAGAAATGATGGCCCAGGACAGAATCATTAATTTGGGACTTTTTGAACTATACAGAGTGCAAAGTAAGTTTTAGACATGCTTTAATTTCACAGGGTGGCTTATTTAGGGGGCCTTCTTATAAAAAGAAGCCAGGGTGCATGCCCCATTTTCCCTGTTACAAATCAGGCCCTGTCTACACACGAGGCTAAAATTTTGATATATCTGCATTAATTTGTTATTTTTCTGTTATCCCCCCCCCCCCCCCTAGAAATTCATGTTGACAAAATAAATTTGGGGTAATGCTAATATATCTCTATATATTAAAAAAAAAAAAAGTTACTGTCGCTGGTGTCAAATTTTTTTGTCTGCAACCGCATCTTCTCTCGGAGGGCAGGGTCCTTCGTGTCATGAAAGGTATCAATGTGTTCCGAATACTCCAAGGAAGACATTTCATCTGCTTAGAAATTTCAATCATTTTAATTAAAGAAGTTATTAACTAAAAACGGCAGGTTTATGAAGGTACTCTATTTGCCACCTTGAAAAAAGTTTCCTCCAGTGACGTTGTTCTTCTGTCATGAAGTCATTTTACACAGAAAAATTAAAATATGATCCATGGTTGTAGGTAGGTTGGGTTTAAAGTCGTGCCAATATTGCGCTATGGGTAATTGGTGATGGTCTGGAACACATCGTAGAGGGGCCATTCTCCACTGTAAACCCTCTGAAGCCCAATTTTTTTTTTTATTTGTATATATTTTTTACTGGTACGTTATTGAAATATATAAGTTAAACCTTAGGAAATGAAATAAAATGTTTGTTTAAGATGAATTTTTTATGTGATATCAATACCTGAAAGTCAGCATTATAATTTTTTTATTTTTCTCATTACAATCAACACATTTAAATGTTTTCATTTAATTAGAAAAATATTGTTGTAATTCTATTCCTTTTTTTTAAAATATATCTACATAACCTTCTTATTTAATAATGGAACCAAAAAATAAAGCATCACAATATTTTTTTTCAAAAAAGGACGATTTATTTGAACAAAAATTGGATGTCCCGTGCAAAACACAAGAATATGATCTTTTTTATTTTTCACATTTATTTTTTCACCAAAACTGAAACTGTTATAAATTTACTTTGTTTTTCATAGTATCAACTTATACTATAAAACAATTTTCTGAAAGTTTAAAATTGAGTGAAATATTAAGAATATTTTCACGTCCCGTGCATAACACAGATTTGTCTAAAAATCAGGAAAGTCAAAAACTCCACGAGCATTGATAACTGTAGATAGCCAAATTAATTTAATGGCTTCACTGATATTGTAGAACACTTTATCTTCTCTTTTAGGCCATTTCGAATACTTTACAGATTTTTCCATGGCAGAAACTTCGATATCATCACCTATAATTTGTGTAATTTCTCCAGCATATAAACATTCATCATACTTCACTACTACAAAATTTCCTACTGAGACATTTACAACTGTGTTGTTTGAAATGGCAACAATATTTTGTTGCATAGGTGTTAGAGCATTTGCAAAAAATTTTAAACCAGAAGAAGGTGAACATTTAATGCCGTGCATTTTGAAAATTCCTGCTATTGCCTTTGCATTGCACCACACACTGTTATTTCTATTTATGTCTTTATCCTAAAAAATAGCATGACTGTTGTAGATGGCATAGCCTTTCTAACAACATTTGCAAAATCTTCTGCTGACTGTACAATTGGGGTAGTTTGTTTTTTTGACATCACAGCATTTCGTACTAAACATTTTGCCTTGCCACCAATCCCATCCACGACACCTTTTCCATAGGCTGTTGCGAAGTATTTCCAGTGGAAAGTTTTTTAAAAATTTTATACTAAGCTCTTGCAGCAGATTTAATGTAAATAATAAACTTATAAATTTAAAATTAAGTAATAATAAAAGCAAAAAAAGATTCAGTTACCATTGTTTAAACACTAAATGAAATTTCCAACTGTCCTTTAATTTTATTTCTTTTACAAGTTTGATATTCAAGTCACCAAACTAACCACCTGTTTCAAGAAAACAATGAACTGGTGTTGCCAATTTCCTGTTCATAATATTCCATGTTATGTATATAGTAAATATCATAAATTATGTGATGGCTACATTATTAAAAAAATAAAATAACTTTTATCCTTCAAAATCCTACCTGAATTCTATAATGTAATCTATAGTATTTTTGTGTAATAGGAGTGTAATTACCATATTAAATTATAAGATTCTTCTGCTCAGATGGAACAAAATTCAGACATGTCCCGTGCATAACATTAGCTGTGTCCTGTGCATAACACAAATTAAATAAATTTTTAATTTGATTGAATAATGTTTTTGGGAAATATTTTACATAATTGGTTACAGTTACTACTTAGCTGTTAGGAAAAAAATATAATGGCAGTAAACAAGTTCTAACTTCACAGAGTTCATGACATATAGAAGTCAAAGTGGAATTTATTTTTTTTTCTGAGTCCCGTGCATAGCAAGTGAATTGAATCACTTTTAAGTATTTAAACTATAATTGTTGTTTAGTTTTTCTACCTAAAAATTGAGAATCAGCTCTGCTGTTGAATTAAACTGCAGAAAGAAATTAATATGCATCTTATTTTACTATTTTTATATGCTTCAAAAGTCTGCAAATGTCCCGTGCATAACAGGAGAATGGCCCAGAGATGTACCGGAGACATGCCATCACAATTTTGATCCTTCCCGGAGGTGATGGCTCCTCTGCTTTGGTGATCTCCAGAGGTATAGTTTTGATGGAAACATGGAGGACTTTGTGGCCATGACGGATTTTATGTGCACCAGCCATCATTAGTGTACACGACGGTCTTTGGCCGTCTCAAGTATCGTACCAGTAATCTTCCAATTACAAGATCGGCACTTTACTGACTGGTGTACCGTGGCTTGGATCCATGTTTATAAAAAAGAAGTAAAAAGTGTCATATACTAAAACTGTAATGGAAAATGTTTCTAGATATTACGAATTTCTTTCTATTTAAAAAAAAAAAGATTTTCAGTATAATTTTTATAAAAATAAATAATGTGGTATTAAATATTATGTATTTTAGTTTGACATTAAATACGGAGATTATTATAATATTTTTCTGCTTTTGTCTTGTGTTATGCTTATGCACTATTAATATTCCTATTCAGTGAAAAACAAAGCAGTGAATAGGCGGGCAATGCTCTGCATGGGCTAATAAGTAAAGCGAGCCGGGGGGAGGCGAAGCCTCTCATGGGGGTTGGTGAGCGGAGCGAGCAGGTGGCTGAGCCCCCTAGTATATTAAATTAAAAATAAATTTGAATGATAATTTTTTTTCCTTATCATCCATTTATTTTCAGCTTATGCAGCACATGTAGCTTAAATGTTAAGTTTATTATTATTAGTTTTATGTTATTTTCGATAATTTTGCTATATTTTAGATGAAATTATTAAATTTCTTAAATAGAACATATAAATTGTTTGATGTGGCTGCCTATAAATCTTCAGGTTTGAAATATTGTTAATGGGTTTCCAAAGGAAAGGTACCAGTATAAGAGCGAGATTCTTTGTTAGACCAAAAATCAGATTAAAATATGTTATTGGTTGTGTTGATGAAAAAGTCACATCAAGAATTAAGAAAGAAAAAACTAGGAAAATGAAAGAAGAGAGTTTATGAAAAGAAGTGTGAAGATCTGGATAGTGGCTTTGGTCATGATTTAAAATACGAATTTAAAAATACTGCCAACAAAAAAGTTTAGACAATATTTCTACTGATTTTTTTTTTTTTTAAGTAAATACAGGGTGGTCCGAAAAACATGATAGAAAGTGATAACTTATACTTTAAACGAAGTTAAATAAATATATTAAAAAGAAATTGATACCTTACATTACTTCGTTTCATGGCAGAAAAGCTTTTTTCGAAGGGGATCCCCCTCTTCAGCAGTGCCGTCTGCACTCCGTGGATGGCAGTCACTGACAAGTTGATCTTCTCTTTTATTGATGAGTAGGTGCCGCCAGATTTCATTTATCTCCGCCGATTCGTGGTCGTTAATGACGTCAGGGTTATGCGCTATCTCGATGCTCTCTCTTAGGTACGCATAGGTGGGATTATTGTAATTAGCTAGTTTTCTTACATTTTCAAATTCGATTTTAATATTATTTTCAAGATAATTTTTAGCCAAAGTGGTAGTGTTACGGTTAAATTTAATATCGTTCTGGTGTTCTTTAATCCGGGTTTTTCTTTTTCTTTTAGTGACACCTATATAATTGTATTCTCTGTTTTCCTGATTTTTGAGGGGGATTTTATAAATACCAGCAGTTTCAGTGGGGGGGATTGGATCTTTATCGCTTCTTATAAGTTGAAATATATTAGGGTTGGGTTTTATTGGTATGTTTAAGTTAAATTTGCTAGCTGTATTTTTTATTTTATTTGAAATGCCCTGATTGTACGGAATAGAAAAGGTGTATTGAGTAGGGGTTTTTTGTGCATTCGGAATATTATTTAACTGTTTTATTCGCTTTCTATACAATTGATTTACTAACTTTTTAGGGTATCCTGCCTCAACCGTTAATTTATTAATGAAATTCAGTTCTCTTCTTAATGCTGATTGGTCTGAACATATGAGGATGGCTCGATTAATATAACTCCGTATTGCGTTTAATTTGTATCTGTATGGTGTTTTGCTTTTATTGTTTATGATCTCGTTACTCGCGGTGGGCTTCCGGTAAACAGTGGTTTTAAAGTGATTGTTGTGCTTAGTAATTTTAACATCCAAAAAATTGATTTCGTTATTATTTTCTTCTTCGGCTGTGAATTTGATATTTTTATCAAGTTGATTGAGCTGATTTAAAATTTCAGTACTATTGTGATTTACTTTTATTATCGCGAAAACATCATCAACATAACGGACCCATAATTTAAAACTGTCACCCAACAGTTCTGCGATTTGGTTTTAGTTTAAATCTTAGTTTGGTGTCTTAGTTTAAATTCGGCAATTATGCCTGATATAGGGGATCCCATAGGGACGCCCATATTTTGTTTATAAGTAATGTTGTTAAATTGAAAATAGCTTTCTCTTAATATTAAGTTACTAGTAGCAATAAGTGTGTTGGCTATGGGGGTTTCATATTTTTCTATGATAGCGTTATTAATAATTTCGGATATCTCATTTATTTCTATGGAGGGATATAGGTTAACAACATCAAAACTGACAAGGTGATCATTTTGGTCTATGGTTAAATCCTTAATTTGTTTTATGAAATCTTCTGTAGAGTACAAACTGGAATTGGAGGGGGGGCAAGAGTTCGCGGTAGATTTTTGTCATGTATTTTTCTAGTGGGTAGGTAGGCCCTTCCTTTTTATTTACAATGGGTCTAAATTTTGGGGGGTATTTATGATCTTTATAACGTCCAAACAAACGCGGGGTATTAGGGGCAAAATTATTTATATATGGAGCTTGATTGTTAGGCCAGTTACCTTTTTTAATTAGTTGTTGGACTTTGTCAATCAGTTTTTTATTGGGGTCAGTTTGTACTTTGGTGGCCTTCATTTCATTAATAGTTTCATTTATTTTATTTTCATAATCAGAACGGTTTAGTATTGCAATTTTTCGCGTTTTGTCAGTTAATGTACAAGTTATGTCCGTATTTTTCTGAAGTTGTTTAAGTGCTTTGATATCGGCGCGATTGATGTTATTATTTTTACTATTAACGTTTTTATTAATTAAGTTATGTGCCACGTTACGAATTGTGTTCTTACACTCGGTCCGGGTTTTATTAATGGCGGTCTCGATTTTGGCTATGGAGTCTTTTATATTAATGGGTTGCTCTAAAATAAACTTTAGTCCTAATTTTAACAGTGCGTCCTCATGGCTGTTTAAATTATAGTCTGAAAGGTTAATATATGGTTGCTCTTTTATTTGTTTTTCTTTTAAGAAATCTCTACTTATCCATCCTTTAAGTTTTTTATTATGTTTTTTAATTGCAATATTCTTTTCTACGTTATTGTAAATCTCAATTTTTCCTTTTAATTCACCTTTTAATTCAGAACTGTATAATAATATTAAAATAAAAAATGAACTAGAAAACCAGATGAAAAGTACAATGGACAATAATAGCTTTAGTGAATTAAAAGGAAAAATTGAGATTTACAATAACGTAGAAAAGAATATTGCAATTAAAAAACATAATAAAAAACTTAAAGGATGGATAAGTAGAGATTTCTTAAAAGAAAAACAAATAAAAGAGTAACCATATATTAACCTTTCAGACTATAATTTAAACAGCCATGAGGACGCACTGTTAAAATTAGGACCAAAGTTTATTTTAGAGCAACCCATTAATATAAAAGACTCCATAGCCAAAATCGAGACCGCCATTAATAAAACCCGGACCGAGTGTAAAAACACAATTCGTAACGTGGCACATAACTTAATTAATAAAAACGTTAATAGTAAAAATAATAACATCAATCGCGCCGATATCAAAGCACTTAGACAACTTAAGAAAAATACGGACATAACTTGTACATTAACTGACAAAACGCGAAAAATTGCAATACTAAACTGTTCTGATTATGAAAATAAAATAAATGAAACTATTAATGAAATGAAGGCCACCAAAGTACAAACTGACCCCAATAAAAAACTGATTGACAAAGTCCAACAACTAATTAAAAAAGGTAACTGGCCTAACAATCAAGCTCCATATATGAATAATTTTGCCCCTAATACCCCGCGTTTGTTTGGACGTTATAAAGATCATAAAACCCCCCCAAAATTTAGACCCATTGTAAATAAAAAGGAAGGGCCTACCTACCCACTAGAAAAATACATGACAAAAATCTATCGCGAACTCTTGCCCCCCTCCAATTCCAGTTTGTACTCTACAGAAGATTTCATAAAACAAATTAAGGATTTAACCATAGACCAAAATGATCACCTTGTCAGTTTTGATGTTGTTAACCTATATCCCTCCATAGAAATAAATGAGATATCCGAAATTATTAATAACGCTATCATAGAAAAATATGAAACCCCCATAGCCAACACACTTATTGCTACTAGTAACTTAATATTAAGAGAAAGCTATTTTCAATTTAACAACATTACTTATAAACAAAATATGGGCGTCCCTATGGGATCCCCTATACCAGGCATAATTGCCGAATTTAAACTAAGACTCATGGAAAACCAAATCGCAGAACTGTTGGGTGACAGTTTTAAATTATGGGTCCGTTATGTTGATGATGTTTTCGCGATAATAAAAGTAAATCACAATAGTACTGAAATTTTAAATCAGCTCAATCAACTTGATAAAAATATC
This sequence comes from Salticus scenicus, assembly GCA_963930645.1. Classification (NCBI taxonomy): domain Eukaryota; kingdom Metazoa; phylum Arthropoda; class Arachnida; order Araneae; family Salticidae; genus Salticus; species Salticus scenicus. The sequence goes on along the minus strand of OZ005662.1, from coordinate 56,424,645 downwards.
AAATTCACAGCCGAAGAAGAAAATAATAACGAAATCAATTTTTTGGATGTTAAAATTACTAAGCACAACAATCACTTTAAAACCACTGTTTACCGGAAGCCCATCGCGAGTAACGAGATCATAAACAATAAAAGCAAAACACCATACAGATACAAATTAAACGCAATACGGAGTTATATTAATCGAGCCATCCTCATATGTTCAGACCAATCAGCATTAAGAAGAGAACTGAATTTCATTAATAAATTAACGGTTGAGGCAGGATACCCTAAAAAGTTAGTAAATCAATTGTATAGAAAGCGAATAAAACAGTTAAATAATATTCCGAATGCACAAAAAACCCCTACTCAATACACCTTTTCTATTCCGTACAATCAGGGCATTTCAAATAAAATAAAAAATACAGCTAGCAAATTTAACTTAAACATACCAATAAAACCCAACCCTAATATATTTCAACTTATAAGAAGCGATAAAGATCCAATCCCCCCCACTGAAACTGCTGGTATTTATAAAATCCCCCTCAAAAATCAGGAAAACAGAGAATACAATTATATAGGTGTCACTAAAAGAAAAATAAAACCCCGGATTAAAGAACACCAGAACGATATTAAATTTAACCGTAACACTACCACTTTGGCTAAAAATTATCTTGAAAATAATATTAAAATCGAATTTGAAAATGTAAGAAAACTAGCTAATTACAATAATCCCACCTATGCGTACCTAAGAGAGAGCATCGAGATAGCGCATAACCCTGATGTCATTAACGACCACGAATCGGCGGAGATAAATGAAATCTGGCGGCACCTACTCATCAATAAAAGAGAAGATCAACTTGTCAGTGACTGCCATCCACGGAGTGCAGACGGCACTGCTGAAGAGGGGGATCCCCTTCGAAAAAAGCTTTTCTGCCATGAAACGAAGTAATGTAAGTTATCAATTTCTTTTTAATATATGATAGAAAGTATTTTAAGTTCCTGATTTCAAATTTATTGATATAAGTATAATTCTTTGATATTGTAATAGCACACATATTGACATTTAAGGTGAATGCTTGATTACCGGAAATAATGAATAACCAATATGGAATCAGATCACTGACCTTGGAAGAACGATTATTTATTGTAAGAATATTTTTTGAGGTGCCATTGAGGTACGGAAAATCCTCTTCTAAGTGTCGTCTCATGACTGTATCCACAAAGGGTCACGGTGTGGTGTACCATATCGTCGAAGTGGATGAGTGGTCTGATATTCATTGACGGTATGGTCACGAAAGTGAAGTATCGAGAGTTTCTAGAGCGTCACTTTGGCCCTGAAGCGGGCTGTCTCAACATGATACGCCAGTACTGGTTCATGCAAGATAGGGCTCGTCCCCATAGAACTGCTGATGTCTTCCTGTGGCTTAAAACGACGTTTAGTGAGCGTTTGATTGCTTTGGATGAAGAAAAATTCACGGGTTACGGGATAGAGTGGTCCCCATAGAGTCCGTACCTGAGTCCAGACCAAAATCCGTGCGACTTCTTCTTATAGGTTTACACCATACCAAGGACAGAATCTATAGGAATCCCCCTGATTCACTTGAGGACCTGAAATCGACCATCAGAATCGAGATTGATGCACTTGATTCCGACACACTCCAGCACTTTATGACAGAGTTTCGAAACTGGCTTTATAACACTACAGTCGGGGACGGTAGACATTTCGAGCACCTTGTATATTAAATGTCATTCATATCTTTATTCAATAACATAGGTTTCATGTTCTTGCATATTTTATTTATTCCACAACAATTGCTTACTTTCTATCATGTTTTTCTGACCACCCTGTATCTTCATACTTAAGTAGCAACAAGAAAAACGTAAATGAAAAAATTCTTCAGAATAACGGATATTTTGTTAGTCTAGAAAAACCATACTTATAACAGTGCTAAAAGATGAACAAGAACATAAAAAAAAATCAGTTATTGCAATGAGGCCATGCAAAGAGTGCAGTGCCACTTAGAACCAATGAAAGATCGGTTGTGCCCCTTCCTGAAAAGTTGGCACTTATGGTGGGTAGGCAAAAGAGGTCTGATAAAGCAGTTACCAGGAATATTAACCATGCGACAGTGACCTTGGAAAGCCAATTCATTTTACATGGACAGGGGTCGATCCAGGTTTTATTTTTTGGGGCCCATTTTAGTGAAAATTGAAATATTTTTGTGAAAAAATAATTATTATATAAAAGCTTCAATTTTAGAGATCATTAAATTTTATGTATATCAAGAAAATTGCACTGTAACAAGTAAATGCAATATTGGATGTAGAAAAAAAATTATAAAAGGATCATTTATACCAAATAAAATTTATGAAAGGAGTGTTTTTAAGAATCTTAATTTTGTGGAGGGGCCCATTTTATGAATTTTAATTTTGTGAAGGGGCCCATTTTATAAATTTTAATTTTGTGAAGGGGCAGGAAAACGGTCCCAGTTTTTCCCTGAATCGACCCCTGATGGAGAATAAAATATTTAACTAAATTATTGTATCTTACATCATTTGTCTCTTAAATTATAGTTTCTGTAATAAGTGTTTCAGCTGTACTAAATTTGTTGTATTTTGTGATGCATGTATCATGCATAGTTACTATAAAATAATGCAGGCACTCTATCATCTATTATTTATTAAAGTACTTTCCAGTTTTCTACAAGTTTAGAAAAGGAACAATATTTTATTTTTGTTGCAAAATATTAAAAATGGATTCCTTATACGTTTTTCGAAAAGAATATTTTTTAGAGCATTCGTGAATAATTAAAATTATTAAATATATAAAGAGATGTAGAGGATTAAAGGTTAACTTTAGCCAGGAATGGGTAAATGCTTAGTTTACTCGTCACTGGCGAGTGCGTTTATTCGGTCATTTTCGTTGCCAATATTCGACACTTATCAGTAATTCTACAACATAATGGAACAACCAAGAAACTTACCCCAAGAGCATGAATATTGTTTGAATAGGCAACTACTTTAGGTTTTGTTAGCTTTTAAGCTATTATTCTGTACTGATTGATAACTGTATTTTAAGAAATGATGCTTTGGAAACTTAAAAAAATTCTAGTAAATGGACAATTCATCTTACTCACTGTAGTCAATTCATCTTACTGTTACATAAATTTTGTTGTAAAGATTATCGACCATGTATTATTTACTGCGGAATGGTAAAAAAAAAAAAAAAAAATCCTTGGTTGGTAAGAATTTCTAAACATTTTCCACGCCTGACTTTAGTGAACATTTTGTAATTTTTTTTTTTTTTTTTTTTTTTAATGTTGAAAAGGTATTCATAATCAGTGTATGGTGTATTATTTTACCTTTTCATTTTTATTATTCCTTATTCTCCCTCTTCCCAAACACACAGTGTTTGATTTGTATTTTTGTGGCAGATGCTCCAGGTACATCTGTGTTTAAATTTGAAGCTCCAACTGGAACAGATACTATGTTAAAGGGTGAAATAAATTGCAGTGTTTCAACAAGACTTCAGTGCATTACAGTCATGAGAATGTATGAAAACAAAAGTTTAGAGGTAAGATACTTGTTGAATAAAAATTACATATAGTATTAATTTTAATTACTCTAGCTTTTGAACTGTAGATAATTGCCGGGCTCAAAGTGTTCCTATATTCCCTATGTATTTTTGAAAATCATGAAAAATGCCCTTAATTTTCCTATATTTTATAATTCTTTGCATTTTTCCTTTATTCCACAAAATTTCCCCTATATTTCTTATATTCTACTATTTCATTTCAATTTTTCCTTGTTTGTTTTGCTCATTTCCTACTTGGTATCCATATTTAAATTCTTGTATTTTTCCAAAATATCATTCATAGTGAAAATAACTGCCCTTATTTCTCGACATTCACTTTGCTGATGTGATTGAAAATCATTATGTTTCATAATTTGTCATACGTAAATAATATTGCACACACTATAATTAAAATAATAATAGTAATAACAAGATAATGAAATTTTTATCATAATATATTTAATCATTTAATTTTATTTGCAGTGTATAATTAAAAAAAAAATTATTAATAAAACTTTAAAACAATCAGATTGTTTTGATTTTTAAAAAGATTTTTCAATGAAGGCAGAAGTAGTAAGAAAGAATGCAAAGTAATGAGCAATTTACAGAGCCTTGTCCCGGATCAAAATTAGAGTTCCTGCTGGTGCTGCCATCTATCGCCAGCTTCTGGAGCTAAGACGTACTTCCTCCCTATAATGGGCGCTCCTCTGTTAAACGGAATGACGCACCCCTCCTGCCTTAAACCCGGTTAGTTCCACTACCGGGGCTCGGAATTTCCGAGTGGCATAAGTAACAACAACAACAACAACACAGAAAACACACTTTTTCTAGCATATAAATTATTTGATCTTGATATTGGCATTGAAGGTCAAAGGCATTAAAGAATTTTTAAAAAGGATAATGTAACAATAACAAAAAGTCATAATTACAACAATCTACATTAAAGCACCATTTATATGTCTCTCGTTTAATCATCTTTTACATTTATACATCCTTTTAATGAAATCCCGATTCATTCCTATTCATTTTAAAGCAAAAATTCTTCATTTATACGCCGCTAATATCAGTTATACGTCTTTTCCACTTATTAAAATTTGCAAAATTTCTCGACCTGCCATTGTTTTCCATTCTAAATAAGACTGATTTTTCCTAGAAAGCATCTTAAATGGGGGAGTACAGGAAAGATCGAAAAATGCTGATCAATTGAATTCTTAATAGAATTTTTAATACTCATAGACAAGCAGCAAATCAGACGAATACTAAAGATTTTTAATATTATTAAATAACTATCTGTATAGACATAAATCGTTTGCATAATATTAAAGATATGCTATATACATAATTAATATTCAAAATCTGTTCACATGGTTCTTAAGAAATGTAATATAATACTCAATATGTGATATATGTAATTAGTACCCAGTCATGCATTAATAGTATAAATTTTCTCACTTTTTATGATAAATCTTTTTTTTTTTTAAATTAATTATTGCCTTAAAAAAAGTGTAATATACATTTACTAACTTAAGAAACTTTATTAATTAGTCTTTTCATGTAAATTTTGCTTAAGTATCATTAAATTTGTAATAATCAAAGTGTTATTATTAAAATTTCGATTATATGTCTTTTCATTTATACGTCCATTTACATCAGTCCCTTGAATTGAAAGACGTATAATATAAACGGTGCTTTACTGTACTTAACAAACTAAAATTTTTTGCCCACGGTTTCAAACAAGCAAAATAGACGTAATTTAAAAGGTAAAAGGTAATAAAAATTATATATCTTAATGTAAACATACTTAGTGTATAATAAATATCATTTGGGGGAATTTTTTTTATTTTTTATTAACTGATTTAAGTCACTAAAATCATGTATTAGTTATTGATTGTAATTATTGATTTGATTATTGTTAATCAAATATTAGTTATTGCTTTACAAGTAGCAGAAAACATATGCCCAGATTTCAATTTTTATAATTTACATTGAAAGAAGATACTGACCTTGTGATTGGTACTTCATTGAAGAGAATGTGAAAGTTCGAAACAGTAATGTAACTGTTCATTTATTTTATCTGTTAAATTAGATGAACTTAAGTTAGGGTATTTTATTTACAAATGCAAGTCGTTTAATCATTATGTTATTATAATGTTTGTTAGAGAAAGTTTATTTTTTACTGAATCTCTCAATTGCTCTTGCAAATCCTATATTTGCTGGAAAAAATTCTTATATTTTTCTATTTGAATGCTTCGAACCCTGTAAAATCGGTAAACAATGCTGAAATTTTTTACTCAGTGCTTGATTAAATAAATGCAAATTAAATAAAGATTCGCAATATTACTATAATTTAATAAAGATATTTATTTAACCCTTTATCTACTGTCGGTACTTTAAAGTACCATTTCTTTAAAAAGAGTATAAAATCGAATTTATAGAAGAAATGTCAAAGATATTTATAAGAAGGGAACAGATGTACCTCCCTTTAATCTCACTACAAAGCATTAGACGATACATAGAGCCATTTTTGTTCCATAAGGGATTTTATGGAGTGCACTCACTGTTTTTGCTTGATATTTTTCACGATCTTCATGTGTGTTATAATTAATTCCTATATTATTTCAAGAATATCCCACTAATCTTAGAAAAAATATGAGGAACATAAAGAGTAACTATTTCTCTACACTTTTTTCATGTTGAAATAATTTTTTTGACCTCTATGTACCAGTGGTACACTAAAGTACGACCTCACAAAATTCTCATTAATTATTATGATGAGATGATATGCATAATTTTTAACATATATATCTTTAAATAATGCACTTTAGTAACTAAAAATATGTTTCGAACACAATTTTTGTGTGTATCATAATGCAGTAGATAAAGGGTTGAATGTAGCAGTGTCCCAAATTATTTGTCATATGACAGATAAATAAACTCTGTTGTCGTTGAAGTTGCTATGACATTGTGTCTAAACAAAATGTATGTTTTGTTTTACATAAAAAAATAAATAAATAAATAAATAAAAATCCAAAGTGACTCCATTTTACATTCAGATCTTTTTATAAAAATATGTACATTCAAATGAATTTATGATAATTTCTTTCTTTTCTTTTCTAATGATTTACGTCAACTCTAATTTAAAGAGATATTTTTTGCCAAAACATAGTGCATTTCAATTAACTGAAATTCACTATTTATTTTTAAAAAATACATTGTGTGTGTATAATACACACACACATTAAAATAATACAGTTAGACAAATCTAAGGGTATATATTCAAGAAAGAAGACAAAAGTATAAAGAAACTTGAAAAGAGTTAGTAATTTCGAATGCATATAATGGGAGGAAGGTCATTATCGTATTTAAATATTACAGGATTACCATTTGATTATATGATTAAAACTTTACTTTTGAAATATGAACATTATCAGAGATGGTGTTTGCATGTGAGATACTGAACATGAAAAAATATTTCAAGAAGAAAACATTGGAATGTAAATATAAATTTTTGAATGTTATTTTATGTGAGAAATTTCAAAACTTTCAATTTTTCCGAGTGAAAATAAACCCCTTTAAAGAAAAAAAAAAATCCTTTTTTTTTTTTTTTTTTTTTTTGACCATTTTCATTTCCATTCAGAACACAGTGGACAAGATCATTTAGCTAAGGATGATTGAGTATTTGCAAAGTACATTGTTTATACAGAAATTTTAAATTTCTAAATTTTTTTTTTAAGTGTTTACTTAAAAGAATTCTGTTATTTGAATTAATTTGTGGCTGAATTTCAACCACTGGGTGATACTAATTTGTAGTAAATATGTAAATAGTTTAAATATTCAGGTAGTATTTATTATAAGCAACTAACTTTATTAGAAATCTTTCTTCTTAACTCATTTCAATTTTAAAATTTTGCTCATAAAATATATTATTTTTAATAATTTATTAATTCATGTGTTTATTCCCTCTAATGAAGGAATTGCGAATGGAAGATTATATATTGCAAGGAAAAATAAGAGCTAAAGGAGCAAATCCTACAGATGCTATTTTGCAGAAAGGAGGAGAATTTCCTTTAAATCCAACAAATGTGTTTTCATTATCAAATTGTACAACTGTACCTCAACATCCTGCGTCAGCACTCATCTCGAATCCCACAAAAACTTTTCAGTTTGGAAATACTACAAATGCTCATATAGTTTCACATAGATATAGATTAATAAGAAAAAATGTTGTAAGATCGCAGAACCCTACAACTACTACACATACATTTTCAAATTCTATTGAAACAACATCTAGTTCTACTACTGCTGCATGCACATTTACAAATCCTACTTCTACAGCATTAGCATCACCAAACTCGCCTAATACTACATTTGGATTTCCGAACCTTTCATTTACATTTTCGAAACCTACACCAACTCCATTTACATTTTCTGCAGGTATTTCTGGAAAGTTTTCTGAATTTTTTCTTCTAATATAAATATATGTATTGTGTGTGTGTGTGTGTATTTTTAGTTTTTGTATCTTTTTAAATGCAAAGTCTTATAAAAAATTTGAAGTTACTGTAAATATAGATGTATAGCTTGTATTATTAGTAAAAAATAAAGTAGGTATTATTGTGTTATAGTACTATGTTGTTTAAACTGAAAATAAATTATTTATTTTATTTTGTTTAAAAAGTGAATATAAAAACATCTAAGGAAAAAAATATATATATATACCGTAAAATCCCGAAAGTAACCCCCCCCCCTCCCTTTTCTCGCTGAAAGTGAAATGTCTCCATTATCCTGAAAGTAACCGCCCTCCCCCCCTTTTTTTTTCTCCATCCAACAAAGCTACATCCAATCTTCGGGCACACTTACGGTACGTCAGCATTGCAAGTTAAGTTTGGCATTGAATCAAGTTTTAATATTTATATATTATTTCTAATTTAACTAATTTTTCATAAAGTGTTGGATGCATGTTATCAATGGAATCATTACACAGTTTTTTTACCTTTAATGTAAGAAATTACCTTTAATATTTCCTTTTAAGTAAGTACCGTAAAATCCCAAAAGTACCCCCTCCATCGAATATAACCACCCCTGCCTTTTCTTCATTTTTTTAAAGAATCTTGATTATAACCCCCCACCTGAAATTTATCCGTTTTGCTTTTCAAAAAAAGGGGGGGGTTACTTTCAGGATTTTACAGTATATATATATATATATTCAGTATAGGATCACAAATTTGCACAGCTTGGGAACAGAATTGCAGAATTCAAGGATTTCAGGCCATAAAATTAACATCATTACATTTAAGTTAAAAAGTCTTACATTTAAACTAAGCTGTAAGAATCCATAGTCATGACATAAATAAAAGCACAATTTCAAATATAGACGCTTTTGTTGAATATTTAAAGAAATCTTTCTTGGATCCTCTTGAAACTTTAGTAGTATAATTACAAGATAAAAAGAACTTTTTATACACCATGTTTTTAAATTTTCTGTTGAATCATATAAACGCTACTGAAGGCAACGGGAACCCGCAACAGTAGGCTAAAAGTATTAAAAAAATTCATTGTTATTGTGTTTTGAGATATTATAAAAGTTTCAAATGGCTAGCTAGCCAGGAAGTCAGTTAAAAATCAATTGCAAGCTTTTGTACTGGTAACGCTGCCAAAGGCAGCAGGGAGCCGGAACAGTTGGTTAAAAGTGTTTAAAAAATGCATTTTCACCGTATTCTGGACTATTCTGAAAGTTTTAAATGTCTAGCTATTTGGGAAGTTAGTTCAATAAATTTTTTGTTGAATGATATAAACTATAAACGCTGCCGAAGGCCGTAAGAACCTGAAACTAAACTTGGCTAAAAGTATTAAAAAAATATATTGTCACCGTGTTCTGAACTATCCTGAAAGTTTCAAATGCCTAGCTAGTCAGGAAGCTAGTTAAAAATCGATTGCATGCTTTGTATTGGTAACGCTGCCGAATGCAGCAGGAACCCAAAACAGTTGGTTAATAGTATTTAAAAAATGCATTTTCACCATATTCTGAACTATTCTGAAAGTTTCAAATGTCTAGTTAGTCGGGAAGTTAGTTAAATAAATTTTCTGTTGAATCATATAAACGCTGCCGAAGGCAGTAGGGACCTGAAACAGTTAACTAAAAGTGTTTAAAAAATGTATTGTCACCGACTCACTGTGTTCTGAGCTATCCTGAAAGCTTCAAATGTCTAGCTAGTCGGGAAGTTAGTTAAAATTCGATTGCAAGATTTGTACTGGACAAACAAACAAGAATCAAAGTTAATAAAAACATGGTAAAAAAGAACATGTTTTATTCCTTATATATTATATTACAGCAAAAACTTTGTCCTGAAGGCAAAAAAAAGGATCAACTACAAACAAATTAAACCAAAAAATATGTTTGGGATCACCTTGTAAAAAATAAGGCTTGAAATACAATGTAGTTATAACATGATTATATAATGCTTTTTTTAATTATCAGTATAGATTTTTATGAGAATAGCATTATATTCGTGAAAATAATAAAGTTATCTTTAACAGTATCAACAATGTTTGCTCTTTTCTTTTTTTCCCCTTATTTATAATATTCAAGATTTTCAAAGTAATGCAGTGCCAGTTTTAGAAAACATGACATTCTATATTAGACACATGCAGGGTCCGATTAACCTTACAATTGAGGGGAAGCACAAATCCATTTGGGGGCCCCCCTTTGACTTCTTGGTCTAATGACTCATACAAACATCTTGAAAAATTTATAAATTTTTCATTAAATTTTGTAGGTACCTGGAGTTGAGGACAAGTCAATTCGCTTAAAATATAGACAAGCAAATTGACTTGATTTTTGTACCAAGATATAAACTGCTGAAAGCCTACATTCACCACAACATATGAAATTATTCCATTATAAATGAATGTGTAAAAGCTTTATTAGCATATATCCTATATAATCTAGAAATGATAGTTGTGCAGTCAGGTAGGTCTGTGACGTTTTATAATCAGACAATGCTTTTAGACCACAAGCTTACAATTCGGGGCCCATTTTTTTTGCTTAATTTGGGGCCTTTTCAAAATTTTTCAGGGGAAGCACATGTTTCTCGTGCCTATTGGGTAATCAAGGCCTGGACACATGCTGCAATCAGAACATAAAAATGTTTAATATCAGATGAAATATGAATATTTTTACTAATAATTTTTAACTGTGCACCTGTATGTGCACAAACATTAACAATATTTATTTTGCATAATTTATGAGCCTATTTAAAAGAAAGAAAGAAAAAAAAAGAAGCAAATATGTTAAAAATTCAGATAGATTTTTTCTGGTAGGAAAGTTGAATTTTAAATGTGCTTTCAAAAATAAGTTAATTAGTGTTAAATATGGATAAAACCCCTTAGGTTTTTGCTACTTTGTGAAAGTACTTGAAACTTAATTATTCTGTCAGCGATGTCATTCTGAATTTTCTGGGTATTTTTTATTGTTTTTTTTTTTTTTTTTTTTTTTGTTGTTGTTGTTAAGAGTAAGTATGTATTTAGCTAGTAAATTATGCAGAAGAAATTTTGTTGATGCCTACACATGTAATTAAAAAATGAGTAAAAATGCTCACATTTCATAAAATATTTAATTGTTTTTGTATTCTGATTGCAGTATGTTGTGTCAAATGCCCAGTGGCAGAAACACGGCGACATAGTTGCGGACACAGAAAAACGGCTTGCGGACAGTTTTTGTCTGCACTGAGGAAAAAATTTGGCCGCAACTTTCGGATAACAATTAACTTATAAAAATTTCTGTATCAAAACTAAAATTAATACTTTTATTATTTATAATTATTTATATTGTGTTGTGTCAAACATTGCTATAAAATATTTAATTGAATGAATACAATTGTTTGTACTATATTGTTTTGTAGTAAAATTGTATTTGTGTAATGTTGCATGAGATCACCACTGATGTTAAGCCCCCCCCCCTCCCCCATCAGCATTCAGGCTTTTTGAGTATAAGCCATTTTCATCCCTGATTACACGCAAATTTTGCAGACAGATTATGAAATTTTAAAAGCCTGTCGCAGACAGCTACAAAACTTTCTGCCACTGGGGTCAAATGTATAATATGTTGTCCTAAGGTGATATATTAAACATAATGAACAGGATGAATGCTATGAAAAATTACTTAATGAATCTTAACAGCTAACTATTTTGTTCTTTTATTTTCATGAACACCTGCATATCCTAAAAATCTTCATGTGCTGTGTCTCTTCTTTCTCTCTCTTTTTTTAAGAATAGAATATTTATTTAAGAAATGTGTAGATTTTTTATATTCATGTTTATTGTTAAATAAGTTTTAACCATAAATTTGCTGTTGTAATTTTCATTTATTTGTTATATGATGAAATTAATAAAAGTTCAACTAATGTCTGCTAAAATTCTTTTATATAGACAATCTTGGAACAGTACCAAAGAAAGAAACAAAACACTTGGAATCAAATATTGTAAGTATAATAATAAACAATGTATAATAATAATCAAATTTCTGTATTTATTTTAATGTTATTGTTTTCATTAATCGAAAATATGATGTTTATGAAAAAAAGAAAACTATTCATAGAAAAATTTTATATTTTTTATTAATGTAAATTGTTTTGACAGTATTGAAAAATAACAAAGCTTTCCAGAGTAAGATTCTTCACACAATGTTAAAAAATGTTGCAAAGTAAACTTCACGGAAACACTTTCTGGCATGCAGTGGTTGTGGTACCCAAATGAAAGCAGTGAAAAACCTGTCCTATTGTTTTTCCTTTAAAATGCTATCTCTTATGTTTTTAATATAAACAAGAATTAATTATGGCCCTAAGTGAACATTATAGATGTGATTATTTACTTGAAATTACTAGCGAACATCTAACAAATATGTATTTTATTTTTAAAGTCAAATGTATGCTAATAATTTCAAGTAAATAATCACATCTATAATGTTCACTTAGGGCCATAATTAATTCTTGTTTACATTAAAAACATAATATGCATTAACATACATGTTTGTTAGATGTTCGCTAGTAATTTCAAGTGAATAATCACATCTACAGTGTTCACTTAGTACAGAATTAATTAGTGCAAAATATTTTTTTTTTTTTTAAATCTATCTTCTAATGTTGTAAATTGTATTGAAAATACAAAAAAAAATCCATGTATTAGTAATTCAAAAAGAAAATGTTGATGTATGCAATTTCGAAAATAAATTTTAAAATTTTGGTGAGGGGAAAAAAAAAAAGGAATTGATCATAAAAGATGGCATTATTATTATTATTATTTTTAATTAAAAGAAACCATTATTTTGTGTTCCATAAAATCAGTCAAATGCAGACGAAATCAATTGCAAAAATTTTATCATTTAAACAAAGTATGTTTGTAATTGCTTTAAAACAGAATCTATAACTAAAATGCTAGTAATAAAATAACATTCAGAGATGAACAAATATAATATACACTAACTTGTTCTAATCTCATAACAAATCAAAGCCACCAAATTCAAAATTCCATAAATTTTTTCTTGGTTCGTAATAAATGAAAAACTGAATAAATTAAGTTTTCAATAATTATGTAAATTGTAAGTAGTATTCAAAAAATTCTTTTTAAAAATTAATTGTAAAAGATATTACTTATCTTAAAATACGTAAAAATATATGAAATACGAATATTTTAAAAATACATGGATTTTTCCATTCAAATGTGAATTTATTCAAGCTCCAATTCTATTTTAATTTTAAACATGGTGCTTCGCTCAAGTAAACAAATTTTATTCGAGCGTGCATAGTTTCAGCCTTAGTAGTTCAGATGGCCTTGTTATTGGTCAGTAATATAATCATGATGTAACCATGCTATTCATAACTCCATTATGGTGAATACATTTAACAGAACTCACTTTATATTTATTGAAATTTAATTTTTCCAACTGAGTGAAAATAATGCCTGGACCGGGACTCGAACCCCGGATCCGGGGTTCGAGTCCCGGTCCAGGCATTATTTTCACTCAGTCGGAAAAATTAAATTTCAATAAATATGATTTTCTTCCACAGTTGATTGTGTGATTTTAATAAAAAATTGTATTTCATTCTCCCATTGTTTAATGGTGTTTTCCATTTCCTGCGGCTTATTTCTGTTGAGCTATCTAAATGATAGACCAGATTGTTTCTGCCTAAAAGGTTTTCTGAGTGAGTAATGCTGACCGGGATGTCGGCCTGGATAGCTCAATTGGTAGAGCCTTGACCTTGTAAGTCAAAGATCCGGGGTTCGAGTCCCGGTCCAGGCATTATTTTCACTCAGTCGGAAAAATTAAATTTCAATAAATATAATTTTCTTCCACAGTTGATTGTGTGATTTTAATAAAAAATTGTAGAACTCACTTTGGAAAAACAAGCCATTTATTATATATATACACTGGCCTCCAAAAGTTAAGGTACAACTCGTTTTCTCATTTTCTTTTTTTGTGCATAATTTTGAAACAAATGAACATATGACTAATATAAAATTTGGATGGCATATTTGTTATAAAATCATTAATTGAATTTTATGTAAGCTTAACTTAAATAATAATTTTTAAACTGATAATTCACATTTTCTCAGTCCCTTACGGAAGAAAAAGAATAGTGAATACAGGAAGAAAAATCTGATTTTAATTAAACATTTGGAGGCTTTGTGCATCTTCACATTGATCTTTTTAATACAATTGAACCTCGTTAACGTGAACACTGTCAACATGAATTACTTTTAACATGAACTGTTTCCACAATCCCCGTCAAAATGAAGATCAGTTTAGTTATATGAAGATTAGTTACTGATAACATGAACAATATTTTTATCCCCCTTGGGATTGACATCAACAAGGTTCAACTGTATTTGATAATTGTAATGGTACAATTTCCAGAAGACTTTTAAAAAGCACAAAATTTCATTATGTTACCTTTGTAATTTAAACAACTGTTTTGTAAAAGACATTTTTCTTGTGCTTTTATTAATTTTTTTATAATAAGAGTTGTGATATGCACATTCACAGCAATAGTATCTTTCAGTATACTCTGAAGTATATCAATTTATACTAAAAATGTTGAGTTGGATAAATGACATATTTGAAAAGTCTCTTAAAGAATTTATCTATTAATTCAAAATTGTCTGAGTGCTCCACTCATTTTTTTTTTTTTCCTAACTCTTTTATTTCAATATTAGAGTATTCAAAATATTCAATTTTTCTCTTATCGTAAATAAATAAATTACAGTTTATTCAGCATATATACTTATCTATTCTATCAAACTTGTTTTGTTTAACTTCTGCAGTAAATTGTAAAATTGTTTATTTTATTTTATTTATTTAACAGAAAGATCTTCAAAAAATAGACCCTCCCCTTTGTATTGATGCATCAACCCAAACTAGACAAGAAATTTGTAAGAATTTTTTAATTTTCATAATTGTCTTTTTCTTATGATTTGAAATAGATATGGCCTGTTGTGGCTAAACAGTAATTTTAATGCACACACATTTATATACATAACACCATCACACAAACTTAAGGGCCCTCTTCACTCACCGCCGCTGGAAGCCGAAGCTAATGTTATTCTATGGGAAATTTTTCTTTACAAATAACTTATTAACTAATACATATTTTTAAATTCTGTTTTCACATTCTGAAAATTCCCAACTGTTAAATTGACTTTTTTAAAAAATTATTTTTTTATATTTTATTTTGAAGCTGCAAAATACGAATTTTCAATATGTCAAATTTTTTCATTTTGCAATTTCAAAATAAAATATTAAAAATTAAAAAAATGCATTTTTAAAAAAGGTCCATAAATTTAACAGTTGAGAATTTTCTGAATGTGAAAACAGGATTTAAAAATATGTATTAGTTAATAAGTTATTTGTAAAGAAAATTTCCCCATAGAATAACATTGGCTCGGGCTTCCGAAGACGGTAAGTGAAGAGGGCCGTTAAGGAACTTTAGAGAATATAGCACTTATGGTTCTTTTTACAGGGACACAATGCATATTTCTTTATCATTGTGGCATATGGGCTAAAACTTTAAAGTGCGATAGCATCTAAAGGCCTTATCCGATGGAGCTGAAAAGTCACTGTTGCACTAACTATAAGCATTTTGGTGAACCTAGAATGTACAAGTTCTTACAGGGACATAACGAAAAATTCTTTATCATTACGATCTGTGGGCTCAAATTACAATAGTGTTAAATTTATCATCATGTACTATATGGAGAAAAATACTCAAACACCCTATTATAATTTTCTCGCTTTTGTTTATTTAACAATTCCCCTTACTTTACTTTATCTACAAAACCGTTGATTATTCAATGTTTGGAAAGTCACTCCAGATTTTTTTTTTTGTGTGTAATTTTTTTCTCCTCAACCATTAAAAAAAAAAAAAAAAATATTTTTTGGGTGTCATTATGGTGGTAAAAATACACTTGAAAGTTAGACAATGTACTGCAAGTACAATCAAAAGTGTTTTATTATTATGTAAATTGTATTATTGATTTATATAAGTATTTATTTCTTCTTTGTTATTTCTTTTTTCTACATACGGTCTCAAAATGGAAATCCTTTACTGTAAAATTTAAATTTAACAATAGATTTTAGTAATTTCTGTTCAATATAAAAACAGAGCTGCTAATATTTCTAATATTTTCTGTAGCATTGTTAGTACTTGCCTTTAATTCTTACCACTTTTTCTCTACAGCAATTTTCTTTTTACTTAATCACAATTACCTAGTTGAGAAAATTATTCTACATGGGATGTAGTGAAAAAAGAAGGCAATTATTAACAATATTGCATAATGAATTACAAATGTTGGCAGCTTTTGTATATAAAATACAATTAGTAGTAATAAACTGTTAATCATCATTTTTCCTATTATATATTTAATGGAAATGTTGATTTTTTTTTTTTAAATTATTCATGTGCTAAAATAATATTATAGTTTAAAAAAATTAAAGAACACGCTTTTATGGAAATGTGAACTAAAAAAGCACAAAATATCTATCTTAGTATTAAAATGCAGGGTAAGAGAAAATCGTGTGAGTGACACACCATAATATTTACATACATTTAAATCTTTAATTAAAATAACTTAGAATTAAACAAAAACCATTTTTAAAAAAAATCCCCTGACTGGGATCGAACGCTAGACCTTTAGGTTCGTAGCGCTGCGCCTTACCTCAACGCCACATCGTTCACATAGGGAAAGTATTTATTTTTTTACAATATAAATTTTTTGTTGGCTCCCAGAGCAGTTACAAACATACATACAAACAAACATACATACAGGTGAAACTAATAAAAGTGTGTTAATTAAATAGAATATTTTGAAACCTTAATTTATTTCTTATGTTTTTTATTTCAATCTTTATTTTTCAACAGATGTCAATAAACTACTTCAAGGACTGAAGGAAATGCTGCTGAACAGCAAACATAGTGATTTCATCTTAAATGTTAAAGGAAAAGAATTCAGGGTCCATAAAATCATTCTTGAAGCTCATTCGCCTGTTTTTGCAGCGATGATGGAACACGATACTAAGGAGAAAGCTACTGGTATTGCAAATGTCAATGATTGTGAACCCTCTACTATTACTCTCTTTTTAGATTTTCTTTATACTGGAAGAGTAGAGAATCTCAACTCGGATAATGTTTTTGATTTATATGCAGTGGCAGATAAATATCAAGTCATTGAGCTAAGTAAGCTTTGCATAGAGTACATGAAGAACAATATTTCTATTGAGAATTTCTGTGATATAATGAGTCTAAGCCTTCGTCACCATGTGATGGAACTGACAAATATAGCAACAGATTTCTTTTGCGAAAACTCTTCTGCGATAGCTGTGACAACCAAATGGCAAACATTTCTTGTGGAAAATCCCGTGGCTGGGAATGAACTGTTTTTAAAAGTTCTTAGTTTGAAAAAAGATTGAAGGAGAAAATTTAAGTAACTTCTGTTACAAATGGTGCTATTATTTAAAAATATGTTTTGTAAGGAAAAATAGTCAAAATGTTTGTCATGATTAGTATTTTTATATAAATGAAAATTTATTTTAAATAAAATTGTTTTATTACTATTTGAATAACGTTTAATTTCTTGTATATAAATATGTATATATCTTTACCCCACACACAATACTCATATTTTCAGTTCAGTTTTGCATGAAAATATGAAATTTAATATCCTGTTGTTGGTTATAAAACCCTGTTTTAATATTATTTCTTAAGGTAAATCTAAACAAAATATATAATTTAAAATAGGAAGTACATAGAGGGCCAGTGAAAGGGGTAAAAGTAGAAGCATGTTCAGTGAAGCATAAAAATAAATAAAAAGAAAAGAAAAGGTTAAAAAAAAAATTTCTTTTTTGTGTAATAGGGTGGTGGTGGTGGGGTTTAAATCTCAAATTGTAAGACTGACCAAAAATTGTGTTTTGTATTAATAAGAAAAATACAGAATTTCAGAATTTTTTAAATATATCTTGAGGGTTCACTATTGTATCAAAATGTTATAAATTTCAAAAAATTAAGGATTTTAATGTTATTTATTATGCGTAATTAAATGTCTTTCCTAATATGTAACTGTCAGAAAGAGTTGAATTAAAAATGTTATTAAAGAACTGTACAAAATTCTAATACAGTCGAACCTCATTAAAATGAACCTGCTTAACATGAATTACTTTTTACGTGAACTGTTTCCATAACCCCCAACAAAATAAAAATTAGTTTAGTTATATGAAGATTAGTTACTGATAAAATGAACAAATTTTTTATTCCCTTTGAGATTCATGTTAACGAGGTTCGACTGTATTATCGGAAAATATCTTGAGAATCCACTTTAGAGAGCACAGTACAACAAATTAGGGAAATATCATATGATGTGTCATTGCTGATAATCTGTCTTGTACACAACATTTTTATGTATTTAATAAAGAAGTGATTCTCGTATGATCGTGTCGGATTTGCAGTTGTTTGCAATGGTGCAGTAGTCAATATCAGACATAAATGTGGTTTCATCAGGCTAATGTAAGAGTACCTTGGAAGTGAAGTGACAAATTT
Organism: Salticus scenicus; assembly: GCA_963930645.1. NCBI lineage: Eukaryota > Metazoa > Arthropoda > Arachnida > Araneae > Salticidae > Salticus > Salticus scenicus. The sequence goes on along the minus strand of OZ005662.1, from coordinate 56,406,010 downwards.
TATTGCTCCATGGCTATGAGACTCTTCACATAACTTTTAAATGGGCCTACTATTGGATGATGATTTTTATCTGGCATGATTGGGGAGAACAAAAAAAAGTGTAAAATATTTGTTGTTGAGTTTACTTCTATTCAATCATAGATTCCAAAATTTTCAAGTTTTAAGCACTGATCAGAAGATTTTGTAGGAAATAAATGAAAACATAACAGATTAGCAATTCTGAAAGTTGTCACACTCAGTGTGATCAACAAGTAATTGCATTTTGAACTGACATATTTCTGCATCAAATCCTTCATTGAAACCTTTAATATCCATCTATTATCTTGTGAAGATCTACACTCCAACTTTTTTTATGATAAAAGTCACCTTCATCATAAAAGGATGGGGACCATCAACTCATGACATATGATTTAGTTATTTACTTATTTTAGAGAAAAAACAGAACATCTGCCAGAGATGTATTCTCATTAAAAAATTTTTTGGCTATGTTATCGGGCAAGCAGGGTTTAAACTGCCATTAGTTTTTTTTAGCATTTTGCTAAAAGGTATCATATTTTGCTAAAACATGTCGGTCAGAATTTCGCTAAAAAGCTAAAACTGGATAACTGTATAAAATATCTCTATATAATAACTGATTTTTTTTTTTTTTTTTGTAATATTTGCAGGCAAAAACTATGAAAGGACTGACATTTTTGGGAATGATTATTTATATAGTAATTTGGATTTATTTTTAATTTTTAATGATTGAATTTAAATGCAAAAATATTTAAAAGTATGTCAGAATTCAGAATTTTATTCATAGAAGCGTTCTTAGCACTAGTATTTCACGATTATCTACCACTATACTTTACTTAATTTTTCAATTGCTTTTTCATTTTACACATATGATATAAGTACCTATTTTTCTATTGTTAAAATCAAAACATAGTTTCCCTGATTCATATTTTTAAAGTCACAAATATGGATGCTTGGTTAAAATCATCAATGAACAAAAGAATAGAAAATAAAACTGAGGATAACAAAGCTAAGTAAAAGAAATCAATGGTATCCAAAGAATTAACTTTCGAAAAAGCTAAAATAGTGCTTGCCTATTTTCGCTAAAATGCTAAAGTAGTTTTTTTGCCAGGTTAAACCCTGCGGGCAAGCAAAATCATATCCATTAGTTGGTGAATGTCCTTCCCTGGACCTTGTGCTAATAAATACCATACAACCAACCAACCATTAATTGGTAGTATGTCAATTTTTTTACAGAGCAATTCCTTTTACGGAACAAAAAGTTCTCTTATTCATGGGATAAGTATCCTGTTCACCCACAAGATCTTCCAACTTTCATCAACACAAAAGTTTTGTTTTTCCTGCAAATTGCACAAGCAGGATTCAACCTGTACACCTGACTGTCATTATTTGTGTAAACGTGCTACAGTAAAACTTTCCACTGACTTATCGTTACTTCAGAAACAAAGCATGTAATGATGAAAGAATTGAAACAAATTTCCATCCTTGATGCAATTCATATTGTGCTCATCATGAAGTAGTATCATTGACCAGTGTATTAAAAACTGTGTTAAGAAAGCAAGATTTTCGTTTCCAACAGAAAATGAATCTGAGGAGCCAGAAAAAGAAGGTGAAAATGGCATAAACGAAGAAGATTGATATAATGAGATGGACTCGCTAATTGTCATTTCAATGACTTTGTTGCTTCAGATGAAAATTTAATGACAGTTCAATTGCGGGGAAATGCAACTGAAATAAATGATGATGAGGAAGAAGATCAACACACACATGATTAGCCAACTGAAGATGATAATGATAAAAAAGACAACTTACACAGGAAATGTTAGAAACTCTGTGGAACTATTTTAATTTTGGAAGTGAAGGAACTCTTTCCTGTCTCAATGAACTTAAACTTGAAAAGATTATTTAAAAACTCACAAAAACAACTCTCGATTGTAAGTTATTTTATAAGAAAGATCACTGTATTAAATAATGCCTCTCTTAGCTTCTGTTTTTAAAAGAAAAGATTTTGTGAAGGATCTGTTTATAAGATATAAAATTTTGTGAAGTGTACATTGACAGACCTAGTTTTAATTCTAAACAAACCCCTGCTTAAAATATAAAGAAAATTTTTTCAAAAATAAAAGCTTATATTTCTCTGCCCTTTGCAATTAATATTACCAAACTTCAACAACATATTAAGACTATGCCAAAATATATATCTGCAGGCAAAAAGAATAATCGTAAGGAAATAATATATCTTTTTTAATTTGATCATTGCTCTTCTATTAAATAAGTTTTATAAGTATAAGCAGGGTTCCCAGCATGAAAGACACTCAAAAATAGTTGCCTTTAATGCATAAAATAGTAGCCACTTCGAATGAAATAGTAGCCATTTCAATCCAAATAGTAGTCTTGGATAAAAAAAAAAAAAAAAAAAAAAAAATTTAAGTCATTTTTGGAGATAATGTGGTCAGAAGATATAAAATTCGCTTAAGAAATTAGATACTTTTCTTGTGAAAGAAAACTGATACATGTGTAAAGACATATAAAATAGAGTTTACATAGCGAGATTTAAAAAAAAAAAAAATAACGGTAGCCTTTTTTGAGACACCAATTTCTGAGATCTAAAACCAACCTACCTAATCAGGATTATCCGCGATTGTAATGAAATGCTCGCCCTCTGGTGGGCTAAGGTGAAATTATCATACACCACTGATAGCTTTCACGCTGAAACAATGATAGAACAACAAGAAAGCATAATAATAAATACACGTGGCAATATTTACAAACAACTGCAGTTGAGAAAGCGCTATCTATCGATCATTACAAACGCGGATTGTTAATTTTTTTGTAATAACCATGGAAAATTAACAATAATTTGGTGCAAAAGGATATCTAAAAAGGGATTCATACAGCAATTTTTAAGAAAATCGTTAGAACCGTTTTGGAGTTATTTTTACCAAAACCAAAATGTGGCAAACTCAATTGTAGACTGTAAAACAACAATTACATACGAAAGGATATCTAAAAGAAAGTTAATATGGCGAGCTTAAAAAAAATTTCGTACAGATATTTTGCAAGAACCTCATGTTGACCTACTTATTAAGAAAGCCTATCAATTTTTCTGAACTAGCCAACTAATACATACGAAAGAACATCTAAGAAGGTGTTTATATACAATACAGTCTTACAGTCCCACTTTCAGTTTCCAATCTCGCATTTCCGGTTTTTCAATTTTCACTAAAATTAGAAAAACCATTTGTACACCAGACCTGTTTTAATTCTGAGGTTTCATCGTTCTATATTTATTATTTTTGGAGATTTAGTAGTCAGAAGATTCCCCCCCCCCCCCCCCCCCTTCTTCACACACACACTCCAATTGCCAAAAACCACTTTTTGGGGCACAGGAGACCTTAAAACATGTAAAATGGATTAAAACTCGAAATTGAATTTTTTGACTGAATACAAAAAATATTCCTTTTACCTACAGTAGTCAGGTAATGGAAGTAAAAATGCAGTGAAGGTGCAGGAAAAGTAGTGAGAAACAATTTTTTTTGTTCAAAATAGTCTCCAATTTCCTGAAAATAGTATCTTTTAAGCCACTTTTACACAAAAATAGTTGCCATAGTAGCCTGGAGTTGATTTTAATAGCAAATAGTTGCTTTTTAGTCGCCGCTGGAAACCCTGTATAAGTAGTAATTGTCTCCATTCCAGGGGTGAAACTTTTCAGAAGCTGCTACTAAATTCAGGGCTTTTGACAAACTTTGCTACTTTCTAAATTTCATGTTAAATAATTTTGTTTTTATTAAATATTTTTATTTTTATTTTAAATATTTAATTTGCATTATAATGCATTAAGAACTTTCTAAATATCATTTATTAAAGATATAAACAAATACTTTTAATAATAACTATATGATATATCACTAATAAGTCTCGACTCACCACTTATTCTGCATGCAAGTAGCAGTTTTCAGGGTTTTTGCATGCTAATTAGTTTCACCTCTGCCTTACTCATTTTATCTCAATCTGTGTTATTTTTTCTAATGGAGTTTTGTCAAATAGAAAGTGTATGAGAACAAACCAAGTATGCTCACTGGCCTTATTGTAGTTGTTGAATCAGAAATACAGTTGATATATTAAAAAATTACCTCTAACAAAGCTCTAGTAATCAGAGCTTTGTTAGAGGTAATTTTTTAATATAGTTTAAACGCTCTGATAAAAATTTAAATTTTAAACAGTTGATATTATTAATTTATGTGCTTGGATCTGTGGCTGTAATTAAGACATTTGCCTCTGTCACTTGGTTAATAATTATATGATGTTTCATACAACACTTTTTGAACCATCATACAACTTGAAAATAATAAATGTTTCTTTTTGGTTAGTCTTTTTTTATGCCCTGTACGTTATACTCATAGGTTTAACATTATAGGGAGAAAATTTGCTGGCTTCTTAACTACCTACTAGTCAGCCTTTGCCTGTCTACAGATTGATATTTAAATATGAACTTATTTTCAAATTCGCCAAATAAAATATAGTGATCAATGTTGCGATAGATAACCAATAATGAAAAAACGATTATTTAAAATTCAACTGTGTTTTTAACTTTCTTCTATCTGTAATATAGAGAAAGTATTGGATTTGTGAAAATTTTCGACCTCCGTTTTTTGATGGATTTACACGTTTTGGGATGTCCAGAACACGAATTAATAGTTTTTAGAAAATGTCTGTCTGTATCACTTTTTTGTGGACACTGTATCTCATGAACCAATGAATGAAATTTAACCAAACTTAGTATTTAGTTGCACGCTGACATAAATTGGTGCTGATTAGATTTGGGGATCAATTGCTCAACAGGTGGTGCTGTGATCGCATTTTATGCAAACTTAACATGGCAGTATAACCAAAACTAAATGCAAAACTGGTGTACAAATGATAAATAGACAATAAGACTTCTTCACACACCATAAATTTTAAGCCAGCACAACCGGTTTCGAAAGGACGTAGCCTTCATCAGGTGCAAAAAAAAAAAACCACTTGCTACTGCCTTGGAGGCAAAAGCAAGACTGAAAGCAGGGCAAAACCCAGAGGGGAAGGAGCAACACAAACAACCAATAGGAAGCATCATGCAGGACCAATCAGAGAGGAACACACATGCACACACAAAAACAAAAGGAGGGAGGGAAGGAATAAACAATTAATTTAATTTTATTTTTTAATGATTTATTTATTTTATTTATTTATTTATTTTTAAATTAATATTACCGTATATTTCCGTGTATAAGCCGAGAATTTTTGGAAACTTTTCGGAAGCTAAATTACGTGAGTCGGCTTATACACGGATCCACATTTCTAGCAAAAAACGTACATAAGAAACAATGATTGAATACATATATTTTAAGTTTTAAAACTATATATAAAGTAAAATAGTGATATTAAACCTTATTTTTAAATAATTACCACGTATATAAAACTCTTAAATTAGCAATTTTAAATTTATTTCACGAAACGCTCGATGTAGTCACGTGTGTTTACATTTCTTTTTGACCTGCCGGTAATTTAAGTCATCGGCAGATTGCACAAACGGAGTAAATTCTATGTCTGATTCAGAAATAGTATAAGAGAAACTTGAAAAAACAGGACTCCCGATCATATTTTTAATTTATACAATTAAATTTAAATCATCTCTGTTTAAAATGTTTCTAGGCTTACACTAGTAAAAGTAGCAAATATTTCTTCGTTTTTTCAAAAAAAAAAGTATTTTTTTTCTTGGTTGTTGTTGAAGATTGCCTTGAAGCACTGATAAAAATACTCAAAAGTAGAAATATACAAAATAATTTTGATACGTCATTAAAAAAAATCGATGCAATCGGTCTTTAAACGGCTTATCCAGCGGTTGCATTGCATCATCGACGTTAGGGTTAGGCCTCCCCCTCCCGGTATTACGGTAACCATCGTTTTCAGCTGCTGGGACTTCCGTGCGTGATGCGAGCGCGTCTGTGTTTTCCTCCCATCTGATAGGGTTGCCAGAGTTAAAACTATCGCCGTTGGCGAACACACTGCGATCGTTTTACATTATAGCTAAGCACGCTATAATGTAAATTACATTATAGCTAAGCAAAGTAAGGAATTCTATTGGATAAGCACGCATTTCGCGCAATTTCATTGGACAGATTATCCTGAAAGTTGTATAGATTGGCAATATTTTCGCCGTTTTGGCGATATACTCAAACTTTAAAAGAGCATTTTTTTCAATTCGGCTTATACACGGGTTTGCAATTTTGGGCAAATTTCTGCAGGGAAAAGCGTACTCTCGGCTTATATTCGGAAATATACGGTATACTAATAAGTAAATTTAATAACATTTATTTATTTATTATTATTTAATTATTTAGAATTATTTAATTATAACTATTATTATGTTATAAACATAATGAAGGAAATTATTTAATTGAATTAAACAAATTTTTCCAGGCTGTAGACAGCAAAGTGGAATCAGATTTTTCATTGCCAGTTGTATCACGATTAAGGTAAATAGTGCTGGCTTAAAATTTATGGTGTGTGAAGAAGTCTTATTGTCTATTTATGGCAGTATAAGACAAAATTTCATATAAATGTGCACAATGAGAGTTATTTTAAACTTGTGATTGTAAAATTAATATGAATTATTGATAATAGTAGTAGTTAACAAGGAAAGAAATTTTGTGCATGTGGGGGCATCGGTTCCCCCCCCCCTCCGGGGTGTAAAGTTTCAAGATGGGTATCTTTCGAAAGGTCTCGTCAATACCTTTAAAACGAATGGTTGAACTATAAATCTGCGATAATTTAAAACAAAATTATCGATTTTTTTTTCCTTTAACAAAAAAAAAACTTAGAAAAAAAAAATTGTATTTTTTTTTTTTTTAATGGAATTTGGTATTTAGTTGGTCCCCAACATAAGCTGGTGCTGATTACATTTGGGGATCAATCACTCAACAGGTGGCGCTGTGATCTCATTTTTTCTAAATTTTTAACATGACAGTATAGGACAAAAATTCGTATAAATGTACAAAATGAGAGTTATTTTTAACTTGCGATTGTAAAATTAATATGAATTATTGATAATAGTAGTAGTTAACTAGGAAAAAATTCTGTGCATGTGGGGGCATCAGTTTTATCATATTTTTACTTACTTCTATATTCAATAAAAGAAAGTATTGGATCCGTAAAAATTTTCGACGGATTTACACGTTTTGAGAGGTCTAGAACACGATTTGACCATTTTTAGAAAATATCTGTCTGTCCGTCTGTGTGTGAAAGAGAGACAAAAATTTTGTGGTGACTGTATCTCTGGAAGTACTACTCAAAATTGTATATAAATTTATATGTAGATGCACCTTGACCTAAATTAGTGCCTATCAAATTTTGGTGTCAACCGCTCAGCAAGTGGCGCTGCTATACAGTGATTTCCGAAATTTAAGGCGAGGCTATATCTCAGGTTCTATTGCGTATTATCAAACAAAATTTGATATATAAGAATGTCATTATGAAACATTATGCTGATTCAATTTGAATGCTTATCGGGCAACAGGTGGTGCTGCTATACAGCGATTTCCACAATTGAGAAGGCTACATCTCAGGAACTACTGCAGAGAATTGCATTTAAATTTATATGTAGATGCATCTTGCTTGACACAAATTAGTGCCAATCAACTTTTGGTGTCAACCGCTCAACGAGTGACGCTGCTATACAGTTCTTTCTACAATTTCAGGGAAGGCTATATCTCAGGTTCAATTGCGTATTAACAAACAAAACTTGATATATGAGAAGACCATTATGAGTCATACTGATTCAATTTGGATGCTTATCGGCCAATAGGTGGCACTGCTATAGTATAAATTTCCTCAATAACGGGAAGGCTGTATCTCAACTTCTATCGCATATAACTGTATGAAATTTCATATGTGAGATAACCATTATGAAAACACATTTTTTAAGATGTTATTGATAGAAAATAAAACTGTCTTTCTTTGGATATTTAGTGTTAGTTTTCTCTAAGACGAAAATCATCTGCGTTCATCATGTTAGATAATGAATTAATATTTTTAATACATAACAGTTTTACAAAATTATTTACACTTAATGAATTTATATAGCGAAATATAGAAGAAAGTCTTGTGGTGGCCACAACATACTAGTGATTGTAATGGCAAAAATGGAGGAGTGCGAAAATAAATGATAAAAAATAAGTAACTTGTGTATTTTGAAAATGAGTGAAAACAATAAATTTCAATTTAAACTACTTTATTACACTTTACATTTAAACATTTACAAACATTTCTTACCCCCCCCCCCCCCCAAAAAAAAAAAAAAAAAAAAAACAATAATGATGATATATTACATAAACAATCTTTTGATTCATGTATGAAAAGAAAAGATACAACTTAAGATTCCTCTCTCTTTCTCTCTTACAATTTTCACATTTCCGTTCATTAAAACCCATGTAATTCTATAAGGAAATCTGTTACTAGAATTATCCATTAACAAATATATATATTTTTTAATTTCATTTACAAATCCAGAAAATTCAAAAGCATTAAATTTATTCTTGTTTTCCAAAAATTCAATTTTTTTAATTTTTAATATTTCATTTTGAAGCCTTAACGCTCAAAAAATGTATTTAATTCATTTTTTAGTTTCAAAATAAAATACAAAAAAATTATTATCATTATTTTTTTTTTTTTTTCATCAAGAACTGACTTAACTAATGCAAATTTTCAGAACAAGAAAGTGGATTTTAACATGTTAAGTATGAAGCCCATTTTGAACATTGTTCCACTCAGGTGTAGACTTGACCATCAAATTGGCCAGCTTCGATGGGAGAATTGAAAAATAAATAGAAGTGTTATGAACTGTGGTTATCTCACTGAAATACTGATTTTGATTTGAGGCTCTAACTCAGATCAAGCAAAAAAAAAAAAAAAAAAAAAAAACTGTCAGCAGTAAAAGATCTCAAAATCATTTGGTAACAAAGAAAGGCAGTGTTCATAAAATTTGAAGATACTGTGTTAAATGTTATAACAAAAACTACAAAATGTTAGGTTGAAAGGTAGCGAAGATTTTAACATAAACCAGATCTTTACTTATCTTGTTTCAATACATTTCATTACCTTTTTTTTTTTTTTTTTTGAATATTATATTTTCTTAAGCCTTGACTGAACAAGAACCAATGTCGTCCAAGCAAAATATTTAATCTCATATTCAGTCAGCAAGGGCTGACACATGCAGACATGTAATATGAACAGAATATTCTAGTAGACCAGCATGGTATTTAACGTGTTAAAACAACACTGAACAACCAAAAAACGATTTTTCCTAAATTAAATGTGCAGTCTCACAATTGTACATACACATAAGAATAACGTGAACAAAAAGTCTGCAGCTGGTCTGTATGGGCTGGCATGGTATTTAACATGTAAAAAGAAAAAATTGGGAAATAAGTAATTCTAGTAATAAATTTCCCCATAGAATAACATGGACTTTGGTTTACAGTGATAATAGAGAAGGTCTTTTTTAAAGAGTTCTATGTAAAACCCTTCATCATGTAATTTATATTTGAGAAACTTCTTGTGTTATTATTCAGATGAATAGTAACATATACATAGGAATGTAAATTTTTATTACAATCTTGAAATAATAATGCTTGATTATCTTGAAATAATAAATAATACAGTTGCATTTTTATTAAATCTTGAATATCACATTTGCAAATCTAATGTTTTTCCTTAGTGTTTATGTTCAGTCTAACAAGAAGAAAAAAACACAATCATTTTTTCAGAATTCCTTAATAGCTTATGTTTCCAATTAAAAGCTTTATATTTAAGCAAGAATGCTGCAATATTTATGAAAAAAAAAAAAAAAAAAAAGCCTTTCAAGTAAATCCTTAATTGTATATATCACAAACTAAAGCCTTACTTTTATTTATCAACAGTAACAATGTCTTTTTGAGAGGTGCCTTTCAAAAAAAAAAAAAATTCTTTATAAAATCTTTTGTTAATATGAAATGAAGTCTAATATAACATATTACAAATTAAAAACTTAGTACTGCAACAGGAAAGCTTTATAGTAAAATAATTAATTGCATATTATGTATCATAAACAAAATCCTTCACTTATTTATGAATTGAATAGTATCAATGCATTTTTTAAGAGATGCTTTTGAAAAATATCCTGCACGGAAAATATCTAGGATGCTTTCACATTGAAGAAAGTTCTCTTGTTAACAGCATGTATTACAAATTAGACTTCGGTATGAATGCTTCAAAATCTTCACTTTTTTAAGATTAATATCAACATGTCTTTTTAAGTGATGACTTTAAGAAAAACCTTCGTGATTTACATAGAATTAATTAGCTTCTTGTTAGTATGAAAAGAGCCTTTAAGTAGCCTATAAGCTACTACACTGAGTAAATCATATGTATTTAAAAGTTTTTTTTTTATTCATGTGAGAAAAATCATGCTTTTCAGTTTAGATAAATAATGAAATTCTCTATAACCTACATTACATGCACGTTTTTTTTTTTTTTTTTTTTTTTCCATCCAGACGAACTTGCACAAAATAGTTAAATTAGATCCCCACTAAAATTACATACATGACAACATGTGTATTCACGCTGAAAAAAAGGATCAGTGAGAATGTTCCACACTCAGTCGAAAAGCATGTGAAAATTTAACAGCAGCGACAGTGTATATAACAAAAAGCTTTACTTAGGCATGAATTTATAATTAATATTATAAATTAAAAAATTTACTTAGGCATAAATACTGTGAAGGCTATCAAAATAAGTTTTTCAAGTAACATTTTCAGTTGCAGTTTCTCCACAAACAAGATCCTTTACTCGTTTATGAATGGTGTCAACATGTCTTTTTAAGTGATAACTTTGTGAAAAGTTTTTTTGGCATATATCACATGTAAAAGGCTTAATTTTAGTATGAACACGGGAATGCCTATTTAGACTAATCTTTTGAGTAAATCGTTTTTCACATATATCACACTTGAAAGGTTTTTCATTTGTGTGAGTAAGATGATGTTTTTTCAAGTTAGATAAATAACGAAATTCTTTATTACATACCTCACATACATGTTGTTTTTCATCCAAATGAACTAATACATGATACGTTAAATTAGACTTCCAATAAAATTCCTTATTGCATACATGACAAACGTATGTATTCATGCTGGAAAAGGAGCAATAACAATGTTCCACACTCTGATTAAAACCACTTTGTTGTTTTCAATTTAACAGAAATTTCTTAAAATTTTATGCAAAAGAGAAGCTCTTGTATACTATATATATATATAATGATTATTTGTAAATTTTGAGAAAACTCTTTAATCTACATCTTGCACATAAAGATTTATTTAATAAAAATTTGAAGACTCTTCACAAATAAGTACATTATTAATTATAAATGGATATTTTAAATCTTGTTGAGCACTCGATCAATTTCACAAACTTCACGAAGACTTGTAGAGTGGAAATAAAGAGATGATTTCGAAATAAAGTATCACTTTTATATAAACAGTATCCAAAGCATGACTTTTTTACCCTCAATGTAAATTGCTTTTTCATGAATATAGGGTCATCCACATATCTGCAAAAAATAAAAGGCATGAAAATCATTTTATTGAATTTTAATTTTCAAAAATAAAGCCATTTTTTCTTTATGCATAGCTTTTTTTGTCTCAGTTTAAAAAAGCAAATCACAAAAAATTAAATCTTTATGAGACCAACAGATATAATATCAACAAAACAAATCCAGAAACTGCTTCTCTACAGTTTAATAACAATATTAAAAAAAAAAAAAAAAATGTTAATAAAAATAAAATTCAATTCAATTACAGTGGAGCACCTTTTATACGTTTCTCATTTATACGTTTTTCCACTTCAGTCCCAAATCATTCCATTGAATTCTAATGTTAAAATATTTCGTTTATACGACACGAGTAAATTCTTAATTTCACTTATACGTTTTTTTCTTCTCCTTGTAGAATCCCAAGTTTGAGTTTCCTTCCAGGATTAAAAAAAGAGATGAATGCTCTTAATGTTTTATTCTTATTTTCGATTATTTTTTCTTTGAAATATGATAACAAAGTGCAACCTGCATCGATAACCTGGGGGAAAGGGGGTGTATAGAGAAATTTTCAGAGCAGTTGGCGACTGGGTCGAATGGTAGGTATACACGTAGCCAGTGACCACTTGAAGACCTCCCACCACCCACTTTCTCTTTTAATTGATTCCAGGGATGGGGTATGAAAGGACAAAAAAAAAAAAACACAACTTTATAGGCATTTCGTAAACTTGAAGATTTATTACTCACTTCCGTTGGGTGACTAGGAAGATTTTCTTATTTCTTATCGTGTTTATTTGACATTACGGTTGGAGAAACTAGTTTTTTTTTTTTTTCTTCCTTTTAATCGTTTGCAAAAATGTCATCTTCGTTTAGAGAACGAAACGCTTTGTCTTTAAATGCTAAAATCGAAATCTTGAAAAAAAATTCTGAAATTATTTTTAATTATTATTTAATTTTTATTCTACCTTTTAAAAATATTTTAAATTTAATTAAAAATATATTTTGTTCGGATAAATGTAAAGGAAATCATGAAAATTGATTAGACTTTTATTATTAATATGACACTTTATTGTGTATTAATGTTAAAACGAATTTTCAGTTATACGTTTTTTAGGGACGGTCCCTTGAAAAACGTATAAACGGTGCTCCACTGTATTATAATTTTTCACTGGCTTTTGAAAACAATATTCCCACTCCCTTTTTTTTAATTATTAAAAATTTGTGAACACTTTAACTTAATGCAAACCCCGCCAAAATATTAGCTTGAGATCCTTACTTAAATCAAGGAAAGAGGGGGGCAGCGAAAGCAGCTATGCAGACAACGAAGTAATAAAGTTAGGTTTTCATGTAATTTAGTTAAATTAAAGAATGCTTCGTTTTAAGAAATTTTAAATAACTTATTGTAGCTATTGAAGCAAAAATACAATTAATATCCATACGTGTCATGTGTTCATATCTGTAGTTATAATTAAGATTTGCCTCCATCACATTGTCAGTAATTATGTAATGTTTTAAACGATGCTTTTTGAACCATCACATTATCCATAATAACTTGAAAATAATGAACATTTCTTTTTGGACAGTATTTTTTTATAGCACATATCTTATTACACCCATAGGTTTAGAGCATTAGAGGAAGAAAATTTGCTGGCTTCTTAACTATATATAATATTAACTTCATCAGCCTGTATTTGTTGAATTAGTTTTGCATGTTTCAATGATTGTAGGAGAGCGTACATTCATGTATTTTGTAACTAAAATAAAAGTACACTTCTTTTATCTTTAACCTAACAACAAAGTATTTTTTGCTATGCTATGATCCTATTAATGTAATTTTAAATCAGAGAGGGAAAGATTAAAATAAAAGTGTTATAACTCTTACTATTAATTTTATTAGGATTTTTCTCCTAACAAAAGTATTTGAGATATTTTATTCTTTTTCTTTAAAAATCAGAACATTTTTGTATGTAGTGACAAATATACACAAGTATGAAGATAAGAGACGAGAAGTATACTTCAAACATATTTTGAAAATACTTCAAAGAAATTAATACATTTTCAGTTTAAATTATTTTATTAGACTTTACACTCAAACATTTCTTACAGGATAAATAAAAAATATTTAATTATATAAGTCAAATAAACAGTACTTTGATATAAAATATATATATATACAACTTAGGATTTCTCTCTCCCTACAATTGTCACCCTTCACTAAATCCCACTAATTCTATAAGAAAATTTATTACTAGAATTACACAATGTATTTTTTTTTTTAATTTTTTTAAATTCTGTTTTCACATTCAGAGAGTTCAAAACCATTAAATTTGTTCTTGTTTTCCAAAAATTCAAAGTTTAAATTTTTAATATTACATTATGATGCCATAAAGTGGAAATAATACATTTAGTGCCTTTTTTTTTTTTTTTTTTTTGTAGTTTTAACTTTGAAATAAAATATACAAAAAATTATTTTTTGGAAAACATGAACAAATTTAACTGTCGTGAATTTTCTGAATGTAAAAGTGGATTTTAACATGCTAAAAATACAAAACCTGTTTTGTTTAAGCCAGATTCGACCACGAAATAGGCAGCTCTGACGGGAGAATTGAGGAATAAATAGGAGTATTACAACTGTAGTTACATGCACCCTGCCAAAATATTAGCTTGAGATCCTCACTCAAATCAAGGAAAAAAAAAAAAGTCAGCAGTACAAGATCATGATAAACAAAGAAAGGTAGTGTTCATATAATTTAGAGATACGCTGTGCCAAATGTTGTAACAGAAATTCCAAAATGTTAAGTTTAAAGATGGCAAAGAAATTTTTTTTTTAAAGCACCTTTTCTAATGAATACAAAACAAACTACATCTCTTTTTATATTGTTTCAATAAATTACATTACCATTTTTTAAAAGAACATTATATTCTTTTTTCTTAACTTTTGACTGAACAAGAACTGATGCCACTTAAGCAAAATATTTAGTCTCACAATTAGTGCGCAAGGACCAACAGGCATGTTTATGTAAAATGAACAGAAAGTCTAAAGGACTGATATGATGTTTAATGCATTAAAAAAATAAATTAGGTAATAAGTAATTTTAGTAACAAATTTCTCCATTAGAATAACATGGGCTTTGAATTCTGGTGACAATAAATATTGTCTTCCCTTAAGATTGCTAAAGAAAATTTGCCATCAAGTAATTTACATTTGAGAAATTTCTTGCATTATTATTCAAATGAATATTATCTTTTTTAAATTCTTAAATAGCTTAGATTACCATTTAAAGCTTTATAATACTTAAGCAACAACACTGCAACATTTATCAAAAAGAGCTAATCGAGTAAATCCTTAATTATATATAACACAAACTAAAGTATATCAAGATGTCTAAGAGATGCCTTTGAAACAAATTCAAATCCTTCATTGCATAGTATATATCATTAACAAAATCCTTCATTTCTTTATGAATAATATCAACATGTCTTTTTAAGAGATGCCTTTGAAAAAAAAATCCTCTATGGATATTATCACAAATAAAAGTCTTATTTCCCATTTAAGAAACATCTTGTGTCACTAGTATTATCAAGAATAATATTACAAGTAAAATCTTGAATTTTATTTTTGCAGTTGGAATATTTCTCCCTAGTAGGTATGAAGTCTAACATGTTGAAAAGTAATACTTTTGTGAAAATCTTTAACAGGGTGTAATATAAATTAAAGGCTTAACTCATTTATGAACTCTGTCAAAAGAAGCTTTTCTAGTAAATCATTAATTGAATATATCTCAAATAAAGTTCATCTGTCATTTATAAATAATAACAACATGGCTTTAGATGCTTTTGAAAAAAAAAAAAAAATATATCCTTTATAGAAAATATCATATATAAAATGTTTCTTTTACATTTAAGAAACTTCTTATCTTCTTGTTATTATTATTATGAATATGGTTATTAGACTTGAACTATAAATAAAATTTTGAATTTCACATTTTGTAAATAAAATATTTTTTGTTAATATTTAATCTAACATGTTGAACAAAGCTTATGCAATTTTTTAACAGCATACATTATAAACTACTAAGATATGAATACTGAAGCTTTTCAAGTAAAATCCTTAACTACATACTATTATATATTTCGAAATCCTTCACTCATTTATGAATAGTATTAACACGCCTTTGAAAAAAAAAACATTGTGGTATACATTAAAAGGCTTTTTGTTAGTATGAACACAGTTATGCCTATAGGCTACTATTCTGAGTAAACCATTTATCATATTTGAAAGATTTTTTGTTCGTCTGAGTAAGATTATGCTTTTCTAAGTAAGACAAATAATGAAATCCTCTATAGCATACCTCTCATACATATTGTTTTTCATCCAGGTGAACTAGCACAAAAATAGTTAAATTACATTCCCAATAACAGTACAAGCATGAATGGCTACATACGTATTCATGCTGAAAACCAAGAAGCAATAAGAATGTTCCACATTTAGGTTAAAACCTTGTAAAAATTCAACAGCCCATGGGCGACTATAATGTTAACACATATATTACAAGTTAAAAGCTTTACTTAAGCATGAATGCTGCGATGCCCATCAAAATAAACTTTTCAAATAAAATTCTTAATTGCAGATTATATATCATGAACAAAATTCTTCACTTATTTGTGAACATTTTTAACATGTCTTTTTAAGTGATGACTTTGAGAAAAGCTTTTTTGACATATATCACACGTAAAAGGCTTTATCTTAGTATGAACACGCATATGCTTATTTAGGCTGTTTTTCTGAGTAAATCGTTTGTCACATATATCACACTTGAAAGGTTTCTCATTCGTATGAGTAAGAGTATGCTTTTTCAAGTTAGACAAGTATCGAAATTCTTTATTGCATACATTACATACATGTTGCTTTTCATCCAGATGAACTAGTGCATGACATGTTAAATTAGACTTCCAATAAAATTCCTTATTGCATACATGACAAACATAGGTATTCATGTTGAAATAAAAAAAATAACAATGGCAATAATCTGCACTAAAGCAAAAATCTTGTGAAAATTTTTTGTTTGTTTGATTAGAAAAAAAAAGCTTTTTTTTTTTAGTTTAGTTACACTTTTTTGGGGTTCTATGCAAAAGAGAAGATTGATAATTTGTAAATTTTGAGAAAACACTTTAATTTATATCTCACACAGGAAGATTTATTTAATAAACTTTTGACGTTTTTTCCCAAATCAGAACATTATTAATTATGAATGGATATTTTTATCTTGTTAATTTTTCAATCAAATCACAAACCTCACAATGAAGACTTGTACAGTGAAGTGAAAAGAAAGAGATGAACTTCTTTCAAAATGAAAAAATATCTCTTTACATGAGCAGTATCCAAAGTATCACTTATTTTTCTTAATACAAATTGCTTTTTTCATCAATTATAGTCATCCACATATCTGCAAAAAATAAAAGGCATGAATAAAGGCATTTTATTGAGTCTTAATTTTCAAAAATTAAAGTTTAGTTTTATGCATATATATATATATAATATACTTTTTTTTTTTTTTTTTTTTTTTTTTTTTAGGAGGGGTTGGGGGGAAGGGCAGCGGCTTAATTTAAAAATGCATATCATAATAAATTAAATCCTTATGCGATCATTATATATACATATTAACTCTAAGTCTTAATTTATTGCAACAAAACAAACTTAGAAACTACTTCTCTATAGTTCAATAGCGATTAAATAAATAAATAATCTGAATAAATATGTTAATAATAGCCCAGTAGTAGAAACAAGCCTAACCTGAAACTATCCAGAGAAAACTACACATTATGACGTATCTAAAGCTTCTGGACACTTCAAATGTTGGAATGAGCTGCCAGGTTCTAAAATATATTTTAAAAAGTGCCTTAGCCTACAGTGAACAGTAGTTATATATTTTTGACTAATGCCGTTCTTTCGTCAAAGCAGCCATAGAATGAAATAGCAACAACGCTTGAACAAAAAGTCTACATTGATCAACAAATATTAATTTCATAAATTCTGTATAATTACCTACAATATTCTGTTTCCATACAAAAAATATATACGATTAAAAACAAGAACAGAGGAGTACACAATGTAAACAGAAACCACGGAGTAAAAAGACAGAAACACAAACCATTTACGACGAAGTTGGTTTGGTTGGTTGGTTGATTGAGATAATGTTTGTAACGATAACGGACGCAGTCACTGAGCTAGAAAAATAACTGGAGCAAATACTATACCAGTTTGTCGCCCGTTTTATTCTACCCTATTTTGTTTCCTAACTGGTACGGCAAAATAATTCGTAAGTTACGAATGATCACATACAGTCGGCAGCAAAAGTATTCGAGCACTAGCCAATAATTCTGATGTCAAAAAAGTACATTTAATACTATTTTGTTAAATAAATGCATGTCGAATCATGTTCTTAGACTGACTGAGAACATGACTCGACAAGGATTTATTTAACAAAGCAGTATTAAGTGCACTTTTTTTAGACAGGGATTATTGCTAGTGCTCAGATACTAGAATGGTGTAATTGTAACCCGATGTACTCTTTTTCTTTACTTCATTTTTTAAAAAAAAATTGTCTATTTATTTATTTTACAAGGTGTTATTTTTATGAAAAAGTTATAAGATTATGAAGTTGTTTAATAACTTTGTTATCAGTTCATAATATATATATATTAACTATTAATTGAGTAATTTTTCTACAAACAGTTTATTTATTAATTATTATTATTATTGTTTCTTTTTTTTTGTGGGGGGGGGGGGTGTCTGATCGACAAAAATTATACGCGACAGTTTTTCAACTAATTGCCGCAATAAGCAACCATTGTTAAAATAAGTAATTGCTTCGTCATTAGGAGACAAAAATGGACTTTGTTAAAAGCCTGATATACGTAATTAATTGACTAAAAATGAATAAAATTTTTACATTCTTGGGTGGGACAGATCGCCGATCATTTCGCCACTGATTAGAAAAATTTGTAATCCGAGCTAGTCGCATAAAGTAGTGGTTCTCAGAGAGTGCGCCCTAGAAGATTTATGGATGTGCCCTGTAATATCCCAAAGAAATATGTGTCCAGATTTAAAAAAAAATATATTTATATATATATATACAAATATTGTTACGAATTTGTAAATAATAGTAGTTATTTTTATGTAAATTCTTTCAAAGAGGCTTAGTCAGGTTATAAAATGTTAATTTTCTGCAATTCTAACTTGTTTTTGCGTCAAAATAGTTCATTTTCCTATAAAAATTCGTTAAAAAGCTTCACCAAGGCAGATAATGGCCTTGCCGCTAAATTTTACGACTTTCTCGCTCCTTGGCGACTTCTTTTGCGACTTTGGCGAGAAAATCCTAATTATCGATATACCGAATATCTAAGCTATAACTCGAATAGAATCGAAGTTAAAAAGAAACCCCTTCCGACGATTGAGCCAGGTTTCTCGCCAAACGGCTTGATGTTACATAATAGCTCCCTGATTGGTCTCTTGCTACTGACTGATTGCAGCCTATTGCTGTGTGCTAATGCTATGGTACAGTTTATGCTGTGATTTTAATGCTGTCAGCTGTTATTTAAGCTGTGTTTTCTGGTGAAACTGAAGTTGATACTTGGTTTACAGACTTGGAAAATTCTGTAAATAAATTTTAAGCCTCTGCAGGATTCATCTTTCATTCACAGAAAATTCATGAATTAGTAAAAATGCTCATATTTCGTAAGATATTTGACATTTTTGCATTCTGATTGCAATATGCTGTGTCTAATTTTGTATGCCAAGTTTTGTAAAAATGGCTTTGCACTGGGTCTAATACCCTACGTGTTATAATTAAAAAAATAGTAATTTTACTTTTACAATTAAAAAAAAAAAAACCTTTATATCTCTATGAATGAAAAGCCTCATAAAAATTTACACAGATCATTAGAAGTATCCTCATAATCACATTCTACAGCCAAAACGCAATTCAAGCGCTACTTTTTACAGGGTGATTCAAAACTTTTCTTTTCTAATTTTTTACTGGTCTCTTTTTCTCTTCAGGACAAAAATTTTTCTAAAATATATGAGATATAACATATTCTTTATACTCTCAAAGTTTCAAGATAATTCCTAAGAATTTTCTAGATATTTGACTAAACGTCTAAATCCGAAAGTATTCAAATACTTATTGGTAGATAGTGTGTTTTTCAACCAAGTTTATTGCGACCATGGGAGCTTCTGCGCATGTGCTGGCTCAATGAATCCAGTGTTTAAATAGGACTAATAACTAGAGCTCTAGATTAGCGGTCGCCAGTCACAAATGTTCGACCATTGCATGCATTGAATTTGGCAACCAAAAAATCAAGCCGCCAAAGGTGACGGCCGTGTTATGCTTTATTTAAAAAAAAAGAAAAAACTTGAAATAAAATGCCACGCCTGCCAAGAACTACAAAATTGTTTATTGTTATAGTTTCTACGGGCAGCGATGGGAAACAACGTAGCTATGTCAAGGTGCAATAAACTACGAAATTGGGCTTCCTTCAACTTTTTTCTTTTAAATTTTGAAAGAAATCGCAATTTCAAAAGATTTAGTGGCGAAACGTATCTGCCATCTAATACTCAAAAAATCTTCTCATTTTCAACACGTATCACTGGCATTTATCCATCCAGAAAATTTAACAGTTGAAAAAATTCACGAATTTGATAAATTAACGGCGATATATCAGCCCAGTTTAGTAATGGATTGCAACTAAACGTAGATATTGTCAATCAACTGTAAAATGATTCCGTATTTCAATAATAGGCCACAAAATTATAGCGTATTTCGGAAATTATCTTTTAAAAAACGTGAATTTTATAATTTAGTGATGAAATAATCCCGAATTTTTTGAGATTAGAAAAGCCCTAGTTCGTGAACGAACCGAATTCCGAATGCAGGAAAAATTTCAAAATCAAACTCGAAATGTACAAAACTCGGCCTGATGCTGTTTGCGTGCCAATAGATCAAAGTTTGTTAACGAAACTATTTTTAAATTCATAAAATCAATGAAGGCAGTGTAGATCTTATCACTAAAAAGGTCTCCGAACAGTGGCGGATCTAGAACTTGACTTTTGGGGGGGGGGGGGGGGGCTGAGATTTTTCAAAGTGTTATTCTAGACCAATAAAAAATTTACAATTGCAATATTCAATTGTGAATGTCAGTGTTTTTTTTTTTTTGGGGGGGGGGGGCTTCAGCCCCCTAGCCCCCCCCCCCCTAAATCCGCCACTGTCTCCGAACAAAATAAATCAAGATTTCAGACCAATATTTTTTATAGTACAAATAACTAGTAAAGACTTTATTTGATCAAATTTATCCAAACAAAAGTTTAGCCGAAAATTTCCTTGCACAGAACGTTTTTGGTGAAGAAATTTTCGCGTTTCTTAATTAGACGTCCTTGTTGGGGCGTATCGAGAACTTTCATCTTAACATCTGAAGAGCGCTTGACTCTCGAAAATTCGGCGTACAGTTGAGCAGGACCAAAGACAGGTTTAGATAAATAGATGCCCACTTTTTCTAAGGTTTGACCTTGTGACTTGTTGATGGTTATGGCAAACGCTGCTTTCACAGGAAACTGCCTACGTCTTACCTTAAAAGGGAGTTCTGTATCGGAGCTGAGTAAGGCAATGCGGGGAATATGAGAACCATCAGCCCAGTTACAGACCCAGTGATAACTTTGGCTTCTACGACATTACTTCTCATACTGTTGACGACTAGCTTAGTGCCGTTACAAAGCCCTTTCTTCGTATTTAAAAGAATACGAATTAGATAATACTTAAAATTCAAAAGCTCAAGCTGTAAAAGAAAATGTAACCAACATAGTTGCTTTTCTTTAAACATTCTCTTGCAAGCATTTTTTTTATTCCATTTCTTTAATCAATTTCTTATAAACATTTTATGCAGATGCCACATGCATCAGATAAACTCTATTTTTAAAGATAGCACATGATCAGATTTTTACATAAAAATCAAAACATTAAATTCATTTAGCCATTTTTTTCTTTTAACTTTTTGTTCAGCATTTGATCTTATACTCGATGCGTCTACACACAGAGTCCAAGGAAATCTTTTAGCCATTTATATATATAGATAGATAGATATTAAACATAAATTTTGACAATTAGCAGTGAAATAATTCAGTATTTCACTACTAAGCTGCAAAATTATCACATGTTTTGTTCAACAACGAACAGTTGCATATTTCGGCAACTAATTGCGTTAAAGAGCGCAAAGTTTAATAATTAGAGGCAAAATGGTTTTGCTTTTCAATGATAGGCCGCAAAACTATCGCGTATTTCGGTACATAGCTTAGAAAAAAAGCGAAAATTTTATCGATTAGCAAAGAAATAATCGCGTTCGTAATTATTTGCGTTATTAACGTACATTTTGACAACTAGCAGCTAAATATATGGTTCCACATTTCACTAATAAGCCACTAATTGCGCATTTTGGAAAATAGTTTTGAAAAAGCGCGAATTTCATCGATGAGAAACGAAATAATAGGATATTTTGGCAATCGCCTGCAAAAATATCACATATTTCAGAAATTGGATTTTGAATGAAACAAGAACGAAAAATCAAGCGGTTCACATAGATTATTAACACTTTCCAACTATACATGTATTTTACCTTATTGAACCTTCAAAGTATTTTTTCCATTTGATCATACAACGGGTAAACAGAAAGACAGGTAGACTATCTGAATTCATAATCCGATTAAACATCGTTAGGAAGTTTTAAAAACGCTTAATAGAATAAAAAATGCAATTCCAGGCTTTACTCCTTAATGGATGAGAGTATGTTTGAGTAGCCTTGTAAATTTTAATGGTAATTATAGGAGAAGATTACCTCGGACCTATTTAGACTTTTCCAATTTTAATTTTGTAATTATTTGCCAAAACTAAATACAAATAGCTTTTTTAAATTCACTGGTTCTCATGATTACAAGGACACCCGTTTTTCTATATTAACTAAACACTGAACACTATTATTTAAACAAATATATTTTTTATTAATTTAAATTTCATTAATAGACGATATTTAAAAAGTTTTATCGTTTTTCTATCTTAAAAAAACTTAAATACGGTTAAAAAAAAAAAAAAAAAAAAAAAAAAAATCAGGTGTTCACAATTATAAGGACAACTCGAATCTTAGTAATTTTTTTTTTCAGTTATTCTTTAAATTAACATTTTATGGGGTCTCTTTTTAAGGTGAAACAGTCAGACATTCTCTCTGGTGTATATATATATATATATATATATATATATTAATATTAATATTCAGTTTCAATTCCGTTTCATACAGCATAGATGATATTCTGAATACATTTAAACTATTTAAAATTGCTTTCCACTTGCATGCACTTTTCTAATATGATAAGTTAAGGTTTTTTTTTTTCAACTTTTAGGCTACCGGAAAGGCAATAATAGAAAAGTTTCTTTCTTCAAACTATTTTCTATTGCTCTAGAAATAGAGCAAAAATGTAAGTCTTGTTGAAAAAAAAAAAAAAAAAAATTACCCTCCCCCCCCAACCCTCTCTAAAATCTAACAAAAATCTGGGACTTCCACGTTGAAAATTTGCGGATATTCTCTTGATGTTCATAATAATATAAAAAATTACTAAATTCATTCTGCCTTCAGTAGAAACAGCTCCCCAGAGCACCATAAATACACCTTTAAAATGCCCGATTCATATCTGCCTTTAAAAAATCTGCTCTGTCTTTCGCTATCTTCAGAATTCATATCGTGCCAGTAACTGTTAAAACCATTTGGTTAATCAAAAATAAAATGTTTTTCATCGAAAAATGCAACATTTTACCATTTAATATTGTCTTTATTCAATTTTAACACAGACGTTCTTTCCCCCATTAAATGCTTATTGATTATTACAGGTTTTTTATTCATTTTAACATATTATTAATTATTTTAAACATGCATAAATGTAGACCCTCAACCTTTCGTTAAAAATTAGGAGCAAATTCAGCAGCAGTCATTTTGAGTAGAACAGTAAGAGGAATTATGAGTCTTCGATCTCTGTAAAACAACTCTGATTTTGCATTAGATCTCTCTCCTGTAGAACCAGCAGTTCAACGTTTAATCACATTCCCTTCAGCAATTTTAGATATTCGAATTTCATTAGAAATACGACGGATTGAAATTATTCCTCCTCTTAAAAAACACATTTATCATACGTCACCACATGAACGTTCTTTTTTCCGAGGAATTATCAGTAATGTCCGTCCAAGAAAAATTGAAGGCTTATGTATGAATTAATCTAGCCCAGTAGTTAACAAATTCGCATGTCAACTGTAATTTATCCATTAGTAAGTTAAATAAAACGAAAAAATCTTGATTGTCCCTATAATTATAAACATCTAAAAACGTTGCGAAAAAAATATTTTGCACTGTTTTTCATTAATTTTGTTTCATATAAAAAATATTACAACAGTTTTGACTTTTAGAATACTAGATATATTAAGTGCACTTAGTATAATCTTGTTCACAATTATTTTTACATTAGTTATTTCAAAACATAAAGTGTCCTTATAAACAGGCCCTGACTAACGGCAGGGCATACGGGGCAAATGCCCTGGGCCCCCCTTCTGGAAGGGGACCCCTACAGGCGTATGCAGAAATTCTGCAACCTAAAGAGCTCTTATGCCACTGTAAGGGGGCCCCCCAGAATAGGCTTGCCCCGGGGCTCCAGGTAGTCTAAGTCGGGCCCTGCTTATAAATATGAGATGGAGTGTACTGTATGGTGTTATATAGAACATGTATTCTTCCATTATTATTTATTCTTCCAAACTTTTATTAAAATTATATCAATTATATTTTTTTTAAATAAAAAAAAAGTGCAATTAGGTCCGAGGTACACCACTGCTAGTGTACCTTGGACCATTTATTAAAAGATACAGTAAAACTCAATTTTAAGTAAGAAAATATATTTATTAATCAATTACACACATATGAATTCAAATAAACATTTTTTTTTTTTTTTCAAAATCATTAATGTGTCACAATCGTATTGTTATTAAGTCTAATTTGAGTCTAAAAAGTGGAAAATATTAAATACTAGTGGATCTGCAGATCAGGAGCCTCAACGTCCTATTTGTATCAGACATTATTCAATAGGTCATTTTTATTTATTTCTTATTATATAACAGTATATATTGATTCGATAGACTTGTTATCATAATCAGATACATTCCTGAGGGGGGGCTGCAGCCTCCCTCAACCCCCTGCTCTATCTCTCTTTGTATACTTATCTGTATATCATATAAAGTGATACGGAATTATAAATAATTGTATTTACTTTTCCATAAATTCTTTCAACGAGGCTTAGTAAGTTGATAAAATGCTAATTTTCTGCATTTCTAGTCATTTTAGTGTTAAAATAGCCTAAATTTCCCTTAAAAACGCATTAAAAAGCTCCAAGAAGGGAAGAAATGGATTTGTCGCCAAATTTGGCGGCTGTTACACTCTTTGGTGATTTTTTGGCGACCTTGGCGAGAAATTCCTTATTAGGGATATACCAAATATGGACGCTCTAATCTCATTGGCTGATGAGATACGAGAATTTTCCAGAACAGCCTGGGTTCGATAGAAAAGTATAAAAGGAGCATTTTTTTCACCGAGGCAGTAAGTCTCAGATCTGCGTCAGTTTGCTTTGCCTTGAGCCTTTTTGAATGAGACTTGCTTTATGTGTTATTGTTAAACAGTTTGTGCTGTTGTTGTGCTGTTAACGGCTATTGATTAAGCTTTTTTTACTGGTTGAATTGAAGCTGATACTTGGTTTATAGACCTGTATTTTTCTGGAACTTTCTGTGAATAAATCACTGAATTATTACAAGTTTCGCCTTTCATTCTCGGACAACTTACGAACCCCCCAAGTACGCAACAATATGTATTCTTAATAAACGACGGTCTTGTATTATTTCCCTGAAATTCATAATTACCAAATTTAATAACTACCAAATTTCATACAAAAAAAAAATTACATAGCATATCGGAAATATTTTGCGTAACCTTTAAGTTAACTACCAATTCTATACCACAATTTTCCACAGGAAAAAATGCTTTTAAAATTCTAATAAAATTTCATTATATTTGATGGGGTGTAGTGTAACCATGTTAAAATACTCTTAAGAAATACCGACTATAGACCGTAATAGTACGAAATTCTTTTATGTATCCCGGTAAAGTAGCCACAATCATTATAAACGCCAATAATAAGAATAAACCTAATTAATTATAACTCATTAATTTTTCAAACTAATTTGACATTATTTGGATGATTACAGTACATACTCGTAATTATTTTGTGTGGTCCCATTAATTATTTAGTCGATACATACCCTTTTTTAAGAGTAAACATGATTTTAAGCATCTTTATAATGTATGTTAATTTTATTAATTTCAATTCAGCATAAACGCATTAAAGTGCGCGCTTAAATAAAAATTTGTCCGAAATGTTACGAAATTTTTTTGTGTGTCTCTGTAAACGAACCATAAACATTGTATACACCAGTAAAAACTATTCAGCTTATTTTGCATTTAAAATTAATAATTGTTCCAAATTTAACATAGTTTGGATGACACCGTGACATTGTCAAAACACTTTTGTAAGGTCCTGTACATTAATTAGAAATCTTAAAAGCACATATTTTCTTCAAACAACATACGTTTAAGCATCTTACTCACGTACGCTAGTTTCATTTTCTTGATTGCAAAGTAATGGTATTAAAATACGTTTAAACGAAATTCACCCCATACGCCGTAATGTTAAGAATTTTGGCGTGTCCCTGTACACAGTTTATAAACAATATAGCAATAAAAATTATACAGCTACTTATATGCAAAGCTGGAAAGTGTGCGACAATTTGCAAGTCAATCGAAGGATTTTTGCGGCCGCTATTGCAGTACATAAAAATTCTTCCCATGGACCGTAATGATAAGAAACACTTTGGCGTGTCCCTGTACACGAACGACAAATGGA
Organism: Salticus scenicus; assembly: GCA_963930645.1. Classification (NCBI taxonomy): domain Eukaryota; kingdom Metazoa; phylum Arthropoda; class Arachnida; order Araneae; family Salticidae; genus Salticus; species Salticus scenicus. Next base: position 56,379,365 of record OZ005662.1, on the reverse strand, counting down.
ATACACGCCTAACACTATACAGTTATTTCTGTTGAGCTCATGAACATGTGTACCAAATTTGAAGTGAATAGTGTGATTTTTGGGGCCGCTATCGCGGTACATACTAATTCTTCCCATAAGCCGTAATGATAAGAAAAACTTTGGCGTGTCCCCGTATACGAACTACAAATGAAATACATACCAAAAACTATATAGCTGATTTCGTGGGGCTCATGAACATGTGTACCAAATTTCAAGTCAATAGCGTGATTTTTGCGGCCGCTATCACACGACAGACAGACATACAGACGGACAGACAAATAGACATACAAGACAGACATACAGACAAATCCTTTTGAGTCTCAACAGAGGGCCTCCACTGACGTTTCGTCAAAAATTGGAAGTCAATAGCTTGATTTTTGCGGTGGCTATCGCGGTACATACAAATTCCTCCCGTAGGTCGTAATGGTAAGAAAAACTCTGGCGTGTCCCTGTACACGAATTACAAATGGATTACACACCCAAAAACATACAGATGATTTCGTGGGGCTCATGAATATGTGTACCAAATTGCAAGTCAATAGCGTGATTTTTGTGGCCGCTATCGCGATTCATACAAATTCTCCCTTAGGCCGTAATGATAAGAAAAACTCTGGCGTGTCCCTGTATACGAATTGCAAATGGAATACATACCAAAAACTATACAGCTGATTTCGTGGGTGATTTCGTGGGGCTCATGAACATGCGTACCAAATTTCAAGTCAATTGCGCTATTTTTGCGGCCGCTACCGCGATACATACAAATTCCTCCCATTGGCCGTAATGATAAGAAAAACTTTGGAGTGTCCCTGTATACGAACTACAAATGGAATACATACCAAAAACTATACAGGTGATTTCGTGGGGCTCCTGAACATGTATACTAAATTTCAAGTCAATAGCGCTATTTTTGCGGCCGCTATCGCGATACATACAAATTCCTCCCATAGGCCGTAATGATAAGAAAAACTTTGGCGTGTCCCTGTATACGAACTACAAATGGAATACATACCAAAAACTATACAGCTGATTTCGTGGGGCTCATGAACATGTGTACCAAATTTCAAGTCAATAGCGCTATTTGTGCGGCCGCTATCGCGCGAATGACAGACAGACAGACAGACAGACAGACAGACACGCAGCCCAAAACCGTTTTGAGTCTCAATGTAGGGCCTCCACTGACGTTTCGGCAATTAACTTAAAAATGTCTACATTAAGTCATATTGCGATTATTGGTAAAAATCCACACACTTATTTATCAAGAACATACCCCCACCTGTTTTTGCTAGCATTTTCATTTCAAAAATTCATATTGTAAAACAACTTTTAAATTCTGATGTAAAATTTAATTATAGTTTCACTCATAAGTAATAGTATTTGATTTAAAAATAAAACGCTTTTCAAATAAATCATATTCCAGTCTTTATATAACTTCATGTTTTTTCTTTTCTATTCTGTTTGAAATATATTCTGGAGTATGCTAGCTTGACATATCTTCAGAAACCTGCTAGTACTACATAGTTCTTTTATTAGCTGTGTTCCCATCTGCTGACGAACAAAACACAGCATAAATTGAAATTTTTAGCTTGAATAGTGTTAAATTTAACTTATTTTCTTGTTTATTAATATTATTAAAGTTATTTTTGTTGTTTATACATTTCACTTTCATATCTTCATTTATCATAATTTAAATTCATAGTTACATATATATACATAATATTGATAGTCAACCAGGAAAAATTAAAAACAAAAAATAAAATAAAAATAAAATAAAATGAATGTGCATGTAAGGGCACCGATGTGCCTAGGATCCTACGGTTTTAAATTCGACAATCCAACCCAACCCATAGTATTAAAAAAAAAAAAAAAAAAAAAATCTTGTGTGTAACAACAACACAACTTTCCTTATAGTATTATATGAACTTTTTAGAAATAATGTGGTCAGAAGACGTAAAATTGACCTAACCAATTAGACATTTACCAGTTTTCCTGATACATGTGTAAAGACATTAAACAGAGTTTACATAGCGATTAAAAAAAACCAAACAGCAGAGCGTTTTTTGAAATACCCATTTCTGAAATCTAAAACTGACCTACCTAATCAGGATGGTTGTCGATTATCCGTAATACATGCGAAAAAATATCTAAAAAGGGGTTTATGTAACAATTTTCAAGAAAATCGTTAGAGCCATTTTTGAGATACCGACTTTCACCAAAACTTTGCAAACTTAATCGTTGGCTGGAAAACAAAATTACGTACGAAAGGACACCTAAAAGAGAGTTAATATAACGAATTTGAAAGAAAAAGAAGAAGAAAAAAAGATTACAGCCTTTTTAAAGGAACGCACTTGCGAGGCTACAAATTGGCCTACTTATACAGGACGATCATCAATTTTCATGAACTAATCAACTATTACATACGAAAGGACATCTAATAGGGTGTTTATATAGCAACTTTTAAGAAAATCGTTAGAGCCGTTTTTGAGATACGGGCTTACGGTCCTACTTCCGGTTTCACATGTTACACTTCCGGTTTTCCAATTTTCACCAAACGTTAATTAAAAAAAAATCATCTGTACACTAGATCTAACTAAATTCTGAAATTTCGTCATTCAACCTTTATTAGTTTCGGAGATATGATAGCCAGATAGCCAGAAGATTCCCCATACACATACTACACACATACACATACATACACGCATACTGACTCATTCATTGCCCCAAACCATTTTTTTTTTTGGACTCAGGAGACCTTAAAACATGTAAATCAGTTTAAAACTAGATATCGAATTTTTTGACCGAATATAATAGTCCCATTACCTACGGTAGTAGGGTAATGGAAGTAAAATCCGCCATTCAGTTTACTCATCCTTTTTACTTTCTCTTACCCATAGGGTCGAGAAAGTATTGTTTTAGGGTCAAATTTTCGAACATGAGTTTTTGTTATATTTACATGTTCTGAGGTCCCCTGAATACGAAAATCATGTTTTTAGCGAATAGTCTGTGTGTCTGTTATCAGCATATCTCAAGAACAAATTGTAGCAGAAATTCCAAACTCGGTATTCTAAATGTGTATCATATAGGGATGCTACACTAAGCTTTTTGTTGAGATGAAGAGCAAATTGTTCGTGTACAGGGACACTCAAAAGTATTGAAATACATTACGTCTATGGGGAAATTGCAGGTAAGTAGAGTTTAACATCTATAGACTGCACTAAACCAAATGAAATGAATATATATTTTTTGTAATAAATATAGTCAACTGGGAAAAAATGTTGTGTATGTAGGAGCCTTGCCTCCCCCTCGAGGGGAGTAAATTTTCATGATGGGTATCTTTGAAAAGAGCTCGCCAATACCTTTAAAACGAATGGTTGAACCATTCATCTGCGATAATTTAAAATAAAGTTATCGATTTTTTTAATTTTTAACAATAAATAAATAAATAAATAAATAAATGTAATATTGAGAATAAATTCAACCTTTATTTGGATATACTGCTTCTCTAATATGGAAATCGTCTGCATTATCATAAAAGATAATTTTTTTAAAATTTTTTAAAAACAGAATTATTTTTTAATAACCGAATTAAATTCTATATAAATGTAGGTGCATTAATGAAGCGGGGGGTTGAGAGGGGCGGTAGCTCCCCTCATACAGAACTAATTATCATATAAAAAACTTCCGAAGCCTAATTTGAATTGTTTAACATAGGTTTACATAACAGTACTCGTTATCTTACCTCTTAATCTCTAACCTGTATTTATAGTATTAAATTTCAGGGTAAGAGAAAGTCGTGTGAGTGACACACCAGATTATTTATTATTGTTATTTTTTAAAATAAATAAAGATAAGAAATTTTGTACTCATTTTATCAGTCATACTCTTAAGATTCGTTTTCTTACGTTATCTCACACTTTTTATCTGCGTTACCTGGGCTACGAAAGAAAAGTCAATGTTGCCATACTCAGAGAGCAACATTAAAGCATTTATCACCACTCAACGGTATTTTTTTTCCCTAAAAATTTCAAGCAATATTGATGGATAATAATAATAAAGACGTGGAAATGGCAACTGTACCTGCAACAGGAACAGATAATACAGACAGTTCAAAGGATAAACCACCGACTCCGCCTAAACGGGATTTCAAAGCTGAAAACAAAGTTGAAGAATCCGATTCAAAACGTAAAAGTACTCGAATTTTTCCGAGGCCTGAAGTTATTTACAAACCTGAAAGTACAAAAAGCTGGATGAGTTGCCTAAAGAATTTACTGATTATCTTTAATTTTTTAATATGGGTAAGTTGCGTCTTAAGTTTTTTTATTTTTTTTTTATCGCTGATCGGTATGAAGATTCGTATTTCGCAATTGGTTTGGTTATGTTCAAATGCTTCTAATGTTAGTTAAATTTTCTTGCAACAAGTTAAAATTAGTATGATTGTAGAGCTTTACTATATAAAAGGAGATGTTTTATATTATATTATTTTATTTATATGTATGACAAGACTATTCATTGCACTCTGTATTTCGCGTCGTCATCATTTTCTGTGTTTCACTTTGAATATGTCTGAATGTTTTCCCATTTGCTAACAAGTTAAAAAGTAAATAAAAATAAAATAAAATTGAGATAAAATCTGCAAGACAAATTTAAGAAATGAATATAGTAACCGTTGCTAAGGAACAGAACTTCCACATTTTAAGCTAAAAGATTAGTTATTTATACGATTTAATTTATTTATTGTGCTTTTTTATATATTTAAACTAATTAAAAAATGTTTTTCTCTTTCTTTCTTTTTTCTTTTTTTCGCCTAGAGTATCAATTAAAAAAATTATTTTGAGTAAAATTGAGAAAAATCGGGGAAAAGTAATTTTAAGAAACTAATATAGCAATCGTTGCTAAGGAACGCTATACAGTTACCGTATTTCTTTATATGGAAGAATAGACTTTAAAAAATGCTCTGTCTTACTAAGTTAAATACTTTTTCGGTACAGTATTTTATATCATCTATTACTTAGAAAATAAATAAATAAATAAATATAATATATATATATATATATATATTTGTTTTGTTTCGCCTAATTTAAGTTTAGCACATTTTTTTTATTTTCTGAGCATACATATGTAAAGAAAGTATTGTAATAATGATGAAAATATCGACTTTGAGATTTTGGTATATTTATACGTTTTGAGGTTTCCTGTGTTTATTGCAGCTACTTTAAACGGTGATGTATGTATGTATGTGTCTGTATGTGATTGAACATGATAACAATTTTCCATAGAATCACATGGGCCTGTTGGCGATAATAGGTATTGTCCGCTATTAAGGCACCGAACCAATGCTACTTTGACGCTTCTACTACATTACATTCTTATTTGTGACCACTTTTTTTCCTGGTGAAGAGGCTTCTTGATTATTGCGACCCAAAACAACTGTTGTGTAGTTTTGAAATTCATGATGTTTCTTTCTTTCTTTTTTTCTTTCAATACCAGTTTTTCGTGCATTTCATTGCAAGTTTTTAAAAATTATTCTTGCATAATTTATATAGGTTTAAATTAAGTTTACAAAATAGATTTCCTTCCTTTGCGTGAATTGGTACTAATAAAACAGAAACACTTATAAAGCTTATGTTTATAGCTTAAAATGAAAATATTTATGCTGTTTTCGCATGAAAACGTTGATAAATGCAGTGAACAAAGGTATGAAAAGTATGTATTTATGTACCAGTTTATAGGTTTGGATCACCAAATCACAACTTAGGTGGTCTTTTTTGGACCATTAAATTTTTATTATTCGTGTGAATTCTACTCATAAACATACATAAACACAATTTACATAATAAGCGAGACGTAGCAAACTCTCGACAACAGCTTCAGAACATCTATGCTCAACCTTATCCCGCTTCGGTTTCTTTTTCTTGTCTAATTCTCCTGTATTTTATCACTGGCGATAGCTGATTTTTTCCCTCACACTTACAATTGTGACCCCCCCCCCCCCCAATGCTTCTTCTTCTTTTTTTTTTTTTTCAAAATAAATTTTGTCATCCCCCTCCTCCCGTTATTTCTACATTCTAAAGTGCGGTGATTCCCGCCTCAATACTTTGTGCGATATAAATATTCTTTGATTAAGAAATTCCTTGTGAAATCCCCCCTCCCCCCCCCCCCCCCAAAAAAAAAAAACTTTTATTACTGTATAAGTATGATACTTAATTATTTATTAATTTTGATTTCTGAGCAGTTTTCCTGGACATGGTGTAATGTAGTAAAGCATTTCCACTAATTACATTCATCAGAAAAGAATGCTTTAGCTTAATTATCGGTAGATTTGTTTGTGGTTTATAAATTGCGTGCACACTACATTATATACTTAAATGTAGTCCTATATTAATAAAACATAGAACAACTGGCACCTTCCAAGCACTAAAAAGCATGCGCTAAATGCACTTCCAGCGATCTCCAAGTATACCTCCACTATATTCCTTTATTTATTTATTTATTTATTTTTTGGTGTGTGTGTGTGTGGGGGGGGGAGAGGTAGTGTAGCCCTGCAACCGAATAGCGAAAGATTTTCATACCATATTCTACACAAAACATTTTTTTATGCTTATGAAAACTATATATGGTCATCTAATTAGGTTTAGTGCAGCCTATACAGATGTTAAAACTTTACCTACGAGAAATTTCTCTCATTTTTCAGAAGACATCCCAAAAGAATCCATGTATATTGCAATTTATGGTGAAGGCTTTTTAAAGAATTCGAATCGCACTTTATTTGAAATAATTATAAAACGTGTTTGATTATATGCTAGTAATTTACATGATTAGAAAAAATGATTTTTAAACCCTTGACTGTGTAACCCCAACTGAAATCAGGAACTGCTTTTAAATACGTTAAACGGCGAGTTTCAGCAACTATAATCTTGGTTTATGACTCAATTCTAGAAAATCAAGCAAGAATTTCTCACAATATAAAAGATTCAGAATATTGAAAATATTGTTTCACCATCTAGAAATGTGTAGACTAGAAATTCTCGATCATTTCGTCTATACAGTTTATTGGTGTGCCTTATGGGCATAGCTCGGAAATCTATATTTCTAGTTAAGGGATTTAGAAAATGATCACTTATTCATTCTAGATGAAGGCAGTATATATTTTTTTTCTCAGTGTGCATTATATTATTTTCTCTTATCCATTTCTGGTTGCAAAAGCATTGTTTTCAAATCGAATTTTTGAAACTGGGTTTTTGATATATTTACATGTTTTGTGGTGCCTGAATCTGAAAACCTCTTTTTTAGCGGTTGGTCTGTGTGTTTGTGCATTTGTGAGACTGTTATCAGTATAACTCAAAAACAAATATTATAAATAAATCCAAATTCGTTACTCAGAAATTTTATCATATGGAAATATTAACGTTACTTGAAATGTATATCGAAATTGAACAGATAGTTCGTGTCCAAAAATATTCACGAGTATGCAAATACATTACAATTGTCGGTGAAATTTTTTGTTGGTATATTTTAACATATTTAGATTGTACTAAACAAAACAAAGTAAAATATTCTTTTTCAAGCCCATAGAATGATTGATACAGAAAAGGTACAAAGAGCATTCTTCAGTCGTTTACAGGATCTCACAAAAGTATTCGGATTTATTAGGGGCTGAAAGTTCCTCGAAGTGGTGATATGTGTTTTTCTTATTATGCTAAATTTAATTTACATCATGTGTCGCGTATACATTTTACAGGTCTATCGTAATTGAGTAAATATACACTTTTCTGTTGCACTTAATTTAGGAGAATGCTTTAGCAAATTATATTTTCCCCAAAGAAAATGCTTATAAATGATACTTTCAATTTCTCATTTGGTAGATAAAATATTGCTTGGAGACTAATTTTTGACATTGAATTTTTACTATAATGATGCCCTGAGTAAAAAAATGAAACGTTTAGCAGTTGGTATGTACAGTCGGCAGCAAAAGTATTCGAGCACTAGCAATAATCTTTGTCAAAAAAAAAAAAAAAAAAAAAAAAAAAAAGTACATTTAATACCATTTTGTTAAATAAATCCTTGCCGAGTCATGTTCTTAGTCAGTCTAAGAACATGATTCGACAAGGATTTATTTAACAAAACAGTATTAAGTGTACTTTTTTGATATCGGAATTATTGGCTAGTGCTCGGATACTTTTGCTGCCGACTGTAACTCTGTTATTTTATCACAATAATATAAAGAGAAATAATGGAAGGGAGTTTAATACTTTGAAAATCATCTGCGGATACTACTTGATAATTTTGACTAATAAGATTGGTAAGTTTTTAAAAGTAGTAGATATTAACAGAACCCGACTATGCTTTTTGAAGACCCGGGGCACTGATATTATTTAGAGGCCCCCTTACCCTGCTCTAAAGAGCTTGCGAAAAGGACCCATTCTCAAAATAAATAAATAAATAAATAAATAAATAAATAAATAAATAAATAAAATAAATAAATAAATAAATAAAAATAGTGCATTTTTTTAATTTTTTCTTCAATTATACCTTATATTTCCTCATTTTTTTATAGCAATCTATAACAAAATCATTAGTTTTATGTTCGCGACAAATGAAAAACTGAAACACATTGATCAGCCAATGTTTAAGAAATTAGTCACAAAATTGTTAAATTAGCACATTAATTGTTTAAACTCCCTAATGAAATATAGAAAAAAAAATTAATCACTTTTTCTTTTTAACAGACAAATAATGAAGAAAATTGTACTATTACTTCTCAATTTTTTAAATGAGGCACCCCTCAAATTCGAGTCCCTGGGCCAGTGCCCCGTGTGCCCGTGCCGTAATCTGGCCTTTCATATTAATAAAAATTCACCATATAATATGATTTTTTTTTTTAATTTAATAACAATTTTATATGTTTTAAGAATGTATTTGAATAATTTAACGGGAATTGAACAAAGAAATGTAATATATATATAAAACTTTTTTTAAAACTGGTAGGGTATGAGAAATTAATGTGAGTGACACATCAGCCTACTACGTATATTTGTCATTTGCTTTGTAAGTTTATGCCCAATATTCGCAAAATTAAAGTAGCAATCGAGGATTTTATCTATGTACAGTCGGTAACAAAAGTCTCCGAACACTAGCAAAAATTCCTTTGTAAAAATAGTACACTTCATACAGTTTTGTTAAATAAATCCTTGTCGAATCCTGTTCTTAGTCAGTCTAAAAACAGGATTCGACAAGGATTTATTTAACAAAACTGTATTAACGCTACTTTTTTTACATAGGAATTTTTGCTAGTGTTCGGAGACTTTTGTTACCGACTGTATATTACTATGTTTTATCATAGAAAAAATGTTCTTCATAATACATACTATTTAAAAATAATAATTCTGAAACATAAGGGCGTTGGCCACCCTTTTTTATTAGAATTTTAAAGGCACGGTAGGACTGTATAAATAAATATTTCTTCTATATTTATAATGATGATACGACGAGAAAGTACAGTCGGTAACAATAGTGTCCAAACACTAGCAAAAATTCCTATGTAAATAAAGTACGCTTAATACAGTTTTGCTAAATAAATCCTTGTCGAATCCTATTCTTAGACTGACTAAGAGCAGGGTTCGACAAGGATTTATTTAACAAAACAGAATTAATTATACTTTTTTTTATATAGGAATTTTTGCTAGCGATCGGACACTTTTGTTACCGACTGTATAACTAAAATGTACTTAAAAAAAAAATTAATATAGTGTTTTTTCTGTGTAAAATTAAAAGTTAAAATATAACTTGATGTACCCAGTTCAATATAATCGTAATTAATTTTAAAGTTGTGAATATTGGTAACAAACTCCAACCGGTATCCTACTCCTATTGGTAACAAACTTCTCCACGGGGAACTAAAATGTACGCTTGATACGATTTTGTTAAATAAATCCTTGTCGAATCCTGTTCTTAGTCAGTCTAAAAACAGGATTCGACAAGGATTTATTTAACAAAACTGCATTAAGTGTACTCTTTTATAGAAAAATGTTTTGCTAGTGTTCGGAGACTTTTGTTATCGACTGTATATAGCTGTGGGAACAGAACTTGAGATGAACGGAATTGAAAGAACCGAATACTGAAAATAGATATCTTGCGAAGGTTTTTGGAAGCAAATGTTGAATTGTTATCCATGGTGTACTCTGTGATTTTCACCAAAATCCTGAATTGTCTGATTGGGGCTTTCCCGAATAGAACAAGAAATATATATAGTATACAGATGAGAGAAGATTTGAACAGGTATTATAAGAAGTGAACATTAGGAAAAATCAGCTGAGATAATATTTTTACGAGAAGAGATTCTGTGTAGGAAATCATAGCAAATGTGTTAATGGTGTATTAGCTTCGAGTAGGAAGTAATTGTACCTGAAGTGAAGTTATTGTTAGATTAAGTCCTCTGTATCTTTTGTATCTAAAATCTTACATTCTAATAAATTTTTAATGGAAAGCTAGATTGATTATATTTAGCACATACTCCTAGACACCCACAGAGTATTTTCTCCACATATATATATACAAGGTTGGCGAAAAGGTCTCTGGCACATTTTAAACTTTTACATAAAATTGAGTTAATAGCGTTTGAGAATGCGGTTTATTTTTTTACATTGCTTCATACGATAAAAAGTTTTGTTTAGAAAAATGAAAAAGTTAGTTCAAAATTTTGCTCATAGATGGCGCTGTGTCCTAAAAACAGCCAAAACAAGCATAAAATAAGCAAAGCAAGCAATTAAAGAGCATTTGTTTTGTAAAATTCATAATAATATTCCAGTACGTGAACATGTGTACCCTGTGTGGCTCAAATCTCATCCAAACGGTAATCCAATTAAATCCACGTGTTCGCTACCTTTGATTGTGGAAGAGTCTGGATTACAGGCGTTATTCACGTCTTCTACACAGTTTAATAATAGCTAGGAAAAGTGTACACTTATTCTTCACGAAGTCCCATCGGAAGAAATCAAGTAGGATTAAGTCTGGTGACTGAGGTAGCCTAAGCAAAACTACAAGAAACGTTATATAAACAAAACAAAAAGTAAAGCGCCATCTATGAGCATAATTTGGAACTATTTATTTATTTATTTATTATTATTATTATCTCTTCACCATAAGAAGTATTGTGGTGCAAACCGCATTCGCCACAGTACGCCACTTACTTGATTTTATATTAAAATTTAGAATGTGTCAGTGACTTTTGGCCAACCCTATATATTATAAAGGAATAATGAAAGTATGTTTTACGTTTTAACAAATATGCTCTTGTTCTCTTTTCAGGTGTTTGGAGCAGCATTGACAGGCATAGGAGTCTGGATAAAGGTTGATCCAGATCTCTGGGAAATACAAACAGGATTGAATTTGAAACAGTTTTCCACTGCTGGAATCATACTCATTGTTGCTGGTGTTGTCATCATGGTTATTGGATTTCTCGGTTGCTATGGAGCACTTTCGGAGTCTCTATGTATGCTCGTATTGGTAAGGAAAATTTTCTTTTACAAACAAAATGATCTTAATGAGAATCCACTACTTTTGGACAATAATTTTTAGAATACAATTATAAAAATATTATTTAAATAATAATTTATCAAAAAATTAAGTTTTCTCAGAGTTATGTCTCCTTCGCTAACTAATCAATTAAATTAAAAAACAACAACAATAAGGAATAAAAGTTTAACTATAGTGTAACCACGTTTCCTACGCCTAGCAGTGAGGACGAGTCGAAAATCTTGGAGGGTTTCCAAGTTGACCAACAGGTTTGAATTTAGTAAACATCCAATCATTCGGTATTCTCTTATCGCTTATTTTCTCTCAACGAAAAGCTTGTCTCCCCTATTTTACTAGTGGACTCGTTGAATCCGCACTTGCACAGAGACCTCCATGGTCGCAAGAAATCTAGTTAAAGAGTAACCTTTTTACTTTCTTCTCTGTGTATATATAGAGAAAGTATTGGATTCGTGAAAATTTTCGAACTCCAGTTTTCGATGGATTTACACGTTTTGGGATGTCCTGAACACGATTTGACTGTTTTTAGAAAATGTCTGTCTGTTAGTCTGTGTGTATCACAAATTTTGTGGACGCTGTAACTCACGAACCGATGAACGAAATATAACCAAACTTGGTATTTAGTTGAACCCTGACATAAACTGGCGCTGATTAGATTTGTGGAATAATTGCTCAACAGGTGGCGCTGTGATCGCATTTTTTCTAATTTTTTAACATGGCAGTATACGACAAAATTTCGTATGTACATAATGAGAGTTATTTTAAACGTGTGATTGTAAAATTAATATGAATTATTTATAATAGTAGTAGTTAACTAGGAAAAAAATTTTGTGCATGTGGGAGCATCGCTTCCCCCCTGGGGGAGTTAATGTTCAGTATGGGTGTCTTTCGAAAGATCTCGTCATTACCTTTAAATTAATGGTTGAACTATAGATCTGTGATAATTTAAAACAGAATTATAGATTTTTTTCTTTTATCTTTTAACGAAAAAAAAAGTCGCATTTATTTTGATATTGGCAAAAAATTGACTTTCTTTCGGCATTTAGTGATATAATTCTGTCAGATAAAATTCGTTTGCATTTATAATGGAAAATAATGTAATAAGTAATTTGTATTCAATGAATTTTGTGTAAAATTATATAGAAGAAAGTCATGTGGTGGCCACATCATACTAGTTTCTTTTTTAAATATAGTTTGTAAAGAAAAAAAAAAAAAAAAGTTCTTTTATTTCTCTCTCTCACATTTTTTTATTGGTTTATTTTCATTTTCTTTTTTGAAAAATTTTTTTATTTAAAAAATTTAAAAGTAAATTTAATTAGAAATATGCATGTGTCCCACGAAAATTATCTCCGAAATATTTCTTTAAAAAGTTATTATTAAACCCGGCAGTCCTCTATACAAATTCTCGTTGACGTAGCAATAATCAAGTATTTCTAAAACGCGTGGGATATGAAAAAATACTGCTTGCTTCCAAATAAATTTCGCCCAATTACCGTATTATTATTAGCTATATTATTGTGAAGGATTAAAACTGTGGTGTCCTGTCTCTGGACCACGCTTAGGGGTGCAATGTGAAACCCATTCACCCAACCTGTTTCTATTTCTTATTAGCAATTATCAAGCAGTGTACAGCGTGTTCACTAAAGTCCTTTGGCTGTTATTCACCAATAACTTCAACTCCCGGTTGAACATGAAAATTTGAAAAGCGTATAAAGGCGGGGTACAAATTTTCAGCAAATTTTGCCGTGTTTTTGCTGTTATCTAGCACTATAGTTATTTTCAGACTTTTTAGATGAAAGAAACCAATCAAAGATTATATGAAATCATCGAAGCTAGATGGCAGAAGTAGCATGCCAACTTTTGATGGAAAGCAGTACCCTGCCTTTAGATGCTTTTCAAGTTTTTTCGTTGAACCGAGAGTTGAAGTTAATGGTGAATACGGCCATTAGTCACCCCATTAACTGAAGAACGGCGAGAGCTGTACTCATAAATGTTGGATCAAAGTTTAGTAAAGTAGCTCTGAACTTGGGTTGGTAAACATACAAGCTGGGTCATGTAAGTTTGGCCATTAGAGTCCTGGGCCAGTGAAACTCCAATGATAATTTTGATTTCGAATTTTAACCGCTTCCTATACTCCATCTGAACTAATTTTTTAGGTACTCCGATGGCAATATTTTTTAAACTCAAAACATGCTCAATGCAGAGGATTTTTTGGGGACGCTATGGGCCCCGAACTCCAGTTAAAAATATGATTTTGAATTTAACCACTTACTCTCATTCAGTTTTGAGCTAAAATTTTGCATATATATAAATGTAACTCAGATAACAGCATATGCTCATACAGAATCTGACTCAGGGAAGAGAGTCTTGGGACCTAGATTCTCTGAATCCAGTTAAAAATTTGATTTCGATTTTTAATCAATTCCTATCATTCAATTGACTCAAAATTTTGCATATATGTATAACTCCGATGACAATACATGCTAACGTAGAAAAAGTGTTAGCAGAGGCTGCCTTGGGGGGCTCTGCGTTCCAAAAATCAGTTAAAAATTTTATTTCGCATTTTGACACCTTCTTATTATTTAACTCAGCTGAAATTTTACATATAAACTGAAATAAATCTAATTTCTGCCATATTTCTTCGTCATAATCTTATCAAGATGTTAAAAATCGATTGCAGAATTTCTTATACATAAGACTAAAAAGTAGAAAATAATTAAACAAATAATAATAATTACTATACACCGTTTTTAAAACGTACTAAAAAGTATAAAATAATTTATCATATCCAGACATAGATTAGTAACTTCACATAGATTTCTCTGAAAATTTGTGATTGTGGCTTTTTCATAGTTATGAAAATGCTTGTAAAATTTAAAACAAAAAACGTGGGGGCGTACTCAAAAGGTGATAGATGCATGAATAATTGCCTAAGCCACTAGCAATCTTATTGCACTGCGAATGATATGAACTGTTGTGTGAGTTTTCTCAACGACAACTATTCCCTATCTATTGGATGCGCTCCATGTTTTTCGTTTTAAATCTTACAAATATTTTTATAGCAATTAAAATTCTACAATTACAAATTTTTAGGGGAATCTGTATGGCGATGGGAATACTTTTAAGCCAGTTTTAAAAAACGTGATATATTAAAAACTTTTTTATTTAAATAATTGTTTACTATAATTTTAAATTAAAATAATCTGGTGTGTCACTCACACGACTTTCACTTACCCTGAAATTTAATACTATAAATACAGGTTGCAGATTAAGAGGAATGATAACGATGTTATGTAAACCTATGTTAAACAATTCAAATTAGGCTTCGGAAGAGTTTTATATGATAATTAATTCTGTGTGAGGGGAGCTACCGCCCCCCTCAACCCTCCATTTCATTAATGCACCTAGATTTATATAAAATTTAATTCGGTTATTAAAAAATAATTCTGTTTTTACAAAAATAATTTATTGAAATTATTATTTAAAAAAAAAATATCTTTTATGATAATTAAGACGATTTCTATATTAGAGAAGTAATATAACACTAAATATCCCAAAAAAGCCCATTTTATTCTCAATATTAAAAAAAAAAAAAACCGATTTTTTTTTTTTTTTTTTTTTTTTTCATTAAAAGTGAAAAATATCGATAACTTTGTTTTAAATTATCGCAGATCGATGGTTCAACCATTCGTTTTAAAAGCATTGGCGAGCTCTTTTGAAAGATACCCATCATGAAAATTTACTCCCCTCGAGGGGGGACTTCCCCCCCCCCCCCCAGGGAAGGAGGCGAGGCTCCTACATACACAAATTTTTTTTCCCAGTTGACTATCTCTATTACAAAATATATATATTCGTTTCATTTGGTTTAATGCAATCTATAGACGTTAAACTCTACTTACCTGCAATTTCCCCCATAGACGTAATGTATTAGAATTCTCTTGATTGTCCCTGTACACGAACCATTTGCTTGATCTTAACGAAAGTCTTACTGTAGCATCTATATATGATACACATTTAGAATACCAAGTTTGAACTTTCTGCCATAATTTGTTTTTGAGATATGCTGATAACAGACAGACACACACACAGACATACACACAGACCATTTGCTAAAAACATGATTTTCGTATTCAGGGGACCTCAAAACGTGTAAATATAACAAAATCTCGCGTTCGAAAACTTGACCCAAAAACACTACTTTCTCTACCTTATGGGTAAGAGAAAGTAAAAAAAATTAATACTATATTATTATTTAATATTATAACTTTTCTTTTGCTCAATTCCAATTAGCTTCGAGATTTATGTATTTAAAATTTTGTGGATTCCTAGCTATTTTTAACTATACTTTTAAATAAATAAAGTTATATTATTTTATATTATAATTTTATACTTTCTATTTTTTTTTTTTTTTTTTTTCTATTTCAGTATGTTGCCGTTGTTGTTATCATCATTTTAATGGAAATTGCCGTAATAGCACTTGTTTGGACAGCAATTGGCAATAAAGATGTAAGTGCAGTTATAACCTTTTTTGTGTTAGAAGTAAATTAACATATAAGTAAATGGACTGCGCCCGCCCAGGCGGTCAACGGATCTGGGGTCCTACTGCCATCGACAGTACTAAAGTATTGCTGCAGAAAATAACCGATTTAATATATATATAGATATATAGTAATAAATACAAAAGAATGAATCATTCAATTCGATATAGAAACCAGTGGTGGTATTTACCCCATTTTCAATATGGTATATTTCATAGAGAACTTGAATAACATATGCCAGTTTCAAGGAATTCCGCGAATATTTACGATAGTTGAAGCGCGGACGGACAGACAAAACGAAGTTATAAATACTTTTCAACTTTGTTGGAAAGTGTTAACATATTTTATGGTTTTATCACTTAGATAAAAAATATGGTGTGAAACAACCACACGACTTCCTCTACCCACTATTACACGTATCATATGCATTTTTTGGAGATAATGTGATCAGAAGACATAAAAGTGACCTAAAGAAGTAGAAACCTAAAAATTTTCCGGTAAGAGAAACTTTATGCACATGTAAATACATATAAAACGAAACTTTTATATAGCAAGGTCAAAAAAAAAAAAAAAAAAAAAAAAAAAAGAGAGAGAGAGAGAGAGAGAGAGAGAGAAAAGGTAGAGTTATTTTTTGAAATACCAATTTCCGAGATCTAAAACTGACCTACTTGAACAGAATGACTGTTATCCCCCCCCCCCTAATAACCACGTTATACATCAGAAGGGATGGATTTATATAATAATTTTCAAGAAAATCGTTAGAGCCGTTTTTGAGATATTAACTTTTACTAAAACTCAATTATTGACAAGATAACAATACTTACATACAAAAGGATATTTAAAATTAAGTTAATATGGCGAGTTTGAAAAAATTCCGTACAACCGTTTTTAAAGGAACTCGCTTGGGAAACCTGAAATTGAGCTATTTATACAGGACGCCTATCAATTTTCCTGATCTAACCAACTATATCATTCAAAAGGACATCTAATAGAGTGTTTATGTAGCAAATTTGAAGAAAATCGTTTGAGCCGTTTTTGAGATACGGACTTCCGGTTCTACTTCCGGTTTCCGATGTCCCACTTCCGGTTTTTCAATTTTCACCAAAATTTGGAAAATTCATCTGTACACCAGACCTGTCTCAAATCTGAAGTTTTGTAGCTCTTTCTTTATTAGTTTTGGAGATATGATAGTCAGAAGATTCCACACACACACACACACACACACTGACCAATTCCCAAAAACCACTTTTTTGGATTCAGGGGACCTTAAAACGGGTAAATCAGGTGAAATCTCGAAATCGAATTTTTGGACCGAATACAATACTTCCATTACCTACAGTAGTAGGGTAATGGAAGTAAAAAGACATTGTAGTTAAACAACGTACCGAGTACCTACAGATGGAATTTGTTTTATAATCTGTGAAACTTCATGACATTTCTTTCTTGTTTACTTTTACATTAAGTTGAATATCTTTTCTTCTTCTTCTTTTTTTTTTTTTTTTTTAAGGTAAAGGAAGAGGTAAAAAGTAAAGTTAAGAAGGCTATGCAAGAAATGGTTCGAGACGATGTACAGCAGCACTTCATAAACTTAATGCAAACTAAGGTATGTCTTTTTTTATCTTATCACTTCCAAAGATTACGTTGCATTCAGTTTAGAGTAAGGTTTAAGTACCTTTATTCATAAGTGATTACAAATGAGATATAAGAGCTTTATTTAGGTTCTTCGAAATTAAATAATAGGATTATTATATCACTGTTTCTTTTAATATTAATTTAACTGCAAATAATAGTTCAAAAAAAAAAAGGAAAAATAATTCCCTTTATTATATAATTTTATTGAAAATTGATAGAGAAACAAATATATGTATTTTTCATTGTTTTTTAAAAAAAACGATGCTTTGAGTACATAACGAGGATGGAAAACATTTTCCGCAAAGCTCGGACTTGGTCTAAAGTCCAATTTCATAGATAAAGAAAATTTACTGCATTTTTAATGGTGGTGTTAAAAACAGTGAATCATGGATATGTTTAGGACTGTAAAAGTGAATGAGTATGTATTCAACCCGACCCGAACCCAACAAATGAATTTTAAATCAACCCGAAACCCGACCTGAACCCGACAAAAAAATTTTAATTGACCCGAAAACCAACCCGAACACGCACTACAGCGTCTAGAATAAACAGTGTGGCATTCGCCTATAACCGTGATGTTAAAATGATGCTACAAAAATCAAGCTTACCCAGATGTCGCTGTGATCGAAGCTATTGCTCAAATCGAAGACCTGATTGGCTTTTCCCAGTTTCGTCA
The DNA here is from genome assembly GCA_963930645.1 of Salticus scenicus. Taxonomy (NCBI): domain Eukaryota; kingdom Metazoa; phylum Arthropoda; class Arachnida; order Araneae; family Salticidae; genus Salticus; species Salticus scenicus. Next base: position 56,360,972 of record OZ005662.1, on the reverse strand, counting down.
GTTTAATCACGTGATCTAAGCATATAATTAACCAATAGGGAGTCTCGGTTTTGTTGTCGTGACACTAGCTTCGATTACAATGACATCTGGTGACAGGCTTAATTTTTTTAGTACAATTTTATTCGCCGCTTTCCACACTGTTTATTCTAGACGCTGTACCCGCACTAAAGAATTTTGACGACCCGCACCCAATTTCTTTTCACCCGAACCCGACCCGAAACCCGAATCTAAATGAAAATTAATAATTCGTCAAAAAATCATGCAAAACATTTTTAATTTATAAAATAAAGTAAATTTTCATTGTCACGCTGTTGGTAAACTATTTTAAAAAGAATTAAAAATATAATTACTAATGCACTAAGTTAAAAATTTAAAAATCTGAATAATGCATTAATAATAATTTTTAACCATTTATGTGTGTTGTGTACTTCAAGAGTACAAAAATGGGTTTCAAGCTTAGTATTTGTATTTTTTTTTCCCGACTGAGTGAAAATAATGCCGGGACCGGGAGTCGAACCCCGGACCTTTGACTTACAAGGTCAAGGCTCTACCAATTAAGCTATCCAGGCCGACAACCGGTCAGCATTACTCACTCAGACAACCTTTAGGCAGAAACATCTGCTCTATCATGTAGATAGCTCGACAGAAATAAAAATTCAATAAATATGGTTTTCTTCCAATCAGTTGATTGTATGATTTAAAAATTGTATTTCTTTCTCCCATTATTTAATGGTGTTTTCCATTACCTGCGGCTGATTTCTGTCGAGTTATCTACATGATAGACCAGATGTTTCTGCTTAAAGGTTGTCTGAGTGAGTAATGCTGGCCGGTTGTCGGCCTGGATAGCTCAATTGGTGGAACCTTGACCTTGTAAGTCAAAGTTCCGGGGTTCGACTCCCGGTCCAGGCATTATTTTCTCTCAGTCGGGAAAAAAAAAAAAAAAAAAAAAAAAAAAAAAAATCAATAAATATGGTTTTCTTCCAATCAGTTGATTGTGTGATTTTAAAAATTAGTATTTGTAGTTTTATTGTTTGATGCTTATCGCACACATAATGATATTAAAATAATACCATGTTACAGACGCCAACTAAACGTTCCCTGAACTCTCCTACGAGTAAATCTACATTCCTATAACTTCTTAAAAACATATGCAAGAGAAAAAAAATATTAATTAAGTATTATTAAGTTAAATAATTATTATTAAAATATTATTAAGTTCACAGTCTATTTCAAAAGAATGTGAATAATCAAAATAGGTGAATCACATATCTGTTTATTGTGGGTTAAGTAGCCTGTTTTCAACAGCTTAATATCTAAATAATTAAATATAATAATGACCATCTTCTGTCAGGAACGATTACGGTTTAGACCGCTTCAAAACAGAGACTTTTGGTTGCCATTTTCCCCCCTTAGAAATGCTATGTATTTTTATTTTTGTTTATTTATTTATTTATTAATCTGCATAAATGTTACATCATTAGAAAGATCTTTCAAAACTGAACATTTTTGTGCTTGCACTTTTCCCTTAATCTCAATATGTAAAAAGATTTCAACGAAAGTTTATAACTACCATTGCAATTCTAAAATACCCATGGAGGATAAAATTAAAATGTAATATAAAATTCAATCACAAAAATTATGGGCTAATAGTTATTACATCATTTTCTTGCAACCATGATAATGTACTTATCTGATATAAACAAACAGTTTATTGTGACGTCATATATACCAAATTAGTTAAAATAAATAAGGTTACAAATAAGGTACTTAAGGTTACTTCGTTACAAATATGGTACCTTTCATTTGGTGTCTTATTTGTAACGAAGTTTTGATTAGATATTTTAGAATTAATTAAAATATGAAAATAATTTCAAAATTGGACATTTAAATTTATGATTGTTGCCAAAAAAATTTACCAGTTATTGTTATATGCATATGTATATATATATATATATATATATTGTTGCGTACTTGGGGGTTCGTGAGTTGTCCGAGAATGAAAGGCCAAACTTACAAAAATTCAGTAATTTATTCACAGAAAGTTCCAGAAAAATACAGGTCTATAAACCAAGTATCAGCTTCAATTCAAACAGTAAACACAGCTTAAACAACAGCTGTCAATAGCAAATCCACAGTACAAACTGTATAGCAATAACACATAAAGCAAGTCTCTTCCAAAGAGGCTCAAGAGCAATGCAAGCACTAGCAAAGCTGGCTGAGATCTGAACTGAACTAACTGGCCTTGGCGAAGAAAAAAGGCTTATATACTGTTCCATGGAACCCAGATTTTTCGAGAAAACTCTAGAAAGTGGTCAACCAATCAACTTACAGCTTCCATATTTGGTATATCCCTTATAAGGATTTTCTCGCCAAGGTCGCCAAAAAATTCGCCAAGGTGGGAAAAAGTCACCAAATTTGGCGCCAAATCCATTACCTGCCTTATTGAGGCTTTTTAATGCGTTTTTAAAGAAAAATAAGGTTATTTTAACGCTAGAACGACTAGAAATGCACAAAATTAGCACTCTATCAATTTACTAAGCCTCTTTGAAAGAATTTATACAAAAATAAACACAATTATTTACAATTTTGTAACACTGCCCCCCTCCCAAGGACTGCACGTCCCGGGCAGTGCAACGCTTGGTCAAGAGGAGAAACTAAACAAATTTACACAATCTAAAATACAAGAACTAAGTTGCATATAACGATAAAATAGAAATATAAATCAAGGGAGAAGTATTTACAAAATTGACAAATATGTACAAATACAAATATTTACATTACGCATGCGCAAATTTTACAAGTATTTACATTTTTAATTTTAATATTACCGTTACTTGTGGTACTTGGCTAGCCTATTATAGTGCACCACCTTCGGTTTTGACGAAGGTGTTTTAGTGATCCGCACCACTACATCATTCAGCCTTTTTAAGACTGTGTATGGTCCATCCCAGTTGCACTGTAACTTGGGAGAGAGTCCTTTGCGTCGAACAGGATTCCACAACCAGACCTGCTCTCCTTCCTGGAACTCATGTTGTGTAGCCTTTAGATCGTACCTTGTCTTCATTTTCTCCGTTGCCATGTTAATTTGCTCCCGAGCAAAGTTGTGTACGTCCTCAAATCGTGCCTGGAGATCTTGGATGTACTCCTCGGGCGATGAAGGCGCATCGGGTGGACAACCAAACAGGAGATCACAAGGGAGACGAAGTTCACGTCCAAACAGCATCTGGGCTGGAGTATAGCCGGTGGTTTCCTGGACAGCACTTCGATAAGCCAGCAGGAACAATGGCAACTTCAAGTCCCAATCTTGCTGGTTCCTTGATACTAGAAGAGAGAGGTTATTCAGGATGGTACGATTGAACCTCTCGACCATGCCGTCCGACTGGGGATATAAGGGTGTTGTTCGGGTTTTGTCTATGCCGAGTAGTTGACACAGTCCTTTGAAAACATCAGAGGTAAAGTTCCTACCTTGGTCGGTATGAAGTTGTAGGGGCGTGCCGTACCTTGACACCCATTGCTGCACTAGGACCTCTGCGACTGTGCATGCCTCTTGATTGGGAATGGGATATGCCACATGCCACTTGGCGAAATAGTCCATCACGACGAGGATGTATTTATTTCCACTGGAGGTCCGTGGCAAAGGACCCAAGATGTCGATTGCAATCCGTTCAAATGGTGCTCCCACGTTATACCGTTGCAGTCTTCCTCGACTTCGTTTCTGCGGGTCTTTACGTGCCGCACAAGCATCACAGGATTTACACCATTTCTCCACATCCTCCTTTGCCTTGCACCAGTAGAAGCGCTCCCGAACTTTCTGCAGAGTCTTCATTACCCCAAAATGGCCTCCGGCAGAGCTACTATGCAGTTGTTCTAAAACAGCTGGAATTTTTGATCTTGGTAATAAAATATGCCATCTGAAGCTTTTCCCATCATCAGACTCCCACTTTCTGTATAATACGCCGTTTCTGATATGAAGAGAGTGCCAAAGTGCCCAATAACTTTTCGTAATGGGACTGAATCTGGAAATGTCCTGCCAGGTAGGTCTGTTGCTGGTCGTCTCCTTCAGTTGTAATATAGGCTTTACATCAGGATCTTCCATCTGGGCTTTTCTAAATTCTTCGTCACTCCATGGGTCCGGATCTTGTTCTGATGGTGTTGCGACAGTAACTTGGCGAACAACTGACTTTATTCTTTGGTATTTATCCTCGGCTTTAGAGATGTATTTATGATCTTCAGATGGAGGCTTCCGCAAGAATGCATCTGAATTTTCCTGAAGAGCTCCTTCCGGGTGGCATACTTCAGAGACATTCTTGGTTGCTCCACTAGGTGTTCTTACTGGGCAGCTTCGTTTGATATGCCCGTCTTTTCCACAGCCCCAGCATTTAGTTGTTGGAGTCTTCCCTTCTTTCTTCCTCTCAAGAATGCGTAGTCTTCTATTAATTTCTGCAATCATTTCCTGAATCTCTTTAAGATCATCTTGAGAGCCGTTCACTTTGTGTGCTGTGCTGTTCTGGCGATGTTTATAGGAGGCTTGTTGGGCTGTCTCGAGCTTCAGGGCATACACCAAGGCTGACTCCACATCCTTCACGCCGGAGAGTCTGAGGGCTTTTTGAATATCTGGATCTCCGACAGCATCAATGAAATATTCTAGAGCCAGATCATTACGTGTTTCAGGATGACAGTCTGAGAAAGCCAAATGTGAAAGCCTCTGGATGTTTGATGCCAGTTCTTGTAAGCTTTCTCCTGGTCTCTGACGACGGGACCTTAACTGGAGTCGACTATATTCTTTGGACCATTTCACTCCAAAACGTAGCTCTAGTGCTCTGGTTACAGCTTCGAAGTCATATCGCTGTTCCTTCGAAAGGGTCTCCAGAATATCTGCGGCGTCGCCCCGCAACGACCCTACCAGATGAGCCGTCTTTGCAACAGAGTCCCAGCCGTTAGCTTCAGCTACAATGGAAAACTGCGTCTTATATACATGCCAGGAGGAACTGCCGTCGTAGGTGGATAGCTTAATAAATTCCTGATTCTGGATTCTTTTATCTCTCTTTTCAGTTTCCTGAGGCATGGATTCTAACTTTTCTTCGAGATTCCGAATCTTGCTCTGCAGTTCATTCCCTATTACCTCTCCGCTCCACTCTTCTCTCATTTTTCTCTCAAGATCTTCCTCCATTCTCTTAAACTTGCTTTCTATCTCTGAAACCTTTCCTTTCAGCTCTTGATCAAAGTTTTCTTTAAATTTCTCTCAAAATTCTCTTCTATCTTCATAAATCTCTCTTCAAAATTCTTTTCCACTTTCAAAACTTTCTCTTCAAAATTTTCTTCTATCTTTATAACTTTCTCTTCAAAATTTTCTTCTATCTTTATAACTTTCTCTTCTATTCCATCCATTCTGTTTTCCATAACCGTTAATTTACCCTCGATTGATTCTTTCACCGTTGAAAGCTCTCTCTTCATCTCATCTTGATTAGATTTAATTTCTTCCTGAACTTCACTTATAGTGTCTTTCAACTCTCTTTGCGATGTTTCCATTTTCTCTTGTGCTACCTTCATTTCTTCTGTCAAACCGTCTTTCAACTCTCTTTGCGATGTTTCCATTTTCTCTTGTGCTACCTTCATTTCTTTCATCTCTTGACTCAGGCTATCTTTCATCTCTCTCTGTCCTTCTTTCATTTCTCTTTGTCCTTCTTTCATTTCATTCATCTGGGTAGCTAAGCTTTCTAGCAGTTTCTTCATCTCTTGCTCCATAGCTCTAGTTATCACCATTCACAGACAACCCCGCTCCTGACACCAGAAATGTTGCGTACTTGGGGGTTCGTGAGTTGTCCGAGAATGAAAGGCCAAACTTACAAAAATTCAGTAATTTATTCACAGAATCAGAAAGTTCCAGAAAAATACAGGTCGATAAACCAAGTATCAGCTTCAATTCAAACAGTAAACACAGCTTAAACAACAGCTGTCAATAGCAAATCCACAGTACAAACTGTATAGCAATAACACATAAAGCAAGTCTCTTCCAAAGAGGCTCAAGAGCAATGCAAGCACTAGCGAAGCTGGCTGAGATCTGAACTGAACTAACTGGCCTTGGCGAAGAAAAAAGGCTTATATACTGTTCCATGGAACCCAGATTTTTCGAGAAAACTCTAGAAAGTGGTCAACCAATCAACTTACAGCTTCCATATTTGGTATATCCCTTATAAGGGAAGACGACTAGAAATGCACAAAATTAGCACTCTATCAATTTACTAAGCCTCTTTGAAAGAATTTATACAAAAATAAACACATATTTACAATTTTGTAACAATATACATATATATATATACATATATTTTGAGGGGGGGGGGGAGAGGGAGGCATAAGATGAAATAATGTTTTCACGCGAAAAATTAAAAAATATTAAATTTGCCCATGGATATAAAAATTACTTATTAAAACGAGTCGAAGAAGGAAGCGAAATAAGTACTGAGTTATATTACGATAAATATGATATATAATATGATACGTTATATTAGACCTATCGTCCTGGGTTAGTAGGTATTTTCGTTAAAAGAAATAGTTTGTTCGTTCGGTGCAACTTGCACATTAGTCCCCTTTAAATATAGTGTCCAGCGAAGCAGGCAAAGCATTCGTTGATTCACTACCTTAATTGATTTCACATTCCGTCATTTTTGACGGGGTTATATACTAGTAATAAAAATAATAGTTTATTTATTTATTTATTTTTTTGTCTTTAGTCGGATATGTATATTTATTTTACTTCGATAATTTGGGTAAGCGCATATTCATCAGGGTTATATAGAGCAAACAAATTTCTACTTTATTAAGATAAAAAAAAATTTGAAAGATGTTCTCAAGTCCACCCGATTTGTTGAAAACTAAACCCGACCCGAATCCGGACCCGACCCACAGTAAAAAAAAAAAAATCCAGTCAACCCGACCCACAAGAAAAAAAATTTAGTCGACCCGACCCGACCCGAACCACCGGTCCGGTCGGGTTCGATTAAAATCATATTACCCGATCCGATGCAGAACTCTAGCACGGGCATACGGAGCACTGGCCCAGGGACTCACCTTTAAAAGCTACAAAGTAATAGTATACAAGTTTTCACATTTGTCTAGTAAAAACAAAACTAATTAAAACTTTCATTCTAGGTTACATTAATTAGCTTAAACAGCTGTTAACTTCTGTCACTTATCTTCTAAACTAAAATAACATTTATATTCACTGATTAATGTATTTGGAAGAAATTGACAAACTTTACAAGATATGTATTCTGCAGTGGATACCCGCGCATGTCAGCATCCCTGGAAACGAAGAGGCAGATCAACTTGCCAAGGAAGGGAGAAATCTCAATAATTAAAATATCGCCAAGGTCTCTCTTGACGATGTTAATGCGATCGCAAGGTTCCGTTTGAGAGAAAACACCATTAAAAAAACTCGCAGATTTGTGAAATAAACGCAGAGACCTTACCAAAACTATCACCCGCCTTAGAACTGGTCACTATCGAGGTATGAAGATCCTGAGAGATGGCAATAGAACCTACCGTCTCTGCAGTAACTGTGATGATGTTCCACTAACACCAAAACATATTTTTGACTGCCCTGCCATTTTAAGATCCCTGGCTCAGCTTGGGGAATTCTCCCCCTTTGACATCGAGAATCTGTACTCCGATAACATCAAGGAGATGGCCGGCTGTGTTTTGCATACTCATGGTTTTCTATAGTTCTCCCCATGGACACGACACCAACCACCAACCAAACAATGTATTTTAGATTTTCGGTATCTTGAGCATAAGACTAATGATTTTGTTATACGTTTGTAAAAAAAACAAAGGGAATCGAAAATATAACTATAGGAGCACGGAGTAAAAAGTGTATAGGAGAAATGTATAAAATGCACTACACAACATAAATTGCTTGAAATTGCCGAAAAAACTCAGTTTATTTTCAGAATGGCCAATTCTGGTGAGTTCTGTAGAGGAGGAGGAAGCGCCTCCAAAGAACATCTGTGCCCTGGGTTTTTAAAATACATTGCAGGCCCTGTACAATGCACATGCATCTATGTGTTAGATTAAAAACGGATCTTTTTACTTGTATTCACTTTTCTTTTTCTTATTTTTTTCTTATTTTTTTCGCATGTGAATAAGTTTTTAATATATATATATAGTATATGCAAACATGAAAATTGAATAAAATGTTCATTATAAAACAATTCATCGGCATTTTTATCATTGTGGTGATGCTCATTACTTACAAATTATTATTATTATTATTATTATTATTATTATTATTATTTTGTCTATTATAAAAGTAAAAGAAAAGTTAATACAGAAAGAAAAATTGAGATTTAGAGTAACATTTCAAGGCATGTGCGTCTTTACCTATCTGTCATGCATCCTTAACACCACTTTTTAATAAGTTTTCTTTTCTAAAGTTGTCGAAATTTTTCCTTTTTTCCAAAGCATACTTAAAAAAGAAAAAAAAAATAATAATAATAAAAATTATACAGACACGACATTATTTCATTATTTAAAACATGAAAATCTGACATTGACAGATTTTAATTTAGTGCCAGAGGCCTACTGCTAAACTTGTTAATACCGACAAATTCTTCTTTAGTTAATTCGTGACGATCTAAATTCCATGATAAAGTTTTCATTAAATCAAACCAATGTGTTTCAGCTGCAGATACTGTAACAAATAACGTTGGAAGTCCAAACTGTCTTATAGCCGCAAAACAACGTTTTTTCTCTTTTTCCCAATGAGGGGGAGGTGTGCCTTGGGGGGGACTCATGTCAAAGTTGTACCTTGGGGGGGACTCATGTCAAAGTTGGGCCTTGGGGGGACTCATGTCAAAGTTGGGCCTGGGGGGGACTCATGTCAAAGTTGGGCCTTGGGGGGACTCATGTCAAAGTTGTACCTTGGGGGGGGGGACTCATGTCAAAGTTGTGCCTTGGGGGGACTACATTCAATAAATCCCCATTCAATAAACCGACTGAAATAGGCCCTTAGCACTATTAAGAGTGTATTATAAAAATTCGACAACGCTGTACCGACTGAAATAGGGGTACCTTGGGGGGATTCATGTCAAAGTTGTGCCTGGGGGGGACTCATGTCAAAGTTGTGCCTTGGGGGGACTTCATTCAATAAATCCCCATTCAATAAACCGACTGAAATAGGCCCTTAGCACTATTAAGAGTGTATTATAAAAATTCGACAACGCTGTACCGACTGAAATAGGGGTACCTTGGGGGGGACTCATGTCAAAGTTGGGCCTGGGAGGGACTCATGTCAAAGTTGTGCCTTGGGGGGGACTTCATTCAATAAATCCCCATTCAATAAACCGACTGAAATAGGCCCTTAGCACTATTAAGAGTGTATTATAAAAATTCGACAACTGTACCGACTGAAATAGGCCTCTAGCACTAAAAAAAGAATAATTATTAGTTTAAAAATTATCACTCATGCTAAAATTATAATAAAATTCCCTTAATGGTATAATAACGAACATACCATCTAAATTTTACGTTCATACATTTATTTGTTTAAAAATTATGCGCAAAAGAAGAAAACGAGAAAACAGGTTGTTGCTTTAATTTTGAACACAAGTGTACATTAGAAGTAGTATATATATATACATTAAAAGTAGTCTACATATCAAATTTAAAGTTTCTAGTTACATTGTTATTGTAGAAATCATGCAAAAATATGATTTTCGAGAGGGTTTTTCCTCGCTCTTTTCATTACTATGTGCTAGAAATTTAAAACACTCACAGTATTTCAAATCTGGTTATAAGCAGCAACTGCGTCAAGTTTGGTTCAAATCGTTTCAATAGTTTGGGAGGTGTGTGCAAGCCATACTCCCTGAGGATGTCTTCCACACACACGCATATATATATATATATATATATATACAGTTGAACCTCGTTAACGTGAACACTGTTAACGTGAATTACTTTTAACATGAACTGTTTCCACAATCCCCGGCAAAATGAAGATAGTTCAGTTATATTTAGATTAGTTACCGATAGCATGAAGTACTGATAACATGAACAAATTTTTTTATCCCCTTGAGATTTACGTTAACGAGGTTCGACTGTATATAAATATATAATGACTTTTATTTATATTAAGACTTAAATAGATATGTATTGTATGGTGTTTTTAAGAGATTAAATTTTTTTATGTTGAAAATTTAATCATTCTGGTGTGTTAGTGAAATCAGATAGCAAAATAATTCTATTTATGAACTTTATAACTGATATATATATATATATATATACACATATTAAATTCTGAATATTGTTTTTCACGAAACGTTCAGAAATAGCAATGTGACAGAAATATTGATTTTCTTTTCTAGCTTAAATGCTGTGGTGTTGATGGACCAGATGATTATATTGAGAGTTCGATACCACTTTCCTGTACAGATTCCGAGACAGGCTATCCTTTTGAAAAGGTGATTATTTTTATTTTTATATTACGAAGTTATCACTGTAAAAAGTATGTCATATTTGCTGCCAGAAATTCTCTGTAATTTGAGAAAAATATGCGTAATTTGCGAAAAAATTACGTTGTAAGAATTATATTATTCGTTGTTAGAATTATATTATATTATTAGAATTATATACATTCATATTTGCTGCCAGAAATTCTCTGTAATTTGAGAAAAATATGCGTAATTTGCGAAAAAATTACGTTGTAAGAATTATATTATTCGTTGTTAGAATTATATTATATTATTAGAATTATATACATTCATATTTGCTGCCAGAAATTCTCTGTAATTTGAGAAAAATATGCGTAATTTGCGAAAAAATTACGTTGTAAGAATTATATTATTCGTTGTTAGAATTATATTATATTATTAGAATTATATACATTCATATTTGCTGCCAGAAATTCTCTGTAATTTGAGATTGCGAAAAAATTACGTTGTTAGAACGTATTTTCTCAAATTACAGAGAATTTCTGGCAGCAAATAGGACATATTTTTTACAGTGTATCCAACGCTCAACAGGTGGTTCCGTTTTTTTTTTTTTTTTTTCCCTCATAATTTTTAACATGACAGCACAGGGCAAAATTTCGCATAAATATACATAGAAATGTTTTAACTTTTCGATGTGAAACTAAAAAATAAATATTGATAATAAAAAAAGTCAGCCAGATTTTTTTTTTTTTTTTCTGTTGTTAATGTAGGGATATTGCTTGCACCTATGAGTGGAAGTAGTTCCCGGCGGTGTAAATTTCCAGTATTAGTATCTTTGCAAATAACTCGTTAATACATTTAAAGTGAATGGTTGAACCATATATTTGTGATATTTTAAAAGAAATGTATTGATTTTTTAAATTTTTAACATATATATATATATATATATATATATTAATTATTTGCATGATACAAATGCAGATGGCTGCACTATTCAAGTTATTTTCTTTGGAAATCTTTTATAATCCACCTATAGGATCGTAATTCCTAATTGAAGATTGCTAATTCTCTTATATTTCAATTAGTTTGTGACATCTCTTAATTTACTCCATGATTCTGAGCCATTAACTGTACTTTTAATGGCTTACCGTTTCCTAAATTTTTACATTTGGTTTGTTAAAAAGTTCCTGTACTCATTCGTATCTTTTCAGTGTATTTTAGATTTATATTTCTTGATTAGTTTTTTTATTTTGTGGTTGGTTTCTCTCATGTTGTGGTGAGTTTACTTTGATATTAGTTTCTTTTTTGTTTTGGATGTGAATGTTTCCGTCCCGGAACAAAGAAATATTTAGCTTTTGCTATCTTTGCGACAGAAAAACATTCACTTTGCACGGTATTCTACCAGGCCCTTGAAAACGTTAGAATACAAACATGTTATTATCTAAGTCCAATTTGTTTTATTTCATTTTGCTTTGAATTTTTCTCATTTTTGATTTGATTTAGTAGTCTTTGATATTGATCATATTAATTGTTTGGATTTCTTATAATATTTAATAATATTTTAATTACAGCTGTATGCTCTGATTATCAATATATATATTGTATATATAGAATTTTTTCAGATGTTGGTACAAAATTGACTTTCTTTTGATATTAAGTGTTATACTTGTATGAGACGTTTATCATGATAAATAATTTTAATAAATAATTTGCACAGCGGAAATTTGTATAGGAGGATAATATTATAGCGGGGTGCAAAACGATAAAAAAGATTAATTTTTTTTGTCTAAAAAATTTATATAGTATTATTAATTCATATTTAAATAAAATAGAAATATTATATTGAACTAAATAGGCAATATAAACGTGTAAAAAAGGTTGAAAAACAATTTATATTATATCAATATTACGAATTTCATATTCACTAGTTATGCCACCAGTACAAAATGATAAGAATGGCACATATTTTTCAAAATTTTAGTTGAATTTTTAAAATTATTAGACTTTTTATGTGGTTAATAATTTCAGTTGAGGGCTATGGCGTAGAATACAGAAGGAATCAAATTTCTCGAGATGATAAAATATTACATATATCACACGAATAATAAATCTCAGTGCTATTTTAAATATTTTGACCAATTTTTGCATAAAAAAATTCTCCTTTTTAACCCAAATATTCTCCATCAAATTTAGAACCGGAATATTAGACGGTCAATTGAATGTAGCAATCTTATTATTTTTAAGCCACTTTTTTGTATCTTTTGTAGAGATAATCGATGTATTATTTTCTCAAAAATAATAATTAAAACCCAAAAATGATTAACTAAACTTTTTTCATTCTTGTTAAGAAATTGCTTTCTAACAGATTAGTATATATATGGTTATTTTGTGGACATTATACAAAAGCAACATTCATCTAAACTCCAGAAGAGAAAACGTCTCGAATCATAAGAAAGCACCCCCTCTTTGTTGATGTTTGGAAAATACGTCATTTGCCTCTGGAACCTCTTGCCAATATAGATGTAGGTCATCGGAACCGATCCAAATTAAATTTCTTTTTATCAGTGAAAATAGTCTATTTATTTATTTATTTATTATTATTATTTATTTATTTATTTATTTATTTGTTTTTACAGATGTTTCTCTGCAAGCTTTTTTTAGGCAGACAGCGACGCAGTTTTATACATCTAACATTTCTTTAGTTTTCAAATGCTCACCTCTTGATTCAAATTGATGTTAGAAACTATATCAAGCTTCTAATTTATTTTGCTGCCAGCTGTCAATATTTCATTTGTTACCGTACGAAAAATTAAATAGGTAATTTCAAAATAAATCTTAACCCTTCTGTTGGTTTTGCATTACCTTATGTAGTGTGATTTTGTAGGAAATAAAAAAATGACAGTCTTCCAGAGTTATATTTTATTTCCAATTCTTCTTGGGGAACAACACCATTGTTATTATCAGCTAAAATTTGGCCTCTTTCGATATTGGAGAACATTTATTCTTTCCCCCCTCATCCAAATGTTTTCTGAATTGAACGAATGCGACCAGAAAATCCTTTAAATGTTTTGCTGAAAAGGACATTTAAAAAAAATTCTACCAATCACAAACCGTAGTATTGAATGAACTACAACGTTCTTATCATTTTGTTCCGGCGCAAACTGAATGCGATACACATTTAAATATACATAGATAACTATTGTTATAATATTAGCTACCGTATCACGTATTTAATTTTAATAAAGAGAATTGTGAATTTGCATATCACGGCTATTTGATTTCTGTAGTTTTTGTATCCTTCCTATCATTTTGCACCCCGATGTAGTAGAAAGTTTTGTGGCGGTCAAAACATACTAGTTTTCTTTCGTATTATACTAGATTTTGAAATATTTAGAATTATTCTATAGAAACTACTTAATGTGTTCTCCAACTGGATTTTTTTTTCTGGTGTTTGTATGTGTTTGATCGCCTGTCTTTTTAAAATCATCATTGTTTTTTAATGAATTTTTTTGATTGGATACTCTAACATTACAGGGTTGTTTGGAAACAGCTGTGGATTATATGAAGGGTAAAGCAAGCCTGGTTGGTGGAGTAGCTGCTGGAGTTTTCTTATTGCAAGTAAGTAGTTTTTGTATATATTGATGAAGTGATGATTATATATGCTGCGATCCTAAACGATTATGACGATCCTAAACACTGTAAGGGGTGTAAAGTAAAGTTGCTCATAGTAGGTTGTTATTTGGAGAACATCCAATCCTTTTGTTTTCCTTTATTGCGCATTTTCTTTCAAAGTTATCGCCTCTAATTTGAGGTTAGATTCGTTGAATTAGCACATGCGTAGAGGCCCCCATGGTTGCAATAAATGTGGTCGAACCATAGAATAATAATAAAGGAAGAAGGAGCGTATATGTTTTGGTTTCGGTTTGTAAAATACAGGAATGCCGGGTATAGGGTTGTAACAATGCTTCAATCTGATTGGTTGGCGAGATTTTTGAAGCGTCTCGTCTCTCTATCAATCAGTCAGCTAGGCAGCACCCACAACAAATAGCGATAAATGCGCTGAAGATGGGTGCCCTACTTTAAGGTTTTGAGCAGCCAGAGCAGCTTTCGCTGGCAATTCACTAGATGGGGTTTGTAAGCATTAGAGTATTGACGTGCTCCTTCTTCCTTTATTATTATTCTATGGGCCGAACTATAATCTTTGCTGCTAAGTATTGTTTTTCCACGGATTATGGGGAATTTTGGCAAGTGGCCAATAAAGCTCAATCTATGTAAACTGATAGAATAAAAGGTGGGGAAAAAAATAGAGGGCATTTCTTTCTTTATTTGTTTAGTCCATATTTCTAATATAATCCTAATTACTATCACCTGATTGTGTTAAATAATTTGTTTGCTTTGTAACAATTTTATATACTTAAATATTTATATTTTAATTGAAGTCTTTTGAATCTGAATTATATTTATTAGTATGAAATTTAGTAACTCTGTGTATAAGTAATTATAGGTTATAATTTTAGGTTAAAAAAAATAGTTTGTGTTTTGTTTTATGTTAATTCAATATTTGAATAAAAAGTTCTTTTGTGTTAAGACAGTTGGTAATCATATTCCCTCCCCCCCCCCCTTCCCATGTAATCCAATGGGATTTTTGTTACTTCGTATTTTAAGGATATCTCGTTCAAAAATAAAGTTTTTCGAATTCTGCTTTATTAAATTTCTCTCTTTGAACCTCTCATTTTCCGTCTTAGGAAGTAAATTTTTAAATATAAGTTTAAACATTTTTTTTTTTTTCCGAGATTCACAATTATAGCCTTAAGTTTGTTTAATCAAATAAAATATTTAAATTAATTATTATTAATATTAATATTATTTTCTTTTTAAGATAAAAAATGACAGGTTCAAAGAGCGGAATTCGTATTTTTTTTTTTTTTTTTTTTTTTAAACGAGATATCCTTATCATACGAAGCAAAAAAAGTCGTCCCATTGGATAACAAGAAAAGACATGAAGAGAGAATCTGACTACCAACCCCTCATGAAGCTTGCACATCAGTTAAATTCCCCTTTTCTCCTTTCCCATGTAATAATATGGCATTTTCGCTGCTTCGTCTTATAAGAATATATTATTCAAAAATAAAGTTTTTCGAAGTGAGCAAGTTTTTGAAAAAATAAAGTTAAATATTTCGTTTAGAGAAACAAACGCCGAGTCTTAAATTTACTTGCTAAAATAAAATGTTTATTTTTATTTATTATTTTATTTTTAATTGCTCACTAAGCTAAAAGGTAACATATTCAAAGGGGAATATTTAAAAAAACAGAATTCGAAAAACTTCATTTTTTAATAAAAAATCCTTATAAAACGAAACAACAAAAATCCCATGGGATAACAGGAAAAAAACGAAAAAGAAAATCTGACTGATGTACAGACTTACCATTCAAATTATTTAAATTTTTGTTGGTAATGATATGTGAATTAAAGCCGTTTGTCAACAAGTGGGCTCGGACCTGGGTGGAATATCCGCCGTAAGAGTTTTTCTAAGGAGTCATAGTCATACACGAGTTACGGACAAACCATGGAAAACTACGAAAGTCTAGGCAGATTGATGAATTTGGGCATAGCATAATAATTCGTGTGGATTAAAGCCGTTTGTCAACAAGTGGGCTCAGACCTGGGTGGAATATCTGCCATAAGAGTCTTTCTAAGGAGTCATAGTCCCACACGAGTTACGGAGAAACCATGGAAAACCACGAAAGTCTAGGCAGATGGATGAATTCAGGGCGTAACATAATAATTCGTGTGGATTAAAGCCGTTTGTCAACAAGTGGGCTCAGACCTGAGTGGAATATCCGGCGTAAGAGTCTTTCTGAGGAGTCATAGTCCCACACGAGTTACGGAGAAACCATGGAAAACTACGAAAGTCTAGGCAGATGGATGAATTTGGGCATAGCATAATAGTTCGGCACTTCCTGTCTTACGCATTTAAAAATCTTTCAGCCATTGGTGGCCACTTTGTCAGCCCCTTTTGCTTTTCAGTACAACATGACTGTTGTTTTCAATTGGACATTTTACTTCGTCTTCATTTCCTTGTTTTATCTTGAATATGTCGGGCTGTTTTTTCCCATTTGGCAGCAAGTTAAAAAAATATTAAATTAAAATTGATATAAAAGAATTGTTAAAAAATGAATACAGTAACCGTTGTTAAAGAATGCAGCTTCATATTTTAAGGTAAAAAATATAGTTATTTATTTTATTTTATTCATTTAGTTACTTTTTGCGCTTTTTGTATATTAAGAGCAAAAAAAAAAAATAAAAAAAAATAAAATAAAATTTTTTTCCTTTTCTCTCTCTTGCATCATGTAAAAAAAAAAAAAAAAAAAAAAAAAAACACTGTAATTGTGTACATATATATAATAAATTTGAAAAAAAAAAAAATCGTGTGAAAGAAATTTTAAGAATTGAGTACAGTAAATGCTGAAGAACGCAACAAAGATTTGAGAGTTTCTTAAAATTAGATGCATGTAGGATATATTTCAACAAAATTAAAACCAGTTGGATGTATCACTTTTATTTTTAACTGTAACTGAAATGAAAATATACATAGCTATATGATTTATGATTTTATATCAATAATTTATTTTATTTTTATTTCTTTAAATTTCAAAAATCATATATCTATATGATACATGATTTTTGAAAAATAAAATTATAACTTTTAACTATATTTTAAAACTGAGTATAAATCATTTTAACTACAATGTGTTTGTTTTCCTGTTTCTTAGGTGGCAGCAATAGTTTTAACTCTCTGTGTGGCTTGCGGAATCAAGAATGCGGCGTCGAATGCTATTTTCTGAAACCGAACAAAACTTTCTACATTTCCTCTTATCGACTATCAACATGTTTTTTGTGTTCTGTATGTCTTCCATCCCATTAAAGATTATTTTTTATAATTACTTCTTCTTTCATTCTCAACATCTCTGATAGTTAAAGAAATTCGAAAGCTTTTCCAACAAATTATAATCAAGTTCACGTCTTTAGAACGCCATCTTTTTTTTTTTCGTGTTCTTCTATTAGATTGTTTTGTTTTAATTGTGTCAAAAGCGTTTCTGTATCACAAAAAAGAATAAGAAAAATGTTTCATGAAATATTTTCTGTCTGTGAGCAGTTTCTTATCACAACAATAAAAAATTTTGAGGCCCCACTCTCAAAAAGAATATACTCAAGTTTGACGATTCAGACATCCTCGGGCTTAATTTCATTGTTTTTGACAACCATTTCGTCAAGCGATCACGTGATTTTTGACGAAACATGAACTCTCAAATATTTGACGAAACTGTTTACTCACAACAGCATGTGCTAGCTTTCCTTACCGCCATATATATATATATATATATTTTTTTTTTTTTTTTCCTGTGTTATTTAGACGATAAGTTACAATTATTTTTATTTGTTTGCTCTGTTTTATTTATATTTTCATCAAATATAAATAGGATTTAATCGTCCAAAGCAACGAACTTGTAGGTAATTTTATACTTCTATAATTTGTATTTTATTCTGTATAACGAAACTAGGATGAAAAAAAAAAATGTTTCTTTACTTTGGACGAAATTCGTATGTTCAAGCAAGTGACGAAAGTAATTTTCTCAATTTGACGAAATATTCGCTTGGAGTATTTCCCTGGAAACGGTTTCGTCAAAATTAAAGAAAATTTTGTTACATTTGAGTATCCATTTCTGAGAGTGCCCCGGGGCATGGGAGTTTTTGAGGCCCCTCTTTTCACCTATCACTATATGCTACATTAATGCCCCGTACTATAATTCGAGCACATAAATTAAATTCTTGCATTTGCCTCATAAAAAGTATATTTCTATTCATCTTATTTGCACTCCGTAAATTTTCTTTGCAACAGGAATATTTATATTTTATTTAAGATATTGCACTTTTTAGACAAAAAATAAAATAAAGCATAATGAACACACAACATTTATATATTGTATTTCATCACAATATATGTAATAGCATCGATAGTATTAATAATAATAATAATAATATTTGGATGTCACACGAGTCTAATACTTTCAGTAAGCAGATTTTTCTATCAATAAAATATGAAAATGTCGATTTTCTTCAGCGAAGAAAGTTGTTCGCAAAGGAACAGACAGTTTCTAGGCAATGAATGCACATTATTTAATGTATACTTTTAAAACAGTCTCAAAAAACTGTCATTCCAACTAATATTCTCGAAATAGTACAATAAAGTTGTTACTCAGAAACCTTTGGACAGCCCTTATCTGTTTGAATAAAGTTGTTACTCGTACAGTCGGCAGAAAAAATATCCGAGCACTAGCCAATAATTCCGGTATAAAAAAAAGTACACTTAATACTGTTTTGTTAAATAATCCTTGTCCAACCATGTTCTTAGACTGACTAAGAACAGGATTCGACAAGGATTTATTTAACAAAGCAGTATTAAGTGTACTTTTTTTAGACAGGGATTATTGATAGTGCTCGGATACTTTTGCTGCCGACTGTATCACAAAAGTGACTGTTCAACGAATATTCTGGAAACAGTCCAACAGCCTTTTGTTCCACAAGAGTAAAGCAAACAGCGCTAAATGTCCCACAGAGCAGGAATTATGCTTATTCATTAACAAAGGTTAGAACAGTGCTTAGAACGCAATCTCCCAGAGGCAATCATTCATAACAGGCTCTCTGAACACAACTGACTTGTGGGACTCAACCGATCCTTATTTAAACCCTTGGCAATGGTTCTGTGCTTGAAGTCAATAGAAAGTTCCCGAACTCGACTTCTATTCAACCGAGTGCTCCAAAAGTTCAGGAACCTTAAACTACCATTTTCGCCAAATTTTTCACCAAGATTGAACTTAATGGAAATAAGTGGAACACCATTTATTTCAACTTTGTGAGTAAATCTACATTTACTGTAGTATCCCAATTGAGGTAGGAAAGAGATTTAATTCGTTGAAATAATATCTTCCAAATGATGGTGTGTAATTTTTTATTTATTTATTTATTTATTTTTATAATAACCATAAGATTCATATTAATTCATTAAACTTCTAAAATAAATCAGAAAAAAAAAAAAAAGAAATAGTAACAATATTCAGAAAGAGTGACAGCCAATATGAGCTTTAAATAACACAGGTTATTGCTGCTTTATTGAAAAATTTCTGAAATCATTTGAAAATAGAACATTCGAGTTTCAATTAAAATTTTAATGGGAATAACTGATAAAATATGAATAATTTTAAATGTTACAAATACTATTAAAGTAATACATACACTTTTAAAATCTCCACTACTTACACATTGATTATTTTTATTTTTATTTTTTTTAAAGGTAGTATATTTTAGCACTTTTTAAATTCCCAGGCCTCAGAATAATGCCGTATTTGCCCATGTGATAATATGGCCCGGTCTATGAGATTAAATAATGAAACCTTTCAAACCATTCAGAATTAAAGCTGTTCGTTCATAGACACAAGCAGATAGGGCAAGAGCACGAATATTCCCCCCCCCCCTTCAAGATTTTGAAGCTTGGTTTTAATTCTGTCTCCATCATTCATAATTTAAAGGGGGAAAAAAAAGGTATTTTAAATGCAGTGAAACATCCTATAAGAGACATCTATGAAGAAGGAACACTTCTATTTAAGAGACAATTTGTCTGGTCCCATTCCCTTTAAACAGGAAATTTAATGTGTTTACTTCTGGCTAAGGGATACTCTAATTAAGGGAAACCCTAAATTCCAAAATAAAATTTTGTGACTTTAGCGATAATTTTCAGACAAGTGAAAGAAGGTTTTGTGATAAAGGAAACATAAAAGAGTGAAATTTATTATGCCTTCTATTTTGACGAATAGTTTTCAGTGCAGAAAAGGGAACAATACAGGAAGAAACAGCCAAGCTATTATTTACAACTTTACAATTGCGATGCACTAGGAAGTACGTGTTACATGCTCAAAGACATTTCTTTTTGCCGAATGGCAACGTGAGCTTAAAAGATATTTTTCTTTGCCAAATGGCTACGGAGAAAAGCGCGGTTGATGCGTTAAAATATAAACAGTCAGTTTCTGTAGAGAAATTGGAGTATAAGGTCGAATTTTTTATACCAGCAATGTGAAAAGTACCATAGCTAGGAATTAAATCTTACCGTGCAGATGTTCTACCACAGAGCCACCCTGGCTGATTACCAACTCAGCATTTTTCACATAATATCCATTGGCAAAGTCACCGTGTCTGCAAACGCATATTTAACAGGTCAGCATATTAATCGTACATATGCTCACATAGTTGGTATAAAACATTCACCCTCACATTCCAATTTTTCTAAATAAATATTCATGATTGATGAGTAATATTTCTCAGTTAGTTGATATCGTACGGCAGTGAACATATCTGCTGCTAGAAGTGAAAAAAGAGTCTCGGTTTGTTGATTTCTGGGCTAATTTTACACAGGTTTTCCAGAGATGAGTGCAAAAAGAAAAAGACCATTAGACTTAAAAGGTTGAATTAATTAGTGTAGCGGAAAATGACAAACTAAGTTTGAGAGACTCAGGAACAAAAATTTGGAACTATAAAAAAAAAAAAACCAAACAAGTCATGTGCTATAGGAGAAAGAAGAAAGAAGAAAATTATGAATTCTAATGAAAATTCAAAGACTGTGAAATTCCGAAGACCCTTTTGTTGGAAACCACTACGATTTTCCACGTACGAAGAACGGGTAGAACTGTTAGACGTCCCCTTTTCCCCCTTAAGGGCCCGCTTCACTCACCGTTGCCGGAAGCCGAAGCTAATTTTATTCTATGGTAAATTTTCTTAACTAATCCATATTTTTAAATTCTGTTTTCACATTTAGAAAATTCCCAACTGTTAAATGGACGCACCTCTTTTAAAAATACATTTTTTTAAATTTTTAATATTTTATTTTGAAGCTGTAAAATGAGAAGTTTCACATGTTGAAAATTCGTATTTTACAGCTTCAAAATAAAATATTAAAAATTAAAAAAATGCATTTTTAAAAAAGGTGCGTCAATTTAACAGTTGGGAATTTTCTGAATGTGAAAACAGAATTTAAAAATATGGATTAGTTAATTAGTTATACGTAAAGAAAATTTCCCATAGAATAACATTGGCTCGGGCTTCCGGCGACCGTGAGTGAAGAGGGCCGTTAAGGACTAAATTTCAGAAAATTCTTATCTTTTAACTTGATTATTTTTTTACCTCTGAAGAAACGACACCTCTTTTTAAAAGACGAAATGTCCGGTCCCTTGGGTGTCCTTTATTCGGAGGTACTACTGTATTAAAATATTACAAGTAAAACTATGAGATGATAACACTTTTTCTCTCCCTTCTTTGAAAGCGAAATCGTCCAGAGACCAATTTTATAACGTCTTATCCAACACCATCCACACCCCTAGATTTTTACTTTCCGAACACTATAGTGAGGAAAGTATTGTAATCATGTCAAAAATCCGAATTTGAGATTTTGATGTTTCTATACGCTTCGAGGTCCAATGAGTCCGTTTTCACTATTTTTGTGATGATGTATGTATGTGTGTGTGTATGTGTGTATGTATGTGTGTATGTCTGTGAGTGAACACGCTAGCGTCTAAACGCTTTGTTCGATTAACCTGAAAGTTGGTACGTATATTGTAAGTCACCATAGTACGAACCCTATAGATTTTGGTGAATCTAGCACTTATAGTTTTTTTACAGGTACACAAAGAAAAATTCTTTATCATTATGGCCTATGGGAGCAAAATCTTAAAAGTGCGATAGCATCTAAACGCCTTATTCAATTGAGCAAAAAACTTATACACATATTATAAGTCACAAATACTCAATTTGTATAGATTTTGGAGAATCTGGCACTTATAGTTTTTTTACAGGGACACAAAGAAAAATTCTTTATCATTATGCCTATGGGGCCAAATTTTTAAAAGTGTGATAGCATCTAAACACATTATTCAATTGAGCAAAAAACTTATACACATATTATAAGTCACAAATACTCAATCTGTATAGATTTTGGAGAATCTAGCACTTATAGTTTTTTTACAGGGACACAAAGAAAAATTCTTTATCATTATGCCTATGGGGCCAAATTTTTAAAAGTGTGATAGCATCTAAACACCTTATACAATTGAGCAAAAAACTTATACACATATTATAAGTCACAAATACTCAATCTGTATAGATTTTGGAGAATCTAGCACTTATAGTTTTTTTACAGGGACACAAAGAAGAATTCTTTATCATTATGCCTATGGGGCCAAATTTTTAAAAGCGTGATAGCGTCTAAACGCCTTGTTAATCTGAGCAAAAAATTTGTACACATGTTATAGATCACAGTTGAACCAACTGTATAGATTTTGGTGAATCTAGCACTTACAGTTTTTTTACAGGGACACAAGGAAAAATTCTTTAACATTATGGCCTATGGGACTAAATTTTTAAAAGTACGATAGCATCTAAACGCCTTATTCAATTGAGCTGAAAATTTATATGAGCATTATAAATCACTGTTGCACTAACTGTATGCATTTTGGTGAATCTAGCATTTATAGGTTTTTACAGGGACACAACGAAAAATTCTTTATCATTATGATCTATTGGTTCAAAGTTCAGTAGCGTTAAATAAAACATCGTGTAATAGATGGAGAAAAATACTCAAACACTCTATTATGGTTTTCTCTCTTTTGTTTGTTTAACAACACCTCTTTCTTTACTTTATCTACAAAACTGTTAATTACTCAATGTTCGGAAAGTCGAGTGGAGTCACTCCAGATTTTTTTTTTCTGCCAGAATGTGTGTGCTCGCTTGTAGAAAAAATAATTGCTTTTCTTGAGATTATTTCTCATGAAAATTTCTATTTGAATCGTCATTTCTAAAATACAGTAAATCTTTCTTATATACGTGGATCCAGAGAGTATTATAAGGAAGTTTCTAAATGGCAGCTGGCCCTAGAGAAAAGAAAAAATTTGAAAGCACTGTAGGGAAGCAAGAAGAATAAAATCTAGTATGTTGTGGCCACCACAAGACTTTCTTCTATATTTTCCTATATAAATTCACTCAGTAACAAAAATAATCGATAACTTTGTTTTAAATTGTCACATATTTATAGCTCAACCATTCGTTTTAAAGGTATTGACGAGACTTTTCGAAAGATACCCATCTTGAAAAATTACCCCCCCCAGGGGTACTTCTGTCCCCGGGGGGGAGACCGATACCCCCACATGCACAAATTTTTTTTCCTAGTTAACTACTACTATTACCAATAATTCATATTAATTTTACAATCACAAGTTTAAAATAACTCTCATTATGCACATGTGTACGAAATTTTGTCATATACTGCCATGTTAAAAGTTTACAAAAAATGCGATCATAGCACCATCTGTTGAGCGATTGATCCCCAAATCTAATCAGCACCAGTTTATGTCAGGGTGCGACTAAATACCAAGTTTGATTAAATTTCATTCATTGGTTCGTGAGATACAGTGGACACAAAATTCGCGATACACACACACAGACAGACAGACATTTTCTAAAAACTACCAATTCGTGTTCAGGACATCCCAAAACGTGTAAATCCATCAAAAAACGGTGGTCGAAAAATTTCACGAATCCAATACTTTCTCTATATTACATATAGAAGAAAGTAAGTAATAAGGCAATACAATAAATTGAAAAAAAGGGCGAAAATTGTTGCAGATGAACACGACCATTCATAAAGTGAAAAGTAGGCACGAGTTCAGATTGAAAGCAGTATCACATCGGTGCTTGATAAATTGATTTAAATGTCTATCCACAATAAATAGCCAAACAAAAGTTTTTTTTTTTTTTATCTTGGGGAAGATGAAAAACCTGATTTCAACGTTAAAAATAAATAAATAAACAAAATCTTTTTGACGAATAGGAGTCTTTAGTAGGCAGAACTTCTGGTAAAATCAGGTCAGGTCTAACCAAAAAACTATTATCATACACATAGACAATTCTTTCAAAATACGGTAGACTCTCGTATAACGCAGTTCCACAAAACGCGAATTCCTATAACGCGACAAAAAGATTTCGACTAGTACTCATATAGCGCGATAAACAATCCCGTATAATGCGTATGATAAATTTAACCTTTTCACATAGTGAGTCTAATCTTTGATTCTTTTAAAGGGTACAAAATGTAACTTACGATTTACATTTTTTTCTTCTTAAATACAGTTTATGATTTTTTACTTATTGGATTCGTAAAAATTTTCGACCACGGGTTTTTGATGGATTTGCACGTTTTGAGAGCTGTAGAACACGATTTAACCATTTTTAGAACATATGTGTGTTTGTGTGACAAAAGTTTTTGGCGACTGTATTTCAGGTACTACTACACAGAATTTCATACTAATTGGTATGTAGTTACATTGACATAAATTAGTGCCTATTAACTTTTGGTAAAAATTGTCCAACAGCTCGCGATGCCATCCCGCTTTTCTAAATTTTTAACATGGTGGTATACGACAAAATTTTGTATATATGTGCATAAAGAGAATTATTCTTTAATAATCATTATGAAATTTAAAAAAATTATTTGTAATAGAGATAGTCAACTGGGGGAAACAAAAAAATGTGTATGTAGGCAGCTAAAATAAAGTTATCGATTTTTTCATTTTTAACAATAATAATAATAATTATGTAATATTGAGAATTAAATTGACTTTTTTTTATTTAGTGTTATACTACTTCTCTAATATGGAAATCGTCTGCATTGTCATGGAAGATAATTTTTTTAAATAATAATTTTAATAATTTATTTTTAATGAGTGAATTTGTAAGAAAAATATAGAAGAAAGTCATGTTCTGTTTTGTTGTTATTGTTTAGTTTAACAAAAATAAAATAGTTTATATTAGGTAAGTTTATGCGTTGAAATTTAAGTAACTTGAAGTGTACGAATCCTAAAATATTCAAATACAAAAATGCGGATAGAAGGTTAAAACAAAAAAATTAGGGGTAAAAAATCTAAGAAAATTTTTTCATATTTAAGGAAAATAAGTAAATAAATAATAATAATCCCTTTCTGTTGGGTATATTTTTATTTTTAACAATAAACCCTGCATTAAAGTGTTTCTATAAGATGTTACATTTAATTTGTGGCGTACAAGTCTACAATATGTAATATCCAAAAATATTGATGACAAGTTTTCAACAATAAATTAGTGGTAAAAAACTGAGAAAAGTATTTATTGTTGAAGAAAAGAGATAAGCCCCGCCTTTATACGTTTTTCTCAAAAACGTCATATTACTTAACAAATTCGTAACTAAGTAACTAAAATTTTGGGGTCAGCAATAGATACGGTAAATGTTATTGGCGTTTATATATGTCACATGCCGGCGTCGTGTAAAAAACCAAGCACAAATACACAAACTCATTTTTTAAATTAAAGTATTGTTTCAGAGGATTGCAAACGGCGGGGCTTATTATTCTTTTGGAATAGGATCAAAATGACAAGATCTTCCGCTTGCATACTTGCCAACATACTAATTAATATTCCGTAGTATTGTTAGCCCCGCCTTCTTTTTTACACCAGTGCCTTTTTAGAGTATTTTTCTTCTTATTTAATCGTAATTGCATTTGGAGCATATTACTCTAAAATTTTACTGGTGTGAAAAAAAGGGTGACAAAAAACGGTGAAAGCAACACTACGGAATATTAATTAGGATGTTGCCAAGTATGCTCTTGCAATGTGTTAATTTTACAGAAACAAGTTACAGTCCAGCCATATATCCTAAAACTAGTAGTGAGGACGCGTCCAAAATGTTAGAGGGATGCCAGCTTGAAATTTGGAAAACATCCAGAAATTCAGTGCTCTGTTATTGCTCATTTTCTCCGAGTCAGTTGACTGTCACCCCTATTTCAGCATTGGACTCGTTGAGTTAGCGCTTGCGCAGATGCTTCCATGGTTTCATCAAATGTGGTCGAAGAATTATTTGTAATGCATAGTAAATATTGGAACGTTACTTAAAAAACAAAAATAATCACAAAACATAAGCTGTAAAACATTTCTGGATTAGATTGAACTTGCAGAAATTGTTCTGATAGTGTATGTCTCGTATAACGCGATTTCCTATTACACGGAACGTATCCCCCGCGTTGTATGAGAGTCTACTTTATTAATTTTAAAGATAAAAACGTGATAAATTCAGTCACGTGAATAAAACATCATATAATATATCATATATCATAAGACATCACATACATTATTTATTTCTGTGTTCATTTTTAAAAGAGAAAGCGTCTCCCAAAATTTTGTATCACTTATTTGGACACTTTAAAGCTTAAAACGTAAAAAAAAAAATCCCTTTTCGGCAAGCTTAAAGGCAAAGGTAGATTCCTTTACGTTAATATTACAAATGTAAAGAAATTTTACATATGGATTAATACTTAACCAATGGCTTTGTTCTCACACATTGTATTACTATTTAAGCCGCTATTCTGTTTTGAAGAAATTTAATTTTCAACTACAAAAGGGGTTCAATCTACTTAAAAATTTAGGCTAGATTTATTGGTCTGTAAATGTTTCAATTTTTTAGAACTCAAGCTCATAATCATTCAACAAACAGAAGTCTTAAAAATATACAATCCCAGCAATGGTGAATCCCGGAGGGGGCTATTGGTCTACACCCGCCCCCACTCCCTACCCAAGCTTAATCAAAATTGTAATTTTTATTTAAATTCCATATAACTGTTGTTCAATATCTTTCTTTTAAAGAAAAAATAGAAATGTGAAAATGCACTTGTGACCTTACTATGATCAGGCACTGGTAAGCCTGGCGTTGCTATGGTCAAGTCAAATACAGTTAAGTGGTAGCGGTTTTTAGATAGTTATTTCATAGTAATTTTTATTGCATTACTGAGAGTTTTGTATTGTGTTTTTGTGATTCTTATTGTCAGATGAATGAAAATTGTAAAGGGAAACTGTTTTGGTTGACATAGGCTGGAACATTAACATTAACGTTAATTAACATTGGACCATTTGGCACCGGTGAATTTCAATGTTAATTGTTATGAATTTAGTAAATTGTATGATTTGGCGAGATTTTGGTGACAAAACTTGTGACTTAACGATGAAATTTGTGATTTGGCGGCAAAATTTGATAGTTGACGACGAAAGTTTTGACTTGGCGAGATAATTCGTTGTTTGACGACAAAATTTGGCGATCTTGGCGATGGAGAAAGGCAGCTTTAGCGTCATTATATTTTCTTTCCACGCGAAAACCTCATATTTCTTGAGACCAATATCTTGTTTCCATAAGATAAAAAGTCAAAGGAAGCTGTAACGTATTACTCTCTATCGTAAATTTTAAATTCTTGCCTAAACCGACATTCTAAACTATTCACCACAAACGATATTTGTATTAAGATTGATGTATTATTGTAATTTTATATTTTAAATGATTAATTAAAGCGTTTAAGATGGGTTTTAATTAACACACTTTTATTAATTTGATATGATGCAACTATTAATGTATGTAACGGAATTTCGCAATTCAATTGTCGGCAACTTCTTGTCATCCGAAGGTCCTGAAATTTTGCGCACGACTTCATAATCAATGACAATACTAGATACAAGTGTATCCAGGCACTTTTCCCATCAGGGGAAGGTTCCAGGGGCAAACAAAAAATCTATACTTGTATAAAACTATTGTATGTGACACAGGATTTGGATGTATTTGTATAATGTCGAGTGGCAACAATTAATTTTTTTAATAAAGATTTTAAAGTATGTAATAGTTTTCTAAAACCTTTATTAGTTCACTTTTCAATAAAAGAGTGTTCTTTATTTTTTAAAAGGGTATAATTTTATTTATCAAAATAAGGAAATTCGAGTAATGAAACACTTTAATTTAAATTTAAGTTTTTATGAAAATAAATTTCAACAGAAAATTCATTAAAATCGCCCCTAGTTTATTTGTCAAAGGGATAATATCTAAATGTCCCCAAATTTATTACTTTTTCATATCATGCCAGTTTCATTCGTTTACCATCGATTTACACGATTTTTTTTTTTAAACGATGACATTTATCTTTTAAAATATAGCATCTATGTCATAAAGCTAAGTCTAAATCTGCTAAGCCCATAGAATAATAATAAAGGAATAATAATAAAGAATTTATTATTATTCTATGGCTTAGTCCTAAGATATGTTGATTTTATTTACATATTATTTATTAACTTTTATTTTATTTCTTTAAAATCACGGATAAAATTTTATTTCATTTTTCTCAGTACATTGTTGTAATAGTGACGTCATATTTTCTGTTAAATGAAACTTTTTTTTTTTTAAATCTGATTATTATATTGTTTAAAAACATGATTAAAATTTTATTATATTTTCAGTGATCTTTTTATTATCGTTTGCACGTGACATGCGCATCAGATTATAAATTTTTCCAATGAAAGCTATAGAAAATGCCGGCTTCAACACAATGGACGAAAAATCACTTTTTAGCTTGTAACTTTTAAGCAATTGAAGTTATCGAAAAAGTTTAAATACAAAAATTGTTCTTTAGGGTAAGGCGGTAATTCGCCTGATTTGAAGTATTTTCCTATTTTTAATATTAAAGAAATTATAGGCAAATGAAATTTTTCACCCCCCACCATTTCCACCCCCTTTGAGCTGGATACCCCATCTACGAACTCGACCGAGATTTTTACTGTCCTGACAACATATCCCGAGCTGGTTAAATTTAAATAAAAATTACTCCAGTTATCGTGTTCAGAACTTAACATGGGAAAAAGCGTTATACATATATATATATATATACCTATATATATATATATATATATAAACTTTTGAACGGAGGGTGGTTTTGGGTTCTAGAGGTCATGATCGGTGAAGATATGAAGAAATTTTCCGGAAGTCGTGTCATGAGAACCATTGCAATAGGTAGATCTCCTATAAGGAATCTACCTAATAATGGCCGTATTCACCATTAACTTGAACTCCCGGTTCAACGCAAAAACTTGAAAAGCGTCTAAAGGCAGGGTACAGCTTTCCTGTAAAATTTGGCACGCTGTTTCTGTCATCTATCGTCGAGGATTTCATATAATCTTTGATTGGTTATTTTCTCCTAAAAAATCTGAAAATAACTATACCGCTAGATGGCAGAAACAACACGGCAAAATCTGCTGAAAATTTGTACCCCGCCTTTATACGCTTTTCAAATTTTAATGTTCAACCGGGAGTTGAAGTTATTGGTGAATAACAGCCTAATTGGACGAGATACTTGTCTATGAAATGTAAGCAAGTTGCTTTAAATAAGTTTGAAAATTATTTAGATAAGTATTTTCTATTTGGTTATTTGATGAGCTCTTGACATTAGTGCAGTTTATCTTTTTTTTTTTAATATAACAGTTTAAAGTTATGTCTTTTATTTAACATACTGCATTAAATAAAATATGATTATATTAGTGGCACAAAACTAATGTATTAATTACAGCATTATTATTAAGGAAAACAGAAATTTTTATCACTACTTTAGACATAACTTCTGTGGACATATTGGTTCCACGACCACGTTTGAGGCGCCTAACATAGAGGACGATTCTAAAGGCTTGGATGAGTGTCAAATTGACAAGAAGTTGGAGTTTGATAAACATCTAGTCATTCAGCGTTCCTTTATCGTTTATTTTCTCTCGATCACAATGGCTGTCATCCCTATTTTAACACTGGACGGAGTCAGCACATGCGCAGAGGCTTGCATTGTCGCAAGAAACGTAGTCGAATTATACTGTAGTGATAACGGTGTACAAAATGCTTATACCACTAATACTTACAAAATATAGTTAGAGCTGATCCACCATAAACTGTCCTTTAAATTTTTTTAGGCATTATTTTGAAGTCTTTAATTTGAAAATTTATGCAGTCAGTTAGCAAGTTTTACATACAGTATCCCACACATACATACATTTAAAAAATTATTATTATTAAGTAAATGTGAATATTTCTGGGTTCTATGCTTTATTTCCACTTCAACAACAACCAAAAAAAAAAAAAAAAAAAAAAAAAAAGTTCATAAATAAACATAAAATTTTGAACACATAATTCAACCATTTTTATGCTATTTCATCAAACAATGCACGCAACAGTTCATTCATAGTGCTTTTGTTATCAAGCTTCAATCCAATTCAATGTAATCTCGTCAACCACGTGTCTGAGAACTGGGTCTAACCCTAACTCTTGCGTTTTCTCTCGGATCAACAGATTCGTTTCCCTCGAATTCAAGATCGAATACTTTACCATAAAAAAGCACCAATCCAGTTGGCTCGTGGACGATGTAGAACGCAAAAGGATGGTCTACTTCAAATTTCGTTTTGTTCCTATAGGACAATCCCACAAAATTGACAGAAGTTACGGCAGCGGCCGTAGTACCTACTTCATTAACGTCAATAACAGCTTTATGCATGATGGCGGAGACATAGACATCATTTTCTTTTCTCAGTTTTCTTAAATCTACAGCATTTCTGTTAAAAATGTCAGTTATTCCAAGTTCCTGCAATGGTCTTATTAACGATTTTTTGTATTCCAAGCGAAATTTCGGTAAGGCTACTCTACCGAGATTTGTTTCTACCATGGCATCACGTACGTAACACAATATTTGGTCTGTAACTGTGGGCATGGGTATATCACGTTCTCCGTAAGGCAGTGCGATGATCATGGATAGCTGATCACCTTCGTATGGCAGCTTGATGAAGGAGTGCTTGAGATCATCACTTCGGTACACAGGAAATGTTTCGTCAAATAATTTCATGATTGGGACCTGAAATTAGAAATATTGTATCAGAAATATAGATGTATGAAAATTATTACTATCAATGTGAATTTTTAATTTTTACATGCAATTTTATTTAACTTGTTCATATATTGTTTATTTATTTATGTCTAGAATGTTGTTTATTTAAGTGCTTGGGTCAAATCTGTATTCCTAAGTCGACATTTGCTAAAATCTCAAGGGGCGAAAAATCTGCGTGTGGCTCGCGAGCCGCAGGTTGCCGACCACTACCCTAGAAAATTTAGCCCTGTTTTATGAAAATCAACAAAACAGAATTAGTGGGCAAGAAAACGTGGCACAGTGCTAGACTGTTATACTTGAGACAAGAAGGTCTTCAGTTCGATCCCCGCCTCGGTCGAATGTTGAAATTTTCTTTTTTCTTTATTTATTTTTTATTTAAAACATAATACCAGTATTTAGTTCAGCATAAAATTACCAAATCATGGCAAAAGGTTAAACCACCGGGGGTTTGCTGCTGTTTCAGTATCAAGTTTTGGTTCAAACTAACACTAAATTTTTAATATTGTAAGAATTGAAGTTTTCACCACTTTCTATCATCCTGTTCTACTGAAATCTCGAAAAAATGTATATCTCAGATGACAATACATGCTCAAGCATCACTGTAAAAAATTTGCCTTTTTTGTTGCCAGAAATTCTCTGCAATTTCAGAAAATACGTTCTGACAACGTAATTTTTTCGTAAATTACGGGTATTTTCTCGAATTACAGAGAATTTCTGTCAACAAAAAAGGCAAATTTTTTTCAGCGCAGTAATGGATTTAGGCGGGGCCTGACGGCATAATCTTAACTCCAGTTTAAAATTTGTTTTTGAATTGTATCCCCTTTCACACCATCCGATTTAGCTGAAGTTTTGCATACATGTATCGAGTGGTTCAAAAGTCACACACACACAAACACAAATGCATATAATACGTGTAAACGTGGGGGTAATGGAAGTAGTGTGGTTGTTTCACACCAGATTTTTTTTAGAACAATTCAGAGCAGAAAAAAGCAATAAATGTTTATTTTAAATATTTGCTAAAATCTGAAAGCATATGCAGTTCGCCAAAGTCACATTAATCAGAATTCATAAAATGGCACCATTTGAGATGACAGATCTGTTTAAAATGTGAGAAGATACTGTGAATACAGCACAAACTGTTGATGAAGAATATAACTAATATTTTTCTTATATATACAAAAAATCCCTTGTTTTTCAGTGAAAACCGCGTAGTGCTATGGTTAATATATTTTGAATAATATATACTGTCCTAGACATATGTCCTATTTGCTGCCAGAAATTCTCTGTAATTTACGAAAAAATTACGTTATCAGAACGTATTTTTTGTAATTACAGAAAATTTCTGGCAGCAAATAAGACATATTTTTTACAGTGTATACACTGTCAAAAAAAAAAAAAAAAAAAAAAAAAAAAAGGCTGTTTGCTGCCAGAAATTTTCTGTAATTCAGATAAATACGTTCTATCAAAGTAATTTTTTCGTTGATAGAACGTATTTTTCTGAATTACAGAAAATTTCTGGCAACAAACAGGACTTTTTTTTTTTTGACAATGATATAAATTTGGGACTTTTGGATCACCCGATTATCCACATGCGCTGTATATGAGTTTTTAATACATTTTGACATAAAAGCGTGTTTTCAATATTTTTTATTTATGTATTATTTCGTTTTTACTTCCTTGTGTAGAATTCATTGCAGAAAATATTGGACTCGTAAAAATTTTCGACTTACGGCTTTCGTTTGATTGACGCTTTGAGGTCACCTGAACACGATATGACCATTTTTAGAAAATGTCCGTTTGTGCTTGTGTGAGACAAAAATTCTGGCAACTCTATATCAACAAATAATGCCCATAATTTCATAAAAAAATATATTTAGTTGCCCCATGGCGTAAATTGGTGTCTGTCAATTTTTTGTGTAAATCACCAAGCATATTGCGTTGCTATACTGCGATTTCACTTATATATGGGAAGACACATTAAAAAGGTCGAGAACTGCACAACAAGCCATATGACCGAAACACCATGGGAAAGTGCTAGAAGAGGCATACAATATTGAGAGAGACTATCAGAAGCATTTATTGCACATACACTGTTAAAAATTTCAGTTCAAACTTGAACCACTATATGGAGTAAAGTTATATAAGTTATACCATAATATAGTTCAACCTCACTTTTAAGTTTTCTACGTCTTGCGATTGAATTTAAGTTCATCAAAACTTGGAACTGCCATACATCCACTCACAAAGGAAGTATGAATCAGTAAAATTCCTATTGGAAGCAATCCAAGTTTAAGTTAAAGAGCGTGGTCGAAAACATTGGGTGAAGTGCAAATTTTATGCAACAGCTCAGACCTGTGCCAAGATAAGACTCCACAAAATTTATCCCCTTTTAACAAAATCAACAAAACAAAATTAGCGGGCAAGAAAGCGTGGTCCTGTGCCAGAGTGTTTGACTTGTGACAAGAAGGTCTTCAGTTCGATCCCCATCCCGGTCATTTTTTTTTTTTATTTAAAACATATTACCAATGTTTGGTTTAACATAAAATTACCAAATCATGGTAAAAGGTTAAACCATCGAGTGGTTGCAGCTACTTCAGTACGATGTTTTGGTTCAAACTAACACCAAACTTTTAACACGACAAAGACCTTTACAACAAAACAAAAAGTATCAAAATCGGAACACCCGTTCAGAAGTTATGAGCTAACAACAACAACAACAACAACAACAAAACAAAAAACAAAAAACAAAGAAAAAACATACTGTTTGAATTGAGAACCTCCTCCTTTTTTGAAGTTGGTTAAAAAAAAAAATTGCTATATGGGTGTTTTTAAAAAGTGTTTGATTGCCAAAAAACACAGGGAGAAAAACTAATGGATTATTAGCTCAAAAAGCTTTGCTTAAAAAATATTTTATTTTATAAATTTTCCGATTTCATTTATATCGAATTTCAATCTAACATGGTACCATTTTACAGTGCACATAAAGCACCAAATAAGGTTTTGCTATCTTGTAGCTGTAATGAGTGAAAACACTAAAAGTTGGCTCAAACCAGAGAGGAAAAAGAGTTGATAGTCTATTTCGAAATATGTCTAATTAATATTTTAATCTCCATAAAACTTTTACTAAAAAATTCAACTCACCTCTTTTTCTTTACCATCAAGAGTGTGGAATTTCCCATTTTGTGTTAAATGAAGAGGAAACTGCACTTTCCAGGTACCTTTGAAAAAGATTGCATTCAGCAGCATAAGACGTGTCAGTACAGGGGGCGGTGAATTCAATATCTTGGTAATCATATTTTTGGTACTTTTAGAAACCCATTCATTGATAAATGGTAGGCTTTGCTCGGAATTTTCAAAGTCCAAAGTTTTCATTTCCGCATCATAATATTTTTTTATATTCTCTTCGAATTGAGCGTCAGGAGTAAAATTTTTCCCCAGGAACATACCATTAGCAACAAATAATTCGTAGCTAGGGCTTTCTTCCATCACCAATTTTAAAAGGTCTGTGATGCCTTTGTGAAGGTGTT
Organism: Salticus scenicus; assembly: GCA_963930645.1. Taxonomy (NCBI): domain Eukaryota; kingdom Metazoa; phylum Arthropoda; class Arachnida; order Araneae; family Salticidae; genus Salticus; species Salticus scenicus. The sequence goes on along the minus strand of OZ005662.1, from coordinate 56,326,162 downwards.
CTCCATGAACTGAATTATTGTTCATTCCCATAGCTTGCTCCATTTGAGCTTTTGTGTCACCATCAGAACCGAGATAACTCATGGACAATGCAACAAATATACTCAAAGGGGATACGACGAAATTTGATTCTAAATTCAATGTTTCCAACAATTTGAAAGTAAAATCATTCACAATACCAGCAAAAAAATTTGAATCTGGCGAGATTTTTTTGGGGGAAATAATTATTGCAGGTTTTGGATTATCATTTTGTAGAACTTCTTCGCTTTCAGTAGTGGCAAAAGACGTATTTATACTCTTTGGTTTTTCGGCGTTATTATTATTATTTTCATTTACTCTGTTTGGTGGCAATTGTGGTTTAATATCAGCTATAGTTGTTCTACGATTGACGTTTATGTTACTTCTTTCAGTGGGCCTTCTTGAATTGGGTGGATTGTTTCTGACACCTTTCCAGCCATCTTGTACTGGATTAGAACCTCTAAATCTGTCCACTCTTTCCCTAGAAACTTCCCTCCACACTATCCGTGGACCTGATACCACAGGACGCATGTAAGCCACGACGACACTATAAGGTCCATCAAAACTTATAAATGCTCTTTGTTTGTTCTCTTCCCTTTGCATTTTGCCAGTTCTTTCGTTATCATCTTCAGGACTCTGCACTAGTACACTTTCAGGATTAGTTGAAAGGTGACCTTCGAAGAGACTAAGATAAATGAAAGGAAGAAATAAAGCTGAAGTCACCTTCATATTACTGGTGTCAATATACCTGAAAAGAAATCTAGAGTTAATAATTATTCTTATGCATATATTTATGATTAATCTACGCTGCTTTCCAAAAGTTAAGCAACAACCTGTTTTTCGCTTTCTTTCTTTCTTTTAATTAATTAATTAATTAACTAATTAATTAATTAATTATTATTATTTTGCGCTAAAGTTTTAAACAAATCGCACTTCGGCAAAAACAATGACACAAGTTAAAAGGGAAAAAAAATCTCGAGTGACTTTACTCGACTTTCCGAACATTGAGTAATTAACAGTTTTGTAGATAAAGTAAAGAAAGAGGAGTTGTTAAACAAACAAAAAAGATAAAACCATAATAGAGTGTTTGACTATTTTTCTCCATGTATTACACGATGTTTTATTGAACGCTACTGAACTTTGAGCCCATAGATCATAATGATAAAGAATTTTTCGTTGTGCCCCTGTAAAAACCTATAAATGATAGATTCACCAAAGTGCTTATAGTTAGTGCAACAGTGATTTATAATATTCATATAAATTTTCAACTCAATTGAATAAGACGATTAGATACTATCGCACTTTTAAAAATTTGGCCCCATAGGCCATAATGATAAAGAATTTTTCTTTGTGTCCCTGTAAAAAAACTGTAAGTGCTAAATTGACCAAAATCAATACAGTTGGTGCAACTGTGACCTATAATATGTGTACAAATTTTTTGCTCACATTAATAAGGCGTTTAGACGCTATGACACTTTTAAAAATTTGGCCCCACAGGCCATAATTATAATTTTTCTTTGTGTCCTTGTAAAAAAACTGTAAGTGCTAAATTCACCAAAATTCGTGCAACTGTGACCTATAACACGCATACAATTTTTTTGCTCAGATTAATAAAGCGTTTAGACGCTATCGCACGTATAAAAATTTGGCCCTATAGGCCATAATGATAAAGAACTTTTCCTGGTGTCTCTGTAAAAAAAACTATAAGTGCTAGATTCACCAAAATTAATAGGGCTCGTACTATGGTGACTTACAATATAGTACCAACTTTCAGCTTATTCGAACAAAGCGTTTAGACGCTAGCGTGTTCACTCACAGATATACACACACACATACACACACATGTACATACATCATCATAAAAATAGTGAAAACGGACTCAGTGGACCTCGAAACGTATAGAAACATCAAAATCTCAAATTCGGATTTTTGACATGATTACAATACTTTCCTCACTGTAGTGTTCGGAAAGTAAAAAGAAAAAGGCAATTTTGAGTTTATGTTGTTGAAAAATATGTGAAGTTCCTCAAACGTAGACAAAAAGCGTCACATCTCGAAAATAATCCACCTGAGAGGCAGTTGTGACAGTTTTATGACAATGTTAGTCAATGGTTTATCGTTATCTTTAAGTTGGTTTTTCTCAAATACTGCATTTTGAGTATCAATTTTCTTCACGGGGTACGAAACAGGCATATGGAAACATAAAATTTGGATGAAATACCTATTATCAAATAATTAATCGAATCTTGTATATCAGTCTAACATTGGGAATAGTTTGCAAACAAATGTATACTCTATTTTTCTCAAAAGTAAATTTTTGTAGAAGGAATTTTTTTTTAAAGAATTTCGGAAGAAAAATAACTGAGAAATGAAAGAATTCAATAGATAAGTAAAGATTCACATACTTTCAAAATCAAATAAAAATCCGTTTTACTTCCTTTTCCTTAATTTTAATTTTCTTCTTCTTTTTACTTTCTTTTACCCATATGTATGGCAGAGAAAGGATTGTTTTTGGATCAAATTTTCGAAATTGCTTTTTTGTTATATTTACACGTTTTGAGATCCCCTTAATCCAAAAATAATGTTTTTTAGGGTTGGTTTGTGCGGGTGTTTATGATCTGTCTCTGTGTGTCTGTTATCAACACACTGTCAAAAAAAGTCCTGTTTGCTGCCAGAAATTTTCTGTAATTCAGAAAAATACGTTCTATCAACAGAAAAATTACGTTGATAGAACGTATTTTTCTGATTTACAGAAAATTTCTGGCAGCAAACATCAGGATTTTTTTTTTTTTTTTTGACAGTGAATATCTCAAGAACAAATAGTACCAGGAAGTCAAATTCGGTATTCTTTATACATATATAGCGATGCTACACTAAACTTTTCTCTCAGATCAAGTGATTCGTGTGCAGGACTATCCAAGAGTATTCAAATCCAAGAATATTCATATAAGGAGGGTTGGTTGGTTGTAGGATTTAAGGCCGATTGACTCCTGATGTGTCCTAGGCCTAGAGGGGGAATGCCCTCCGTGGGGGCCTTTCTAAGGGGTCCTAGCCCGTATTTACGCGAGTTTCGGAGGAAACCACGGAAAACTCCGAACGGCTAGGTCGATGAGCGCGACCTGGGATCGAACCCGGCACCTCCCATCTACCAGCTTTGAGCGCAGAACCGCTCGGCCGCTGGTGGGCCTCATATAAGGAGGGAAATTTCTGGTAAGTACAGTGTAACATCTACAGGCTGTCTTAAACAAAATGAAATGAAAATATATTTTTTATATGCATAAAAATGTGTTTTGTGTAGATTGTGTTATGGATATCATTCATTTACAGAGCTTTCCAAAGTATTTAGACATACATAGTAACCGCCGCTTAATAAAATCACTAGTTAATAAAATCAGCCACGTAATCTAATCAAATTGCCAGGACCGGAATCAAATCAATACAAACTACTGTTGAAACCGCCGCTTAATAAAATCAGCATCGCCGGTTAATAAACTCAAAAAATTTCCCCAGCAGCCAAAATTATCATTTATGCACACTAAAAAAAAAAAAAATTTCATTTACGTTTTTTTTTTTTTTTTAATGAAAAAGAAATTAAAGTGCCCGTTATCGTTCATTGTCGAAAATTTTACACATGCGGCATAGTTACAAATTAAATATGCCCATAACTTATCTCCCTAACAATTTCAAGGAAAGTATTTTTCAAAACGCAGTAATAAGTTACAAATTTGATTTGATTTGCAAATGTTACATATATATTAATTATTAAAAGACAATTTCTAGTTCTTATTTTGAAATAGCTATAAGTTAAGAGTTTGAAACGGAAATATTTTAAATTTATGAAAAAACCGTGAACTTTTGGTAAAATAAAATAATGATGATTTTCTTTGAAGGAAAGCGCATAGAAATTTGGAATGTGTTTAATTTACTTATATCGGGGGAATCATTAATTAAAAAAATTAATTAATACTGTTTACTAATTCCATTATTCGTTACCTTTTGAAATTTCTTTCCAAATTCAGGGAAGTAATACCTTTTCCTTGAGTGCAGGAACGTTCCCCGGATATAAAAATCAGCCGCTTAATAAAATCACTTTGCCTCAGAACGAATGTGATTTTAATAAGCGGTGGGAACTGTATTTGGGATATACTTAGAAATTGCTGGAAATGTATTTCACTTCGTGTTAAGTGTTTTTCATATTAGACTGAATTTATTTACACAGTGTGATGTGCTTATAATTTATATATAATATACAGAGCCACCCAGAATTAAACTAAACGTTTTTTTCTACTGAATGTAATTGATGAAAATACTTTGCTACAGTTTAATATGTCAACGATTTCCACTGTTCCATTTTGTTCACGGGGGCCGCGGTAGCCCAGTCGGTAGAGCGCCGGCCTCGTAATTAGAAGATTGCGGGTTCGGTACTCGAGCCGGCCAAAGACCGTCGTTTACACTAATGGTGGCTGGTGCACGTAAAATCTGTCGTGGTCGCAATGTCCTCCATGTTCCCATCAAAAATTATACCTCTGGGGGTTACCGAAGCGGGAGAGCCATCCCTTCCGTGGAGGATCAAAATTGCGATGGCATGTCTCCGGACCACCTCTAGGGGTGAGTCCCAGACCGTCGCCAATTGCCCATCTGCGCAGCACTAGTGCGACGTAAAACCCAACCAACCAACCAACCATTTTGTTCACGAAGGAGAATTAATTTTCCATACCTACATTATAAACAAAGTATTTCTTGAAGTTCCAAATTTAATTTTCGTTTTTTGTATAACATCACGTTTTGAGGTTATCTGATTGGTTGGTTGGTTTTTACGTCGTACTAGTGCTGCGCAGATGGGCAATTGGCGACGGTCTGGGACACACCCCTAGAGGTGGTCCGGATACATGCCATCACAATTTTGATCCTCCACGGAAGGGATGGCTCTCCCACTTCGGTGATTATCAGATGTATAATTTGTGATGGGAACATGGAGGACATTGCGGCCACGACAGATTTTACACCAGCCACCATTAGTGTACACGACGGTCTTTGGCCGGCTCGAGCACCGAACCCGCAATCTTCCAATTACGAGGCCAGCGCTCTACCGACTGGGCTACCGCGGCCCCTTTGAGGTCACCTGAATATGAAAGTCCAATTTTTAGCGGTTGATCTGTATATATATTTGTTATCAGCATAACGTAAAAACGAATAACTTCAGGAAATTCGAATTTGGTATCTTAAATGTCGTATTAGGTTTCCACTTGAAAAATTTGATTAAGATTGGCCAGTTTGAAGACAAATTAATTAACAGCCATGATTTTTTTCTTTTAATTAATAAATGTAGGCAATATAATCGAACGGGGAATTGAGGAGGGGCTACCGCGCTCCCCGCACAGAATTATATGTCAAATAAAACTGTTCCAAATCCTACTTTAGATTATTTTTAAAATAGACTTAGTACTGTTATCTTATGTTATTGACCTTACGATTTAATGTGAAATCTATCTTAATAATATTAAAATGCAGGGTAAGAGAAAGTCGTGCGAGTGACACACCAGATTATTATTATTATTATTATTATTATTATTATTATTATTATTATTTTTTTTTTTTGTGAAAAACATTTAAAAAAAATAAATATGAGAACAGGAAATTTAGATGAGATGTTCACTATAAAATTATTATTGTCATTTTTACTTCCATTACCCTACTACCGTAGGTAATGGAAGTATTGTATTCGGTCTGAAAATTCGATATCGGGTTTTCACCTGATTTACACGTTTTAAGGTCCCCTGAGTCCAAAAAAGTGGTTTTTGGCAATTGGTCAGTGTGTATGTATGTGTGTGTGTGTGTGTGTATGTATGTGGAGAATCTTCTGGCTACTATAGCTCAGAAACTAATAAAGATAGAGCTACGAAATTTTAGAATTGAAATACGTCTGGTGTACAGATGAAAGTTCCAAATATTGGTGAAAATTGAAAAACCGGAAGTGGGACATCGGAAACCGGAAGTGGGACCGTAAGTCCGTATCTCAAAAACGGCTCTAACGATTTTCTTCAAACTTGCTATATAAACACTCTGTTAGATGTCCTTTCGAATGATATATTTGGTTAGTTCAGGAAAATTGATAGGCGTCCTGTATAAATAGCTCAATTTCAGGCCTCGCAAAGGCGCTCCTTTAAAAACGGTTGTACGGATTTTTTTCAAACTCGCCATTTTAACTCACTTTTAAATATGCTTTTGTATGTAATTATTGTTTTCCTGTCAATAATTGTTTTTTTGTAAATGTTGGTATCTCAAAAATGGCTCTAACGATTTTCTCTTTAGGTCACTTTTATGTTTTCTGATCACATTATCTCTCAAAAATGCATATAATACGTGTAATAGTGGGTAATGGAAGTCGTGTGGTTGTTTCACACCACATTTTTTATAATACTGGTGATGATCATGATTTATGAATTAATAATTTTATACTTAAAAAAAAAAAAAAAAAAAAAAATCCATTACAAAAGCAAAAGAACAGGGAGTAAAAAAAGAAAAACACGGTTAGAATTTGTAGATATATATATCTTTGCCTACCTATAATGCATTCTGAGTACACTGTAAAAAATAGGTTCTTAAAAATAAATATACATTGTCTCAAAATAGCCCCGAAACAATATCTATATATTACTTTGAAACATGTTTTTGTCTGTCTCCACTATATTGAGAGAACGGCTAGGTGTAAAAATTCGGTTGAGGTGTCTAAAGAAAGGTCTTGGTCTGTAGATGTGCTATGAAAAGAGAAAAATAAAAAAAAAGTCGAATGGTTTCACCCCAGGGGGGAAACCGTTTCCCCCCCGGAGGAAACGGGTGGAAAACGGTTTCCCACCCGTTTGGGTTAAAAACGAATGACGTCATTTTCGGAAATGCAACAATACAGCGAGTTTATCTGAATTTTTATTGCCTTATAAAAACAAAGTTCACGTGTTATCATTTTATTTTTTAATTATTGATCCTTTTTTACAGTGTGGCAACATGAAAAAATCTATATATTAATTTGAAACATGTTTTTGTCTAGCTATTTAACTAGATACACATTTTTAAATTCCGTTTCACATTCAGAAAATGCACAACTGTTAAATTGGTTTAAATTTTTTTGAATTATATTTATTATTATTATTATTTATTTTTTAATATTTTCTTTTGAAGCTATAAAATGCGAATTTTCACTAAATTTTTGATATATAGATGGCAGCACATACGCAACTTAAATTATTAACTAACATTTTTTGGTAAAGTTTTTTGCGCAGGCTTAGCCGAGCGGTTACTTCGTTGTATTACAGACCAAGAATCTAGATGTACTATACCGCTGGCGCTGTCCTGCGTTTTGTTATTACTCTTTTAAAAAAATTTTAATTTCTTTTTTGTCTTTTATACATTTTTTTTTTTCTTAATCACAACTTTTTTTTTTTTTTTTTTTTTCGTCAATCTGAAGTTCATCGCATCTCATAAATAGGTCACACATCGTGAAAGCAGACATTGCGGGTTCGATACCAGCAGAATTTCTTTGGATAAAATACATACATAAATTTATCTGAATTCTCTTTCAGGTTTCATATACTAACGCATTAATTTAACAGCTTTATGAAGACGAAAAAAAAAAGTGAAAAAAGTAATATATATTTCATCTAAATAATTTTTATGCTACATCATTATGAAAATTATTAATTTATTCAACTGAAAGCGATTGGTACTCGCTTAAAAGTTGTTTGTATAATAAAATTTCTTAAAAAATAAATAACTTTTTTTTTGTTGTTGTTCATTTATTTACTTCGACTATCCGCGATTGTAATGAAATGCTCGCCCTCTGGTGGGCTAAGGTGAAATTATCACACCACTGCATATCATCATATTATGCAATCGATTTTCCATGATGTAATGGCGGAGAAAGAACAATTATTAATCCACGTGGCTATTATATTTACTAACAACTGCAGTTCAGAGAGCGCCATCTATCGATCATTACAAACGCGGATTGAGAGAACTACTTGGTGTAAAAATTTGGTTGAGGTGTCTAAAAAAAGGTCTTGGTCTGTAGATGTGCTATGAGAAGAGAAAAATAAAAAAAAGTCGAAGGGGGGGAAACGGGTGGGAAACCGTTTCTCACCCGTTTCGGGTTAAAAACACGTTTACGAGCTTAACTAAGCTTCAAATTACTTCACGGGGAAGAAATTGTACATATGGGGATTAAAGTCGAATACTAAAAAATCAATATCTGCGAATTTGGAATTTTCGATTTTAAAGGGGGAAAAAAGGGGGAAAGTAGATTTGGAGGGGAGGGGAAAGGGGGGAAATAAGTTTGAGAGGGAAATCCGTTCTAGACCCACACATGTAGCACCTCATTTTAAAGGTCTTGAAATTTCATGTCGATTGGGGATGTTTGTATACAGTATAGTCCGACCCCTGGTGGTGAAAAATGGAACTAAGTGATTTTGCTGTAGACCCTATCATGTTACATCTTATTTTAAAGGTCTTGGTATTTCCTGACCGTTGGTGATGTTCGTACAGAACACAGTGCGCCTCCTGGCGGTGGAAACTGCAACTAAAGGATTTGGCAGTTGACAAAACCATGTGACACCTTATTTAAAAGGTCTTGGAAATCCAAGGCGATTGGTGATAGAGGTCTTGAAATTTCATGTTGATTGGGGATGTTTGTATACAATATAGTGCGCCCCCTGGTGGTGAAAAATGGAACTAGGTGATTTTGTAGTAGACCCTATCATGTTATATCTTATTTTAAAGGTCTTGGTATTTCCTCACCGTTGGTGATGTTCGTACAGAACAAACTGCGCCCCCTGGCGGTGGAAAGTGCAACTAAAGATTTTGCAGTTGACACCACCATGTGACACCTTATTTGAAAGGTCTTGGAAATTCAAGGTGATTGGGGATGTTTGTATACAATATAGTGCACCCCCTGGTGGTGAAAAATGGAACTAGGTGATTCTGTACTAGACCCTATCATGTTATATCTTATTTTAATGGTCTTGGTATTTCCTCACCGTTGGTGATGTTCGTACAGAACAAACTGCGCCCCCTTGCGGTGGAAAGTGCAACTAAAGGATTTTGCAGTTGACACCACCATGTGACACCTTATTTGAAAGGTCTTGGAAATTCAAGGTGATTGGTGATGTTCGTATACAACATACTGCGCTCCCTGTTGGAGGAAAGTGGATTTTGCAGTGCTTGCGTAGCATGACTGCTATACGGTGCCGCAGCCGCAGGCAGCGGTAACACGAGTCAGAGGTTCGTTCGGTTCAAGGTTAATTTTTGAGAATTTTTTCATGTTAATAGCGGCCTGCATATACGTGCCACAGGCACTGGGATACGAATCCGAGTTCCGTTCCGTTTGAAGTAATTTTTTTTTGTTACAGATTATTATTATTATTATTATTTGTGATGTTTTCATTTAAAAATAGAAAATCAAACAAAATCGAGTTAAAGATATAAAACCATACAAACTTAAGGTGCATTTAAGGTTATTATCATGGGCCGGCCAACACCAGGCGGGTTCTTTCGGTTGCAGGTTAATTTTTGGGAATTTTTTTTTAACGTTATTAGCGGCTCACGTATGTGCTGCCGCAGACACCGGTGTCACAAAACTAAGTTTTGTTCGGTTCGAGGTAATTTTTTTGTTACAGCTGATTATTTTTTTCGCGATGCCTTTATTTAAAAATAGAAATTCAAACAAAATCGAGTTAAAGATATAAAATCATACAAATTTAAGGTTCAATTAAGGTTATTATCATGGGTCCGGGCAACGCCGGGCGGGTCAGCTAACATGTAGCCTTAGTATTAAAAGAAACAGAAAATAAAAGATAGCAACTGTTTTATTTGGAGTCAGTTTGACGTCACATTGACAGTACTTTGTAGAAAGTGATGTCATATATAGTATTTCAATTTATAACCATTTTTCCGAATTTCTTTTTTTTTTTTAAGTGAAATGTTGTAAATTATATTAGATGTTTTAACTTGAAATACATTTAAATAATGATACGACGATTTTTGAAACATTACGGTCAATAAAGTGACCATCGAAGTCGACGGGTTCCAGCTAGTATACTTAAATTTGAAACCCATGTACTCATTTTTGAGTATACTGACATGCTCAAAAATGGGGTTGACCAATAAGAATCCCAATATCCCCATGTTTGACATGTCAATGTACTCAAAAATGAGTACATGGGTTTTCAAATTTAAGTATATATTGTTTCGGAGCTATTTTGAGACAATATATACTTACTTCTAAGAACCTATTTTTTACAGTGTAATTTCGTTCATTTAGTTTTATTTCGAAAACCATTCAGCTTTTTTTTTTTTTTTTTTTTTTTTTCAAACACAGACTTTTAAGAAATATCAGTGTTAAAGTATTAACGCTGCTAATTGACAAATTATCTCCCATGTTAAGCAATATAAATTTCTATTAATGGTTTGATAACAAATATGTCGCCCAAATCCATTTGTTTGGGAATTGTCTGTAAAGTAAGGCAGATGTTGCTTAGCTTTTGAAAACCAGTAAAAATTCATAGTTTATTCCTAAAAAATTTTCAAAAGTGATTTGTTCATGGATGGTGGTCTACTGTGGTGTAGGGGTTAAGCCGATTGATTACACAAGGATCTTAGACTTGGTTGGAATCTCCATCATGGAGGGTCTTTTTAAAAGGTCCTTTCTCGTAATCGCACAAGTTTCGGAGAAAACCGCGGAAAACTCCGTCGTCGAGCATGACCTGGACTCAAATTTAACACCTATCTCCTGCCAGCTTCCAGAGCAGAGCCTCTCAGCGAAATGGGTCGTACAGAATTTATTTGGTTTCATTTATTTATTTTTTTACTTTCTTCTATATGTAATATAGAGAAAAGTATTGGATTCGTGAAAATTTTCGACCTCCATTTTTTGATAGATTTACAAGTTTGGGGATGTCCAGAACACGAATTGATAGTTTTTAGAAAATGTCTGCCTGTCTGTGTCTCTGTGTGTGTGTATCACGAATTTTGTGTCCACTGTATCTCACGAACCAATGAATGAAATTTAACCAAACTTGGTGTTTAGTTGCACCCTGACATAAACGGATGCTGATTAGATTTGGGGATCAATCGCTCAACAGGTGGCGCTGTGATATCATTTTTTGTAAATATTTAACATCACAGTATAGGACAAAATTTCGTATGAATGTGCATAATGAGAGTTATTTTAAACATGTGATTGTAAAATTAATATGCATTATTGATAATAGTAGTAGTTAACTACGAAAAAAATTGTGCATGTGGGGGATCGGTTCCCCCCTGGGGGGAAGTACCCCCGGGGGGGGGGTAAATTTTCAAGGTGGTATCTTTCGAAAGGTCTCGTCAATACAAGGTCTCGTCAAGGAAGGGTTGAACTATAAATCTGTGATGATTTAAAACAAAGTTATCGATTTTTTTTTTACTTTCAACGAAAAAAAAAAAAAACCTATTTAAAAAGAAATATTGTTACTGAGTGAATTTGCATCGGAAAATATAGAAGAAAGTCTTGTGGTGGCCACAACATACTAGTTATTTTATTATTTGTGGTTTGTTTGTTGCAATCTTACCCCACTTTAAGGGGACAAGGGACATTGGAACTAATTATTATTCTTTTACATTCTATGGCTTCTCAAATCAAGGACTGCTATGGAATCTATCATTTTTATGCATAGAGCGCGTTTTAAATGACAAACAGGAATTTTTGGGTTGAACAAACCGCTTTTATGGAAATAATAATACAAAATAACACCCAATTTCAAAATGCTCCATGATAATCCTAAATTATTTTAAAATTCATTTTTTTTTTTTTTTTTTTTTAACTGTGATTTTTTTATATGTAACTGAACACATCGGTTCATTCTTATATATATTATGAATGTTTTAAAGTTCATTGATTTACGTACAATTTAAGTTAAAATTTAACTAACTTAAAATTATAATTTAACTAACTCAATACGTAATTACTCAGTGATTTTTATCGTTAATGAAAATGCTCAGACGTTAATTCTTTATCGATTAATCGTTGTTTGCAATGTTTTTATTTTTAATTTCATTAATTTGTTGGCGTCTTCCTATTCTCCAGTTTGTGTAAAAGTTTTACATGTGGCTACTCTGCTTTTTTCTAGTTTTCTCTCTGGATTATTTGATGATTTGATTTAATAAATTATTTCATTTCTCATTCAAATTGGTTTTGCTGCCTCGATCGGGGCTGAAACAATATAAATTGCTATGATTAGCTATACTGTTTTACGAAATCGATGCAGCTTTCGCAGCTTTATGAAGTACATGCCCCCTGAAGTGTTTATACTTCAAATTTTAAGCATTTTTATCCAATTATTATTTCTGTGGTCCTTTATTTACTTTCTCCGTCATTAAGTTTAAGGGTCTTTTTTTTAACACCCTTTTATTTGCTTCACCTGTATGTATGTTTGCAACCGCTCTGGGAACTAACAAAAAATCTATATTGTAAAAAAAGATTTACCCTACGTGAACGCTTTGGCTGTGAGGTAAAGCTCCGGGCTACGAACCTAAAGGTGTAATGTTCGAGCCCAGTCAGGGGAGATATTTAAAAATGGTTTTTGTTTAATTCTAAATTATTTTAATTAAAGATTTAAATGTATGTAAATATTATGGTGTGTCACTCACACGATTTTCTCTTACCCTGCATTTTAATACTATAAAGATAGATATTTTGTGCTTTTTGGTTCACATTTCAATAAAAGCGTGATCTTTAATTTTTTAAAAGTATAATTTTATTATTACTATTATTCATTTCGGCGTAAGTAATTTAAATTGTTTCTGTCTCTTATCGGTTCTTAATCTGTATCGCACATTTTTGTGTCAGTCTTACCTATATGTTACAATCAATTCTATTTTTGCTGTGTTGGTATTGTTTTGTATCTATTAACTGCTAAATTTTAAGGTTAAATTTTATTACAATCACTATCATTTATGTGTATATATATATACATAAATTGATAATAAATGCAAAATAATAAAGAAGTAGGTTTTTTTCTTCATCTTGGGCGACATTTAAGAGCTTGTAAGTGGTCGTACCAGCCGCAGAGGGTTCGCTCTTTTTCGTGGTGGAGTGTTTTTCAATGTTTTTCAGTCTAACTTGTCATATAAATTTGTCCTTATATATATTTATATTTTTGTTTTTTTATATTGATATATTTACTACTAGCAAACCCGTGCGAAATTTTCGCATGTCATTTCTTTTCTTATTTACCTTTAAAATTTTAAACCCATAAATATTATGTTAGTTTCACCACCTAATTAAAATTTAAAATTTTTATTTTCAAGAGTGCGATGGCATTTTATTTATTTTGGCATTTCTTTTTCTTCTTCTTTTTTTTTTTAATCCTGTTTTGATTATATTTTTTATGATTGCGTTTTTTAGTCAATTTATGACAATAATTCATATTCTGTATGTGCTTGAAAATATTCTGAAGAGTCCGCGTGGTTAAATATTGTTCATTTTTAAATACTATTTTCTATTTTCACGTAATTTGTTAATTTCACTACCATCGTATCGTTTCCAAAAAAATAATTGTAACTGGTCCACGTTTGAGAAATATTATATAAGATTATACTTTATTTATGAGTTTAATTGCTTTTTTAATGCTTTGTATTAATTCAATTCTAATCTTGAATTCGTTGGCTATATATTTTCGCTTTCATTTCTGAGAACTCGGGGTTAGAAACGTATTTTTTGCTAAAAAAGCGCAAGTTTCTTCAGAAACTTCTCATTTTCCATTCCCTACATGGCGGTATCTTCCCGCCGAGCACCCAAAGTGTTCTTTCCCCCTCTCAAGGGCTGTGACTGCTTTTGTTAGAAGCTGTCAGGGAAAAGAGCGATAAAGCCTAGCTATGGCAGTCTGCACTCCTCGTTTTTATTCGAGAATATTCCCTCTTTCGTTCAAGATTCAAGATAAACTGTTATCGAGCAATTATTTGTACCATAGGGTGAAATTGAAAGAAGAGAAATATTTTTACAATCCTTATATAAGATTTTATATTCATGAAGTATTTATTCAATACAGTGTAATAGTCAAGATTTTAATAATAATATTTGGTTTTAATGGATTTATTTTTGCTTATTTATAAAGATAGAAAAAGAGCAGAATTTCTAACGCATTTAAAATTGTAAATTTTGTTTTCTCCATAATTATCTTTTACAAGTTTAAAAAAATTAAATGCATAAACTAATTAATTAAATAATAAATAAATAAATTCATAAATATAAGAATCGCCAGTGGTGTAATCCTTATTAAATTTTTAAAGTAAGCATTCAAATAAGAAATATAAAAATTCAAAATTTAAGTATAAAAAATGTTCTTAGAAATTACACTATCCATCAAAATAAATAAAAAAATGAAATGAATGAATAAACAAATAAAATTAAACTGAATAAATATAAGTAAATATCATCATCTTTTTACTTTCCGAACACTATAGTGAGGAAAGTATTGTAGTCATGTTAAAAATCCGAAATTGAGATTTTGATGTTTCTATACGTTTCGAGGTCCTCTGAGTCCGTTTTCACTATTTTTACGATGATGCATGTATGTTTATGTGTATGTATGTGTGTGTGTATGCATGTGTGTGTGTATGTATGTGTGTGTGTCTGTGAGTGAACACGCTAGCGTCTAAACGCTTTGTTCGAATAAGCTGAAAGTTGGTACGTATATTGTAAGTTACCATAGTACGAACCCTATTGATTTTGGTGAATCTAGCACATATAGTTTTTTTACAGGGGTACAAATAAAAATTCTTTATCATTATGGCCTATGGGGCCAAATTTTTAAAAGTGTAATAGCGTTTAAACATCCCTAATCAAATATTTCTACAATCTGCATGAAGGAAATCAAGATAAACTGGCAATTATTTGTAGAACAAGAGCAAAATTTCTAACGCATTTAAAATTGTAAATTTTGTTTTCTTCAGAATTAACTTTTATAAGTTTATAAAAATTAAATAAATAAGCTAATTAAGTAAATAAACTAATTAATTAAATAAATAATTAGAATATTGAATTCAAATGTGGAGAAAATATTTATTCATTTATTATCTTTAAATATGGACAGATATTACAATTTTTTTAAATAGGTTTAAAAATAATACATCAATTAATGCAACTAATGTATGTCATTTAAGAAAATATGATAAACTATCATTAATTCATTATAGAACTTTAAAAAATAAAAGGATCGAAGGAAAATTTTATAGTAAAAAATAGAACAAAAACTAAAGTAATAATCGGGTGTGTCACTCACACGACTTTCTCTTACCCTGAAATTTAATACTATAAATACAGGTTACAGATTAAGAGGTAAGATAACGAGTACTGTTATGTAAACCTGTGTTAAACAATTCAAATTAGGCTTCGGAAGAGTTTTATATGATAATTAGTTCTGTGTGAGGGGGGCTACCGCCCCCCCTCAACCCACGTTTCATTAATGCACCTACATTTATATAGAATTTAATTCGGTTATTAAAAAATATTCTGTTTTTTAAAAAATAATTTATTAAAAAATAATTAATTAATTATTATTTAAAAAAAAAATATATTTTATGATAATACAGACGATTTCCATATTAGAGATGTAGTATAACACTAAATATTAAAAAAAAAAATGAATTTATTCTCAATATTACATAAAAAAAAAAAAAAAAAAAAAAAATCGATAACTTTATTTTAAATTATCGCAGATCGATGGTTCAACCATTTGTTTTAAAGGTATTGACGATCTCTTTTGAAAGATACCCATCAT
The DNA here is from genome assembly GCA_963930645.1 of Salticus scenicus. Taxonomy (NCBI): domain Eukaryota; kingdom Metazoa; phylum Arthropoda; class Arachnida; order Araneae; family Salticidae; genus Salticus; species Salticus scenicus. The sequence continues at coordinate 56,310,343 of OZ005662.1, read as the reverse complement.
GAAAGCTTCTCCCCAGGGGGGGGGGGGAGGCGAGGCTCCTACATACACAATTTTTTCCCCCTTGACTATCTCTATTACAAAAAATATATATTCGTTTCACTTGGTTTAGTGCAGTCTATAGACGTTAAACTCTACTTACCTGCAATCCCCCCCCCCCATAGACGTAATGCATTTGAATACTTTTGAGTGTCCCTGTACACGAACCATTTGCTTCATCTCAACGAAAAGCTTACTGTAGCATCCCTGTATGATACACATTTAGAATACCGAGTTTGTAATTTCTGCTACTGTTTGTTCTTGAGATATGCTGATAACAGACACACAGGCAGACACACAGACCATTCGCTAAAAACATGATTTTCGTATTCAGGGGACCTCAGAACATGTAAATATAACAAAAACTCACGTTCGGAAATTTGACCCTAAAACAATACTTTCTCGATCCTATGGGTAAGAGAAAGTAAAAATCCATGTAGGCGTTTATTAGAAAAATATTTTTATTCAATATAGTATCTTCATAATAAGAGTAATTTTATAGCAATCATAAATGCGGTAGTATGAGCCACCCAACTTGTAACTTTGACTTTGTAGCTACAATAATGTATTGAAATAAAGTAAAATTTCACCCATGGTATTGAACATATAAAATAACTTTGGAAAAGGATAATTTAATAGTAAAAAATGACATAAAACTGAAGCAATGTATTAAGAAAAAGAAATTTCTACTCATAGTTTCTAATCAAAATAAAAAGAATAAGGAATTAAAAGGAGGGAAAAAAGATTATATCCTAAAAAATTCTTACTTAGGTTTAATAAATATCATTTGAATCTAGAAAAATTTTTCACACTTTACCCATTAACGAAATTCACATTTTCATTACCATCTTAATGCTTTCACTTCTTTTATCTATTTTTATATTTAGAGGGTGCAATTCATTAAACAAGCAGTGACAGCGACAGCAGCCTCGAACTGTATTTTGACATGATTATATGCAGTTAAATCAAAAGGTTATGATGTTTTTAAAACTTTTTGGAGCCTTCAAGGCTTTTTAAACTCTCCAATGTTAAATGACATAAACTGGTATGACTGGTATGAGATAAACAAGGAAATATTTTCTTTTCGAAATATCAACTGCAAGATGGACAAAGGAGAACTAGAATATATATATATATATATATATATATGTTATATAATATTAATCAATGAATTATACACTAATTAAAAATTTACAATTCATACACCAGTCATAAGGCTGAGCTTGTATAAATAATTAAAATATTAATGAATTATTAAAATATATAATAAAATGTATAAATAATTAAGAAAGTTAAGGTATAATTTATTTCTTTGTTTATTAATGTTGCTTAGTAGAGATGAATATAAAATCAAGAAATGAGAAATATTAGCTTGTCTAATGAAATATTTTGTTATATTTTACAAATTGTATTTTTAAATTTATGTAAGAAATAATTAAAAATCTCATTTTTTAAAGTTAGATAAACAATTTAATTCCATTAAAGCCAATAATTTTGGTATTTAAAATAATTGATTTAAATCAGTGATTAGAAAATAAATAAATAAATAAATAAACTGATTTAAATTTCTCATTATTTTCATTATTATCATTAAAAATTATATATATATTTGTGTGCGGGGGGGGGGGGGGGGAGGAGGGAGGGCGAGGAATTTTTTCTTTCTTTTCTTTACCTAAATTGTAAAATTATTTTTTTTTTTTCTTTTACTAAACAGTTGTTCTGCGTAATACTGCTCAAATAAAGTCAGATATATGTAATGTTTAATTCCGTAGTTAAAGTAATTTTAAAAGATTTTTTTCCGTGCAATTATTTACCAATTCATTCACTGTATTCAATAAAAAACAGCAAATTATCGGTGGTGTCGCAGTTCCGACCGGGACAGATGCGACCGGGGTTAAAATCGTAGCACTTGCGACCGTTTTGGTTTGAGGGTAGTACTTGACCGGATGTATCCGAAAGCAGGTGCAACACAGGAGATGTGTTTATGTGTAAGGGGGGAGGGGGAGGGGGCAGGCTTCACTGATTAAATTCGATAAAAAGAGTTAACAAAACTGAATTTATTTACTAAATAAAAAACCCAAACGCGTACAAAAGTCAATAAATTTAAAAAAGAAGGTTTTTTTTTATGATATACAATTATTGTAATGTAATTCTGGTGCGTAGCTTAAGGTGGGAGGGAGTGCTAGTATGCGCTAATATTTTAGTTCTTTTCCCTACTTTAATAATCTAGTGTGGCACTCACACGGCTTTCTCTTATCTTGTAATTCAATTTTATAAAAACAGACTACAGAACAAGGGATGAGATAACAAGTATTAATTGTATATAAACCTACGTTAAAAAGAATTCAAACAAGGTTAAGAAACAATTTTATTTGACAAATAACTCCTTGTGTGTGTGTGTGTGTGTGTGGGTGTGTGTGTGTGTGTTGGGGGGGGGGGGGTACCTCCCCCTCAAGTCGTGTTTGAATATTGCACCTAGATTTATGTAGAATAGAGCAGGCGCACGTGACGTCACTGCAACGAACATTGACAGATGCTTCCGCACTGCTTTAGAATGTAGGCAAAAAGTGGGATAAAGCACCATTGCTTAACGTTACAGGCTTGGCTATATATTCTTGCATTTCTCTAATATTTTCAACATGTTTTACATTTCTGCTAAGATTTAGCCATTGTTATTACTTAGTATATAAATGAATCAATGTATAAGGATGCTTTTAATTGAAAAATCCGTATTAAGATACTTTTAATAATAATAATAATTAAAAAAAAATTCTATGGGAGATTATACAAAAAAAAAAATAATTAAAGAATTATTTAATATAAAAATATAATTAAAAATGATGTTACTTATTAAAAATCAAAATGTTTAGTATTTGTTTAATATAACTATTCGAGCTTTTAATTGAAAAAATTATTTCTAAATACTATAAATACTATATAATATTGTTTTTTTTTTTTCCTGTAAATAATTAAAGATTAAAATAAACTAGTATCGCCCAGTGGTCGAAACTCGACCATTTTTTTTTTGCAAAGCGAGGCAAAGCAAAGTTATTGCCTTGTCCTAAACGGAATGCAATTGCAACACAGCTGCGGCAATTGTTTGCCGATATTCACTTTAACTGAATCAGCAGAGTTTTACTTAATATAACTATTTCTCTCTGTAGATGTTAGCCTTTCCTGAAATGAGAGAAAATCGCTACGTAAAAACGCCCCTTGTTGTGTGATACAGCCCAGAAGCTAATAGGTACCATGTCAAACCAAGGCCCAACCAAGTATCAAATTCTGTTAAATTAATTCGATTGGTTCATAAAGTACAGTGTTTGAACAAAAAAAAAAAAAAAGATAATTTTCAAAAATGGTCGAATTGAGTTCGGGAAATTTCAAAACGTGTAACTTTATCGAAAACCGAAAATCCAAAACTTTTTTTAATCTTATATTTTCTAGTTATATATGCAGAGGAAAGAATAATAAATCCACTTTTTAAAAAATAAAAATTAGTAGTCAATTTCACTTAATTAAAATGCAAGGAAATCTCAAAACGTGTAAATTCATCGAAAATTCGAAAACCGGAAATCAAAAGTTTTTATGTATCTTCTACTTGCTTCTTCTACCCACAAAAGCTAGCCATAAAGACACTTTTTTTAAAAAATAAGTAGCCAATTTCAGTTAATTGAAACGTAAAGAAAGCTCAAAACATGTAAATTCAGCAAAAAACGGAAATCGGATTTTTTTTCCGTATCGTCTACTTATACATGCAGCAGTTAGTAACAAATCCATTTTCCTTTTATTTAGTATATTAGTTGAATATTTATTGTTTAAATATCTCCCTTTGAAATGAATTGTTTATGTTTACATTCGCAACTGGAAGTTTGCCATTTTTTTTTCTGGAGTTTTGTGATTTTAAATTAAAATTTTATCAATTTTACAGAAAAAATAACTCAATCAAACACATGTAGACAGTAACTTATATATAACTATACCCAAATATCGGAATTAAAATCGGCAGATAATTTCCGTTATTTTTTAATAATTTTTTACAAAAAATCCAATGGACAATTAACATAGAAAATCCTTTTCATGGCTCCATGGACAGACAGTGACGTCATCACTTCGCTTGCGTATAGTGATGCTACATTATACAAATTACTGTGTCTATGGTTTTATTTGAGCTTTATGAAATTGCCAGATTTAACAACTTTCTACTTTTAGGTATTTTTTGATGTAAAGGAATACGTGTATAAAAGGGAAAAATGGGGGAAAATGCATAAAAAATAAATGTATTTTTAAATACCTTCTTGAAATCGTAAGAAAATAATATTTGTATTCGCACCTTCCGGCTAACCATACCTTTCGAATGATACCATTTTCAACCCTCTACTCCCATAATTAATATGTTAAAAAGGGACAACAAATTTTATGCTTGCCTATTAATATATAGATAAATAAATAAATAAAAATAAAAAATAAAAAATAAAAAAAAAAGAAAATTAATTTAACTAATATATATATATATATATATATATATATATATATATATATATAGAGAGAGAGAGAGATAGTTTAGTATTATTGTTTCGGCTTTTAATAGAAAAATATTTATTAAAATACTTTTAATATTGAAAGATATTTTTTTCTATGAACGAAATAATAATAATAATAATAATAATAATAATAATAATAATAATAATAATTATTATTATTATTATAACAATAGTAATAATAAAAGCTAGTTTAAAAAAATAATTCAATAAATTATTCTAATTAAAAAATAAAAATTTATTTATTAAAAATATAATTTTTTATAATTAAATTAGTTCAAATTACTTTATACTATTTTTTGGACTTTTAATTAAAAGGCCTATTTCAGTAGCAGAGCGGTTCTGCTCTCCAAGTTGATAGATTGGTGTTAGAGTTTGGGAATAAGGCCGATTGACTACTCTAGGGTTCTAGGCCTGATAGGGGGTGCCTTCCGTGGAGGTCTTTTTAAGGGTTTCTAGCCCGTATTTACGCAAGCTTTGGAGAAAACCACGGAAAACTCCGAATGGCTGTGCCGACGAGCGCGATCTGGGATCGAACCTGGTACCTCATGTCTAACAGTTTTGAGCGTAGAACCCCTCGGCCGCAACAAAACCCGAATCTAAATGAAAAGTAATAATTCCTCTAAAAATCATGGGAAATATTTTTAATTTATAAAATAAAGTAAATTTAATTGTCACACTACTGTGTGAATATAGTAAACCATTTTAAAAAGATTTAAAAGTGTAATTACTAATACTGAGTTATAATTAAATTAAAAGTTTAAAAATCTGGAAAATGGATTAATAATATTTTTAACTATTTATGTGTGTTGTGAAGTTCAAGTGTACAAGAATGGATTTCAAACTTAGTGTTTGTAGTTTTACTGTTTAATTCTTATCACACACAGAATAATATCAAAATAATACAACATTAAAGGCGCCAACTAAACGTCCACTAAACTCATCATAAATCTACATTCCTATAACTTAAACATCTGCAAGAGAAACTAGTATGATGTGGCCACCATATGACTTTCTTCTATATAGTTTTACACAAAATTTATTCAATACAAATTATTTATTAAATTATCAAATTATTTTCCAATAACTTTGTTTTAAATTATCACAGATCTATAGTTCAACCATTCGTTTTAAAGGTATTGATGAGACCTTTCGAAAGATACCCATATTGAAAAATTACTGCCCCCCCCCGGGGGGGGGCGCAAGCGATGCTCCCACATGCACAATTTGTTTTCCTAGTTTACTACTACTCTTATCAATAATTCATATTAATTTTACAGTCACACGTTAAAAATAACTCATTATGTACATTTATACGAAATTTTGTCCTATACTGCCACGTTAAAAATCTTGGGAAAATGGGATCACAGCGTCACTTGTTAATCGATTGATCCTCAAATCTAATAAGCACCAGTCAGGGTCTGACTAAATACCAATGGCTAAATTCCTTTCATTGGTATTTCATAGATACTTCTCTTCATTTATTTTTATTTTTATTTATTTATTTTATTTTTATTTATTTATTTATATTTATATTTTATTTTATTTATTCATTTATTTATTTTTTTGAAGATTAATGAAAATTTTCATTAACTGAAATATATGTACTTTTGTAAAAGTTATAATTTTATTAATAAGAATATCTAATAAATAAATTTGAATATGCTCCGGATTCGATGATTTTAATAGTTTGTAATAATGATTGCAAAAATGATTGTGCACCATCATTGTATTTATGTAATTATTAATAGAATTTTGGTTATGTTATTATACTATAACATATTTTAAATGATTTTTGCATAGTAAAATATTTAATCTTTTTGGCGAGAAAAATTCAACAACAAATAGATTGTTTTGAAATAATGTTCATTAAATCTAATGTGCATTGCTAAGGGAATTATGGTGATCTTTTGCGGGATATATCCATTGACACAGCGATTGCCATGCCTTTAATTATAGCAATCGGAAAAGCTACCTTGCGATGAACAAGTGTGCATAGATTTAAGAATTCTGTCGCAAGTGCTACGATTTTAACCCCGGTCGCAACTGCGACGTAACCCAAATTATCAGCTTCCTTTTTCTGTAACTAACGGTAATCGTAACTAACATGTGCAGCCAGGATACTTGGGGGAAAAAATCAATTAATCCTCCCTTGTCAATCTTCTTTCTCCATTCTAGAAAATCCCATGGAGCTCCCTTCTTTGAGGGACCATCTTTTAAGAATATTACTCAAATGCAAAAAAGGTAACCCTACTCCCTACCAAGAGGAGATGACTATAGTGATTGATGATCATTTTCCCCCACGGTGCTGCCTGGACCCTAATCCTACATGGGGAGGGGAGGGGGGGCTACCCTGAAGAAGGCCCCCATGGTTTTAGGATTATGTGGCATTTATTATCAGTTTGTTTATTTATTTCGGTTTTATATTTCCTTTTGTTGCATTTGCGCATTGGTTTATAAATACTCTGTTTCAAGTTTTTATAAAAAACAAAGTTTATTTCTACTAATTTTCAAGATTCATTATATATATATATATATATATATATATATATATATATATATATATATATATATAATAACCGCAAAATTCACTGCTTTTATAAATTGCTAAAGCTACCATATAATAATTTTAAATATCCTTATATTGTACTTATCCCTAAATTTCACAAAAATCCTATTAAATTTAGAACTGTCACTGTAGGGTGTAATACTTACAACAATAACGCTAACAAAATTCTCCTTGATATTCTCAAACAAATCTATGACTTAATCAGTATATCAAAAAATTTCTTTTGCCTTAAAAATAGTTATCAACTTAAAGCCAATGTCTTATCTATGAATAATGTGACTGATATCATGACTTATGATTTTGCTGACCTGTTTAATAATATTAATTTAACGGATCTTCATCATATCATCTTTAACCTTTTTGAAAAATTTAAAAGTCAAATCTCTTTACCAAAATGCTTTTCGGCAGCATCATTTAAGACACTTTTAAATTTTATTATTCATAACAATTACATTCTACATTGTAATAAGATCTATATTCAAAAGGTTGGTATTCCACAAGGAGGATGCAGCTCGAGTATGTTAGCTGACTTATACCTTTACCATTATGAACAGGGATTATGTATTAAAAATGTCTATTTTTACCGATGCATTGATGACATTATAATTTTTTATGTCAATAATTTTTCCCCTAATTTATTTAAATTTGAATATCCTTCTCACCTTACCTCAACTCATAATTTTCTCAACAATAACTGTATAAATTTCTTGGATTTAAAAATCAAACTTGATGGTAGTCAAATTTATACTGATCTGTATGACAAAAGACAAGATTTCATTTTCAAAGTAAATTTATTTACTCACTTTACTTCTTGTCTTCATATCTCTGTTTATAGAAATGTCCTACTCAATCACCTCTTTCGTATACATAATCTTTGTTCTGTTAGGTTTAAAAACAAAAATATTTCTCACATAATTAATGTTGCTACAAAAATGGGTTATCCCAAAAAATTTATTTATTCACTTGTTTATCATAAAGGGTCTTTGTCTAACACACACAAAAAAAAAAAAAAAACTACTAAGGTTTAATTAAAAAAAAAAAAAAAAAAAAAAAAAAACTGGTGGATGGGTGGGCAGATGTTTGATTAAGGAGGTAGGGTGGTGGTGTTTGGCTGGTTGGTTGGGAGGGTTTGATGCTGAATAAAATTAATAAAAAAAGAAAAAAAAGTGTGGGGGGATTACTCATAGTTACATGCTTATATTTCTGGTTGATACTATGTATTATGAAATCTTTTATCCTTAAATTTAATTTTGTACATCTGGCTACTTGAGGCTTCCCTTGTTAAGTTTGAACAATCAATCTATATGCATAACAAAAATAAGATCTTATATTATTGAAAAAAAAAAAATCTTTTAAATTATAATTTTAATTATTAATGACTGCCCTATAATGCTTATCCTTATATGTGTACTCTTTGGCATTATTGCATGTAATTGAGTCTGATTAAAACTTAACATTTAATACTATGAATTCAAGATTATTTAGTTTTGGGTTAATCACAAAAGTTCAATTCTTCTAATTACTTAATTGGCGCTAAAAATTATCTTAATCTTGCAGTCAATACTTCTAATTACCTTAATCTTTCAGTCAATACATCTTAATTTCCCTTATTGCATTGGATTCTTCTCCTGAAATAATTTTACTGACTTAATGTTTTTATAGCTTACCGATAGATGGCGCTTGCACTCTAATGTCTTATGCTTTTATTCTTCAGTCTTTAACTTAAATGATCTATTATTAATGTATATGGTACGATTTAATTCAACTCTACTAGTTTTAAAATTAATTAAATATAAAATCTATTTTAACATTATCATTTAATATTAACTCTGTGTAATTTATCTTTAATGAAAATGCTCTGAAGTATATTCGATTAATCGATATCTGTCGAGTTTTTATTTTACTTCAATTTAAGTTTTGGCATCATCCTTTTCTCCTGTTAGAGTTAATTGTTATACATGTGGTTGCTTTGCTTCATTCATGTGTTCATTTTGGTTTCCATTAAGATTATATTTAATCTTTTTTTAATCTTTGTTTTAATTTAATATTTCAATTATTTCTAATTCTTTATGGTTTTGCTGCATCGATCGGGGTGTGAAACGATATTAATTGCTATGATTAGCAATATCGTTTTACGAAATCGTTGCAGATTTTTAAGCTTTATGAAGCATGCACCCCTTGATAAGTATGTTTCTATGTTTAAGCATTTACATCCAATTATTTCTGTGATTTATTATTTATTATTCGTTTTCACTCTCATAAGCTTAATGGTCATTTTTATTATCATTCAGGTCGGTGTAAGTATTTTAAGTTACTATCCTAACTCATTGGTTCTTAATCTACATTGCAACTTTTTGTGTAATTCTTTCCTCTATGTTAAATTCAGTTCTATATTTTAGTGTGCTGTTATTGTCTTAGTTCTATTAATAGCTGAATTTTATGATTAAATCTTATTACGATATCTATTATTTATATATATATATATATATATATATATATATATATATAAATTACAACATCAATTACAAAATAATAATAATAATAATAATATTTCAAATTGTGATGAATTTTTGTCATGACACTGAATGTAAGAGTTTTTAAAAGTTGTACCGTAATTTCTGGTAGATACCCCGCAGGTTATATAATCCAGTTTTGCACCAGAAATTTCAATTGATAAATAAATTTATATTTGTACGAGCTCTACCTTCGAAAAAGTAGAGATTTCTCTATTAAATAACATTTCTGGTGGAGAAATGACACATCTTACCTGCGGGTTATCTACCAGAAATTACAGTAATAAGTTTTTGAATTAAAAAATGAATGCCCAGTTTTGTGTACAATTGCAAAACATATGAGATCATAGTTTTGCGATTCATCGAAAAATGGAATGAATTTAAAGCACACTTAATTTTGTGATTTAATATTTCTTAAACTAATGACTTGATGTATACAGTGTTCTAACAAAAAATGTTCAATTTTAAAATCTGTTTCTAATGCTATAACATTTTGTTAGTTTAATTTAAAAACATAACATCCATTTTATCAAATATAGGCCCAGAACTCTGTTTTTTAGAGTAGTCGTACTTGACACTGTTCGGAAGGCCTCTTCATTAATATTACAGTAGAACTTGGATAATTCGAAGTTGAAGGGACCAGAGAAAATTTCGAAATGTCCAAAAATTCGAATTACATACACTATTTTGTTAAAAAAAAAAAAAAAAAAAAAAAAAAAAAAAAGATAAATTAAAAAATTAAAAAATTAAAACTCTACGATCAAAGATTTAACACATAAACTTTACATCTAAGCATACTTCTATATCACCCTCCCATTAAATCAATATTTTTTACGAGCTTAATTATTCAACACTTTTTTAAAAATTGTCAGATATTTTTTATTTCTTCTTTAAGTACAATTTTTATGTAGTAGCATATGACTTGATACAAAAATAGAATCTTCTTCATTAGACATGATATTCAATTAAAAAAAACCTCGAAGTTCATGTATATACACCATATCTTCTGATGCACTAGCTAGGGGCTTCTTTTGTATTCCTTATCCTTCTTTTGAAAGACTGTTAAAATATACTAGCTGAGAAAAATCTCGGGAAAAAATTTTACAGTAATATTTTAAAGGTAGTCGTATGAAAAATTCGAATTATCCAAAATAAAATTCGAATTATCCACAATTTTTTAACATTATTTTAATACAAAATTCAAGGGACCGAGTAAAAAATTCGAATTATCCAGAATTTAGAATTAAACAAGTTCGAATTATTCAAGTTTCACTGTATATAGAATATATAACATTTTAAAAATACATATGTTTGGTTAAAAAAAAAAAAAAAATTGTTTAAGAATATATGCTAATTTCTATATTTTTGGATATTTTTACCATTACTCACCCCCTCTCCAAATATATCCCGATTTTTCTTGAAGATTGGAGATGCCTGAACGGTTTTTACAGTGTTTGCTGCATCATCTGATTTTGCATGATTTGTCTAAAATGGATTAAATTATTTTAAAAAGTCTGAAATTTACAGGGGTTTTAGAATTCTCCTATAGCCTAATCATTAATAATTTTTTCGTGTGTAAGTTTTATAGATGTTGAGTAGTAGGGTTAAGGCCAATTGACTGCGGTAGGGTCCTAGGCCTGATGTGGAGATCTTTTTAAGAATTCCTAGCCTGCATTCACGCAGGTTTCAAAAAATATTTATAAGAACGTTCAAAAGAATTCAGATACATCACAGTTCATTTTACAAATATTATAAACTTGGAAGAAATGCTAAAACAGCATCTTATAATTATTTTGATTGATTTTTTATTCATTGAATTATTTATGAGTATAAATACTTTTCTATAACCATTAGAAAAAAATATTGGATTAGTAAAAATTTTTGACTTTACTTTTTCGATGGATTTACAGATTTTGAGATGTTCTGAACACAATTTGATCATTTTTGGAAACTGTTCGTCTGTGTGTGTATGTAACAAAAATTTCATAGCTATCTCAATAGTCAATGCACAGAATTTTATAAATTGTCATATTCAGTTGTACCTTGACATAAATTAGTGCCTGTCAATTTTTGTTGTATATCGCTTAATAGGTGGCGTTATCGAATTTTTTAGTATGGCTGTAAAGATTGGTTGGTTGGATGGGTTTTACGTCGCACTAGTGCTACGCAATGGGCAATTGGCGACAGCCTGGGACTCACCCCTACAGGTGGTCCGGGGACATGCCATCACAGTTTTGCTCCTCCACGGAAGGGGTTGACTGTAAAGGGCAAAGTTTCGTATAAATGTACATAATTGGGATTATTTTTAACAAATCATTGTGAAAATAGAAAAAAATCTTTATAATAGAAATTGTCAACAGAATAAAAATTTTGTATATGTGTAGGAGCATCGATCTCTTTCCCCCCTGTAATGTCATGTCGTAGTGTGTGTTTGTGTGCCTAAATTTTCAATATGAGTATTTTTTTTTTCAAAGTAGTTCTTCATTGCTTTTTAAAGTGATTGGTTGAACCTTGTGTATATGATAACACTGCTCTGAAAAAAAAAAAAAAAAAAAAAAATGCGAGTTCTGATATCATTTTTGCTGATTCTTATGTAAAATGACCTTCTGAATCCGAATATGACTCCCATTTTGCGCAGTCACCTACCGTTTTCTAGAAATACAACCGCCTCCCTCAATTTCTTTCCCTGTTCGAAAAATTTATGACCATGAAGTTGATTTGAAGAATGAAAAAAAAAATAATTTAACACCTAATATATATATATATATATATGAATTTTTAAAAATAACATTTATAACAGATTAAAAAAATAAAAGACATGTAATACATAATTTCAGTGGCAAATCCCCCCCCCCCCCAAAAAAAAAAAAAAAAAAAAAAAAAAGATTCCCTTGCCGCAAATGTTTGTGTTTTAGGATTTTCCAACTCTGTAGCCCCTCAGAAGATATTTAACTGTTGAAATAATCCTCCCTCCTCCTAAAAATCAAATTTATAGCCATGAAATCACCGAAAAATGATAAAAATAGGGGGCCGTTCCTAGAAAACGGTGGGTGATAGGGCAAAATGGGCGTCTTATTCGGATTCAGGAGGTCATTTTACATAAGAATATGCTGAAATGGTATCAGAAGCAATTTTCATGCCGAGCAGTGTAATTTGAAACGAAATTATTGACTTTTTTTCTATTTTTAACAAATAAATTAATAAATTACTAAAAGAATATATTTTGTAAGATGTCGGCACATATATTGGACACAGAATTGATTTCCTTTCGATATTCACTGTTATACTTTTCTGACATGAAAATCATCTGCATGCATGTCGTATGGTAATAATTTTGCTAAACAATAACTTCAATAAATAAATTGCACTGTGTGAATTTGTATTAGAAAATCTAGAAAAGTGTTTTGTGAGGGGTACAACACACACCAGTTAATTGGATTCCGATTATTTTGCAACTTGCAAGGAACATAATGCTTTTAAAATGACGGTAAGCGACACGGAAGGTCAACTTTTGCGTCTGACATTTACAAACTGACTTTTAATTATATCTCAGTTCTGGACAGTGATGCCAGATGGTCGAAAATTATTTCCCCAAACAGGTTTTCAAATTTCTCCAAATCAGGGTTTTTTTTTTTTTTCAAAAAAATCCCCAACTTGATTGGTACTAAAAAGGGAAAATAAAAGTGAAAAAAAAAAAAAAAATAAAAAAAAAAAAAAACCAAGCAGATTTTTCTATGATTTAAGCTCAGATTTTTCCCCAAATGAAGGCAATTTAAAAAAAAAAATCCCCAAATAACAGCTATTGAAAGTCTCTAAATAAAGCTATTGAAAGTCTCTAGTCGTAGGGGTAAATCATTACGTTGCCGACATTAACAGAAAGTTGAACTCCCCAGATTTGTCCCCAAAAACTTTAGAATTCCCCAAAAAAGTCCTCACAAACATTTGGTCCCCAAAATTGTCCCCAGATGCCTTAGAAATCCCCAAAATGGGGACAAAATCCCCAATCTGGCATCACTGGTTCCGGAAATCTGTAATGTCATCAATGATAGCAACTGTCATAAAAGGAAGTTACATAATTTCATTGATTAGATAATGTGAGAAATCATAGAAGTGGCTGAAATATTTAGAGGAAATTTACCAAAAATTCGAATAAAAACACACAGAAAAAAAGTTGTCAGTTGACAATACAGAATTGACTAATTCAAACAGCTGACTAGGAAACTTCAGTTAATAAAATTGTACTTTTAAAAAATTAAAGAATACACTTTTATTGAAATGTGAACTAAAAAGTACAAAATATCTATCTTTATACCCAGACAGCACATCGCCTCCCCAGGATATCTTCAAGATGTCTTCTGGATGAAAAGACATCCCAGAAACGTCCTTAAGATGTACTGTGGATAAGTTAAGCCTAACTGTGCTGTTAGGGTAGTATTAAAATGAAGTGTAAGAGAAAATCGTATGAGTGACACAACACAATATTTACATACTTTTAAATTTTGGTAAAAATTTAGATTTAGGGAACTTTTGAGTTTACAATTGAATATTACGCACAAAAGTCTGACATTTTCTTTAGAACATTTAGTGTTCTGGTAACCTGTCTTTCACCTAGAAAAAATGGCAATGTTTTTTTTAAAGAAAAAAGTCCTTGAATGATTTTGATAAATAATTAGATGTGTTTTGAAATGACATCTTGATCTGTAATAACCCTGATCTTCATTACAAATAGCGTTCACTGGTAACCCGCACACCACCCTGGAGAAATACGGCATAATCATTGTTTTCTTATAAACCACTGGAATGATTTAAAAAAAAAAAAAAAAAAGTTTAGAGGTTATTTTCTAGATAACAAATGGTCTCACTTAACCCGTTAGCGCCCAGTGTCCTTATTTGAGGACAGCTAATAAAATGACACGCATATTTTTTGTGGTTTCTTGGAATGATTTCTGCTTTTTAGTGACAGTTTATAGCGTCACTCTAAATGATCCCCGAAAATTTTATGTGCCTACTATTAACAATTATTTCATAATTTGGATAGTCATTTTATGTTTTTTCATTCGTCGCACATATATTTGCTTTTTGCACAGGTATACTAACTTAAACCAAGTTGAATAATAATATGTACTAGCAGGCTTTGTCCGCTTCGCTGGCCACTAAATTTAAAGTAAACTCTTTTCTGTATAGCTTTATAAAAATAAAATAAAATAAATTACTGAAATTGTTCAAAAGTTCGCTCCAGGTCCCTGCTGCATTCGGCAGCGATTTGGTCATCTACTGCAACTCGGGCGCTTGTCCCTATTACCTGCGACAATAGTTTACCAATGAACTTCCATTTAGGTGCTTATTATATAACAGTTTCGAAATAGACAGTATCGAAAAAATTGGAGTTTCCCTTTTATATTTGAATCCCAGTTACATGTGAACAACGCTATACGTGTTGTTCACATGTAACTCGGACTGGACTCAAATATAACTGGGTTTAGACAACATAATATTTGCTTTTCCGTTATTTCATATGTTTATTTTGTTTATCCAATCAACCATTAAATGACAGCAATTTCACGCCAAATATTACAATATGCTGTGACCGACTACGTCTGTCGCATGAGACAATTAATTTTTTGTGTTTATGTATAATTCATGGGTTGTAAACCTGATAGTACAGCCTTAATATAGTTCTCTTTGGAGGCTTTTGAATTCTTGTCACCATTTTAGACTTAATCCATTGTAACAATAAGACTTAATCCCTTGTAACAATATGCTATGAGCGCTATTTCTGCGGTATTTTAGACAACTAATCTTTTTATGGTTATATATATTTCCCATTAAACATATTTTTATTTATTTATTTAAATATTAATTTGAATTTTTCAAATATTTCTATTCGACAGCGTGCAAGTGCAGTAACACACAGAGGCTCATTTGTTTGTATGATAAATTAGCATAGTGATTATTATATAAAAAAATAAATAAATAGGTAAACATTATCGTGTTACGCAACTTTATTATGTCGCTCCATTGGCGGCTTTTGAATTTTTGTCGCCATATTAGCGATGGATTTTTTTTTTTTTTTTTTTTGTATGAAAAGGGGGAGACTAAAATAGTCTAATGCTAATAATTTTATCGTTTTTGTTTATACATAAGAATCCTTTATATTCTGCTTATATTTTTAATGGTTTTTAGGTTTAAAATAGTGCTTGTTGAAATAAATTTCCTATCTTTAAAACTGCATTTGTTCTGTAAATTTTGTGTAAAAATAAATCATTTATGTTTTTACATATTTGATGCGCTACTTAGATTAAAATGGCTGTTGCTATATTAAACTTCTTGTAGAAAAACGTTTGGTGTACTCCAACACCAAAATTTAAAAAATCGCCCAGCAGGATCTGTTAATGAAACTGATAAAATAAAAATATGGTTCATAGAGTTTAAATAATCTATTTTAAAAAACTTTTAAAACCCAAATTCTTAATGCATCGTATAGATATAGTAATAATATATAGATTGATTATTGGGGAGAAAAAAGTGATTCCTTTTCACTCGGGAAAAGACAGCGATTTTACCAAAATATGGCAGTCTTTCCCCAAGTGAATACACACGAATGTTTTAGCAAATAAAATTCATGAATAATTTATTTACTAAAGGTGAATGAAAAGCTCCAGATATAGTTTCAAATTCATTCTTCTTTTTTTCCTTTTTTCCTTCAATACCACTTAATGGCTGATTCCAAAGCTTTTTTTGTCGGCATCAAAAATCTTTGCACGATAATATGGGGATGATAGATCTATATATATATTATTATATCTATGATCACACAAATCTTTTCGAAGATAGAATAAAACTTAATTTGAAAAAAAAAAAAAAATATAATAATAATAACTTTTGTTTATCAACCAAAATAATTGATGAAATTTGAAATGCAAGTTGGTCTTGTGGGATACAGACTGTATATTATATTTTTGTGTTCGTGAGAGAAAATTTAAAAGAGTTTGAAAACTGCAATTTTTAATCCCACTTAAAAATCATGTGACTTAATGTGAAGCAGATTTTTCATTTTTTTTTTCTCCTAACGGTTTCCATACAATCTTCTGCTGTTGCCACCTAAAATTCATAATTTAGTTCATTTTAAAAAATCTAATTGTCCGATTGATAAGCTGTTTAATGCATCGGATTTACAAAAAAATTCCCTTTCATTTGCTATCTTATTTGTAACGATGCGACTGATATTTCTAATTTATTTTCTAATCTTTCTGATTTATTTTCCTCATTTTAAATAAATGCACGCTTTTTTTTTTTTTTTTTTATTATTATTATTTTGCCGAAAAAAAAATTGGCAACAATTAAATTATGGATAAAATTTTAAAATTTAAATGGCTTATTTATCAGAAATTAGAAGGTTATTATTTTCACATTTTAATTAATTAAGAAAAAACTAATCAAAAATTCGAAAATCTGACTTCGATGTGCACAATGACCCTTCGGGGGGCACCTTTGTGTTAAATCTCGTGACTGTCCAAGATACCGTTTTCGAGAACAGTGAAATATACAAATATTGCTCACTTAATAGTATAAGATTATAATACTTTACTTTCGAGATCTTTGTCAACATATAATAATAAATTAATCTGTTATCTCAAAGTTTTTCTATCTCGAAGTTTTCTCGCTAGAACACTAAACGTCAATAAATGAGGATAGGCTTTAAATTTAAAACCACAGCCTCCTAAACTAAATGCCTGTCGCGTTGCTCATAAACTTAGCAACAGTTCAAGCGGTAGACAGCGCCACCTGGTACAGATTGAGCGACATTTTTATTCAACAGCCACCAAAAATATTTAAAAGTGGGATTTGATATACATAAAAGGCAAATAGAATCGAAGAAACGTCGATTACATATGTCGTATATTACTTCTTAAAATTTTTGGTGACAGTCGAATAAAAAATTCGCGCAATCTGTACTAGGTGGCGCTGTCTACCGCTTCAACCGTTGCCAAGTTTACGAGCAACGCGATAGGCATCTAGTTTAGGAGGCTATGTTTAAAACTATCAGAAGAATTGTTTAAGTTAATATATTTTACTGTCAGTTGTCTATATTAATTTAGAAGTGAAGTAATCAGCTAATAATATTTTGCAAAGTTAATTCAGGCGTTAACGGGTTAATTTATTCTTCAGAAAAATTAGCTGTCACTGCCTTAGAACAATTTATAGCAGAAATCTTGTTTTCTGGGAAACTGCTTGAATGATTTTGATATAAGAAATTATAATTGATGTGATAATTCGATTCGAATTGTCTTTATGCCCAGAGGAAAATTAGCTTTCAGTGTTTACCCGCGCTCCGCCCATGGAAAACAAATAGTAATTACCTGAAAACAAATCACTGCATCTGCACTACCAATGATTTTTACAATGAGACCAAGTGAACACAGTTATCCAGGTATTTAATTTGTTAAAACTTATATTTAAATAAAATAAATTGAAATTCAGAAACGTTAAAATTGCGCAATTTTTTTTTTTTTTTTTTTTTTTTTTTAATATGGTTTGACTTTCATGCCCTGAGAAAAAATTCTGTAATTGACATCTAGATTCTAAATTGTGGTTCTAGAAAAAATAGTTCCATGTCATCCTTATAAATTCTAGTCCCTTTGGAAAGCGAGTTCTAGTAGTCCCTATTAGAATTCTAGAGCGTTTGCTTATATTATCGAGGGCAAAGTAATTAAAAAATCTCTGCAAATAAATGAGACTACAAGAGGCGGGTTTCAGTAAACTATAATCTTGGTTTATGTCCCAGTTCTAGAAAATCAAGCGAAAATTTCTTCTAATACAAAAGATTTAGAATATTGTTTCACCAAACGTGTAGATTAGAAGTTCTCGACCATTTCGTTTATTGGCATGCCTTATGCGCGTAGCTCGTAAATCTATATTTCTAGTTAAGGGATTTAGAAAATGATCACTTATTCATTCTAGATGAAGGCGGTACATTTTTTTTTTCTCAGTGAACAGAGAGACAGAATGACAGACAGACAGATTAATTTAATTCATAATCACTCTTAAACATATTGTTGGAAATCGTTAAAAACCCTTAACACAAACAGAATTCTAGCAATTTCCAAAAGCAACCCTTAATGTGTCTGAATATCTTAGTGTAGCCCTGTAAATCTTAAAGCTAAACACACCAAATTCTATAGAAACTATCTTTTTATCATTTAAATAATAAATGTCAATTTCATTAGGATTTGTGCAGTACAGAATTAATTAAATACACTACGGAAAAATTCAGTAATCGACATCTAGAATCTAAATTGTGGCTCTAGAAAAAATAGTTCCATGTCATCCTTTTAAATTCTAGTCTCCTTGGAAAGCGAATTCTAGAGACCTCTATTAGAATTCTAGAGAGTTTGTCTATATTATCGAGGTCAAACCTATTTGAAAATATATCTCCAAATAAATGCGAACACAAGAGGCGGGTTTCAGCAACTATAATCTTGGTTTATGACCCAATTCTAGATAATAAAGCGAGAATTTCTCCCCATACAAAAGATTCGGAATATTGTTTCACCATCTAGAAATGTGTAGACTAGAAATTCTCGATCATTTCGTCCATTCAGTTTATTGGCGTGCCTTAGGCGCATAGCTCGGAAATCTATATTTCTAGTTAAAGGATTTAGAAAATGTCCACTTATTCATTCTAGATGAAGGTGGTATATATATTTTTCTCAGTGTATGGTACATAAAAATGCCTCTCATAAAATTCAGTTGTTTGAAATTATTTTGGTTGTCCCTGTACAGTGTGCACGAACCAGTGGTGGTATTGTTTCTATTTTCAATATTAAACATCCGATAGTGAACTTAAGTAATATACATAAGTTTCAATGAATTCCATGAATATTTATAGGAGTCAGAACACGGACAGGCGGTCAGGTAGACAGACAGACAAACCAAAATCCTAAACGCTTTTTCAGCTTTGTTGGAAAGTGTTTAAAAAAAAAAAAAAAATTGCAGATTATACGCGGCGCAATATACTCCGCATTAGAAGAAAAATGAAATTTTAAAACGTATAATACGCGGATTATACAGACAAAATTAGGGTAATTTCCAGTCTATGACATATAAAATCATTAATTTCATTTCAAAATTTAAATGAAAGAAAATAGACCCTACCTTTTCTCTGGATCATGTGTAAATGGCGGGTATATTCTCTGGGATAAAATACACTGTTTTAAAAGAATAATGCAAGAATTATTCCGATCAGGATACTGACGAACGAACCGGAACGAATTACATCCGTTCTGGAAGAGGAAGATCGTCGTATGATTAAATGAAACAAAATCGTAATCGAGTTTAAAGAATTCAGCTAATAAAAATGACATTGCACAATGCTCATATTTTTCTCAAAAATGAAACTATATTTATATTGTGAGTATTCTTCGGTGTAGATTTTATTTTATTAATTCCCTATCCCTATCGTATTATAGGTATAAAGAACTTGCGGTATATTGTTTTTAATCCTTTAACTTTTAATCCTTTTTTTGAATCCTTTAACTAGAAATATAGATTTCCGAGCAATGCGCATAAGGCACGCTAATAAACTGAATAGACGAAATGATCGAGAATTTCAAGTCTACACATTTCTAGATGGTGAGACAATATTCCGAATCTTTTGTATGGCGAGAAATTCTCGCTTGATTATCTAGAATTGGGTCATAAACGAAGATTATAGCTGCTGAAACCCGCCTCTTGTGTTCGCATTTATTTGGAGATATTTTCATATAGGTTTCACCTCGATAATATAGACAAACTCTCTAGAATTATAATAGGGGCTTCTAGAACTCGCTTTCCAAGGGGACTAGAATTTTCCCAATTTTGAGGATTATTGCATTGGAAATAGTAGCATGAAAACTAAACCACGGAATTGACCCTGATAAAATAAATTAATTGATTAGAATAAGATAAATATATCGAATTGAACGGTGGATAGCCTATTAGGCGGGGATTTCATTCTGTCACTGTATCAAGCTTTGGTCAAATTCATTTCTTTTAACACGATTATAATAAGTCTCGCACTAGAAATTTATGAGAACATAAATATAATGGGGAACTGAGCAGAGTCCACCTATGCCAACTAGTTAGTTTATTTGCCTATGTACGCATTATCTCAAGAATAAATGATTGTAAATAGGTCGAGCCAGTTTTAAAATATCGCTTACGATACTGGCAAGATCTCTATCGATTTTCAAACACTTCATTTTGAACATACACGTTAATTTTTACGCTCGATTTCGAATAATTTACGAAATTTTCAAATTACTTTGTGGGATAGTTTTTCTAAGGGATTCTAATCCGTATCCACGTCAGTTTTAAATAAAACCACAGAAAAATTAAAACGATTTGGGGGGACAAGCGTGACATTGCTTTGAACCTGGGACTTCCCGTTTCCCAGCTTTGAGAGCAGTAACTCTTTGCCACTAGTAGAGCCTATTCTTGGATGGTGTGTTTGGTGTAGGGTTAAGGTTAATTGTCTCGACTAAGGACCTAGACTCTGCAAGGGAATGCCCTCAATGAGGGTCTTCTAAGCGATCCTGGACCATAATTATGCTAGTTTCCGATAAAACTTCGGAAACACTGAATGACTACAATGAGAAAAAAAATATACCGCTTTCATCAAAAAAGAATAGGTGGTCTTTTTCTAAATCCCTAAACTAGAAATATAGATTCCCGAGCTATGAGTATAAGGCATGCCAATACACTGAGAAAAAATTCTATAATGATATCTAGAATCTAAATTGTGGCTCTAGAAAAAATAGTTCCATGTCATCCTTATAAATTTCTTATAAATTTTTTTCTAGCCCCCTTCGAAAGCGAATTCTAGAGAGAAGATTTCTGTTAGAATTCTTGAGCGTTTGCCTATACTATCGAGGACAAACCTATTTGAAAATATCTCCAAATAAATGTGAATACAAGAGGCGGGTTTCAACAGTTATAATCTTGGTTTATGACCCAATTCTAGAAAATCAAGCGAGAATTTCTCGTAATACAAAAGATTCGGAATATTCATAATATTGTTTCACCATCTAGAAACGTATAGATTAGAAATTCTCGACCATTTCGTCTATTCAGTTTATTGGCCTGCCTTATGCGCATAGCTCGGAAATCTATATTTCTAGTTTAAGGATTTAGAAAGACTATTTATTCATTCTAGATGAAGGCGGTATATATTTTTTTCTCAGTGTAGGTCATCGAGCGTGATCTGGGCTCGAATTCGAATCCGACAACTTCTGTTTACTAGCTTTGAGAGTAGAACCTCTCGGCTATTGGGCCGCGCAAAAACACAAAATTGACGTTACAAATTCCCGATAAAGTCAAAAGTAGGCCCAAAGCCTAATGGGTATTCGACTCTTCTCAAATGCGTTACAAAACCATGAGAAAAAGAATTAAATATTTTCTGACTAATTAAAGTACATTATATGAACATATAAGAAAGTATTGGTAGGTATTTATTGAATACGTTTTTAATGTCATGGGAAAATATTTATTCCCATGTTTTTGAAGCCACCATCAATGGCCGATAGATTCTGCTGTCGGAGATAGTAAACAGGATGGGGTTTGATGCCAGGTGGCGCTCATTGGCATATCCGTCTGGAGTTTTCCGTGGTTTTTCTCCAAAACTCGCGCAAATACTGGCTGGCATCTCTTAGGATTACTCCAAAAATATCTTTATATAGTTTTTTTTTTTTAAAGATTTTTTAAAAAATTAATTAAAATTTTTATTTCTATGTTTCCTTCTTTCTTTATTTTATTTTCGACTTTGATATATTCAAATTTGTGAGCTGGACAAATTTCAATTTCCAATTGATCATAAATGATAAGTCTCGTGGTATTTTGATGGGGTTATTTTATTTATTTTATTATTATTTATTTTTTAAATTTGCGAATTTTCAACCTGTTTTTACAAAAACTGAAATTTGGCTATAAATAGTGATTATCAGTTCACAGTCTAAAGAATTCTAAATTAAGTTGAAAAATTAGAGCTTTTATATAAAAACGATATTTAATTAAATTCAAAGCGAATTATTATTTGCGATGCGGTGTTACAGTCCTGGGAATGTAAATTCCCAATATGATTATATTTTAAAAGAACTCGTCAGTACTCTTCAAATAAACGGTTGAGATATAGATCTGTGGTTTAAAAAAAAAAAAAAAAACTTTTTTTCACATGTTGTTTATAGGATAACATAAAATTGATGTTCTTTCGAAATTTAGTATTCTATTCCTCTGAGATGAAAATCGTCGGCATTCTTCTTGGTATTGGTATTTTAGCTCAAGGTCGAGTGACATCAGGAGGGTCCTAGGCCTATAGGTAAAGTGCCTGGGGGTCTTTTTAAGGAGTCCTAGCCAATATTTACGCGAACATTCATCATGGAATAACTTTAATAAATAATTCGTACTGCTTTAATTTGTATAGAAAAATACAGAAGAAACATTTAGAATTTGATGACCATATAGAATTTTTTAAGATTAAAAACTGAATATAAAATAAGTGGGAATCAGGATAACAAACAACCTTCACAAGTTCCTCATGAAACGAAGTCAAATTTCTGGTATCATAATTTTTGTCGGCGTTACTCTTACTTTACTTGCCAAATTTAAAATCTGAGAGACAACATGGTTGCTATTCTATTATATATAATATATCTATATATACATAATTTTTGAGTCGGCTCCCAGAAAAATTTCATTCAATTGTTATGTAATTCAACTGACCAAGTACATTTTTGCGTAATTCTTTGGAGAGAAATTATGCTTCTACTTGTCTATTGAATAGAAAACAAACCTATATTTAGATTTAAAAAAAAAAAAAAATAAATAAAATAAATAAAAAAATAAAAAAATCCGACTTATAAACATAAGTATTTTCCGAAATCGAAGAGCCCACCAGCGGCCGAGCGGTTCTGCGCTCAAAGCTGGTAGACGTGAGGTGCCGGGCTCGATCCCCGGTCGCGCTCGTCGGCCTAGCCGTTCGGAGTTTTCCGTGGTTTCCTCCGAAACTTGCGTAAATACGGGCTAGGATCCCTTAGAAAGACCTCCATGGCCCCTCAGGCCTAGGGCCCTGTGTTGTCAATCGGCCTTAATCACCAACACCGAAATCGAAGAAAATAAAAAGTCATAACATATTATTCCAAGCCAACTGGGGTTTACAATGCGTAAATGAAAGTATGAGGAGCTCACCATAAATTTTGCATGTGTTGCATTGGGAAAGAAATGCATATGTGATGAAAACAGAAGATATAAAAATTTAGGTTGGTTGGTTGGTTGTAGGATTTAAGGCCGATTGACTCCTGATGTGTCCTAGGCCTAGGGGGGGAATGCCCTCCGTGGGGGTCTTTCTAAGGGGTCCTAGCCCGTATTTACGCGAGTTTCGGAGGAAACCATGGAAAACTCCGAACGGCTAGGTCGATGAGCGCGACCTGGGATCGAACCCGGCACCTCCCATCTACCAGCTTTGAGCGCAGAACCGCTCGGCCGCTGGTGGGCCCCCTAATAAAAATTTAGGAAAACACGCTTAGGACTGTGTATGAATTTAAGTTGTTATTCACAGGTCAAAATAGGCATTTCGTTATATTAAAAACGGTTGTTAAGGTTGTACAATTTTAATTATAAATTTATTTATTTAGAATATTTGCTTTTTTTTTATGAGTAAACTTTATTTTATAATATGTGATTATTTACATCACGATGGATAATACGTGCTAGTTTTTATGTTTATGAGTAAGATTTACAATTGTTCTTACTAATAGTTATTCAAATTAATAACTATTAATTTTTTTGCGATGATTCTTACTCCTTCCCCTTTACATACAGCGTAAAATAGTACTATATTCTTCGATGAATTTTTTAAAGCTTATATTTTTATAATACCTAAATAAATATTTATTAAATACAATATTTCTTTTTATTTCATTCTTTCATTATTATTTTCATTAATTAACATTCAATTCATAAAATAGTTATCTACAATTACTTTTAAGATATAATACTTGTACTACTACAACTACTAATTATTTTTATTATCACTATTTCCGCTTTTCGTTCTTGCAACAAATTTAATCAGTCCATCAACGGTACGTACTGGTGCATATTTGTCTTTATTTTATCCAGTAGATGGCAGCACCAAAGACCAAAGAAACAAAACATATGAAGAAAAAGAAATTTACTAAGACTTCAAATTTATAAGTAACACAAAAGGCGCCCAGAAACAGGAGACAATGACCTAAAACACAGAACAGGAACAGAATGAGAAATAGTACTTACTAAATAATTAAATACGCATTCAACAGTGTCTTTACGCATAAAAATAACTGTGAAAAAAGAAAGTTTTGGTGCATTCTGATTTAGAATATTTTTGAAATTTCGTATTTTACAGCTTTAATTTTCTGAATGTGAAAGCAGAATTTTAAAATATGTATTAGTTAATGAGTTATGAGTAAAAAAAAAAAAAAATTCCCATAGAATAACATTGGCTTGGGCTTCCAGCGACGATAAGTGAAGCAGGCCGTTAAGTGAAGAAGAGCGCGGGGGAACTCAGTGTATAAGAGGAACTCCAATTAGAGGGTCTCATTGGGACATTTCGCCCGGGCCTCGAGATTGTAGGTCCGCCACTGCCACTGACTAGAAACCCTGGATAATCTCAAGGGATTAGTCAAGATCGCTACCTCTAGCCTGTATGCAATGCCCTCTGTGTGAATCTTTTTAAGAGGCCCTAGTCACAGTCCTAGCTCGTATTCACGAGTATTTGGTATTAAAAAAAAAAAAAAAAAAAAAAAAAGAAAGAAAAAGAAAACTCCAAGCTGGTAAGCCAATAAGCGCTCCTTGGGTTCGAACTTGAATCGTCCAGTATTGCCAGTTTCGGTAGTAGAAACTCTCCCTCTCAGTTACTGGTAGAACAAAAAGACACAGAACTACATCATTTCATAATCATAATATAATTTAAATATTTCACGCAGGATGTAAAACTACTTTATGGTTACATGTATAGATTTTTATTTAAAAACAGTTTGTAGGTTTTGGATTAAAAACTTCTACTTTGCACGCAAAAATGTTGAATCTATAGATATAGTAATAAGACATAGATTGATCAGCGAGAGGGAAAAAGTGAGGACTTTTTTTTTTGAGGCCTTATTCACTCTAATGGCTGCCTTTTCCCGAGTAAATCACACACAAGAATACTCACGGATAATTTAGTAAATAAAATTTATGAATAATTTATTTATTAAAGGTGAATGAAAAACTCCAGGTACAGTTTCAAATTCATTTTTCTTTTTATTCTTTATTTCAATACTCTCTAATGGCTGATTTTAGAACTTTTTTTCGGCATCAAAATTTTTTGCTCGATAACATGGGGATGATAGATCTATATATATTTCAAAATCTATGGTTGAATCATGGTTGACCAACAGGAAACGTTGGTGGGTGTGGAGTTATGACACGGTTGACTATAACTGATATCAAGCATTTTGTTTCAATAACACACTGCGGCTGTAGTTATTCGAATTATAAAATTATCATTATAGCTTGTATCATTGTTAAGTGGCAATGGCAGTTGCGTTACCATGGTAATAAGAATTAAGAATATTTTACTTTGTTTTTTAAAATGTTAATAAACGTTTGATGTGTGTTTTATTATGTCGTAATGTGCTGATTTATTTTATATGTAAAAATTACGATAACAAATATGACAACACTTTTAATAAAATGCGTATTACGTTACAAATAGTGTTTTGACCATCTTAAGCTGTGCTCGTTGACTTAGCCGTTTGAAGTTTTCCGTGATTTTCTTGCGTGAATACGTGTTAGGAACATACGGAGGGCATTCTATCGACTGAAAACCACATACCATAAATTGCCCTTAACTTCTGTACACTCCATCAAACCCTTTTAAAAAATATACACACACATACACATACACACGCACTACGCAAAAAAAAAAAAAAAAAAAAAAAAAAGTCTCATGCACATTATTAAGTAAATTTAGCAAGTATAATCATACATAAATTTATGATATGAACTGTTTAAACTCAGAAGAGGAAAATTAGCCTAATTTATTAGCTTATAGATTTGCTTCGATAAAAATTTGAAAAAAAAAAAAAAGCAACAACTTATAAATGCCTTTTTAAGTAAAAACAAATTTGAATATTTAAGAAGTTTCACAAATACTTAAATAATCATATACATGTTTTTGTGGTTTCTGAGAAGAAAAATTGTCTACCTTGTTACTAACATATTCATAAATATCATATAGTCGAAGTAAATAAATGAACAAAAAAAGAAAAAGTCATTTATTTTTTAAGGGCCCGCTTCACTCACCGTCGGCGGAAGCCGAAGCTAATGTTATTCTATGGGAAATTTTCTTTACAAATAATTTATTAATTAATACATGTTTTTAAATTCTGTTTTCACATTCTGAAAATTTACAATTGTTAAATTGACGGACCTTTTTTAAAAAAAATATTTTTTTATTTTTTTTATATTTCATTTTGAAGCTGCAAAATATGAATTTTCAATATGTGAATTTTTTTCATTTTGCAATTTCAAAATAAAATATTAAAAAAATACATTTTTAAAAAAGGTTCGTCAATTTAACAGTTGGGAATTTTCTGAATGTGAAAACAGAATAGAATTTAAAAATATGTATTAGTTAAGTTATTTGTAAAGAAAATTTCCCATAGAATAACATTGGCTCGGGCTTCCGTCGACGGTAAGTGAAGAGGGCCGTTAAGAAATATTTCTATACAAACAACTTTTAAGCAAATATTCCAATCTCTTTCAGTTGAATAAATTAATAATTTTCATAATAATGGAGCATAAAAATTATTTAGATGAAATATATTTTACACTTTTCATTTTTTTCTTCTTCTTCAAAAAGCTGTTTGATTAACGCATTATTATATTAAATCCGAAAGACAATTCAGATAAATTTATGTATTTTATAAAAAGAAATTCTGCTGGTATCGAACCCGCAATCCCTGCATTCACGATGTGACCTATAAATAACTTTTTATTTATGAGGGGAAAAAAAAAAAGTTGTGATAAAATAAATAAATAAATGTATGAAAGATGAAAAAGCAATTAATTATTATTATAATTTTTTAAGAATGATAACAAAACACAGGACAGCGCCAGCGGTAGATCAGATTTAGTCTAATTCAATTCAGCGAAGTAACCGCTCGGCTAAGCCTGTGCAATGTAATTTGTTATAAAATATTACTTAATAATATAAGTTACGTATGTGCTGCCATCTATTATATTAAATTTTTAGTGAAAATTCGCATTTTATAGCTTCAGAAGAAAATATTAAAATAATAATAATAAATAAAAAGTAAAATGTTTAAAGGGGACTAATGTGCAAGTTGTACCTGACGGGACTAAAGTGAAAGTTGTACCTCAAGGGACTAATGTGAAAGTTGTACCTCACGGGACTAATGTGCAAGTTGCACCGAACGAACAAACTATTTCTTTCAACGAAAATGCCTACTAACCCTGGACGATAGGTCTAATATATCGTATCCTATTATATATCGTATTTATCGTAATGTAGAACCCAATACTTACTTCGCTTCCTTCTTCGACTCGTTTTAATACGCATTTTTTATATGCATGAGCAGCCTCCGAAAATCAAAAACATTAAATCATTAAATTCATTTTTTTACTTATTTTTATTTCATATTATTTCACGCGCACTTTTTATTTCCTAATTCAAAATTATTTAAAAAAAACTTTTTCGTTATCGCTTGTAACGATACTGATTATTATTAATTTTCTTTTCTTTTTCTTTCAATAATAATAATAATAATAAAAAAAAAAGATTTTGATGAAAGTCTGGCAAAAGCAGAATTTAGTTTAGGACGGAGGACTATTAATTTTTTTCTTTTTTCAAATTATAACATCGCTTTCAAATTATTCAATTATATTTTCAATAAATTTTAGATTTCGACAAATGTCCAACTATCGAAATCGACAACGCAAAAATCCCAGATTGAGACTAATAGGCCCTCAGTCCTAATAAAAATAAAAAACATAATTTTAGAAAATTTAGACTAATTTAACAATTGTGAATTTCCTGAATGTGAAACGGAATTTTAAAATATGTATTAGTTAAATAATTATAATGGACCGAAATTAAATTTCCCATTGGTCTTGGCTTAAGGCGATCTCATTTAGTCGAAGTAAATAAATGAACAAAAAAAAAAAATATATATATATATACATAAATTTATTTTTTAAGAAATGTTTTTATACAAACAACTCTTAAGCGAGTTCCAATTGCTTTCAGTTGAATAAATTAATAATTTTCATAATGATGTAGCATAAAAATTATTTAGATGAAATATATATTACTTTTTTTTTTTTGGTCTTCATAAAGCTGTTAAATTAATGCGTTAGTATATGAAACCTGAAAAAGAATTCAGATAAATTTATTTATGTATTTTATCCAAAGAAATTCTGCTGGTATCGAACCCGCAATCTCTGCTTTCACGATGTGTGACCTATTTATGAGATGCGATGAACTTCAGATTGACGAAAAAAAAACAAAACAAAAGTTGTGATTAAGAAAAAAAAATGTATAAAAGACAAAAAAGAAATTAAATTTTTTTTTAAAGAGTAATAACAAAACGCAGGACAGCGCCAGCGGTATAGTACATCTAGATTCTTGGTCTGTAATACAACGAAGTAACCGCTCGGCTAAGCCTGCGCACAAAACTTTGTCAAAAAATGTTACTTAATAATTTAAGTTGCGTATGTGCTGCCATCTATATATCAAAAATTTAGTGAAAATTCGCATTTTATAGCTTCAAAAGAAAATATTAAAAAATAAATAAAATAAATAATAATAATAATAAATATAATTCAAAAAAATTTAAACCAATTTAACAGTTTTGCATTTTCTGAATGGGAAACGGCATTTAAAAATATGTATCGAGTTAAATAGTTATAATGGCCCGAAAATTTCCATAGAATAGAATAACATTGGTTTTGGCTCACGGCGGCGAAAAGTATTGTTCCCTTAATTAGAATGAACTTTTATATATGACTGAACGGAAGGAATGATATAAGTTTCACTCTCACTACTCTTATAATTAAGAAAATGTATTTTTAATAACGCTTTTTTTATTTAATTTTAAAATCACATTTGCTTTTTCTTCAGCTATTGAATAACAAAATATTTTCCTGAATCGATTAGCCGGATACCGAGTATTTACTGAATGCTTGGCACCATTCTAGTGGATTCATATTTTCTGATATTCCAATAAATTGATTTTAAATCAGGAATAATAATAACAATAATAATAATAATAATAATAATAACCGCACAAGGATTTTTTGTGTTGAAACCGTATAGTGCTGCCATCTATACTGAATTTTACATACAATATTGAAAACTTTTTTTTTTTTTTTTTTTTTTAAATAATGATTTTCCACGGTGGATTATGGGACTTTAACAATACTGACTTTTTTGAAAGCTAAATACTTTTAGGGACTTTTTTGAGAAACTTCCAAAATTAGTCTGGGGTCTTTTAGAGACTTAAAAAAAAATTTTTTTTCCTATGTTTTACTTTTCCTGCAATTTGGATATTTAGAGCACTTAATTACCATGTTTTTTATTAATTTCGATTCTTGTTTATTTGTTTGACCGGTACAAATCTTGCAATCTATTTTTAACGAACTTCCCTACTATCTAGACATTTGAAATTTCACAATAGCTCAGAACCCGATGACAACACAATACTTCGAAGCCCGATTTTCGAATTTTTGATTAGTTTTCTTTTAATTAATTGAAATATGAAAATAATAACCTCCTAATAGCTTATAAATAGCCATTAGAATATTAGCTATAGTTTAATTGTTTAAAAAAATAAAAATAAAATACGAGTTCATTTTCTGTCGACATAAAAATCAATACATTTAATTAAACGTGAACGTTAAAAAATTATGAAAAGTTAAATTATGCATCTCACAAAAATGGACGTCATTATCACTTTAAAAATTCTATATACATTGATAAATGTTAATGTAGTTCTTTCTCATTTAACAGAAAATTTAAAAACATGGTGTATAAGAAGTTTTTTATCTTATTATTATTTTAATATTAGACGTAGTAGGAACAGTTTTATAAGAAGTTTTTTATCTTATAATTATTTTAATACTAGCAGGCTTTGCCCGCTTCGCTGGACACTATATTTAAATGATTTCTTTGTAACTGAATATATTTCGATTGGCGACTATTTTCGTCAAAGCTTTAGTATGGGACCTCCTTGGCAATATCAAACATTTTTTGAACTTCTCGAATCTGTACAAAAAAACTATTATTAAAACAAATATTTTCGAAAATAGTCCAATAGCTGGTGTTAATTCTTCGAATATTCTGGAAACAATTGAAGCTGTTACTCGTACAGTATAAGTCATTATTCGATGAATGTTCTGGGACAGTCTAAAAAGTAGTCACTTGTTCCACAGGAGTAAAGCAAATAACATCAACTACACCAGAGCAAAAATTTTCACTCTCTCACGAAAAATGTCCAGTTGCTTAGAGCTCAATCCCTAAAGTGCAATGACTCAGAATAGGTCTCTGAATAACTCTGGATCGCAGTGACTACATACTCTTTCGCAAAAATCAACTCGCACCTACTTATAACTTTTGGCGATGGGGCTTGGAGATGACTCCATCGAGAATCCCTTGGTAAGCTCAAGGTCTACGTTCCCGTGTGTCGGAGAGCTTCGAAACATCGGGAACCCTAAACTATCATTTTTCACCAAATTTGATCGCCCACTCGCCAAGTTTGTCTCCAAGACTATGCTTTCTATTAAACATATCTTTATTTAGTTATTTAAATATTAATTTGAATTAATCAAATATTTCTGCTCGACAGCGGGCAAGTGCAGTCACACACAGCAGCTCATTTATTTGTATGTTAAATTAGCGTAGTGAATGGTAGATAAAAAAATAAATAAATAACTAAACATTATCGTGCTACACAACTTTATTAATTTTACATTTTTCTTGAACTACCTAGATTAAAATCGCTGTTGCTAAATTAAACCTCTTTTATATTTTTCTTGAACTACCTAGATTAAAATCACTGTTGCTAAATTATACCTCTTGGTGAAAAATGTTCGGTGTACTTCAACGCAACAATTTAAAAAATCACCCAGGAGGATCAATAAATAAAACTGATTTTAGTACAACACACATTAGCATCGTAAACTATATTAGCACTTTGTAAAAGAAATTTTAAATTTAAAATGACGTCAATTTTTGTGAGATGCATAATTTATTTATTTATTTTATTTTTTATTGTTCACGTTTAGATAAATGTATTTATTTTCCTGTTGGAAAAAAAAATAAACTCGACAACAGTTAAATTATGGATAATTAAATTTAATTTTGGCAACAATTAAATTATCGTTAAAATTTAAATGGCTAATTTTTTGCTATTATTAGCTTACAAAATTGCTATTTTATGCATAAAAATAACAAAAAAAGTTTTTTTTTGGAATAAAAGGCAGCCAACTTTCTAAGTTAGGGTATAAGCTCTCTCCATAACAAATTTTATCGAAATCCATCGAGCAGTTTTAGCGTGAAACTCAGTCAAATAAACGGACATTCACATTTATAATATATATAAGATTAGACGTAGTAGGAACAGTTTTATAAGAAGTTTTTTATCTTATAATTATTTTAATATTAGACGTAGTAGGAACAGTTTTATAAGAAGTTTTTTATCTTATAATTATTTTAATATTAGACGTAGTAGGAACAGTTTTATAAGAAGTTTTTTATCTTATAATTATTTTAATATTAGACGTAGTAGGAACAGTTTTATAAGAAGTTTTTTATCTTATAATTATTTTAATATTAGACGTAGTAGGAACAGTTTTATAAGAAGTTTTTTATCTTATAATAATTTTAATATTAGACGTACACACAGAAAAATGAAAAATCGAAACTTGTCAAGAGACATGCCATCTTTGTGACACTAAACGTTTGTCAAGTACATTGACAAATTTGCACAAAATTACGCAAAATTTTAAACAATCAAAACACTACCTGACAATCCCATTTAGTCATGAGACACAAAAGTCGTTTTATTTTACCATGTATCTTTAATGTGTTTCGTCTGATGATCCGTTTTGCCTCTAAAACTTGTCAGATGACTAATTTCCCAGGTACAGTTTTCATTTTCCTCAAATTTGACCGGTTAGTCAGATGAGAGAATAAAAAAAAAATGTTCCCGTTTTGTCAATTGACCAAGAGAAATTTGTTTGGCTAGTCCAAAAGCTAAACATTGTTCTTCTTCTTCTTTTTTTTTTATTTGTTATTTATTTTTTGTCTCCTATTGACAACTTGTGTTAGTCAACCGAAACCGAAAAATAAACAAAAAACTAATCGCATTTGGCGGGATACTGCAATTGCCGTTAGAGTCATTTTCATTTTAGAAAGAGAACGAGAGATTTTTTAGGAATCAGAATCAGCGAATCGAGTTTACAGCCAAAAGTAAGTGCTAAATATTTTATTTTATTGTAAGCTTTGTAAGAATAGTAAATTGTAAATTTGTAGAATTCTAAAGCTTCCGCAATCTTCTTACAATATGAATCGTAATTAGAATTTGTTCTAATTTATAAAGTTGTTTAAAATGTATAAAATTTAAAATACGTTATTATAAATCTAGTTTTACGTATCGTTGTATTATAAAAGTAAGTATATTTAATTTGTCTAAGCTATAGTTGTTTACATACACTTTTAACATTAAGCTCATATTAATATTTTTATACACAGAATAGTAATGATTTATTTTCCCCTAAAGATGGTTCAGAAGGTATTTGGATTTCCAAAGGACGTCAATTTAAGAAAGATATAGAAAAATGCTATCCATGGGGATTTTGAAAGAAATCCGAATTTAAAGGTATGTTTTTTAAATTATCGTTTGCAACATTATATCTATCTTAGAACAATAAAAAATAATATTAATACTTTTTTTTTATATTTAAACTTTTTAATGAGATAAATTAAAAAAATTTAAAGGTTTCTCGTTTATCTGTTATTATTTATTTATTTATTTATTTTTAATTCCTGTTCTAAATAAATAGTTTTTTTTAATTTAAATAAGTTTGGCAAATGGTTGATAATAGTGCGTAATAAAAAAATGACATTTTTATTATTAAATGTTTGACACCAATTTTTTTCAAAACAACTTTTAGCAAAAATAATATGAATTTAATATTGCATACTATATTCTGCTCTCAATTTAAAGTCAAATTGTTCTTGTATACAATATTAATTATTAGCGATAAATAATAAATATCTTGATAATCAAATATATATATATACATATACATATTCAACTTCATGTTATTTGTTTCATTCAAATGATTGATGATTGTAGTAAAAGATTGATATTTGTAGTTATTAAAAATTTGATATCATATATATATATATATATATATTTTTTTTTTCAAAACAAATTTAATCAAAAATAATATGAGTTTAAATTATTAGATACTGTATTCTCGATTCAAAATCAAATTGTTCATGCGCAGCATATTAAGTATTCGTGATAAACAAAAGATATCTTGTTAAAAATATGTACTTAATTTCATGTTATTTGTTTCATTCTTAGCACATTTAAATTTAAAAACTATTTGGTATGTCAATTTAAACAACATTTTTTTCTTTTAACTATACTCTATAAATTAAGTAATTCTTGCAAACATTTAGTTGTATACTCTATTTCCACAATAACTTAAAATTAATTTTGATTTTCTTCTACATATATAAGAATGAAGTACTGGATTTTTCAAAATTTTCTTTTTCTGGCTTTTGGTGCATTTACAAATTTGGGATTTCCTTAAACTCGACTAAACCATTTCTAGGAGATGTCTGTCTGTGTTTAATCAAAATTTTATGTTTTGGGTGCTGTATCTCACAAAATAATGAACAGAATTGTACAAAAGTTTATATTTAGATGTACTTTCACATAAATTCGTGCTGAATAGCTTTTGGTACATATCAAGGGTTGCCAACTGCTCCGATTTTTGCGGAGTTTCTCCGAAAACTTCACAATTCCGCGAAGTAATGTTTATGCTCCGCAAATTCAGTCTTGACCACCTATTTAAATATTTTTTATACATAAAATTGAATAGTGGCAGACTCTGAAAAAAAAATTTTTTTTTCTTTTTTCTTTCTTTTTATTTTTTCCTTGCACACATCTAGGCAGAAATCGTTGTCCAATCCTTATCAACTTTTGATTTTGCATTTCCAACAGTTGCCGCATAAAACATTATTCTTTGAATTTTATTTTTTATCTATGAAAGCGCTTCAAAGTATCTTGAAAATAAAAAAAATAAAACTAACTTTTACAATTTAGCTGAAGAACCACACGCTTCATCCTACAATACTCATAAATAAATAGTAAATAAAAAAAAAAAAAAGAATGAAAGAAAGAAAACATTCTAGTGATCGAAATATTGCTGACTCAGAACAGAACAAGTATTTGTTTACATTAGCTAAGAGTGTGTTTAATTAAAACCACAAGCTGAAAGGGGGGAAGAAAGAAACCAAATGCTATGATTATGTGCTGTTTTGATTTTCATTTAAACTGTATCAATGTATCAGTTATCATTAAAAAATTGTTTATTTTAATTATCTATCGATAAAAATAATGGATTCAAAGCTACTGAACTTTAAGGCCGATTGACAACGCTTTATTTAAGATTTATTTGAAATAATTATGCTTTTATTTTATCATTCACTTAAAGCATTAATGATTTATTATCATATCTTCATTTGTATCTGGGAAAAAAAATAAGTAAACAAATTTTGACCAATAATCTGAAAAATTCTAAAGTTTACAAAACATATGGTCCCAAGCTATGCAGATTAGAGGGAGTTGACTTAGAGATGAGATCATTTACACATTTATATGATTTCGTTTTTAGATTTTTATGTGATAGTATAATTATTTTGACATTCATGAAAATTGTTGGAAATTAATTTTTTTTTTCCCCTTTGTGTTTCTCTTTCTTTCTTTCTTTCTTTTAATGTAACTGAATAATCTACTTTCATATATTGCCTTTATTTATGTATGGAAAATATGCCATTATGCAAAAAACAAATTACTTTTGGGTTTTAAGCTTATATTCAGACTTAATCATTTCCCATTCTTATCTCTCTTCACTGTTTTGCTAAATATATTTGATTATCAATAAATATTTCTAAATTTCATATGATTATTGTTAATTTATTTTTGTGAGTAGTTTATTTCTTTTCTTTTCTTTTTTTTTTTTATGTATTTTTAAAATTGCTCCTCAAAGTAGCCAAAATGCTCCTCAAAATTTCTCTGAATACTTCTCAAACTGTTTTTGAAAAGTTGGCAACCCTGTAAAAATCATCTAAGAAGTGGCGCTACTATGCTGCAATTTCCCACAATTAAGGAAAGACTATATGTTAGCTTCTATTGTGTAGAACTTCACATAACTTAATGTTCAAATAGTCGATTGTGAAAGACTATGTTTATTCAACTTAGGTGCATGTCGGTCATCAGGTAATGCCAGTATGTTGCAACTTTTCACATTTAAGAAAATGCTGTAACTGAGCTTCTGTGATATATAAATGCACTAAACTTGATATGTGCAACAGCCATTATGAACTATTATGCTGATTTAATTTGGACGCATATCTGCCGACAGGTGACGTTGGTATGGTGCAATTTTCTCTATTTATAGGAGAGCCATATCTCAGCTTCTATGATATGTATGTGCACCGAATTTGATATGTAAGTTGTATGTCACACATCCAAAAACTATGCCAAACTAGCTTTTTAAAAACTATGCCGAATCAATTTGGGTGTACATCATATGACGTGCCGCGCTACTATTACTCTTTGTAAATTTCCAGATAGTTATAGTATCTCAGCATCTATTTGTTAAATTAGTTTGTAAAATCTTTATTTGTGAGAAGCTGTGTTAATTACTTTGTGCATTGTAACTGATATATGGTGCTATTATATTAAATAATAATAGAAGAAAATTTTGTAATGGCTACAGCATATACTAATTTTAGATATAGTGGGTTAAATATATGTTAGTAATTTGCAACTGGTAATTATGAATGATTTACTTATAAATTGTCAAATATAGTTCCCCCAGAAAATTTGTTAAATTCATTAATACGTAACATTTTTTCCCCACAATAGTATCAAGACACGGAAAAGGTATATAAAGTTTATCATTAATGGTATAAATGGCAAACATTTCCAATTTAACAATAAAACTTTTTTTAATAATTTACAACAAGTAATTTAAAATACTTTATTTAAGTGGGCATGAATATTGTAATACTTACAAAACTTTAAATTGACACCATAAAAATAAAATATCTCGCAACAATTGTTTCGGGTCGAAAGAGCACACGACCCTTCGTCAGGCACCCAAAGTAGGCACGAGTGCAGCAGTCAAAGTGGTAATGCACGGCTTTGACTGCTGTACTCGTGCCTACTTTGGTCGCCTGACGAAGGGTCGTGTGCTCTTTCGACCCGAAACCATTGTTGCAATTTTTTTTTTTTTTTTTTTTTTAATGGTGTTTATTCAAAGTTTTGTAAGGATTATTTTGCAACGCCAGTTCTGTGGTACAAATAATTGATAAACCTTTTTTCATTTTCTTTCTGAAGCAACAGACAGACAACCAGCCTTTTCTCTCTCTCTCTCTCTCTCTCTCTCTCTCTCTGTGTGTGTTTTTTCTCTCTGTGTTTGTTTATCTTCGATAGCGCACATTCGATCTACGACTGCAATTCACAGCTATCGTACTGCTCACCTTTCAAAATATTTTTTACAATTATAAATCTAAATTTGTAGGCATATTTATAACTCTGTAACTAATTTAAACATTATACACATGCTAGACATGTATCGGAGCTCCCTATTCGTATCCAGAAAAATAGATCCGTATTTGTATGGATCTGTTTTCTTTTCTTCAACGAAACTAATATGTATCTTTTGTAGAAATTGTATGAAAATTAGAAAAGTATTATAAATCTTTTTTGACTGTTCTTAATATATAAATTAAATAAATACAGTATAACCTCGTATTTACATCCTGGAAATTGAAAAGATTTCGCAATTTACATTTTTTTTTTTTTTTACTTTATTCTATATTTAATAGAAGAAAGTACTAGATTCATAAAAATTTTCGACTTCCGTTTTCCGATGAATTTGCACGTATTGAAAGTTCCAGAACACGATTTGACTATTTTTAGAAAATATTAGATATGCCTCTGTGTGTGTGAGAGAGACAAAAATTTTGTGGCGACTGCAACTCTGGAACTACTGCACGTAATTGCATATAAATTTATATGTAAATGCACCTTGACATAAATTAGTGCCTATCAACTTTTGGTGCCCATCCATCAAGAAATGGTACTGCTATACAGCGATTTCTAGAGACTATATATTAGGAAACTATATTATACAGGGTCTCTAGCGATTTCAACAATTTAAGGGAATGCTATGTCTCATGAACTACTGCAGAGAATTGCATATAAATTTATATGCAGATGCACCTTGACATAACCTAGTCCTTATTAGCTTTTTATGTCAATTTCTCAAAAGATGGCGCTGCTATACAGTGATTTTCACAATTCAAGGGAAGGCTATATCTCAGGAACTACTACACATAAATTTATATGTGGATCTACCTCGAGATAAATTATTGTCCATCCACTTTTGGTATCAATAATTCAATAGGTGATGGTGCTATATAGCGATTTCCATAATTTAAGGAAAAGAGATATCTCAAGTTCTATTGCGTACAATAATAATAATAAATAATATGTGAAAAGACCATTCTCAGACATTATGCTAATTCAATTTGGATGCATATCGGCCAATAGTGGCGCTGCTGTACTGCAATTTTCCCCGAGAACGGAAAAGCTATATTTCAACTTCTATGGTGTATAGTACAAAATTTGATATGTGAGATAACCATTATGAAAACGCATTTTTTAATATATTATTTATAGAGAATAAAGCTGTCTTTCTTTGTACTTTCAATGCAATTTTTCTCAAAGATGAAAACCGTCTGCATTCAGTATGGTAGGTAATTTAAATAAATAAGAGCTTTAATAAATTATTTGTACTGAGCGAATTTGTATTAGAAAATATAAAAAGAAAGTCTTGTGGTGGCCACAACATACTTTTTTTTTTTTTTTTTTTTTTTTAAATACCTTTATTTTTAATAAAATTCAATCCTCGCTTTTATGTGAACGAAATTTTCAAAGCAAATATAGAGGAAATACTTGTCGTGATTTCATTTAAAGCTATTATGTTGTGACCACCGCAAAACTTTCTTCTATATTTTCCTATAGGAAAATTCATTCGCCCAGTAAAAATATTTTCTTAAAACTATTATTTATTAAAATTATCTACCATAATGAATGCAGATAATTTCATTTTAGAAAAAGCTAACACTAATAATAAGAAAAGAAAGACAGTTTAATTCTCTATAAATAAAGTCTTAAAAAATGCTTCTTCATAATGGTTACCTCATATATCAGGTTTTGTACAGTTATATGACACAGAAGTTGAGATATAGCCATATCCTGTTCTCAGAGAAAATTGCAGTATAGCAGCGCCACTTATTGGCTGATATGCATCCAAATTGAATCTGCGTAATGTCATATAATGACTACGTTGATACGTGTCAAGTTTTGTTTGATTATACACAACAGAACCTTAGATACAGCCTTCCCTGAAAACGCGAAAGTCGATGTATAGCTGCACCAACTGTTGAGAAGTTGACAAAAAATATTGGTGGGCACTAACTTACGTCAAACTTTATCTGCATATCAGTTTTTGCAAATTTTTGCAAAATCGTTTAGTAGTTTCTGAGATATATAGCCTTTCCTGAAATTGCGAAAATCGCGGTCTAGCAGCGCCACTTGTTGAGCAAATAACACCAAAAGTTGATAGGCACTAACTTAGGCCAAGGTACATCTGCATATAAATTTATATGCAGTTATCTGCAGTAGTTCCTGAGATACGTTGCTACAAAATTTTTGTCTCACACACACACACAGACACAGACACATATTTTTCTAAGAATGGTCAAATCGTGTTCTGGAGCCCTCAAAACGTGTAAATCCATTGAAAAGCGGAAGTTGAAAATTTTTACGATTGAAATACTTTCTTCTATTGAATACAGAAGAAAGTAAAAAACAATATAAAATAAACACATCGTCGAACAAATGCAATAAATAAAGATACTTTTTTTTTTGTTCAGAATATAAGCATTTTTTAACGCAATACAATTAGTAATTACATCTTTTTTTTTTTTTTTTTTTTTTTTTTTTCTTCTCTGTTCAATGGAAGGAAGTATTGGATTTGTAAAAATTTTCGACTTCCGGTTTTCGACAAGTTTTGAGAGGTTAGACTAGACCACGATTGACCATTTTTAGACTAGTATGTTGTGGCCACCACAAGACTTTCTTCTATATTTTCCTATACAAATTCACGCAGTAACAATATTAAAAAAAAAAAAAAAAAAAAAAAAAGAGATTTTTTTTTTTTTTTTTTTTTTTTTTTTTTTTCCTTAAAAGTAAAAAAAATCGATAACTTTGTTTTAAATTACCACATATTTATAGTTCAACCATTCGTTTTAAAGGTATTGACAGACCTTTAGAAAGATACCGATCTTGAAAATTTACACCCCCTGGGGGGGGAAGCGATGCCCCAATTTTTTTCCCTAATTAACTACTACTATTATCAATAATTCATATTAATTTCACAATCACAGGTTAAGAATAACTCTCATTATGTACATTTATACGAAATTTTTTCCTATACTGCCATGTTAAAAATTTAGAAAAAATACGATCACAGCGCCACCTGTTGAGCCATTGATCCCCAAATCTAATCAGCCTCAGTTTATGTCAGGGGCCAACTAAATACCAAGTCTGGTTAAATTTCGTTTAAAAAAAATTTTTTTTTCGTTAAAAGTAAAAAAAATCGATAACTTTGTTTTAAATTATCACAGATTTATAGTTCAACCATTCGTTTTAAAGGTATTGACGAGACCTTTCGAAAGATACCCATCTTGAAAATTTATTCCCCTCGAGGGGGGACTTCCCCCCCACGGGGGTGGCGAGGCTCCTACGCATACAAAATTTTTTTCCCAGTTGACTATCTCTATTTTAAATAATTCTTGTAAATTTCATAATGATTACTAAAAAATAATTCTCTTTATGCACATTTATACAAAATTTTGTCCTATATCACCATGTTAAAAATTTAGAAAAAGCGGGATGGCAACGCAACCTGTAAGACAATTTTTACCAAAAGTTGATAGGCACTAATTTAATGTCAAAGTACAACTACATACCAATTTGTATGAAATTCTGTGCAGTAGTTCTTGAGATACAGTTGCCACAAAATTTTGTCACACACACACACACACACACACACAGACAGACAGACAGACATTTTCTAAAAATGGTCAAATCGTGTTCTACAGCTCCCAAAACGTGTAAATTCATCAAAAACCCGAGGTCGAAAATTTTTACGAATCCAATACTTTCTCTATATTACATATAGAAGAAAGTAAAAATGTCTTGTCTGTCCGTCTGTGTGTGTATGTATGTGTGACAAAAATTTTGTGGCAACTGTATCTACGGAACTACTGTTCAGAATTACATATAAATTTATATGTAGATGCACCTTGACCTAAATTAGTGCCTATCAACTTTTGGTGTCAATCGCTCGAAAGGTGGCGCTGCTATGCAGCAATAGCATTTATAATATGGTTGTCAACTTTCAAATATGCTTAACAATAGTGTTCTAACAGGGATATATTCATTAAAAAAAATATTAATTCAATAAAAAAAAAATCAATAAAACCAGATCGATTTTTAAAAAAATCTCGTGCTTGCTTTTCTAAAGTAATCATACGAATTATAAGGTATGGTGTTATATGAGAATATATATATATCATCATTACCAATTTCAGCCTCTATCAACCCACTGCAGGATGAAGGCCTCTGCTAGGCGATTCCAAACTGCCCTGTTTTTGCGCGCGCACACGCGCACACACACACACACACACACACACACATATATATATATATATAATAATTTATGCATAGATTAAGAAAGGTTTTGATAGAATATTTCGTCTCCTCATTGATTTATTTGATTTCCAATGAAGCCATCTATGATATATGCAACTTCTTAATTGAATGCAACCTATGCAATGAGGTGAAATTTACACCTCATATAACGTATTTCTTAGTAATGTCCTGATGTCTTTTTTTTTTTTTTCTTTTTTTTTTTAAGGTTTGTGAGCCCTATTTTAAACCTGATGGAATTATACAAACAATAACATATTTTGATGAAAAAGAAGGAAAGTTATATGAAGTCCCAAGAAATAAACCAATTGTTAAAGATGGTGCTATTCTTACAATTTTCAGTGGCTTGCCATCATGGAGAGCTATTAGGCATAAAAAATTACGTTTTATTACCTAATTATATTTGTGCTTTTATATTATTATTATTATGATTAATTTTTATGTAAATTATGGAGCAATCTTCTTCATGTATATGAAACATTTATAATTTTCAATAAAATTATTTTTATTTTTATTTTTGTCTTTTATGTATTATTTCAATTACATAGTTTTAATGAAGGAGAAATCTTATTTAAATAAGCCACTTAAATTCATGATTTGAAGAATGTTGAAAGTAATGTTATCAGGTAAGTAAGAGTTATTTTGGATGATCAAATACTTATAAATTATTGTTATATATTAAAATTTCTCTGGGCATAAAATTTACAGAGATGATTAAAAATAAAAATTCTTATTATAAATGTTAAAGTGTTTTTTATGCAAATTTTATGTCCACCCTCACCTTAAAAAAAAAAAAAAAAAAAAAAAAGTATATCATTAATATTTATGATTTTAAAACTTTAATTAACCTGACATTTGAGTTCGATGTTATTTATAGTTCAGTACATTGTATCGTCTATACCGTGCATATTGTTTATATTGCCTGTATCAATTGTTAAAGCACATTGTATCGTCGTACTTATCTGTAATTTTAATCAGGTGGAAAAAATCCATTATTTAAAAA
Organism: Salticus scenicus; assembly: GCA_963930645.1. Taxonomy (NCBI): domain Eukaryota; kingdom Metazoa; phylum Arthropoda; class Arachnida; order Araneae; family Salticidae; genus Salticus; species Salticus scenicus. The sequence goes on along the minus strand of OZ005662.1, from coordinate 56,267,525 downwards.
AATATATGCATATATTCAGGTGGCTTAAATATTAAAAAAAGGAACTTAAAAAAAAAGAAAAAAAGTTTACATTTATTTTTGTAACCACAGCGTATAAAATTAAAGCATCGATGAGAAAATATATATATATATTTCTAAATCCATATATGAGGATGTGCATAAAAAGTGGACTAAATCATGTGGCGCCACAATCCTCTTGGAATGCCTTGATAAAAAAGTGTTGGATAAATGTGTGCGTTAATGATGAATAAAGGTAGGGAAGAATGATTAAACTAGCAAATTCTTTGTTTCAGTAGTTTGTTAAATTTCCAGTATTCATAGCTGCTAACTTTTTTAATTGATTCCGGAATGTTGTTAGCCCTATCTTCAAACCATATTCTTTGAGGAGTAATTATCTTCATATTTAATTGTAATTACATGCTAAAGAAAATTATTCTATTAAGAATATGGTATGAAGAAAAGGGCGAATGTTAACAACATTCTGGAATAAATTGAAAAAGTTGGCAGCTATGAGTATTTTAATCCAGTTGATGGACAAGTAATATTTTTCAGAAAAGTTTTTAAATATTTTTTCAAGGTTGAACATTTAAAAGGGGAGGGGGGGATTAAACAATTACAAAAGTAAAGAGGTTAAGACTAACAACAATGCTTTTACAAAAGCCCCTGCAAACAAGTATGAGGCCACTTCCTCATAAAATATGAGGGATTTTAATCAAATAAATTTTTTTGATTAATCTCTCTCAAATATTATGAGACAGGCTAGTCAAATATTTTTTTTTCGGGCTAAAATTCCTCCACAAATATTATGAGGCAGCTTAGTCAAATAGAGACTAGTTTTCCATTTCAAATATTACCAGACAGATTAGTCAGGTAAATAGACTTGACTATCCTGCCTCTTCAGATATTCATTGAAAATTGACTAGCTTGCTTCGTAAAATACCTGTTGGCTGCTGACTAACCGTCTTAATCAAGTTCAGATTCTGACTAACTTGCCTTGTCTGGCAACTGCGGTTGTTGACTAACCTTCCTGGTCAGATAATTATGATTATCGACTAGCCTTCTTTGTCTAATAATATTAACCTTCCTAGTCTGGAGTAGTGTTTTGGTGACTAGTTTAGCAAGTACACTTTTTAGTTTTGGAGACTAGTTCAGCAAGTACACTTTTCAGTTTTGGTGACTAGTTCAGCAAGTACACTTTTCAGTTTTGAAGACTAGTTCAGCAAGTACACTTTTCAGTTTCGGTGACTAGTTCAGCAAGTACACTTTTCAGTTTTGGAGACTAGTTCAGCAAGTACACTTTTTGGCTAGTCAGTTATTTTGGTTAGTCAATTCTGTATTGTCAGCTGAGCATTTTGGCAGGTCACTGTGACCAATTTATTTTTCTGTGTGTAGTAGGAACAGGACGATTCGTTTTCGTCTTTTGGAAACAGAAACCTCAACACCTCCTTAAAATGAAACTTCTTGGGTAAGTATCATTTTAAGGATTTCATTTTTAGATTTTTTAAGTGGATTTTTTTTTTTTTTTTTTTTTTTTTTTTTAGTACAACAGGTCGTACTATTTCTTTCAAAGAGCGTCGTTGGCAATTTTTATCTATTATCTTGAATGAACGTACAAATATTTTTGTTTTTATCGAAATATATAAAGCTGAAAGTTTGATTCCGGATTGATTACCGGATTTTCAGGCCGGATAATTAAATTTTATCAAAAATAACGCAACGCACTTATTAAATAGAACAAAATGTAGCTAACGCCGTATTTTAATCAGATGATTCGATCAAAAAAAGGTATCAAATAAAAACGCCATTTTAAATTTAAAATTATTAAACAGAAAAAACAATTGCTGCCAAATATAAATGACTAATTAAATATATTTATTTTTATATCGAAAAAAAAAAAAAAAAAAAAAACCCACGAACGCACAAACCTTTTTTTTTTTTTTTTTTTTTTAATAATTAAAGTAAAATGGGTTGTTCCCACCTGACGTCAGAGGTCACATAACAAATGATAAACAAAGAGCAGACGAAGTCTTCTATATCTATAGTGATTGCTGAAATAACATATTTTTCATTCTTATTTTTGATCAATCTTATTTAATCTGTTTTATTTATTTTTTGTATATACATCATCATTTTTAATCCATTTTATATCATTATTCATCATCTTTTGTTTGCTGTATCCATTTACAATCATCATTTAGTTTTTATTTATAATTGATGTTCATGGAGAATATGTTAAATACTCTGATTTTTTGTACTCAAATCATTGACAGTGCAACATTATACGGTGTAAAGCCATTTAGGCCCGTAACTAAATTAATTAACTTGTTGTAATACCTTTAAGCAATTAAATTAAAAACATTTTAAAATTTCAAATTATAATCCATAAACATTCCGCAAGAACAAGCTATTATTTATTTCTAGATCAGTTAATGTAACAGTTTCACTACAACATACAAAAATTGATTCTTACTTGTGAAAATAAATAAACATATAAATTGTTTTTAAAAAAATTATTAAACTTACAAATGCAATTATTCTACTGTTTACAAATGCACAATACTACTTTTATATTATTTTATATTATATATTAATACTTTTGTTCTTAAGAACAATATTTAACTTAATTTGACTCTCGAAATTCGATTTTACGTTAGTCACACATCACGTGATTGAGCAGACGACGCTGGGAAGAGCCCATTCAGAAAAATCGGGCCAAAGAAATGAAACAGCTGTAGTACAGGACTCCTTGGTGAAATAAAAATTTCGCAGCGAAGTATCTCGGACATTTCTTGCCAAGATTTTTACTTACGCAATTGTGATAGCCTTTTTAAGCCGTCGTCAAAATGATAACAAAAATTTAAATACCACCATTTGACTCCTATGCTAAAACTGCACCAAAGAAAATTTGAAAAACGAATATAGCAATGAATATAGCTAGGGAATGAAACACAGTTGCTGCATAACTTTATACGGAAAAATCTGGTGTGAAACAACCACACGTCTTCCATTACCCACTATCACACGTATTATATGCATTTTTGAGAGATAATGTGATCGGAAAACATAAAAGTGACCTAAAGAAGTAAAAACCTAAAATTTTTTCAGTAAGAGAAACTTATAATGATATTTAAAACGAAGCTTACATATAACGAGGTAAAAAATAAGAGAAAAAATCCGTACAACCGTTTTTAAAGGAAGTAAAATGGAAGTAAAAATAGATTAAAATAAGACCTTTCGTGCTAAATTAAATTCTGTTTTGTGCAGAATTTTATATCTAGTACTTAGGAAACAAAAATAAGCTTAAGGTTTTAACGTTTTTATTTATTTATTTTTAATTTTTTTTTCAGTGCTTCAAAAAGTTAAATAAAATAAAACTATTTTGAAATTTACAACGATTAGTTTTGATAATAAGGAGGCCTCTGTTCTTAATTTGTAGCTATAAAGAATTAATCACCACCATAATTCACTTCAAATGAATTATGCTGATTGCCATGATTAAATGTATTCATATATGTCAACTATTCAGTTTTTACTTTGATTTACTGTGTATATTTTTAGCTCTGAGTTTGTGTGTTCTACTTCCCTTTCGCACCCCCTCACGTTCTCGTTTACAGCTCGACTATATTATACGTATAATATAGTCGAGCTATATGACGCATACGTATTTTATATTTGCACGATTATAATATGAAAGCATCCAATATGTTTGCTTCAGTTATTCTTTAACCCTTTAACATTCACTACTTAATTTGTTTTAAAAATCACTAAACTAATTTTAAAAATGGCTTTTAGACACGTGGCTGATCGTAAATATTAAAAAAAAAATAAATAAATTATATATATATATATATATGTGTGTGTGTGTTTTTTTTTTTTTTTTTTTTTTATTAAAATTTTTATTCAGCATGTTCCGTGACAAGGTCACACTACATGCATTGAAAATCACAAAATCACAAACATAAATCACTAATTACAAAAATGAAATTGCCGAACAAAATTTACAAAAAATATTGAAATAATCAGAGTGAAGAAAAGTACTTAATATGGGAGGCCAGGTAAGTCCATTTGAGATTACTGTTCGAAAGAGTTCTGATCTTTGTGAATCCAGAAGCGGGCAAAAGAAGATTACATGTTCAACCGATTGTATTTCAGTGGTATCACAAGGACAACTTTCGGTGGTGGAATGTTTATATTTAAAAAGATATTGGTTTATTCTTGCATGTCCAGACATAATTTGAGTTAGCTTGCTGTTGTGTGGAATTATTGCATTTAGACGATCATTAACTGTTGGTAAAAAGAGTTTAGTCGTTAAACCTTTCTGTGAGCTAGACCATTCATTTTGCCATTTTCGGAGTATATTTTCACGGATTTCACTCTTTATGTGTGATTTCGGGATATCTTCAAAATCGTAAGGCATTTCTGAAAGAGCAGCTTCTTTAGCCAATAAATCAGCCCGTTCATTGCCAATATTACCTGAATGTCCTTTGACCCAATAAATATTTATAATTTGATTTCTTGAAATTAGACCCCAAAGCTGTTTCCGGATATTTTCAATAACGGGATAATGTTTCCTTTTATTACTTATTTTATCTATTGTAATTTTACTATCAGTATATATGTTAAAATTATAATTTATGAAATTTCTGTTTGAGGAAATCCAAAGTAAACTTTTAAGTATGGCAAAAGCTTCAGCTTGATTATTCGTACAATGGGGGTGCAATTTAAATTTATTTTCAGCAATAGTGCGCCCATCCTGAAAGATAACGAAAGCACAACCGATGTTATTTGACATTTCACTTCCATCAGTATAAATTTCAATAGGTGAATCACTTTCACTTGAAGTATTAAATGGTACATACTTACCAGGATGAAGCCACAAATTTGAAGGGAGCTCTGTGTCTATTTTCAAATGGCTATTAAACTTTATACAGGTGTAAATATCTGCAATTTCTTGAATTTTAAAATAGATAGGAACAATACCAGCCAAAATACACGCTGCTTCATAAGAAATCGTTCTAAAACCTTTTATAATTCTAAGTGCAATGAATCTCTGTGTAGACATTAACCTCTTTCGGTTATAAGATTTACTTACAGCTTCACACCAAACAGGGGCAGCATAGGTCAATAAAGGAACAATTGCACCCTCGTATATTGTTTTTAAAGCATCAGGACCGATACCCCAACTAACCTTAGCCATTTTTGCTAACATATGCAGTAAAATATTAGCTTTAACACACATACTGGTAATATGGCTATTCCAATTTAGTTTGCTGTCAAAAGTTACACCTAGATAACGCATCTCAGTTACTGCGCTTAAACATTCTCCATTCATATAGATGCGAATAGGCATTTTTTTTCTCTTCCTTGAAAAATGCATAACATTAGATTTCTCAGTGTTAAAAATGACTTTATTGCACTTTGACCATTCAATGATTTTCTTGATACTTATGTTCCCAAGCATTTCAAGTTCGAGTTCCGAAGCCCCTCTAATCATTATTAGTACATCATCTGCAAACGCAATCACCTCAACATTCACAGGATAACCCAATTTAAGCAGAGAGTCGTAAAATATTTTCCAAAAGCCAGGACCATTACAAGATCCTTGAGGGCAACCCATAGTTACATCTCTATATAAAAAATAATTTTCAGTAGAAATACTGGCTGAACGCTCATAAAAATAATCAACAGTTAAAAAGTATAAATTTCTTGGGCACTGAAAATTTCGAAGCTGAAACAAAATAGCTGGCCACCATGCTGCATCAAAAGCCCCCTTAACATCCAGAGATATCAAAATTGCTTGGAGATTAAGATTAAAACTATCCTTAATAAAATTTGAAACCTTGAAAATAGCATCAGTAGTACTTCTACCAGAGGTAAAACCAAATTGGTTATTACTTAAGTAATTATTCGAATTTAAAAAATACATAATTCTATCAATCATTGTGTGTGTGTGTGTGTGTGTGTGTGTGTGTGCAAGATCGGGAAATCTGCTTGTGATTTTGCTATAATAGCTCCAGAGATTGAAATCCTGCATACTGATGCTCAACTGTAAATATGGTTTTCCCTGGCGATATATCTTTATAGTTATGACCTTTCAAAAATTTAATTTGTCTTAATATGTGTTTAATTAGTCCTCTTGAGTCAATTCTTTCATTGCTTGTTTACTTCTTTTGTTTTGGTTCAATTTCGATTTATTGTAAAATATCTTATATTGCATTGAAGATAATTATCGAGGAATAAAGTTACGGTAAATTTGTTGTGACTTTAAATTGTTTAAAAAATTAAATTTATTAAAGTCAGTAGTATTAATTGTTTTCATTTTAGAACTAACGTTATTACAGGATAATTTAATTTGTTAAAAAATAATTCTTATTGGTCTATGTGGTATTCAGTAGCATTAAATCTTCTGTTACTATGGTTATTGCTGCGTTTTAAAAATTAATTTATTATATACATATAAAAAGTTGCTAGTTTTAAAAAAGTGTAAGATGTTTATTTTTCAGCAACTTTATAATTAAGATTAAAAAAAAAAAAAAAAAAAAAAAATCATATCTATTTTTGAAGCACAATTCATTTAAATAAACTAGACAACACACAGAAGAAAAAATGTAGAATTATGCCAGAACAAAGGGTTTATTAAGTCCACATAATGTTACAAGTTGTAGTTATATATATATGATTGAAGGGTAATTTTGAAAACTGCAGAGAATTTTGACATCTGGGTTTGTAACAAAAGAATTTGGATAAACCCCCGTCCTGGCTAGGTGGCTCCATATAAAGTTATTGCATCAAAGGACTATGGATTGAGGCTTGTACTATTGAATTCCAAGACAGAAAATTCTATTGTCAAAATAGGCTGAAAGTGACCGGTATAAAATTATTATTTTTTAAATCTTCGAAATAGAGACGTGAAGCGATTTATCATCTTGGTAAATCCGGACTTTTTTATTGTTTTTAGTTCCGGTGTTTTTTTATTTTGAGTTATGTCGACATCAGAATTATACTTTGTTGCATCCTGATTTATTTCATTTCGCCTTGACTTTAGATTTTTCGGGACACACTTTACTTCATTTCTAATTTGCATTGATCTAGGCGTATTCGTTGGTAGCTTCAAGGCTGCAGCTCGAGCAATAAACAATGAATTTAAGAAAAAGATCTTCTTTTGGGAAGCTTTCGCCTTTCACTTGCCAAATATCATTCTTACTTGCTTTGAATTCTCCGAAACCTCCAATCAATCGATGTTTTAAAGCTTTCTGCACTGTTGGTCTGTTTTGCGGATTAAGATTCATGCATCCGGTTATAAAATTTCTTATGTATCTGAGAGTCTTGTGTCCCACGTTAGACATCAAGAATGCAAGATTTACACACTTCTTGAATTGATTCGCCTCCAAAATATGAAATATCACCGGATACATGTTTTTCGGCCAAGTTGAACATCGATCACGAAATCTTACTGTTTTGCAAATCTTATTCTTAGTAAACAGCTCTGCAGCGAGGATTCCAATGGTATACATATCAAACTTGTATCCATCCACGACAGTTCGTCTGTTACCTTTCATGATCAGAGCTTGCGGAGGTCTATAAATGAATGGAGAACAATAACTGTCCACAGCTGCATCAGTGCGCACCATACATCCAAAATCTGATACTACTGCTACATCAGAATCGGTAATCAAAACGTTTGAAAGCTTCAAATCTAAGTGGCAGAGACTTTGCTGGTGTAAATAGGAGACCCCTCTAAGTATTCCGCGAAGCCAAGATAGAGCTCGCTTGAGACCATTTCTTTCAACGTGTAGCATAGAGTTTTCTAGTACTAAGCTAAGAGTGCCTCGATGTTTTGGCGTCAAAAATACCCATGTGCGGGGTTTTGGCAAGCAGCAACTGTCTAGAAGAGGTAGCACATTATCGTGAGACAAAGATGACCACAGCTTTCTTTCAGAATCTCTTACTTTTTCTTGCAATACTATCTTAGCTGCAACAATTTCTTGAGTCGATCTTTTCTCAAGTGCGACGACAGTTCCGTAAGTTCCAGAGCCTAGATCACTAATCCACTTAAAATCATTCTTCTCTAGAATGGAAATCGATTGTTTGATGGCTGATGATCGATACAGATTTTTCATCATGTTTTCGTCCAAGATTTTACGCCTTGTATTTTCCATAACTGAAGCTTTGTCAAAAATCACTTATTGATTCTATTTAAATCACTATTTTTAAAAGTAGTTTTTCAGCAATTTATAAAAAATTCGCTCAAATCGCTCAAAAACTTTTTAAGTATTAATGATTCAAGAAGTGTATCTTGTAAAATTATTTTTCATATTGTTGAAAAGTATTTTACCAACAATGTTTGCTTTAACATTCAATGTTTGCTCGTTATTCATTGTTGGTTTCAGCGATGTTACATGAATTACTGTTATTTTAATTGTTAAACTGCTTATGACTAAATTGCTTCTTAGAGAAATCTGATAACACATATCTATTTCGAAAGAGAAATAATGCTTATTTATGTATAGGCAATTAATAGTTTCATTGGGAGGTCAATTTTATTGATTTTTATTTTTATTTTTTTTATTTATTTGTTTTAAATGCTTGAAATGTGATTTTAAAAAAGAGAAAGAAACTGTATTTTATTGTATCAAAACATTATAACTAGAGAACGGGTTATATATGCACTTAAAAATTGCCAAAATATGCCGTTATGAACGGGAAAAAATGCATTTAAAATATTCATAAAATTATTATTTATGTGATTTTTAGCTATTCAGATTTTTATTTCTTTTTTTGAAAAATTTTAAATAAAACAATTAATTTTTTTTTTTTTTTTTTTTAAATTCCATTTTGGGAGAAAATCTATACATATATAATTCCTGTTACAGTAAGCAATAATACGTTTTTCCAAATTTTCAATTGTGAAATTTTGTCACTTTTCATCTAAAATTATTTTTAATGCAAAGAATGTCGCCAGACAATATTGGTACCGTTTTGCTGTCGACGATTATACACTTGTACTTCATCATTTATAAAAAACATTTATTTGCTTTACAATAGCAAATCATCATTTTTTTTTTTTTTTTCAAAAATGGAATTCATCTGTTTTGTTTTCATTTGCCCTGCTGCGGAATGGGGAATAGCATTAATATATTTTCGAAGTTATTATTCTCCCATATTGCATCACACAACAGATCTTCGAGATCCCAATTTTGTAATAACTGAACTTATGGGGAAAAAAAATGTGTGCGTGTGTGTGTGTGTGTGGGGGGGGGGGGGGGGTTGTATAATTGAGAAACATTTTCGAAGTGAGATATCATGAAACCTTTTTTTTCGAACTGAAGATAAAGAGATCCAGAACAGAGAATTCCAAATGCAAGTTTTAAAGATAAAATTTTTTTTTTCCAGATATTTGTCGAAATATGCATTTAAAAAATAATATGGATTTTTATGCAGTTACATGTAAAAATACAAAAAAGTGCTCAAATATGCAAATACATATGCAATTATGTAATAGCATATAATCCGCTCCTTAATAATAATACATTTCGAAATGAGCCATTTTATTTATTTATTTACTAGCAGGCTCTGCCCGCTTCGCTGGACTTGTGTCCAGACTGAAATGAGTTGTCAAAATCCATATCATTATTAATTAACCTGAATTAAAGTTTCCGCTGTGTTCTGTAGAGATTTTTCTCGCTCGCAACGTGAGGAGTCCGTGTCGCAACGTGAGGAGTCCTACAGCCTTCGGCAGCAACTTACTCGATTCATACTCCCCCTTCCCCAGTGGCTAAGTTCGAAGTTTTGCGAAATCTCGGCAAAGTACATAATGCGTACACCTAATCAACATCCACACATCAAAGTTCGCCAATCTAAGATAATTTAAAGCGAATTCAAACGGGAAAACGTGTTTTTACACGGGTTTTAGCCCTTTCGACACCAAGGGGGTAAGGGGGGATTTCGTAAAATCCCGTTACAATAAGGGTCGGATACATATAAACAATTTACGCACCAAATTTCGTGACCGCATATCCCATAGATTTCTCAGGACAAATTTAGCGCTAAAAGGTGTGTCTCGAGTTTCACCCCTCGTAACCCCCCCCCCCCCAAAAAAAAAAAAAAAAAAAAAAAAAAAAAAAAACCGCAAACCCCAAAAAACAAAAATGTGTGTTTGGAAATATCCTAAGGAAGTCGCATAGCCTTTTTTCAATATATTTGTTCCATTTTTGGTAGAGGTTTACTCAAAAATCAGGAATTTGTAATATTTCTCCCCTCGCTTCCCTTCAAAATAGAAAATTCCTACATGCAGATAATGTATTATTTGTACTCATGTCTAGTCTCCCCATGTGCAATTTCTTTACTGTGAAGTAATTAGGAGCCCAGTTATGCTTACAAACGTGTTTTTGTCTTTTGCCTCCCCCAGGGGGGGGGGGGGAAAGGGGTGTAATTTTGGAAAAGTTGATAGATATAATTTTAAGTTGAGTAAAGACCTAACTTCCTGCGAAGCGCCGTTGAATTCTGTCCAGCCGTTCTCAAGTGATACTCGGACAAACGTGTTTTTGTATTTTGTCCCCCAGGGGGGAACGTGGGGGAATTTCTGAAAAGTTGATAGATATAATTTTAAATTTGGTAAAGACCTAAATTCTTGCGAAGTGCGATTGAATTCTGTCCATCCGTTCGTAGAAAACGTAGTTACACTATACTTGAAATTAAGTATGTATTTAGTAAACAAAAACGCAAAATTATGCGGTACGCATTGATTATTAACACTTTCCAAATGTACGTAATTGATGTACTATTGTATAACTTTCATAACTCTTTACCTACGTAATCACACAACGGACATACAGTAGTTCTGAAAGGCACACGGGTAGACTAATTTAATTCCTAGTCATTCTTGAACATTGTTAGAAAGTGTTAAAAATGCTTAACACTAAAAAAAAAAAAGTATCCCGTATATTCTACATTGCAGTCCATAATGTATCTGAGTATTTTAGTGTAGCCTTGTAAATCTGAAGGATAACAAAATCATATTCTCTACAAAATATTATTTTAGCATATAAAAAACTAATGTCAATTTCTTTATGATTTTTACAATAGGAAATTCATTAAATGTAATTTATAAAAATGCCTGTCTTAAAATGCAATGCATTTGCATTTTGTTTGGTCCCTGTGCATAAAGCAGTTGCACAGGACCTATTAATGTAATTTAAAAGTAGGCACGTTCCAGAGTGAATTTGAATAACATATATAATTTTGTAAAAATTCACAAAATATTTACGGGCGCTGGGGCGGGCAGATGGACAGAGAGACAGGTGGAGTGTCGGAAAGATAGATACTTAAATTAAAATCATATTCCTACTTAAAAAATGTTAAAAAGTGTTATATCGCTTAATGTAAATGAAAACGCAATTCCAGAAAATTTGCAATAAAAGTCTTCAATGTAACTGAAAATTTTTGTGTGGCCCTAATGTGTGGCCTAATGTGTAATTTTTGTGTGACCCTTTTGTGTGGTAAATCTAATGCTAATCATACTACATTCTGTAGAAAGGATTCTTTTGTGCATACGAATAACATATTTCAATGTTATAAAGGTTTGTTCGAAGTTAAAGTTAGTAAAATTTGGTTTATAGAAATAACTCGAATAGAACGAATGCTTTGTAATACTTTTATGTGTCTCTGTACACAAAGCAGTGGTGGTATTTACTTCATTTTCTATAGCAAATATCCGATAGTGAACTTGAACAATATATTTCAATTTCATTGAAATATGTGTAAAATAAAGGAATTAAAATATACTTCATAAAAATACCTCTCATAGAACACAATGCTTTGGAATAAATGTGGGTGTCCCTGTTACACAAGCCAGTAGAGGTAATCACTAACCTTATTTTAAAGTGTAAAAAAATTTAGAAAATGATAAAAAATATTAATATAAACAAAAATGCAATTCCAGCAAATTTCCAATAATACCCATTAATGTAACTGAATATTTTTGTGTGGTCCTGTAAATCTAATGCTAATCATACTGTATTCTATGGAAAGGATTCTTTTGTGCATATGAATAATATATTTTAATTTTATTAAGATTTGTGCAAAATAAAGTTCTTCAAATTTGGTTTATAGAAATACCTCTAATAGAACACAATGCTTAGGAAACACTTCCGGGTGTCCCTGTATACAAACCAGTGATGTTATCTACTCAGTTTTCAATGAGAATACAATAGTAGACCTCCAATAGTGGACTTGAATAACATATTTCAATTTCATTAAGATTTGTGTAAAGTAACGGTATTAAAATATGGTTTATAGAAATGCCTCTCATAGGACACAATGCTTTGGAAAACTTTCGGGTGTCCCTGTATACAAACCAGTAAAGGTGTTCACTCTATTTTCAATAGGGAACATCTGATAGTGAATTTGTATAACATTTATCAGTTTCAAGAAATTCCATAAATATTTACGGGAGTTAGAACGCGGACAGACAGGCAGACAAACCGAAATCATAAATACTTTTCAACCTTGTTGGAAAGTGTTAAAAATACCTGCTTCATACACATAACTTGACTTCTAACATTGGGGGAGGGTGAAAAATTTTCAAACTATACGCTATACTGAACGGAGCCCGATCAGTAATGTTTGAAATTATATGTGTAGTAATTTTTAATGTAATGTGTGCAAATGATTTCACTTTTTCATAATTATTTTAATTTATTTCAAATAAAATTTAAATGTCGATACTAAAATTTCTACCATCTAACTCAAATGAATAAGTTAGAAAACTAATTCTTCATTTTTATTTTCACATGTTTTTTTTTTAGAGTTAAGCAGGTACGTTTTTAAATTTTCGATAGATCCAGCGTTAGAGATTTTTCACGCCTCTATACAAGTGTATTTTGCAACTTTTATTTGTTAAATTATGTTATTTTCTTTAAAACAAAAGCTCGCCATAAAAAAATAATACATATTCATGCTTTTAATGTCATCCAGATAAGTTTTCTAGTCAAAGTATGGATTTATATATATCATTATTTAAAAACAAATGAATAAATAAATAAATAAATAAAAATGTATCTTTAGATTGTTGGAAATTATTAACAAACTAGTTGGCATAGGTGGACTCTGCTCAGTTCCCCATCATATTTATGTTCTTATAAATTTCTAGTGCGAGACATATTCTAATCATGTTAAAAGAAATGAATTTGACCAAAGCTTGATATTATGACAGAATGAAATCCCCGTTCACTTCGATATATATATCTTATTCTAATCTATTAATTTATTTTATCAGGGTCAATTCCGTTGTTTAGTTTTCATCCTACCATTTCCAATGCAATAATCCTCAAAATTCATATTTATATGAAAAATTTACAATTTCGCTATGTTGATAAAATCGTAAATTACGAATGATTTACGAAATTTTCCTATTAGAATATTTGTATTCAATCGTGTTCAAACAAATATCATAAATGTAATTTTGAAGTTGTCTAATGTATTTACGATCCTCAAAATGGAAATTTATGCTCAATTTTGCCTTATTCTGCCATGTTAAGTAAATCGTAAATTCCAAATAACTTACCAAATTTTTAAATTGGAAAAATCGTAGTCTATGATATTCATGCCAGTATCCTAAATAATATTTCGAAAGTGGTTTGACATCTTTACGATGAAAATATCCCTCAAGATCGACGTTTATGTGAAATTTTGCTCTATTCAGCCATGTTAAGAAATTCGTAAATTTCCAATAACTTACGAAATCTTTATATTGGAAAAATCATAGTCATTAATAATCATGCCAGTGTCCTAAATAATATTTCAAAAGTAGTCTGACATCTTTACGATGAAAATATCTCTCAAAATTGACGTTTATGTGAAATTTTGCTCTATACTGCCATGTTAAAAAATTCGTAAATTTCCAATAACTTGCGAAATTTCCAAAGTAGCATATTTATAGTTACTGATGTTCATTCCGGCATCAAAACTGATATTTTAAAACTGGTCTGACATTTTTACAGTAAAAAGTTTCCATTAAATGCACGTTTAAGTGAATTTTTGTCCTATTCTCCCATGTTAAGAAAATCGTAAATTTCTAATAACTTACGAAGTTTTTAAATTCGAATGTTGCAAATGAATAGGGTTCTTGCCAGTGTCGAAAGTAATATTTTAAAACTGATCTGACCTCTCTGCGACAATTTGTTCTTGAGATATCGTGTACACAGACTAACAAACTAACGGACTGACCCACTAACAGACTAACACACTAACAGACTAACAGACTAACAGACTAACAGACTAACAGACACCCTACAGACAGACACCATAGAAATTTTGTCATTTTCGGATTCCTCACACCTGAAAACGTGTAAAAAAGTGAAAAAACCGAGGTCGAAAATTTTCACGATTACCTAAGTTCCCCATACCTATAGTATGATGGGGAACTAATAATTATAAGAAAAAAAAAAAAAAAAAAACTTTTATATACCATGTTTTAAATTTTCTGATGAATCATAGAGTTCTTATAAATGTGCATAAAATTTTTTAAGTGATAATGACGTTTATTTTTTTCAGATGTATAATTTAACTTTTTATAATTTTTTAGCGTTCACATTTAATTAAATGTATTTATTTTTATGTCGAAAGAAAACGAACTCGTCAATTTGTTTTGGCAACAATTAAATCATAGCTAATAATTTAAAGGCTATTTTAACGCTATTAGGATGTTATTATTTTCATATTTTAATTAATTATAAGAAAACTAATCAAAAATTCGAAAATCGGACTTCGAAGTATTGTGTTGTCACCGGGTTCTGAGCTACTGTGAAAGTTTCAAATGTCCAGCTAGGAAGGAAGTTAGTTAAAATTCGATTGCAAGATTTGTACCGGACAAACAAACAAACAAACAATCAAACAAACATACAGTCGGTAACAAAAGTGTCCGAACACTAGCAAAAATTCCTATGTAAAAAAAGTGCACTTCATACGGTTTTGTTAAATAAATCCTTATCGAATCATGTTCTTACACTAATTAAGAACAGGATTCGACAAGGATTTATTTAACAAAACCGTATGAAGTGTACATTTTTTACGTAGGAATTTTTGCTAGTGTTCGGACACTTTTGTTACCGACTGTACATACAAACAAACATACAAAAAAAAAAAAAAAAAAAAAAAAAAAACAAGAATAGAAGTTAATAAAGTTGGGGACTTTTACAAAATATTTAAAACTGATTAGAACGAGAGAAAAACGGGGCACTGCAGGTGACCCTAGAAGCTCCAAAGCCAGTGTTGAGTCTAGAGAATTACATCAGTTAAAGGAAAGTCCTGAGAGTAACTGCTTACATTTTCAGATTTTTAAACAATGTCAAATCCACAGACTAAGGAATTACTTAGACCTGGCAAGACGACTATCTGGTATGAGGAAAAGTGAAGTAACTGAGGTGCTTGTACTAATATGGCTGCTCAGTTACAGTTGAGACTTCCCTTTTAGAACCGTCTTGCCGGGTCTAGTTTAGGCTGACCAGGTCATAATAGAGAAGCGTTAAAAAATGCTACAATTATCCAATTACGGATACATTTTTTCATTCTTAATAAATAAGGACTAAAAAGAAATTATTATTGATTAATAATTTACTTTCTACGATTTTTTTAAACTTAGGTAGGTAGGTAGGTTGGGTTTAATGTCGCACTAGTACTGCGTTATGGGTAATTGACGATGGTCTGGGACGCACCGCTAGGAATGGTCCAGAGACATGCCATCACAATTTTGATCCTCCACGGAGGGGATGGCTCCCCCACTTCGGTGACTCCCAGAGGTATAATTTTGATGGGAACATGGAGGACATTGTGCCACGACGGATTTTACGTGCAACAGTCACCATTAGTGTACACGGCGGTCTTTTGCTGGCTCGAGTATCGAACTTTCAATTACGAGCTCGGCAGTTCAAAATAGTTTCAGAAGCAGTTTTATTTGACATATATTTTTGTGTGAGAGGGGCCAGCCCCCCTTTTGAAGCAGATAGTGCTTAGTCTAAGAACATGATTCGACGAGGATTTATTTAACAAAATAGTATTAAGTGTACTTTTTTCATAGAGGAATTATTGCTAGCGTTCGAATAATTTTGCTACCTACTGTACTTCTTTTTCTCCCCATACCAGATAGTCGTCTTGCGGGTCTAGTTTATTCCTGTTTTTGCTCTTCCTAATATGGCTGTTCGGTTACAGTTGAGGCTTCACTTTTAGAACCGTCTTGCCTAGTCTAGTGATTTCAGCTCAATGGTCTGTGGTTTTGCTTGTACCAATATGGCGGCTCGGTTACAGTTGAGACTTCACTTTTAGAACTGCCTCGCCGGGTCTAAGTGTTTCCTTAGTCTGTGGTCAAATCTAATTCTGTAAAACTTTTAGGAGAATTGACAGCAAGTGAGTTATCCGCAGCAGAAAATTATTGGCTTCTATTTGTACAGCAGAGTGAATGCAGAATTAAAAGCAAAAATTTCAATTTCTTCTGATTCTGAGTTATATAATTTGAAACTTTTTTGACAACAGAAGGTCTAATCGTATTGAAAAGAAGAATTCAAGGCTTTAATTTTT
The DNA here is from genome assembly GCA_963930645.1 of Salticus scenicus. NCBI lineage: Eukaryota > Metazoa > Arthropoda > Arachnida > Araneae > Salticidae > Salticus > Salticus scenicus. The sequence goes on along the minus strand of OZ005662.1, from coordinate 56,250,953 downwards.
CAACTGAATCTCGAAATCCAATTATTCTACCAAATAAAACTCTATTTACAAAAATCTTTTGAGAATGGAGGAACGTGAGAACTTAGACCATTCTGGTGTTTCTGACATTCTCACTTAATTAAGAGAACGTTTTTGGATGATTAAGGGCAGGTAAGCTGTTAAGTCATGCTTTAACAAATATTTACTATGCAAACGGTTTAAGCCAAACAGGGACAGCAAGTAACAGCCCCACTTCCTATATCAAGAACTAAGTGAGACCCAACCTTTTGAAGTCGTTGGAATTGACTTCTCAGGACCCTTATTCACATGGAACAATAATAATTCTTAGATCGTATTATTTATGTGTGCAGTCACTCGAGCAGTCCATTTGGAAATAGTCTATAGTCTAAGTTTTGAACATTTTTTGCATGCACTCCGAAGTTTTGCTTCCAGAAGAGGTACAGTCGGTAACAAAACTATCCGAACACTAGCAAAAATTCCTATGTAAAAAAAGTAGAGTTAATACTGTTTTGTTAAATAAATCCTTGTCGAATCATGTTCTTAGGCCCGCCGTACACTGACGAGACATGAGACAAAGTTTGAAGCGACATGCGACACGCTCCTACTCTAAATACAACTTCATCTACTGAAAACTGTTTAGAACATGCGTGTGTCGCATGGTGCATCAAATTTTGTTGCATGTCTCTTCAGTGTGTAGTGGGACTAGACTGATTAAGAACATGATTCGACAAGGATTTATTTAACAAAACAGTATTAACTCTATTTTTTTATATAGGAATTTTTGCTAATGTTCGGATACTTTTGTTACCGACTGTATGTGCAGGGTTGTGAACTTCAACAATGACCTGACGTTTAAAAGTAGTGAAAATGAACTAAAACATTACTAACTCTGAAATACAAAACTATTTTGGCAACAAAGGTGTTACCTGGCGATACATTGTAGAAAGAGCCTCTTGGTGTGTGTGGGGGGGTAGGGGAAAGGGGGTTATTGGGAGAGCAAGGTTCGTATGACAAAGGTCATTTTGAGGAAAATTCTTGGTAGGGCATTAGTTACCTTTGAGGAACTGCACACAATATTTGCAGAAATTGCATCCCTCATTAATTCTCGACCTTTAACTTATGTGTATAATGATCCTGTGGAACCATTAATTCTCTTCGCAGGCCATTTTCTCATCGGGAAAATATTAACTGCTTTGCCTCTATAATGTGGTCATTTAGTGATTGGTTAGTATACAAAAGTTATTCATTAAACGATACTTGTATCGAGACAGGCTTCTTAATCAATTTTGAAGGCGCTGGAAATATGAATATATTTATCAGTTAAGAAATGCAAATGTTGTAAAACCAGTTAATGCAATTTCTAATTTTAATATAGGTGACACAGTACTTATAAGTAATGATAAAGCCCAAGATAAATGTGGAAATCAGGCAAGGTGGCTGAGACACGTGCATGGGGCATGACAGTAAGGTTAGAGCGGTAACACTGTAAACTTCTTCTCGATTGTTGAAACGACTGATCCAGCTGCTTTACTATTTAGAAATCCAGAAGGACGGTAATTAAGGTATATCACCAACTACAATAAGAAAGCACTGCAGAACTGGCGTTTTAAAGTAATAAGTACAAAACTTTGAATAGATTGTAAGGTTGAGACTATGGTAGGTCCCCACAGTTTCAAATTGTGCTGGGCGCAATATATGGGAGAGTTGAATGCTTCGACGCCAGCAGTCGGCGCAATTTTAGGTTGGAATGGTTTTGCGTCAGCATAGTGCTGCAACGAAGTAAGTAAGTTTCGGAGTGTTAGCGAATGCAAATCGGCTTTAAAGTTTTGTTAAAGTGAAGAGATATGAGTCAGTGGAATGAAGGATAAATAGGAAGGTATTTTTCGTAAAGAGTGTGGTGTGGATGGATTAGTTCTTATGCTAAACTAAACTATAGTTTGTAGTGTATATCTGAAGTTGGATTATTATACGAAGGGTGAAGGTATTAGCTATTGGAATTTGCCAGTCAGATGTGGATAGTGAAGTTATAGAATATAATTAACAGGGAGCAGCCCCCGCTCATCGCTATTTGAGCGATGTTGAGCGATTCAATGTCGAGACAAAGGGGACTACTCCGAGATTTATTGAAAAATAAAATAAAATAAAATAAATAAATAAATAAATAAAAAAGAATACAAAGTTTCTCCAGGCTTGTATCCCAAGACCGACAAAGGGCGAGAGAGATTAAAATAATAATTAAGAGAAAAGTTCTTAGTTTGAATTGATTCTGGTCGATAAAGTTCATTTAGAGTTCATGAGGTAAACAGCTGAAACATATTAAGATAAGTTCTGTGGTGCAATCACCTGTTGCCGGGCGTGCGCTTCTCGCGACAAGGGGCAACAGGTTACTGATCGTTGAATCCATTTCTACAGCAGAGCATGTGCATGATACTCTTGTATACGTTGCTCTTGACGAGGTCTAGGTTCCTGTCTGAGACAGTAGGCAGTGTTATTGATAACAACATTAATCAGTGGCATTTGATATATCCATTAATAGGGAGAAAATCTTATTGAGTTTGTTAATTAGATTTGGAAAAGTGGTGTGTAAAATTTGTCGCGCTGTAGGAATCCAGACGGCAAGTTTGTCTTTACATCGTTTAGTGGTAAAAGAGTGTAGCCTTCAACCTACTTCTTTTATCTTCTCTGGGTGAGAGTTACTTTATATTTATCTAAGTTATTTCTTGTAGTTATTTTTCTAAGTTATCTAACGTTTCTACTGATTGAGTTTAAAAGGCCAGATTTACCCTCCCATTATTTCACTTAAATAAAAGACATATTCTATTTTAATCAGGTCTCGTACTCTAATTTATCTATTTAGTTATCTAATAGATTACACAGGTCGACATGTAAAATTTTGATTTTATAATTCTGGCTGATCTTAATGTTTTTTGGTGTGCTGAAACCGAAAATGAAGCCAGTTTTTTTCTATTACGTATAGATTTTTGTCAATACAGGGTGCCTGCCTATACGATTTCTTCCATTACTCTTCCACCAATATAATTATATAGTAAATTTTATAGTATGTTTCCATGATTAATTAATCATAGATGCCTATTGTTGTAATTGTGAAGCACTATTGCGACTTAAAACCATATCAACCAACCAACCAACCAATTGTTATGATAGCATACGTAAGAAATCGTGCCGGTAAACACCCTGTATTGACAAAAATCTATACGTGATAGAGAAAAATGGGCTGCATTTTCGGTTTCAGCATATCAAAAACATGAAGATCAGCTGAAATCATCAAATCAAATTTTGTCAACTTCATTTTTGTCGGTCTGTGTTATTTAAGATGGAGCAGTCTGCGACCACATTAACCTCACAAAATACCATAAAATGCAATAAACTCGCAATAATTGTTTCGGGTCGAAAAAACACCCGACCCTTCGTCAGGCGAACAAAGTAGGCACGAGTGGCAACACATCAAAGTGGCAACGTGGCAACACATGGGTGCGTTGCAAACAATTGTTGCGAGTTTATTGCATTTTATGGTGTTTATTCGAAGTTTTGTATTTATTATATCATCAACTGTTCACCTATTAGGTAATATTGATATTTGTTTTGATTTACAGTTTTATTCAGGTAAAATTAATTTTTTGATATAATTTTTATTCCAGTATTATTTTACTTGTGAAATTTATTAAATTCTGTGCTATAATTTTTCCATTGGTTGTATTTTGAATTGTATTTGTATTTTGATTTTGTTTAAACTTTTGCAATCATTTAGTAATTTATCTTAAGGGGCGGGAGGAGTTTATTACCAATATTCACAACTTTAAAATTAATTACGATTATATTAAACTGAGTACATCAAGTTTTATTTCAACTTTTAATTTTACACAGAAAAACATTATATTAATTTATAAAAACTACATTTTAGTTATACCTTCACGTCGTATCATCATTATGAATATAGAAGAAATATTTATTTATACAGTTCCGCCGTGCCTTTAAAATTCTAACAAAAAGAGTGGCCAACGCCTTTATGTTTCAGAATTATTATTTTTATATAGTATGTATTATGAAGAAAATTTTTTTATGATAAAACATAGTAATATACTTTGTATTATCGTATGATTTATCGTAACACAATAGTAACATATAAGATCATACAAAATGATATACGATAATACCACTATACAAAATTAGTGGTTTTGATAAACACACTACAGTCATTTTGCAGAAATTTTTTAGAGTTTGGAATCTATAGAGCCGAAGTTTGTTCTTTGCTCTCATACAGTAGAGTTAAAATCAAACACTTTACCATAAAATAGCACTAATCCAGATGGTTCATGCATAATGTAAAACGCAAAAGGACGATCTGCTATAAAATTTGTGGTATTTCTGTCAGCTGACAATGGCACAAATTTAACTGCAGTGCTGGCAGATGCCGTACTACCTTCTTCATTTACGTCAACAACAGATTTGTGTATGATGGCAGAAACATAGATGTCGTTTTCTTTTTTTAATTTTCTTAAATCCACTGCATTTCTATCAAAAATATCAGTTATTTCAAGTTCTTGTAGAGATCTTATTAGAGATTTTTTGAATTCCAGGTGAAATTTTGGAATAACTAAAGAGTTAAGTCTGGTGTCTATCATGGCATCAGTAATATGGCATAAAATCTGATCTCTAACGGATGGCATGGGTTTCTCGCTTGCGTCATAAGGGAGTGCTATGACCATAGAAAGTTCATCGCCAGCGTACGGTAGTTTGATAAAGGTGTGTTTATGTTCGTCACTTCTGAATACAGGAAATGTTGCATCAAACATATTCATAAATTGTACCTATAAAATAGAAAATATCGTATTATAAACACATTTGATATAAACTGTTATTAATTTTCTTTAATCTTATACCTTAATACATTGGTGACACACGTTCTGATACTTATTTAAGAAAACACAATTTGGTGGGGCATTCTTTTCACACAACTTTTTCCTAGCCTGTGTATTTTAAAGATAGATTACGCATTAATGTGTAAGTTAACAATTACTGTATACACACATAAAAAAAAAAAAAAAAAAAGGTGAAAATAGTTTTAAAAACTGCTTTCTCTCACGAATATTTCAGTGTGAGGGAAGTGACACACCGTTCAACCGTCCATTGAAACATGAAACATACACCCATAAAAAAATAAAATGAAATCTATATAAAATTTCTCTAACGTGGTCCAGTTATGATTAAATTTTACTGAATCGGTACGATAGTGACATATTTAATAAAATACGCGAGGATAAAAAATAATGTTTATAGGCAATATTTAAGTACGCGGACTTAGTTCAATGATTTAATCAGAAAGATAATTATAAGATTAAAAACTTTTTATAAACCATGTTTTTAAATTCTCTGTTGAATCATAGCCATAGAACTAACTACATTAGCACTTTATCAATGCGTATTGTTACGAAATTGTAAATAATTGTATTTATTTTTATATAAATTCTTTCAAAGAGGCTTAGTAAGTTGATAAAATGTCAATTTTCTGCATTTTCAGCTCCTTTTCGCGTTAAAATAGCTTAATTTTCCCTTTAAAACGCATTAAAAAGCTCCAATAGGCAGGTAATGGATTTGGCGCCAAATTTGGCGACTTTCGGCGAGAAAATCCTTATTATCGATATTCTAAAGATGGACGTTCTGATGTGATTAGTTAAAGAGTTGCGGGAAATTTGAATAAAAAAAAAGTTGGTTTTAAAAATAAAATATTAATCCTTTCAGAACAAGATATATTTGGATCATGAACTACATTAGCACTTTATCAATGTGTAGAAATCTTTAAAGTGATAATGACGTCAATTTTTGCCAGATGCATAATTTAACTTTTCACAATTTTTTAACGCTCGCGTTTAATTAAATGTATTTATTTTTATGTCGAAAGAAAATGAACTCGTAATTTTTTTTTTTTTTTTTTGGCAACAATTAAATTATAGCTAATATTTAATGACTATTTTTATTGCTATTAGGAGCTTATTATTTTCATATTTTAATTAATTAAAAGAAAACTATTCGAAATCTGACTTCGAAGTATTGTGTTGTCACCGGTTTCTGAGCTACTGTGAAAGTTTCAAATGCCTAGCTACTAGGGAACTTAGTTAAAAATAGATTGCAAGATTTGTGCAGGACAAACAAACAAACAGACAAACAAACAAACAAGAATAGAAGTTAATAAAAACATGGTCATAACGACATTTGTCTGATGATATCTTTTTATATTAAAATGCATTTTAAAAGTTGCATCGTTACAATCTTTGCACGCGTCATATTAAAGCTAGAAATACTTTAAACATATAAACAGAATATGAATTAGTGTCATAAATTGACTAAAAAATGCAATAATAAAAAGTATAGCCAAAATAGGTACCAGTTTTTTTCAAACAAAAAATTATATAAAAATAAATAAATAAGTAAAAAAGCATGGCCAACATTGCAACAAAAATCGCAATGGGGGCTCTATACAAAAAAAAAAAAAAAAAAAAGTCGCCATGGGGGCCTTAAACTAAAACTGTACTGCCTGCGCAAGTATGAAAATTGGGTCTGAAACATGAATTTTATTTTGAAACCTTTCTTTGAATGGTTGAGAAAATTAAGTAAAGCACTTCCTTCAATTACATTCAATAGAGAAAAATGTATCAGGGGTGGCCAACATTAAAACTTTTTCAAATTCCGTGACTTTCAGACGACTATTTTTCACCATTTTTCCTGACTTTACGCTGTTTATTTCTCCCCAAATTAGCAAAAAATTTAACAATTTACAATAACAGGCTTTCAAAGATGGCATATTTATACAAAATTTGTCAACATTCCCTGACCTTTACAGGGAATTCGCTGACTATTTCAGACTCACTTAAATTTCTTGACTTTTCCATGATTCCCCGACTTTTCCTGACCAGTGACTACCCTGTGTATTCACTTAATTTTTTGTAGCCCTGTATACTGTCTATAAGCTGGATACACTTCACATAGTGTACTTAAATTTATCACGGTATGAAAAACACATAACATAACTTGGAATTATATTCTAGTAATTTTCAAGTACAGTCTTAATACACCCGAATTCTTTTGTGTAGTCCTGTAAACGGATGATGAATGATTTCTATACTATTTTATATATTAAACATACCAACTTTTAAGCATGTAAAAATATACTATGTTCATTTCATTTTATGTAGGGGCCGAGGTAGCCCAGTCGGTAGAGCGCCGGCCTCGTAATTGGAAGATTGTGGGTTCGGTACTCGAGCCGGCCAAATACCGTCGTGTACACTAATGATGGTTGGTGCACATAAAATCTGTCGTGGCCGCAACGTCCTCCATGTTCCCATCAAAAATTATACCTCTGGGGGTCACCGAAGCGGGAGAGCCATCCCTTCCGTGGAGGATCAAAATTGCGATGGCATGTCTCCGGACCATCTCTAGTGGTGAGTCCCAGACCGTCACCAATTGCCCATCTGCGCAGCACTAGTGCGACGTAAAACCCAACCAACCAACCAACCAAATGGAAGTTTTGCTCACTGACGTAATGTATTTGAAATATCTTGGGTGTCTTTGCACACAAACTCCATGTCCGATTTCAATACAAAATTTCAAGTTTCATCTCATATGATACTTTTTTAGAAAACCGACTTTGCGTCTCTTTCTAATATTTGTTCTTGAGTTATACTATAATAACAGATTCACAAATTCATAGAGACACCCACAACAACAGACCCCCCCACCCCCCCTCCGGCTAAACACCTGTTTTTCAGATTCTGGAGACCTGAAAACGTGGAAATATATATATAAACAAGTAATATAAAAGAAAATTTTTTAAAGTCAATTCCTACTTACAAACACTATCGAAAAAGTTTTTTTTTTAATAATTTTGAATTAGAAAATAAGAAGTGCGCGTGGAAAATAAAATAAAAATAATTATTAAAAAAAAAAAACTTTTTATATTTTAAATTTTCTGATGAATCATAGAGCTCTTATCAATGTGCATAAAATTTTTAAAGTGATAATGACGTCCATTTTTGTGAGATGCATAATTTAACTTTTTTTAATTTTTATATGTTCACGTTTAATTAAATGTATTTATTTTTATGTTGAAAGAAAATGAACTCGTAAATTTTTTTTTGGCAACAATTAAATTATAGCTCATATTTTAATGGCTATTTTAACGCTATTAGGATGTTATTATTTTCATATTTTAATTAATTATAAGAACACTAATAAAAAAATTCGAAAATCGGACTTCGAAGTATTGTGTTGTCACAGGGTTCTGAGCTACTGTGAAAGTTTCAAATGTCTAGCCAGTAGGGAAGTTAGTTAAAAATCGATTGCAAGATTCGTACAAGATATATATATAGGGAGAGTGTGAACTAATAGCAGGAATTGAAAAAAAAAACTCAATTTCGAAAACCTGACCCAAAAGCAACACTTTCTTTACCATTTTATGGACAGAAAAAAGATTTTTTAAATTTTCGCGCTGCAACACAGAAACATTGGATCATGAATATATTTAGGAACAATTTTAATAAAATTACAAATTAATCCATACTTTACATTAATCCTGCATTATACGAGATTTTCGTTCTGGAAATACTTAAAAAGCATTTAAAAAGTTCAGTATATAGATAAAATTATTCACTAGATTCTTATATATATATATAAAGGCATTATTTTAGCTGCAATACACTTTAATTTATTTAAATATTTAAAAAATATATGAAACATTGGCGGTGACCATATAGGGAATACAAAAATTAATAATTTTAAAGTTATTATTACGGAGTGGAGGGGAAGCCCGAAAAACTATCGTCTTCGCAGCTGACATTATGGTGATGAAGTGGTGTCTCGGGCGTGATACTTCCTACCATAGCCAAACTCACTAGAATAGGGAAAAAATGGTTGTAATTGATAATAAATGTAAACACGCAGATTGTTTGAAAAGTATACCAGACAGTTATAATTCAAACGGTTTACAACAATTGCCAACTTTCGCCAAATGATTTCGTTGGTACGAGGAAGTTAAGGATGGATGGATGGATGGATGGATTTTACGTCACACTAGTGCTGCGCAATGGCCAATTTGGTGACGGTTCGGAGACATGCCATCACAATTTTGATCCTCCACGGAAGGGATGGCTCTCCCGCTTCGGTGACCCCCAGAGGTATAATTTTGATGGGAACATGGAGGACATTGTGGCCACGACAGATTTTACGTGCACCAGACACCATTAATGTACACGACGGTCTTCGGCCGGCTCGAGTACTGAACCCGCAATCTTCCAGTTACGAGCCCGGCGCTCTCCCGAGGAAGTTACGGAAATTATTATACAGTCGGGAGTAAAATTATTGAAGAGCTAGAAATGATTAGTATTTAAAAAATTTGAATCTAATACTGTTTTGTTAAATAAATATTTGTAGAAAAATAATGGTGTTAGTCTTTATGCTGTTTATAAAAAAAATTAACGATTAATGCGATCAAACTGAATATATATAATATATATATACATATATATAATGTGTATGTGTGCTTCAATAATTTTGCTACCGACTGTACCATATTTTAAAACGAAGAATGAGACGTAGGGTGCCTAATGATGGATTTATTTATAAGATGAAAGGAAATCGAATTAGCAAAATGACATAACATGCTATTGTAGTTACGTTAAAGAAAGAAGAATTCATGCATGATCAAAGATTTTGGAAGTGCTGCTATTAGAAGTATATATTTCTGTGGGAATAGGAAAGGATATAAAAATTTAAAGAACACATCGTATTGAATTTAAGTTATAATTTAGAGGTTATGATTTTTAAAAATATGTGATAACTGATATCACAAATCCATACTTACTTTAAATGCTATTTAACAACAGTAAAATCAACATTTCTAGTTAAAAATCTTTTTTATATTATTACAGGGTGACAATTATTGAACTATGTGAAATAAAATCGTCATAACTTCTGAACGGTTTGCGTTAGGACGTTCACGGCCTTATTCACCAAATCAGTGTTAACCCATGGTTCACGTAACACTTGTGTTAGAGTTAACACTCCCTTAACCCTGGGTTAGAAAGTTTTCGTATTCACCATCCGTGGATCAGTTGACCCCAGAGTTATCTGTAAAAGTCTCGCTGATTGGTCAATAAAAACGCAATGCATTAAAAAAGTAAACAAGAGTGTTTTCCCTGTAACTGTAACATGCCCATTTAACACCAGAGTTAACCCACCAATTTAGGAGGATTAAAAAAAGAGTGTTATTTTGCGTGGTGAATACCGATTTTGAGATAACCTAGCGTATTCCCGGGTTAACATCAGTGTTAAAATTTGGTGAATAAGGCTGTCAATCTGCACGGTTGGCCGCAGCGCGTGATGGGAATTAGTATGCGTTTGCGCACACACCTTATTTTTGTCTGAAAAATTGGCACATTTGGGGGACTGACAATCCGCATTTCGTGATCGAGAAGTCTCTTCACCCTCAACGGGTGACTGTGTGGTGTGCAATGTCTAGGCACGGAGTAATCGGTGCGATATTCGTTGATGGCACGGTGAATACTGAAAGGTATGTGAAGGTTTTGGAAAATGATTTCATACCCATTACTCTAAGTGCCCCTGATTTCGACAAAATGTGGTTCTTGCAAAACGGAGCTCGACCCTATCAAAGCAAGAGAGTGTTTGATGACCTGGAAGAGAACTTTGGGGACCGCATTTTGGCTCTGGGGTACCCAGAAGACACTGCCATGGGTCTCGATTGGCCACCATATTCTCCGGATCTGAGCCCATGCGACTTCTTTTTGTGGGGCTATATCAAAGGCAAGGTGTACAGCGATAACCCCAAAACCATTGCTGAGCTGAAAACAGCCATTCAGGAGGTCGTCGACAGCATCGATTTTCCAACACTTCAGCGGGTCATGCAGAATTTTGCTATTCGTCTGTGCCACATCATCGCTAATGATGGCAGGCATATCGAACATGTCATAACTTAAATCCGAATATCTGATGGGACGTTTGAATGTTGAATAAAGTGTGTACACGCCGTAGTTTGTAAGTAATTTACGTTTTATTTCGTATAGTTCAATAATTGTCACCCTGTAAGTAAACCTTTAATATACTAAATAACTTTATTGAATTATAGTGTAACTTTTGATGTAACTTTTATTATTGTATCACAACTCACCTCTTTCTCACTCCCATCCAAGGGGTAGAATTTTCCATTGTACGTCCAACGGAGGGGAAACTGCGTTTTCCAAGCACCTTTGAAAAAAATTGCATTTAACAATATGAGACGCGTGAGTGAAGGTGGCGGAGAATTAATTATTTTGGTAATCATATTTTTGGTATTTCTAGCTACCCATTCATTGATGAATTGTTGGCTAAACTCAGAATCTTCAAAATCTAAAGTTTTTAGTTCCGCATCGTAATAATTCTCTACATTCTCCTTAAATCGAGCGTCAGCTGTAAAATTCTTTCCGAAGAACATTCCGTTGGCAACAAATAGCTCATAATCAGACGTTTCTTTCATCATCAACGATAAAAGATCTTTGATACCATGGTGAAGATGTTCCCCGTGAATCGCATTGTCGTTCAGCCCCATAGCTTGTTCCATTTGAGATTTAGTGCGACCCTCGGAACCAAGATAACACATGGACAGTGCAGTAAATATACTCAAAGGGGAAACGACGAAGTTGGATTCTAAATTTAGAGTTTCTACCAGTTTGAAAGCAAAATCGTTTACAATACCAGCAAAGAAATTAGAATCTGGTGAGATTCTTTTTGGTGATTTTGTTACCATATTTTCTGGATCCTTGTCTTTGAAAATGGCTTTTTCTATTGTACTATTAACGGGAGAAGAAGTAACGGTGAAGTAACGGGAGAAGAAGTACGGTGATTTTGTTACCATATTTTCTGGATCCTTGTCTTTAAAAATGGCTTTTTCTATTGTACTATTAACGGGAGAAGAAGTAACGTTGAAGTAACGGGAGAAGAAGTATGGTGATTTTGTTACCATATTTTCTGGATCCTTGCCTTTAAAAATGGCTTTTTCTATTGTACTATTAACGGGAGAAGAAGTAACTGTCATGGAATTACTATGACGATTGTTATTATTCCCCTTAATAATATTATTTGGCATTTCACGTTTATTATCGTCAAGAGATGCTTTACTGTTAATGCCTGTAATGTTTTCTTCAGATGTTTTCGAATGTGAATGATTTGTTAAAAAATTTACCCAACCGTTTTCAAATGGACTTAAATGTTGCATTCTGTCAATTGTTTCTCTACGGACCTCTCTCCAGACTAATCGAGTGCCATTTACGAAAGGCCGCATATATCGGACAACTAAATAACGAGGTTTTGTTAAACTTATAAGCGGTTCGTGTTCTTTCTCTTGGAATTGAATTTTATCAATTCTTTTGTCATCGTCTTCAGGAAATTGTACCATTACGCTTTCAGGATTAGAAAAACAGTGGCCATTGAAGAGAGAGATGAAAATGATTTGAAGAAGTAAAACTGAAGATAACGTCATAGTATTGATGTGAATATTCCTAAAAAAAAAAAAAAAAAAAAAAAAAAAAAAAAAATCAAACATTAAAGATCATTTGTACATTGTACAATATTGTAATGGCACAATTTGTACTTATATAATAATATAACTGAATAATTTGTACACCATGGATAATATAATAATAAATTTAACTGGAAAGTTCATTAATGATAAAAAATTGTCAAAAAACAACGCAGGAAGCAAGCAAGCGACTTTTGTCAAAACACAAGAAGTGACGTAACCAAAAAACGGATCACAGTGCTGCGTACATAGATAACCTGCTTTTTACACACGTTATACCTGTCATACCACCCTTTGTTCACCACTAAATGCTTATGTTGCCGTACAGTACGTAGGATTCAACACACCTAATCAGGATATGTTTTTTCCCCTTCTTGAAGGGTCAAAATTGTGATGGCATGTCCCCGGATCATCCTCAGGGGTGCGTCCCAGACCGTTGCTAATTACCCATTGCGCAGTAGTAGTGCGACGTTCAACACAACCAACCAACCAGGATATGTTTTTTGTTATGGATATTTAATTCAGATTGTTTTCAAATTAATTTCGGCGTGTTTTTTTTTTTTTTTCTTTAATCACATGTGTTACTCTTAGCGCTTTTATTTTATTTTATTTATTTATTTTTTTGTCTTCTTGAATTTATTGTATCTGTATTACACAGGTCTGCGCCCAAAAAAATTTGTTTAGGATTTGCTTACTGTTTCATACAGAAACTTATTTACCAAATTGAAAACGATAGTAAAAAAATTCCATTAAGTCTAGAACTTTTTTTTTCTTTTCTTTTCAAAACTCCTATTTTTAATTCAATTTTGTGTCAAAACATCAAAACTGGCATTCTACTATTCATTCTAAAAATCATATTCAGTGATTATTTCACACTTTAAAACAATATTTATAATAGTGAATCTAAAAAATAATAGAAGTAATACAAAATGGAGAATAAGAGGGATGGAGTAGAGAGGAACGGGTGAAATCGAAAATGTAGTCCAGAAGTGCATCGAATACGCTCGCTGAATGTAAGCAAAAGTAAATCTTAAAGTTGAAATTTAATGAAACTAAAATGAAAGAAAATTGTGAGAAAGTATGATTCTGATACTTAGCATTAGGGTTTTTATAGAATAAAGATGAAGATAATCTCAAACCGGAGGGTATTGATTGCAGTGAAGTACAAGGTGGCCATAATTAAACTTGGCTTATTCAGAGCACTCTGCAGTTGTAATGGACTTTGTCCGCGTTACGTAATAAAACCTTGACACGTGACTACTACAGGGAAAAATCCAGAATTATAATGTTTACATTTGGGTTTTATGGGGAAATGTTTGCATTCTATAGGGAAATATTTGTATCCTAGAGGAAAATTCATAGAGAAATGAAGAATCAGAAGTCACATGTTGGGTGTTGGGTATGATTTAACCTCGAGCCCAAGAAAACGGATATTGTCCATTAAAATGCGGATTGAGTCGAAAGTTTGTACATAGACATTTCAAAGGATGCGCTCAAAGGTTTTGCAATTTTTTTTTTTTTTAAATAAAATTTTTAAAAATGTCCACTCTGAGGAGATATACATCAAAATGCAAACAAGACAGTCAAAATGCTTGAAAAGTTATGTAATAAAAAACTGTGGTTTATAATTTAACATTTTCAAACTATACGATATTTAAATTGTTATTCTTACATTTTGCAAACCTTTTTTGTTGGAAAATTTTACAGATGACAGAATGATTACCCGTCCATTTTTCACTCCTTGGCCAGCTTGTTCCTCCGATCTCAATCTGTAGAATTTTTGGTTATGGGGCCATTTAACGAGTTTGGTTTTTAAAAGAAATGTTGTAACCAGCTGACTTGAAGGACCGTAATAACGTTACAACAGAGGATCACTGGCGACCAGCTGAACGAAAATGAAACCAGCTGAACCGATAACACACTGTTCCAGTGATGCCAGATTGGGGATTTTGTCCCCATTTTGGGGATTTTTGAGGCTTCTGGGGACAATTTTGGGGACTGAATGTTTGTGGGGACTTTTTTGGGGAATTCTAAAATTTTTGGGGACAAATCTGGGGAATTCTTTAACTTTCTGTCAATGTTGGCAACGTTATGATTTATCCATACGATCAGGGATTTTCCATAGCTTTATTGTTATTTGGGGATTTTTTTCAAAAATTGCCTTCATTTGGGGAAAAATTTGCTCTTAAATCCATTTAAATCTGCTTGATATTTCTTTTTGAAAAATTTTTTATTTTCCCTTTTTAGTAGAAATTAAGTTGGGGATTTTTTTGAAAAAAACCCCTGATTTGGGGAAATAATTTTCGACCATCTGGCATCACTGCACTGTTCATCGGCTGCAGATTTTACAACTTAATGATGAGCCCACATTGAACAATATGATCTTCATCGATAAAGAGTCTGTAACTTGTAACAAATAACAATCAAATCTGTAAAAAATTAAGTTGTTTGTATTAAAATTTGTAACTTGTTTGTATTTTGATGCATGTCCCCTCCGAGCGGAAATTTTTAAATATTATTTTAATTTTTTCTTTTTTTTTTTTTTGCAGAACCTTTGGGCGCATCCTTTAAAATGTGCGTATAAAAATTTTCTACTCAATCCACATTTTAGTTACAACTACAGGGTGCACTGAATAGCCGAAGTTTAATTATTGTCACCCTGTACTTGCAAACGTGAGCAGGTTGGTTGGTAGGTAGGTGAGGTTTAAGGTCGCACTAATACTGTACTATGGTATAGTGACCATATGTCCTCGAAATTCGAGGACAGTCCAAACTTTGAAATTGTTTTTCTAAATTTTGAAAAATTGTAGAATGAAAATTATTTATCATATTTATTACCGCTTAAGTCTACATTTATTTATCATAAACTATACCTCTGTAATTTGGTAATTGTAACAGTTATTAGTGCTAATCTATATTATGCTGGGTAACTGGCGACTGCAAAACCTCATTAAAACCGGTCTATTCGTTTGGAAGCTACTGTGCCACAGACAGAGAAGACACGCAGACAAACGTTTCACATTTGAAACGTCCCTCTTTTTTTGTCGGGATTAAAAAATGCTTCAGGTAATCGTTTCCTACGTATTATTAGAAGAGATTTCTTTTTTTAACAGCTCTCTACTTACATCTAAATTTTGCTGTGCAAATGAAAGTTTTTGTGTTCATAGTTTTGCTGCACGTGTTGTAATTAATAGTAATTTCATCAATTACGCCTCCATCGCCCCCCTCCTCCCCCCCCCCCCCAAAAAAAAAAAAAAAAAAAAAAAAATGTAGACAACAAATTTTGGATATACCAGTATTTTGTCTGTAAATTGTATATCCGCAAATAGTGTGTTTAAATTTAGCACAATAAATCGAAAAAAAATATATACAGCACAACTTAAAATGAACTTCGAGCCATTTTCGACCACAGCTCCTCATACTTCTGAATTCTTTAGTGTAGTTCTGAAAAAGAATGATTTATGCTTTTCAAACCAATTTCTGAAAGAAATATTATTTTTCCATAAAAAAAAAAAAAAAAAAAAAAAAAAAAAAGGTAATTTTCTTATTATAAAAGCATTTTAAAGATGTTAAAATGTACCAACGAGAAATTCTGCACAGGGATCATAATATATTTGAATTATTTTGTATGTCTCTGTTTAGGGAACGCTTGTCTAATATTAGTAAATACTTCAAGAAATACCACCGGATGGCGCAGATTCAAAATACCAAGTTTGGACTACCTAATGATAACTGTTTTTGAGTTATGCTGATAACAGACACACACATACACATACACATATACATACGCACACAGAGGTGTGGTGTTGGGTTTAAGGGCGATTGACTACCCTAAAAACTTAAATGTCTTCTGTGGTTTTTTTAATGGCATAAATCCCGTATCCACGCAAGTTTCGGAATAAATCGCGGAAAATTTCGAAAGGAAAGGCTGATGAATGTGACTTGCATTCAAACCCAGCACCTCCGTTTACCACTTTGAGAGTAGAATCCATCGTACGCTGCTGGGGACAACTGCTGAAAACTTGATTTATGTATTCGGGGAACCTCAAAACATAAAATTAAAGCAAAACACATAATTTTGAAAATTCGATCCCAAATTAATACTTTCTCTATTATAATAAGTAAGAGAAAGTTAAAAAAAAAATATCTTCTTAAACTTAAGTATTTTGGCAACACCATTAATCTAAAAAACGTTATACTTACAGCAATTATAATCATTAGCTAACATTTGAAGTCTCATTAAAAATAATGCCTGTTGATCGCATCTAAATTGTTTTGGATCCACCATTACTTGTTTTGATTCATAATTTTTGAAAATGAACATTGGAGAATACGATTAAATTATACATTAAAACTTCATCTAAAATTTCGAGAACTTTTATGAAAGCTATAAAGAATGCTGACATAAAGTTAAATCACAGTCATTAACGCTTTTTAATTACCTAACATAGCGCTAATGGGTTGTTAATGGGAAAAAAAATGTTTGTAAAATAAACGTCTGTATACATTTTATGGTTTATGAAATTTGAAGCACAAACAGCAACTACTGGGCAAGTTTTTTCTTCTTTGTATATCTATAAGGAGAAAGTATTGGATTCGTAAAGATTTTCGATATTACGTTTTTGGCGAATTTACACTTTTTGGAATAACCTGAACATGATTTGACCATTTTTAGAAAATGTCTGTCTGTGTGTGTGTCAGAAATGTTATGGACGCTGTATCTCACGAACATTTTTGGATGAAATTTAACCAAGTTTTATATTTAGTTGGTCATTGATTTAAATTGGTGCTGATTAGGTTTGGAGATCGATGGCTCAAAAGGTGGCGGCTGTAATCTGAAATTTTTCATAATTTTTAATATGGCAGTGTGAAGTCGTTCCTTCACATATATGAGTTTTAGTTATAGCTTTAAATAAATGCAATAATTAATTACTATATTTTCAATAGATTAAATGGCTAATAAAATTATCTAACGAATTTCTAAATTACTTTTATATTTATTTCCATTTGTCTCTCTATATAAATATCTTAATTCTAATAATATTTTATCCGTTAAGCTATTAAATAAATCTTCTGAGAACAAAAACATATTCTTTAAAATAAATAATTTATTTCTGCTAGTCATCTTTTATTTTAATGACGTCTCTCAGAATTATAATCTCTCCAAAATCATTTAATAAATAAAATAAAAAAAAAAAAAATTTTTTCATGTGTAAACCATTGTATACATAATTACATTTTCATTCTTTTAAATTGCGCAAGTCCACTTTGTTATAAATAAATTAAGCAATACATTTCCGTTGTAATATCATTAAAGGGTAATTTATATTTTTCTTAATGACAGGATGTGCAATAAATCGTAGTCTTTGTGTCTCCCTTTCGCAACGATTTTCTGGCGATAAAATTTGGCATAATATTTGGCATAAACTGTTTTTACAGACTTGCTAAATTCAAAGTATTTATATTAATTTATTCTAGAGACAATGGATTATGTTTAGCTGTAAAATTTGGCACTATTTCAAAAATCTTGGCGTAATTCAGCAGTTTGATCTTGATCGCGATATAGAGAACTAAGAGAATTCGCTCCTAGATCGTTGTCAAGTGAATACGTACTCTAAAACCCTCTTTCTCACCTCATGCCTTTGCATTCTCGAAACTGACGGACTATATGTACTGCCACTTTGAAAAGATGTTGAATTGCTTTATGAAAATCTCCAAAATAAAAAAATATATTATCATTTATTGCTCAGTCTTTTTACTTTCTCGGCCATTTAAATCTTTTACAACAGCAAAACGGACCTGGACAGTGTATGCAACCACTTATACAAGAATACAGGAAGTACTTCTTTACAAATCTACTTGACAGGCAGTATAAGACACAACTTCATATAAATGTACATAAAGAAAATTATTTTTAATTTTTCGATGTGAAATTAATGTATATGATAGTAATAGTTAACTAGAAAGAAAAATCATGTATATTGAGGCAATGCGTCCCCTTGGAGGGAAAATACCTTCCAGGAGATATAAAATTTTCTATATGAGTTTCATTCAAAAAAACTCGTCAATACATTTAAAACGAATGATTGAGCCATAGATCTGTGATAATTTAAATCCAAGTTATCGATTTTTTTTTTTTTTTTTTTTTTTTTACATTTTTGATTACAACAACAAATTTTCCTCAGATGATAGCACAAAACTGATTAACTTTGAACATTAAGTGCTATGCTTCTTTGTCTTACAAACTGTCTGCATTCATAATGGAAAACAGTTTTGATAAATAATAATTTTAATAAATAATTTGTACTGCGTGAATTTGTATAAGAAAATATAGAAGAAAATCTTGTGGTGGCCACAACATACTAAAATGTATTTTTTCCTCCCATTGTTTAATGGTGTTTTCCATTACCTGCGGCTTATTCTGTCGAGCTATCTACATGATAGACCAGTTGTTCTGCCTAAAGGTTGTCTGAGTTAGGAATGCCCACCGGTTATCGGCCTCGATAGCTCAATTGATAGAGCGGTGACCTTGTAAGTCAAAGATCCGGGGTTCGACTCCCGCTCCGGGCAGTATTTTCACTCAGTTGGAAAAATAAATTTTCAAGTTGTATGATTTTCTTTCCAATCGGCTGATTGTGTGATATTAATAAAATGTATACTAATTTTAATTAGCGAGAAATGCTGTTACCAGACAAAAAATATAGCTTAAGAAGACTTATTGTCAACGGAAGCCAAGGCCAATGTTATTCTATAGAGAATTTCGCCCCATTTTAACTCATTAACTAATACATATTTTTAAATTCTGTTTTCGCATTCAGAAAATACACGACTATTAAACAGTTTATCTCTTTCAAAAATTTGATTTTTTTTAACTTTTAATATTTTAGTTTGAGGTTGCAAAATACGAATTTTCCCAATGTGAAATTTTGCATTTTTGAACTTAAAAATAAAATATTACAAATTAAAAAATATCAATTTTTAGAAAGCGATAAACTGTTAAGTAGTTGTGAATTTTCTAATTGTGTAAATAGAAAAAAAAAAAAAAATGTATTAGTTAAAGAGTTATATCGGGGTAAAATTTCCCATAGAATAGCATTGGCCTCAGATTTCGGAGACGATAAGTAGAGAGTCCCCTTAATAAAGATAGACAGATAACTTTAGACCTAGTGACAAGGAATTAATTCTTTTAATCTGATGTGGCACTCACGCTAACTTTTCTATGTCTGCTTTCTATATTTTCTGTAACTTCTATTAAAAAAAAAAGAGTTCATCATAGTTTAATATTTAACTTTCATTTCATATTACCCTTTCAAAATTGCTAAACTAATTTAAATAATCTGCTGTGTCACTCACACGACTTTCTCTTCCCTGAAATTTAATACTATTATAAATACAGGTGTGAGATTAAGAGGTAACATAACGAGTACTGTTATGTAAACCTATGTTAAAAGAATTCAAATTAGGCTTCGGAACAGCTTTACATGATAATTAGTTCTGTGTGAGGGGGTTACCGCCCCCCTCAACCCCCATATCCTTACTGCACCTATATTTATATGTAATTTAAATCTGTTATTAAAATTAAAAGTTGACAAAATTATTCAGACAACTTTCACACGCAACATCCCTTGAAACTTACCAGTCTTGATCACACTTTTCCAGCAACAAACTTATATTAATTTGAAAATACAGTTTTTTGATCTCCTGAAATTATTCGTTTTTAAGTTATTCTGAGACACAGAAAAAGATCAAACTTTAAAAAACTTGACTTCGGTAATCAGAAAGCCTCAAAACGTGTAAATATACAAAAAGCAAGCAATGAATATTTAGCTGAAAAACATACATCATTTATCATATGTCTATGAGGAATTCATTTCCATTCCTGAGCAGCTTTACTGGACAGGCTAAAATATTATAGTGAAGCACTTCCACTTACAATAAAAAAGAATGTTATCGCTTAAATATTTGCAGCCCTGTATATCTTTTGAAGATTATGTACAGATCACATGGTGCACCTAAATATAATCCTATAGTAATAATACACGACACAACCTAAAATACACATCCATCAATTTTCAGTTATTGCCTCACTATAATCTAGTACTTTTGTGTAGCCCTGTAAATGAACAGTGAATGATTTCTATACCATAGTCTACATGAGACATGTTTTTAAGCATATAAAAAAAATATTTTCGTTTCATTTGGTTTAGTGCAGTGAATAGATGTTAAACTCTACTTACCTGTAATTTTCCCGATAGACGCAATGTATTTGAATTCTCTTGGGTGTCTCTGTACACGAGCCTGTACATCGTTAATCCGAGCTATTTGCTTGATCTCAACGAAAAGCTTAGTGTAGCATCCATATATGTGATACACATTTAGATTACCAAGTTTGAACTTTTTGCTATAATTTGTTTTTGAGATATGCTGATAACAGACAAACACGCAGACAGACTAGAGGTCTGCACGGGCCGGGTTCGGGTCGAATTTTTCAATCTGTTCTCAAAATCAAAAATGAAAATGATAAAATATTTTTTAAGTCATTTATTTCACATAATTTTATGGGCTGGTATATCACATAAAATTTTATTTTGTTAAAAAATGTCTGTAACTTCATTTTAATTGCTTATCAGTCTGTCTGTTCGCGATCTGATATTCCGCAAAAATTTTTAGCATGTCTCGAAATTAATATATTTTATTTCAAGTAATATTAAATGATTTCCCATTCAAAATAGTATGCATGTCACTACTAGTTTGCGCACATGTTCAAACAAAAGAAATTAGATACGTTACTGTGTATAAGGCTTTGTGCCCTATGGTCTGTAGAGTTTAGGTGGTATGAAGGCTATAAAAATCCTGCGCTGTAACTTTTCCTCTAAGGCTTCTTTTTCTTTTCTCCAGTGCACTGAATGAAAGTAGCATCATTTTTAGCACGTACAAAAGCCTCTTTTCTATAGAATATGGTTGGATTAGTATTAAAAATTTTGTTTACCGGATCACATGAAGGATTCGTATACTTTAAAGTACATAAGAAGAAATGGTTGAACGTGCATTTTTAGTAGAAATAACAATTTTAAATACCGTCCTATATTGTTTGATGAGTGCTAATATTTTCGATTTGACTTTCTGTCTGTCTTTGTGCCTTTTCTACGTTTGTAATAATGAACTGTTGTTTATGTATAATTATCTTGTAAAAGTTCATAAGTTTTGTTAAAGAAGATTCTATTGCTTCGCTATATAAAATCTCTGCAGAATACATACTAAAAATCTTTTTCATAGAAAGGCATGCATTTTTTTTTAAATTTTTCATACTTTTGAATCGGGCCGGGCCGTACACTGGCAAAAAATAAACGGGCAGGCCCGAAACTAGTTTTTCAATTTCATACCGGGCCGGCCTCGAAATTCCGGCCTGTGCAGACCTTTAAGACTGACCAACCACTAAAAACATGACTTTTGGATTCAGGTTTCCTCAAAACGTGTAAATATAACAAAAACTCACTTTCGAAATTTTGATCTAAAAACAATACTTTCTTTACCGTTGGGTAAGAAGAGAAAATAAAAAAACTTAAATTTTAAATAATCGTTTTTTCCATTATTGGTTGTTTTTCCCGATATTTGTCTATTATTTTTGATTTGGCGAAAAGGGCACATTTGGAAATATCGGCCACTAAGGGGCGAAGACTGATTAATTTTTATAATAATGAGCAAATATTTTATTTTTACGTTACCAAAATTTAAATGAATTTATGTCATTGAGAAATCTTTAGTATTAAGATATTAAGTTTTATTATTATTATTATTGTTTAATTAACGTATTACACATTTTCTTCTGGTTATCTATACATCTTCAAATTAAAAGTGTTAAAACTGATTATAAAGACCAGAAAAACTACACTTTCTCAAAATCTGCATCGCAATAATGATAAAAATTAATTTTCTGATGATTCATCAAAAATGTGTCGCGATTTATTTTCGATTTTCAGCTGAAAAATATCATTTTCGAATCGATTTACGTCATTGAAAGAACAGATAATTTAGTCTCTTTTACTTTTTACTTTTTCTTACCCGTAAGGTAGAGAAAGTATTGTTCTTGGTTCAAATTTTCGAAAGTGAGTTTTTGTTATATTTATGTGTTTTGAGGTCACCTGAATCCGAAAATCATGTTTTTAGCGGTTCTGTGTGTCTGCCTGTTATTAATATATTTTAAGAACAAATAGTAACAGAAACTTTAAACTTGATATTCTAAATGTGTATGATATAGGGATGCTACACTAAGCTTTTGATTGGGACAATGCAAATGGTTTGTGTACAGGGACACCCAAGAGTATTCAAATACATTACGTCTCTGGGGAAAATTGCAGGTAACTAGAGTTTAACATCTATAGACTGCACTAAACCAAATGAAATGAATATATATTTTTTATATGCATTAAAACATGTCTCATGTAGAATATGGTAAAGAAATCATTCACTGTTTATTTACAGGGCTACAGAAAAGAACTAGATTATAGCGACAATAGCTGAAAATTGATGGAAGTGTATTTCAGGTTGATCCGTGTATTATTACTATAGGATTATATTTAGGTGCACCATGCGGTCTATACATAATCTTCAAAAGATATTCAGGGCTGCAAATATTTAAGTGATAACGTTACTTTTTATTGTTAGTGGAAATGTTTTACTATTATATTTTACCATGCCCAGTAAAGTTGCTCGTCCTCATAGACGTATGGTAAATAATATATGTTTTTAAGCTAAATATTTATCGCTTTTTTTGTTTGAGGCTCCCTGATTACCGAAGTTAAGTTTTTTAAAGTTTGATATTTGTTTTTGCCCCTTAGAGTAACTTAAAAACGAATAATTTCAGGGTATCCGAAAGTTGAATTTTCAAGTTAATGCAAGTTTGTTGAAGGAAAAGTTTGATTGAGAATGATACTTTTCAAGAAATGTTGCGTGTGAAAGTTGTCTGAATAATTTTAAGTTATTTTTATTATTTTTTAACAACAGATTTAAATTCTGTGTACACATAGATGCAGTAATGAAACGGGGGGTTGAGGGGGGCTACCGCCCCCCTCATACAAAACTAATTATCATATAAAGCTCTTCAAAAGCCTAATTTGAATAGTTTTAACATAGGTTTACATAACAGTAGTCGTTACCTTACATCTAAATCTCCAACCTGTATATATAGTATTAAATTTCAGGGTAAGAGAAAGTCGTGTGAGTGACACACCAGAATATTTTAAATATTTATGAGAAGAGTGTAAGGGATTCGGGGAAATTTCGACCTACGGTTTTTGATGGATTTACACGTTTTCAGATGTTCTAAACAGGATTTGATCATTTTTTGAAAATATCAGCTTATGTGTCTGCCTGTGTATATTCAAAATTTTCTAGATGCTGCATTTCACGAAGCAATTGACGAATTCAGAATAATTTTGTATTTGATTGGGCCTTGACTTAAATTGATGCAAATTAGTTTTTGGGGATTAATTGTTCTACAGATGGCACCGCCATCCATTCTTTCGGAATTTTTATATAGGAATATAGGACGAAATTTCGTATAAATGAGCATAAAGAGAATTACTTTTAGGGAATTATTGTGAATTTAAAATCATTATTTATAATAGTAATATTTAATGTAGAAACATCATTTCACCATTTAGGTGGTGGTGATGGTGTGTGTGTGTGTGCGTGGGGGGGGGGTATTCTAATGTTTGTTAACCCTCTGCGTACGGTGTCTGTGATTTCGACGGGCAAAATAACTTTTTATATTAAATTTCATTTACACCACAATTTCTAAATTACTATTTTTAACAGATAAATTATTAAAATAATTATCCCATTAAATTACATTTCCATCACTAATTATAAAATGTAATGTCTGATATTTATAAATCCTGAAAACCAATGAAACATGTTTTTATTCAAAAATAGCGGTGTTAAAAAATCAGACTATTTGCGACCTGTGTATGTAAACACAGTAAATACAAAATAATCTCCCCGTACGCGGAGGGTTAATGTAGAAACATCGTTTCTCCATTTAGGTGGTGGTGGTGGTGGTGGTGGTGTGTTGGGTGTGTGTGGGGGGGGGTACTCTAATGTTTGTTCTAATATTTGCTCTTAACATATGCTAATACAGAGTACTGACCATCGAGCAGATATATTAGTAGAGTAGGGATTCCTTATACTGGCTATGGAGAAAAATTCCCGGAACATCACTACGATTTTTGCGCCTTCTTTGGAGATATAATTGCTTTTTTGGCAACTGGTTCTTGGTATTTGTATATTTTAAATGGTTTGTTTCTCTCTTACCACCAAAACACCAAAGAAAAGACACACAGACAGGGGCAGTACTGGTACTACATAAAATTTCAGGACATAATTTTTTCAAAATTTCAGGACAATTTCAGGACGTTTACGTTTGACCAGGTTAAAAAAAAAAAAAAAAAAAAAAATATCGCAAGGTAAATTCTTTGCAACACTGCTTTTATCTCTCGCACTAATTGAAAGAAAAAATCCACATATCAAGAATTAAAGTTTATAAGAGTAAAATATAAATAAACTTCTTTCTGAGTTCAAAAGAAAAAAAAAAAATAAACTATAGTATTTTAGAGGCTGATCCAGCTAAATATTGGAACCCATCTGCTGTCCCGTCACAAAATTCAAAACTATAAAATGATTTCCGTCAAATAACATAAATCCATGAAATATAAACTACTTCACAAAATCCAGTTATAAAAACGGCCTTTTTCACAAAATTTCATTTTATAAAAATGATCTATTTTATAAAATTTTTCTATCTTTTAAGTATTATTTCATATCATTGCCAGTACTTGTTTAAATGAAATACTTATCATATTGAACATTGATTAGATATCTAGGGACTGCAAAATTAAAGTTTTTATGCAATGGCAAATTCTGAGGCCTATTTTTCACAAAAACGGGCCTCAGAAATTAATTAAAACCTGGATCAACACCTCTATTCAGGGTTGGCTAGATTTTAACAAACCCGAAAAAAACCAGGTGGGTTTTCTTTCATAACACCTACTTGAAAAAACTCATGTGGGTTTTTACAAAATCTTGTTTAAAATTCTACTTTTGTTTAACTTACACAATAAACATACAAATATAAAACTAATATTATATACATTATTAGAACATGAACAAAGAATTTTTAGAAATATTGGAAAAACGCTCATTTGCTCAAACTGCCGTATTGAAAAAAATCTTGAAAAATTCCCCACAAAAAAAAAAAAAAAAAAAAAAAAAAATGCATAATTATCTTATTAAAACAGAATCGAAAATATCCGCAATCGATTTGTAGGTATCTGAAACTTCTACGTACCAATTTTGAATGATCTAACTCTATTTTTTTTTTTTTGCCCCTCAGACCCCCCCCCCCCCCACCTTCCCGGCCCTCCTAATAACTTTACACTTTTGAAAATATCCCCATTCGACTTGCAGGCCTTTAAAACCTATCTGTACCAATTTTGAACGGCCTAACTGTATTTCTATTTGTTTTTGCCCATAGCCCCCCTTCCCGCCCCACTCCCCTTCCCTCATCTCCTAATAATTTTATAAATTCGAAAATATCCGCAATCGATTTGTAAGTATTGAAAACCTCTACATACCAGTTTTGAACGATCTAACTATATTTTTATTTTTTTGCCCCCCCCCTCTCCCCTCACCCCTTCCCGGCCCTCCTCATAACTTAACACTTTCGAAAATATCCCCATTCGACTTGCAGGCCTCTTAAACCTATCTGTACGAATTTTGAACGGCCTAACTGTATTTCTATTTCTATTTTTCTAACTGTATTTCTAGCCCCCCCCCTGCTGCCCCACCTGGGGGCTGAATTTCTAAAATTCCAGAAATTGGTTTTTAGATATTTGCATTAGCTATATTTTAGAGCAAAAATTTCACGTATATCTATTTTTTTTTTGTTTGAGATATATAGGATTATGTGAAATCACGTTTTGCCCCCCCCCCCCCCCCCCCTTTGGGACCGAATTTTGAAAATTACAAAAATTAGTTTTTAGACATTTGTATTACCTATATTTTAAAGCAAAAATTTTACAGGTATCTGTTTTTTTGTTTGAGATATGAAGGATTTTGTGAAATCACATTTTGCCCCCTCCCTCCCTTGGGGGTCGAATTTTGTAAAATCGCTTCTTAGTGGATGCCTACGTCATAGAACGAACATTGTCACAAAATTTCATGCTTCTAGGTCTAGGGGTTTGGTCTGGGCGATGATGAATCATCCCCTCAGTCAGTCAGGAAGAACGATTTTATATATATAGATTTATGACAAATTTCACGTAATTTCAGGAATTTCAGGACGGATTACAATATTTTAGGACATTTCAGGACATTTTTTTTATTTTTCAGGAATTTCAGGACAAGTACGACTCCTGCACAGAACAGCTTTCAATCAATAATAAGAATTATATTACTTGCTTTTCATTTCAGCTAGTGTAAGTTGTGGTTTGTGTTTAATTTATCCCCAATCGAAATATAAAACAGTGATGGGGGAAACTTGCTTTAGTGGACGTGGAATGACGTTTTGGCGAATAAGATGGTGGAATGGGATCTTCGGAAGCAAAAAGGTTACTGTCCGGGGTCTACCAATACCTTCTAATCAGAAGGTATTAGAAGGTATTTGGTCTACTCTAATATCTCATCGATGATACAGACGCACACAGAGACACAAACACAAATCATTAGCCTATTAGCTAAAAACCTGCTTTATGGATTTAGGGGACACCAAAACGTAAAAATATAGAAAATCCCAAGTTCTGCCTTACATAAATAAGGAAAAGTTAAAAAAAAAAAAAAAAAAAAAAAAACTTGCGAAATTTTGATTTTGAGAATTTTTAATTCTATTTTTGTGATTATTTTATTCTGTAAAAAAAAAAAAAAAAAAAAAAAAAAAAAAAAAGCCTTTATTTTACAGATAAATTAGACCCTAGTTTTACCTGATAAATTAGGTTTTGAAAATTTACGATTTTTACAATTAACATAATATATTTCAGGGGTAGAAATTAAGAAAATTGAGTCACTGGTCTACAGGACCAGTAATTTTAAGATTTCACTGGTCCGTACATATTTTGACTAATTTGTTTACCCCACTCTATTTTTAAAAATATTAAAAAAATTGTAGAACTCTTGTTATACTATAATTTTATTTATTTGTTTTATAAATTTTCATGGCAAATATAACTTTTTGTAAATAAATAAATAAATAAGTTCGTATATAAATAAAAATTTATGCTTTAATAAACATGCTAAATATCGCATATTATAATACTTAGAATTAAAAGTTAAAAAAAAAAAAGATCGAATTTATTCTCAATATTACTTTTTTTTTTTTTTTTTTGTTAAAAAATCGATAACCTTATTTTAAATTATCGCAGATCGATGGTTCAACCATTCGTCTTAAAGGTATTGGCGAGCTTTTTTGAAAGATACCCATCATGAAAATTTACCATCCGAAGGGGGAGAGGCGAGTCTCCTACATACACAATTTTTTCCCCCAGTTGACTATCTCTATTACAAATAATTCTTTTAAATTTCATAATGATTATTAAAAAATAATTCTCTTTATGCACATTTATACAAAATTTTGTCCTATACCACCACGTTAAAAATTTAGAAAAAGCGGAATGGCAACGCAAGCTATTGGACAATTTTTACCAAAAGTTGATAGGCACTAATTTATGTCAATCTATAACTGCATACCAATTTGTATGAAATTCTTGTGCAGTAGTACCTGAGATACAGGCGCCACAAAATTTTGTCACACACGTACACAGACAGACATTTTCTAAAAAAGAGTCAAATCATGTTCTACAGCTCTGAAAACGTGTAAATCTATCAAAAACCCGAGGTCGAAAATTTTTACGAATACAGTATTGAATATAGAAAAAAAAAAAAACCTTATTAAAGGGAAATTAGTTGAAAATTTACAGAGAATAGGTGATAATGACAATCATAATGAAATACACTTACTATTGTTGTAATTGTTACATACTATTTTGTGTGACAGATTTATACGGGCAATTTTAGAGAAAAATAAAAACTGAAAAACCCAATCTGCCGGTGGACCACTTGAATTTATATTTTGCTCGTCCGTTGAATATTTTTGCGGTCTGAGATCAACGGACCACTGTTAATTTCGAGCTCTGTATTTAGAAATCACTATTGAATTCGTAAAAAATCATCGAATTCCGCTTTTCTTTCTTTCTTTTTTTTTTTTTTTTTCTTTCTTTTTTTTTTTTTTTTTTTTTTTCCAGATTGAATAATAGAAATGAATGAAATTTATATCTAATACTCACAATGATGAGAATAAAATAATTGACTATTGAAATATCTATGAAGGATTAAAGAAGAAGATTATATGATAATCGAAACCTACAAACTTATACAATGAAGATTTTCAGATTGAGCAGTTTTTATGTTAAGCAGTGTAGGAGTGGACCAAATTTATGCCTAATAATATATTCATAGTAATGGGAATAAAATGACTGGACTGTTGAAAAACAGGAGAATGATTAAAGAAGAAAAGTAACATATTGTGCTATTGAATAATTAAAGAAGAAAATTATATGATAGTTACAAAATATAATTTATAATATGAAGATTTTGAGATTGAGCTGTTTTTCAGATTCAATAATGTAAAAGTGGATCAAACTTATATCTAGCCCTCACAATAATGAGAATAAAGTGACTGTATTATTGAAATATTTAAGGATAATTAAAGAAGAAGAGTAACATAATTGTGCTATTGAAATGTATGTAAATGATTAAAGAAGAAAATTATATGATAGTCGCGAAACATACATTTATAATGTGAAATTTTCAGATTGAGCAGTTTTTATGTTGAGCAGTGTAGGAGTGGACCAAATTTATGCCTAATATTCATAGTAAGGATAATAAAATGACTGGACTGATGAAAAATATGAGAATGATTAAAGAAGAAAATTATATGATAGTCGCGAAACATACATTTATAATGGGAAGATTTTGAGATTGAGCTGTTTTTCAGATTAAATAATGTAGAAGTAGATCAAATCAATATCTGAAGCTCACAATAATAAGAATAAAATGACTGTACTATTGAGATATATAAGAGGAATTAAAGAAGAAGAGTGTTTCAATAATTGTGCTATTGAAATATATGTGAATGATTAAAGAAGAAAATTATATGATAGTCGCGAAACATACATTTATAATGTGAAGATTTTGAGATTGAGCTGTTTTTCAGATTCAATAATGTAGAAGTAGATCAAATCGATATCTGAAGCTCACAATAATAAGAATAAAATGACTGTACTATTGAAATATATAAGAGGAATTAAAGAAGAAGAGTGTTTCAATAATTGTGCTATTGAAATATATGTGAATGATTAAAGAAGAAAATTATATGATAGTCGGAAACATACATTTATAATGTAAAGATTTTTAGATTGAGCTGTTTATTAGATTGAATAATGTAGAAATGGATCAAATTTATATCTAACACTCACAATAATGAGAATAAAATGACTGTACTATTAAAATATATCTGAATGATTAAAGAAAAAGACTATATAACAGTTACATTCGGAAAGCTTATATAACGAAGGATTTTGAGATTGAGCAGCTTTTATATTGAACAGTGTAGGAGTGGACCAAATTTATACCTAATATTCACTATAATGAGAATAAAGTAATTGGACTATTGAAACATATGACAATGATTAAAAATGAGTAACGTAATTGGGCTATTGAAATATATCTGAATGATTAAAGAAGAAAATTATATGATAGTTACAAAGTACAATGTATAATATGAAGACTTTCAGATTGAATAATGTAGAAATAGATCAAATTTATATTTAAAGCTAACAATAATGAGACTAAAACGACAATAATATTAAAATATGTGAGAATGATTAACGGAGATTATATGATCATCTCAATTTACAAGCTTATATTATGAAGATTTTCAGATTGAGTAGTTTATTATATCAAACAATCTAGAAGTGAACCAAATTTACAATACTCATATTACTAAGAATTAAATGAATGACCGTGCTATTAAAATGTATTAGATATATTACAAAAGAGAGTTTTAAGTTGTGCTATAAAAATTTTGTACACTAGATTACAGTCAGTGTTTGGCAAAAGTGCTCCAGTCACTAACCGTAAAAAAATAAAGTTATGCCCGTAAAGCTATCATAATTTATTTTACAAAGAAGGGAATAAGCTTTTCATAAATCGTTACTACTCTGAAATTTATAGTTTGTTAAAAATATGCCTATTGGATTTTATACTCGACGAAGGAAGCTGGCCGTATAATTTAACGGCCAATTCTGAGAATTTTATTAAAATATCTTAGAGTGTTATAGTAACACACAAGTTTATAGTGTAAATATTTTTCAGGTTGAGCTTTTAATTTATTAGAAAGATTTAAAAAGAAGGTTTTAAAATAGTGGGAACACACAAATTTATAGCGTAAATATTTTTCAGGTTGAGCTTTTAATTTATTAGAAAGATTTAAAAAGAAGGTTTTAAAATAGTGGCAACACACTAATTTACCGTGTAAATATTTTTCAGATTGAGCTTTTCATATATTAGAAAGAGTAAAGAACAGAGTATTAAACTACTGATAACACACAAGCTTATAATGTAAACATATTTCAGATTGAGCTTTTTATGTATAAGAGAGATTATGGAAGAGGATTTTAAACTAATGGCAACACACAAATTTATAGTGTAAATATTTTTCAGGTTGAGCTTTTCATATATTAGAAAGATTAAAGAACAAAGTATTAAACTACTGATAACACACAAGCTTATAATGTAAATATATTTCAGATTGAGCTTTTTATGTATAAGAGAGATTATGGAAGAGAGTTTTAAACTAGTGGCAACACACAAATTTATAGTGTAAATATTTTTCAGATTGAGCTTTTCACATATCAGAAAGATTAAAGAATAGAGTATAAAAAATGATAACACACAAGCTTATAAAGTAAATATATTTCAGATTGAGCTTTTTATGTATAAGAGAGATTGTGGAAGAGGATTTTAAACTAGTGGCAACACACAAATTTATAGTGTAACTATTTTTCAGATTGAGCTTTTCATATATCAGAAAGATTAAAGAACATACTATTAAATTACTTATAACACACAGGCTTATAATATAAATATATTTCAGATTGAGCTTTTTATGTATAAGAGAGATTATGGATGAGAGTTTTAAACTAGTGGCAACACACAAATTTATAGTGTAAATATTTTTCAGATTGAGCTTTTCATATATTAGAAAGATTAAAGAACATAGTATTAAACTACTGGGAACACACAGGCTTATAATGTAAATATATTTCAGATTGAGCTTTTTATGTATAAGAGAGATTATGGAAGAGAGTTTTAAACTAGGGGCAACACACAAATTTATAGTGTAAATATTTTTCAGATTGAGCTTTTCATATATTGGAATGATTAAAGAACAGAGTATTAAACTACTGATAACACACAAGCTTATAATGTAAATATATTTCAGATTGAGCTTTTAATGTATAAGAGAGATTATGGAAGAGAGTTTTAAACTAGTGGCAGCACCCAAATTTATTGTGTAAATATTTTTCAGATTGAGCTTTTCATATATTAGAAAGATTAAAGAACAGAGTATTAAACTACTGATAACACACAAGCTTATAATGTAAATATATTTCAGATAGAGCTTTTTATGTGCAAGAGAGATTATGGAAGAGGGTTTTAAACTAGTGGTAACACTCAAGCAAATAATATGTAAATATTTTCCCGATAGAGTTCTGTATAGTATATAAAAAAGATTGAAGAAGAGGGTTTTAAGCTAGTGATAACACACACACAACTTTATACTGTAAAAATTTCATGATTGAGGGTTTTTTTTTTTTTTTTTTTTTTTTTTTTTTTAATACGAGAAAATGTAAAAGCGTAAAAAAATTATGCCCAACACCTCCAAAACAGAGATTAAAATAGCTGTGCCATTAAAATATATCGAGAAAGTTTGAAAAAGTTTTCTGGTAATCACAACATACAATCTTACGGCGGGAAGATTGACAATCCAAAATATGGAAACTTATTCATAACATTAATTTGCACTAAATATTCAACTATATTTTGATTTTTTAGATGTAATTTTTAAAGGCATGATTTAAAAACTACCCCTTTTGCATTAAAAAAAAAATCTTACCTAAACATGGATCATAAAATCATTTCCGGAAAATGTCAGATATGTTAAGATGCATAACAGGTAAATTGTATTAGTGAAAAAAAAAAGTATATCTTGAAAACAGGATACGGACGCGCAAAACCGGAACTAGTAACATCTGTTCTGGAAGTGAAAAATATCACATGATTAAAAAAGCTCGAAAGACGATTGTTTTTTCCCGGGTCAAAGAAAATCGATTTGTTCTTTAAATGCATTTCTTTCCTGTAACACTTTTTAGTTTCCTATCATACTATGGGCATAAGAAACTTAGAATTCGTGAATATTTTTGACATCGAATTTTCAATTCATTACACTTTTTGAAGTATGAGGAATCTGAATTAGAGGTCTGCACGGGCCGGGTTAGGGCTTAAAATTTTTTTTCAAGCTTGGGCCGGGCCGGGCTCAGATTTTTTGTGTATACTCGGGCCGGGCTGGGCCTGAATGAAATTTTCTCCGGCCCGAATCTTTTTCTGGTTTCTTCGTTAATCAACGAAAAAGGAAAATGATAAAATATTTCTTCAGTCATTTATTTTACTTAATTTTACAGGCTGGTATGTGACAAAGTTTTATTTTGTTAAAAAATGTCTGTAACTTCAATTTAATTGTCTATCAGTCTGCATGTTCTAAAGCTGATTTTTTGCAATTATTTTTATTATTCCACGAAATTAATATATTTTATTTAAAGTAATATTAGATGGTTTCCTATTCAAAATAGTATGCATGTCACTATTTGCGTACATGTACATAACAAAAGAAATTATATATGTTACTATGTATAAGGCTTTGTTTCCTATGATCTTTTGGAGTTTAGATGAAGGCTATAAAAATCTTTTCGGTGTAACTTTTTCTCTAAGGCTCCTTTTTCTTTTCTCCAGTGAATGAAAGTAGCATCATTTTTATCTTGGGCAAAAGCAACTTTTCTATTGAATATGGTTGGATTAACATTAAAGTTTTGTTTACAGGATCACATGAAAGATTCAGATACATTACGGTATAAGAGGAAATGGTTGAAAGTGCATTTTTAGTAGTATTAACCGTTTTAAATACCTTCCTATATTGTTTGACGAATGCTAATATTTTCGATTTGACTTTCTGTTTGTCTTTGTGCCTTGTCTATATTAAGGAATTTCTGTTTATATATAATTATTTTGTAAAAGTTCAGCAGATTTGTTAAAGAACGTACTATTGGTTGGTTATATAAAACCTCTGCAAAACACATACTAAAAATCTTTTACATAGAAAGGCATTCATTTTGTTGTTGTTGTTGTTATTTTGCATATTTTTGAATTGTGCCGGGCCTGATTTTATAGTTGTTTGTCCGGGCTGGGCCCGGGCCTCAAAATTTCGGCCCGTGCAGACATCTAATCTGAATATCGCAAAATCGATATTGTGTTCGCCTGTATACGAGTTTATGTACACATTATTTCAAGAATTAATAAAAAAGTCGTACTAGTTTTAAATTATTAATCATGATACTATCCTATTAAATTTAAGAATTGTATATACTTTAAAAAGTTTTGTACGTTCTTAGAAATTGAAAATTTCTTTAACAAAGTAGAATAGGTAACAAATTCTCATAAACGTGCATTATGAGGAATATTTTCATCGTAAATAAGTCGGGCTAGTTTTAAAATGTAATTTAGACAATGAATGGTCATTAATGAATAACAAGTTTCTATTCTGTTCATGAACTTGTGTCATGAGGATTATTTCTTAAGAAATAACATGGCATTGCATAAAAATTAGAATAGTTATTGAAGCCTACACTGAGAAAAATTTCTGCAACTGACATCTAGAATCTAACTTGTGGCCCTAGAAAAAATAATTCCATGTCATCCTTATAAATTCTAGTCCCCTTGGAAAGCGAGTTCTAGAAGCCTCTATTAAAATTCTAGAGCGTTTGCCTATGTTCTCGAGGGCGAAGTTATTTAAAAATCTCTGCAAATAAATGGGACTACAAGAGGCGGGTTTATGCAACTATAATATTGGTTTATTACCAAATTCTAGAAAATCAAGCGAGAATTTCTCGCAATATAAATGATTCAGAATATTTAGAGTATTCAGAATATTGTTTCACCATCTAGAAATGTGTACACTAGAAATTCTAGATCATTTCGTCTATTCAGTTTATTGGCGTGCCTTACGCGCATAGCTCGGAAATCTATATTTCTAGTTCAGGGATTTAGAAAATGGCCACTTATTCATTCTAGAGAAAGGCGGTATATATTTTTTCTCAGTGTATAGGTGAAGCCATGACATGGTTGTTTCTACATTATGTGAATATTTATTGTGTTTTAATAATACATTCAAATATACGTACATGGTGTCTTAAATTGTACTACTGTTAAAACGATAAAGTGAAATCGTTGAAATATTAAAAGTTAAAAATTTTCCGTTAAAGAACCACTGCAAATCACTAGTGCCTGCCATCAATAAAATAAATAACAATGATTCAAATTTTTATGAGGCTAAAAACAAAATTTCTCAAAATGTTTACGATTAACATTTATTTCAATACATGTTTTAATCAACACTTTTAAAATATATTTAAGTATTTCATTTAGAGCTCTAAATATATTTAATGAAACAAAATATTTAAATAATATTTTCAAAAAATTGCTCACTAAGCTAAAAGATGACGTGTTCAAAACAAAAGTAATATTAAAAAAAAAAAAAAAAAACTTTATTTTTGAATGAGATATCCTTAAAAAACGAAACAACAAAAATCCCTTAGGATTACATGGAAAGGGAGAAGGTGGAAATCCTACTGACGTGCAGCCTTAATGATAAAGCATTGACTAGCCTGCAATATAGATAAATTGCGAGACGCGAGATAAAGACATGACACTTTTCGTGCGCACTTCATATGCAGTTTTCAAATGCATAAACTCAAAATTGCTATTTTTAAACTTGCGTCACTTTTCTTGCTGGGGTGCGATATACAGGGCGATTAAAATTAAAATTATGATTTCAAAACGTTATAATTTTAAAACTACCATTGAGAATGACTTGATATTTTACCAGAACAATTGTTAGGCCATGGAATTTTGTTTGGCAAAGGAAACAAAAGAAGTTCCAGAATGTACCGTTGATCATTCGTAAGATGTTTGTTTCATGAAGTTCCTTTTCTTCTCTTGTCACTATCACTGTTTCTGTTATAAACACATATTCTTGTTGTGATGTTTTTCAACATCGATAAGAATTTAATACAATTTTGTTTATTTCGCTTATGCTATTTTATTTTTATTTCTATTTCATTAATCTGTAATTTCATATAATTTATTGTTCTTTTTCCTGCTCTAAATCTCATCAAGTAATAATTAAATAAAATATCAAAGACAGAGAAACCCATTCATTTTATGCTTTAAAACCGCAGACGATTTTTTTTATTGTAGCTTCCTGTCTCCAATCAAACGTTTAAAGATTCCGTTTAATCATTATAGCTGAAAATAATTTCTAATATTTTTTATCAATTGATTTCGCACTTTTAGCCAAATTCTGGATGCCTGACAAAATTTAATCACATCCTATGACGTAATTTAATTTTTAGCCAATCCTTTAACTATTATTTAGGTTTACCAGATATAAAATTTAAAATGTGTTCAGCCAACTTGATTTTTGATGCCAAGGAGATTTGGCGAAATAAATTGAATTAGCACTTGTTCTTCATGCTGTCAACAACATGTGGTTTTAAGAAGGATTCAAAAAGTTACTAATAAATCGAAATGGCTTCCTTCAGATTTGGTATCCTCAAGTCATTTAATAAAATAAACTTTGCCAAAAGATGTTTATTCTTTGTTGCCTTCGTAATAAGTATTTATAAGACAATGAACTATGCATATCTTAATGCGGTTGCTTGAAATAACAAATAATGGATTTTCTTAAGAAAAGAGATCTTTTCCTATTCTTCATAGAGCTTATTGAACCTGGTTTGCTATAACGTTCATGGCCGCTTCATACTTTAGATATCTCCATCCCAGCTTCTTCATTAAACTTGTCTTTTTGATAAAAAAAGTTCTCGTATACCCTTACAGTCTATTGTTTCCTATTATTCTATTCTATTGCTAACATTTCTGTGTATAATAAATCTAGTTAAGTATTTCTTTTGAGATTACCTTGACAGCGCCATCTATAGGTATATTTTATAAATACTTTTTTTTCTTCGCTAAACAAAATTTCATTGCCTCACGACTGTTATGGTAAAATATCAAGTCATTTTGATTGTTAGTTTTAAAATTATAGCGTTTTGAAATCGTAACTTTAATTATAATCACCCTGTATAGAAATGAGATAAACAAAACCTTCTTCAGTTTCAGGAATCAATAAAAGATAAAATGTGTCATGATGTACCATTAGAGTATTTTTTTTAAAAAATATGTTTATTACTGCGAATAAAATATTCAACATTGGTCTGTAATACATACTTGCAAAAAATTCTCATATAGTCTCTGTACAAATCAGTCAAGGTTAACAAATGAAGCAGTGTCATTCAGAACCTTTCAATCAATCTGAAGACAATTTTGTTTCAAACAGGTACAAAATTTCATTAATCTTAGTATTTTTCACAGAAACTAGTAGATTCTGGTACAGAATTAATCCGCTGATATAGTCCAAATCTTTTAAGAGTTTTTTCATCTTCATACTGGACCACTTATTAAAAAATTATTACCACTTAATAAGTATTGGAGCTTTAATTTTTTGTCATTAACACTCTCGGGAACTAGTTAGATTTTTTTTGTTTAAAAAAGTTCAGATCACTTGTAACAATATCCGGTATAAATTTAGTTTGCCGATTGTTTAAAACATTCCACGCAAATTAAAATTAATTTTGCTTCAAACAGTAACAAAATTTCCTTAATCTGGCATCTTTCATGCAAATCGATTGATTTCCGTACATGTTTAATCGGCTGATATCGTCCAAAACTTTGTACGAATCTTCCTCGTCGTCATACCGGACCGTTCCTTCAAAAATTCCTTCGCTAGGATTTACTTTAATGGTTATTAGATAATCGACTGGAGCTTTAATCTCCTTTCCATACATTAAACGTCCGGAAACAAGTTTGTTATTTTGTTTAAAAAATCTCAGAACGACATCACTCACTTGTCCGTAACGTGCGTCCACTATCTCTCTAAGTGAAAGGTTGAAGCATTCAGTAGCAAAAGGCTCTAAAATTTTGTTTAGTGTGTCCACCAGAGCAATGGCACAGTTAAATACAGTTGGATCTGTAACAGGAACGGGTTTGTGCGTCTGACAAGTGCACCAGTGGGGAATGATGCTGGCTGTTTCACAGGTCCTATTTTTAGGGATTGGATCCATGAGGCTGATGCCATGGGAAGTATCTTCTAATCCGAAAGTTCGTGGTTGATTTAACTGAAGCAAATGTACCATAGTCGCATGAACATCAAAAGGCGTCGTTAGCCGATTCTGATTCGCACGTAAATTTTTCTCCAGTTCAGGATATTTATTTAGAAACCAGGGAGGGAAAAATAAAAAAATAAATGGCATTCTTTCTTCGAATTTTCCGATATAAGTCTGCCGGATGGATCCAAACCGAATACCGTGATCACTGAAAAAGATGAGAAGGCTTTTATTTAGAATGCCCTCGGAATGTAGTTCGTTGAAAAGGTGATAAGTTGGCTCATCAGCATAACCAGCTAAATTCAAAAAATCATGTGTCAGTCTGGTTATAAATGTATAAGCAAAATAAGGCCGCTCTTCCATTGTCCTTACAAAATCTCTAAGATAATTATACAGGATATCGATTTCTAAAACTGAATGTAAACAATGAGCCTTACCGTTTGGTTTGGTAATGAACTTTTCGATAGCCAAAGCAAAGGGACGAAAATAATAATCAGCTGGAGGATTTCGGAAACCCTTTTTTAAGTAGTTAAATGTAGCTATATCAGGCGCATCTTCAGCAAAAAGTGTTCTGTAACCTCTTTCAGAATAATTCTTCCATATAAATGGAACATCATCAAAAAATACATCTCGAACTGAGTCGTTCCAATACTCTTCTGTAAAATGTCCTGTAAACAGTGGTACTAAATTCGGAAAAGTGTTGTCCCCCACTTTTGTATAACCTTTTAATTCGTAATAAAACAAATTTTCCGTCAGAAACTTATATGTCTTTTTAAAATGTCTCAAAAAGTTCAATTTTGAAACAGAATCGATCCCGAGGAGGATTATATTGAGATTACTTTCCTCTGATGAAGCTTTCGTTTTCTCAGATTTAACATGTTCTATTTCTTTTTTTAAAGGCACTAACGCGATGAATTGAGTGAAATTTCGATTATATTTCAAGGAACAACTAACGAAAATGAATTCCTCTTCCAAGGAAACATTAAAATACAGTTTTTTGTATCTGCCAAAAGAATATTTATTATCTGGTTGTTTATATCTCAGGTTAGGATCTCTCAAAATGGGTCGATATCTGCACGATATGTTTTTACTTTTTTCACCATAGTACTTAAACAGAATATCATAGTCTATATTTATTACAGCATTTGGATTTGCTTTTAAAAATGGTGGTTTTCCAGGGCATTTGTACGGAGTCTGAGCTTTTCTGAAAAAGCGAGAAACCGTCGGATCTAAAGGATTCCAGTCAGGAATTTGGCAACCTGGAGTGTTCAGAACGAAAGCTCTGTCTTCCATTAACCATTTCAGATTTCTTGGCTGCATTAACATGGTGATTATCTCATTGTCTGAGTAGTAGAAATATGTGATTACAGCGAAAACTGATGCCCCAAATATAATGAGAATAAAACGACGTAATTGCAGCCTCGTCCATTTGCAGAAAATAAATCTGTACATTTTCTGCAGGAATCTGCAAAGAAAAAAAGAATTATCACTAATGCAAAAGTATGTATGCAATGTACAAAGAAATTATGTAAAAAGAAATTGCGCATCGTACACTGTTCATACTCAAACAATAACAAAAATAATCTCTGAGTTCTCCTGAACATTTAATATAATTTTTAAGAACAGAAAACATTTACAACATATTGCATAACAATGGGCGGTACCTGTTGTCCTGGAATTTCGATGAGTCAAATGTTAACTACTATCGTTTGTAATCTTGTATCTCCTTACAAGCAAGATATGATGAATATTTTAATTGTTAGAGTTTTTAATATTGTATTTTTGCAAATAAATTCGAGAACTAGTTGGTATAGGTGGACTCTGCTCAGTTCCCCATCATATTTGTGTTCTTATAAATTTCTAGTGCGAGACATACTACAAACATGTTAAGAGAAATGAATTTGACTGAAGCTTGACGCAGTGACACAATGAAATCTCCGCGTAATGGGCTATCCACTGTTCACTTCGATATATTTATGTTATACTAATCTATTAATTTATTTTATCAGGGTCAATTCCGTTGTTTAGTTTTCATGCTACTATTTCCAATGCAATAATGCTCAAAAGTCCTATTTATATAAAAAAATTTCAATTTCGCTACGTTAATAAAACCTTAAATTACGAATAACTTACGAAATTTTCCTATTAGAATATTTGTAGTCAATCATGTTCAAACAGGTATCATAAATGTTATTTTGAAGTTGTCTGATATATTTATGATCCTCAAAATGGACGTTTATGCTCAATTTTCCCCTATTCTGCCATGTTAAGTAAATCGTAAATTCCAAATAACTTACGAATTTTTTTAAATTGGAATAAAATCTTTTTGTAAAAAAACAGAACTGACTCCAAGAAACAACTACTATTTAAAAAAAAAAAAAAAAAAAAAAAAAAAAAAAAAAAAAAAAAGAAAAAAATTGGTATGAAATGAAACTGTAAATTGCACCTAAAAGTATAAAATAATTTTCTTCGCCAAACAACCTATAGCACTACAGTTAATCATAACTGTTGAAGTCGGCGCAAAATTAAATAAAATTTAAATAGTTTTTAAAGGTTTGTTTTTAGATCGTTAGCAACAAATGCTCTTGTCTCGAATGATCCATTCTCATGTTTCCTTTATTATTTTATCACTGTATACAATTGGTCCATTAGTAGCATCTACATAAAACAGCGAACATTCTTCACAATGCGGTATTTATGTTTCTACGACGTTAGAGTTTCCTTTGCAAATTTGGTATAACTTTGATAACTATCATCCTTGGTGGCTTTTGGATTTGGTGATCAAAGCGTAAAGCAAAAATATACACGCAAGATGTATATTTTCATAATATATACTGTACGAAGTATTGTTTCATATTCTTGATTACTCTCTTAATATACCTTATCAAAATTATCATGGTATCTCAAATAAATTAAATATGTTTGCCAGATAATTTTGCGATTTTTCTTTCATCAAGGACATCAGATACCAGCATCTTCGCCAACTTTTGCTGCTTACGAAATCTTATCTTTTTTCTTGAATCAAAGTAGTTTTCGGCTGCGTTTTGCAGGTGACAATGTGAGCTGTGTATTTTGAATAGGATTTGATTTTTGTATTGAATAAAGGTATCAATTTTTATTTAATTTTCCGCCGACTTCATAAGTTATGATTAACTGTAGTGTTATAGGTTGTTTGGCGAAGAAAATTATTTTATACTTTTAGACGCAATTTACAGTTTCATTTCATACCAATTTATTTTTTTTTAGTTGTTTGAATAGTAGTTGCTTTTTGGAGTCGGTTCTATTTTTTTACAAAAAGATTTTATTTTTCTCTTTTCAGTGAAAACTTATTCTTATAGCAGAACATCAGAAGACGTTCGACGGCAGTTTCACAAATCAGAACTTCCAAAAAAAGTGACATAACTAAAAAAAAAAATGGTTTATGGCACGGAAAAATACACGAAATGCACCCAATGTGAACAAAAAAGTTACATCTCCATCTAGAAAGTTATCCACTCGAGAGACAGTTGTGCCAGTTTTATTCTAGTCAAGTTATTTTTAAGTTGATTTTTCTCAAATGCCGCATTTTTAAGTTGTGTCACTTTTCTTGCCTTTATCGGATATGAGCAAAAAACTATCTATTGAATGAACACACGTTAAATTAAAAAGTCTTTAAAAATGTAA
The DNA here is from genome assembly GCA_963930645.1 of Salticus scenicus. NCBI lineage: Eukaryota > Metazoa > Arthropoda > Arachnida > Araneae > Salticidae > Salticus > Salticus scenicus. Next base: position 56,209,103 of record OZ005662.1, on the reverse strand, counting down.
AGAACGGATACGCTGTATTCGCAACCAAAAATTCTGTTAGACGTATATATTAAACTTTACAGTGAATACGTGTCACCCGCTGCGCTGAAAATTGCGCAGCGTAAAGTTCAAACAAAGAGCAAAATATGCATTGCAACTTACGGACAGTCACAGAAGTTTCAACATCGATACTTACATACTGCTTTTACCAGTGTAGCTGCATGCGTTCAGCAGTTAGAGTGAGAACAGACTTTTGTGAGTATCCTGTAATTTGTTTATATCTTAATGAAATCATAATGAAACCTATTTCAGGCCAAGATCATTACGACAACAAAAAAGTATTAAAATTAAATCATCTCGTAAGAAATTATAAACTAACCAACTTCAACAACAACAACGAGAAACATGGTTTGTATTGAGAACCTCTTCATTTATGAAGTCGGTTTAAAACGTCTATGCGTTAATCGATGTGACCGCTTTCAATACTTTGTAATAACCATACTTTGAATTTTACATAGCATAAATGTCATCCGCTACGCTACAACATATGCAATGTCGTTCAAGTGTGCACAAAATAGGAAATTGTGAACAAACAAATGCACGTTTTAAGCGTTCTGTTTTTAGCATTAATGTCTAAACTATCTTTTCGTACTAAATCGATGATGCTCTGCAATTTTATAATTCACTTTTTTCCCCTGTCTTGAACCGTTTCCGAGATAGGAACGCTAACTCTACTGTTTTCCACCAGGTGGCGCTGTAGGCGGTTAAATTGCATAGCACATGTCCACTTTACTATACCTACATGCCACTTTTATGAATTAGATGCAGCTGTTCAGCAGTTAAAAGAGTCGGGAATTACTTTTTTGGGCACCTTGTATTTTCTTTTGATTGTAAAGATATTACAATGGGATCTATTTCAGACCAAGACCTTTACAATAAGACAAAAAGTATCAAAATCGGAGCATCCGTTCAGAAGTTATGAGCTAACAAAAAAAAAAAGAAAAACATACGCTTTGAATTGAGAATCTCCTCCTTTTTGGAGTCGGTTAATTAGAGCATCTCTTACGAAGTTATAAGCTTACTAACACCACCAACGACACATAGCTCGAATTAAGAACACCCTCCTTTCTGAAGCTGGTTGAAAACGACTTTGCGCTAATCGATGTGACCGCTTACAGTAACAGTACTTTGAACCACAGAGTATACGCGTCATCCGCTAAACTGCAAAGTGTGCAACGTAGTTCAAGTGTGCACAGTGTAGGAAATTGCGAACAAACAACTGCACGTTTTAGGCGTTCTACTTTTAGCAATAATGTCTAAAAACTGTCTTTTCGTAGTAAATCGATGATGCTCTACAACTTCGTAATTAACTTTTCTCCCATCTTGAACCGTTTTTGAGATAGAAGCGGTAATTCTGGTGTTTTACACCGGATGGTGCTTTATTTTCTTTAGGTTGTAAAGATATTACAATGGAACCTACTTCAGACCAAGATCTTTACAACAAAACAAAAAGTATCAAGTAACCGTATTTTGAGCTATATAGCGTATGTCTCACCAGCTACGCTACAACGTGTGCAATGTAGCTCAAGTGTGCATAGTGTAGAAATTGCGAACAAACAAATGCACGAATTTTAGCATCGTATTTTTAGCATCAATGTCTAAACTATCTTTTCGAACTAAATCGATGATGCTCTGCAATTTTATAATTCACTTTTTCCCCCTGTCTTGAACCGTTTCCGAGATAGAAACGCTAGCACGAATGTCTAAAATATCTTTTTGTACTAAATCAGTGATATTCTTCAACTTTGTAACTCACTTTTTTCTCTAGAACCGTTTTCGAGATAGGAACACTAACTCCGCTATTTTCCATCAGGTGGCGCTGCAAGCGGTTCAACCTTCTACTGCTTGGCCACTTTGCTATACTTACATACCATTTTTATCACTATAGCTGCAGCCGTTTAGCAGTTAAAAGAGTTGAGATTGATTTTTTTGGGCATCCTGTATTTTCTTTAGATCGTAAAGATATTACAATGGGACCTATTTCAGACAAAGACCTTTTCAACAAAACAAAAATTATCAAAATCGGAGCATCCGTTCAGAAGTTATGAGCTAAGAACAACAACAACAACAAAAAAAAAAAAAAAAAAAAAAAAAACATACGGTTTGAATTGAGAACCTTGCTCCTTTTTTCAAGTCGGTTAAAAATAGTAGTATATGATATTCATGCCAGTATCCTAAATAAATAAGATTTTAAAAGTGGTTTGACATCTTTACGATGAAAATATCCCTCAAGATTGACGTTTATGTGAATTTTTGCCCTATTCTGCCATGTTAAGAAATTCTTAAATTTCCAATAACTTACGAAATTTTTATATTGGAAAATTCATGCCAGTGTCCTAAATAATATTTTAAAAAGTGGTCTGACATCTTTAAGATGAAAATATTCCTCAAAATTGGCGTTTATGTGAAATTTTGCTCTATTCTGCTATGTTAAGAATTTCGTAAATTTCCAATAACTTACAAGATTTTTATATTGGAAAATTCATAGTCAATAATATTCATGCCAGTGTCCTAAATAATATTTCGAAAGTGGTCTGACATCTTTACGATGAAAATATCCCTCAAAATTGACGTTTATGTGAAATTTTGCCCTATTCTGCCATGTTAAGAAATTCGTAAATTCCAAATAACTTGCGAAACTTTCATAGTAGCATATTTATAGTTCATGATGTTCTTTCCGAATTCAAAACTAATATTTTAAAACTGTCCTGACATCTTTACAGTAAAAATTTTGTACTTAATGAACGTTTAAGTGAAATTTTGCCTTATTCTCCCATGTTAAGAAAATCGTAAACTTATAATAATTTAAGAAGTTTTTAATTCGAATGTTGCAAATGAATAGGGTTTTTGCCAGTTTCGAAAGTAATATTTTAAAACTGATCTGACTTCTCTGCGACTATTTGTTCTTGAGATATCTTATACATAGGCTAACAAACTCACTAACAAACTAACAGACACCCTACAGATGACACCATACAAATTTTGTCATTTTCGTATTCCTCACACCTGAAAACGTGTAAAAAAGTAAAAAAAAAACGAGGTCGAAAATTTTCGCGATTACCTAAGTTCCCCATACAATAGTATGATGGGGAACTAAAAACTAAGTAATATTGCTAAAGGAACACAATCTGATACATTACAGAACACAATCATAGCAATGTGTACCAGTTTTCTCTGGGTTAAATACACGTTTCTTATTCAATAACTTCTAAGAAATGACATTTCATTTCCGAAGACTTCATTTGGAAGATTTTTTGAAAGTGACGTCATTCAAATATATCATGAAAATTATTTTGATTATAATTACATTAAAATACTACATCATTTTGACGTATTCACAGTAAAATTTTTATAACGCATGCATGAATTTTTGACGAAAAAATAATTATAGAATGTTTTTTAATATTGAATAAAAAAAAAAAAAAACTCTACTTAAGGAGGTTGTATACATTAGAAGTAGCCTTATATATCAAATTTGAAATTTCTAGCTGCGTTATTACAATAGAATAGAATCATAAAATAATGTGATTTTCGAGAGGTTTTTTATTCACCTCCTCCCATTGCGCATGCGATAGAAACGCCAAATATCCACAGTACTTCAACGCTGGTTATAAGAAGTAACTACATCAAGTTTGGTTGAAATTGGTTCAGTGGCTTTGAAGAGATGTAAAACATACTAACGCACGTACAATGACTTTCATTTATTAAAATTATTATTATTATTATTTTGCATAAAGTGTGCATTTTTTATGGCGATTTGCTTCTGTCTGACAGAATTTATTCTTAATTATAGCTCTAACTCCAATTTCTTTCTTTCTTTTTAATTGCTCACAATATCGACTGGATTAGCTCAGTGTTTAACGGCGGTATACGCGATAAAGCTTTCCTCTATATCTCTTACGATTCCTCCATGTCTGGCCACCAAATCCCATATAATTCTAAGAGGGAATTTCATAATAAAATTTTTCATTAACTGATGCATAGTTTTAAATTCAGTTTAAGAGTTAAGGAAATGCAAAAGCTTCAATAGAAAACCCTTGGCGAAATTTGTAATTTGGCAGAAAAGTAGCTCGAACGTTTTTCGTCATAATCTTTAGTTACACAGTTGCTGTAGCTATTTTAATTCCTTGCCATGACTACAGAAATTTTAAAGCCCCAAGAGGCTTCTACCGCTACACCAAAGAAATTTTAACTAGTATGTTGTGTCCACCACAAGACTTTCTTCTATATTTTCCTATACATATTCAATCAGTAACAATATTTAAAAAAAAAAAAAGATTTTTTTTTCTTTTTTTTCTTTTTTTTTTTTTTGTGAAAATTAATACATATTCAATCACTAACAATATTAAAAAAAAAAAAAAAAAAAAAAAAAAAAAAAAATAGATTTTTTTTTTTTTTTTTTTTTTTTTGTTAAAAGTAAAAAAAATCGATAACTTTGTTTTAAATTATCACAGATTTATAGTTCAACCATTCGTTTTAAAGGTATTGACGAGACCTTTCGAATGATACCCATCTTCAAAATTTACCCCCCCCCCCCGGGGGGGTACTTCCCCCCAGGGGGGGAAGCGATGCCCCCCATGCACAAAATTTTTTTCCTAGTTACGTACTACTATTATCAATAATTCATATTAATTTTACAAACACAAGTGTAAAATAACTGTTATTATGCACATTTATACGAATTTTTGTCCTATGCTGCCATGTTAAAAATTTAGATAAAATGCTATCCCAGCGCCACCTGTTGAGCTATTGATCCCCAAATATAATCAGCAACAGTTTATGTCGGGGACCAACTAAATACCAAGTTTGGTAAAATTTCGTTAAAAAAAAAAAAAAAAAAAAAAAAAATACGATTATTTTTCTAAGTTTTTTTTTTGTTAAAAGTAAAAAAAATCGATAACTTTGTTTTAAATTATCACAGATTTATGGTTCAACCATTCGTTTTAAAGGTATTGACGAGATCTTTCGAATGATACCCATCTTCAAAATTTAACCCCCCCGGGGGGGTACTTTCCCCCCAGGGGGGGAACCGATGCCCCCCCATGCACAATTTTTTTTTCCTAGTTAACTACTACTATCATCAATAATTCAAATTCATTTTACAATCACAAGTTTAAAATAACTCTCATTATGCCCATTTATACGGAATTTTGTCCTATGCTGCCATGTTAAAAATTTGCATAAAATGCGATTACAGCGCCACCTGTTGAGCTATTGATCCCCAAATCTAATGGGCACCAGTTCATGTCAGGGTGCAACTAAATACCAAGTTTGGTTAAATTTCATTCATATGTTCGTGAGATACAGCGTCCACAAAAAAATGATACAGACACACAGACACACAGACAGACAGACAGACAGACACACAGACAGACATTTTCTAAAAACTATCAATTCGTGTTCAGGACATCCCAAAACGTGTAGATCCGTCAAAAAACAGAGGTCGAAAATTTTCGCGAATCCAATACTTTCTCTATATTACATATAGAAGAAAGTAAAAAATGAATATAGTAGTAACCAATGCTAGGGAATGGAACACAGTTTCTGCGTGCCTTTATGCGGAAGAATGCATTAAAGAACGTCCTGTCGTACTAAAATAAATTCTGTTTTGTATAGAATTTTATATCTATTACACAAAAAACAAAAATAGGGTTAGGATTTTTTTTTTTTTTTACGCATATCTGTGAGTAAGCGAAATCCTAGGCGTAAGACAACCGGACTACTTTAGCACCAAAATTTAAAAACTGCCATGGAGATCCTATACGAAAGCTGTTGCAATGTTGTGTATTAAAAAGAACACAAAACTCTCGAACTGTAATAATAAATTAATAGTGTCCACAATATTGCTTGATTTCATAAAAAAAAAAAAAAAAATATTGTTCTGCGATAAATACTTCTGTGCCAACCTTGTTTGTTTCTTCCTATATGCTAAGATACTAAGAAATTTCTAATATAAATGTGATCCTATACTATTTAAATAATCTGGTGTGGCACTCATACAACTTCCTCTTCCCCTGCATTTCAATAATATAAAGAGACAGATTACAGATTAATTGGTAACAGAAAAAGAATTGTATACTAACATAATTCTGTGTGAGGGGGCGGAGGATACCGTCCCCTCAGGACCTGAAACAGTTGGCTAAAAGCAGGGACCTGAAACAGTTGGCTAAAAGTATTAAAAAGATGCATATTCACCGTGTTCTGAACTATTCTGAATGTTTCAAATGTCTAGCTAGTCGGGAAGTTAGTTAAATAAATTTTCTGTTGAACCATGTAAACGCTGCCGAAGGCAGCAGTGACCCGAAACAATTGGCCAAAAATATTTTAAAAATGCATTGTCACCATATTTTGAGCTTTTCCGGAAGTTTTAAATGTCTAGCTAGTCGGGAAGTTAGTTACAAATCGATTCCAAGATTTGAACTGGTAACGCTGCCGAAGGCAGCAGGGACCCTATACAGTTGGCTAAAAGTATTTAAAAAATGCATTTTCACCGTGTTCTGATCTAATCTGAAAGTTTCAAATGTCTAGCTAGTCGGGAAGTTAGTTAAATAAATTTTCTGTTGAATCGCATAAACGCTGCTGAAGACAGCAGGTATCGGAAACAGTTGGCTAAAAATATAAAAAAAATGCATTGTCAACGTGTTCTGAGCTTTTCCGAAAGTTTCAAATGTCTAGCTAATCGGAAAGTCAGTTAAATTGCAAGATTTGTCTAAACCGTTTTTGAGTTATTACCTTTTTTTGATACATTATGGCCAAAATTTTGTCATTATGAACCTAATTTTCCTAAATATCTCCAAAACGGAAAATCATAGAAAGTCCAAAAAGGGAGGTGCACAACTAGATGTTATAACAAACCTATGTACCAATTCGCAACTTTCTACGTCCAACCGTTTTTGAGTTATGCGACATACCCACACACAGACACACACACACATACAGACGTCACGAAAAATCGTGTAAAATCCCTTATATCTCTAAAACGAGAGCTCGTGTTAAGACGACACTTGCGGGTGTGCAACTAGACATCATGACAGTCACACGTATAAATTGGCAACATTCAGCGATCATTCGTTTTCGAGCAATGTGAAATACAAAATCCATTTCGCAAATCGGGATTACTATACTTCCTTATACTTTGTATAAGGAAGTAAAAATATACACTTAAAACAGTTTTGTTACATAAATCTTTGTCGAATCCTGTTCTTAGTCAGTCTGAAAACAGGATTCGACAAGGATTTATTTAACAAAACTGTATTAAGTCTACTTTTTTATATAGGAATTTTTGCTAGTGTTCGGAGACTTTTGTTACCGACTGTACCTTGCGGGTATGGGAAATTAATTTGCATTCTGAGCAGTTTTCCTGGACATGGTAAACATAGTAAAGCACTTCGAATTTCCATCACATTCAATAGAAAACTAGTATGTTGTGGCCACCTCAAGACTTTCTTCTATATTAATTCACTGAGTGCAAATAATTTAATAAAACTATTATTTACTAAAATTATCTAACAGGATGAATGCAAACGATATTCATCTTAGAGAAAACTTACACTAAATATCCAAAGAAAGACAGTTTTGTTGCCTGTAAATAGCATCTTAAAAAATGTGTTTTTATAATGGTTATCTCACATATCAGATTCCGTACAGTTATATGCCATAGAAGCTGACATATAGCCTTCCCATTATCGAGGAAAATTGCAGTATAGCAGCGCCACCTGTTGGGCGGTTGACACCAAAAGTTAGCAGGCATTAATTTCGGTCAAGGTGCATCTACATATAAATTTATATAGTCGACACAAAATGTTTTACGCACACACACAGACAGACATTTTATAAAAGATGTCAGTCGTGTTCCAGACTCTCAAAACGTGTAAATCCGTCTAAAACCTGAAGTCGAAAATTTTTACGAAACCAATACTTTCCTCTATGGGTGTTATCCAACTGCACTCAAAATACACCAACTGCACTCGCTAGACTTAACCCCTCTTTTATTTAATCTCTTGCGAGTTTCTATGTTACCACCCCTTCGTTCTGAATAGGAAGAACCCAAAAGTTTGTTGGTAGAATTATACCAACTGCCCTAGCTGGGAGTTTTTTGTTTTCAAGAAAGTGGATCTTACATTAAGGAATTAATAAGAAGGTACTTACCTATTGCACGCATACCAGTGAATAATCGCCAAATTTACATTAATATAAATATAAATGATACAGAAAAGATATATTTTTTTTCGGGCGGAGAGGGGCTCATGTTCGCGATATTTATTGCTGCGAAAACGAGTTACATGTGTTCTCAGATTCAAGCACAGTGAGGTAGGGGTTTCCAGTGATTTTTCTTTTTTTTTCATGTGAGCGAAGCCTACATACGAGCGTGATACTGATTGCTGCGAGAACGAGTTACATGCGTTTTCAAATTCATGCACAGCCAGGTAGGGGTTTTCAGTGATTTTGTTTTGTTTTGTTTTTATGTGAGCGAAGCGTACACACGCGCGTGATACTGAATGCTGCGAAAACGAGTTACATGCGTTCTCAGATTCATGCACAGCAAGGTAGGGGTGTCCAGTGATTTTTTTTTTTTGGCTTTCATGTGAGCGAAGCGTACATACGTGCGTGATACTGATTGCTGCGAAAACGAATTACATGCGTTCTCAGATTCATGTACAGCGTGGTAGGGGTGTCCAGTGATTTTTTTTGGTTTTCATGTAAGCGAAGCTTACATACGTGCGTGATACTGATTGCTGCGAAAACGAGTTACATACGTTCTCAGATTCATGCATAGCAAGTTAGGGGTCTCAAGTGTTTTTTTTTTTTCATGTGCGCGAAGCGTACATATGTGCGTGATACTGATTGCTGCGAAAACGAGTTACACGCGTTCTCAGATTCATGCATAGCGCATAGGGGTGTAAGTGATTTTTTTTTTTTTCATGTGCTGGAAGCGTACATACGTGTGTGATACAACACAAGTTTTACATATTTTCCCATTACATCTTTCATTTTCTATTTTATTACTTTAAATGGAAAGATCTAAATTCATAACGGGGGTTTCCTGTAGCAGGAGGCGTTTGCATGTCCGAGTGCAGTTGGTAGTTTTTTAAAGTGGAGGAAAAATAAGCGAGTGCAGTTGGTAGTCGCCCTCTTCTATTGAATGTAGAAGAAAGTAAAAATATTTTTGCTTAATTGTTGGTATACCGGTATGCTTTGTATAAATTATATACATACCACAGAAGAAAGTAAAAATATTTTTGCTTAATTGTTGGTATACCGGTATGCTTTGTATAAATTATATACATACCACAATGTGTACTTAAATACAGTCCTACATTAATAACAAACAGCATATCCTGAAATGCATTTCCAGTAATTTTCAAGCATAGTCTAACTATATATTAGTCCTTTTGGGTAGCTTTGTACAGTCGATAACAAAAGTGTTTGAACACTAGCAAAAAGTAGTATGTAAAAAAGTACACTTCATACTTTTTTGTTAGATAAATCCTTGTCGAATCCTGTTCTTAGTCAGTCTAAGTACACGATTCGATAAGGATTTATTTAACAAAACCGTATGAAGTGAACTTTTTTTACATAGGAATTTTTGCTAGTGTTCGGACACTTTTGTTACCGACTGTAAGTGAACAGTGAATGATTTTTTATGACATATTCTACACGAAACATGCTTTTATGCATATAAAATGTCTATGTCATTTCATTTGTTTTAGTGCAGTTTATAGATAAATATACCTTCCAGATTTCAACAAAATTTTAGTTTAGCATTTCTTTAAGATACATATACTGCCGAGTTTGGACTTTCTGTTACTAGTATTTATTCTTGAAATATGCTGGTAACAGACAAACTCACAGAAAGAGAGGCGCGCCAGACCAACAGCTAAAAACATTTTTTTTTTCTGCTTCAGCAGAGCTTAAAACATCTAAATGTAAAAAAAAAAGTCAATTTCGAAAATTCGACTCCTAAAGCAATACTTTGTCTACCATATATATGGGTAAGGGAAAATACATATATATATGTACATTGTACAGTCGGTAACAAAAGTCTCCGAATACTAGCAAAAATTTCTTTTATAAAAGGTACACTTAATACAGTTTTGTTAAATAAATCCTTGTCGAATTCTGTTCTTAGTCAGCTTAAAATCAGGATTCGACAAGGATTTATTTAACAAAACTCTATTAAGTGTACTTTTTTTACATAGGAATTTTCGCTAGTGTTCGGAGACTTTTGTTACCGACTGTATGTATATATAAGAAATCGTCTGCATTACCATGGAAAATAATTTTAATAAATTATTTTTACTGAGCGAATTTGTATAGGAAAATATAGAACAAAGTCATGTGATGGCCACAACATACTAGTTTAACTTAAGAAGACTCTCTACTTACCGTCAACAGAGAAGCCAAGGCCAACGTTATTCTATGGAGAATTTTGCCCCATTTTAACACCATTATTAACTAATATATATATTTAAATTCCGTTTTCACATTCAGAAAAATACAGAACTGTTAAACAGTTCATCGCTTTCTGAAAATTGATTTTTTTTTTTTAAGTTGTAAAATACGAATTTTCACAATGTGAATTTTGAACTTAAAAATAAAATTTTAAACATTAAAAAAATCAATTTTTAGAAAGCAATAAACTGTTAAGCAGTTGTGAATTTTCTAAATGTGAAAACGGAATTGAAAAATATGTATTAGTTAATGAGTTATAACAAATATTTTTTTTCCCCCTTAAAAGTTAAAATTTCACAACTGTTACTATATTCACTTCTTTCTTTCTTTCTGATTGAAAGTAATAGTCCTGTCATACAAACACATTCATTTTTACAACATAGAAATATATTCAACTAGCAGGCTTTGCCCGCTTCGCTGGTCATTATATTGAAATGAATCCCCAAAACAGCATATCATTAATAATAATAAAATATCTTAAAAAAAAAAAAAAAAAAAAAAAAAAATCATTGAAATCCGTCAAAATCTAATTTTAAGTTCCTGCTACTTTCTGTCGCGGTATTCCCGCTCGTCACAGTCGAGTCTGGACCCCCAATGCCTTCGGCAGTCCCTTACCTGCTTTTTACTCCCCCTCCCTCGCGGTTACAGTTGAAAGTTTTACAAAATCTCATCAAAGTGCATATTTCGCACACTTAATTAACACCCACACACCAAAATTCGCCATTCTTAGGTAATTTGGACGGATTTAAGCTTTAAAATGTGGTTTTTGCCCCGCCCGCCCCAAGAGGAAGGGGGGGGGGGTAAATTTCCAAAATTACTTTATATTGCATGTTGCATACACATACCTAACCGACACATAAAAAAATTGAGATCCTGAAATTATTTAAAGCTGAGCTATGCTTTAAAACTTTTTTTTTTAATCTCTCCCCCCGTTCTTAAAGGAGGGAAGGAGGAGGGAATTTCGTAAAATCTCTTCATACTATGAGTTAGATACATATAATCGTCCCTTACATAAAAAATTTCCAACTTTAGGTAATTTAGTACAGCGTTACGCATGAATACATGTTTTTGCCCCCCATTCTCCAAAGGGCGGTAGGGTGGAATTTCATAAAATCCCTTTGTAGTGTGTGTTCAGTTCGATTTCCTCGTTTGTTGAGTAACCTTCTTCCAAAACCTTTTCCCTTCCCTCCCCCCCCCTTAAAAATCCAAAATTCCAAAATGGCACAAAATAATTTTTTTGTACTAAGTCTGGTCTTTCCATCTGCAATTTCTTCACCATTAAGTAATTTGGAGCCGAGTTAAGCCTTCTGCCCCCCAAGGGGGGACAGGGGGGGTATTTTGCAAAATTTCGTCTTAGTTGGGGGGTCAGGCTCCGAAACCAACCTGGTCACTAAAATTTGTGACCCTCTTTCCCACAGAATCGCCATGGCAGTGTTGAGTCAGTGAATCATTGAGTTTACTCTTTTATATGTACAGATTTGTTTATATATTTTATGGACTACTTGGCTTAACACTTTAACACTACTTGGCTTAACACTTTGGCTTAAAAACTAAAATAAATTTTTTAAAGTTTTATTATAGAAGAAATATTTATATTATATAGAAGATTAATTAAAAATTTAAATTTTTCCCGGTATAAAGAGTAGCCTATGTCTTATTCCAGACTATTATCTATCTCTGTACAAAATTTCATCCAGATCCGTTTATCCGTTGTGGCGTGATTGAGTAACAAACATCCATTCAAACTTTCGCATTTATAATATTAGTATAGATTAGCTATTATGTGCATGTGTTAGATTGAGTTATTTTGCTGTCAAATTGACAAAATTTTAATTTTGAATTTCAAAACTCTGTCGTTCTTGGCGCTTATTGTATTTGGTGATCAAAAACGTAATACGAAAATATGCATGCCAGATGTATATTTTCATAATATGCATTGTACGAAATATTGTTTCATATTATTCATTACTCTCTTAATATAAGTTGTTAAAATAACCATGATTTTTGAAAGGAATTAAATTATATTCGCCAGATAATTTGGCGATATATATATATATATATATGTATATATATATATATATTTTTTTTTTTTTTTCTGCCAATGATGACCGATATCAAATCTATTCCGGTGCAACATATTAGTATCTTATATCAGATATTTTATTTAGACATTTGAAAACAAATTTGACTTCAAATTATGATAGAATATTTATCATTTTCCTTTTAATTAGTATATTAGTTGGATATTTATTGTGTAAATATCATCTTTTGAAATGAAATGCTTGTGTTTTCAATCGAATATGGAAATTTGCCTTTTTTTTTTTTTTCCTAGAGTTTTGAAATTAAAAATTCAAATTTTGTCAATTTTACAACAAAAATAACTTAATCTAACGCATGGACATGATAATTAATACATACCTATACCTAAATATGGGGATTAAAATCGGAAAATAATTTTCCGCGATTTTTAATAATTTTTTACAAAAAATCCAATGGACGTTTAACATAAGAAATATTTTTCTTGCATCCACGAACGGCCAGTGACGTCATCACTTCGCTTGCGTATAGAGCATTTCCTCGTGACGTCTGGTGGTTGGCAAAAAAGCGCGCTCGACTTTCCCGCGCCCCGCCCACCATTTTACTATATTGGTGATCCGCTATGCTTTTCCCAAGCCTTTTTGCCAACCACTCATAAAAGTTTAGATGTTTGTTTATAAACAAGGAACTGCCCTATTAGCACTTTATCAATGTGTAAAAGAAATTTTTAATTAAAAATGACGTCAATTTTTGTGAGATGCATATTTTTTTTTTTTATAATTTTTTATCGTTCACGTTTAGATAAATGTATTTATTTTCCTGTTAAAAAAAATAAATAAATTCGTTTTTTTTTTTTTTTTTTTTTTTTTTTTGGCAACAATTATATTATGGAAAAATATAAATGGCTAATTTTTTGCTATTATTAGCTTACAAAATTGCTATTTTATGCATAAAAATCGCAAAAACAATTTTTTTTTCGGAATAAAAGGTAGCCAACTTTTTAAGTTAGGGTATAAGCTATCTCCATTACAAATTTCATCGAAATCCGTCGAGCAGTTTTGGCGTGAAACTCAGTCAAATAAATTCACGGACATTCACATTTATATATATATAAGATATTCAAGTGTAAAAAAATTATTTCCCTTTATGTCGAAGGAAAAAAAAAAAAAAAAAAAGTTAACGCGTTTTTTTTTTCCCCATTAACTTTCTTTTTTTTTTTTTAATAATAATTTTAAAGGTGTAATGATGTTTTTACATAATACCTTTCGAACCAATTATCCGATTGCACTAAAAAATACGGAAAGAGCAAGATTATGTCCTGAATAATTAATGTATCAATTTTCGTAGTGATCGGTTGTACGGCGTAACTTTGTATACGGCTAAAAGCTGACGTATTCATGTTAAAACACACACACACACACAAAATGACGGTGACTCTGATTGAAAGTACTGGTCTTGTTGTACTAATAATATCTGCCGTAAACCATGCAGTTTGGCTCATAGCTAGAGAGGTTTCTTCTTTTCTGTACTAATAATTTATAAAATACAGTAATAATAAACTAAAAACAATAGTCACGTACATTATTTATAGTATGTGTGACTAGATTATTGATAGGAAAAACAAACATTTTTAAAATTTATATTTTTACTTCTGCAAGTGCCTTTCTAAACCTAGAAATGTAAAGGTGAAATATTGCCAAAAATTAAGCAGAAAATGAAATAATAAAAGTGTAATCAAAATAGCTCGATTTCTTTTTTTTTTTTTTTTTTTAAACAAAAAATTATACCAAACGTACTTATCGCAACAACGGCGACAAAAATTCAAAACTCGACAAGGCGATCCTGTACAACATCTGTACCTATAATTTAATATTAATGGGAGCATTAAAATCATTTTGAAAAATTAGCATTTACATTCAGCTTCTCACTATTTCCTATATTAAAGGTAAAATTTCCGTACTATAAATCAATCAGCTATATATAAACAAACAATACATACTTTTGTTTTTTTCTTAAGAAATTTTATTTTTCACTTTCTATTATCACTATCTTCTATATATAATAGAAGAAAGTATTGGATTCGTAAAAATTTGCGACGGATTTACACGTTTTGAGAGAATTTTAACACGATTTGACCATTTTTAGAAAATGTCTGTCTGTCTGTCTGCGTGTGTGTGAGACAAAAATTTTGTGGTAACTGTATCTCCAAAACTACTGCTCAGAATTACATACAAATTTTTATGTAGATGCACCATGCCCTAAATTAGTGCCTATCAACGTTTGGTATCGACTGCTCAACAGGTGACGCTGCTATACAACGATTTCCGCAATTTATGGGGAGGCTATATCTCAGGTTCTATTGTGTATAATCAAACAAAACTTAATACGTAAGAAAGCCATTATAAGAGATTATGCTGGTGCAATTTGAATGCTTATTCGTCAACCGATGGCGCTGCTATATACCGATATCTGCAATTTAAAGGAATGCTATATTTCAGGAATTACTGCACAGAAATGCATATAATTTTATATGTACATGCACCTTGACCTATATTAGTGCCTACAAACTTTTGGTGTCACCCACTCAAGAGGTGGCGCTGCTATACACCGATGTCCGCAATTTATGGGAAGGCTATATCTCAGGTTCTATTGCGTACAATCAAACAAAACTTGATATGTCAGAAGAACAATATGAGACTTATATTAATTCTATTTTAATGCTTATTGCCCAACAGGTGGCGCTGCTATACTGCGATTTCCGTAATTTAAGGAAAGGCTATAGCTATGGAGCTACTGCACAGAATTGCATATAAATTTACATGTAGATGCACCTTGACCTAAATTAGCGCCTTTAAATTTTTGGTGTCAACCGATCAACAGGTGGCGCGGCTACAGAGTGATTTTCGCAATTTAAGGGAAGGCTATACCTCAGATTCTATTACGTATCATCAAATAAAGCTTGGTATTCGAGAAGGCCATTATGAGATATTATGCTGATTCAATTTAAATGCTTATCAGCCAATAGGTGGCGCTGCTATACTGAAAATATCCTCAAAAATGGGAAGGCTATATCTCAATTTATATGGCGTATAACAATACGAAACCTGATATATTAGATAACCGTTATAAAAATGCACTTTTTAAGATATTATTTATAGACAATAAAACTGTCTTGAATATTTAGTGTTAGTTTTCTCCAAGACGAAAATCATTTGCATTCTTTTTGTTAGGTAATTTTAATAAATAATAATTTTAATATATAATTTGCACTTAGTGAATTTGTATAGAAAAATATAGAAGAAAGTCTTGTAGTGGCCACTACATACTAGTTTTTATTAATTTAGGCGTTATAAATTTAAACTTATCGCCATCAATAATAGCCATAATCTCATTTCACTTACTATCTAACCTAGTTTTGCTAAAACCGCGCCAAAAATCATTTTATTAAAGAACAGCATCGTATCTTGTAATTTTCTCTGCTTAAGCAAGGGGAAATTGCTTGAAATCACAATTTGTTTACACATTTACGATTTACGAAATAAAAAGAAATAATTTGTTTCTAAAAATGAACTATTTTTCGAAAAATTAATAAACACATTTTTGTTCATAACGCATACGCATTGATTTTTCCATAATATTTAACAAACAAATAGCGACGAAATTATTGAAGTTACACAATTAAAGTTTAATTGAAATCTTCTATTGACAAAAAATATCAAATATAGAATAAATTCTTAAAATTAAGAGAAAGAACTGTACTTTTCCCTCATTAATTAGTCATAATAATAAAAAATAAACTATTTACTTACATGTTTCCAAACACTGTTAAATGTCATCAAACAAACACCATTAAAAACATTACGATTAAGATTAAACAAGTTTCGATTTACTGTTCTTATTCGATATGAATATCCACAAAATGAGATTATTTAAATTTTTTATCGTGTCGAATTTATTTTCTTAATGTTTATTTTTATCCAACACCAACATGTCCAACACCTGTATTTAGTGTAGTTTGTGCTGTCAATGAATAATAGAATAATAAAACCATTGACATACTAATTTATGAACGGGACAATAGCAACCCTTTTTTGTGGAAACGACTTTAAGATAAGTCATAAAGAGTCACATGATAAAAAGTAAAAAAGTGCGCCAAATTGGAATTTTTCTTGCCTTTTCGGAAGAATTTCGTTGATCCATCGATCGTTTCCGTTTGCGTGCGTTCTTATCCGCAAACGACATCATTCTTTATTTTTAGCAATTCCTTTAAAAAATTATATTTCCTTTTAAAAATTTAAGTATTCTGAAAGTAGAGCATAGTTTATTTCAAGTAGTGGTGGTTAAATCGTTAAATGTTCTGTAGAGGGCTGCAAAGAAATTATGTCGACAGTCGACAGACAAAGAGGCTCTGTTGCATTTTAATGGTGAAATAATTACTACTTTCTATATTTTAAGTAATTATTTTCGTAAAATAATTGTTTATGTGAAAATTAGAGTGCGGAAAGATAAATGGACAAACTGATTGACAGATAGACGAACCGAAATTGTACAATTCCAATTTTTGATAGACGTTTTATTATATTCTGAACACCGTTTGACAATTTTTAGAAAATATCCGTCTGTCTCAGTGCGTGGTAAAACCTAAATTTTATGGCACAGCTACATCAAAAACTAATACACGATATTTTACAGGAAAAAAAAAATGTATTTAGTTGCACTTTGAAATAACTTAGTGAGTATTAAATTTTGGAGCAAATCGTTTGACAAGTGGCATAACTATACAGCGATTTCTTTTATTTATGATAACGCTATATCTCGGCTTCTATTCTGTACAATTGCAAAAATCGTTTTACCTGAGAAAACTATAATGAAAAACTATACTGATTCAATTTGGATTCACATCGGCCGATAAGTGGCGCTGCTATGCTACAATTTTTCCCGTGTACGGAAAGGCTGCATCTCAGCTTATAAAACGTATAAATTCACAAAATATTTTGTGAGAGATGTCCATTGAGAAAAAAAAAATTAATAAATTTGGGTATAGATCGGCCAACAGATGGCACTGTTATTGCTTCCATTCTGCTATTTACCATATGGCTACATCTTAGCATCTATTGGTTGCAACTGCACTGGGCTGAATATGTAAAATATTTGACTAAATATTTGTTCCTGTTAACCGGTAGGTGGCAGGGCACTATTTAGTAGAAAGATATGAAAAGTAGTTTCGTGATCGCCACAATATATTTGTTTAGCTTTATTGGAAAATGTTAAAATTTCATAACACAACTCACTAGTTTTGTGCCCATATCAAAAAATCTCTCATTCTATATAACAGCGCCACCTACCATTTAAGATGAACAGATATTTAATCCCAACTTCTCACGATGAAACATTTATACGTGTATTTTAGTGTAATTTTAACCAATAGTTGCTGAGATGTAGCCCTATAGAAAATAGCAGAAAGTGAGTAGTAACAGCGCCACCTGTTGGCTGATGTACACACAGACTTAGACAGCTGTCAATTTCATAATTCCCATCTCACATACCATGATTAGATCTTTTATACGCTGTAGAAGCTGAGATATCCCTATGCCGTATGAGGGCGAAATTACACATAACAGCGACACTTGCCGCCCGATATGCACCCAGATTGAATCAAAATAGAAATTATTTCCTACTAACGGTCTTTAAGTAAGAGTCTATAAAACTTTGCACATTATTACACCAAAGCCTGTACAAAGTAAGCAGATGTGTGGGGAAAGATTTTCCTGATTTCCACAATTTGGGGTAAAAAACGAAAACAAACCATTGCATAAAATATTTTATACCAGAAATATCTTAGTAAATAAGTACTTAAGTAGAAGATTTTCATAGAACTTTAAACTTTTTCTAGTTCATCTCGCAATATAAATATTGTATTTGATTGAATATTTTATTTTGATTACTCATAATCATTTGCCGCTTGTTGTTTTTGCACTCATCTTCCGCAGACAATTGGCGCTGCTGCAGGCAGACTTTATTTATTTTTATTTATTTATTTATTTAGCATTACATTGTGGCTATAGACTACAGACCTTGTTGCAGTTATCAGGATGATTTCTATATAAATCGAACTATTTTAATCATTTAGCTTATCTATCTATCTACCAGTGCAATGGAAAATTGGGCATAACGATAACTTTCGAAATAATTAACCAAATCAAACAAAAGTTAAATAATGCACTTACAGTAGAAATATTTCGGACGAATTCTTAGAGAAATTTGACCCGCCATTTTGTTTTCAAGTGGCAGCTACTTGAAATATTGAAACTCATATAATATATATTGATTATTGCGATTGAAATTTTGCACCTGTGTTTATGAATCTATTTATTTAAAACTCTTTATATACATAGCCCAAATTAATGTCTCAATCAATTTATTAATCAACTTGATCTGCCACCTTGTTTCAAAATGGGGGCCACTTGAACGTTTATCATCGCGATAGCTTCTACTTGAAATCATGTGGTCACTTGAAAATTTGCCATCGCAATAATTTTTGAAATACTTAATCAGTTCAAGGCGAAGTTTGACAGTGTTTGACAATTTTTAGTTTGAAGTTTGACAATTTTTATCATGTGAAAAAAAAGAAAAGAAAAAAAAACTCTGATCGGGAAAAATGTCGCACCGGGTTCCCACTGCCTTCGGCAGCGTAGACCCGTGCGCGATGCGCACGCGCGAATGCATATATATGAGCGCCCTAATAATTTTACAAATTCGAAAATATCCGCAATCGATTTGTAAGTAACAAAAACCTCTATGCACCAGTTTTGAACGATCTATCTCTATTTTTATTTTTTTACCCTTCCGCTCCCTCCCCCCTTTCCCGCCCCTCCCAATAATTTTAAAAATTCAAAAATATCCGCAATCGATTTGTAGGTATCGAAAACCTCGATGTACCAAATTTGAATGATCTAACTCTTTTTTTTTTTTTGCCCCTCTGTCCCCCCCCTCCCCGGCCCTTCTAATAACTTTACACTTTCAAAAATATCCCCATTCGATTTGCAGGCCTCTAAAACCTATCTGTACCAATTTTCAATGGCCTAACTGTATTTCTATTTGTTTTTGCCCATAGCCCCCCCTTACCGCCTTACCGCCCCTCCTAATAATTTTACAAATTCGAAAATATCCGCAATCGATTTGTAAGTATCGAAAACCTCTATATACAAATTTTGAACGATCTAACTGTATTTTTATTTTTTTGCCCCCCTCTCCCCTCCCCCCTTCTCGCCCCTCCTAATAACTTTACACTTTCGAAAATATCCCCATTCGACTTGCAGGCCTCTCAAACCTATCTGTACCAATTTTGAACGGCCTAACTGTATTTCTATTTGTTTTTGCCCCATAGCCCCCCTTACCGCCCTACCCCCTACCCGCCCCTCCTAATAATTTTACAAATTCAAAATCATCCGCAATCGATTTGTAAGTATCGAAAACCTCTATGTACCAATTTTGAACGATCTGAAACTATTTTTATTTTTTTGCCCCCCCCCCTCCCCCTCCCCCCCTTCTCGCCCCCCCCTAATAACTTTACACAATCGAAAATATCCCCATTCGACTTGCAGGCCTCTTAAACCTATCTGTACCAATTTTGAACGGCCTAACTGTATTTCTATTTGTTTTTGCCCCATAGCCCCCCTTACCGCCCTACCCCCCTACCCGCCCCTCCTAATAATTTTACAAATTCAAAATCATCCGCAATCGATTTGTAAGTATCGAAAACCTCTATGTACCAATTTTGAACGATCTGACACTATTTTTATTTTTTGCCCCCCTCTCCTCCCCCCTTCTCGCCCCCCTAATAACTTTACACAATCGAAAATATACCCATTTGACTTGCAGGCCTCTTAAACCTATCTGTACCAATTTTGAACGGCCTAACTGTATTTCTATTTGTTTTTACCCCATAGCCCGCAGGATAGCAATTTTTTGATATTTGGATTGCTTATGCGTACTCAAGACATATACTACAAAGGGATTTTGTAAAATTCCACCCTATGCCTCTTGGGGGGGTGGGGGGGGCAAAAAACGTGTTTCCATGCGTAATTCTGTTCTGAAATATCTTAACCCTTTATCTACTGCATTATGATACAGACAAAAATTGTGTTTGAAACATATATTTTTAGTTACTAAAATGCATTATTTAAAGATATATACGTTAAAAATTATGCATATCATCTCAACATAATAACAAATGAGAATTTTGTGAGGTCGTACTTTAGTGTACCACTGGTACATAGGGATTGAAAATATTATTTCGACATGAAAAATGTGTAGAGAAATATTTACTCTTTATGTTCGTCATATTTTTTCTAAGATTAGTGGGATATTCTTGAAATAATATAGGAATTAATTATAACACACATGATTATCGTGAAAAATATCAAGCAAAAACAGCAAGTGCACTCCATAAAATCCCTTATGGAACAAAAATGGCTATATGTATCGTCTAATGTTTTGTAGTGAGATTAAAGGAAGGTACATCTGTTCCCTTCTTATAAATATCTTTGACATTTCTTCTATAAATTCGATTTTATACTCTTTTTAAAGT
This sequence comes from Salticus scenicus, assembly GCA_963930645.1. NCBI lineage: Eukaryota > Metazoa > Arthropoda > Arachnida > Araneae > Salticidae > Salticus > Salticus scenicus. Next base: position 56,187,985 of record OZ005662.1, on the reverse strand, counting down.
AATGGTACTTTAAAGTACCGTCAGTAGATAAAGGGTTTAAAAAGGCGATTTTTTATGTGCGAGCTGCTTATGCGCTCCCAACACGCACTATAAAGGGATTTTGAGAAATTTCCCCTTTCCCACTTTTAAGGTCACGAGGAGGAGGGGGGGGGCAAAAACACGTTTTTAAGAGTAACTCTGCTCCAATTTATCTCAGTAAAGTGTTTTTTGATATGCCGATTGATTATGAGTACTCAACACACAGACTACAAAGGTATTTTTTGAAATTCCGTCCTATCCCCTCTCTTGGGGGTTGTGGGGGGGGGGCAAAAAACATGCATCCTTGCTTAATTCTGTTCCAAATTATCTTAGAATGGCAATTTTTGATGTGTGAGCTGCTTATGCGTACTCAACACGCACTACAAAGGGGTTTCGTGAAATTTCACCCTACCGCCATTTGAGGGTAGGGGGTGGGGTGGGGTAAAAACCATGTATCATGCTTAACTCTGCACTAAATTATCTTAGGAAGGATATTTTTGATGTGTGGATCAGTTATATGTATCTAACTCATAGTATAAAGAGATTCTACGAAATTCCCACCCATCCGCCCTTTAGAAGCGAGGATGGGTAAAAAACACGTTTTGAAACATAACACTGCTGCAAATATTCTCAGGATCTAGATTTTTGGATGTGTCGGATAGGTATGTGTATGCAGCATGCACTATAAAGGTATTTTGCGAAATTACTCACTCCCCCCCCTCCCTTTTAGGGCGGGCGAAGCAAAAAAAAAAAAAAAAAAAAAAAAACACGTTTTCAAGTTTAAATCTGCTCCAAATTACCTTAGAATAGCTAATTTTGGAGTGTGGGTGTTGATTAAGTGCACGCAATGTGCCCTTTGAAAGGATTTTGCAAAACATTTAACTTCACCCGCGAGGGAGGGGGAGTAAAAAGCAGGTAAGGTGCTGTCGAAGGCATTGGGGCCCCAGACTCGACCTGCGGCGTTCGGAAAAACCGCTACCGAAGTAGGGAAAATTTTAACAGATTTTGATTGATTTAAATGACTTTTTTTTTTTAGATCTCTTTTTATTTTTATTAATGATATGGTATTCTGATAATTTATTTCAATGTAATGACCAGTGAAGCGGGCAAAGCCTGCTAGTCTTAAAAATATATAGTGCGAGTTAAAGAAATATTGTCTGTGACCATGAACAGTATCTTTCAGTAGTGAGTAATAATGGTCCATGCTATAGTACAAAACAAGCAAAACTAAAATTATCACTAAGTAGATAATATATTGTGATGTGTTAAACTTTCGTCCTTTTCCTCTATCACAACGTTGTTGTATAAAAGATCTAAATTTATTATTATTATTATTTATTTATTTTTTTTTCATAAAATAAAATTTATTATTTTATTATTTGAAAAATGCGATATTTGCGGCTCATCTTAAAAAAAAAAAAAAAAAAAAAAAAAAAACCTTATTAATATAAGACTGAAAGAGATAACAAAATTTAATAATTAGAAAGGATTAAGCGGTTTCTAAATTGTATAACAGATTCTTATTTTTGTCGCATTTTCCTTCACCTTTAACGAAGTTAAACAACTTTTTAATATTGTAGTTAATATGAAGAATTTTTATACCAAATATAAAGTTTTTCTCTCAAATGGTTTCCAAATTGTACAGCAGACCCTCTGTGTATCAGTCATGTGATTTTTATGTGTCATCCTGCGTTAGATGTTGAAAATCGTTTCATAATCTATATGCGTAAAACATGATTTTCATTTCTCGTTTTCATTAAATTGTTTTATAATATTCAAATGATGGTATTACACGCAGGTGTGTAAGCACATTTTGGCGACACTCTTTGTGTTATGATAGTGTCGGGGGTTTGATATTTAATAAGGGCGCCGAAACTTTCCATTGTTTAGTGACGCCAAGTGTAATGTTTTTAACTCAAACGATTTTCAAATTTTGCAACAGACCCCTGTATTACAATCATGTGTGAAATACTGAAAACTGTTTCATAATCTATGCGTGAAGCATGATTTTAATTTCTTGTTTTCTTTGAAATTTCTTTATAATATTCAGTTGTGCTATATCTGGCAAAGCACGTATTTATGCAAAAGCATTTTAATAATGTTCCCTATGTTGTGATAATATCGGGGCGTCGAAATTTCGAATTGCCTAGGTCCACAAAGTATCCTCGCCCTGGCCCTGATTATTAGTTCTGATGATTCAGACAATCTCTCCACAATGGCCGACAAAATATTTTCTATGAATTGTACAAAAAATAATTCCACAAGTGTAGACAATCGTGTAATGGGAAATATTTTTGACTAGTTAGTTGTAGGGCGACTAAAGACGCCCGTTGAAAAATGATCATTTCATTTTATTTATTTCTCACTTCAAATAATTCATTTGCTATAGCAAGCCAGCGCAAAATTTTCGCACTTTATTTATCTCTTCGTTACCTTTAAAATTTAAAATTATTATTATTATTTTATAGACGTCATTTTTTCATATGAATGAACAAATTTAATATTTCATATATATATATCTCCTTATATATATATATATATTTTTTATTTTTTATTTTTGAAAGTATGTTTCATTGTATGCCGAAAAAAAGAAAAAAGAAAATGGCAACAATTGGAAATTTAAATGTCTATTTTATCTCGTTGTCTATTTTAAAGCTGTTATTTTTATATTTTAATTAATTTAAAAAAATCTAATCAAAAATTCGTTGCAAATAAAGCATCAAATGAAAGGGGCGATTTTTCTGAATCCGTCGGATTAAACAGCTTATCGATAAGACAATTAGATTTTTTAAAATTAACTAAAGTATGAAAACTTGCGTTCACTCACAGGCAGAATCCAAGGAAATCTCTTAAGCCTATCTCTTAAGCCTATCTCTTAAGCCTATCTCTTAAGCCTAAAGCGTCACAGAGTCAGGCACTGATGAGTGTAACTATATATGCTGATAAAATTTCCACTTTGAATAAAATTTTGTATTCTGATCTACTTTGTGCAGTATGTCCCGTTTTAAACATAGATATAGTAATATATATAGATCTATCATCCCCATGTTATCGAGCAAAAACTTTTGATGCCGAAAAAAAGTTCTAAAATCAGCCATTAGAGAGTATTGAAAAAAAGAATAAAAAGAAAAATGAATTTGAAACTGTATCTGGAGTTTTTCATTCACCTTTAGTAAATAAATTATTCATAAATTTTATTTACTAAATTATCCGTGTGTATTCCTGTGTGTGATTTACTCGGGGAAAGGCAGCCATTAGAGTGACTTTTCCAGAAAAAAAAGATATCACTTTTTCCCTCTCGCTGATCAATCTATGTCTTATTACTATATCTATAGTTTAAATAGCCCAAACCTACAAAATATAATCGTAGAGAGACAACTCAAACCAAAAATCAAGGGTTACAATATTTTACAAATGCAATTTGGGGCAATTTAAATCAATTGGATAGTGAGATGCATGATAAGAAAAACTGCATAAAGTAAATATAAACAGTGCCATTTGCCAGTCGATATGTACCAAAATTAAGTCTGCTTTCTTTTTCATAATAGCCATCTCACATGAATTTATACGCTATAGAAAGGCCGTAGTATCCTAGCCTGGTCGAAAAGAGCACCTGGCTCGTAACTGGAATATTATGCATTTGACACTCGAGCCCGTTGAAGACCGTTGTGTACGTTAATCGTGACTAGTGCACGTTAAATCTATCGTGATCGCAAAGTCCTTCAAGTTCTCGTCAAAATTATACCTCTGGGGGTACTGGACCAGGGATCACTCGGCCCGATCTGGATCAAAATTACGAGCTCTTGTTCGCTGGTGCTGCCATCTTTCGCCAGCTTATCGAGCTGAAGTTATGCTTCCAACCTTGCACTGCTTTCCAAACGCGGAAGGCGTTCCCCCCTTGCCCTCATTCGGGTAGTTACATTATCGGGCTCGGAGTTTCCAGGTGGAATTATGAATAACAACAATATACGTTGTAGAAGCTCACATACAATTACCTTCCTATGCACAGAGAAAATTGCAGTATTGCACAGCCCCTAATTAAAGTTTTTCATGATGATTCTTTCACATATCATGTTTTTTTTTTTTTTTTTTTTTTTCAATTATACACAATAAAAGCAGAGATGTAGCCTTCACGTAAATGGGAGTGGGGTAGGGTGGAGGTTTGATTGTAATATAGTAGCGCTACCTGTTGCTCTATAGGCACCAGTCTTCCAAGATGCTGAAGCGATTCTATTAGCAGATATAAAAACTGAGACTATAGCTCAGACACTCTATACATGTTCCAGGTTCGGTATACCTGAAAATATCTCAACTGATTGTGGTGCACAATTTCGTAGTGAATTATTCAGGACTTTATCTCAGAAATTTGGAATAAAGTTGTCTCATACCACATCATATCACTCTCAGACAAATGGTCTTATTGAGCGATGGCACCGCACATTTAAGCAAGCCATTACGTGCCATACGGCAATCCACTAGACAGCTGCTTTGCCTGTAGTTTTACTTGGCTTACGCACGGTTTTCAAAGAAGACCTCAACTGTTCGGCAGCCGAATTGGTATATGGACAAAATCTTCGTCTACCAGGAAAAATTTTCCCCGAGTGATTATATTAGTACAGATACTTCCTTTCAAAAGATCTCACCAACCATTTCCACCAGCTTCGCCCAAGACCTACGTCTAACCATTCCAAGCGAAATATTTTTATTTACAAATAACACAGGTCGACATGTAAAATTTTGATTTTATAATTTTGACTGATCTTTATGTTTTTTGTGTGTTTAAACCGAAAATGAAGTCAGTTTTTCTCTATCACGTATAGATTTTTGTCAATACCGGGTGTCTACTTATATAATTTCTTCCATTACTCTTTCACCAAGATAATTATATGGTGAGTTTTATAGTACGTTTTCATGATTAATTAATCATGGATGCTATTGTTGTAATAGCGCAGCACTAATGCGACGTAAAACCATACCAACCAACCAATCAACTTATTATTATGGTATATGTAAGAAATTGTGTCATTAAGCACCCTGTATTAGTAAAGATCTATACGTGATAGAGAAAAATGGGCTGCATTTTCGGTTTCAGCACATCAAAAAACATAAAGTTCAGCTAAAATTATCAAATCAAATTTTGCGTCAACTTCAATTTTGTAGGCCTGTGTAATTAGAGACTAGTTTTCATGTCTTTCTGCGTGTGGATGCGGTCAAGCCGTCTTTACACACCCCATATACAGGACCTTATGCTGTGTTGAAACGTGGGGATAAAACATTTTCTATTCGCATTAATGACTAAATAGTCACTGTCTCCATTGACAGACTTAAACCAGCTCATATCCTTCCAGAAGACGAACTTCCATCTTCAACGCCTCAGATCCACCTAGTACAGTACCTCCTGACCTTCCTGATGAATCCGAGGAAGCTTTACCCACTGTTCCTGATCCTGTGTACAAGACACGCTCTGGACGACATGTTCATTTTCCTACTAAATATTTAGAAACTCTTTATGTGTTCAACAACTGACTGTTTTCTGTTTTTCAGGACATAGATATAGTAATAAGATTGATCAGCGAGAGAGAAAAAGTGAGGCCTTTTTTCTCGGAAAAAATCACTCTAACGGCTGCTTTTCCCCGAGTAAATCACACACAGGGATAATTTAGTAAATAAAATTTGTGAATAATTTATTTACTAAAGGTGAATGAAAAACTCCAGATACAGTTTCAAATTCATTTTTCTTTTTTTTTTCAATACTCTCTAATGGCGGATTTTAGAACTTTTTTTCGGCATCAAAAATTTTTGCTCGATAACACGAGGATGATAGATCTATATATATTATTATATCTATATTTCAGGAACTAAAACTTTTCTTTTTAGGAGGGGAGATGTGTGGCTGCAGCCTGTTAGCTTATTGTCCATGGTCACATCCAGTTCTGTGCATGCGTAGCTAAACTCAAAAGACTCTCTCTAAACACTTTAGTTTTAGTTTTGCTTTACCGCCGATTCGGCTGGTTGTTTTGTATTCAACTATAATCCTGTGATATTTGCGTATATAAAAGTTTAGTTGGTTTATTGGTGTTATCTTAACCTTCACGCAACCTACATAACTCATCTAATTCACCTTAAAAACACAATGCAGTTAAATGTGAATTTGTGTATAGTTCTCTTCAGTGTTGGGCATAATTGATTAAAAAGTAATTGAATTACAATTAAATTACAATTATAATTATTTTACTGCCAATCAATTAACAAGTAATTGATTATATATAAATTGAATTACTTATTCGATTTATTTGTAATCAATTACTTGTTAATCGATAGACAAAATAAAATTATAATTGTAATTTAATTGTAATTCAATTGTAATTCAATTACTTTTTAATCAATTATGCCCAACACTAGTTCTCTTCATTAGTTTTTGATTTAGAGTTCCATTTGTTGGACTCTGTAAACATATGTAAAAAATTTTTACAGCTTTTACAATAAACGTGAAGTTTTGATTTGGAGTTTATCTAGATAGACAATCATTTTCTAAAAGGGGTCAAACTGAGCTCAGAACGTCTAAAAGTGTGAATAAATCAAAAAACAGATCTCGAAAATTTTTACGAATTTAATCTTCTATCTGTCTATATATAGAAAAAAGTAATAAGAATTTACACTAGTTAGAAAAATAATATCAAACGTTAATGTGATATAAACTACATTACTCTAAGAGCAGTTATTTTAGAAATATATACTCACACAATGCTCTAATGTCTCTCAACTTTTCTAGCGGAAATATGCATTCATCACTGATAATCTTTTCTTGAAAGTTACTAGGAAACCGTACTTATAAGAAACTAGAAAAATGATTAAAAAAGGTATACTATGGACCGATGAAGCCAAAGAAAGTCTTGAAAAGTGCAAACAAGATTTAGTAAATACAACACTATTAAGTTACCCAAATCTCGATTTACCATTACTTTTATTTCTGATGCTTTTGATGCATTAATTGGATCTACAGGGTATCCAATAAAGAACACTCCGATTTCAAAATTAAAAATCTGGTAAACAAAAATCGATAGATGAATGCTATAAGCGACATGTTTATTGTAAAGGATCTAAAAATTTTATAAGAATGTTTCAAAATGAGTAACAAAAGTTGCCATCAGATAGCGCTGTAAGCGGTAATTGCTAACGGCCCTCTTCATTTACCGTCGCCGGAAGCCCGAGCCAATGTTATTCTATGGGGAAATTTTCTTTACAAATAACTTATTAACTATTACATATTTTTAAATTCTGTTTTCACATATAGAAAATTCCCAACTGTTAAATTGACGGACCTTTTTAATTTTTTTTTTTCTTTTTTAATATTTTATTTTTAAATTGCAAAATAAAAAAAATTACGATTTATTAAAATGTTTTTCTATGATAAATGTGGACGGGGGAGAGGGGGGAGGAGTGATGTTTCAACATGCACACATTTCTCCCCCCATCCTAGTTTACTATTTCTATTTTCAATAATTCATATTAATTTCAAAATCATACGTTAAAAATGACTGTCATTACGTACAACTGTGCGAAATTTTGTCCTATAGTACTACATTTAAAATTATTAAAAAATGGGATGACAGCGTCACCTGCTGAGCGATTAATCCCCAAATGTAATCAGCACCAGTTTAGGTCAAGGTTTAACTAAATATGAAGTTTGGTTAAATTTCATTCGTTGATGCGCGAGATACAGCGTCCACAAAATTTATTCACACAGACAGACTGGCAGATAGAGATTTTTCTAAAGATGGTCAAATCGTGTTCAGGAAATCTCAAAACTTATAAATCGATCGAGAACCGGAGATAAAAACTTTTCACGAACTCAATGCATTCATCTTACATATAGGGAAGAAAGCAATTATCAAATAGGATATGATAATTGCCCCAGCAGTGGATACTTTAACTTTTAAGCTTTCTAATTACTTTCTTCTGTATTCAATAAAAGAAAATACTGGATTCGTAAAGAATTTCGACTTCCGGTTTTCGAAGGACTTACACGTTTTGAGAGGTCTAGAACACGATGGGATCAGTTTTTGGAAAATGTCTGTCTGCCCGTCTGTGTGTGTGTGACAAAAATTTTGTGGCCACTGTATCTCCGAAACTACTGCTCAGAATTGTATATAAGTTTATATGTAGATGCACCTTCACCTGAATTAGTGCATATCAACTTTTGGTGTGAAACGCTCTATAGGTGGCGCTGCTATGGAGTGATTTCATCAATTTAATGTAAGGCTATTTCTCAGAAACTACAGCACAAAAATACATATAACTTCATTTATAGATACATTTTGATATAAGTTAGTGCCTGTAAACTTTTGAAGTCAAACGCTCAACAGGTGGCGCTGCTATGCGGTGATTTCTACAATTTCAGAAAAGGATATATCTCAGGAACTACTGCATAAAAATGCATATAAATTAATGTTCAGATGCATCTTGACATATGTTAATGATTATAATTTTTTGGTGTCAACTGCGCAAAAAGTGGCGCTGCCGTGCAGCGATTTTCATACTTTAAGGAAGGATTATATCTCAAGAACTACTCCCCAAAATTGCATAAAAATTTATATATGGATGCACTTTGAGATAAGCTACTGCGAATAAACTTTTGGTATAAATTGCTCAACAAGTGGCGCTTCTATACAGCTATTTCCTCAGTTTACGGAAAGACAATATTTCCGGTTCTAATGCGGATAATCAAACAACACTTGATATGTGAGAAAGCCATTATGAGACATTAAGCCGATTCAATTTGGTTATATATCTACTACTAGGTTGCGCTGCTATAGTGCAGTTTTTTCCGAGAACGGGAATGCTATATTTCAACTTCTATGGCATTTAACTGTACGAAACTTGATACATGAGATAACCATTATGAAAACTCATTTTTTAAGATATCAAATAAACTGTGTCTCTTTGGATATTCAGTGTTAATCTTTTTCTAAGATGAAAATCGCCTGCATTTATCATGGCAGATAATTTTAATAAATAATAGTTTTCTTAAATTATTAGAACTGAGTGAATTTATATAGGAAAACATAGAAAAAAATCTTGTGGTTGGCCACAACATACTAGTTTTTGGATAGGTTTGAGAAGCGTTCAGGGTTTGTGTTACACTCCTCTATTTTTAATATTTTGAACCAGAAATATTTTAAGCCATCTATTTTAGAATAAGATTAGTTCAACCGAAACAGTTTGAACCTTCTGTCCTTTTGCCACTTTTATTTTCTTCTACTATATAAACAGGAAGAAAATACTGTATTTGTGAAAATTTTCGAGAACTCTAGCTTTCCATGGATTTACATGTTTTCAGATGTCCTAATTACAATTTGTCCCTTTGTAGAAAATGTCTGCCTGTCTCTCTCTCTCTCTCTGTGTGTCACAAGTTTTATAGACACTTAATCTCAAAAAACAATGAAGGAAATTTAACTAAACTTGGTATTTAATTGGACTTTGACCAAATTGATTACACAGTGAGAGAAATATATTTAACTTTTCAAGGTGAAATTAAAAAGAAAAAAAAAATATGATTGTAATAGTCAACCAGGAAAAAATGTATATATAAAGACATCACTTGTCCCACTGGGGGGGAAATACTTTCCAGAGTGTGTGTGTGTAAACTACACTACGCTGAAAAAAAAAAAAAAAAAAAAAAAAAAATCGAACTCTGATGCAATTTTTGCTGCTTCTTATGTAAAATGACCTCCTGAATCCGAATATGGCTCCCATTTTGGCTTGTCACCCACAGTTTTCTAGGTACACATCTCCCTCCCTCAATTTTTTTTTTAAATCTCTGTACGGTAATTTTATGACGATGAATTTGATTTGGAGAATGAATTTAACACCTAAAAACAAAAAATTGTAATGTTTAATAAATAGCATTAATAATAGATTAAAAAATCTGGAGTGACTCCTCCACTCGACTTTCCGAACATTGTGTGTAATTAACGGTTTTGTAGATAAAGTAAAGTAAAAGAAATTGTTAATAAACAAAAGAGAGAAAATCATAATAGAGTGTTTGAGTATTTTTCTCCAAATAGTAAACGATGTTTAATTTAGCGCTATTGAACTTTGAGCCCATAGATCATAATGATAAAGAATTTTTCTTTGTGTCCCTGTAAGAACCTATAAATGCTAGATTCTCCAAAATGCTTACAGTTAGTGCAATAGTAACTTACAATATTCATATAAATTTTCAGCTCAATTGAATAAGGCATTTAGACGCTATCGCACTTTTAAAAATTGGGTCCCATAGGCCATAATGATAAAGAATTTTTCTTTGTGTCCCTGTAAAAAAACTGCAAATGCTAAATTCACCAAACTCTATACAGTTCGTGCAACTGTATATAAATTTTCAGCTCAATTGAATAAGGCATTTAGACGCTATCACACTTTTAAAAATTTGGTCCCACAGGCCATAATGATAAAGATATTTTCTTTGTATCCCTGTAAAAAAAACTGTAAGTGCTAAATTCCCCAAACTCTATACAGTTCGTGCAACTGTGACCTATAATATGTGTATAAATTTTCAGCTCAATTGAATAAGGCATTTAGACGCTATCGCACTTTTAAAAATTTGGTCCCATAGGTCATAATGATAAAGAATTTTTCTTTTTATCTCTGTAAAAAAACCGTAAGTGCTAAACTCACCAAAATCTATACAGTTCGTGCAACTGTGACCCAAAATATGTGTATATTTTTTTGCTCAGTGTAATAAGGCGTTTAGACGCTATCATACTTTTAAAAATTTAGCCCCATAGGCATATAATGATAAAGAATTTTTCTTGGTGTCCCTGTAAAAAAACTATAAGTGCTAGATTCACCAAAACCAATAGCGTTCGTACTACGGTGACTTACAACATACGTACGAACTTTCAGCTCATTCGAGCAAAGCGTTTAGACGCTAGCGTGTTCACTCACATACACACACACACACACACATACATACATCAACGCAAAAATTGCGAAAACGGATTCAGGGGACCTCAAAACGTTTAGAAACATCAAAATCTCAAATTCGGAATTTTGACATGTTTACTATACTTTCCTTATATACACATGTTCGGAAAGTAAAAATATAATAAATGCAATGCATAATTTCAGTGGCAAATCCTTCCCCTAAATTTTCCCCCTGCCGCAATTGTTCATGTTTTAGAATTTTCCAACTCTGTAGCCCCTCAGGAGATATGTAATAGTTAAAATAATCCTCTCCCCCTCCCCCTCCCCCTATAAATCCAATTTATAGCCATGAAATCACCGAAAAGTGATAAAAACAGGGGCCGTCTCTAAACAACGGTGAGGGATAGGGCAAAATGAGCGTCATATTCGGAATCTGGAGGTCCATTTTACATAAGAATCCGGAAAAAAGGTTATGGGAGCAATTTTCATGCCGAGCAGTGTTATCATTACGAGTATCGTTGAAAAGAAAGTGTCAATATCTTTAAAACGAATGATTGAATCATGGATCTATGTTAATGTAACACAAATTTATCGATTTTTTTTCCTTTAACGGAAAAAAAAAAAAAAAAAAAAAAAAGAAAAAAAAAGTTGACATTTTATAAACTTTGTCGTTGTAATTAAATTTATGTTTTACATGACAAATGTGTTTTAACAAATATTTTGTTTTCGTACAAAAAATAAAAAATGAAACAATAAATAAATAAAAAAAAAAACATTGAAAATTCTATCAAAGACAGAATTTAGTTTAGTACGGAGGACTATTAATTTCAATCTATAAAATTTTTATTTTTTATTTTTTATTTTAATTTTTAATTTTAATTTTTGATTCATATTTTATCACATTTTTTGACCGTAAAACAGGGATCCGTACTTTTTAAAATAGTTGAAAGGAATTAAAATGAAGTGTTGCCGCCTAAGTTTCACACTTTAGTTAATTAAAAAAAAAAATCTAAATGACATGTCGAAAAAATGTTTGCACCCCTGGATTCAGAAAAATCGCCTCTTTCATTCGGTACCGAATTTGTAACGATAGGACTGATATTTCTAATTTATTTTAGTGTTACACAAAACTGGTCTACAAAAAATCCAGATTGAAACTAATAGTCCTCCATCCTAAAAAGGAGGGGGGGGGGTGGCTTCTTTTCAGATGTCGGCACGAAATTCGTTTTCTTTGGATATGTAGTGTTAGGCTTCTTTGATGAAAATCGGCAGCATTCTTCATAGAAAATGATTTTAATGAATAACTTGAACTATATGAATTAGTACAAGAAAATATAGAAGAACGTTTTATAGTGGCCAAAAAATATTAGTTTCTAGTACTTTTGAATTAAAAGAAAAAAAAAAAAATGTTTGCTTTGTCTCTGTTTACTTTTAATTCATTTCTTGTACTTTTTTTTTTTGTATAACTAAAATATGCAGAATTCATTTGTTGTATAAATTTTTAATTTTGTATTGACACTTAACATTTTAGAAGACCAAAGCAAGACATGCTTTTGCCTCCGAAGCATGTGTTTTTTGCATCTGAAGAAGAAAGATTACGTCCTTTCGAAACCGGCAGTACTTGTACTGATTTTATGGTGCGTAAAGAAGTTTTAAAGTTTAAATAAAATATAAGATAATTTTCTCACATTTGAAACACAAATTTATGCAATATAGATGGCAAGATATTTTTACTTTTTTTTATGTATAAAGTCTAAAATTAATAATAATAATATTTTACATTATTATTAATGCTAAATTGAATGTTAAATTGTTATGTTAAATTGAATGTTAAATTGTTAATATTAATGTTAAATCATGAATAGGAAATAAATATGTTGGGATCTGAATTGCGTCTGTAAAAGTCATACTTGCCAACATCCTAATTAATATTACGTAGTGTTGTTACTCCCGCTCTTTTTTTCACACCAGTAATTTTTTAGAGTAATATTCTCCAAATGCAATTGCAATTAAATAAGATGAAAAATACTCTTAAAAAGATACTGGTGGAGAAAAGAAGGTGGGGCTAACAATACTACGGAATATTAATTATTATGTTGGCAAGTACGCTAGAAGTTCATCAAATACTTCGTTAAAATAACCCGAAGAATATTTTAATATACCTAATAAAAATAGCCTTAATTTTACTGTAATCACTATTCCGGTATGAGGTACTACTCGACTTGAGGCTAGAACATAGCTACAGCAATGCATTGAGATAAAGAAGGTGGTATATCGTGTTCATGGTATGGAACGAATAAATAATTTAAAATAAATCACCTGAAAAAAAATTATGTCATATCTGCAACAGTGTATTAATAAAAAAAAAAAAAAAAAAAAAGCAAAATTTTACCCATGGTTCGGAAGGAATAAAATACAAATATATAAAAAAAGTTAATTAAAAAAAAAAAAAAAAAAAAAAAAAGCAAAATTTTACCCATGGTTTGGAAGGATTAAATACAAATATATAAATAAAATTAATTAAAAACAATTATAAGATAATTTTTTTTTTTAAACCATGTTTTTAAATTTTCTGTTGAATCATAGTTATAGAACTAACTACATTAGTACTTTATCAATGCGCATTGTTACAAAATTGTAAATAATTGTATTTATTTTTGTATAAATTCTTTCAAAAAGGCTTAGCAAGTTGATAAAATGCCAATTTTCTGCATTTCCAGCTCTTTTTCGCATTATAATAGCTTGATCTTTCTTTTAAAACGCATTAAAAAGCTCCAATAGGCAGGTAATGCCTTTGGCACCAATTTTGGCGACTTTTTGCCCTTGGCGACTTTTTTGGCGAGAAAATCCTCATTATCGATATTCCAAAAATGGACGTTCTAATGTGATTGGTTAAAGAGTTATGGGAAATTTGAATTTAAAAAAAAAGTTGGTTTTAAAATAAAATATTAATCCTTTCCGAACAACATATATTTGCATCATAAACTACATTAGCATTTTATCAATGTGTAGAAAATATTTAAAGTGATAATGACGTCAGTTTTTGCCAGATGCATAATTTAACTTTTTACAATTTTTTTACGCTCACGTTAAATTAAATGTATTTATTTTTATGTCGAAAGAAAATGAACTCGTAAATTTTTTTTGGCAACAATTAAATTATAGCTAATATTTTAATGACTATTTTTATTGCTATTAGGAGCTTATTATTTTCATATTTTAATTAATTAAAAGAAAACTATTCGAAAATTCGAAAATCTGACTTCGAAGTATTGTGTTGTCACCGGGTTCTGTGCTACTGTGAAAGTTTCAAATGTCTAGCTAGTAGGGAAGTTAGTTAAAAATAGATTGCAAGATTTGTACCGGACAAAAAAACAAACAAACATACAAACAAACAAACAAGAATAGAAGTTAATAAAAGCATGGTAAAAAAAAAAAAAAAAAAAAAAAAAGACTATATACTTACGTAAACATATTGGTTTTGTTATTTATGGTTTAAATACAAAACATACGACAACCATTGTTTGATTTTATATTTTCTTTATTAATGCTCTCGTTTTATAAATAAAAAATGAAATATACAACCATTGAAGGAAGACTCGGTGCTTTTATTTAAATTGCATATGTATTCATAAGTTTCAGTCTTTAATTAAAAATCTATCTACGTGTGAGTTGAGTTCTTCATTGTCCTAAATATTTTATGAAACAAAGTCTGAGACTTGCAGTAACAAAATTTTCTTATCCTAGCATTTTCTATACAAATTGATTGATTACCGTACACATTCAACCGGCTTATATCGTCCAATACTTTGTAGGTCCCATCGTCACTGTCATAACGGACAGTCCCTTCAAACACACCTTTACTTGGTTCAACTCTGATGATTATTAAATAATCAACTGGGGCATTAATTTTATCCCCCAGCACTACGTGTCTGTTGATGACGTCATTCTGGTGTTTCACAAACCTCAGAACGACATCATTGGCCTGACCAAAGCGGGCGTCTAAAATTTCTTTAAGTCTCAGAACTTCACATACATTCTCAAAAGGCTTGAGGATTTTGTTTAGCGTGTCCACCAGAGCAATGGCACAATTTATCACTATTGGTTCCGTAACAGAAACAGGTTTGTGTGTCTGACACGTACACCAATGAGGAAGTATGCTGGCCTGTTTACATGTCCTGTCTCTTGGAATAGGGTCCAGAAGGCTTAGGCCATGTGGTGTTAGTATCGACAATGTCTCATTAAGCTCGGAAGATGGCTGCCGCTTTAGTTTCAGCAGATGTACCAGAGTTGCGTGAACATCAAACGGCGTGGTGAGACGATCCTGATTCTCACGAAGATTTTTCTCGAACTCAGGATATTTTTTCAGAAACCAATGTGGAAAAAATAAATATATGAACGGCATTCTTTCTTCGAATTTTCCGATGTATGTTTGCCGTATGGGTCCAAATCGGATACCATGGTCGCTGAACAAAACAAGTAGACTCTTATTCAAAACACCCTCAGAGTGTAGGTCCTTTAACAGATGAAAAGTTGGCTCATCAGCAAAGCCAGCTGCGTTTAGATTATCGTGCGTTAGTCTGGCTACAAATGTAAAAGCAAAATAAGGTCGGTCTTCCATTGTTCTCACAAAATCTCTAAGATAATTATACAAAATATCCATTTCTAACGCAGAATGTAAACAATTCGCTTTACTCTCTCGCCTAATTAGTGACTTTTCAACAGCTAAAGCAAAGGGACGGAAATAATAATCCGCTGGGGGGTCTCGGAAGCCCTTTTTTAGGTAGTTAAAAGTCGCTATATGAGGCGCATCTTCAGCAAATAATGTTCTATAGCCTAGCTTAGAATAATTCTTCCATATAAAATCTACATCGTCAAAAAACATGTCTCTGATACTCTCGTTCCAGTAATGTTCTATGAAATGTCCAGTAAGAAGCGGCACTAAATTCGGAAATGTGTTATCAGCCACTTTAGTGTAGCCTTTCAATTCAAAATGGAGCAGGTGTTCTTTTAAAAATTTACGAGTTTTTTCGAAATGCCTTAAGAAATTTAGCTTCGAAATGGAATCGATACCCACGAAAAGGATGTTAAGCGGCGCATTTTCTGAAGAATTCTCACTTTTTTGCGATTTTATTTTTTCTACATCAGGTTTCAAAGGCACTAATGGAATGAACTGTGTGAAATTTGGAACATCTGTAGAACAGTTGACAACAATAAATTCATCTTTCAAGGGCACACCAAATTCCAGTTTTACATAATCACCAAAAGAAAACTTATTATCAGTTCTCTCGTCTGCTGGACCAGGATCTCTCAATATAGGGCGATAAGTACAGGACAAGTTATCTTTCTGTGTGCCATAGTACATGCTTAATAGATTATGGTCCATACTAATCACAGCGTTAGGCTTTGATTTCATAAATTGGGGTCTACCAGGACACATGTAAGGGGACTTGATTTTGTTGAAGAAAGGAAGAACTGTTGAATCGTACGGATCCCAGTCTGGTATTTGGCATCCTGGAGTATTGAGAACAAATCCTCGTCTTTCCACCAGCCATTTTATTTGGATCGGTTTTGTTGCTTCTGGAAGCAGCTCATTTCCAGAGTACGAGAAGAACAAGATGAGGGCCAGCAAGGATATCGATAATATAATGACGAAGATGCGACGCAGCGGTGGTCCCATAGATGATAAAAGGATAAATCCCTGAGTTCTTCATAGGAATCTATGGAGAAAAATAAAATTAATTAGAAAATAACATAAGAAAATTTAAATATTCAAATAATCGAAATTAAAAATATGCATAAAATGATAAGCTGCTTTATTACTTCAGTTTTATTGATGTTGCTTACCTGTAGCTGTTGTTACATTACTTAACTCTTTTGAACCTGAATTAAAACTACATCTGTCCCATAAAAGTAGTAGCAAGTGAATATTTAAACGGGAGTTATTGGCAACTATAAGCTATGTTGTAGCGTAAAATTGCGAATCCTTGTCAATCAAAATCAATGTTTCATAATATCTGTCATTTGTTTTGACACATTTTTAAATTTTTAGGTTAACCTAATTATTATGAATTGGCAGGCCTCGCCCCCTTCTCTGGTCATTATATTTAAATAAATTAAAAAAAAAAAAGAATTATTATTTTTTATAGTACTTTATAAATGTAAATTTAAAGAAAATTACATTTAAATCGCTCTAATCCCCACTTCGGGTATCCTCTGCCTACAGCAGCTCATTTCCCACCCACGCTGCATCGGGTACAGGATCCCAGTGCCTGCAGAAACGTCTTCCTTAGGACTTCAAATTGAGTATTTATCGACGACAGGTGGAACAGTTATTGTTCAAGAACTACGATTTTAAAAAAGGGCTGTATCTCAGCATCTATAAAATATTTTAGTTTTTCAACCATGTAATTTATAGCCCTCACTCTTTACAGTATATTGCCATTTGATTTCGACCAATATAATAAATGACAGTAAAAGGAGATTTTCTTTTAAAAAGAATTAAATAAATAAAATTAAATAAATTTTAATTGAACTTAAATTTTAATACATTTAATCCTTTGAACTATATTGGCATTTTTTCCCCCATTTTTAGGTTAACCTAATTACTACGAATTATAACTTTCTAATTTCATTTCGTGATCAAAAGCAACTGTTTTATTTCACGTGAATATCAAATTTAGCCACTGTCAAAGTAAGATCCGCGATTGAAATGAAATGCTCGCCCTCTAGTGGGCTAAGGTGAAATTACAATTACCATGCTTTAATTCGGCTTTCATCAAGCCGCCATTGCTTGCCGATGTTTAGTTTCACATATATTTATTGAATAAAAATGAATAAATCCGGTAAAAAATATAACACATACTGTTGTGTGCTACAGTGTAACTCCAAAGGATCAAGAAATCCAGAATTAAGCTTCCATTTATTTCCAAATGACAAATTTAAAATTTCAGTTGCTTCGGCTAATGGAAGTAAAGAATTAATCAGTTGATTTCAAGCTAATATTTGTTCAACTTCAGTTAAAAATCTACTTCCGATCGAACTTTGAATAAACTGAAATATTTTTTTTCCAAAAGCAATCAATTTTCCATGATGTAATGGCGGAGAAATTATAGTACGAATATTAAGTAGAATAACAAAAAGAACAATAATAAGTACACGTGGCTATTATATTTACTAACAACAAAAGCTGAAAAAGCGCCATCTATCGATCATTACAAACGCGGATTAAAGAAAAGAAAGTTTTCAAGTAATAATTATAAGGTAAAAAAAAACTTTTTATATACCATGTTTTAAATTTTCTGATGAATCATAGAGCTCTTATCAATGTACATAAAATTTTTAAATTGATAATGACGCCAATTTTTGTGAGATGCATAATTTAACTTTTTATAATTTTTTAACGTTCACGTTTAATTAACCCTTACAGGACCATAAGATGTCCAAGACTAAATATGCCAATACAACACAATATTTTAGCTATTGTGGGTGTAAAGTAAGAGAATATCACCAGAAAAACATAGCAGGGTGTATAGGTTTCCTATAATTTCATGGGAAATATTTTTCCCTATGGACCATAAAAGTAAATAAACGAAGAGTTAGGTTTATTATATCGGTATTTTATTTATTGCTTTGTAATACAAATTTATTGCTTTGTAATATAAAAATTATCAGAAAAGTAAAATAAATAGTTAGTTATGGTATTCTACGAAACAATTTCGTTTACTTGTGAAGCACAAGTGGACATTGCACATAACACATTTATTATGTGTCCTATTTTCTATACGTTTTTTTATTCGTTCAGAAACACATTTGCTGCCTTGGACATACGTTTTATTTTGACATTCAGTAAAAAAAATATCGATTCAATAATAATTGAACAATCGATAACGATTTTTGTAGAAGGGAAAAATATTTCCCTTGGGCGTGAAAGGGTTAAATGTATTTATTTTTATGTCGAAAGAAAATGAACTCGTAAAATTTTTTTGGCAACAATTAAGTTATAGCTAATATTTTAATGACTATTTTAACGCTATTAGGATGTTATTATTAGTTCCCCATCATACTATAGGTATGGGAACTTAGGTAATCGTGAAAATTTTCGACCTAGGTTTTTTGACTTTTTTATACGTTTTCAGGTGTGAGGAATCCGAAAATGACAAAATTTGTATGGTGTCTGTCTGTAGGGTGTCTGTTAGTGTGTCAATCCGTTAGTGTGTTAGTCCGTTAGTTTGTTAGTCTGTTAACACGATATCTCACGAACAAATGATCGCAGAGAGGTCAGATCAGTTTTAAAATATTACTTTAGATACTGGCAAGAACCCTATTCATTTGCAACATTCGAATTAAAAAACTTCGTAAGTTATGAGAAATTTACGATTTTCTTAACATGGGAGAATAGGACAAAAATTCACTTAAACTTGCATTAAATGGAAACTTTTTACTGTAAAAATGTCAGACCAGTTTTAAAATATCAGTTTTGATGCCGGAATGAACATCAGTAACTATAAATATGCTACTTTGAAAATTTCGCAAGTTATTGGAAATTTACGAATTTCTTAACATGGCAGTATAGGGCAAAATTTCACATAAACGTCAATTTTGAGAGATATTTTCATCGTAAAGATGTCAGACTACTTTTGAAATATTATTTAGATCACTGGCATGAATATTAATCACTATGAATTTTCCAATATAAAAATTTCGTAAGATATTGGAAAATTACGAATTTCTTAACATTGCAGAATAGAGCAAAATTTCACATAAACGTCAATCTTAAGGGATATTTTCATCGTAAAGATGTCAAACCACTTTTTAAATATTATTTTGGATACTGGCATGAATATCATAGACTATGATTTTTCCAATTTAAAAAATTCATAAGTTATTTGGAATTTACGATTTACTTAACGTGTCAGAAAAAGGCAAAATTGAGCATAAACATCCATTTTGAGGATCATAAATACATTAGACAACTTCAAAATTATATTTATGATATTGGTTTGAACATGATTGAATACAAATATTCTAATAGGAAAATTTCGTAAATTATTCGTAATTTACGATTTTATCAACATAGCAAAATTGTAATTTTTTGAGATAAATATGAATTTTGAGGATTATTGCATTGGAAATAGTAGCATGAAAACTAAACAACAGAATTGACCCTGATAAAATAAATTAATAGATTAGAATAAGATAAAGATATCGAAGTGAACGGTGGATAGCCTATTAGGCGGGGATTTCATTTTGTCATTGTATCAAGCTTTGGTCAAAATCATTTCTTTTAACATGATTATAATATGTCTGGCATTAGAAATTTATGAGAACATAAATATGATGGGGAACTGAGCAGAGTCCACCTATGCCAACTAGTTTTCATATTTTAATTATAATTATCAGAAAACTAATGAAAAATTCGAAAATCTGACTTCGAAGTATTGTGTTGTCACTGGGTTCTGAGCTACTGTGAAAGTTTCAAACATCTAACTAGTAGGAAAGTTAGTTAAAATTCGATTGTAAGATTTGTACCGGACAAACAAACAAACAAACATACAAACAAGAATAGAAGTTAATAAAAACATGGTAAAAATCAAAATGTGATTGTCCAATTTTCGATGCATTAAAAGAAACATGAAAACTTTCAGAAACGTTTTAGAGGAGTGATATAAGAGAAGATGACGTGTCCGGAAAAACATGAAGCCAAAATCGTAACCGCAGAAGTCATTAAGTAACACAGTTATATGAGGAATCCTGCATTGTTAATATGAAATTGTGTAATAGGGATCGTTCGTGATGTAAGTAATTGTAACTATAAATCTCAAAGCTGACAAATAAGTAAGATGACGCTGTACTAGCAAAAGTCTTAGTAGACTCAATATGGCTTCTGCGATAGCCTTGCCTTCTATTGTGGCAGCCATCTTGAATAGACCACAGTTAACTTCTTTTGCCCTGCGTGCTGATATGCCATCTGGATGGTCGATTGGGTTTTACATCGCGCTAGTGCTGCACAATGGGCAATGGATACGCCGTATGGCAACACCTTTTTTATCATTCCTCCAAGAGAAAGGCGCAATTACGATAGTACAAGACAATTTAACCCTTTAACGTTTATTGGCTTCGCCCAGAAACAAAACATAGCACATTTTTTTTTTCAGCAATTTCTCAGTATTTTTACAAAGTGTTAATAGAATATTCAACTCTTATTCATTCTCTTTGCACTACATGGCAGCACTACAGCAAAATCCAAAAAATGCTATTTCAGAGGAAGCCAGATATAGAAGTCCCTTTAATTTTCTAAAATTGTATCAGTTTTAAAAATAAAAAAAAATATTTATTTTAAATAATAGCTCATGAACTTACTATAATCCTTCTCAGTCATAAATTGCAACTTTCAATTTTTTATATAAATAAACAGAAATGTCCGAAAAGTTATGTAAAATGTTTGGATTCTGAGAGAAATCAAACTCCAGTAAAGGTCGAATTTCGGAAGGCTTAAGAGTAAAAAATTAACATTTCCTGGATTTTCTGCAATTTCTTAAAATATCATTTTCTGAAATTATATATATATATGCATGTGTATGTGGGTATATATCTTTATATAATTTTTTTCTTTTTAAATAATTTATATGTACTAAACATTTTGCAGTTAGGAATAGTTTTTTTTCTGGTAAAATTATTAGTATGTATAGTTAATTTTATGTATAAATTCGTAAATAAAGTAAAAAATTAAAAAATTAAATAATAAAGCCAAAGCTGTAGCAACAATGTTTGGCTAGGCGTCTGGTGCTGTGACACTGCTTACACCCACTTGCTTCTTTTCTGAATAAACCATTATTTGAATTTCTTAATAAGTAAGTCAAAATAAAAATGTTTTAGATATTTCTTCTCTGAAACTTTTATATTCGTTTGTTTAAGAAGAAAAAATAGCCCGTTACCATTCATTGGTTTCACTGTGAAACCATAAATTTCTGGAAAATAAAAAATGCTATATAGATAAATATATTCATTTGTATATTTATGATCAATGATGCGTCTAAACGTCATTTTTTAAATTAATTTCACAATTTTCAAAATTAAATATGTAGTGAACTTTAAAGGGTTAAGTACAACACAAATTAACCTATCAAGGATTGGGGGAAAGGGGCTTTCTAAAATAATTGTCAAAATAAGTATTTGGAGCTTATTGTTTAATTTAATTTTTACTTTTGATAATAAATATTGCGTTGTCTATTTATTTCTAATTGGCCATGGCGAAGCACCAGTGTGACGTAAAATCCACTCAACCACTCTATTTATTTCCCTTGTTACTATTATTATGGGACAAATTAAATTCATGAAATGCTACTGCTATTATGGGACAGAGGAAGTACTTATAAGCTAAAAAATCAGATTAAATAAATAAATAAAAAATATTTTTTGTAAAACTCATGTTATAATTTTATATTAGCATGTCATAATCATTGGAGAAGCTCCACTGGCTTTTATTTTATTTAGAAAAAAAATTAAGTGTTTTATTACAGTCGCTAGCAAAAGTCTCCGAACACTAGCAAAAATTTATATTTTTTTAAAAAGTACACTTAATACAGTTTTGTGAAAATAATCCTTGTCGAATCCTGTTCTTAGTCAGTCTAAAAACAGGATTCGACAAGGATTTATTTAACAAAACTGTATTAAGTGTACTCTTTTTAGATAGGAATTTTTGCTAGTGTTCGGAGACTTTTGTTACAGACGTACATGAAAAGAAAAAAGAAAATATACAATTAGTAAATTAAATACGTGTGCTATGATAAGTTGTATAAACGTTAAATAAACATTGAGGGTCTAAATACATTGGTTTGAGTTTGAGCTATCGAAAAAATAAAATAATCTAAATTCGAACTAGTCTTTGTAATCGATTTCACATAAAATTAGGCAAAAATTGATCCCAATACTATGCAGTTTAAGATGGTTAACTGTAAATCTATATTTACTGAGGTGTTTAAATATGTTTCTCATCTTTCTCTAATCATATTTTTTATTCAACGAATAAAAATAGACACAGATGATGAGTAAAAATAAAAACGACTTTTTTTTTTCTTTTCTACTTTGGGTGATGGTGATGAGAAGAATAGCGCCTATTATCACCTTGTTACAGCGTCTAGAATAAACAGTGTGGCAATCGCCTATAACCGTGATGTTAAAATGATGCTACAAAAATTAAGCTTACCCAGATGTCGCTGTGATCGAAGCTATTGCTCAAATCGAAAACCTGATTGGCTTTTCCCAGTTTCGTCAGTTTAATCACGTGATCTACGCATATAATTAACCAATAGAGAGTCTCGGTTTTGTTGTAGTGACACCAGCTTCGATTACAATGACATCTGGTGACAGGCTTAATTTTTTTAGTACAATTTTATTCGCCGCTTTCCACACTGTTTATTTTATACGCTGTAGCCTTGTGTTTCACGCCTTTCGTGAGTTTCCTAGGCTAAGTATTTACAGTCTAGTACCCATGCAAGTTTTAGAGAAAACCACGATAAACTCTGAACGGCTAAGTCGAAGAACGCGACGTGGGTTCAATCTCAGCGTGGGTTCAATCCAGAGTACCAATTTTGGTAACAGAATATCGGCCACTGGTGGGGCTTTCATTTTAAGACTCGCTATTGTAGACAAAAATTTTACGCCAAACTATCTAGTGTGTCTTAATTATACAGGGTGATTATAATTAAAGTTACGATTTCAAAACGCTATAAATTTAAAACTACCCATCAGAGCGATTTGATATTTTACCAGAGCAATAGTGAAGCAATAAAATTTTGTTTGGCAAAAGAAAAAAAAAAAAAGTTCCAAAATGTGCCGTTAATTATCTGTAAAGTATTTGTTTCATGAAGCTCCTCTTTTTCTCTTTTCACTATCACTGTTTCCGCTCTAAACACGTATTCTTGTCTTTTTGCTAAAAAGATTGTAGTAAACCCTTTAAGTCTATTGTTTCCTTCCATTCCATTGTGTTGCTAACGACATTCCTGTGTTTAATGAGTCCATTTAGGCTTTTTCCCTGACATTACCCTGACAGCGCCATCTATAGGAACATGTTGGAACTACTTTTTTCCTCTCCCGAACAAAATTCCATTGCCTCACGATTGCTCTGGTAAAATATCAAATCGCTCGGATGGGTAGTTTTAAAATTATAGCGTTTTGAAATCGTAACTTTAATAATCACCCTGTATTTTAAATAGATTAAGTTACATTTTGAAGTGCAGTTTCGAATTCGTTTTCTCATTCATTTTTTACTATATCTATTAACTTAGTTAATATTTAAAGTTAATTTTTTTATATATTAAAACTAGTTGGCTTTTTTAATGCCGCTGCTGTAAATTTAAAAGAATTTTGAAAATTCCGTATTACTTATTAATATATATATATATACCCATATAAAGAAATTCCATTAAATATGAAAACAGTATTAATTTCATAATAATAACAAAGCAAGTGATTATAAAATTATATTTTTCATAAATTAGTCAAATATAACTTACTTATGAAAAGTTATCTCATTTCCTTTCATATATTTAAGAACAATTAAAAGCCAGGCAATATTTTAGCATTTTCAAAATTCATGAACATTCTGTTCTGTTACTATTGCTTAGTTTCATACTTACCCAATGTCTGATACCAAAAACAGTTTTCGGCATCAAAAATCTTTGCTCGATTCGCGATTGTAATGAAATGCTCGCCATCTGGTGGGCTAAGGTGAAATTATCACACCACTGAAAGCTTTCACGCTGAAATAATGATAGAACAACAAGAAAGAACAATAATAAATACACGTGTGGCTATTATATTTACTAACAACTGCAGTTGGAAAAGCGCCATCTATCGATCATTACAAACGCGGATAGCAAAAAACTTATTGACTTATTTTAGCAGACGAAAATTCATCAGAAATTACATTTGTTATTTTTTTTTTAAACTGCATTAAAAGCAATGTAGAATGGGCTCTTCCCACCGTCGTCTACTCAATCACGTGATAGAGGAAAACGAGTAATCGAATTCAATTAAATATTGTTCTTAAGAACAAAAGTGTTAATATTTAATATAAAATAAAATAAAAGTAATATTCTGCATTTGTAAACAGTAGAATAGTTGTATTTGTAAATTTAATAATTTTTAAAAAACACTTTATGTGCTTATTTATTTTCACCTGTAAGAATCGATTTTTGTATGTTTTTGTGTAACTGTTACATTAACTGATGTAGCAATAAATAATAGCTCGTTCTTGTGGAATGTTTATGGATTATAATTTGAAATTTTAATATGTTTTCATTTAATTTAATTGCATAAAAGTGTTACAAGAAGTTAATTAACTTAGTTACTGGTCTAAATGGATTTACGCAGTACGGTATTGCACTGTCACTGATTTAAGTACCAAAAATCAGAGTATTTAAACATGGTCTTCATGAACATCAATAACAGGTATAAACTAAATGATGATTGTAAATGTATACAACAAAACAAAAGATGATGAATAATGATATAAAATGGATTAAAAATGATGATGTATAAAAAATAACACAGATTAAATACGATTGATCAAAAATAAGAACAGAAAATATGTCATTTCAGCAATCGCTCTAGATAAACAAGACTTCGTCTGCTATTTGTTTTTCCTCTATCATGTGACCTCTGACGTCAGGTGGGAAGAGTCCATTACTTGAGTATACAAAAATAATGCAAAAAAAAAAAAAAAAAAAAAAAAAAAAAGAACATAAGAATCATTCTTTGAAAGCCTGGCACAGAAGAATTAAAAATGGATTCATTTTATAAAAGATTAAAAAATAAAAGTTTTGTTTACGTTACTGCTGAATAGTAAAATATTCGATATTTAAACAGTCAAAAATCAAACACACTACTTTGACATTCAAAACTTGCGATCGAATTTCTACTTGTTCCAAGCCGTACTTCAACTGTGTATTTTCTTTACTTATAAAAGTTCAATTACAGAATAAACACGAAAACTCAATAGAACATGAATGAAATCAAAGAACATAACAACAGAATAAACAAAACGATTATCGACACTACACAGTATTGTTAAAATATGATGGCTAATTGCAAAATAAACTTTTTTTTTTTTCAGATAACTATTGTTGATACATGGATGACTAAAATTAGAAAAAAAAAATAATATAATATATGTATACAGGATGTCCCAAAAAGGCTGAAACGCGCTTAATTTCTTTACCCGTTACAGATAAATGGGCAATGTAAATTGAGAAAACGTCCAAATTAAAGTAGGAAAGACGACTACATTAAGAAAAAAACCTCCCATTACTTTTTTAAAAGTTACAAATATTTTTATTTTTATACAGCCCCTCTACGCAAATTTTGTCAATTACAAAGTTTTTATTTTTCATTCAACAAGACCTTTAGAAAAAACCGCATAACTACACTAAGCGACAAAAAAAAAAAAGCCGCACTGCAGAAAAGATGACTTATACCTATTTTATTTGTAATAACTTTAAAATTAATGGTTGGAACAAATAAAACTGCCATATTTGCATAACACCAAAGGGTTGAAATGATACCTATGTACATTTTCGATTTAATAATTCGCTTTATTACACTCTATGAAGTATTTTATAAAAACCTACATAAAATTTTCTTTTTAAACATAATGCAATAACCATACACTTTGTATTCTATTACGATTTATTATATGAAATAAACAAGTTATATTTTAATATATGAAATAAAACTATTTATTTGTTAGATCTAAGCAATTTTTTAATAAAAATATGTATTCTGCATTGGGTTAATTCTATCTTTATATGGAATTACTGCTGTAATGCAGAGTGGCATAGCATTATACCGTTTTTTGATATAAGCCTCAAAAATTTCATTGTGCTAAATATTGTAGATAACTTTTCTAATTCTTGCAAAGTTGTAGGCTGCAAATTTCGAATCCTCCTTTCCCTTCCCGCGCCTTTTTATCACTAAACATTTTCGAGCGAATTGAGATTAGGACTGTTTTCAAATCTAATAAAGAAGAAATTCTACGATATTCTTTGTGGGATTTAACTTAGAGTGAAAATTATATTATTACTTACAGAATTATAGTTGCTCATGGTAATGGGTAGGTAATTTTAATAATTTGATTCAAATTGACGTACCACAGACGCCGTACAGCAAGGTGCATTAACATCATGAAATGCTGCTTGAAGGAAAGTCTGAAATACCTCCAAAATAGTCGGCCAGGCGCCACTTTTATAATAACCGTGTTTTATTTTGAGTTAATTGATCCCTTGAGCATGAAAATTTGCCCGATTCCTTGAAAAATTGTGCACCGACGTACCATAATGTACGGAAAAAATGTCACTGTTTTAAGAGTGCGATTTTCATTAAGTCGGTCACATTTTCGTCCTCATTCTAGCTTTTTCATCTGCTCGAAATAAAGAAAACTTGACTCACCAGAAAAAACCCAGTTCAGCCTAATAATTAACTGATAATGTTTTTAAATTTTTGGTCAACTAAAGTATTGTTTTTTTTTCTTTTAATTCTTTCCTTAATAATGGCTTTTTTTGCAGATATTCTGTTCTTTAACCTGCTTTGTTTAATTGTTCCCGCATTGTTTTTGAAGAAAGCAATTTACTATACACCTTTTTAAAATCTTTTTTAAGTTCTGAACATGATACAAATCAATTTTTTAAACATTCGCTTTTTAACTTGTGGTTATCTTGCTTGGATGAGCAACATGGTCGCATAACGCCAAAATTCCATTTAAAACGGCCAAAAAATTTTATATTTTGCTAAAAACAATTTTACCAATATTTCGTTAACATTTAATTATTTTTTCATCTCACGTATTAAAATATTTTTTGATTTTCATTCAAAAATTAATACTTTTTGTGGCATCGTTAACTGCCTTATTTTTACCATTTTTTAAATAATTTCGAAAATTACAGTTTTTCTGACAATTGCATCTTGTTTTTAACACTGGACTCAATGTTAAAGTGTAAGTGAAGGACAACATAATAAAATCTGTCCGAAAATTTGCTTTTTAAACGATAAAATTGGCGGTTGTAAGAAGGTAAAAAGGAACATATTCAAGTGCGGCTTTTTTTTTTTGTCGCTTAGTGTATATCTTTAAAACCAACCGAATTATGATACAGAGAAAAAAAAAAAAGTCTTATGCCATTTTTCCGTGTCATTTAAAAGGCTGGCTTTTCGGTTAAAATAGGGATCATTTACAAATTGATAACGGAAATGTTTAGATCAAAAACATAATGTGTCGAAAAATTCTCAATCGGGAAATCTTGATCGCGAATCAATCCAACATACTCAAGAAAAGTTTTAATGCAAATGGTATGATACATTTTATCTTTTTATAATATGTCACAAATTTACATTTCTATTTTGATATATGGTCCCTATAATCAGAGTTCAGTTTTCAATTAAGTACAATTCATTTAGTTTTAAAGATACAGGAATGCGATTTTTTGCAATGATATTGTTGCATTGAAAATAAAAACTTTTGACCAAACTAATTGACCAAATTTATCTAGAGGGGTCGTATAAAAATTTTAAAAATGTAATTTTTTGAAAATTAACAGGAAGATATTTCTATTAGCGTAGTTTTATTTCCTATATTATTTTGTACACTTTTGCAATTTACATTAACCTCTCATCTCTATCAGGTAAAGAATTAAACCATGTTTCTATCTTTTTGGGACGCCCTGTATATAAAAAACTAGCAGGCGACGCCCGCTTCGCTGGTCCGTATTTTTAAATAAATCACTATAATTACTGAATTCTCAAAATTGCATTAATTTTTATCACGTGAAAAAAAAAAAAAAAAAAGAGAAACAATATCTCATTAGGAAAAATGTCGCACCGGGTTCGCACTGTCTTCGGAAAAAATTCCCAAAATGCTCTAACTCTTATTTCTATTATTTTCCCCCTTCGCCCCCCCTCCCGTCTATCCTAATAATTTTACAAATTCGAAAATATCCGCAATCGATTTGTAGGTATCAAAAACCACTATGCACCAGTTTTGAACGACCTATCTCTATTTTTATTTTTTTGTCCCTCCACTCCCCCCCCCTTCCCAAAAATTTTAAGAATTCGAAAATATCCACAATCGATTTGTAGGTATCGAAAACCTCTGTGTACCAATTTTGATTGATCTAACTCTATTTTTTTTTTTTTTTGCCTCCCTCTCCCCTTCCCACTTCTCGCCCTCCTAATATTTTTACACTTTCGAAAGTATCCCCATTCGACTTGCAGGCTATTAAAACCTATCTGTACCAATTTTGAACGGCCTAACTGTATTTCTATTTGTTTTACCGCCCCTCCTAATAATTTACAAATTCGAAAATATCCGCAATCTATTTGTAAGTATCGAAAACCTCTATATACCAATTTTGAACGATCTAACTCTATTTTTTTTTTTTTTTTTTGCCTCCCTCTCCCCTTCCCACTTCTCGCCCTCCTAATAACTTTACACTTTCGAAAGTATCCCCATTCGACTTGCAGGCTATTAAAACCTATCTGTACCAATTTTGAAAGGCCTAACTGTATTTCTAATTGTTTTTGCCCCATAGCTCCCCCCTGCTGCCCCACCTGGGGGCTGAATTTTTAAAATTCCAGAAGTTAATTTTTAGATATTTGTATTAGCTATATTTTATAGGAAAAATTTCACGTATATCTGTTTTTTTGATTGAGGTATATAGGATTATGCGAAATCATGTTTTACGCATGTGAAATCCCGTTTTGCCCCCCCCCCGCCCCCCTTGGGGACCGAATTTCAAAAATTCCAGAAATTGGTTTTTAGACATTTATATTAGCTGTATTTTAAAGCAAAAATTTTACGGATATCTGGTTTTTTGTTTGAGATATGAAGGATTTTTTGAATTCACGTTTTGCCCCCTCCCCCCCGGGGGGGTGAATTTTGTAAAATCGCTTCTTAGTGGATGCCTACGTCATAGAAAGAACATTATCACAAAATTTCATGCTTCTAGGTCCAGGGGTTTGGTCTGGGCGATGATAGATCACCCCCTCAGGAAGAACGATTATATATATATATATATATATATATATTACAGATAGGTTAAAAAAAAAAAAAAAAAAAAAAAAAAAAAAAACCTATCGTAGAAAAATAAAGTTAACATCATTTAACTTATTTTGCTAGAAATTACATCAGACATATTATTTAAGAATACAAAAAATTTAAGCAATGAGTATCAAAAATTTGTCTATTGATTAAAAGGTTCCCCGTATCCTAAATAAGTGATGCGCAAGATTCCAGCATTGTATCACTAAAAAGAAAAAAAGTTTTAGAGGTATGATTAAATAAAGTTATGGACGGATTAGTACTAAATTGAAGTGTAAATGTATTTATTTGCATCATCATTGTTTGGAGAATTTATGTCGAGGTTTCGGAGAATGATACAAATATATTTTTTTATTATTATTTATTTATTTATTTATTTTTTTGTTTTGTCTTATCGCAGAACATTTTTAACACGCTTTTATTAGCTTCACCTGTAAGTATGTTTGTTTGTATGTTTGTAACCGCTTTGGGAGCAAAGAAAAAATCTATATTGTAAAAAAAAGACTCTCCCTACGTGAACGCTGTGGCTGTGAGGTAAAGCTCCGCGCTACGAACCTAAAGGTCTAACGTTCGAGCCCAGTCAGGGGAGATTTTTTAAAAATGGTTTTTGTTTAATTCTAAATTATTTTAATTAAAGATCTAAATGTACGTAAATATTATGGTGTGTCACTCACACGATTTTCTCTTACCCTGCATTTGAATACTGATATTTTGTGCTTTTTAGTTCACATTTCTATAAAAGCGTGTTCTTTAATTTTTTAAAACTATAATATTATTTATGATATAATATTGGAACATTGTACACAAATATATTACTGTATGGTGTAAATACTTTTCAATCATTGATTTTTTTTTTTTTTTTTTTTTTTTTAAATGAAACTGTATAAAAATTTTAATATTGTAATTAATAAATCTCTAAAATCTTCATTCTGACCCCCAATCCTCCTTCGTCCCTAACTTTGCAAATTGTAATATGTGGCTGAGATATATTAAAAGTAGGTTAAAGTTTTTTTTTTTTTTTGAACACTTTGCGTATATCCAAAATGAATTCCGAGTTAATACAAAAATCTTAAAATTAGGATTAAAAAAAAAAAAATTAGTTTTTTTTTTTTTTTTTTTTTTTTTTTTAAATATCTCTACAAAAATATCTTTCTTAAAGCAAAGGTCAGTAGATAAAAATATCAACACCATTTTTTGATATCCACAATGTCCCTATTGAAGATTTTTTTTCAAAAAACCCTTAAATGGTATCTTCTTAAAAAAAAAAAAAAAAAAGTACTACTTAGCATTAATAATGTATCTTCTACATTATTTTCCCCCCAGAGCGCCCCAGGCGGTTCTCCGACCTTAGCCTCTCTAAAGAAGGCTTTAAATAGGATTGTACTCAAGTCGGATGCGAAAACCGATAAAACCGTCCTATATTCGCTATTTTTAAACATACTTAAAAGTGCATTTAATAATAGGTGTGAAAAAATCCGGAAAACCTTGAAAGATTGGACTGCTTTTGCATCTGTTCCTCCATTTTTACTCATATTACCAGGGCCCGACTAACAAAGTTTTGTGCCCAGGGCACTTTCAAATTTTAGTGCCTCCCCCCCCCCCAAAAAAAAAAAAAAAAAAAAAAAAAAATGTGTTTCTGTTTTTGGCTTTAATAAAATTACTTCACTCAGCCAAATGTAGGTGCTGCCGGATTATAAGTTTCCGGATTATCGATGCTTCTCCGTACGCTAATTGTACAATTTCATGTATTTCAAATGATCTCATGTACAGTATCAATCAAGATTTTATTTTAAAATTTTATTCATAAAAATAAAACATAGTTGAATTAGAAAACGAAAGAAAAACTAGGGGATTTAGATCAGATATTTTTAACCATTAGTAAAATTTTGTGCCCCTCAGAAATTTCGTGCCCAGGGCACGAGCCCCGGGTGCCCGTGCGATAATCAGGCCCTGTATATTACCATGGGGCAGAAAAAGTATTAGCAGCAAAACGCAACTGAAATCTGGTGTTGCAACTGGAGTTAAACATATTTCGTAAGCGAACGCCATACACTGCGAAAAATCGCAGCAATTGTTTCGGTAATCTAAATAATAGCACGATCCTACATTAGGAGATATAAGTAGGCATGACTGCAGCAAGGAAGTGGCGACGTATGTTATGGTGTGAAATATATCATATCATGAAATACGGTAAGATTATGGTATAAAAGACGTTCATCATTTGTTTATAGAGTCACACAAAATAATTCGTATATATTAAGAGCTATGGTTAGAAATAGTTAAAAGTTTATTTTAGGGTTTTCTTTTTTTTAAGGGGAGAATGGCAGTGAACAGGCCATGGAGATTGATACGCTATTAATAATACATATATGTAAAAGTATTTGCGTGAAATGATTTTAGATGCTACCAACAGATAGATGTACAGCCATTGATTTTTTTACTTTCTCTTACCCATAAGGTAGAGAAAGCATTGTTTTGGGGTCAAATTTTCGAATGCGAGATTTTGTTATATTTACACGTTTTGAGGTTCCCTGAATACGAAAATCATGTTTTTAGCAAATGGTCTGTGTGTCTCTGTGTGTGTCTGTCTGTTATCAGCATATCTCAAAAACAAATTATGGCAGAAAGTTCAAACTTGGTATTCTAAATGTGTATCATATAGGGATGCTACAGTAAGCTTTTCGTTAAGATCAAGCAAATGGTTCGTGTACAGGGACAATCAAGAGAATTCTAATGCATTACGTCTATGGGGGAAATTGCAGGTAAGTAGAGTTTAACGTCCATAGACTGCACTAAACCAAATGAAACGAACATATATTTTTTGTAATAGAGATAGTTAACTGGGAAAATTTTTTTGTGTATGTAGGAGCCTCGCCTCCCCCCTGGGGGGGAAGTCCCCCCCCTCGAGGGGAGTAAATTTTCATGATGGGTATCATTCAAAAGAGCTTGCGAATACCTTTAAAACGAATGGTTGAACTATAAATCTGTGATAATTTAAAACAAAGTTATATATTTTTTTTAATTTTAACGAAAAAAAAAACTTAGAAAAAAAAAATCCTTTTTTTTTTTTTTTTTTTTAATATTGAGAGTAAAATGGACTTTTTTTTGGATATTTAGTTTTACACTACCTCTCTAATATGGAAATCGTCTGCATTATCATAAAAAATATTTTTTTTAAATAATAATTTTAATAAATTATTTTTTATAAACAGAATTATTTTTTAATAACCGAATTAAATTCTATATAAATGTAGGTGCATTAATGAAACGGGGGGTTGAGGGGGGCGGTAGCCCCCCTCACACAGAACTAATTATCGTATAAAACTCTTCCGAAGCCTAATTTGAATTGTTTAGCATAGGTTTACATGACAGTTCTCGTTATCTTACCTCTTAATCTGCAACCTGTATTTATAGTATTAAATTTCAGGGTAAGAGAAAGTCGTGTGAGTGACACACCAGATTATTTATTTTTATTTTATTTTTTTCCCTTAAAAAAAAAAAAAAAAAAAAAAAAAAAAAAAAAACTAGACGAAATGGCCTTGATTTTCAGGCATGCAAAGAACATGCATAATGTAATTTTAATATATGAGTTTATTTACTATGTATAATATTTATGCTTCTTTGGGGAATCACACTATTAATTAGAAATATATAATTTTTTTTTTCCTAAAATTACAATTTTTTTGACAATTTTTTAGTTTGTAACATGGATTTCAACAAAATTTTACAAAACTTGCAGAAAAATTGACAAAACATTAGAGAAGCGTTCTGAAAGATACAATTAGCCACTTGTAATTTTCGCTAAGACATGAGTATTTGTAACAACTTTTTTTTTTTTCCCTGTGCATGCGTTTTTGTAAATTGCATTTTAAACAAATGTTATATTTTTACGTAATACTGATATATCATCTCTTTTTATGCAAACATTAACATCTAAAAACATTTAGTTAAAAATGTAATACAGTGAAACTTGAATAATTCGAACTTGTTTAATTCGAAATTCTGGATAATTTGAATTTTTTGGTCGGTCCCTTAAATTTTGTATTAAAATAATATTAAAAAATCATGGATAATTCGAATTCTATTTTGGATAATTCGAATTTTTCATACGATTACCTTTAAAAATATTACAGTAAAATTTGTTCCCGAGATTTTTCTCAGTTAAAACGCATTATTTTTTTTTTTTTAATAGTCTTTCAAAAGAAGAATAAGGAAATACAAGAGTATTTCCTACCTACACTGTAAAAAATATGTCCTATTTACTGCCAGAAATTCTCTGTAATTTAATTAGGAAAACGTTACGTTATCAGAACGTATTTTCTCCAATTACACAGAATTTCTCGCAGCAAATAGGAGATATTTTTTGCAGTGTAGTGCATCAGAAGATATGGTCCATATACATGAACTTCGAGTAGAAGATTCTGTTTTTGTATCAATTGATGGGTTGAAGTCCTGCTATGACACAAAGATTGTACTTAAAGAAGCAATCAAAAATATCTGACTATTTTTAAAAAATGTTGAATAATTAAGCTTGTAAAATAATATTGATTTAATGGAAGGGGGTTAACGATGCAATATTCTTAGAAATAAAGTATATGTGTTAAATCTTTGATCATAAAGTTTTATATTTTTAATTTATCTCTTGTTTTTGACAAAATAGTATATGTAATTCGAATTTTTAAATATTTCGAATTTTTCTCTGGTCCCTTCAACTTCGAATTATCCAAGTTCTACTGTATACAAAAATCACGTTTTTTTTTTTTTTTTTTTTTTTCCCTTAAAAGTTTGTACGTTGGGTTTTAAATCACCCTGTATATACATATATACAGATAGATATAGACAGACAGATACAATACGAGGGGTTGAGGGACGTAAAGGGTTATGTAGCGAGTTAATCGTATACACACACACACATATATATATGTAATATAATTTTAAATAATATGGTATAAATCAAAGTGATCTGCTGAGTAATAAGTGATGAAAATAGGACGTTGAGGTTCCTGATCTGCAGATCCACTAGTTTATGGCTTTATTTTATATTTTGTGCATACTTTCAACATATGGTAAAATCAAAATATTGCTTGAAGAACTAAAGTTTTTTTTTTTTTTTTTTCCAATACATTTATCTATAATATGACCTAGTGAGGTAAATCACATTGAAAATGATTAATTTAAGTGAATAATATTTCAATTTCATTAACTCGTTGTAGTATTTTATAATTCATTCATAATCATATTACACGGCTAGTTTAAAATGGCTGTCTCCCGATCTGCAGATCCACGAGTTTATGGCATTATTTCATATTTTGTACATACTTTCAATATATGGTAAGATCAAAATATTTCTTGTAGAACTAAAGTTTTTTTTTTTTTTTTTTTTTCAATACATTTATCTATAATATGACCTAGTGAGGTAAATCACATTGAAAATGATTAATTTAAGTGAATAATATTTCAATTTCATTAACTCGTTGTAGTATTTTATAATTCATTCATAATCATATTGCACGGCTAGTTTAAAATGACTGTCTCTTGATCTGCAGATCCACTAGTTTATGGCATTATTTCATATTTTGTGCATACTTTCAGCATATGGTAAGATCAAAATATTGCTTGTAGAACTAAAGTTTTTTTTTTTTTTTTTTTTCAATACATTTATCTATAATATGACCTAGTGAGGTAAATCACATTGAAAATGATTAATTTAAGTGAATAATATTTCAATTTCATTAACTCGTTGTAGTATTTTATAATTCATTCATAATCATATTACACGGCTAGTTTAAAATGGCTGTCTCCCGATCTGCAGATCCACGAGTTTATGGCATTATTTCATATTTTGTGCATACTTTCAATATATGGTAAGATCAAAATATTGCTTGTAGAACTAAAGTTTTTTTTTTTTTTTTCAATACATTTATCTATAATATGACCTAGTGAGGTAAATCACATTGAAAATGATTAATTTAAGTGAATAATATTTCAATTTCATTAACTCGTTGTAGTATTTTATAATTCATTCATAATCATATTACACGGCTAGTTTAAAATGGCTGTCTCCCGATCTGCAGATCCACGAGTTTATGGCATTATTTCATATTTTGTGCATACTTTCAATATATGGTAAGATCAAAATATTGCTTGTAGAACTAAAGTTTTTTTTTTTTTTTTTTTCAATACATTTATCTATAATATGACCTAGTGAGGTAAATCACATTGAAAATGATTAATTTAAGTGAATAATATTTCAATTTCATTAACTCGTTGTAGTATTTTATAATTCATTCATAATCATATTACACGGCTAGTTTAAAATGGCTGTCTCCCGATCTGCAGATCCACGAGTTTATGGCATTATTTCATATTTTGTGCATACTTTCAATATATGGTAAGATCAAAATATTGCTTGTAGAACTAAAGTTTTTTTTTTTTTTTTTCAATACATTTATCTATAATATGACCTA
This sequence comes from Salticus scenicus, assembly GCA_963930645.1. NCBI lineage: Eukaryota > Metazoa > Arthropoda > Arachnida > Araneae > Salticidae > Salticus > Salticus scenicus. The sequence continues at coordinate 56,151,484 of OZ005662.1, read as the reverse complement.
GTGAGGTAAATCACATTGAAAATGATTAATTTAAGTGAATAATATTTCAATTTCATTAACTCGTTGTAGTATTTTATAATTCATTCATAATCATATTACACGGCTAGTTTAAAATGGCTGTCTCCCGATCTGCAGATCCACGAGTTTATGGCATTATTTCATATTTTGTGCATACTTTCAATATATGGTAAGATCAAAATATTGCTTGTAGAACTAAAGTTTTTTTTTTTTTTTTTTTCAATACATTTATCTATAATATGACCTAGTGAGGTAAATCACATTGAAAATGATTAATTTAAGTGAATAATATTTCAATTTCATTAACTCGTTGTAGTATTTTATAATTCATTCATAATCATATTGCACGGCTAGTTTAAAATGGCTGTCTCTTGATCTGCAGATCCACTAGTTTATGGCATTATTTCATATTTTGTGCATACTTTCAGCATATGGTAAGAGCAAAATATTGCTTGTAGAACTAAAGTTTTTTTTTTTTTTTTTTTTTTTCCCAATACATTTATCTATAATATGACCTAGTGAGGTGAATCACATTGGAAATGATTAATTTAAGTGAACAATATTTCAATTTCATTAAGTCGTTGTAGCATTTTATAATTTATTCATAATCATATATCACGGCTAGTTTAAAATGGCTGCTAGTGGGAGTAAAGTTCTGGGTGGAAAAACATCGGCATTACTTTGGCGCCAAAATTTTCAAAGGGTCTTACACTAAAGCCAGGGCCCGATTAACCTTACAATTGGGGGAGAAGCACAAATCCATTTTGGGGCCTCTGACTTCTTGGTCTAAAGACTCATACAAACATCTTGAAAAATTTAGAAATTTCACTTGATTTTTGTACCAAGATATAAACTGATGAAAGCCTATATTCACTACAATAGATGAAATTATTCCATTATAAATGAATGTGTAAAAGCTTCATTAGCATATATCCTATATAATCTAGAAATGATAGTTGTGCAGTCAGGTAGGACTGTGACGTTTTATAATCAGACAATGCTTTTAGACCACAAGCTTACAATTCGGGGCCCATTTTTTTGCTTAATTTGGGGCCTTTTCAAAATTTTCCAGGAGAAGCACATGCTTCTCGTGCCTATTAGGTAATCAGGGCCAGACTAAAGTTGTTTCAGGGAATATAATATATACACTCCTGCTGAAAAGTTTAGCAAGATTTGCAAATAATCCGTTTTTTTTTTCCCCCCAAATTAGAAATTTATCTCCCAATGAAATGTTTTCAGACATTGGGCTTTTAAAGAACTGGGTCTTCCTCATGTTTTTCTGTGAAGATTATAGTTTACGACAACAATTAGGGGGCCGGTAACAAATTGAACAAAATTAATAATATTTGTGATCACCCTGTATTGTTAAGTGAACAAAATCAACTGTAACTTTAGGATATGTTAATATACACCCAGTTGAATTTGTGTGACGATAACATGTTAAATAACGGAGATTAATAAGCATTTATTTCAACTCAAAAAAAAAAAAAAAAAAAAGTCAGCATGTTTTTCATTTATAATATATTATACAGAGTTTCTAATGAAAATTATTTTCACTTTCAGATAAGTTGGAAAAACACTTTTAAAATAATATACTGCAATCGGAATACAAATATTTTAAATATCTCATGAAATATGACGGATATCTCATGAATAAAAACTTTTTACTACGCTAGATTTTAGATATTTTCCAAAAGTTGAAATTTTTTTAAGGGGTTTTTCACTTGCCGCCTAATTAATTTGAAGATCCAGTTATTTCAACCACTTTCCAAAGGTTGTTTTTTGGAGAAAACCCCTTATGATCTCACAAATCATATTAAATAAATAAAAATATGTTAAGAGTTACAAGCTTATAAGGGGTTTTCATAAAATACTACATTTGGAAAGTGATTGAAATAACTGGATCTTCAAATTAATTACGCGGTATGTGAAAAACCCCTTATGAAATTTCAACTTTTGGAAAATATCCTATATATAAAATTTGACATTTTTAATGTTAATTATCTTTTTTAATTATACTCAATACAACATACGTTGCATTTTTATAGATTACAGTATTTCCTTTATTTTGTTTGAGGAAACAAAAACTTAAGATTTACCGAACAAATCTTCTGTAATATCTAGGTGTTAATAATATGATTTTTATTTCAATTAACCCTATTTTTCTTACCTTTCCTTTAAAAATATATATCCTAAATATACACATGAAACATTGTGTTTCGCAAACATTGACAAAATAGACTATATCATACTGATATCTATATAAATAAAGCAAAGAGTTTGCGGGAACACATCCGGATGGACAACTCCTATTTTTGATTGGTCTAGATTTAACTACTTTGGTGATGAAAGTTGGCCATTTTTTTTAAGTGGTAAAAACTGATGAATTTTTTAAAAAAGTACTGCATAGATGTTATACATTTTAAAGGAAATCTAAAAATTGTTAATTTTTTGTGTAGACACTACATACATCAAATTAATAACGATATTATACGTTGCAAAGTTTTCTTTTAATTAATTAAAATATGAAAATAAATAGTAATAATTTAATAGTTGGCCAAAAAATAAAAATTAAAGTACAAGTTCATTTTTTTTCTACAAAAAAAAAAAAAAAAAAAAAACAAACATTTAATTAAACGTGAACATTAAAAAATGTAAAAAATTAAATTATGCATCTCCCAAATTTGACGTCATTATCATTTTAAAATTTTCTACACATTGATAAAGTGCTAATGTATATCTATAATCTATCCGCGATTGTAATGAAATGCTCGCCTTCTGGTGGGCTAAGGTGAAATTACAATTGACATGATAGCTTTCGGCTTTCGAATAGACGCCATTGCTTGCCGATGTTTAGTTTCACATATATTTATAGAATAAAAATGAATAAATCCGGTAAAAAAGATAACACTTACTGTTGTGTGCCACAGTGTAACTCCAAAAAATCAAGAAATCCAGAATTAAGCTTCCATTTATTTCCAAATGACAAATTTAAAATTTCAGTTGCTTCGGCTAATGGAAGTAAAGAATTAATCAGATGATTTGGAACTAATATTTGTTCAGCTTCAGTTAAATATCTACTTCCGATCGAACTTTGAATAAACTGAAATATTTTTTCCAAAAGCAATCAATTTTCCATGATGTAATAGCGGATAAATTATAGCACGAATATTAAGAAGTAACACATATAGAACAAAAATAAATACACGTGGCTGTAATATTTACTAACAACAAGAGCTGGAAAAGCGCCATCTATCGATCATTACAAACGCGGATAGCTATAAAATTCAAGAGAAAATTGAAAATTTAAAAACATGGTATACAAAAAGTTTTTTTTATCTTATAATTATTTACAATTTTGTTGTCATTTCGGCGATGACTTGATATGAGTATCGCAAATGCATAAGTAAACATTTTGGCGAGAAACGTCCGAGCTACTACAGTGCCAAATTTCAAATTTCGCCAAGAGGTCCAAGCTCTTTCAATTTTTTTTTTTTTTTTTTTTTTTTTTTTTTTTTGCACAATTTTTCTCAATTTTATTTTAAATATTTTTTGTAATGCGAGTGGGAAGAAAAAGAAAAACATTTTTTTAATTGGTCTAATTATATAAACTATCTGCATGTAAAATATTATGCGTTTTCCATTCTGTTTATTATCAAAAAGAAAATGTCTAATGCAGTTTTTCCTGTATTATTGACATTTCTATAAATTAAATTAAATTATCCAGTACCAAGACGTTGCGGTGAAGTCAGCGAGGGCCGGAAGCGAAGTTTTCAAGCAATTTCAATGTATTTTCCTTTTTACTTTCTCTTATCCATAAGGTAGAGAAAGTATTGTTTTTGGGTCAAATTTTCGAACGCGAGATTTTGTTATATTTATACGTTTTGAGGTCCCCTGAATACGAAAATCATGATTTTAGCATTTAGCAAATGGTCTGTGTGTATGTCTCTGTGTGTGTGTGTGTCTGTTATCAGCATATCTCAAAAACAAATTATGGCAGAAAGTTCAAACTTGGTATTCTAAATGTGTATCATATAGGGATGCTACAGTAAGCTTTTCGTTGAGATGAAGCAAATGGTTCGTGTACAGGGACACTCAAAAATATTCAAATACATTACGTCTATGAGGGAAATTGCAGGTAAGTAGAGTTTAACGTCTATAAACTGCACTAAACCAAATGAAACGAATATATATTTTTTGTAATAGAGATAGTTAACTGGAAATTTTTTTTTGTGTATGTAGGAGCCTCGCCTCCCCACCTGGGGGGCAACTCCCCCCTCGAGGGGAGTAAATTTTCATGATGGGTATCTTTCAAAAGAGCTCGCCAATACCTTTAAAACGAATGGTTGAACCATCTATCTGCGATAATTTAAAACAAAGTTATCGATTTTTTTTTACTTTCAACGAAAAAAAAAAAAAAAAAAAAATTAGAAAAAAAAAATCGTATTTTTTTTTTTTTTTTAATATTGAGAATAAAATGGACTTTTTTTGGATATTTGGTGTTATATTACTTCTCTAATATGGAAATCGTCTGCATTATCATAAAAGAAAAATCTTTTTAATAAATTAAAAAAAAAAAAAAAAAAAAAAAAAAAAAAAAAAACAGAATTATTTTTTTAATAACCGAATTAAATTCTATATAAATGTAGGTGCATTAATGAAATGGGGGGTTGAGGGGGGCGGTAGCCCCCCTCACACAGAACTAATTATCATATAACACTATTTCGAAGCCTAATTTGAATTGTTTTTTCATAGGTTTACATAACAGTACTCGTTATCTTACCTTTTAATCTGAAACCTGTATTTATAGTATTAAATTTCATAGTAAGAGAAAGTCGTGTGAGTGACACACCAGATTATTTTAATTCATTTAAATATAGTGACCAGTGAAGCGGGCAAAGCCTGCTAGTTATAAATAAAGTAATTAGAAGCGAAGCTGGTATTCGTATTTAAGAACAGAAAACTTACCTTGCTCCTGCAGCACAATAGAAAAAATCTTACAAGATACTGTGAAATATTTTAGATAATCATGATAATCATTATCTATTGAAAGATAACTAGCAACGATAAATTTTTTTGTTACATTTCTAAAAATTATAAACTTAGGAGCTGAACGATAAATATATCTCTATTGTGTTCTCTACCATTCTATTACCAGAAGTGCTTCTTATCTATTACTTCACATACTACTCCCACCCTCCATTTTGAAATGCTTTTCTCGTAATGATTAAAAATAAATAAATAAAACAAAAGAAAGTAAATGTATAAAAGAGGTTTGCTAGTCTAAGTTTACGTAATTTGTTTGTGTTTTTACATCGACGCAAATCGCAAAATTGTAGAGTAAATGGTTTGTTTAGCGTTACCATAGAGATATTTACTTTAAAATTTTATTTTAGTAATAAACAAAGTCAGAAATTAATAAAAAACATAAGCCTATTTTACCATGTTTTTATTAACGTCTATTCTTGTTTGTTTGTCCGGTACAAATCTTGCAACCTATTTTTAACTAACGTCCCTACTAGCTAGACATTTGAAACTTTCACAGTAGCTCAGAACCCGGTGACAACACAATACTTCGAAGTCAGATTTTCGATCAGTTTTTTTAAATTAATTAAAATATTAAAATAATAAGCTCCTAATGGCAATAAAAATAGTCATTAAAATATTAGCTATAATTTAATTGTTGCCCCCCTCCCCCCCCCCCCCCAAAAAAAAAAATATTACGAGTTCATTAAATTGACGTCATTATCACTTTAAAGATTTTCTACACATTGATAAAGTGCTAATGTAGTTCATGATGCAAATACATATTGTTCTAAAAGAATTAATATTTTATTTTTAAAACCAATTTTATTTTTTTTATTATTATTCAAATTTCCCGTAACTCCTTAAGCAATCACATTAGAACGTCCATCTTTGGAATATCGATAATAAAGATTTTCTCCCCAAAAGGCGCCAAATCCATTACCTGCCTATTGGAGCTTTTTAATGCGTTTTAAAGGGAAAATTAAGCTATTTTAAGGTGAAAAAGAGCTGGAAATGCAGAAAATTGACATTTTATCAACTTACTAAGCCTCTTTGAAAGAATTTATACAAAAAAAAAAAAAAAAATACAATTATTTACAATTTCGTAACAATACGCATTGATAAAGTGCTAATGTAGTTAGTTCTATAGCTATGATTCGACAGAAAATTTAAAAACACGGTTCATAAAAAGTTTTTTATCTTATAATTATTTGTTTATTAAGTAACAGATATAAAATTCTGTACAATTTAATTTAGTACGTCAAGATTTTTTTTTTTTTTAATCGATTCTTCCTTATAAACCCTATTGCACAATTTGTGATAGGGATTTATACTGTGCGTATCACAAAATAATAAAGGCATGCAGTAACTGTGTTTCGTTCCCTAGAAACTGTTACTATATTGATTTCTGAAAAGTTCTTTGGTGCAGCTTTAGTATAGGACCTCCCCTTGGCGGCCTTTAAATTTTTGTTGTCATTTTGTCGATGAATTAAAATGGCTAGCGTAATTGCGTAAGTAAAGACCTTAGCGAGAAGCGTCTGAGCTAACTCTCGTGACAAAATTCAAATTTCGCCAAGAAGACCTATACTAAAGCTGATCCTTTTTATTTATTTATTATTATTTTTTTTTAAGCACGATTTTTCTCAAATTTTTTAAAAGGTATTTTTTAATTTGGTGAGAGAGGGAAAAGATAAAATAAAATAAGTTTTATTCTGGCAAAGACATGCTACAAAGAAATGAAAGTTTCAACACTAAGAAAATTTTAGAGAAAAATATAGGTACTTTCCTTTTCAAGAGATGAAAATTTTTTAATGTTCAAAATATTTTTAAAAGCTTTCGAGACCAATGTTCTTAGTTATTAGTTTTTTTATAATCGTTTATTAGGCCAGAAATTTCAAATGTCTCGAAAGCTTTTTAAAATATTTTGAACATTAAAAAATTTTCATCTCTTGAAAAGGAAAGTACCTATATTTTTCTCTAAAATTTTCTTAGTGTTGAAACTTTCATTTCTTTGTAGCATGTCTTTGCCAGAATAAAACTTATTTTATGCTTTTTAGGGCTTCACAATAAAAAGCTTCTAATTTTAAAAAATGATTTTTTACTTAAATTTTATTTTGTGCTTTTTAGTTATAAAAAGGAAAAAGCTTCTTAAAAAAAACTAATTGAAATTTCTTAGGATATTTTGTAGACAACGGAAGATTGTCTTTTATCAATTGACAATTTTTTTCGATTATTTATCTGGAAATAAAGTACTGTATCGTCTTTCGAGGACCGAATCCAGGACCATCGCGTTATCAGCATGACGCTCTAACCAAAAGTCTAACTGTCAAGAAAAATCATAGAACATTCTAGAAAAATCTCACAAATACTTATACAAAAGGAATATTGTTCTCGGATGCTTTTAAAAATATATGGAATATTTAAAAATTTTCACCTTTTACAAAAGTGAAATACCTATATTTTTCTTTAAAATTTTCTTGTTGTTGAAACTTCTATGATTTTATAGCATGTTTCTGCAAGAATAAATTTTTATTTTAGGCTTTTTAGGGCTCCACAATAATAAAAAAAAAAAAAACTTTCAGTGTTATTTTTATTTATATTTTTACTAAAATTTTTATTTTGTGCTTTTTATTAACTCAAAAGACAGCTTCTTTAAAAATTTCTTAGGATAATGTGTAGACAGTGAAAAATTTTCTTTTATCAATTGACACATTTTCTATTAAATATCTGCAAAATTTAACACATCGATCCTTCGGGGATGGAACTCACCATCGCATTAGCAACTTGACGCTCTGACCAACTGAGCCAACAAGCGACTATAAGAACTGCTGACATATACTTTAAAGTTGCGGTGCCATATTTATTAGCGTGACATGAAGACGCGATAACGAAATCCAGTTTCAAAAAAAAGCTTCTAAAATTTTTATTTATTTATTTATTTTTATTTAAATTTTTATTTTGTGCTTTTTAGTAACTAGATAAAAAGCTATTTAAAAAAAAAAAAAAAACTCTTCAAAAATTATTAGGATACTGTGTACACAACGATATATTTATATATTTCCTTTTATTAATTGACACCTTTTCTATTAATTATTTGCAAAAATTAACATGACGCTCTAACCAACTGAGCAATTAAGAAATACAATGAATTGCTGCTTTTTTTTTTTTTTTTTTTTTTTTTTAGTGGAAGCGTCTTGCTTTTTTATCGTGACAGAAAACGCGGTGACAAATTCAACTTCATATAATAAGATGTAATATATATATATATAAAGCTTCTAAAAATATTTATTTATGCATTTTGTACTTGAAACTTTTAATTTTTAGTTTTTTTAATACCTAAAAATGTTTTGTGTTTTCTAATATCTAAAAAAAAAGAAAAATGTCTTCGAAAATTCTTAAGATATTGTGTAGTCAACGAAAAATTTTCTTTTATCAATTAACACCTTTTCTACTAATTATCCTCAAAAATTAACACGCCGGACCTTCCGTTTATCGAACTCGCAACCACTGCGTTATTTGTGACGCTCTGACCAACTGAGCAACTGAGCCACAAACGGAACGGCTTATATTTACTTCAATTGTTTACTAGCGTAACACGATGACCAAGTCAATTTCATATAAAAAGCTTCTAAAAATTTATTTATTTATTTATTTTTACATACATTTTTATATTGTGCTTTTTGTAACTAGATAAAATAAAAAACTCTTGAAAAATTATTAGGATACTGTGTACACTACGAAATATTTTCTTTTATCAATTGACACTTTTTCTATTAATAATTTGCAAAAAAAAACACCTTGGCCCGGCGAGGATCGATCATACGACTCTCGCATTATCAACATGACGCTGTAACCAGCTGATTCATTAAGAAATACAATGAGTTGCTTACATTTTTTTTTTTTTTTTAAATATATATATAATGGAAGCGTCTTGGTTTTTTAACGTGACAAAAAGCCGATGACAAATCCAATTTCATGTAATAGTAATATATAATATATATATACTTATATATAAAGCTTCTAAAAAAATTTTTTTATGTATTTTTTACTTAAAACATTTTATTTTGTGCTTTTTTAATATCTAAAATGTTTTGTGTTTTCCACTATCTAAATAAAAAAAATGCTTCTTAAAATAACTCCTCAAAAAATTCTTAGTGTAAGCAACGAAACATTTTCTCGTTTCAATTGATACCTTTTCTACTAATTATCTGCAAAAATTAATATGCTCGACCTTCCGGGGATCGAACTCACGACCACCGCGCTAGTAACGGGACGCTCTTACCAACTGAGCCAGAGAGATACAAACAAAATAGCTTATATTTACTTTAAAATGAAGGCGCCTTGTTCACTAGCGTGACACGAAGACACGATGACCAAGTCAATTTCAATTAAAAACCTTCTAATAAATTATATCGCCAAACAACCTATAACACTACAATTAATCATAACTTTTGAAGTCGGCGCAAAACTAAAAAAAATTAGAAATTCTAACTTCTAAACTTTTATTAAATTATTTATTTTAATTTATAATTGTTGCCAAAAAAATTTACGAGTTAATTTAGTTTTCGACTTTTAATAAAGTATATTTTCACGCGAATAATAATACAAAAACATTAAATCATTAAATTCATTTTTTTACTTATTTTTATATCATGTTATTTCACGCGCACTTTCTATTTCCTAATTCAAAATTATTAAAAAAAACTTTTTCGATATTGCTTGTAACGATACTGATTATTATTAATTTTCTTTTCTTTTTCTTTCAATAATAATAATAATAAAAAAAAAATGATTTTGATGAAATTCTGGCAAAAGCAGAATTTAGTTTAGGACGGAGGACTATTAGTTTTTTTTTCTTCCCAATTATAACATCGCTTTCAAATTATTCAATTATATTTTCGATAAATTTTAGATTTCGATAAATGTCCAACTATCGAAATATGATTTCGAGAAATGTCCAACTATCGAAAAATGATTTCGAGAAATGTCCAACTATCGAAATCGACAACGCAAAAATCCCAGATTGAGACTAAAAGGCCCCCAGTCCTAAAAAAAAAAAAAAAAAAAAAAAAAAAAAAGAAAAAGAAGAAGAAAAGAAAAGAAATTAACGTATATTTTGTATTTTATTTATTTATTCATTTATTTTTGCTTCAACTTGTTTTCCCTTTTTAATAATTTTAAAGTTGGAATGGGATTTTTATTTCACATCTTTTGAACCAATTATCCGATTGAACTAAAAAATACTGCGTCAACCGATTTTGATAAAAATTATTCTAGCTCAAAACCTTGATTGTACTGTACACAAAACGTGATACAGACAATGAAAATATTCACAGTTTCGTAAAAATACTTGTATTTTATATACTGAAGGATGTAAAAACAATTGACAAAACAGTGTACTTACGATGAAGCCAAGGTATCAGAAAGCGAATTTATGCACTAAATTAAACGGTACCGTACTGTATTGTACAGGATAGAAAAAAAAAAAAAAAGTCAAAATCTTTATGTTTACATTCATTTTTATTTATTTATTTATTTTATTTATTTTTTTTGAGAAAACACTGTCTCTTGATTTCGCGTTTTCTTTAACCACCACCCCTTTCACCATATCTACTGCAACGAGGATAATCGGGAGTGTACTGTATTAGTATTCGCTACACTTAAAATACACTTTCCTTAATATTGTTTATATGACTTTTAGCTAATTTTTTTTTTTGGGGGGGGGGGGGGAATAATATATATATATATATATATATATATATATATATACTTGCCAACCATCTCATTATGAACCGTACAATTTTTAGAACCCGCCTTTTTTTCGCACCAATAATTTTTTAGAGTAATTCCAGTCTTATTTAATCGTAACAACATTTGGAGAGAATAACTCTAAAAATATAGTGGTGTCAAAAAAGGGGCGTTTTTTCAGGAGGCGTTGACAATTGTACGATTATTAATGAGATGATTGGCAAGTATGTATATATATATCTGTACTGATAAGTATAAACGATTTAAGTTCAAAAATGTCGATTATGAGTTAAGTACATAGTCAGACTCAGAAAAAAATCTCTATCGATTGGTATAAAGGATTTAAGTCTATGTCATTTAGTCTTTGAGAAAATCCATTGGTAAAAAAAGGTTCAAGTCAGAAATTTACCATTCATGAATGGTATAAAATATTTAATTCAATTTTTTCCCGTTATTAAATGAAGGTTGACAATCACTGAATGGTATAAAGGGTATAAGTCAACGAAATATTTTTTTCCTAATCGATTCTTCTGATTTGTTTTTAGTTAGTTTAACTTGTATTTTTCGTCTCCTGAAAAATCAAGAATATGGACTTAAATCATTTATACTTATCAGTACAGATATATATATTAGAAACTATTTATAGCTTAAAATTTTCTGACAAAACTATAACATTTCGGGAAGGGAGAGGGGAGGAATGGTGTTTAACCCCCTGAAAACTCCCTTTGGATGAGGCATTGTACGACTAACTAAAAGTAATTTCGAACACAGAATTAATTTTGTCAAGAAAAAACATTTTAATCTTAGACCAAAATACTATAAGTTAATCTGATAGTTTTTCTTCACAGATTCTCCAAGGAAATAGACTTGCGTGCTAAATATAGAGATAGAACATCGCTCTTATATAAAAATTAAGTTATTTATAGATTATTTATAGATAATAGCACATTTATAAAGCATTATATTTATTTATAGCATTTATATATAGAACATTTATATATATATATATATTTATAAGGACACTTTATGTTTTGAAATAACTAATGTAAAAATAATTGTGAACAAGATTATACTAAGTGCACTTAATATAGCTAGTATTCTAAAAACCAAAACTACTATAATTTTTTTAAAATATGAAACAAAATTAATAAAAAATAATGCAAAATATTTTTTTCTCCACGTTTTTAGATGTTCATAATTATATGGACAATCAAGATTTTTTTTCAATTTATTTAATTTACTAGCGGATAAATTACAGTTCACATGCGAATTTGATAACTACTGGGCTAGATTAATTCGTATATAAGCCTTCAATTTTTCTTGGACGGACATTACTGATAATTCCTCGAAAAAAAAAAAAAAAAGAACTTTCATGTAGTGAAGTATGATAAATGTGTTTTTTAAGTGGAAGGATAATTTTAATCCGCCGAATTTCTAATGAAACTCGAAGATCTAAAATTGCTGAAGGAAATGTGATCAAACGTTGAACTGCTGGTTCGATAGGAGAGAGATCTGATGCAAAATCAGAGTTGTTTTACAGAGATCGAAGACTCATAATTTCTCTTACTGTTCTACTCATAATGACTGCTGCTGAATTTGCTCGTAATTTTTAACGAAAAGTTGTGGTCCACATTTATGCATGTTTAAAAAAATTAATAATATGTTTAAATGAATAAAAAACCTGTAAAAATCAATAAGCATTTAATGGGGGAAAGAGTGTGTGGTAAAGTTGAATAAAGACAATATTAAATAGTAAAATGTTGCATTTTCGGATGAAAAACAGTTTATTCTTGATTAACCAAATGGTTTTAACAGTTACTGTCACGATCTGAAGATAGCGAAAGACAGAGCAGATTTTTTAAAGGCAGATATGAATCGGGCATTTTAAAGGTGGATCTATGGTACTCTGGGGAGTTATTTCTACTGAAGGCAGAATGAATTTAGTATTTTTTTCTATTCTTATGAACATCAAGAGAATATCCGCAAATTTTAAACGTGGAATTCACAGATTTTTGTTAGATTTTGGGGAGTAATAATATTTTTTTCAACAAGACTTACATTTTTGCTCTACTTCTAGAGCAATAGGACATAGTTTGAAGAAAGAAACTTCTGTATTATTGCCTTTCCCGTGGCCTAAAAATTGAAAAAAAACCTTAACTTATCATATTAGAAAAGTGCATGCAAGTGTAAAGCAATTTTAAATAGTTTAAATGTATTCAGAATATCATCTATGCTGTATGAAATGGTATTGAAACTGAATATTAAAAAAGAGAATGTCTAACTGTTTCACCCTTAAAAAAGACACCATAAAATATTAATTTAAAGAATAACTGAAAAAAAATTACTAAGATTCGAGCTGTCCTTATAATTGTGAACACCTGAAAAATCATCTTTTTAAGCGTATTTAAAGTTTTTTAAGATAGAAAAACGATAAAACTTTTTAAATATAGTCTATTAATGAAATTCATATTAATAAAAAATACATTTATTTAAATAATTGTGTTCAGTGTTTAGTTAACATAGAAAAATAGGTGTCCTTATAATTATGAGAACTAGTATATATATATATATATATATGTATATATATATATATAGTAGTTGTATACTTATAGCATTTATTTATTTATTAAGCTTAGCACATTTATACTACTTATTCAAATATTAAGATCATATTTATAAATTACATGCTTGTAAATTTATTGAGATTCTATACTGTTAAAAAATATCCAGACATAAATAGTAATAAAAATGCTGAATGAATTACCTCATAGATATACAATATAAGGAAAACAATGCATGACAACTTACTAATCAATATTTGAAATGCAACACTATTATAGATACAGTTCTATGCGAAAAATTTTCAAAATATCAGGTTATCTTTTGAAACATAAAGTCGAAATTTTCTGGAAGATTTCAGCTAATGCCCTTTGATATTTACCGAAGTTTATCTATTACGATGCGTAGGTAAAATACACAGGTTTTATGTCGATATAACATGAGCTTAAAAATTGATAATCAGTGGAAAACTTGGTTTCACTTTTATTATTTAGGGTGCATACATTTTAAAGAATTTTTGAAAAAAAAAAAAAAAAAAAAAAAAAGGATCAGTTATCAAAATAAATAAATAAATAAATAAATGTGAAAAAAAAATATTTTTGAAGAACTTCAAAATTTGAAGTAAATCACAATGTCGTAAAAGGTGAAAGTAAATAGTGTGGTGTAGCATTCACACAACTTTCTCTTTTTTGCTGGTTTTAGAAATTGTTATATATACAGTCGAAAACAAAAGTGTCCGAACACTAGCAAAAATTCCTGTGTAAAAAAAATACACTTCATACAGTTTTGTTTAAAAAAAATCCTTGTCGAATCCTGTTCTTAGTCAGTGTAAGAACATGATTCTATAAGGATTTATTTAACAAAACCGTATAAAGTGTACTTTTTTTACACGGGAATTTTTGCTAGTGTTCGGACACTTTTGTTACCGACTGTACACTGGTGCTCAAAATTAAAACAACAACCTGTTTTCTGGTTTTCTTCTTTTGCACATAACTTTTAAACAAATAAACATATGAGCATAAAGTTTGGATGGCATGTTTGTTATCATATCATTATTCGAATTTTTTATAACTTTAGCATAAGTAATAATTTTTAAGCTAATAATTAATCAATTTTTCTCAAAAATAAACTTTGTAAAAAATTAAAAACTTCAACAACTTTAGAAAAGCAAACTTGCTGAAAAATGGTTTTAAAGATGCATTACAGATAGGTGAAGACGGACACGCCTTCAAATGTTAAGCTAAATCCCTATTTTCTTTCTGTATTCGCTTTTCTTTTACTTTTATAAAGGATCTTTTGAAAAAAATATAATTACTAATTTATAAATTATACTCAACACCAGAATAATAATAATGTCGACAAATGATTTTATAATGAATGTCTTATCCAATTTTCATGTTTGTATGTATATTTTTGAAAAAGTTATTCACATGTGGAAAAAAGAAGATAAAACAAGAAACAAAAAAGTGCTTACCGGAAGAAAACTCCGGTTTTAATCTAACACATGGATGCAGGTCTATCTTCACCTATCTGTAACGCTACCATATGACCATTTTTCATTAAGTTTTCTTTTTTAAAATTGTTAAAATTTTCCATTTTTTCCAAAGCTTACTTTTGAGAAAAATTGAATAATTATTAGCTTGAATACTATTACCGTAATTTTGCGTATATAATCCGCGGCGGTAGGTAGACCGCAGCATAAAAAATTCATTTAAAAATAATTATTATAACCGAAAGATATCCCGCAATAGAAGATACCCCGCACTTCTAAAATCACATGGTTGGCAATCGCTATTTATAATTTCAATACTAATTGCTATTATTTTAATAATAAGTAGGAAAAGATTCAAATGATAAACAAATATACAACTAAATATAAATAATAAACTAATATACAACTAATATACAACTAAATATAAATAATAAACAAATAAATTTATTTACCTATAATGAAAAAGCAAATAATCATAACATAGTATTAATCTTTCTCTCTATATAAATTACTATAAACTGGAGTAAATTCTAATGATTAACACCTTTATTCAATTTATAAGAAAATTATAGATTAATAATAAATTTATTTACAAAATTCATTCAAATCCATCGAAATCGGATTCTTCCGTATCAGAATTAAAATGTTTCAATATTGTTTGGGACAGTTCGCCTTTATCATCTGTATTATCCTCCTCATCAAGTTCCTTTTCACTGTCCTCAATTTCATCGTTATTGTGCGTTAATAATCGAGACTTCCGAAACAAAAATGAGACTGGTGTTGATTTTCTCGTTGTTCTCGATAGATACCCGCACCGGATGATAGCCCGCAGGACATACAAAGTCAGGTTTTTATTATAGATTACCCGCGGGTTATATACACGAAATTACGGTACTTTTTCTAAAATTATATAAAATTCGATTGATGATATGGGGACAAATATGCCTTCGAAATTTTATGTTCATATGTTTAATTGTTTAATTATTTAAAAGTTATGCGCAAAAGAAGAAAAATAAAAAATAGGTTGTTGCTTTAATTTTGAACATAAGTGTATATCGTACTCCGGCAAGAAAGATGTCACAACTCAGCTGAGCAATATGTTAAAAAAAAAAAAAAAAAAAAAAAAAAAAACAGCTTAAAGATAATGTTATAATAAAACTGACAACACTGCCTTACAGGCGAATAATTTTTGCGATTGAGATGTGAGATTTTATGCACCTATAAACACATTTTTCAATGACATTAACTCAAAATTAATATTTTTTGAGTTAAATCACTTTTCTTGCCGTAATCTAATATATTAAACTTTTGTGTGAGGAGGCGGGGGGTACCACATCCCTGAACTAGAGGTCTGCACGGGCCGGGCTTTCGGCCCGAGCCCGAGCCCGGCCCGTTTTCAATTTGCTCTCGGGCCGGTCCGGGCTCGGGCTTAAAATTTTTTTGTAGGCTCGGGCCGGGCCGGGCTCGGGCACAATATTTTTTGTGTGTACTCGGGCCGGACCGGGCCTGGAGGAAACTTTAAGCCCGAGCCCAGCCCGGCCCGAATCTTTTTCTAAATTCCTCGTTAATCAACGAAAAAGGAAATTGATAAAATACTTTTTCAGTCATTTATTTTACATAATTTTACAGTCTGGTATGTCACACAAAATTTTATTTTGCTAAAAGGTGTCTGTAACTACAATTTGATTGCCTATCAGCTTGACTGTTCGCGATCTGATATTCCGCAAATATTTTAAACATGTCTCGAAATTAATATATTTTATTTAAAGTTATATTAGATGGTTTCTAATTCAAAATAATACGCATGTTACAACCAGTTTGCGTACATGTAACAAAGAAGTGAAATTAGATACGTTACTGTATATAAGGCTTTGTTTTGTATGGTCTGTAGTGTTTAGGTGGTATGAAGGCTATAAAAATTCTTACGCTGTAACTTTTCCTCTAAGGCTTCTTTTTCTTTTCTCCGGGGCACTGGATGAAAGTATCATCAATTTTAGCATGTGCAAAAGCATCTTTTCTATTGAATATGGTTGGATTAGCATTAAAGTTTTGTTTACCGGATCACATGAAAGATTTGATACATTACGGTATGTAACAGGAAGTGGTTGAAAGTGTATTTTTAGTACTATTAACAATTTTAAATATCTTCCTATATTGTTTGAGGAATGCTAATATTTTCGATTATTTGACTTTCTGTCTGTCTTTGAGCCTTCTGTACGCCTGTAATAATGAAATACCGTTTATATATAAATATCTTGTAAACATTCAGCAGTTTTGTTAAAGAACATTCTATTGCTTAGCAATATAAAACCTCTGCAAAACACATACTAAAAATCTTTTTCGTAGAAAGGCATGTTTTTTTTTTTTGTAATTTTACATATTTTTGAATCGGGCCGGGCCGGGCCTGGGCCGAATTTTTCGATTTCATACCGTGCCGGGCCGGGTAAGCAAACCTTTCCAACGGGCCGGGCCAAGCCCGGGCCTGAAAATTTCGGCCCGTGCAGACCTCTACCCTGAACACCCCGTTTGAATATTGTATTTACATTCATAAAACAACTGTAACTGTTGATTAAATTTCAAGTTTATTTCAAATTCTTCAGAGAATTTTTACCCACACCACATTTATAAAATTACCTATTTTACTCAAAACAGTCAAATAGCAACCTCGTATAATCTTTAAAGTGTAAAATTTTAACTTTTCCATTTATTACTTTCTTTTATATGTAATATATAGAGAAAGTATTGGATTCGTGAAATTTTTCGACCTCCGTTTTTTGATGGATTTATACGTTTTGGGATGTCCTGAACACGAATTGACAGTTTTTAGAAAATGTCTGTCTGTCTGTGTGTATCACGAATTTTGTGTCCACTGTATCTCACGAACCAATGAAAGAAATTTAACCAAACTTAGTATTTAGTTGCACCCTGACATAAACTGGTACTGATTAGATTTGGGGATCAATCGTTCAACGGGTGGCGCTGTGATCGCATTTTTTGTAAACTTTTAACATGGCAGTATAGGACAAAATTTTGTATAAATGTGTATAATGAGAGTTATTTTAAACTTGTGATTGTAAAATTATTATGAATTATTGATAATAGTAGTAGTTAACTAGGAAAAAATTTTGTGCATCGCTAATTTTTAAGATGGGTATTTTTCGAAAGGTCTCGTCAATACCTTTAAAACGAATGGTTGAACAAAAATATGTAATAATTTAAAACAAAGTTATCGATTTTTTTTTTTAATTTTGTTACTGAGTGAATTTGTATAGGAAAATATAGAAGAAAGTCTTGTGGTGGCCACAACATAATAGTTTTGTTTAAGTTATGTTGTAAACAGACACACAGACGAACTTTTGAAAGATATATTTCGGTATACAGGAAACTTCAAAATGAGCAATTATAATAAACCACAACTTCGAAAGTTGAACTCCAAACGATATCTTGACTTTACATACGAGCAAGAGCAGTCATATTAATTTGTCTTACTGTATTTCTTTACCCTCTCTACATTAGATTACTAATAAGCATATTGCTCAGTTTAAAGTCTGTTCAGACAGTATTTGAGAATTTCCAACATGTATATATATATATATATATTCATATATATATATTATATATATATAACAAGAAGTTTTAGAAACAGTTTTATTTTAGAGGATTTTTCGTGTGAAAACGGCTGTCATACCTCCGTAACTTCTCTGTCTGAATATTGTAGCTATATTTTCAAAAAAGACATTCGAATCTGTCATTAAATTAAAAAAAAAAAAAAAAAATTAATAAATAAAAATTAAGAGAATTTTCTCTTGCACCACATTTTGAAATTTATTCGACTCATTTTGTGATATTCATCTATATTTATTTATTTATTTATCGGAAGAGAGGAGCTGCTCGAGAACATTCGCAATGCATTAACACGCGTCCCCAGAAATTCCGAATCACGCAGGAAAACGTGAATAGTATTAATATTAAAGTATTCAGGCCGATTGACTGCACAAGTGTCCTAGGCTTGAGAGGGAGTTGCCTCCGTGAGTGCTTTCTAAAGGGTCCTAGCACGTATTTACGCAAGTTTCGGAGAAAACCATGGAAAACTCGAATGGCTAGGCTGACGAGCGCGACCTGGGACTGACCCCGGCGCTTCACGTCTACCAGCTTCGAGGACAGAACCTCTCGGTCATTGTTGAGCCCGAAATCGTGGATGAGAATTCCCCGATAGGGAGATCATTACATCCCATCCAGTGATGCCAGATGGTCAAAAATTATTTCTCCAAAAACAGGTCTTCAAATTTCCCCAAACCAGAGTTTATTTTCGAAAAAATCCCCAACTTGATTTTTACTAAAAAGGGAAAATAAAAATTTTTCTAAATAAAAAAAATATCAAGCAGATTTTTCTATTATTTAAGCTCAGATTTTTCCCCAAATGAAGGCAATTTTTGAAAAAAATCCATAAATAACAATAAAGCTATTGGAAATTCCCTAATCGTAAGGATAAATCATTACGTTGCCGACATTAACAGAAAGTTGAAGAACTCCCCAGATTTGTCCCCAAAAATTTTAGAATTCCCCCAAAAAGTCCCCACAAATATTTGGTCCCCAAAATTGTCCCCAGAAGCCTCAAAAATCCCCAAAATGCGGACAAAATCCCCAATCTGGCATCACTGATCCCATCAACAACGAAGTACTTCAGATGGTCTTGCAGCTTGTATAGTGTCTTGAAAATGAATACTTTTATCCAAATTATGTGTCTAGTCCCCTTTGAAAGCGAGTTCTAGAATAACCTATTAAAATTCTAGAAAGTTTGTCTCTATTAGCGAGGTCAAACCTATTTGAAAATATCTCTTAAATAATTGCGAACACAAGGTTTCAGCAACTATAATCTTGGTTTATGACCCAATTCTAGATAATTAAGCGAGAATTTCACGTCATGCAAAAGATTCAGAATATTCAGAATATTGTTTCCCCATCTAGAAATATGTAGACTAGATATTCTCGATCATTTCTTCTATTCTGTTTATTGGCGTGCCTTATGCACATAGCTAGAAAATCTATATTTCTAGTTAAGGGATTTAGAAAATGGCCACTTATTTATTCTAGATGAAAGTGATATATTTTTAACACGCTTATATTAGCTTCACCTGTATGTATGTATGTATGTATGTTTGTTTGTAACTTCTCTGGGAGCAAAACGTGATTGCACAAAATCCTTCATATCTCAAACAAAAAAACAGATATCCGTAAAATTTTTGCTTTGAAATATAGCTAATACAAATGTCTCAAAATCGGTTTCTGGAATTTTTGAAATTCGGTCCCCAAGGGGGGCGGGGGGAGGGGGGGTAAAACGTGATTTCACATGCGTGAAACGTGATTTCGCATAATCCTATATATCCCAAACAAAAAAAAAAAATAGATATACGTGAAATTTTTGCTCTAAAATATAGCTAAGGCAACTATCTAAAAACCAATTTCTGGAATTTTAGAAATTCAGCCCCCAGGTGGGGCAGCAAGGGGGGGGGGCTATGGAGCAAAAACAAATAGAAATACAGTTAGGCCGTTGAAAATTGGTACAGATAGGTTTTAAAGTTCTGCAAGTCGAATGGGGATATTTTCGATTGTGTAAAGTTATTAGGAGGGGCAGGGAACTAGGGGGTGGGGAACAGGGGGGAAGGGAGGGGGGGGGGGCAAAAAAATAAAAATGGTGTCAGATCGTTCAAAATTTGTACATAGAGGTTTTCGATACTTACAAATCGATTGCGGATATTTTTGAATTTGTAAAATTATTAGGAGGGGCGGGTAGGGGGTGAGGGGGTAAGGGAGGGGCTATGGGGCAAAAACAAATAGAAATACAGTTAGGTCGTTCAAAATTGGTACAGATAGATTTAAGAGGCCTGCAAGTCGAATGGGGATATTTTCGATTGTGTAAAGTTATTAGGAGGGGCAAGAAGGGGGGGAAGGGAGGGGGGGTAAAAAAATAAAAATAGTGTCAGATCGTTCAAAATTGGTACATAGAGGTTTTCGATACTTACAAATCGATTGCGGATATTTTTGAATTTGTAAAATTATTAGGAAGGGCGGGTAGGGGGATGAGGGGGTAAGGGGGGGGCTATGGGGCAAAAACAAATAGAAATACAGTTAGGCCGTTCAAAATTGGTACAGATAGATTTAAGAGGCCTGCAAGTCGAATGGGGATATTTTCGATTGTGTAAAGTTATTAGGAGGGGCAAGAAGTGGGGGAGGGGAGGGGGGAGGCATAAAAATAAAAATAGTGTCAGATCGTTCAAAATTGGTACATAGGGGTTTTCGATACTTACAAATAGATTGCGGATATTTTTGAATTTGTAAAATTATTAGGAGGGGCGGGTAGGGGGGTGGGGCGGGTAGGGGGTGGGGCGGTAAGGGGGGGCTATGGAGCAAAAACAAATAGAAATACAGTTAGGCCATTGAAAATTGGTACAGATAGGTTTTAAAGGTCTGCAAGTCGAATGGGGATATTTTCGATTGTTTAAAGTTATTAGGAGGGGCAAGAAGGGGGGGGGGAGGGAGGGGGGCCAAAAAATAAAAATAGTGTCAGATCGTTCAAAATTGGTACATAGAGGTTTTCGATACTTACAAATCGATTGCGGATATTTTTGAATTTGTAAAATTATTAGGAGGGGCGGGTAGGGGGGTGGGGCGGTAAGGGGGGGCTATGGAGCAAAAACAAATAGAAATACAGTTAGGCCATTGAAAATTGATACAGATAGGTTTTAAAGGTCTGCAAGTCGAATGGGGATATTTTCGATTGTGTAAAGTTATTAGGAGGGGCAAGTAGGGGGGGAAGGGAGGGGGGCAAAAAAATAAAAATGGTGTCAGATCGTTCAAAATTTGTACATAGAGGTTTTCGATACTTACAAATCGATTGCGGATATTTTTGAATTTGTAAAATTATTAGGAGGGGCGGGTAGGGGGTGAGGGGGTAAGGGAGGGGGCTATGGGGCAAAAACAAATAGAAATACAGTTAGGTCGTTCAAAATTGGTACAGATAGATTTAAGAGGCCTGCAAGTCGAATGGGGATATTTTCGATTGTGTAAAGTTATTAGGAGGGGCAAGAAGGGGGGGGGCAGGGAGGGGGGTAAAAAAATAAAAATAGTGTCAGATCGTTCAAAATTGGTACATAGAGGTTTTCGATACTTACAAATCGATTGCGGATATTTTTGAATTTGTAAAATTATTAGGAAGGGCGGGTAGGGGGATGAGGGGGTAAGGGGGGGGGCTATGGGGCAAAAACAAATAGAAATACAGTTAGGCCGTTCAAAATTGGTACAGATAGATTTAAGAGGCCTGCAAGTCGAATGGGGATATTTTCGATTGTGTAAAGTTATTAGGAGGGGCAAGAAGTGGGGGAGGGGAGGGGGGAGGCTTAAAAATAAAAATAGTGTCAGATCGTTCAAAATTGGTACATAGGGGTTTTCGATACTTACAAATCGATTGCGGATATTTTTGAATTTGTAAAATTATTAGGAGGGGCGGGTAGGGGGTGGGGCGGTAAGGGGGGGCTATGGAGCAAAAACAAATAGAAATACAGTTAGGCCATTGAAAATTGGTACAGATAGGTTTTAAAGGTCTGCAAGTCGAATGGGGATATTTTCGATTGTGTAAAGTTATTAGGAGGGGCAAGAAGGGGGGGAAGGGAGGGGGCCAAAAAATAAAAATAGTGTCAGATCGTTCAAAATTGGTACATTGAGGTTTTCGATACTTACAAATCGATTGCGGATATTTTTGAATTTTTAAAATTATTAGGAGGGGCGGGTAGGGGGGTGAGGGGGTAAGGGGGGGGCTATGGGGCAAAAACAAATAGAAATACAGTTAGGCCGTTCAAAATTGGTACAGATAGATTTAAGAGGCCTGCAAGTCGAATGGGGATATTTTCGATTGTGTGTAAATATTTTAACCAACAACATACATACTGTAGCTATTTATGTGATAAATAATAAAATAATAAATATAGTTTAAAATATAGTTTAAAAAGCATGCTTTCATAGCACATCGAACTAAAAAGTGAAAAATAAATATAGTTTAAAAAAACTAAAAAACACGCTTTTAAAGCACATCAAACTAAAAAGTGAAAAATAATTCTTAATATAAGCTGAAAACAATAATGAACGAAAAATACTAGTATAATTGTGAAAAAAGCGTGGGTTGCTCGATATACGAAAAATATGGCACAAAGCACCCCACGTTTTTTCACAATTATACTAGTATTTTTCGTTCATTATTGTTTTCAGCTTATATTAAGAATTATTTTTCACTTTTTAGTTTGATGTGCTTTAAAAGCGTGTTTTTTAGTTTTTTTAAACTATATTTATTTTCTCTGTGTAGAGTCCATCATGTAAACTAATTTTGTAATATACAAATAGCTTTAATATAAAATCAAAGTTAAATTTAAAATCTTTTTTTTTTTTTTAGTGCTAGAGGCCTATTTCAGTCGGTACAGTTGTCGAATTTTTATAATACACTCTTAATAGTGCTAAGGGCCTATTTCAGTCGGTTTATTGAATGGGGATTTATTGAATGACGTCCCCCCAAGGCACAACTTTGACATGAGTCCCCCCCAGGCACAACTTTGACATGAGTCCCCCCCCAAGGTACCCTATTTCAGTCGGTACAGCGTTGTCGAATTTTTATAATACACTCTTAATAGTGCTAAGGGCCTATTTCAGTCGGTTTATTGCATGGGGATTTATTGAATGAAGTCCCCCCAAGGCCCATCTTTGACATGAGTCCCCCCCC
Source organism: Salticus scenicus (assembly GCA_963930645.1). Lineage (NCBI taxonomy): Eukaryota > Metazoa > Arthropoda > Arachnida > Araneae > Salticidae > Salticus > Salticus scenicus. The sequence goes on along the minus strand of OZ005662.1, from coordinate 56,127,875 downwards.
AGGTCCAACTTTGACATGAGTCCCCCCCAAGGTACCCCTATTTCAGTCGGTACAGCGTTGTCGAATTTTTATAATACCAGGGATGGAACACGGGCGCAGTATTCATACCACTATCAATGTAAAAAAAATTTCTACTTCTTAAATCAACGATATTATAGATAGTAAAATTTCTTAAACAGATTCCGGTATGAATTCTGCGCCCGTGTTCCATCCCTGTAATACACTCTTAATAGTGCTAAGGGCCTATTTCAGTCGGTTTATTGAATGGGGATTTATTGAATGAAGTCCCCCCAAGGCACAACTTTGACATGAGTCCCCCCCCAGGCCCAACTTTGACATCAGTCCCCTCCAAGGTACAACTTTGACATGAGTCCCCCCAGGCCCAACTTTGACATGAGTCCCCCCAAGGTACCCCTATTTCAGTCGGTACAGCGTTGTCGAATTTTTATAATACACTCTTAATAGTGCTAAGGGCCTATTTCAGTCGGTTTATTGAATGGGGATTTATTGAATGAAGTCCCCCCAAGGCACAACTTTGACATGAGTTCCCCCCCCAGGCCCAACTTTGACATCAGTCCCCTCCAAGGTACAACTTTGACATGAGTCCCCCCAAGGCCCAACTTTGACATGAGTCCCCCCCCAAGGTACAACTTTGACATGAGTCCCCCCCAAGGCACACCTTTGACATGAGTCCCCCCCAAGGCACACCTCCCCCTCATTGGGAAAAAGAGAAAAAACGTTGTTTTGCGGCTATAAGACATTTTGGACTTCCAACGATATTTGTTACAGTATCTGCAGCTCAAACACATTGGTTTGATTTAATGAAAACTTTATCATGGAATTTAGATCGTCACGAATTAACTAAAGAAGAATTTGTCGATATTAACAAGTTTAGCAGTAGGCCTCTGGCACTAAATTAAAATCTGTCAATGTCAGATTTTCATGTTTTAAATAATGAAATAATGTCGTGTCTGTATAATTTTTATAATTTTTTTTTTAGGACTGAGGACTATTAGTCTCAATCTGGGATTTTTCGGCGTCATTTTTCGATAGTTGGGCATTTGTTGAAATCGTTTTTTGATAGTTGGACAGTTATCGAAATCTAAAATTTATCGAAAATATAATTGAATATTTTGAAAGCGATGTTATATTTTGGAAAAAAAAAAACTAATAGTCCTCCGTCCTAAATTAAATTCTGCTTTTGCAAGAATTTTATCAAAATCTTTTTTTTTTTTTTTTTGAAAGAAAAAGACAAGAAATTTAATAATAATCAGTATCGTTACAAGCGATATCGAAAAAGTTTTTTTTAATAATTTTGAATTGGGAAATAAAAAGTGCGCGTGCAATAATATGAAATAAAAATAAGTAAAAAAATAAATTTAATGATTTAATTTTTATATTAAACATGATCGCGTGCTATCTTAAATAGTAGATGTAAAATTTAAAGTTTAATTTTTTTGGCAACAATTATAAGTTAAAATAAATAATTTAATGAAAGTTTAGAAGTTACAATATCTAATTTTATTTTATTTTTATCCTTTTGCCATTATCCGATGTAAAGACAATTTGATGGGTAACTCATAAAATACTATTTATTTATAATATCCCAATTAAATCAATAATAGTAATAATAATAATAAAAGGAGAAGAAAGAAAACATAGTAACAGTGCCAGGATCCAGCCAGAACATAACGCATGTTTATTTATGATTTGCGTAACAAAGGGTTACGGTTACGGTTAAATGGCGGTTGATATACGAAATCGCTCAAGAATATAATAATCACATTTATGCAAAGTAAAGCGAGCATCAATTTCGTAAGCGGTGATGGGGGTAACTAAGATAAACAAATTGAGCAACTTGTAGTGATAGTCGTTTCGTGGCAATCAGACAGAAATGTATTGATGGAATGTATTGCGTGTACTTTTTCGAAAATCATTTATTTAAAAACTAGAAGAGACTGAATAAAAAAAAAAAAAGAAATATTATCGATTTTTATATTTCTACTTTCAGAACATTTATACTATGTAAAGAAAATATTGTAATCATGAAAAAATTAGACTGTGACATTTCGGTTTATACATGCGTTTCGAGATTCTCTGAATTCGTTTTTGATAACACTGCTCGGCATGAAAATTGCCCCCCATCACCATTTTGGCAAATTCTTATGTAAAATGACCTCCTGAATTCGAATAGGACGCCCGTTTGGCCCTATCACCCACAGTTTTCTAGTGACGGCCCCCTATTTTTATCACTTTTTGGTAATTTTATGGCTATAAATTTGATTTTTAGGGGGGGCGGGGGATTATTTTAACTGTTAAATATCTTCTGAGGGGCTAGAGAGGTGAAAAATTCTAAAACATCAACATTTGCGGCAAAGGGAAAATTTGGAGGTGGGGGGGGGGGAGGAGGATTTGCCACTGAAATTATGTATTACATTTCTTATATTTTTTTAATGAATTTTTAATGTTATTTATTAAACATTATATAATTTTTGTTTTTAAGTGTTAAATTAATTCTTATTATTACTTTCCGAACACTATAGTGAGGAAAGTATTGTAATCATGTCAAAAATCCGAATTTGAGATTTTGATGTTTCTATACGTTTCGAGGTCCCCTGAGTCAGTTTTCACTATTTTTGCGATGATGTATGTATGTGTGTGTATATGTATGTGCGTATGTCTGTGAGTGAACACGCTAGCGTCTAAACGCTTTGTTCGAATAAGCTGAAAGTTGGTACGTATATTGTAAGTCACCATAGTACGAACCCTATTGATTTTGGTTAATCTAGTACTTATAGTTTTTTTACAGGGACACAAAGCAAAATTCTTTATCATTATGGCCTATGGGCTCAAAGTTCAGTAGCGTTAAATAAAACATCGTGTAATATATGGAGAAAAATACTCAAACACTCTATTATGGTTTTCTCTCTCTTGTTTGTTTAACAACTCCTCTTTCTTTACTTTATCTACAAAACTGTTAATTACTCAATGTTCGGAAAGTCGAGTGGAGTCACTCCAGATTTTTCATTCTCCAAATCAAATTCATGTCCATAAAATTACAGAACAGTGGTAAAAATTGGGGGAGGTGGTGGTCTCCCGAGAAAACGGTGGGTGACTGAGCAAAATGGGAGTCATATTCGGATTCAGGAGGTCATTTCACCTAATAATCAGCAAAAATGGTATCAAGGGTCGAATTTTTTTTTTTTTTTTTTTTTTTTTTTCCCAGCTCAGTGTAATTTTACGCTGATATATGTGTGCATTCTGTGAATAAACACAGTAACGTGCAAGCGCTTTATTCGACTGAATTAAAAATTGGTAAAAGTCCCTGTCGCACTACCTGTGCCGATTTTCATGAGTGTCTTACATTAGTTCTTTTACAGGGACATGCAGAAGAATTCTTTATTATTAATAGCCTCTGGACTCAAACGGTTTGAAGTACAATAAACTCTAAGTTTGATTAACACTTTCACGACCGCTGACGTAGATTCACTTCATTTGAAAATCTATAACTCCGCCACTGGGCGTTTCTTTCACAATTTGTATGTTGTTTATTTCTTAAGAATATAACCTATATACATATTTGCACAATCAAATATACTATGGATACAAACACTTTGATTAGAAAGAATATAATTATAAAGTTTATTCATTTGTAATATAAATGTGAATACAGAAAATGTTGTAACTTGGGAGAATAACGCCCACGGGCGGACCTTACCGTCAAAAAGACAAAAACATGCGGTCGCGAAAGTGTTAAGATCAAATTGGGTAGACATGTTGTCGATCGTCGCCGCAAGAACTATACTAATTTTCATCACAGTAAATTTTATAGATTTTACAGGGATACAAAGTAAAATTATTATGCATTGCGGTCAATGAACTTAAATCATTTAAAGTAAGGTTGAGTAATGTTAAATTGTTTAAAACACCTTAAAAATGATGTATATAATGAATTACTCTGTTAATGTATTATCATTAAGGTAAATGATGAGCGTATTACTTACAGTTGTTTTACAGGGTAGCATTAAAAAAAAAATTACACATATCATCTCCTAATATGGCCAACCATTTGTAATCCATTAAATTATTAAAATAGAATGATAGATGTTTTAGAATTTTAATAGAAAATGATTGTTATTTTAAAATGCGTGTTAAACATTTTTTTTTTTTTTTTTTTTTTTTTTTTTACAGAAAGCATAAAAATATTCGGGTACATTACAGTCTATTATTGTACAAACATATGGATTTTATGATTTATACTTTTGTTTATTTGCTGAAACATTCAGTAGTTTATATATGTCTAAAAAATGTCCGGAAATTTAAATTCAATCACTCCAATTTCTTTTTTTTTTTTTTTCTTTTCTTTTTTTTTTTTTCTTTTGTTTGTATGAATGTTATTGTAATAAAGTGATATTTTAATTTCTTTCTAAATCATTTTCTACTGGTCGTTTTCTGTATGTACAAGGTATTAAAACAAAACTGAATTTAATTTTAGTTCATTAAAAATGATTTTAAACATATAAATAACAAATTACAAAAATGTATAAAAAAAGGTATAGATTTTTTAATAAAACCGACCAAAAATTTCAGGGGATTCAATTCAAAGAATTACAACATTTAAATATTTACATGGTCAAATACAAAAGAGTGTCCAATAAATAAAATGTACCTAAATACTCTTATAAGGTCAAGTACAAAATGTCGATATCTGAATCGTAAAATGTAGTAACCAGAGATCTGTTTAAACAAAATTGTTGATGAACTACTTGCAAATTAAACTATAAATGTATTTATTTATGTTATCATTGTTTTTGTTATATACGCAAAAAGGAGCAATGGTATAAGTTTGAAGACTTTGTCTATTTTTCTCTGTGTGTGTGTCTGTCTGTGACACTATAGCTCCTAAACGAATGGGCCGATTTCAATCTGTATTTATTTATTTATTTTTTACTATATTCGAAGCCAGATTTAATCAGGATGGTTCCTAACTATATTTAATAAAAAATTGTTTGTTAACTCTTTGACGCAGATGGGACACCGGTGTTCCTTTTGTTTATTTATTTTTTTGACGCTCTTATTACAAATATTATTATTATATGATAGTTTTTTATTATAAAGGAGAGTCTAATAGTTACTATAAAAAATCTATTAGATTATCAGAGTAAATGTTTCACTAAAATAAAAATGTTAAATAAAAGTAGTTTGAAAAAATTTTATCAAACAATTTCAAAAATCTATTTCTAATTAAATTTGATTATTTAAAAAAGACCAGTGATGAATTATTGCTACTCCTATATCTAAGTAATTGTAATTAAGTGCAATTTGTAAAAATATTTATTCGTGGGACGCCCGTGTCCCATGATGAATTTACCTTTAACGCAGAAAGGGACACCGGTGACCCACTCTATATTTTAGAACCAAAATTAATTAAAATTTTAAATATAACATTTTCCACTTATTTAGATCTAAAATAACTTAAAACTATAAAAAAAAAAAAAAAAATGTAAAAATTATGTTTGATGAGAAATCTGCTTCAAAAGGTTAAGTTATACTTTCATTCATTAAAATGCGTTTTTTTTTTTTACTCCACTCAGTGCTGCCAGATGGAAACTTTAAAATTTCCCTCATTTTACTGAAAATTTTCCCTTTTCGGCATAAAATTTCCCTCAATCTGGCAGCACTGACGCCATTTTGGACTGATATTTTAAAATTTGCGAGCTCACAATCTTCCCATTTCCAAATCATGTTATATAAAGTGTGCGAGTTAGCAATCTTCCAAATTCTAAATCATTTTAATTTATAAGTCACGTGTTTTTTTTGTATTGGAGTTAAAAAACGCTTTTTTACTTTTTAAATGGCAAAGTTTAAACAATTTTGGCAAAATATAAAAATTAGCTATGATTAGCTATTTTCAGTTCACAGTCCAAAAATCTCTAAATTCGATTATTATTTATTTATTTATTTATTTATTTATTTTTATTTATTTATTTATTTTACTTTATTTATTTATTTATTATTTTATTTATTTATTTTTTATTTTATTTATTTATTTATTTTTTTTTGATCGAAAAATAATGTTTAACTAAATTCAAGTCCAGACCAGCGTTGGCATTTTGTATAATTTGCAAGAACGGATAACGAAAAATAAATATTTTTCAACTCTAATAATAATAATTATAATAATTAAAAGTACTCGACATTCCATCATAATGAAATAAATATCATAATTTATTACATTAACGTAAGACAGTTTATTGCAGGAAAATTTTCTCTTATTTCAAAAATAACTTACAAAATATTTTTTGATAGATAAATGTTACTTGCTATTAAAATGAAATTTTTAAAGTAATAACAAAAAAAAAAAAAAAAAAAAAAAAAAACCAGAAAAGAAAACTCTAATGTTTATTTTCACTTCATTTATTTACCATGTAACATAAGAATTTTTCTTTTTTCAAACTTTTCGTTCTTCATTATTCTCCAGTTTTAGAAAAAATCCGTCAACAATATGATTATTTCCCTTACATAACACAATAACAATAATGCTGTTAAAAAAAAAAAAAAAAAAGAATGAATGAAAGAAAGAAATATTTACATAAGCTTTTCCCTCATATTATATTTTTATTCTAGCTGAAGCAGTTTTGGCTTTGATATTCTAAAAAAAAAACTAACGAGTTCTCAACGCGGGAGTAAATTACTTTTGTAAATGGGTATGGACTATAAATTTCACAATGTGACAAAAACTGTCATAGAAAAGTTTTAACCTATCATCCAATCGGGATTTAACTTTTTTTTTTTTTTTTCTAAATCATGTTTAAACTTTTCGTGGCAACTAAAGTACTTAAATTTAAAAATTAGAAAAGGCTTTCTGTTGTATTATTTTTTATTTTTATTATATAACAAATTTTTTAACGAAGTCTCTAAAAAACATATTTCCTCCTTTTAATATATTAAAAAATAAATAAATAAATAAATAAATAAAAATAATAAATAAATAAATAAATAAAATAATAATAATATTCAAAATTTTGAGCCTATAAAAGAACATTTAAACAATATTTAACAATATTTTCATAAAATTTTTAAAAAATTCAGCCGGTAAATCATGGTTTTTGCCACATAATAGGCGAGACGTATTAAACCCTCAACGATAGCTTCAGGGCCTCAACCCGAGTCCCTTCAGCACTCTTTGATGACTTTTTCTAGTCAATTTTAATTTTTTGTTTCTTCCGGTGTCAGCCGATTTATTTATTTATTTTATTTGTTTATTTTATTTTTTACATACTTAACACTGAGAGTTTTTTTTTTCGTTTTCATCCCATGCTTTTTCTATAGATTTTTAGCTTTTTTTTCCCTCGTTTTTTTCATTCTAAAGAGCAGTGACTCCTACCCACCATTACAATAAATACACAACAGCACTGTCTACCGCAAAATCCAATAAACAAGAGGCAATAAACGTTTCGGGCACCTTTATTATTACTATGTTTTTATTAACTTCTATTCTTGTTTGTTTGTTTGTTTGTATTTTTGTATGTTTGTTTGTCCGGAACAAATCTTGCAATTCAATTTTAACTAACTTCCCCACTAGCTAGACATTTGAAACTTTCATAGTAGCTCAGAACCCGTCGACAACACAATACAACGAAGTCCGATTTTCGAATTTTTGATTAGTTTTCTTATAATTAAATAAAATATGAAAATAATAACATCCTAATAGCGTTAAAAAAGCCATTAAAATATTAGCTATAATTTAATTGTTGCCAAAAAAAAAAAAAAAAAAAAAATTACGAGTTCATTTTCTTTCGACATAAAAATAAATACATTTAATTAAACGTGGACGTTAAAAAATTATAAAAAGTTAAATTATGTATCTCACAAAAATTGACGTTATTATCAGTTTAAAAATTTTATGCACATTGATAAAAGCTCTGTGATTCATTAGAAAATTTAAAACATGGTACATAAAAAGTTTTTTTTTTTTTTTTTTTTTTTTTTTTTTTTTTAAATCTTATAATTATTTACAGTAATAGAATGTGTTTGATAAATTCAGCACATGAGATGACACAATAATCTGCGCAAATGTTAAAATACTGAAAATCAGCTATGATCTTAAACTTTTGCAAATGACTGCCATAAACGATATTATTTTCATACTTAATGGAATAATGTAAGCTTTCAAAGAAAAAAAAAATGTGTATTACTAAATAATTTATGTTTTTTTTTTTTTTTTTTCAAATTGTATCACTCTTAATGGAAAAACCTTTATTAATAACTTCTGTAGTACATACAATGACATTTAGAGCATTCGTATTTCAAAATTTTTTGAATGAGAATTTTCGGATTTAAAGGAAAAGGAAAAACCTAATATAGGATAAGTGCACCAGTGACTGACACTTTCAGAGCAATCTCTGATGTTTTTAACGTTCTAGTCATCAGAAAATATTTTTAGAAATCTTAAGTTAGTACATAGGGTATGAAAGACATTCAGAACCACATGTATGTTAAAATATATACACTTGATAACAATTTTTTTTATGAACTTTTATTTCACATCCACTCAATGTTCCAGTAATTGACACTGCCAGTTTTTCATTTTACCAGTTATTAGCACCCAATGTTCCAGTGTTTGACACTGCTAGTTATTCATTTTACCAGTTATTAGCACCCTATGTTCCAGTGTTTGACATTAAATGCTAAAATTCTTTTATGTAAAATATATGATTTTATTATTTTTCTTATTTATTAATTATTTCGGGATAGATGTCAATTACTGGAGCATGCCAATTATTGGAGCTCCTACCCTATTCCTTTTCTATTTACCGGAGAATTTTTTATTAAATGTAAATTAATAATAAATCTATTAAATTTGAAAAATATCTCTAAATACATATTAAAGAGAGTTCAAATAGGGTTTTAAGAAACAATTTAATGGTTTAGTTTTTGTTCTTACCTATGCCGCAGAAAGCAAAAAGTGGAACCCTTCGTGGTAAATAAAGCATTTCTTTTTGAACGTATCTCAAACAGGGAACATATCCTTTAATGCTAATCTTTTTTTTCTTTGAAGGTTGGCAGGCAGATATGACAAAACAAATATTTTTTATTTTTTTAATTCTATACTTAGGTCATTGTTAGTGTGAAGCACTGATAAAGATAGGATGAAAAATTGTTACTTTTTACGCATACAAATTCACGTAACAGATAATCTTGATTGTTTCAAATCACCTGTGCATATATTTTTCTGAATTTTTGATTATGAAAATCGAGCACGATTCCGATACGTTCGTGAATCGGTACTTTACAGCATTCAGTGTTGGAAATGTTTACTTTGTCAATTAAGTGTTTAAATATTTTATTAAATTTTGGAGTCATGACGCAACAAAATGAATTTAGCATACTTTTGAGCTAAAAGCTGGACAAATCTACGTTTAAATAAGCAAGGAAGAAAAAGTAGGCGATTTGTTATGGTTTATAAAACTTTTTGAACTCTCCTAAAATATTACGTTGTTTATTCTTCAATGCACCTTTTGGATGAAACCATAAAAATATTTTGACTTTAATTGTGGAAGAAGAAACATAAAAATTTTGTAACAATATTTTAAAGAGAGAGGGCAAAATAAATTTATTTTGTGTAACCCTGTATACTGTGTAGAATTTGCTTACGCTTTATACTGGAAATTTAATATAGGACAAAAGAGTCTATAGTAACGTAACTGATAATGTATTCATTTATGCCCAAAAATTTTTTGCAAAACGCTAGTCTTATGTAAAAAAAAAAAAAAAAAAAAAAAAAAAAAGTCGTCTGAATAATGTAGGTTAATTTCATTATATTTTTTACAGTATAATAAAATTTTATTTTAAATAAATACCCCTTGTAGACCATACTATATCTTTTTTTTTTTTTTTTTTTTTTTTTTTTTTGTTATCTATATACACAAATGAGTCGTGCTATTTATATAATTTCCAATAGAAAACTTACTGAATAACATATTTTAAAAGATTTCAAAAATGTTTAGAGAAATGTAAGCGAGGACAGATGGACAGTCATACAGACAAGTGAAGCGAAGTCATAAACATTTTGCAACTTTGTTTTAAAGCTAAAAGAAATATAGTTAAATGTAAATGTAGTACAGACTTTAATGTAAAAAATAATCATTCTTCTAGTGAAATTACAATTTTAATCTGTTATTACATAGCTTTTTTTTTTATCCGAAGCAGATTTGTTCAAATTTGCAGCTATTAGTTATAGAAACCTCTTTTTTTTTTTTTTTTTTGTTACAGAAACTACATTCTGCCTAAAATATTTTTCTGTTTAATGTCATATACATTGGACAGCAATTAACGATATCAGTCAGAAAACCCATATCGAAAATATTTACAAATGCTAACGTTTTCCATTCTATAGTATAATGATGAATTAAAATTAAAAATATCATATCGTACTTATAAAAAATAATCGTCAGAATAGTGGTATAATTTAAATGTGTACATTGTAATTTTGATAATATATGCCGCTTAAGGCAATAATGCAACGTATTAAACAATTTACTTTCATAAATGTATGGATTATAAAACACAAAATACTTACATTTTTCTTTTATCCGTTATACTTGGTAGGTTTTCTGTGATCTGTGAATAAAGACTAATTACATGGTAACCTGTGTTTTCAATGCTCGTCGGCTATGTCTAGGCTATTAGCCCCAGAGATATAATATGCATAAAACAATAATAATAATAATAATAAATCTGGTGTCTAACAACCGCAGGACTTTCTTTACCTACCGCTGGTTATATTAACAAATCTTTTTGGAGATATGTAAATTTTATGATTTCTGATCATAATCACTAATAAGACAACATTAATTTAAAAAGGAATTTATATAACAAGTTTAAAAAAAAAAATTGATACAACCTTTAAAAAAAAAAAAAAAAAAAAAAAAAAAAAAAATAGTTTCTGAAATTTAAAATTGAGCTACTTAATCAGGACATTTATCAATTTTTTTGCAGTAGCTAAGTAATACATGCTAAAAGACATTTAAAAAGGAATTTATATAACGAGTTTAAAAAAAAAAAATCGATACAACCTTAAAAAAAAAAAAAAAAAAAACATTAGTTTCTGAAATTTAAAATTGAGCTACTTAATCAGGACACTTTTCAATTTTTTGGCAGTAGCTAAGTAATACATGCTAAAGGACATTTAAAAAGAATTTATATAAAGAGTTTAAAAAAAAATTATACAACCTTAAAAAAAAAAAAAAAAAAAAAAAAAAAAAAACACTGGTTTCTGAAGTTTAAAATTGAGCTACTTAATCAGGACACTTATCAATTTTTTTGCAGTAGCTAAGTAATACATGCTAAAGGACATTTAAAAAGGAATTTATATAACGAGGTTAAAAAAAAAATCGATACAACCTTAAAAAAAAAAAAAAAAACTAGTTTCTGAAATTTAAAATTGAGCTACTTAATCAGGACACTTATCAATTTTTTTGCAGTAGCTAAGTAATACATGCTAAAGGACATTTAAAAAGGAATTTATATGACGAGTTTAAAAAAAAAATCGATACAACCTTAAAAAGAAAACACTAGTTTCTGAAATTTAAAATTGAGCTACTTAATCAGGACACTTATCAATTTTTTTGCAGTAGCTAAGTAATACATGCTAAAGGACATTTAAAAAGAATTTATATAACGAGTTTAAAAAAAAAAAAAATTATACAACCTTAAAAAAAAAAAAAAAAAAAAAAACCACTAGTTTCTGAAATTTAAAATTGAGCTACTTAATCAGGACACTTATCAATTTTTTGCAGTAGCTAAGTAATACATGCTAAAGGACATTTAAAAAAGAATTTATATAACGAGTTTAAAAAAAAATCGATACAACCTTAAAAAGAAAACACTAGTTTCTGAAATTTAAAATTGAGCTACTTAATGAGGACACATATCCATTTTTTTGTAGTAGCTAAGTAATACATGCTAAAGGACATTTAAAAGGGAATTTATATAACGAGTTAAAAAAAAAAAATCGATACAACCTTAAAAAAAAAAAAAAAAAAAAAAAAAAAAAAAAAAAACACTATTTTCTGAAATTTAAAATTGAGCTATAACGAGTTTAAAAAAAAAATCGATACAACTTTAAACCCACTAGTTTCTGAAATTTAAAACTGAGCTACTTAGTTGGGACACTTATCAATTTTTTGCAGTAGCCAAGTAATACATGCTAAAGAACATTTAAAAAGGAATTATTAGAAAATTTTGAAAAAAAAAAAAAGCTTTACTGACGATTTAGTGATACCGTCTTCCGATTAAACTTTTAATTTTCTTTAAAAGTTGAAAAATTCAGCTGTACTCCATAAACAACAAACACTTATAAAAAGACATTTAAAAGGAGTTTATGCGACAAGTTATAAAAAAAAAAATAGATCTTTTTTTAAGACTCTCACTTTCGAGACCTAAAACTGGCCTAACTAATCAAGACGCCAAGCTGTTTTCCTGTACTAATCAACTGATACAAAGGACATTTAAACGGAGGGTCATATAGTTATTTTGAAGAAAATCATTCGAGTAGTTTTTGAGATACGGATTTACGGTTCAATTCCTGGCTTTCAATGCCCCAATACCCCTTTTCCAACTTTCACCCAAACTTGACAAACTCACCTATACACTAGGCTTACCTTAATTATGAAGTGTCGTTGTTCCATCTCTTTTCGTAATTTCAGAAGATCCCTCCTTTCTTCACACACATACACATCGACCATTTTCCAAGAAACCCTTTCTCTACCGTATGGTTTTACGTCGCACTAATGCTACGCAATTGGTGACGGTCTGGGACTCACCCCTACAGGTGGTCCGGAGACATGCCATCACAATTTTGATCCTCCATAGACGGGAAGGCTTCCCGCTTCGGTGACCCCCAGAGGTATAATTTTGATGGGAACCTGGAGGACATTGCGGCCACGACAGATTTTACGTGCACCAGCCACCATTAGTGTAGAGGACGGTCTTTGGCTGGCTCGAGTACCGAACCCGCAACCTTCCAATTACGAGCTCGGCGCTCTACCGACTGGGCTACAGCCTCCCGCATTAAGAAACAGAGAAAAGTGTATTAGAAACATATTTTTTTTAGTTACTTAAGTGTATTTTTTAAAGATAATATATGTAATAAAAATTATGAATAGCATTTCATCCTAGTAATAAATGAGAATTTTGTGAGGTGATAGTTTAGTGTATCACTAGTACATAGAGATCGAAAAAGATATTTTAACCTTTAAAAAGTGTAAAAATGTATTTGCTTTTTATGTTCCTTATATTTTTTCTAAGACTGGTCGAAGATTCTTGAAGCAATATAGGAATTAATTATAACACATGTGAAAATCGTGAAAAATGACAAGCAGAAACTGCTAGAGTTCTCTATTAAAATCCTTTCTGGAATAAAAACGGCTACATGTAGCGTCTAGTGCCATGTAGTGAGATTAAAGTGAGGTATATATGTTTAATTCTTATAAATATTTTTAACATTTCTTCCATAAATTCGATTTTATACACTGAGAAAAATTTCTGTAACTGACATCTAGAATCTAAGTAATGACTCTAGAAAAAATAGTTCCATGCCATCCTTATAAATTCTAGTCCCCTTGGAAAGCGAGTTCTAGAAACCCCTATTAGAATTCTAGAGCATTTGCCTATATTCTCGAGGGCAAAGTTATTTAAAAATCTCTGCAAATAAATGAGACTGCAAGAGGCGGGTTTCAGCAGCTATAATCTTGGTTTATGACGCAATTCTACAAAATTAAGCGAGAATTTCTCCCAATACAAATGATTCAGAATATTTAAAGTATTCAGAATATTGTTTCACCATCTAGAAATGTGTACACTAGATATTTTCGATAATTTGTCTATCCAGTTTCTTTTTTATTTCTTCTTTTTACGTCTTTTTACTTCATTTTTATTTCGTGTAGTCGAAATTTAACTGACAAAATATTTAAAAATAGTTGATAAATTATTATTTGTTGCTAAATTTAGCTCTTTTAAAAGTTTAACTTTTCTTTATAAAAACACTTTTAAACTTTGTTGGAAAATCATAAAAAGAAAGTATTTTATTATTTATTATAATGTGAAATATGTGAAAAATTATTTTAAAAACAATTTATTTCGGTCATAGGACTGTTCTTAGTTTTAAGAAGAGGGATTGATGTAGAAACTTACGGTTTTGTTGCTCAAATAATTTGTTATTATTAAAAATAATATTTGTTTCACACATTTATATGAATGTTTATTGTTATATATACATATAAGAACATAATTAGTGTCGGGAAATTCATGACGAGCTGGACTCGTTATTTCAGTTCAAAGAGTTAATAATAATGATAATTTGCCGAATTGAAATTTTAAATGCCAAAATAGCGATAAAGGGCCAAACATAGCAATCTATTGGTTCATATCACGTGATTCATGTTGAACCACGGAAAGCTAATCCTTTATCCAATGAATCAGCACTTTACTTCATTTATCTCGTTGGATAAACCATGTAAATCAGGTAAAATTCGATATTGATATTTTTGACCTCATACAATATTTTCATTATGTACGGTCGTCGACTAATGATGAAAGTAAGAAAAGTATCCTTTTTTTAAAAAGTAAATTAATTTACCTTCCTCCGTACCTTAATGTTACGTCAAAATCGGTTTCGCCTGCTGGATATGTCCGGTCTTACTTAGTCGCTAGCTTGGTAATGATACAGAAGTAGATAAAAAAAAAAAAAAACTGTTTTTCTCGTTTGAAAGCCAAATTGTAAATGATCCATTAAGAGGGGACAATACCTAATCCCGCGGACAACTGTGGCCAATGTTATTCTATGGGAAAATTTGTTGCGACAATTACACATTACCTAATGTATATTTTTTAATTATGTTTTCGCAGTCAGAAAAAGAGTACTCATTTTTGAAAAATTCATTTTTTTTTTTTAATTTTTACATTTTGAGTTCAAAAATGCGATTTTTCACAAAATGCATTTTTCTCATTTTCTAGTCGCAAAATGAAATACTAAAATTTAAAAAAATCAATTTTTTGAAAACAAGTACTAATTTAACGCTTATGAATTTTCTAAATGTTAAAACAGAATTAAAAAATATACATTAGGTAATGAGTAATTATGTAATCGAATTTTTCCATAGAATAACATGGGCCAAGGCTGCCGGCGAGATTAGGTATTGTCCGCTCTTAAACTGAGGACTGTAATGTTAATTTAATTCAAAGTACTCTAAATACTCTATTCCCTTTCGTCAGGTAATATAACTAATGGACATTACGAGAGGATTAAAATTATGTTCCTTAGCACTTCATAGTGAATAAGTAATGAATCCGTAGATGATCGTAATGTCGCCACTGAAAGCCTGTCGACGTACTCACGTTCTATAAGGTGCAGAGGCGAAGATTGTGAGCAGAATAGTTAATCAGTACTGTATATACAATAATGGTTAAAGGTCGAGTTCACTTTAGGTAATTATTTATTGATCACACACAATTATGCTAATAGTTATAATAATTATTAGAGCAAAGTTATTTAGGAAAAGTTCTATAAATAAAGTGAATTGTTATGAAACGAATTATTTTAAATCAGTTTTAAACCTTATCTGATATAATATGATAATAGTTGCATTAAGGCTTTTTGTTTTGTGTATTTATACTTTATTTCATGACACTGAATATGATTTATATTGAGAAGATGTTATTATTAGTGCTTTACACTTACATGTCAGACTGTCGGCTTGTAAAAATTCGTCAACACAAAGACAGATAGCGCAGGATTGGATTACAACACTAATAACACAGGTCGACATCTAAAATTTTGATTTGATAATTTTGGATGATCTATATGTTTTTTGGTATATTGAAACAAACTGAAATTGAAGTCAGTTTTTTCTATAACATATAAGTTTTTGTCAATACTGGATGTCTACTGACAACAATTTCTTCCGTGACTCTTTTACCAATGTAATTATATGGTAACTTTAACAGTATTTGTTTCCATGATTAATTATAATTAATCGTGGTAACTAAGAACATAATTCGACAAGGATTTATTTAACAAAACAGTATTAAGTGTACTTTTTTTTTATATCGGAATCATTGCTAGCGCTCAAATAATTTTGCTGCCGACTGTAAATGAGGATCAAAAAGTTAATGAATATCATACATAATTTTCTTACTACAATTTTTCAAAACTTAGTAAAACAGTTTCAGGTTCTGTCCTCAAATTACGAGGACATATGATAACCAATAGCATAAGCACTCGGCAAAGGTCCTGTAACAGGTTTTTAACAAACACACGCACACAAAACCCCGCATTAGATGAGAGGCCGCGATAGCCCAGTCGGGAGCTCGTAATTGGATGATTGCGGGTTCGATACTCGAACCGGCTAAAGACCGTCGTGTACACTAATGGTGGCTGGTGCACGTAGATTCCGTCGTGGCCGCAATGTCCTCCATGTTCCCATCAAAATTATACCTCTGGGGGTCATCGAAGCGGGAGAGCCATCCCTTGCGTGGAGGATCAAAATTGTGATGGCATGTTTCCGGACCACCACTAGGGGTGAGTCCCAGACCGTCGCCAGTTTCCCACTGCGCAGCACTAGTACAACATAAAACCCAAACAAACAACCTACCTCATGTAGATGGTCACAACTAAAGTGTATTATTTAAAACTCGATGACAGCTCGTTTTGTAGTAAAGTGGACTGTATGAAATAAAATTTATAAGATATCTTAAACGCAGATGAAAATCATAGTTGCTACAGTTTAAAAAATATGCCCTATTTGCTGCCAGAAATTTCTTTGTAATTTGAGAAAATACGCGTAATTTACGAAAAAATTACGTTGACAAAACGTATTTTCTCAAATTACAGAGAATTTCTGGCAGTAAATAGGACATATTTTTTACAGTGTAGGTCGCCGTGTCGACTGAAATTTCAAATCAGTAAACTAAATCTCAAACAGTTAATTTCTTTTAAACAAAAATCATTTTCTCTCTTTTTGTACTTTTATTGTACATATAAGAAGAAAGTATTGGATTAGTGAAAATTTTTGAACTCTGGTTTTCTATGGAATTGTACGCTTTGATATATCCCGAACATTTTGACCGTTTTTGGAGCATGTATGTCTGTGTTCTTATCAAAAATTTCTGAACGCTGTATCTCAAGAACCAATGAATGAAATTTAACCAAACTTGATATATTTAGTTGACCATGACCTAAATTGACGCTGATCACATTTAAGGATCAATATCTCAACAGTTGACGATGTCGTTCTACTTTTTCAAAATTTTTATTTTGGCAGAATAGGACAAAACTTTGTAAAAAAATATACATAATGAGAATTTTTTTTTAAACTACCCAATGTCGAATTAAGAAATATACAATACAAAAATATACAATATTTATGACAGTAACAGTTAACCAGGAAAAAATTGTGTATATGATGGGCATCGCCAGCATTCCATAAAAAAGTAATTTACTGCTTATGCATATATATAGATATATAATATAGATATTAAAATTTATAGAAAAGTAACAAAATAAACAATAGTATATGATCAATCCCAATGCTACAATTTAGCCGATTAATAATGTTGAAAATGAGATATATGGAAATGTTAAAACCCGAATAAAGTACTACGTCAGAAACGCCAAAGATAAATATTTGAGATGCATACAGCTGTTTCGGCAGCCTTAAGCGTACCGTCTTCAGTGCAAAAAGAATTCTGAATCTGGAGAAGTGCTCGTATATATCAGAGAGGGACCGAATTTAGTTCAACCAATAGGATTACGGGAAAGGTGGGGAGTGTGGCCAATAGGAATTTAGGAATGTGTAGCTGTGTAAACAGTGGAAAAATTCAGAAAATGTGGACTGAATGTAAAATTTCCAACAATCAGATAAATAGGGAACAGAGAAATCACAATTTACAAGGGTTTTTAAATTTTTTTATAAATATGAAAAACTTCAAAGAAATCGAGTGCATGAATGGATTTAGGTCTGCAAATTATTTTAGCTGAATTAAATTTAAAATTGGGATTTTCCTCCCAGCAATGTTTAGAAATAGCCGATTTATTGGTTTCTTGTTTGCGGACGTAATTCATATGTTCTTTTAGACGAAATTTAAGACTGCGTTCAGTTTGGCCAATATGATAAACCACACTGACAGGAAATACTATAAATTCCCCAAGAATTTATAGTATAGTATACTTTTGACGTAGTAGTTTATTCGGGTTTTAATATTCCAACGCCAAGTCTCCTGTTATTATATATGGAAATGAATTAAAGAATATGCCAATAAACAGATGCATAATTTACCACAACATATATATATATATATATATATATATATATATATATATATATATATATATATATATATATATATATATATATATATGAAAACCTTTTAAACATTGCAGCAGATATAAACAAGTATCACATGAAGAACTAGAGAAAACAAGAATAAAAGTGACTAAAAATGGAGCAATCTGATATTAAACATACAACATCATTACGTTTTCAAGGGCATAGAATAGATGTTGCATGTAAATAGGGTGATATTTCTGTAGGGCTGAATACAATTTCTAAATATTTACAGTACTCTATGCCCAGAAACACCCATAAGACACGAAAATAATTTAAAACTCAAAGAGAAAGAGAAAAAGCCATGTGAGAAACACACTTTTATATCAACAATCACCGATAACTGAATAAACAAATTTATTTCTTCGGTCAATTAATAAAACCAAAACTATTACTCACTAAACAAATGCATAACACGACGAAAATAGCTTAAACACACCACCAAAGCCATGAGGCTGAATACAGTTAAATTTTCAGTTAATCAGAGTCGTATTTATCTACTGAACTAATAAGTAAATAAAATTTAGTTAAAATTGTTTCTGCTAATTTTAATAACTAATAAACCTTAAATTTAAACACATAATAAATATATAATAAACCTATCTTTACTTCGTGGCCGTTCTGAGATCTTTCAGCGCCGGGCACCCGGGCCTCTTCGGAGAACGTTAGCACTGTGATGGAGACTTGGGTTTCTGGATGCTTCTGGATGAAAGAAGCATCCAGAAACCCAAGTCTCCATCACAGTGCTAACGTTCTCCGAAGAGGCCCGGGTGCCCGGCGCTGAAAGATCTCAGAACGGCCACGAAGTAAAGATAGGTTTATTATATATTTATTATGTGTTAGTGTACTTCGTTTCTCTTAATTTATTTAAAAACTTAAATTTAAAATTTAAATTAAAATAAATACATTTGATTAAATTTAATTTTACAAGTTACATTAATTTGAGATACCTAAATATGCAATTAAAAAAAAAAAAAAAAAAAAAAAAAAAAACTTTCAAAGGTAGAGGTTTTTTCTTAAAGATGCAAAAGAACAAGACAGAGAGGAATGATAGCGCCCTTTGATAGAGTGAAATAAAAAAAGAAGGTGTTGACCCACATTTAATATACATATATATATATATATATATATTAATATTGCTCAATGAAACCTAAACAAATGGTAGCTTTTTAATTATCCTATTAGAGAATCGGGCACTTAATAAAAAAAACACCATGCATTATATAATTAAAAGTTATTTATTAATTGAAACACAAAATTTGAGTAAATATCTTTAGAAAGCCGGACTAATTATTATTATTATTATTATTATTTTATAATTTCTATATAAAGTTTAATAATTTTTACAAATTTAAAAAATTAACTAATTTGAACGTTAAAAATTAAGTATTAAAAACTATTAGATGTAATTTTTTTAAATGTTAAAATTTGTTTAGATTTAAATGTTAAAATTTAAATTTAGGATCCACAAAGCAATAATTTTTTTTTTTTTTTTTTTTTTTTTTTGCATGTGTGTATGTTTTTTGCATGTGTGTATGAGTGTGTGTAATAAGAAAAGACGAAATCAAGGTTTAGAAGAAATTGGAAATAAGATTTAATTATTGAATTTATTAGAAATTTAGGATAACCATGTCTAGCCTGAAAATAGATAGATTTAACGTTTTTATTTTTATATTTATCAGAACATAGATGTTTTATTCTATATAGAAAATTAATGAGAATATTTCTGTAAATAGTTATATATATATGTATATACATATATATTATATTTCAAATAATTTTTTTAAGTGAATTAATAATAACCAAATATATAAATACACCGTTTAAATAAATGTATAAAACACGATAATGACTGTAGTATAATACATTCAACTTAAAAATATATTTAATTTCATAAAAAAGAAAAAAAAAATTTTTAATATCGTTTAAAATAAACACACACACACATACACATTATATAAGTAAAAAAATAAAAAAATCTCATTAAGAAAAAAAAGTATGTATTTTTTTTTTACTCAAATAACTCGAGATTATATCTGGCCGCTGCTTGTGTTTCATTTTTGGAGAAGCTATCAGTGGTTTAATCTCTATTTTCTCAAAACGGGCGTCCTTGATTTAGTTTAGGGAATAGTTTAGCTAATATTTTTTTGAAAAATAATTTCATTTAAAGTGCCCTTATACTGATTTCTTTATTATGTAATGAAGTTACCCAGAAATGTAGTGTAGTTTATACAAGAAATAATAAAAAACTAGCATGTTGTGACTATCACAAGACTTTCTTCTTTATTTTTCTAATCAAATTCACACATGCAAATTATTTATAAAAATTATTAGTTATAGAAAATATTTTCTATCATGAATGTAGACGATTTTCATAGGAGAGATATATAATGCCAAAAGTAGAAAAAAAAAATATTTTGGTGTCCTACATGTACTGATAAATATATATATATATATATATATATATATATATATATATATATATATACCGCCTTCATCTAGAACGAATAAGTGGTCATTTTCTAAATCCCTAAACTAGAAATTTAGATTTCCAAGCTATGTATATAACGCCCGCCAATAAGCTGAATAGACAAAATGATCGAGGATTTCCAGTCTATACATTTCTAAACCGTGAAACAACATTTTGAATATAATGAATATTATGAATCCTTTGTACTGTTAGAAATTCTCATGACACGTAATCATGCAGCATTAGAATCTAACATGTTTACAAGTCAATTGGACATATCTAGGGTATATTAATTTTATTAACTTACTATAGTTGGGGGGGGGGGGACCATAATTGACTTTTTCTTCTTCATTATAAAGCACTAAAATTAAAAAAAAAAATGGTTATGAAACAATTTTCCAATGTTTTCCCAAAAAATTTCAAAATTCCCTGAATTTTCCCTGTTTTTGCAATAAATTTTGAAATTCCCTGAGTTTTCCCTGTTTTTTTAATAGATTTTTAAATTCTCTGAGTTTTCTAGGTTTTCCCTGTTTTCCAGGTACCGTAGCAAAACTGCAAGATTATAGTTGCTAAAACTCGCCTCTTGTATTCGCATTTATTTGCAGAGATTTTTAAATAAGCTTGACCTAGACAATATAGGCAAACGCTCTAGAAACCTAATAGGGGTTTCTAGAACTCGTTTTCGCAGGGGATTAGAATTATAAGGTGGACATGAAACTATTTTTACTAGAACCACAAATTGTCAGTTATAGAATTTTTTCTCAGTGTATGGACATGTGAGAAAATGCTCCCTTTTTTTTTTTTTTTTAAATAGTAATAATAAAAAAATCGACAATTTTCTTTTAAGAGGGTCCGGGACACCAAATTTTTGTTTTTATTGTTTATTGATGAATTGCTGTAATTATTTTTTCTGAAATTGAAGCTTTCTTGACGATGAAATTGAGCAAGAAAGAATCTTTAAAAAAAATTTTTTTTTTAATTTTTTAAAATTTAAAATTAATTTTTTTTGTAAACTTAAAATTTGTTATATCTCATGAACTAATGGTTCAATTTACAAACTTTTTTCACCTTTATATACAGAAAGGATTTATCTTCAATTTGTCTTCGGGATTTCTGATTATAGTAATAATTTTTTTAAATATTAATTTCAATTTGAAAAAAGTACTTATTTCATGCATAACTTTTGGAGAACAAAAAAAGTTTTGCTCCTAATTAAAAATACCGAAGACAAATTGAAGATAAATCTTTTCTGTATATACGAGTGAAAAAAGTTTGTAAATTGAACCATTAGTTCATGAGATATAACAAATTTTAAATTTATCAAAAATTTTAAATTTTATTAAATTTTTTTTAAAGATTCTTTCTTGCTCAACTTCATCGTCAAAAAAGCTTCAATTTCAGAAAAAATAATTACAGCAATTCATCAATAAATAATAAAAACAAAAATTTGGTGTCCCAGACCCCCTTAAATTTACTCAGATATTTAATTCAACCATTTTTTTAAAAAGTATTATTAAATTTTTTGTTTAATACTTATATTGAACATTTACATCTTCCGGCTCTTACATAAACAATTTTTTCCCTTGTTGAATATTACTAATATATATATATATATATATATATATATATACATACAAATATATATATATATATATTAATAGTATTTAAAGCTTTAAGATTTTAAGATTAATAACTACCTCTTAATGCTTTCAATTATTATTTCATTTCAGAAGCAACTAGTTCAAATTATCGTTTCTTTACTTTTAATCATTTCTTTTCAGTTTGTTCGTTTTGGCAACCGGTTTATTTCTACTACTTCTGTTTGGATTCGGTTACATGTGGAGTTAAAAATAATTATTCCATTTTTCAATTCTGGTTGAGTTAATGCTTAATCTCATTTCCTTTTTTACTTTGTTTTGTTGCAAGATAGAAACTTGTGTTATATATATTGCTTGAATTAGCTATAAAGTGATCAGAAATCTTGTTTATGCTGACAGAGATGCGAGTTTCCTGATGAAGATCATTTCTGGTTTTCAGCATTTAAAATTCAATTTTTCATTTAATGAATTCTCTTTTCTTTTAACAGATCCTTTTGGTTACTTTATCTCTTTCCATTTCTATTATTTGAAGACTGTTTATATTGGATTAATGAGTTATGCAAAATATCTCATCGTTAGGCTTATGATTTATGTGTGTCATTTCTCTTCTGCATAAGTACTTTAATATGTTTTTACTACTCAGCGTAATTAAATTAAATTATCACCGTGACTATAACATTATTCGAACTACATCTCATTTAAAATTTCATTGTTGGTATTTTCATCTCTCTTTCATTTGCTGAGTGTTCTAAAGGAATTAATTTATTCAAATTATATATGTATATATATATATATATATATATATATATATATCACAATGATACCTCCAAAATAATTCTCCTTGTGTATACGGAATTTTGCCATATACTGCCATATTAAAAATTATGCAAAAACAGGACTGCAACTCCATTCCAACTGTAGGGCATGTTTCACCAACAGTTGATAAGCATTAATTTATGTCAAGGTGAACTACACATGAATTTGTATGAAATTTTGTGCATTAGTTCTCGAACTAAAACTGTCACAAAATATTTGTCACATACAGACAGACATTTTTTCTAAAGGGCGTATCAGACCCAGCAACTTTAGAAACAACCAATTTTTGAGCCGACTTTAGCGCCGATTTTTCTTCGACGAAAACACCATAGAGGTTACAATAGACGTGTGAAAAGTTGGATGAAAGAAGACTAACTTCTGACGCTTATCACATTTCTTGGCGCGAATAAAATACGCAACGATTAGTGTTAAAATTCCCTTTCATTTGTGTAAAATATCGCGTTATTATTTCTATTTTGATCTTTGTTACAACTATTGTCATAACGCCATACGGAAATAAAAACGATTAATTCAAAATTCTTATCATTTAACGGTAAAATAAACGTGCTTAACAATAATATTTCTTCTTCAAATCTCCACATTCCCGTGTTCCGCCATCTTGGAAATAGGACGTATCAAAATAGTGCATCCTGATTGGATGAGTCTGTGGAAAAATTGTGTGTAGAGACAATTTTATCAAGACAGCTCTGAAAAAGTTGGGCAAGTTCGGTGCGCGCTATCACACTGGGAGTAGAGACAATTTTTTCCGAAAAATCGGCGCTGATCAGTGGTTGGCTCTAAAATCGCCTATAAACTCGTCGTGTCTGATATGCGCTTAAGAATAGTGAAATCATTTTCTGGACCTCTTAAAATGTCTAAATTAATCGAAAACCGGAAGTCGAAATTACTAATCCAGTACTTTCTTTTAATGAACATAGAAGAATAAAACTAAATTACAAAATTGTTAATAGTAAACTACTGTTATATTTAATGTACTCCCGAAAAGAAAATTGTATGTTGAGAAATATTTTATAGTGAGGCTTAATGTGTTTTTATGCATAATTGTTGAAAAAAAAAATCTTAATTAAATTTTTATTACTATGTATTAATATCTGAAAGAAATTGCTTGTTAACGTAATTGTTTTATTTTGGTAATTTTGTCCACTGAGAAAAAAAAATGTATATACCGCCTTCATCTAGAACGAATAAGTGGCCATTTTGTAAATCCCATAACTAGAAATATAAATTTCCGAGCTATGCGCATAAGGCACGCCAATAAACTGAATAGACGAAAGGATCGAGAATTTCTAGTCTACACATTTCTAGATGGTGAAACAATATTCTGAATATTCTGAATCTTTTGCATGGCGAGAAATTCTCGCTTGATTATGTAGAATTGGATTATAAACCAAGATTATAGTTACTGAAACCCGCCTCTTGTGTTCGCATTTATTTGGAGATATTTTCAAATAGGTTTGACCTCGATAATATAGACAAACGCTCTAGAATTCTAATAGGGGTTTCTAGAACCCGCTTTCAAAAAACGATTTGTATTTATGAGGACGACATGGAACTATTTTTTCTAGAGCCATAATTTAGATTCTAGATGTCAGTTACAGAATTTTTTTCAGTGTCTGTCTGTTTGTCTCTTTCCTTTCTATCTGTCGTCTAAATACGTCATTGTTATGCCAGTTAACGTAAGCTTTCGGAAGATCGATAAATCGCACAGAGAACTATATTTAAATTGTTGCATCATACAAATGTACTTTAAAAATTTGAACATAATGTTACAGTAATAAGATAAACACCACAAATTGAAAAAACATCATAAATTGCAGTCACAATGTTTCTGTAAAATATTTTGTTTCGTACGCATGTTCCTACATGTACAAGAATTTTTCGTAATGGACTGTTATCATTATATATCTATATATATATATATTTAATTTCACATAATGATTCGTTATAAATAATTTTCATCCTACACATTTATATCAATATCTTTAAGTTCTTGAGGTAGAGCTGTCACGTAATTCTTCCCACACAGACATTTCCTTAAAAATAATCAAATCGTAATCTTAACATATCAAAACGTGTAAGTCCATCGATAACCGAAAGTCAAAATTTTTTATGAATCCGACACTATCTTGAATTGGATATAGAAAACAGTAAAATTGCATAAAGAAATCAACAAGAAGACTAATATTAGAACAATACATAAATAAGTAAAAGTAGATTATTAGAAAAATACATAAATAGGTAAAAGTAGATTATTAGAAAAATACATAAATAGTAAAAATACATACCAATATTAGTCAGGAAAACGTTATGTAAATCTATATTTACTTTAAAGTATTTTCTCAGATATAAATGCAAGGATGTATTTTTTTCTATCATTTCAACGATTGCAATATTTTGACGAAATGTTGAAAATAGTGAAGATTCATTAAAAAAATATGTCATAAATTTGAATCAGCTTGATATATGCTTCAAAAACTGAAGCAATGAAATTGTCTTTTTTAATTTGGTTCTGTGGAAATACATATAAAACGTACAAAAATGGATTGTAAATATCAACTATGAACATAAACGAGAAATATATTGCTACTTCCTGGAAATCGCGTATTATTCAATTTAAATTAAATTTATAATGAAATTGGCAAAATTGGTGAGTCGTTTATCTTTGTAAACGTTTTATATTTGATTTTAATCAAATATTTTCACATTCACATTGATTATTTAAACATTTCTTATAGCAAGTAATTGAATTATGACTGTGTTGCATGTTAGAATTTATTAACCTGTGTTTGAGAATTTATCTTTATTCTATAGTTAAATACGCTAAATGTGTTATTTGATTTACCATTTACTTTATATAAGTTATATTTTGAAAGTTATGTTTTATAAATGAAATATTTATATTAATAATTCAAGTTGAATATATATGTATTTTATAATAAAATTAATATGTAGCTATAATTAAGGATTTTATTATTAATATTATTAAATAATTTTTATAGGCTGTACTCATAAAATAATATTTTCTTGATTTTGAGCCCAAATGTTCTTTAAAAGATATTTTATTCAATATACACTTATGCATGCTAATTATATATTCACATTATTTCACTCATTATCTTCTTAAAACTAGTAGATGGGAAGTGCCGGGTTTGGTCCCAGGTCGCGCTCGTCGACCTAGCCGTTCGGAGTTTTCGTGGTTTCCTTAGAAACTCGCTTAAATACGGGCTAGAACTCTTTAGACAGACTCCTCCTACGTAGGGCAACCCACCTATAGGCCTAGACCCTAGAGTTATCAATCGGCCTTAAGCCCCCCCCGACCAACCAGTCACCCCAAGTTATCACTATTACAGCTGTCAGGCAAATTATAAAAAAAAAAAAAAAAAAAAGAGAGAGAGAGAGAGAGAGAGAGAGAGAGAGAGAAGAAGAAATTACATAAATAGTAAAATTAGATACTGAAATTAGACAAGGAAATATTATGTTATTTTGGAATTCAACTTTATTTTTTTTTCTTAAGTAAATTCTATATTGATATACAAGGTGTC
This sequence comes from Salticus scenicus, assembly GCA_963930645.1. Lineage (NCBI taxonomy): Eukaryota > Metazoa > Arthropoda > Arachnida > Araneae > Salticidae > Salticus > Salticus scenicus. The sequence continues at coordinate 56,101,042 of OZ005662.1, read as the reverse complement.
CAAGAATTATCTTTACAACTTGAAACTTTAATAACTTCTAAAATAAAAAATATATATTTACATTCTGTTTTCTGCACTTATTAGTGCAACTAATAAAGTTCTTCTTTCTGTTTAGGCTAGCCAATTATAAGTGAACATGTGGACTCTGCAGGAGAAAGCACAATGTATAGCATGGTTCATAGAGAGCAAATCGGACACACAAGTTCAACGGAACTGAATTGGATGGGGCGGCCCAAACCCATGGCCACCAAGGTCTCTGACATTACAGCCCTTGACTTCTGTCTGTGGGGTTATTTTAAGGATACTGTTTCCCATACATAGGTTACTGACATTGCTGACTTAATACGCCGAATTATAGATGCTTTTACCACTGTCGCAGACGAGATGTTACAACATACCTGGCAGGAAATTGAATACAGACTAGATGTGCTTAGGGCTACAAATGGTGCACATGTTGAGGTGTACCCATAAGCAGAAAAAAACTTGATGAGTTGCTCTATTAGCTGCAGAAAACCGAATGTAAATATCTTTTTTATTTTAGAAGTTAATAAAGTTTAAAGTTGTAACGATAATTCTTGGACACCTTGTATATATATATATATATTTAACTTTTATTTCAAACGATTGCAACTTTTAAGGGAAATATGTACAATAAAGAATCTTTAGTAATATTACATACATTTGGAAACCATTTGATGTATGCTTTAAGATTTCAACAATGAGATTGTCCTCTATCACTAATTTGATTCTGTTGAAATAGACGCTAAATATATAAAATTAATTGAAAATGTCAAATCTGAATTGTAATGTGAATATGTTGAAACTTTCTTAAGCACTTGTTTAATTGATTTTTCATTCATTGTTTATTCTATTGTTAAATCTGTACTGATAAGTATAAAGGATTTAAGTCCATACTCTTGATTTTTCAGGAGGCGAAAAAAAGTTAAACTAACTAAAAACTAATCAGAAGAATCGATTAGGAAGAAGGGATTATGTTGATTTATACCCTTTATACCGTTCAGTGATTGTCAACCTTCATTTAATAAAGGGAAAAAATTCAATTAACCCGATCAAGTTATCGTGGGTCGTTGCTCGTTGGAGACCCGAGCCTTTTTTCTTTTGTCTCAAACCTAAAAATCCATATATGGAAGAAATACCTATCCATCGTATCCATGATTTTTTCCTTAAAAATACCATTTTTAAATTTTATTATGCAATCTGAATTTTTCGAATATCTCGATTTGTTCAAAAGTTATGAATAGAAGACCCATGATAAACTGACAAGGTGCTGAAAAAAGCGATAACCTGATCGGGTTAAATATTTTATACAAAGATTAATGCTAAATTTCTGACATGAATCTTTTTTTACCAATGGATTTTCTCAAAGACTAAATAAAATGGATTTAAATCCCTTATACCAATCGATAGAGAGTTTTTTCTGAGTCTGACTATGTACTTAACTCGAAATCGACATTTTTGGACTTAAATCATTTAAACTTATCAGTACAGAAATTTAAAGCATTGGTAAGTCTACAAATATTCTACATTCAATATTAGTGACATATTTTCACATTTACACTGATTATTTAAGCATTTATCATAGTAAGTGTTTGTATTATGATTGTGTTATGTTAGAATTGTTAATCTGTGTTGAAAAACTTCTCTTTATTCTAACATTAATTATGCTAATGGAGCTTTGTGTTATTTGTTTTACCATTTGTTTTATTCATTGTGACATTGAAGAGTTATGTTTGAAACATAAAACATTTATACTAATAGTTCAAATTGGTTATATGGGTTATAAAAAAGCACCACAGAACTGGCGTTTAAAAGTAATAAGCACAAAACTTTGAATAAGCACCATAAAATGCAAAAACAAGAACGTTGCCGCTTTGTTTGCAGCACTCGTGCCTATTTTGTTCACCTGACGAAGAGTCGTATCTTCTTTCGAAGAGAAACAATTGTTGCGAGTTCTTGCATCTTATGGTGTTTATTATTTTTTTTTTTCAAATGCATATATATATATATATATATATATATATATATAATGTACTCTTTACAGATTGTAATGGTTTTTTAAAAACAATTTTGCAATTAAATGTCGATAGAAAACTGTTTTAACTAATTTTCAGCCTTTAAATTCTTGCATATTTCCATATTAAGGTAAAGACCCTTCTAACTTAATTTGCGTCACTGAATGTTTCTTTATGTTCGCTTCCTTTACCTTATTATCAGAATTCAGAATAAAGTTTTTATATAAATTACTAGCAGGCGTTGCCCGCTTCGCTGGTTACTATATTTAAATGAATAATAATAATAATAATAATAATAATAATAATAAAAAGAATAACTATTTTTATATCGCTTAATAACTAAAAAGAAAATCCATTGAAATTGTTTAAAACTTTTCTTTGTGCAACCGCTGTCGTTGGCAGTCCGTGTTCCTAGTGCCTGTCACGACGTCTTACCCGTGGACTTCAAGTGTCTATCGGGTGACAGTTTCGACAAGAACAGAACAGTATCGAAAAAATCGAAGCGACACCTTTGCATTTAAATTGTAATTGCATATGAACAACAATGCCACTTTCTTTATTTTATTACCAGGATACAGTCATCACATAATTTATTTGAAAATTCAAAAATACATGCCGAGTTTGAAGTTTAAATGTCGTTTTAAAGCTATTTTATTCAATATCCGGTTTTGCATTCACACCTTTTTTTTAAACCACATTATTAGTTTATATACAGCTGTCATTTAAATGATAAGTAAAAATACGTACCTATTTTAGACAGGGAAATGTGATGCAATGCTTACTTTCGATTTTAAATTGTTTTTTCCAATCAAATTCAATATTAATTTTTCTAAAACATATGTTATTCCAAATTTTTACGGGAAATATGAATAAAACTAAAGAATTGTATATTTCATATATTTGGAAAACATTCCATCTATGCTTATATGTATATATATATATAAATGATAGATATCTTACTAAACTTTAAGCTTAATATTTTAGCATTTAACAGATACATGTCAATACCAACACAACAAAAATAAAACTGATAATAACATATTGTTAAAACTATGACAAAAAGGTTGCGATACATGTTAAGATCCAATAAGAGACAAAAACAATTTAAATTACTTACGCCCACTTGAACAACAAAAAAAAAAAAAAGAATATTAAACATAATGGCGGAGAAAGTAATTAAAGGACTTCAGAATAATAATTGGCATAAAAAATGGATATATTCCTGAATTTTATTTCGCGGAAATAAATGTAAAATATACAAAAGTAATTGATAAGGTCAAATACAAATGTATTAGAAAAATATGATGCAACTTCTTGGAACTGCATATTATTCAATTCAAACATAATTTATAATTAAGTAAGCAGCTTTGGTAAACTTTTAATATTTACAAAAACTTCATATTTGATTTCAATTAGATATTTTCACACTCATGTTTGATTATTTAATCGTTTATCGTAGCAGATATTCGATTTATATTTGGATGATTCAAAAGTCAATCAGAGTGCAAGTAAATGAAAAAAAAAAAAAAAAAAAAAAAAAAAAAAGCGAGAAACAGAAAAGGAAACAAAGTGACTTACGTGTTGTAAACAATCGAGAGTTACAAGTTTTTTTCATAAATACAAACAAGTAAATGAATTTCATTGTTATCTACTAAATGGCAGCACTATCAGTGCCGACTAAACTACTGACCTTTGTGTTGTAATTATAGATTAAAACCATCATTTTCTCATTTTATTATCATTGTTATTCAGACGGAGGACTATTAGTTTACAGCTGGAGTTTTTGTAGACCAGTTTTGTAGTAACACCAACATAAATTAGACATATCAGTCCTATCGTTACATAGTCGGTACCAAATGAAAGGGGCGATTTTCTGAATCCAGGGATGCAATTAGATTTTTTAAAATTAGAGATAATGGAATATGATTGGATTCTGTAATGAATCTCGATCAAATGAATTTTAAATAATAGAGATTACTTTTAAATTAAAAATTACACTCTAATGTTACTTTACAAAAGTTTACCTTAGCTTCATGAAAAAAAATTAAATAATAATAATAATGTTATTTTTATAAGCATAACTTGTAGTGTCAGATTTGTAACACTACACCAATGTAATAACTAACAGACACTGATTTAATTTCCATTTATATAATTCGTATTAATTTGAAAGGGAAAAAAATAGTTAAAATTATCAGTAAATACGATACAATCTTCATATTCAATGATATATATCACTGAATATTTGAACAATAAACATTCAAGCAAGGCCTCATATTTATCATTTGGCAGAGCATTTCTCTTTATTACATTTCCATTACTTAAGAGGGTTTCATTTTCGTTAATACTGTTTTTGCCTCATACATCATTTTTGCCTGTCTTTCCTACATTCGGTTATTGTATTAATGTGCATTATTCATTTCGAAGCAGCCATAAATGTTTTCTAAATGAGTATGTTCTGTATTTATCATGCACCGAGGCATGGCAAATTTGTTTATCATTTCTTTGATAGCATTATTTCTGTTGCTATGGGTATGTATAGTATTACTTTTCTTTCTATTCATATAAAACTATTCATAATATCTATTTCCATATGGTATTTGACTATAATAAATACTATTGAGAATTTAAGAATTTAAGGTTTAATTTTTATTATTGCCATGTTGATTTAAATTAGAGATTTTATAGTCTTGAAAAAATATTATATATACCCCGCGACAAAAAGATCGGTACAAAGGGTTTTTTCTTTGATTTTTCATAAAATAACATCTAAATTGTGCTTATCATTTATTATTATCATAAAATAACACTATTCTCGGACTAATTTTTGTTTTAAGATTAATTTAGAAAAGTTTTGAGACTAAAATTTTTCTAATTTAAGACTGCACACCGCGACAAAAAGATAGGAATAAAGGGTTTTTTTTAAATTTTTCATAAAATAACATTATCTAAATTGTGCTGATCATTTATTATCATAACAAAATATTATCATATCAAAAACATATTAAACATTTGATTCATATTCAAAATAATCATATTAAAAAAAAAAATATTATCACATCAAAAACATATTAAATATTTGAATCCTATTCAAAATATTCATATTAAAAATAATCATACTAAAAAATTAAAAAAAAGAAAAAAAAAAAAAAACCTTTGTTCCTATCTTTTTGTCGCGGTGTGTAGTCTTAAATTACAAAAATCTTAGTCTTAAAATTTTTCTAAATTAGTCTTAAAACAAAAATTAGTCTGGGAATAGTGCTATTTTATGATAATAATAAATGATAGCACAATTTAGATAATGTTATTTTATGAAAAATCAAAGAAAAAACCCTTTGTACCTATCTTTTTGTCGCGGGGTGTATATAACACGAAATAAAAAATCATTAGGTTTGTATAGGTTATAAACACTTTCCAGTTGCATTGTTAATAGCTTTTGTTTTACAGTTTTTTTACGGCATAATTATATTGTAGATTACAGTACATTTTAAAAAATATGTCCTATTTGCTGCATGAAATTCTCTATAATTTGAGAAAATACGTGTAATTTATGAAAAAATCACGTTGTCAGAACGTATTTTCTCAAATTCAGAAATTCTGGCAGCAAATAGGACATAATTTTTTCAGTGTACAGCTATAAATATTGCGCTTTTCTGCTGAATATCAGTTATTGACAATAAGTTATTGATCCTAATGGATCATTTTTTTCAGTTTTAAACTTGCTTAAATAGTCATATGTTGTCAAGGAGAAAATGAAACGCAGACTTTTATATATATATATATATATATATATATATATATAAAGAAACACTGTTATTTGTGACCAAAATCCGTGATCGAATGGTGGATCACTGTATTTGGATGAATTGGCTGTAGCATGCAGTCATTTACGGCGTAATGCAGAGTTCAGTTCGACAGCCACCCATACAGTGTGGTGGTTAGCATCCCTGACTTTCACACAGTAGGGCCCGGGTTCGAATCCCGGACAAGGCATAGGTGTATTTTCTATGCTACGGATAGCGATGGCTGCCCATTGGGCGCTCCTTTATAAATGGCATCGATTTAGCGTCTCTTCATTGAGTGCTTAGTTGCAAGTGCGCGCCATTAAAAAAAAAAAAAAAAGTTTAACTAGATAATGATACATACTGTAAATTTGTGTCGTCAAGTTTTTCCTGTAATCCAAACGGTGAAAATTTCATTGAAATACATTTTGCTTTTCGTTTGAAGGAAAGAAAAAGTCAAAAGTTACCTTTATAACTAGGAAAGAAGCTTTTATCAATAGAGGAAGAAATCTTACGAAAACATCTTTATAGCTTTATTGCTAAAGAGAAAATATTTAAAAGATTGCTTTTGTTTAGCCCTGTATATAGTCTTAAATTTTCATACGCTTTGAAAATTAATGTATAATGTACTAAAAGATATTCTCATAACACTGAAAAATTACATTGAGAAAATTCCGTTTATAATATATCTATATAACTTTACGAGAATTTGTAAATTAGTTAGTTATGCTAATCATGCTTTATTCGAAATGATAAACGTTTTTATGTATCTTAATATGTATTCTATATTAATTTCGTTATGCTGCATGTAATGAAAAAAAAAATATGCTTTAAAAAATATACTTTTCGTAGACCTTAATGCGTCGGAAATCGTTTGTAAGTCACCGTATACAAATTAGTTGGGCCGTATACTATTGTTAACAGAGAAGGTTCTTTAGTGAACTTCCTAAACATATAAGTTTCAAAGCATTATACAGTGAAACCTGTCAAGTTGGACACCCCTCTAAGTTGGACACTTTTTCTCGGAAGGAATGTATCCATAGGATTAACATTATGTCCAACCTCTGTAAGTTGGACACCCCTCTAACTTGGATGTTGGACAGTCAAATACTGCCCTAAGTTGAACACTTTTACCCAATGAGACAGGAAAAAAAGATATAAAACTTCCATTTTTTCACTTTTTTTTTTAGAAATTTTACTTATCCCTTGTAGAAATAGCTGTAAATATCTAAAAAACAATGTTTCTTGTCACAATATATTCACCATTGTCTCATCGTGTAAAAAAAAAAAAAAATATTTTCTTCAATGGAAACGTTCACAAATTACTGAATTTTGGCGCATAATAAAAGAGTCTTTCTTTTTATTGATATGCATGAATTGTTTTTGCCCTTAGGATATATCCAACAGAGAGCCCACAGGCATGTTTTGACTTTATAGACTGTTTTAAAATGAGCATTAGACAATACATTTCGGTTGTTAGGGTTCCTCTTCATTCGTCCTTTTTATTTTTAATACCAAGTTTTACTTGAGTGTATAATTGCACTAAACTTAACATGTGAGAGATCTAGCTATAGTGAAAAAGGATGCTGATTCAATATGGGTGCATATCAGTAGACAGGTGTCGCTGCTATGCTGCAGTTTTTCCCCGTTCACGGGGAAACTATATTTCATTTTTAGAGCGAATAAATTCACCGAACTTCATAAGTGAGATGGCTATTTATGAAAATGAATGTTATCTTAATTTGGGTATATATCAGTAGACAAAGTGGTGCTACTTTTAATCACATTCTCTGATTTTCCATATGACTACCACAGCGTCTATTGAATAAAACTACACCTAAATGCATACGCAAAATCTTTATTGTGAGAAGTTATATTGATTAAATTTTCGTGCATATTAACTGGTGGATGACGCTGTTACATAGAAATTATAAAAGAAATTGTTATTATAACCACAATATACCAGTTTGAATTTAGAATTTAAACTGGTAAATTAATCTTTTTTTTGTATATAAGTTATGAATACTTAATTATGTTATGTTTAGATATGATTAAAAGTTAAAAGGCATGTATAGATACAGTATAATTAAATCAAAATATGTAAGCACCCCTATAAGTTGGACACCTCTCTTAGTTGGACACTTTTCCCTGGAACCGTAGGTGTGCAACTTAGAGAAGTTTTACTGTACTATTATTTACGGATATGAAAGCTCAGAAAGACGGACGGGTGGACAGACAGACGAATCGAATTTATAATCACTTTTAAGCATTCTTAGAAAATGTTTAAAACGCATAGCACAACTGTAATGCATTTTTAGTTATTTCCAGTTATATAACCTTATGTATTTGAATAGTCTTATTTGGCCTTGTAAACTAACCATTAAAGCTTACACTCTTAGAAATGGATACTCAAATTTCACGAAAATTTCTTCATTTTAGACGAAAGTGTTTCTAGGGATATACTCCGAGCAAACATTTCGTTAAACTGACGAAATTTGTTTCGTTACCTATTTGAGAATACGAATTTCGTTAAAAATACAAAATATATATTTTTTCTCCTTCTTATTTCGTCAAATTGAGAAAATTACTTTCGTCACTTGTTTGAACATACGAATTTCGTCATAAGTAAAGATACATTGTTTCATCCTAGTTTCGTGATACAGAATAAAATACAAATTATAGAATTATAAAATTACTTGCAAGTTCGTTGCTTTAGGCATTAAATCCTAATTATATTTAATGAAAATATAAATGAAACAGAGCAAACAAATAAAAATCATTTGGACATTTATTTGACAGCTTTGAGACCTATAGTTGCAATGATTTTTGTCTCAATTGATCCATATTTTTACAGAAATTCATAGAAACAAGCGCACACAATATTTTGTAGACATAGGACATCACAAACATCCATGCCCGCATCGTGATTCGAACCCGGGAATCCAGAAGGCAGCGTCCTACCGGCCGAACCACCAGGCCGCAAATAAAAGTCATTGTAACGTACAGTCGGTAACAAAAGTGTCCGAAACTAGCGAAAATTCCTATGTAAAAAAAGTACACTTCATACGGTTTTGTTAAATAAATCCTTATCGAATCATATTCTTAGACTGACTAAGGACAGGATTCGACAAGGATTTATTTAACAAAACCGTATGAAAAGTACTTTTTTCACATAGGTATTTTTGCTAGTTTCGGACACTTTTGTTACCGACTGTAAAGTTGAAACAACACAGGAAAAACACCAATATGGCGGTAATGAAAGCTAGCACATGCTATTGTGAGTAAACAGCTTCATCAAATATTTGAGAGTTCACGTTTCCTCAAAAATCACGTGATCGCTTGACGAAATGGTTGTCAAAAACAACGAAATTAAGCCCGAGGATGTCTGAATCGTCAAAATTGAGTATATTACTTCTGAGAGTGTACCATACTATATTAGATAGAAAACATACTTTAATGGATAAGAATGACATTTGTTTATTTTATTAAGTTTTGTACGCTACAAAGTTATTAAAATATGCTGTATAGATACACTTCACATTAAACATTTATTTTTGAATTCTTTTTGGTGTCCCAATATCCAAATAAACGCTGATATGATACCATTATCAATAGGGAACATGTGACAGAGGACTTAAATAATATATATTAGTTTCAAGATATTCTAAGAGTATTTACAGAAATTGGAGAGCTGGACGGACAGTCGTACAGATGTTAAAACCCGAATAAACTACTACGTCAGAAATGCCAAAAGAAAAATATTTTCGATGCATACAGCTGTTTCGGTAACCTTAAGCGTACCGTCTTCAGTGCAAAAAAATTCTGAAACTGGAGAAGGAAGACGGTATGCTTAACCCTCTGTAACTCATGACCTTTAATATTTTTGTGTTTATTTGTTTCGTAATAATTGGAAAAAAATAAAATACACGTGTTTCAGGTTTTTTTTTTATTTCTCATAAATTTCGAAAAAACAAACAAAAACACCTACAGGCAACAAACACTTTTTAGCATAAAATCCTATAAAATACGTGAAATTGGGTCAAAATCAATATTATACAATGAATTTGAAACACTTACCTCTTCACTGTTTCAATATAAAACACAAAACACACGAAAAACTATTTTTTATTATTTTTTGAATCAGAGCCGGTCCGCACTTGTCGTTAGTTACCCACTGTCGAGTAATGAACTTCAACTTACGACATACGGCGCCATCCAGTTGTGTTTCTAGATACTAGATTCTCTAACTGTGAGTGTATACGACAGGCTACAGTGCGTGATTACGTTGTAGAACCGATTCTTTGAATTTGAACCACGATCGAACGGTATGTTGCCTACAGTCTACAGTATGGTACAGAGGGTTAAGGCTACCGAAACAGCTGTATGCATCGAAAATATTTTTCTTTTGGCGTTTCTGACGTAGTAGTTTATTCGGGTTTTAATATTCCAACGCCAAGTCACCTGTTATTATTAGTCGTACAGATGGACAGAAAGACAGCCAGGCAGATGGATTGATAAACTGTAATCGTAAATACTTTCAACTTTGTTGAAAAGAGTTGAAAAATATTTTCCCCTAAATTCTTATGTACCTACTGTTATTCACTACGGTATGTTTGTGAATCTCAAGCAAATAAAAAATGCGCCTCCATTTTAAGGTAAAATATAAGCTTTTTCATTTGTCTCTCCGTTGCTCATGTGGTTAGAGCGCCATGTTAAAATTTGCAGATAAAAAAAAAAATATATATATATATATTGCTAAAATTTGCAGAGTGTTAAACTTTGCAGATAATTAGTAGAAAAGATGTCAAATGATAAAAGAAAATTTTTCGTTGACTACACAGTATCCTAAGAATTTTTGAAGAGTTTTTTTAAGAAGCCTTTTTTTTTATGTTCAAATGCTGAAATTTAAGGCAAAAATTTAGTATTGAAATATAAAAATGTTTTATAAAAATTAACTCATCGATAAATTCCCAAAGTAGCACACAAACATACTTAAAATATTTTTTAAAACTCAAAATTAAAAAAATGTTTGCAGGGAGCAACATTGTATGCATATTTTTTTATAATTCTAAAACAATTATGTAGTTATTAACAAAAATAGAAAAAAATAAAATAAATAAAATAAATGCATATTTAAGTTTGTAATGACCGATAGATGGCACAACCAGAGCAATAACTAATGGCCAATCATAGCAATGCATCGGTCAATGGATCAAATGCCTCAGAAATTTTTTTTTGAAACTCGGTCAGGCGTGTATCGAATCTTCGACTGCCTTACCGCCTAGTTTTTCGTGGTTTATAAAAGTGTACAAATTCTTTTCCGCTGAAAATTATCATTTCACCTTAATACAAAAAAATTTGCAAAATCATAACTTCGAAAAGATTTATGTGATGTGATACATTTAGAATTTGGGTTTTAATAGTTTTATTAAATAAATTATTAAATTTTGTATTAAATGTAAAAAAAAAAAAGGAGTTATATATAATAAAAAAATTACAGTAATATTTTGTTGCGCGAAATTCATTTTCTCAAAAAAAAAAAAAGAAAGAAAGAAAGAAAAAGAAAGGAATAAAAGTAAAAGCATACTTATATCTGAAATGTTTTTAATGTTACAGCCTGAAGTACATTTGTTACGTTTAGAAGTGGGGGAAAAAAGAAGAAAAAACGCATTTTTGGTTTCTGTAGTTAGAGTATCCTTTGTTGTAGAAGTATTTTTAATTTTTATTTTAAAGGAAAGTGGATATTTGTCTTTTGAAGTGTGGTGTTTAAAGAAACTTTCATGACAGTTTGGATGGAAAAAAATAATTTTCATTAATAAAAAATTATAATATAAATAAACAATTATGCACAAATAAAAAACACTTTAAATTTATTTGTATTAACTACATTTTTTAATCCTGTAGATTGATTTTCTTTTTCTTTCTTTCTTTCTTTTTTTTTTTTTTTTTTTTTTTTTTTTTTTTCACAGGAGCTACTTAAATGTTTTAAATGAAATTTTATTTTCTGCATTTTTACTCTATGTTCCCTAAAAAAAAAATTCCTCTCATTGATTTCGTTTTACCCTTAAACAATCACTTAAAAACATATTTATATGAACGCATGAATATTAGAAGTACCTGAACATTTTTCGTAAGGAATTTTTACACATTTTTTACTTATTTTTACATACATCTGCTATCAAATATCGATACATTCTTATATATTGTTACCAGAAATGGCAAATATTATTTTATTTTAAATGTAATAAATTGAGTATTATATATCAACGTTACGGTTATTAAAAAAAGTTACAAGATGAATGACTTTTTACATACCATGTTTTTAAATTTTCTGTTGAATCATATAAACGGTACCGAAGGCTGCGGGAACCCGGAACAATTAGCTAAAAGCATTAAAAAAATTCATTGCTATCGTGTTTTGAGCTATTATAAAATTTTCAAATACTAGCTAGTCGGGAGGTTAGTTAAAAATCGATTGCAAGCTTTGTACTGGTAACGCTGCCGAGGGCAGCTGGGTCCTGAAGCAGTTCGTTAAAAATATTTAAAAAATGCATTTTCACTGTGTTCTGAACTATTCTGAAAGTTTCAAATGTCTAGCTAGTCGAGAAGTTAGTTAAATAAAATTTTCTGTTGAATCATATAAACACTGCCGAAGGCAGTCTGAAACAGTTGACTAAAAATATTTAAAAAATGTATTGTCACCGTGTACCTTGTCGAATACTGTTCTTAGACTCACTAAGAACAGAATTTGACAAGGATTTATTTAACAAAATAGTATGAAGTGTACTTTTTTATATAGGAATTTTTGCTAGTGTTCGGACACTTTTGTTACCGACTGTACTGAGCTATCCGTAAAGTTTCAAATGTCTAGCTGGTCGGGAAGTTAGTGAAAAATCGATTGCAAGCTTTGTACTGGTAACGCTGCCGAAGGCAGCAGGAACCCGAAACAGTTGGTTACGGTTATTAAAAATATCGGAGAATATATATATATATACTCATACATATATATAGTATTTCCATCAAAATCAAAGAACAAATTAATGCGCGTAGCGTCAAAATGATTCAAAATTATGATCAATCTCTAACGGCGTCATCTCACAGATAGCAAAGCATGAGAATTTAGATATGAATAACTATGTTGGATTTTGGCTTAGAGTTAAATCGCTTGCTTATTGGTTGGATGGTTTCTGGTACGCTTCCGGTTATTTTCTGGATCCAAATATAATCGCGCAACAATATCATCCCCATTCAGAAGTAACAGACGGTAGCACATGCACAAGGAATATGATATTTTATCGTTTTTGTGCAAGTGCCATTGAAAAATGAGCATGTCGAATCACTTTTGAGAAGAAGAGTGTCTCAAAAATAAGCACATGTTGCATATTTTTTAAGAAGAATATATGTATTTGAAGATATAAGAACATCAGTTTCTAAATCTAATAAGGAAACGTTCAAAAGGTGTCGTCTTCAAATAATATTTAAAAAAAAAAATATGTATGTGATTCTACTCTTCATAAAACACCAGAAAGTGAAAAAATTATTGGCTGAAATGAATTACAGCGACCACAAAAAATTCATCAAAATTAAGCATATTTGGCAATTTCACATTGTTAGGCGATTGATTTTGAGTACTTGGTGGAGAAGCAAAACATGGTTCTGTTCGTACAGTCGGTAACAAAAATGTCCAAACACTAGCAAAAATTCCTATGTAAAAAAAGTACACTTCATACGGTTTTGTTAAATAAATCCTTATCGAATCATGTTCTTACACTGACTAAGACCAGGATTCGACATGGATTTATTTAACAAAACCGTACGAAGTGTACTTTTTTTACATAGAAATTTTTGCTAGTGTTCGGACACTTTTGTTACCGACTGTAAAAATTTTTTAAGTAGAATCCTTATACGATACAGATTTGTCACCGACTGTACACGGCAATCTCAATGTTAGCGATCTTATTGCTTAACAGCGCTAAATCGCCAAATATGCTTAATTTTGATAACTTTTTGTGGTCGCTGTGATTCATTTCCGCCGATAATTTTTTCACTTTCTGGTGTTTTATGAAGAGTAGAATCATATATATTTTTGTCAATATTTTTTGAAGACGACACCTTATGAATGTTTCCTTGTAAGTCATTTTGATTGGGAGTTATTCTAGATACTTTATGTACTTGAAAGTAGCGGCTGAATAATTGTCTGAATAATTAGAGCCCAGATTTATCAGTGATGACAAAGTTTTACTGAAAATTAATGTAACATTATACACTGCATGACAATACAGAATTTCATATTTATGCTGAGCTATTTGTTAAACAGTTCTTTCTCTTTTTTATTGAATATTTGGAATCATTTAGCAGAATCACAAAATATTATCACTAATAGTAATGTGAAGATACGTTAAAACCAGCATATTTGAAATTTATCAAAAACATGTGTGGAAGAAGAGATAGCTTAGTTGGAATTAAGTATAAATTGCTACCTTTTGGCACGACTTAATTATAAATTGTGCATGAAAAGAACATTAAATATTTATTTAAAACTAATATGCGAAAATGATCTGAGATATTTACACAATTAGTAAGGCAGCTGTGTGTTCACATTCGCCTGGTAATTTGAATTCTGGAAGTTCTGAATCTTTCATTTGAAAACTGGTAGAAGAGTTTCAGCGTTGGAGTAGCATCGCGTGCTTCAGATTTAGTAGATTGCAAAACCTAAGTAGAAATAATGAGATAGTTGAACAAATCCACAAGTACTGGATTTGTTAACGAAATGGATGGAGAAAATAGAAAGCATTATAAAGTATTTGAGAATTTAAATAATCAAATTTATGTTCATTTTACCGTGAAAACAGGCCTTTTAAATTAATTTAGAAAATATTTGTAATTAACTGGTGTAACGTTAGGTATGGTAAATAACGTATGTTTTAAAATCATTCTTTGTGAGCGAATTAATATGGACTGTTAATATTTTCCGTTAATATTATAGGTTATATATATATACAGTCGGTAACAAAAGTGTCCGAACACTAGCAAAAATTCCTGTGTAAAAAAAGTACACTTCATACCGTTTTGTTAAATAAATCCTTGTCGAATCCTGTACTTAGTCAGTGTAAGAACATGATTCGACAAGGATTTTTTTAACAAAACCGTATGAATTGTACTTTTTTTACATAGGAATTTTTGCTAGTGTTCGGACAATTTTGTTACCGACTGTATGTTTGTCGTTGTTGTTTGTTTGTTTGTTTAAATCTTTTTAAAGTTTTAAAAATATTTTTAATTCAAATAAAATTTTTAGTAAGTTTTTTTTTTAAATTTATTTAAATTATATAAAATTTATTGATTTTCCAAACCGTTTTAAGCAATTTGAATCGTATACTAACTTAAAATGTAATTAACAGTAATCTTTATCTTGTGTTTCCTTTTTCAGTTTATTTAGTGCAAACATATAGAGATGGATGAAATATAATGCCATATTTTCTAATTTACACGTTTTATCAAGTATCTTGAGCAATAAATCTGTATATATATATAAATTACGTGTCACGATGTTTGTCCGGGGTAAACTCCTAAACTAAGGAACCGATTTTAATGAAATTTTGCACACTGTGTGCAGTTTGGTCCAACTTGAGAGATAGGATAGTTTTTATCTCAATTTATTGTCACAATATTGTTTTATTGCAATTATTTGTTAATTATAGACCTTTATTAAAGTTGCTCCAAAATATCTGTGAGTTCCATAAGTTTAATTGTTGCCAAAAAGAAAAAATACGAGTTCATTTTCTTTCGACATAAAAGTAAATACATTTAATCAAACGTGAACGTTAAAAAATTATAAAAAGTTAAATTATACATCTCACGAAAATTGACGTCATAATCAATTTAAAGATTTTATTCGCATTGATAAAGTATGCAGTTATACACAAGCGAAGTGTGACGTCACTGACAGTCTGTGAAATCAAGAAAAAGATTTCTTATGTTAATGGCCCATTGTATTTTTTGTAAAAAATTATTAAAAACGAGGAAAATTATTTCCGGATTTTAATCCCCATATTTTTGTATAGATATGTATTATTTATCATGTGCATACGTTAGATTGAGTTATTTTGCTATTAAATTGACAAAATTTTAATTTTAAATTTCAAAGCTCTGTCGTCCTTGGAGTTTTTCGTATTTGGCGATCAAAAACATAACACGAAAATATACAAGCTAGATGTATATTTTCGTAATATGTATTGTGTGAAATATTGTTTCATATTATTCATTACTCTCTTAATATAAGTTGTTAAAATAACCATGATTTTTGAAAGGAATTAAATGTGTGCGCCAGATAATTTGGCGATATTACTTTTTTTCCGCCAAGGATGATAGATATGAAATTTATTCCGCTGCAACATGTTAATATCTTATATCAGATGCATTATGTATATGCTACAATTTATTTCACGTGACACGTGTGTTAAAAATTTATTTACGACATAACCTTGCTTTTTCAATTTTTGTTGCATTATTCTAATCTGTATCACTTCGTTTTCTTTAAGAAATTTGTGATCTATACATAACGTTCTAAATAAAAAGCAAATATTTCAATATTTTAAAACTTATTTAAAAGTCTGTTTTATTTAACATTAAATTTTAAAACTTAATTTAAAACTTATTTAAAAGTCTGGAAGAGTTTAAGTCTGTTTATTTGTTTTGTAACGCTAATATATATGATCGATGTTCGAAACTTTAATTAATTATTTCTCTTATTTTTCTTTACTTTTTCTTTAATAACTTACCAATTTAACGTTCCTGATTAAATTTGTGATTTATATATGTATTTTGCATTAAATTTTGACTCATATTTATTGCTGAAAATGCGATCTTAAAATCTTGCAATTTTCTTATCTTAATCCTCAATGCTTTCCTTCTTGATTAACTTGAATTTACTATTAAAATTTTAACATACTCAGAATCTTCTCACCACTTCGTTAAAATATATTAATCTTTTCAGTAATATATTAATCAGTATATCCCCACAACGATATTTGGCGATTTTTTGTTGGCGATTATGGCTAAATCATAAATGATAATCTAAATCATAAATAAAAAACAGAAAATAATAAATCCAAAATAAACAACATATAGGCTGCCATATTATATCACAAACAGTCCAGAGCGACATCGTTATCGTTCAAAACGGCGCCAAAGAAAAATCGCCAAATTCAGCTGTGGGGATATACTGAAGTTATAATTATCCGAATATAATTACTGAAGTTATATTATAAGTTATAGTTGTGGATAACAACTATATAGTATTTCCCCACAACTGGATTTGGCGATTATGGCTAAATCATAAATCTAAAAATCATAAATGATAAAATCATAAGCTAAATCATAGATCTAAAATAAAAGCATGCAGGTTACCGTATTTTATTGCAAAGAATCCAGAACGACTTCGTTATCGTTCAAAAAGGCGCAAAAAAAAAAAAAAAAAAAAAAAAAAAAAAAAAATCGCCAAATCCAGTTGTGGGGAAATACTATATACCTTATCAAATTATCAACGTATTACTTAGCCGCAGCAACGCGTGGCCGGGTCTGCTAGTATATATATATTTTCTTTTGAGGGGCTGGGGGGTGGGGAAATTTCTCGATGAAAAGAGTATATATTATTACATATATTTCAGCGAAGATTTTGTTCCAAACGCAAAATGAAGACCGGTATTAAATTTAAAAAAAAAATCTTTGGGACACTCCGTAGAAAATAATGATTGAAATGTGCTGTAAATGTACAGTCGGTGACAAAAGTGTTCGAACACTAGCAAAAATTCCTCTTTGAAAAACGTACATTACATACGGTTTTGTTAAATAAATCCTTATAGAATCATGTTCTTACACTGACTAAGACAAGGATTCGGCAAGGATTTATTTAACAAAACCTTATGAAGTGTACTTTTTTTACATAGGAATTTTTGCTAGCGTTCGCACACTTTTGTTACCGACTGTACTAAAACTAGTCTCTTGAGTTTGCCTTTATTTGAAGACATTTTTAAATAAGTTTCACCACGATAAATAGAAAAACGATTTAGAATTCTAATAGGGGTTTTTAAAAAGCAAAGGGAACTAGAATTTATAAGGATGACGTGGAACTGCAGTCGGCAGCAAAAGTATCCGAGCACTAGCCAATAATTACGATGCCAAAAAGGTACACTTAAAACTGTTTTGTTAAATAAATCTTTGTCGAATCATGTTTTCAGGCTGACTAAGAACATGATTCGACAAGGATTTATTTTACGAAGCAGTATTAAGTGTACTTTTTTTTAGACAGGGATTATTGCTAGTGCTCGGATACTTTTGCTGCTGACTGTATATTTATTAGAGACACATTTAGTTTCTACATTAGGCTAAGCATACGTCTTCGAATCTCGAGGACAAAACTACCTTCGACCCCAAAAATTTACAACACATTTGGGGACGCCGGTTATAAAGTTATTAATGTTTTATTATAGTAATTTATTATATGTATAATATATAAGCTGAAATAAGTTCTTTTAGGTGCTTTATACATAAAAATTACTAAAATTTTACAATTTAAGGTGGTTTAATTTTTTTTTTTTCCTCGAAATTCGAGGATGCCGCCATCTTTGTCCCCAAATTCAATGAAAAAAATATGGTCACTTTATTCGACATGTCAGTCACGGAATTTTTCCTCAGTGTATTATAAAATGCAGTATCAGGTGGGGTAATTGTATTTTATCGGCGCAGCCTTTATCCAGAAAAATAATTAACAAATCTTTTGAAATATAAGATAAATTATAAAGTAGTAGCTGAAAAATATTTACGTAGCTGAAAAATGTCTAGAGTGACTCCACTCGACTTTCCGAACATTAAGTAATGAACGGTTGTGTAAATAAATTAAAGTACAGTCGGTAACAAAAGTCTCCGAACACTAGCAAAAATTCTTACATAAAAAAAGTACACTTAATCCTTGTCGAATCCTGTTCTTAGTCAGTCTAAAAATAGGATTCGACAAGGATTTATTTAACAAAACTGTATTAAGTGTACTCTTTTTATATAGGAATTTTTGCTAGTGTTCGGAGACTTTTGTTACCGACTGCAAGTCAAGTATTTAAATAAGCAAAAGTAAAAAATATAATAGGGGGTTTGAGTATTTTTCCCCATTTTTTAATTTTACGTTATTGCACTTCATATAATTTTAGCCCATAGATCATAATCATATAGAACTTTTCGTTGCGTCCCTGTAAAAATCAGTAAGTGCTAAATTCACCACCCTCTATACATTTCGTGCGACGGTAATCTATAATATGTGTATAAATTTTCAGCTAAATCGAATAAGGCGTTTAGACGCTATCGCACTTTATAATATTTGGAGTCATAGGCCATAATGATAAAAAAAATTTCTTTGTGTCCCCGTAAAAAAAAAAAAAAAAAAAAGTATAAGTGCTAGATTCACCAAAATCAATAGGGTTCGTGCTATGATGACATACAACATACAGTCGGTAACAAAAGTATCCGAACACTAGCAAAAATTCCTATGTAAAAAAAAGTAGAGTTAATACTGTTTTGTTAAATAAATTCTTGTCGAATCCATGTTCTTAGACTGACTAAGAACATGATTCGATAAGGATTTATTTGACAAAATAGTATTAACTCTATTTTTTTTAAATAGGAATTTTTGCTAGTGTTCGGATACTTTTGTTACTGACTGTACAGTCGGTAACAAAAGTGTCCGAACACTAACAAAAATTCCTATGCCAAAAATGTACACTTCATACGGTTTTGTTAAATAAATCCTTATCGAATCGTGTTCTTAGACTGACTAAGAACATGAATTGGCAAGTATTTATTTAACAAAATCGTATGAAGTGTACTTTTTTTACATAGGAATTTTTGCTAGTGTTCGGACACTTTTGTTACCGACTGTACGTACCAAATTTCAGTTTATTTGAACAAAGCGTTTAGGCGCTACCACGTTCACTCACTCACACACACACACACATACACATATACACACACACATCATCGTAAAAATAGCAAAAATGGACTCAGAGGACCTCAAAACGTATAGAAACACCAAAATCTCAAAGCAAGATTTTTGACATGATTACAATACTTTCCTTACATATGTATGTTTGGAAAGTAAAAATGGTTAATTGTCCTAGTAAAAACTGAATGATACAAATTATCCCAGTTCAGGTTTTCAACCCCTAAGAAGCCATATAACATGTATACTTAAAAAGAAAGCAATGTATAACGCATGTTTCTTTCCTATTCAGTTCAAGGGGATTTATGTAATTTTTATGAATTATTTAAGAGAAGCAAAATTGTTGTCTATGGTGAAATTTAAGACTACAGTCATCAAAATGTCACGGCATTTGTAAGATTTCGTAGTTGGGATATGCCGATAAATTAAAAGATAAATTGTTTTGTTAATACATTTTAGCTATATAGCGAATGGAAAACATTCGTGTTGTTGAATTACTTTAGATATTAATAATTTAATATTCAGTTTTACGAGATATACAAGAATATTTACGATGTTCATAAACTCAATAAATGTTCATTTTTTAGTTAATTAAAATATTTCAGAATAATATATAGATAATGACTTTAATTTTAGCTTGAATTATTTTTAAGGCTTCATAATTTTATATTAGGTTTATTTTTATTGCAAAGCAATGACTCTTTCTTTTTCCTGAATGAATGCCCTACTATATGAATATTTTTCAAAATGTACATAATAGCGTGCGACAATGTCCAGTCGACAACAAAAGTGTCCGAACACTAGCAAAAATTCCTATGTAAAAAAAGTACACTTCGTACGGTTTTGTTAAATAAATCCTTGTCGAATCATGTTCTTATACTGACTGAGAACAGGATTCTACAAGGATTTATTTAACGAAACCGTATGAAGTGTACTTTTTTTACATAGGAATTTTCGTTAGTGTTCGGACACTTTTGTAACCGACTGTACGGTTTATTCCTTATTTATTTTCATTAATTTTAGTGATTGGTTGATGCTATTTATTCCTAATTTATTTATTTATTTACTTTATTGATTAATTATTTACTTAAATAAGTAGCAGGATTTATTCGCTTCGTTGATCAACATGTTTAAGTAAATTTTGAAAAAAAAAAAAAAAAAAAAAATCACTAATTTTTACATTAAATAATTTCATTGAAAATTTTCAAAACCTCGCTTTTGTTACCCGTTGAATTCCGCAACGTCTCTAGTTGCCGCTACGTTGGATCTGAGTCCCCACTGCCTGCGGCAACGCATTACACGGGCAGTTCAATTTAGGCATTTATTGGACGACAGGTGGCGTTTCTATAGTCAGATTGCTATATCTCAGCATAAATTGAGCACTTTAGCTTCAGAACCCTGTAACATGGTTTTTATAGCTCTTACACTATAATAATAAAATTATATGTATAATAAATGTATAATTATATTACTATGAATTATATTAAAATAATTATAAATAAAATTAATTGTTATATATTTTAATTTAATTTAAAATTTAATATATTTAAATATACTTAATAAATTATTGCCATTTAATTCTGATAAATACAGTAGATTAATACATATATATTCAGTGACAAAGGAATTTTTCATTTCTCTACATAAACTGTTGTTTTTAAATGGCAACTATTGAATTGAAATATCAGATTTCATCTAATTTTTAAAAATCCTCTAATAATCGCATAGCCTAGAAAATTATATCAGCAAAATTAAAAAAAAAAAAAAAAAATGTTCAAAAATTGAAAAATAAATTCTGTTTTGATTTTTTCCCTGTGAGGAAATTTCTCCTCCTTGAGAGAAAGTTGATTATAAATAAAATATTTAGGTTTGATAATCACTGTTTTAAAACAATTCTCATTAGGTATATTTATGTGAAATTTTGTCTTATTTAAATTTCTAAAATAAATTTAACTTCTGTCTATATTTAAAATTATTAAAAATAGGGAGTAAGATTAAAAATTATGGAAAATTATGATAGCTTCGCCTGATAAGCGATTTGCACCAAAAGTAGACTGACACCAATTTATCTCAACGTGTAACTAAATTCCATTAATTTCTGTGCATTTCTTCTTGATCTAGAGTTTCTACAAAATCTTTTTTACAGTAAATAGACAGACGGATATAACTCTAAAAATGGTCTAAAACTTATAAAAACGTCAGAAACTAAAAGCTATAAATATTTACTCATTCAGTACTTTATTATTATTATTATTATTATTAAATATAGAATAAAGTAATTTTAACAATAAAAATGTTCACGTGGAGACCAAAAGACAGTACTATACTATCTAGTCTATTTATACTTATACTTGTTTTATACTATTTATGGTCTGTCTCTGTACACGGTGATATACTCTATACTTGCTAAAACTCTAAAAAATCAATACTTATCTTATTCATATTGAGAACTTTTTTCTTTTAAAACTTGTTTTACCAATTCTTCCGAAGTTCTTTTGAAGACCAAACTGAAGCTTCATTGAATATCAAGCCGATTCGATCGAATAATTCTCATAAAAAACGTTGAAAATAATCTTACAAAATAAAGATTTTTCCAAAATGTATCATGGCTGACTTCACAATTCTTTTTCATTGCTTGAATATAATGCTCTTTTCTTGCGTACATTTTTTCCGAAGTATTTTTAAATTGAGCTGTTATTTTGTGATAAGGGACAATGCACAAAATAAATAAATACAGTCGGCTGCAAAATTATTCGAGCACTAGCCAATAATCCCTATACTTA
Organism: Salticus scenicus; assembly: GCA_963930645.1. Classification (NCBI taxonomy): domain Eukaryota; kingdom Metazoa; phylum Arthropoda; class Arachnida; order Araneae; family Salticidae; genus Salticus; species Salticus scenicus. The sequence goes on along the minus strand of OZ005662.1, from coordinate 56,078,460 downwards.
AAAGGTACACTTAAGACTGTTTTGCTAAGTAAATCCTTGTCGAATCATGTTCTTAGACTGATTAAGAACATGACTCGACAAGTATTTATTTAACAAAGCTGTATAAGTGTACTTTTTTTTGGCAAGGATTATTGCTAGTGCTCGTATAATTTTGCAGACGACTGTAAATTTCATTTTTAAAATTTTGTATATATATATATATATATACCGGGTGATCCAAAAGTCAGGACAAAATTTAAAAATGATTAATTCGAAAACGAATCAATATACAAAGGTACGGTTTGCACCAAACGGAGGGAAAAGAAACCGGGTTTTGTGTGGCAAAGGAAAGAAATTAGTTCTGTTGCCGGCCAACAGATGGCGCTATAGTGTTTTATTTCACCAAAAGATGATTTACAAATGAAAAAAAATGTTGACAACTTACAAGTCAGCTTAATTACAGTTAATTAGTACTACTACAGTAACTGTTCAATGTCCATCATTCAGAAGTACAGTTGTGAGATGATTCACCATATCGTTCACAGCATTTAGTAGCATTTCTTGGCAGACACATTTTGGCAGACACATTTTATGGCAGACACATTTTGGCGGATGGCATCTTTCAGTGCTGCTAGTAATGCCGATTGGTCGCGGTACACTTTTGACTTCCAAGAATCCCCACAGCCAAAAGTCACAGGGTGTCAGATCGGGAGATCTTTGAGGCCATGCGTGATTAAAGTAGCGACTGAGAATGCGATATTTCGATGCATATCAGCTTCGACTACCATTACCAGCTGTAGTTGTTCCTTTTTATATCGTTTGTTGCTTTGCATAATCCTACATCAGAAATACGACAGCGCCATCTGTTGGTCGCAAACAGAACTATTTTTTATTTCTTTGCCACACAAAACTTGATTCGTTTTCGAATTATTCATTTTTAAAGTTTGTCCTGACTTTTGGATCACCCGGTATATATATATCTTATTATTAACATTAGACTAAAATATTTATTAGACTAATTACGCATGTCATTAAATTCCAGGATAACCTTAAGTGCCAACTAAAGAAATATTTTCTATTGCGAATATCATTGTTAATAATAATAATTTTTATGTAATACGCAAAAACGCGTACTATGAAGTACGCAAAATTAACCAGTTTCATTTTTCTGACATATTATGACTAAAAATAAATATATTTTTTTATAATCAATTTTGTATACATATCGATTATATGAATTCAAATCAACAGTCAAAACTGTTATAAGTATTGCATTTATTAATTTATGATAATTTTTAATTAGGACGAAAATAAAACATTTTTACTTTTAAAGAGAAATGAAATCGCGGAGGTGCTGGAGGAGAATTACTAGTATCAGTTTTACAAAAGTTCCGAACACGAGTTAAAATCCTCTAAAATTTCCGTTTCATCATCACTAGAGGAGTTCGATATTGATAATGAACTTTCAAAGCTACCAGAATCATTTAAAGAAATTTCCGATTCACTCTCTGATTCAATATCAGAACTATATTCCGAGAGCCACCCATTCGCACCCGTCCGTCTTTTAGTTTAGCACAAAATTAAATTGGAAAGATATATTCGCAACGCGCAATATACTGAACTAGAGCAAATGAAGCTAACTTACTAATTCGCTATATTTTCCCACCTATACAAAAAGCACTAAAATGCGTCCTTAAATTGGTTTTATAATCCAATTTCACCTGGATCACTAGAGATCACTATCAGAAGTAAAAAAAATGGTTTAGGAACAGTTTTTATTTGACATGTAATTCTTTTCAACCCCCCATTTAATTATAATGCATACAATTATAAAAAAAAAAAAAAAAAAGCAGTTGTTAATAATTTGCCTTTAAACTTGCCAATATAGATCTAATCTGTAAATGGCAACCTAACACTGGTCATTGGTAAATGGCCAAGAATGCTTTGCAAAATATCACACGATGGAAAATTATAAATCACAATATTTATATATGATGCTTGTAATATGTAACTATACATCAAATATAGACATAAAATGTTTATATTTAAAATTCTTATGTTTCGTTATATTTAAAATTCTTATGTTTGCATTTTTTATTAAAACTATTGTCGGGTAGCTCATTACGCTTACTAAAAGAAGATTAATTTTCCATCTCACTTCAGGCCCGCACATTTGGAAAATACAAAGTGGTCGACATAAAAATAGGCCACTGTCAAAAAAGAAGGCGCAGCCTTCGTAAAAGATGCATTATGCTAGACTTTTATTACGTGGCCAACATAACATAAGGACAGCCAGATCTTATATTAAGCTAGATTAGATTTAGCTAGACTAGCTAAAAAGCGGAAGCTACGAAACCTGCTGTACCTCTATATTTTTGAATAGATCTCTTGCACAATTCTAATTCTGTTCTCAAGCCACGCCCTTTTGAGAAGCATTTTCTAGTACGAAAAAATATTCCATGAGTACCGGAAAAATTATGAAGGTTTATATGCCGATCACCAAATATCTGGAAAATAGCTTCGAGTTCCTGGTATACCCATACGAAAAAGGCTTCGAGTGCAAACGGTTAAACCCATAAACATAAGATAATATTATCATGGAGTGAATTAAAAATATATATAAGACAGTATTAACTTAGAGTGAAGTGAAGAAATTACATTAAAATAGTTGTGTCTGTATATGTATTTATATATTAAAATGTGTACCTAATATGCATGTATATACAGGGTGGTTACAGACCCGTCTTTTTTCCATGATTTTTCCACCAATATATTTATATGCTAATTTTTTAATTTAATAATCTTGCAAACTTACTAAGAAATATTCCGAAAGAAATATACTAGTGGAATAATCAGGGGAAAAAATATGGCCTGACACCACTCTGGTATAATATATGCATGCGTACGAAATGATATTTAAATGAACATGTGTCTGATAGAAAGAGAGAGACAGAGAACCTAAGTTCTACATTTCTGCTTTATCAACTGTAAAACAACTAATAGCGTTTGTTGGTGTCTTTGCCCAGCAAATGTTTAAGAGGTTTTGCTCTCAAAGCTGATGATCGGTAGATACCAGGTTTAAACAACACCTCCTGTAATAATGCCTCCGAGCTCAGCTCTGCGTCATGGAAGATCGGCCGATATTATCAATCAACACTTCATATGATACATGTTGGATCGTGGGGATTGGATGAAATCGGCCGATCTTCCGTGACGTAGAACTCAGCTCGGAGGCATTATTACAGGTGGTGTTCGTGTAAACCTAGCCGCTAAATGTTTCCATAGTGTGTATTTACGAATGTTATACATTCTACAATGATTTCTAGCATAAAAAAGCATTTTATGTGTATATTTCTCTTTATTTACTTCCGAAATAAACTTTTTCTGTGCAGTTTTCAGTTGTCCTTATAATTCTGACTACCACTGTATAACAGGAAATTTATCTGTTATCTCGAAGGGTTTTTTACTGCTACGCCCAGCGTCTTCATATGAGGCCTGGCAGTAATTAAAACAGCTATCCCAAAAGTTGTTTGAATGTAACTTTCCTTAATTCTCAATAGCCCATATTAACTTATTTTTCGGATATTCAAAAAAACATATTTAACAGAAATAATTCGGGCGTAAGTATGATAGGTTAAAAATTACAATTAGCCTTTAACCCTTTCGCTACCAGCGTCACATACATGTGACGATCCGGTTTTCTTACCTGAGCCCGGCGTCACAAATATGTGACGAGTGTTCATTATCAGTTTATGATAATTGTTTGCATTCAATCGTGTCGCACACAGACGGGTTATGTTATAAAACAATAAAATAGATACAGGATGTTATTAATTTTAGTTAGAACGTTATAGATACATCCCACAAAAATAAATGACAATTGTATCATATTTAAATAGTAAGACGTCTGGGCTGTGGTGGCGGTTTTTCTCCTGAGGCTCTGGTAGCGAAAGGGTTAAATAAATATATATGCATTTATACATTTAAAAGCAAAATTTTATTTAAATTTACAGTCGGTTACAAAAGTATCCGAACACTAGCAAAAATTCCTATATAAAAAGAAGTAGAGTTAATACTGTTTTGTTAAATAAATCCTTGTCGAATCCTATTTTTAGTCAGTCTAAGAACATGATTCGACAAGGATTTATTTAACAAAACAGTATTAACTCTCTTTTATTATATAGGATTTTTTGCTAGTGTTCGGATACTTTTGTTACCGACTGTACATACAAGTAAGATTTTATGTCCCTTGTCTTGTAAAGTTAAAAATTAAATTAACTTGTTATTAATTTCTCTTATCCATATACTGATAGAGAAAGTATTGTTTTTGGGTCAAATTTTCGAAATTGCGTTTTTGCTATATGTACAAGATTTGAGGTAAAGTTCCTAAATTCAAGTTTTCAGCGGTTAGTCCGCGTGTTTGTCTCTTATCATATTTAACTTAAAAACGAGTCATTTTAAGATATTCAAATTGGGTATTTTGAAGGTATATGAGGCTAAAACTTTAAAAGTTTCACCAAGGTTCTTCGTGAAACTTTTTAACTGGCAACCTCAAGTTTAATAAGTTTCAAAGAAAAGTCTGGGTGAAATTCTTCTGAATAATTTGGAATATAATTTTAAATTTAACAACAGCCTTGATTTTATTTTACGAATGTAAATACTTTCTTCAAACGGTGAAGGAAGATGGATTCTTTATCCATAAATATACGTTAAAAATGCTACTTTCAACTATTTTTAATGTATGTTCATACATACAACTTAATCTATAATATGTTTTTATAGTATTCAAATGCAGAGTAAGAGAAAGTCGTGTGAGTGCCACACCAGGTTATTTTTTATTTTATTTTATTTTTTATATAAATCATAATTACACTGTAAAAATTTTTGCCCTAAGAAAGCGGTTATTTGAGCTGTAGCTTTTTGATCATACGTTTGATCGTATTTTTAGATAACCGTTATTTAATCACATTTTGATTTATTGTTAAGAGACTGTAAAATAAATCAAATAACTCAAAATTGTACACTAAATATAACACAAAATAAAAGAATCTTACTACTTATCTTACAAATACAGTCCTCGTATCTTTTCATTTAAGATACAAAGACTGTACTGAATTACATTTTCTTTTATAGGGATGTTGAGTTCAAGCTGCCATAAAAGAAATTTAAAATGTCGGCTTTGTCAAAGAGTGAAACTAGGAATAAAATTACGGTTAATTGACACCACTCCAATTAAATGACTGTACGACAGTTTGTTTAGGCATGAAAGAAATCTTTGTAAATTAACGGTGTTTCTACTGTTTTCTAAACAAATGTTAAAGGAAGGGTAAAATAAAATGTTTTACAGTACATTCTCGCTGTAACTTCCTAAAATTTCTAGAACTTAGGCATTTCATTTAGGATATTCCAGAACCTTATAAATCTTAAATGAGTCTAAATTCTCCAGAATTTCTATCTGACACTCCTTATCAACAATATACTAGCCGGGAAGCTGTCCTTCAAACCTACCAAACTGATGTGAACTTGTCGTCATATTACATGCCGTAATTTCTCTAATGGCTTTCCTTTAATGGCTTGAATCTCCAGTCCTAATGGGCGCGGTTCCTGTCATGCCATAATAAAATGGAATAACGCGACCAGACGATATTACCTTTCTGATTAGCTGGGATAGAATTTATCGAACGGCAAAAATGGGATGCCCTCCCCTCTTTGCGTGCTGGACGTTATTAAATTGCTTGCATTGTGATGAGGTGACGTTGTGTGTTTTGGGTAAATTTTGTTTGCGTACATTTGCCCCTTTCTGAACTCTTTTGTTAAGCAGAATAATGAAATCACAAAATAAGTACGATCCCTTTCGGAAATTAAAGAACTTATTTTCTGTATTAAATTTATAGTTTCTTGAATGACTTTTAAGAGACATTTACAAATTTCTTTCTTTGTTACTTTATTTTATTGTATTATTATTATTATTATTTAATTTTGGTACTATTTAATTTAGAAAATAAAAAGTGCGCATGAAAAATGATATATAATGGTATTGGATAATTTAACTTAATTTAATTTATAGATATGTCAATGATATAAGGAAAACCACTTTAGCCATTTTCTTTATACTAACAAACCGAACGGAAAACAAGTAATATTTGACCTAGATACACTTTGTGTATTTAGACCAATTAAAAAATGTGTTTCTTTATTTCCATCTCATGTTAAGTTAAAGAATACTAGCAGGCTTCGCCCGCTTCGCTGGGCCCTATATTTAAAGGATTTCTTTTTTTACTGAATAACGTTTAAATAAATATATTTCGATTGGCGATTATTTTCGTCACAGTTTTAGTGTGGGATCTTCTTGGCAATATCAAACAGTTTTTGAACTTCTCGAATCTGTGCAACAAAACTATTATTAAAACGAATATTCTCGAAAACAGTCAAATAGAAATGCTAATTCTTTGAATATTCTGGAAACAGTTGAAGCTGTTACTCGTACAGTAAAAGTCACTATTCGATAAATGGTCTGGAACAGCCCCAAAAATAGTCACTTGTTCCGCAGAAGTGAAGCAAATAATATCAAATACTCCAGAGCAGAAATTTTTGCTCACACACGAAAAATATCCAGTCTCTTAGAGCTCAATCCCTAAAGTGCAATCACTCAGAATAGGCCTCTGAATAACTCTAAATCACAGTGACTACATACTCTTTCGCAAAAATCAACTCACTCCTATTTATTACTTTTGGCGGTGCGGCTTAGCGATGACTCCATCGAGAATCCCATGGTAAGCTCGAGATCTATGTTCCTGTGTGTCGGAGAGCTTCAAAACTTCGGGAACCCTAAACTACCATTTTTCCCGAAATTTCCCCACTCGTCAAGTTTGTCGCCAAGACTGACCCAACTGTAAGTGAAAGATCTGCCCTTTTATTTTCACTTTGTCTGTAAAACTACTCTCATTGCAACAGTACATTTAATGCAGGAAAAATACTTAATCCCTTTTATCAGTATGCTATGAGCACTATTTCTGCCGTATTTTAGACAACTAATGTTTCTATGGTTACATATATATCCCATTAAACATATTTTTATCTTTATTCATTTATTTAAATACTGATTTGAATTAATCAAATATTTCTGCCCGACAGCGTGCAAGTGCAGTCACACACAGCAGCTCATTTATTTGCATGTTAAATTAGCGTAGTGATTGGTATATAAATAAATAAATAAATATTATTGTGCTACACAATTTTATAATATCTCTTCCTTGGCAGCTTTTGAATTTTTGTCGCCATATTAGCAATAGTTTTTTTTTTTTTTTTTTTTTTTGTATAATTTCTTGCATAAAAATAGAAAGCCTATTTTGCTAATACTTTTATCGGACACCTTTTCATTAATATATAATAATCCTTCATATTCTGTTTATTTTATTAATGGTTTTTAGGTTTAAAATAGTGCTTGCTGAAATAAATTTTCTATTTTTAAAACTGCATTTTTTTTTTCTATAAAATTATCTACTCAGATAAAAATAGACCATTTCCGTTTATTTTTTTATTTTTGTAATATTTTATAATTTTTATAATTTTGAAGCGCTACATAGATTAAAATCGCTGTTACTAAATTAAACTTTTTCGCGAAAAATGTTCAGTGTACTTCAACGCAAAAATTTAAAAAATCACCCAGAAGATTCTAAAAATAAAACTGATTTTATTACAACGTATATTAGAATCATAAACTATATTATCACTTTATCAATGTGTAAAAAAAAAAAAAATTAAGTGATAATGACGTCAATTTTTGTGAGATGCATAATTTATTTTTTTAAATAATTACTTTCTTTTACCCATAAGGTAGAGAAAGTATTGTTTTGGGGTCAAATTTTCGAATGCGAGATTTTGTTATATTTACACGTTTTGAGGTCCCCTGAATACGAAAATCATGTTTTTAGCAAATGGTCTGTGTGTATGTCTGTGTGTCTGTGTGTATGTCTGTGTGTGTCTGTTATCAGCATATCCCAAGAACAAATAGTAGCAGACATTCCAAACTTGGTATTCTAAATGTGTATCATATATAGATGCTACAGTAAGCTTTTCGTTAAGATCAAGCAAATGGTTCGTGTACAGGGACAATCAAGAGAATTCTAATACATTACGTCTATGGGGGAAATTGCAGGTAAGTAGAGTTTAACGTCTATAGACTGCACTAAACCAAATGAAACGAATATATATTTTTTGTGATAGAGATAGTCAACTGGGGAAAAAAAATTGTGTATGTAGGAGCCTCGCCTCCCCCCTTGGGGGGGGGGGTGAAGTCTCCCCTCGAGGGGAGTAAATTTTCATGATGGGTATCTTTCAAAAGAGCTCGCCAATACCTTTAAAACGAATGGCTGAACCATCGATCTACAATAATTTAAAACAAAGTTATCGATTTTTTTTCACTTTTAACGAAAAAAAAAGAAAACTGAAAAAAACATCTTTTTTTTTTTTTTTTTTTTAATATAGAGAATAAAATGGACATTTTTTTTTTTTAATATTTGGTTCTATACCAATTCTCTAATATGGAAATCGTCTGCATTATCATAAAAGATAATTTTTTAAATAAGAATTTTAATAAATTACTTTTTAAAAACAGAATTATTTTTTAATAACCGAATTAAACTGTATATAAATGTAGGGGCATTAATGAAACGGGGATTTGAGGGGGGCGGTAGTCCCCTTCACATAGAATTAATTATCATATAAAACTCTTCCGAAGCCTAATTTGAATTGTTTAACATATGTTTACATAACATCGTTATCTTACCTCTTAATCTCCAATCTGTATTTATAATATTAAATTTCAGGGTAAGAGAAAGTCGTGTGAGTGACACACCAGATTATTTGTTATTGTTCACGTTTAGATAAATACATTTATTTTCCTGCTGGAAAAAAAAATTGGACTCGTAATTTTTTTTTTACAACAATTTTAACAACAATTAAATTATGGATAAAATTTAAATGACTAATTTTTTGCTATATTATTAGCTTTTTATTTTCATATTTTTATTAATTAAAATAAAACTAATCAAAGATTCGAAAATCTGACTTCGATGTGTACAATGACTTTTCGGTAGGCACCTTTGTGTTAAATCACATGACTGTCTGAGCTACCGTTTTCGAAAACTATATATATATATATATATATATATATATATATATATATATATATATACAAATATTGCTCACTTAATAGTATAAGATTAAAAAATAAAATAAATAAAATAAATAAAAAAATCTTTCTAAAGCAATGGACAGCTTGGACCTCTTCGTGAAATTTGAAATTTGGCACCGAAGTAGTTCGGACGTTTCTTGCCAAGATGTTTACTTACGCAACTGTGATACCCATTTTAATTCATAGCCAAAATGACAGCAAAAATATAAACCGCCCAGGGACTCCTATGCAAAAGCTTTACCAATGTAATTTTAAGGAATGACTATGTTAGGGAATGAAACACAGTTACTGCATGCTTTTATATGGAAAAATAAATTAAAATAATCCCTATCGTACTGAATTAAATTCTATTTAGAAAGAATTTTACCCTTTTCATTTCATTTCGTTTTATTTTTTAAATAATAGCTAAAATTTACATTTAGTTTACGTTTTTACAGAAATTTGCATGCACATAAAATCGTATATTTCTCTGTAAATTTAAAATAAATTTGCTTCATTAAAGTTTTCTTTATTGTGTTAATCATAGCTATTCTGATTAGCAGACGATATTACCTTTCTGATTAGTTTGGGTTAGAATTTATCGAACGGCAAAAACGCGATGTCTTCCTTCTTTGCGTGCTGGACATCATGAAAATAAATGTTTTGTGATGAAGGAAAGTCGTGTTTTGTGGGTAATTTTGTTTGCGCACATTTACCACTTTCTGAACTTTTTTGTTAAATAGAATACCGTAGTCACGAAACGGGTATGAATTCTTTCGGAAAATAAAGAACTTATTTTCTGTATTAAATTAATATTTTCTTCATGAACGTTTTTTTAAGGAACATTTTTATAAATTTCTTGCACTTTCTTTTCTTTTTTACATATATTTCTTTTACTTGTTTTTACAATAATTTTCTACGCAAATAAAAATAATTTATTAAGAAAATGTTTTACACTAATAAGTAGGACAAATAAGTAATTAATTATCCAATAGTTCACAACTAATTTTTTGTTTTTCTTTCGGAAAAAACATTACAATATTTACGAGATGGAGACAACGTACAAAATGATGATATGCGAAAGACAATTTATTAGAAGTTTTCTTCTTCTTCTTCTTCTTTTTTTTCTTCTTTTATTTTTTATTCAATTCCTACTATTAGTTCACACTCTCCCTATATCTTGTACAAATCTTGCAATCGATTTTTAACTGACTTCCTGACTAGCTAGAAATTTGAAACTTTCAGGATTGCTCAGAACACGGTGACAACACAATACTTTGAAGTCCGATTTTCGAATTTTTGATTAGTTTTCTTATAATTAATTAAAATATGAAAATAATAACATCCTAATAGCGTTATTATAGCCATTAAAATATTAGCTATAATTTAATTGTTGCCAAAAAAAAAAAAAAAAAAAAAATACGATTTCATTTTCTTTCGACATCTATATATTAATAGGCAAGCATAAAATTTGTAGTCCCTTTTTAACACATTAATTATGGGAGTAGAGGGTTGAAAATGGTATCATTCGAAAGGTATGGTTAGTCGGAAGGTGCGAATACAAACGTCATTTTCTTACGATGTCAAGAAGGTATTTAAAAATACTTTTATTTTTTATGCATTTTCCTCCATTTTTCCCTTTCATACACGTATCCGCGTTTGTAATGATCGATAGATGGCTCTTTCTCAACTGCAGTTGTTAGTAAATATAATAGCCACGTGTATATATTTATTGTTATTTCTTGTTGTTCTAGCATTGTTTCAGCGTGAGAGCTAACAGTGGTGTGATAATTTCACCTTAGCCCACCAGAGGGCGAGCATTTCATTACAATCGCGGATTCCTTTACATTAAAAAATACCTAAAAGTCGAAAGTTGTTAAATCTGGCAATTTCATAAAACTCAAATAAAACCATAGACACAGTAATTTGTATAGCATCCTTATACGCAAGCGAAGTGATGACGTCACTGGCCGTCCGTGGAGTCACGAAAATGATTTCCTATGTTAATCGCCCATTGGATTTTTTTGTAAAAAATTATTACAAATTAACGGAAATTATCTCCCGATTTTAATTCCCATATTTGGGTATAAGTTACTGTCTACATGTGTTAGATTGAGTTATTTTTTTCTGTAAAACTGTTAAAATTTTAATTTAAAATTTAAAAACTATAGGGAAAAAAAATGGCAAACTTCCATTTTCGATTGCAAACATAAACATTTCATTTCAAAGGGTGATATTTACCCATTAAATATCAAACTAATGTACTAAATAAAAGGAAAATGGTAAATATTCTATGAAAATTTGAAGTTAAATTTGTTTTCAAATGTCTAAATAAAGTATCTGATATAAGATGCTAATATGTTGCAGCGGAAGATATTTGATATCTGTCGTTCTTGGCGAGGGAAAAAAAAAATAGCCAAATTATCTGGCGAACATATTTAATTCCATTAAAAAGTCATGGTTATTTTTAACAACGTATATTAAGAGAGCAATCAATAATATGAAACAATATTTCATGCAACAGATATTACGAAAATATACATCTGGTATGCATATTTTCGTATTACGTTTTTGATCGCCAAGTACAAAAAACGCCAAGGACGACATAGTTTTGAAATTTAAAATTAAATTTTTGTCAATTTGACAGCAAGATAACTTAATCTAGTACATGGGCACGATAATTAATTTATAATTATATCCAAATATGGGGATTAAAAACGGGAAATAATTTTCCTCAATTTTTAATATGTTTTTTTGCAAAGAATCTAATGGACGATTAACATAAAAAATATTTTACTTAGCCCCAACAACGATCAGTGACGTCACACTTCGCTTGCGTGTATCTTTTGCATCAGTAAGAAAAAAGTAGAAGATATGGAAAATTTTTTGATTTCCGGCTTTCGATAAATTTGCACGTTTTGAGATTTTGTTGCATTTCAATTAACTCAAATCGACTACTTATTTTTAAAAAAGTTGTTTTATTACTTACTGCTGCAGGTATAAGAAGAAAGTAGACGATATGGAAAAAAATTTGATTTCCGTTTTTCGGTGAATTTACATGTTTTGAGCTTTCCTTACGTTTCAATTAACTGAAATTGACTACTTATTTTTAAAAAAGTTGATTTATTGCTAGCTTTCGCGTGCATAAGAAGCAAGTAGAAGATACGGAAAAACTTTCGATTTCCGGTTTTCGATGAATTTACACGTTTTGAGATTTCCTTGCATTTCAATTAACTGAAATTGAGTACTTATTTTTTAAAAGTGGATTTATTATTCTTTCTTCTGCATATATAAAAAGAAAGTATAAGATTCAGGACAATTTTAGATTTTCGGTTTTCGATAAAATTACACGTTTTGAAATTCTCGAACTCAATTCGGCCATTTTTGCAAAATATCTTTCTTTTTGAGTTCAAACACTGTACTTTATGAACCAATGGAATTAATTTAACAGAATTTGATATTTGGTTGGACCTTGGTTTGACATGGGACCGATTAGCTTTTGGGCTGTATCACCCAACAAGGGGTTTTCACATTGCGATTTTCTTTCATTTCAGGAAAGGCTCAGCATCTACAGAGAGAAATATATTAAGTAAATTTTTGCTGATTCAGTTAGAGTGCATATCGGCAAAAAATTGCCGCAGCTGTGTTGCAATTTAATTCCGTTAGGACAAGAAAACAACTTTGCTTTGCCTTGCTTTGCTTTGCAAAAAAAAAAAAAAAAAAAAAAAAAAAAAAAAATGGTCGAGTTTCGACCACTGGGCGATACTAGTAAAAATAAATACATTTAATTAAACGTGAACATTAAAAATTATAAAAAGTTAAATTATGCATCTCACAAAAATTGACGTCATTATCACTTTAAAAATTTTATGCACATTGATAAGAGCTCTGTGATTCATCAGAAAATTTAAAACATTGTATATAAAAAGTTTTTTTTAATCTTATAATTATTTTTATTTTATTTTGAACGCGCGCTTTTTATTTCCTAATTCAAAATTATTTTTAAAAAAATGTTCGATAGTTTTTGTAAGTAGGAATTGACTTTTTTTTTTCCTTTTATATTACTTGTTAATTAAACGTTTTGATAAGTAAACTTATAATTGATACCTGAAAAATTAAGAATACATAGATATATTTTTATCGAAATTTACATGCACACATTAAATTATATATTTCTCTGTTAGTTACAAACTAAACCGTCCTTTAAAAATTTCAATTTTTATGATAATCATAGCTATTTTCACTAATAGGTATTGATTTTTTCATTAGCTGGTACGCTCCACCGGTAGCCGAGAGGTTCCACTATAAAATTTGGTAAACGGTAGGTAGGTGGCGGTTCAATCACAGGTTGCATTCGTCGCCCTAGCCGCTCGGAGTTTTCCGTGGTTTTCTCCGAAACTTGCGTAAAATGAATTGTTTTTAATCCACGAAGGGCAATTTAATTTCGTTTCCTTAATATGGAAACTCGCCGGAATTTACCAACACGATTTTCCCCGCCAAATTATTAAAGTAAAACTTTGTTCGGAAATTTCCGAACGACGTTTTTCATTTGGGAATTGAAATTAGAGGGTATATAATATATATCACTGTCCTTCAAGGGTTAAGAAAGATTTTTGAAATTTTTGTAGTTCTCTGTTTTTAGGTTTTTTACGTTGAATATAGAAGTTTTCCCACACAACTATAAATAATTTTTAAAATCTTATTAATAAGTAGGATTAATTATCCAGTATTTCAAAACTGATTTTTTGTTTAAAGATATTTCATATTTTACAGAAATTTTATTCAACGGCGAAAAACAAGAATTCTCAATGAACATTAATTATTTTAAATTTAGAGCATAAATTCTTTTTTTGCCTACAGAATTTAACAGACAAACATATAGTTTTAGGAACAATAAATTTTAAAATTCTATTACCATGTGAAACAGAATTACACGTACACTTACAGGGGTCGAGACACGCATGTAAAACATTTTGCAATCTTAAAGGTTTTTTTTTTTTTTTTACATTATAGAACTCTTAAAATTTCTTTTAAATTAGTTTGTGAGATGTCTGAAAATGAAATAAAGTATTTATATAGAAATTAATTTTATGCGCATTTTATTAAGCTGTCACCACTATCGCGAAAAAGAAATTTTTCTGGTATATTTTAATGCAAAAATATTAGGTAAAATACAATTACTTACAATAGTGGTGACAATATAATAATAATAATAATAATAATAATAATAATAATAAACTAGCAATGTAAACACTGCTTAATTTTATAGCTATTTAGTTAAAGTTATCTTATTGTTTTAAAGGTAAAAAAGGAAGTTAAAGGGGACTAATGTGCAAGTTGTACCTGACGGGACTAAAGTGAAAGTTGTACCTCAAGGGACTAATGTGAAAGTTGTACCTCACGGGACTAATGTGCAAGTTGCACCGAACGAACAAACTATTTCTTTCAAAGAAAATGCCTACTAACCCTGGACGATAGGTCTAATATATCGTATCATATTATAGATCGTATTTATCGTAATATAACTCAATACTTATTTCGCTTCCTTCTTCGACTCGTTTTAATACGCATTTTTTATATGCATGAGCAGCCCCCAAAAAACAAAAACATTAAATCATTAAATTCATTTTTCTACTTATTTTTATTTCATATTATTTCACGCGCACTTTTTATTCCCTAATTCAAAACTATTAAAAAAAACTTTTTCGATATCGCTTGTAACGATACTGATTATTATTAATTTTCTTTAATTTTTCTTTCAATAATAATAATAATAATAAAAAAGATTTAGATGAAATTCTGGCAAAAGCAGAATTTAGTTTAGGACGGAGGACTATTAGTTTTTTTTTTTTTTTTTTTTTTTTTTTTTTCTTTTTTCAAATTATAACATAGCTTTCAAATTATTCAATTATATTTTCGATAAATTTTAGATTTCGACAAATGTCAAACTATCGAAATCGACAATGCAAAAATCCCAGATTAAGACTAATAGGCCCTCAGTCCTAATAAGCCTAAAATTTTAGGAAAGCTGATGCCAATCCTTTCTTTAACTAATTTAAATAAATTGAAGTATTTACAGTAATTCTATTTACACAATAATCCTTAAGATCGATATATCAATATATCGATATCCTGTGAAATCATTTAGATTAGTTATTCAGTCAAGAATATTTTTATACTGTATTACTAATATCTACATGTATTGATTTTGATTAATTTCATATGCAACTAAATGCATGTATCTATATGATCAATAAATGCTCGTAATATATTTCCCTCTAGTGCGCTATATAATTAGGCCAAGCTCTTAATCACCACTATACCATTCCCCATCTAATCTACGATACTATATTCTGATTGGCTAACGAGAAGTTTATAAGTAACCGTAATATCTCCACATACTGGATCGTATTAAAATAAATCTCGTGGACATTGCTTTGTAACTTAATTAACATTTTGTGTAGATGGTTAAATTTTGTTTACTGAGTCACTCTAAAATAATATTATAGTTTTAAAAAATTAAAGAACACGCTTTTATAGAAATGTGAACTAAAAAGCACAAAATATCTATCTTAGTATTAAAATGCAGGGTAAGAGAAAATCGTGTGAGTGACACACCATAATATTTACATACATTTAAATCTTTAATTAAAATAATTTATAATTAAACAAAAACCATTTTAAAAAAACCTCCCCTGACTGAGCTCGAACGCTAGACCTTTAGGTTCGTAGCGCGGCTCTTTACCTCACAGCCGCAGCGTTCACGTAGAGAAAGTCTTTTTTTACGATATAAATTTTTTGTTTGATCCCAGAGTGGTTACAAACATACAAACATACATACATACAGGCGAAGCTAATAAAAGCGTGTTAAAAAGGAATTTTATTATTAATGCACCACTTGATGGTGAAAAATTAAATGAATTTGCCAGTAAATATTTCTCTACTTAAAAAAAAACCCATGTCTTTCTGTGTTTTTCAGAGAAAATCTGATAGTGCTGCGATCAAAACTTTTCGAGTAATATATTTTTCATATTTCCTGTGACTTCTGCATCATCTGCTACATATTTTTTACAGAGAAACATTGTATATTTTACCATGATTTTTCATTCAATTCCTACTATTGACTCACACTCTCCCTTTATATATCTTGTACAAATCTTGCGATCGATTTTTAACTAACTTCTCGACTAGCTAGATATTTGAAACTTTCAGAATTGCTCAGAACACGGTGACAACACAATACTTCGAAGTCCGATTTTCGAATTTTTTTATTAGTTTTCTTTTAATTACTTAAAATATGAAAATAATAACCTCCTAATAACTTTAAAAATAACCATTAAAATACAGTCGAACCTCGTTAACGTGAATCTCAAGGAGGATAAAATATTTGCTCATGTTATCAGTAGTTCATGCTATCAGTAACTAATCTTCATATAACTAAAGTAATCTTCATTTTGATGAGGATTGTGGAAACAGTTCATGTTAAAAGTAATTCACTTTACCAGTGTTCAAGTTAACGAGGTTCGACTGCATTTAATCGTTGCCAAAAAAAAAAAAAAAAAAAAAAAAAATCGAGTTTGTTTTCTTTCGACATAAAAATAAATACATTTAATTCAACGTGAACGTTAAAAAATTGTAAAAAGTTAAAATATGCATCTCACAAAAATTGACGTCATTTTCCCTTTAAAAATTTTATACACATTGATAAAATGCCAATGTAGTTCGAAAGCTATGGTTCAACAGGAAATTTAAAAACATGGCACTATATAAAAAGTTATTTTATCTTATAATTATTTATTTACATCTTACTTTTTGTAATAATAATAATAATAATAAATAGACCTTGAGAATTATTATTAACTGGCAATTCATTAAAAATGTTGAAAAAAAAAAAAAAGGAAGAAAGAAAGAAACTATTTTTTTTTTATGATTAATGAAATTTGTTTTCCAAGATTCTGTTTTATTTCAACACTGAAAACCACTTTGGCGTCTTTCCAGATCGGTTTGTTTCGTCGGCTAATGATGCATCTTTATTTTACATTGATCAACTATCAAGACATTCAAATAATCTGTACGTTAAATATCTAGTCATTAGATTGAATTGTCTCCACAATTCACAATATAAGCTTGTAAAAGACTTTAATGCCCACTGCTTTAAGTAATTGACACTAGTCCATTTGCTTTTATCTGAAATTTCTTAGTCATTTTATTATTTAACATGAAAAATAATTTGGTTTTTCATGTTCTATACTACTTTCGCTTACCCTGCATTGCAGTAGATATATTACAGTTTAAGGTGAAAATAAGAGATACGCATTTAAATATTTACAAATCACTTTCGGTAATAGTTGACTATTATTATTGTTATTATTTTAAACGGTTTTATTTGAAATACATACTGTGGAAAGGAGGAGGGGTGGCGTCCCCTGAACCCTCTTTTATTCATTTTAGTTACATTCATAAAAAAAAAAAAAAAAATAAGGTTGTTATTCAATTAAAAATATATATATATATTTTTCAAATTAGTTAGAGAATTGTCGCTCACACTACAGTTTAAAACATATTCGATTAATTTTGAATAGCTCTGTATATGCACCAAACACTACACTTAAATTTTGAGCAACAACAAATAAATAAAAATAAATAATAAACATAAAACCTGAAGCCTAGTTTTGTTTCCTATGTAACGGAAGTAAACTTCTGCACCAAAACTCCTTTCGTGGCTTTTAAAATTTTTGTTGTCGTTTTGGGGATAAATTAAATGATTTAATTAAATGATTTTCAGATGAATCATATTAAATTTAATTTATTTTTCAGGTTTCGGATATAAAGAAATCGGGTTTGAGTCGATGAAAAAAAAAAAATGGTTTTTTGTCGGCTTGATTCTAATCTACATTCATTGTATCAATGCTGCTGGGAGATGAACATTCCATAGGAATGGACACTCCACACAAAATGGTTGAATGAAGATTTGACTAACTTTTGGTGTTTTGTAGGAAAGGTATTGTCAGTTATGAAACAGAAAGGCTCAATTTTTTAATAGGAAAAGCTTTTTATATATTTCTGTTAAGAAAAAATAATATGGATTGCATGTATTTTTAAATGTTTAACACTTTATATTTTCTAAGATATTATAATTATTAAGAAACCCTAATTTTATCTGTAAAATTTCAAATTTTCCCATTTCTTCCAATTTTTCCAGATTTTTTTTTTTTTTTTTTTTTTTTTTTTTTTTTCACCACTTCAAAATTTTCGGAAACTTTACATATGTTACCGTAACTGCGTACGTAAAAATCTTGGCGATAAACGCCCGAACTACTTCGGTGCCAAATTTCAGATTTCGCCAAGGGGGTTTCATACTAAACTGACACGATTTTCTTCAACTTTATTTTAAATATTTTTTAATATGATTCGCGGGAGAAAAAAGAAAACATATTTCATATTTTAATTGGTTTAAATACGTAAAAAAAAAAAAAAACGAAGGAAGGAAGGAAGAGAAAAAAGAGAAAAAAAAAAGAAAGAAAATGGTGCTGTGCCTAATTAAAAAAAAAAAAAAAAAAAAAAAGAAAAGAAAGAAAGAAAGAAAGAAAAGAAAAGAAAATTGTGACACGTTCATTTTTTACGACATAAAAATAAATATATTTCTATTTCTGTTCAATTTATTTAAAGGAAAAAAAAGGCTTTTTCCTTTTGATGGGAAAGGGGGGGGGGAGGATTTGTTTCTTTAAAAAAAATAATTTTAAAGCAAAAATGGGACCATTATTTAATATCTTTTGAAGCAACTATATGATTGAACTAAAAAATACGGTGTTAACTAGATCTTGTCCTCTTTATAAAACATATCAATTTTCATAGCGATCGACTGAACGATGTAGCTTTGCACAGCGAATTAAAGCCTTACATATTTATGTATATACATATATATATATATATATATATATATATATGTGTGTGTGTGTGTGTGTGTGTGTGTGTGTTGATAACAGATTCAAACACACAGAGACGCACAGAGTGAGAGATATACAGACCATTCAATAAAAATCTAATTTTGTATTCAAGGAACTTCAAAACGTGTAAATATAACAAAAATCAGTTTCGAAAATTTAACCTTGAAATTATGCTTTCCTTACTATATACGAGTGCGAGAAAGGAAAAAAAATGTTATTAACCATAATAAATACTGATATAGGATATAGGATCAATTATCCAATTGGAAAATTTTGCTTGAACATTAAATTTCCCTTTTAAATATTGCTTAGAATTAATATTATCTTCTAGTAATTAAGAGAAGGTTTAAGCTTAAATTTGTTAAAGAACTAAGCTTAGTAGATTAGTTTTAAATCCAATCGAGACAGACTTTTTCTTAAATGCCGCTAAAATGTTATAAACATACACATATATATAAAATAATGTTGAAAGATTGATTATTTTTCCGTTAGATGACTGCCACATGGCAATTCGTGGGATTCTTTTGCGGCCTCCAAGATAGACTCCAAATTATTTTTCAACACATTTATATAAATTAATTTCAACCCTGAAAGAACAATAATAATTAAAACTTTAAATTAAAAAAATAAATAATCAAATAATATTAATAATGAAAAATTTAATCATAATTTATAATGAATAATTTAATAAATAAATAATAATAAAATAAACGAATCATTTACGAGTTCCACGACAGATGAAAATCTCAAATTGTTGCCCCCCCCCCCCCCCAGATAAAAACCATTGGAGCACTCAGTTGTGTCTCCCCATTTGTATCAAGCGTTAAATGCTCCAATCCAATTAACATGGCAGTCGTCTAACGGAAAGGTACTGATTTTATATAGGTATATATATATTTCTTTTATTATTTAATAATTTTCCATTTAAAGTAAACATTTCGAAAATATTTTGAGGATATTACGAAAACAAATTTTTAAATTCGTATAAACTTTTTTCTTTGTAAGTTAACAGTTAAATTAATGCAATAAACTATATTACATAAACTTGTTTTATCAAATGTACAAACCTCTGTTTTTATTTTCAACGGTTAAATTAACGCATAAATCTAAAGCATAATTAAATAATTACAAGATAAAAAGAACTGTTTTATATACCGTGTTTTTAAACTTTCTGTTGAATCATATAAACTTGACAATTCTATGTATTAATATATATATATATATATATTGATGATTTATTCCATCAACTTGAAAGAAAATGAGCAAATGCATAATAAAGAGAGCAAACTTTAAGAAATTTTCAAACATTTATTAATTGAATAAAAGTATTAAAAGAATGCATTGTCATCGTGTTCTGAGGTATTCTAAAAAATTTAAATTTCTAGCTAGTAGGGAAGTTATAGCTATAGAACTATATTAGCATTTTATCAGTGTGTGTAAAAATTTTAAAATGATAATGACGTCAATTTTTGTGAGATGCATAACTTAATTTTTTACACTTTTTTATTGATTAGGTTTAATTGAATATATTTATTTTTATGTCAATAATAATAATAATAATAATAATAATAATAATAATAATAAACCTCGTTTTTTTTTTTTTTTTTTTTTTTTTTCAACAATTAAATTATACATAATATTTAAATGGCTAATTTTAAAGCTATTAGGAGGTTATTATTTTCATATTTTAATTAATTAAAAGAAAACTAATCAAAAATTCGAAAATCGTACTTCGAGGTATGGCGTTGTCATCGAGTTATGAGCTTTTCTAAAAGTTTCAAATATCTAGCTAGTCGGGAAGTTAGTTTAAAACCGATTGCAAGATTTGTACTAGACAAACAAAAAAGCGAGTTAATAAAAACGTGGTAAAATTGATTTTAGATTAAGAACTGAACATTCTACTTCTTATATGAAATATTCCGAGCTTCTATTGTCTTGCTTGTGATTGGTTTTCGACTTTTGAATATTAGCAAGTAAAATATTGCAATAAAAATGTCAAAATTAGCGTTAGACAAACATATTTATTTAAAACCAATTATATACAAGCATTCTACACTGTTAAAAATTTCAACAGAAAACTCGGTGTAATCTATTGTCTTAAGTCTTACGTAAAATTACAGAGAAAAATAAACGGAGATATTAAAAAATTATTTTACGCATTCATTTTAATAACTAATAATAATTTAATTAATTATTGGTGAGAATATATTTCGGACTTGGACTGCTTTTTCTAAAGTAGAAACAGTAAATTTTTATTTTTAATTAAAAAATTAAATAATAAAATTAGGTAAAAATACAGAATAAAGATTGAGAATCTCGATTATTCACTTTTAACTAAGAATTACTGTAGATTTACAGAGACTCTGGATAAATATTTACATTGAATTTACAGAATTTTTTAAAAGTGTACTCGTTTATATACGACATTATCACTAAATGAAAAATATTTCTTTTTTAGATTTGTTTCATAATGGTGATTTATATCAAGTATATGTGTTTAAACAGTGACATGTGTCGGTGTTTTTCAATGCGTGGCAGATCAGTATTGCAAAACTTACAGCATTCAATATTAATCCATAAGTATTTGAACAGCAAGGCTAAATAATTTTTTCAAGTGACCTTTAAGAAATCCAAGTCAAGCTGTTAAAAGATGATTTATGACCTACATTTATTACTTTCTTCTATATTCAATAGAAGAAAGTATTGGATTCGTAAAAATTTTCGACCTCAGGTTTTTGATGGATTTACACGTTTTGAGAGCTGTAGAAGAGGATTTGACCTATTTTAGAAAATGTCTGTCTGTCCGTTTGTCTGTCCGTCTGTCTGTGTGTGTGTGTGTGTGTGACAAAATTTTGTGGCAACTGTATCTCAGGAACTACTGCACAGAATTTCATACAAGTTGGTATGTAGTTGCACCTTGACATAAATTAGTGCCTTTCAACTTTTGGTAAAAATTGTATTACAGGTTGCGTTGCCATCTCCCTTTTTCTAAATTTTTAACATGGTGATATAGGACAAAATTTTGTATAAATGAGCATAAAGAGAATTATTTTTTACTAATCATTATGAAAATTACAAGAATTATTTATAATAGAGATAGTCAACTGGGAAAATTTTTTTGTATGTGTAGGAGCCTCACCACCACCCCTGGGGGGAAGTCCCCACCCGAGGGGAGTAAATTTTCAAGATGGGTATCTTTCGAAAGGTCTCGTCAATACCTTTAAAACGAATGGTTGAACTATAAATCTGCGATAATTTAAAGCAAAGTTATCGATTTTTTTTTTTTACTTTTAACGAAAAAAAAAAAAAAAAAAAAAAAAAAAATCGTAATTTTTTTTTTTTTTTTAAGCGAAATTTAACCAAACTTGGTATTGAGTTGGCCCCTAACATAAACTGGTGCTGATTAGATTTAGGGATCAATCGCTCAACAGGTGGCGCTGTGATAGTATTTTTTCTAAATTTTTAACATATGGCAGTATAGGACAAAATTTCATAGAAATGAACAAAATGAGAGTTATTCTTAACCTGTGATTGTAAAATAAATATGAATTATTGATAATAGTTAGTAGTTAATTAGGAAAAAAAAATTGTGCTTGTTTTAAAACAAAGTTATCAATTTTTTTTTTTTTTTTTTTTTTTTTTTTTTTTTTACTTTTAACAAAAAAAAAAAAAAGGAATATTTTTTTTTTTTTTTTTTTTTTTTTTTTTTTTAATATTGTTACTGAGTGAATTTGTATAGGAAAATATAGAAGAAAGTCTTGTGGTGGCCACAACATACTAGTTAATTTTTAGATGCATTTTTGCGAATTAAATGTACGTTTATACTTAAATAAAAAATTCAGAGTGCTCTCAGTTCTATATTTTATAAACAGAAAAAGTCTGGAGTGACTTTAATCGACTTTATAAAATATTTATTAAATAATACTTGTTTAAATAAATACAAAGAATTCTTTTGATAAACAAAAAGGAAAATCGTAATGAGTGACTAAGTATTTTTTCCGAAGTTGTATGTCATTTAATGTGTCGTAATGTATCTAAATTATTTTTTGCGTCCCTGTAAAAGAACTGTAGATTGTAGGCTTACAATATCAAATATTTATTTATTTTTGTGTGTGTTTTAAACCATTTAACTTTACTAAAGTAAACTTTAAATATTTTAAGCACAAATTTTCAATACTTTTTCTTTGTTTTAATCGATTTTTAAACGTTTGATTCTTCTCTGTTTAGTAAATAGCATCACTATTCCAAAATTTAATATAGAATGTTTCAGAGGAAGCCAGATACAGAAGTCACTTTAAATTCTTAGTAGGCGTGAGTGTGTAGTTGCTGTTTTAATAATACACTCGCGCCTAGTTTTTTCACTTGATAAAGGGCTGTGCTATTATTTTGACTTGAAACAACTGTTGCTAGCTTTTTGCATTTTATAGTGTTTAGTTATAAAGTATCTGTTTATTAAAATAATTATAATTTAAATATAGTGAGGTTAACAATTAGATGCTTTAAGCCAAAATTTTCAAAAAAAAAATACCATTTTTTTATCTTTCTCATATTTGAGATAAGAAAATATGGAATAAACGTTAAAGCATTAAGTTGTTTTCATACAGCAATTTTAGTATTGTGGAAATTTGCAGAATCCGACCTCGAATCTTGAGTCAAGCATACATATATGTATATATAATGCCTGGATTTAACTCGATAAACACAGCTACAGCGTTCAACCGATTTAGTGCAATTATTAATCAACACAAAATCTATTTAATGCTGCGTTTTTAATTCAACCGGATAATTGGTTCAAAAGATATTAAATGAAAACTCCATTTTAATTTGAAAATTATTAAAAAGAAAAAAAATGATGTAAAAATAAATAAATAAATAAATAAAAAACTGCCGTTAAAAATAAATAAAGAAAGAAAGAAAAATAAAGAAAATATATTTATTTTTATGTTGGCAAATAAATGATCTTACAACGTGATAATATTCTATTATTTAAAAACAATGTTTTATTTATTTATTTATTTATTTATTTATTTATTCAAAAACTTTTTTTTCTTTTACTTGAGGGACAAGACATTTTTTAACTGCTTTTTGTATACTTAGACCAATTAAAAAAACGTTTTACTCTTTTCTCCCTCTTGCATCAAGTTAAAAAAATATATAATTAAAATAAAATTGAGAAAATCGTGTTGCAAAAACGGAACAGCTTTAGTATAGAACCTTTTGGCGAAATTTTAAATTTAACACAGAAGTAGGTCGGACGTTTCTCGCCTAGATCTTTACTTACGCAATTGCAACAGCCATTTTAATTAATCAACTAAATGACAACAAAAATTTAATAGACGCCAAGGTATCGTGTACTAAAGCTGTACCAAATAAATTTTAAGAAATAAATATATAACCGTTACTGAAGAATGAAACACAGTTACCGCATATGGAAGAATAAATTTTAAAAAAGTCCAGACGTACTTATTTAAATTCTGTTTTGTTCAGAATTTTAAATCTACCACTTAGAAAACAAATAATTACAAGATAAAAAGAACCTTTTATATACCATGTTTTTAAATTTTCCGTTGAATCATATAAACGCTACCGAAGGCAGCAGGAACCCGGAGCAATTGCATAAAAGTATTAAAAAAATTCACTGCTATCGTGTTTTGAGCTATTATAAAAGTTTCAAATGGCTATCTAGCCGGGAAGTTAGTTAAAAATTGAGTGCAAGCTTTGCACTGGTAACGCTGCCGAACGCAGCAGAGTCCCGAAGCAATTGCTTAAAAATATTTTAAAAATGCATTTTCACCGTGTTCTGAACTATTCTGAAAGTTTCAAATGTCTAACTAGTCGGGGAGTCAGTTAAATAAATTTTCTGTTGAATCATATAAACGCTGCCGAAGGCAGTAGGGACCTGAAACAGTTGACTAAAAGTATTTTAAAAAATGCATTGTCACCGTGTTCTGAGCTGTCCTGAAAGTTTCAAGCATCTAGCTAGTCGGGAAGTTAGTTAAAAATCGATTGCAAGATTTGTACCGGACAAAAAAACAAACAAACAAGAATCGAAGTTAATAAAAACATGGTAAAATAGGCTTCGGGATTTTAACTTTATTTTAAAACTTCTCTCAATTATTTAATGGTTTCTAATTTTATAAACATATTTCATATATTTTGAGGATTTTACGTAAATCTATTTAGCAAATCCTATAAACTTATTGTCTTACCAGACAGCATTTAAATTAATGCCTTTTTCTATAACACATAAGCCTATTTTACTAACAATACTTTATAAAACTTTATAGTTCTTGCCAACATTTAAACATAAACATTAATCTATCGTATAATTTAAGAATCGCCATATATCAAAAGTTGTTTTTTTTGATGTAATAGCTCCATAGCTTCTATTACCTTACATGTAAATTGGTTTTTGACTTGTGAATAGAATATTGCGATAAAAATGTCAAAATCAGCATTAGACAAACACATTTAATTAAAAACAATTATATAACAGTATTTTACGAGTTTGTAGAGATATGATAAATTAGAGAAATGCTTCTTTTCTGAGGCTTATATGTGTTTAAACAGTGGGTGTTTTCCAACACATGTCAGATAAGCATTGCAAAACACAACTTATCCACTATTGTTTAAACAGCATGTCTGATAAATATTTCAAATAATCTCGAAAAAAAAAAAAAAAAAAAAAAAAAATACGAGTTGAACTGCTGAAGAATGATTTATGATATTTATTAATTCTTAACTTGCATTTTTACTTTCCGAACATACATATGTAAAGAAAGTGTTGCGGTTGGTTGGTTGGGTTTTACGTCGCACTAGTGCTGCGGAAATGGGCAATTGGAAAGTGCTGAGCCATTCGTGTTGAGGCTCCTTGAGTTATTTTTTTGTAATTTTACGGTGATGTATATATGTATGTATGTATGTATGTGAGTGAACACGACAGTGTCTAAACACTTTGTTCGAATGAGCTGAAAGTTGATACGAATGTTATAGGTCACCGCAGCACGAACCCTATTGATTTTGGTAAATGTAGCACTAATTTTTTTTTTTTTTTTTTTTTTTACAGGAAAGAAAAAGAAAGAAAGAAAGAAAAATTCTTTATTATTATTATTATTATTTATAAATATTTCAAATAATCTTGAAAAAATACGAGTTAAATTGCTGAAGAATGACTTATGATATTTATTAATTCTTAACTTGCATTTTTACTTTCCATTTATAAAGAAAGTGTTGCAATCATAACAAAAATTCGGTTTTGAGATTTTAGTATAGCTATACGTTTTGAGGCTCCTTGAGTTAATTTTTTTCTATTTTTATGGTGATGTATGTACAAAACAAAAGTCTCCGAACACTAGCAAAAATTCCTTTTTAAAAAAGTACACTTAATACAGTTTTGTTAAATAAATCCTTGTCGAATACTGTTTTTAGACTGACTAAGAATAGGATTCGACAAGGATTTATTTATCAAAACTGTATTAAGTGCACTTTTTTTATATAGGAATTTTTGCTAGTGTTCAGAGACTTTTGTTACCGACTGTATGTGTGTGTGTATGTATGTGAGTGAACCCGATAGCATCTAAACACTTTGTTCGCACTTGAAAATTGGTATGTATGTTATAGGTCACCGTAGCACGAATGATATTGATTTTAGTAAATCTAGCACTCATAGTTTTTTTTTTTTTTTTTTTTTTTTTTTTTTTACAGGAAAATAAAAATAAAATTCTTTATTATTATGGCTTATGGGTTCAATTTATTTAAAGTGCGATAGCCTCTAAACGCCTTCTTCGAATGAGCTGAAAATTTATATACACATTGTACATCACCGTCCTACAAACTGTATAGATTTTATTGAATTATCTTATAGAATTTTACAGGGACGGAACGAAAAATTCTTTATCATTATGATATATGGGCTCAAATTATTTAAAGTCCAATAGCATTAATTTTAACGACATACTATATGGAGAAAAACAGTCAAACAACCTATTATAATTTTCTCTTAACGACTTTTCTTACTTTATTTTTATGCACCGTTAATTATTTAATGTTGGGAAAGTCGAGTGGAGTCACTCTAAATTTTACTTTGGTAAAAATTACGTTTATACTTATTTATTTTTTCTGCATGTATTTCATTGAATAATAATAATAATAATAATAATAATAAAACAAATAAATAAATAATGAAGCCCTTAGTTTTTGGAATTCATATATTATTCTTAGCAACGCAATTACTTTTATAATGGTTTCCTTAAAAAACATTGTTAGCAAACAAATCAGATCATACTCTCTTATTTTTTTTCAATCAATGGTAAAGCGGCATCAGATTGATTTACTGATCGCTTTTTTTTGCAGCAGAATTTTTTTATGTATGAATCTGTAAGAATATCACATGTGCGCTGTTAATAATTTCAGTTCAAACTTGAACCACAATATGGAGTAAAGTTATAAGCAATACCATAATATGGTTCAATCTTAATTTTTAGTTTTCAACTTCTCGTGATTGAAGTTAAGTTGCACCAAAACTTGGTGCTACCATATATATCCACTCACAAGGTAAGTATGAATCAGTAAAATGCTTATTCAAACCAAACCAAGCTTAAATTAAAGAACGTGATCGAAAACATAGGATAAAGTGCAAATTTTGTGCAACAACTTATCCATGGGCCAAGATAAGACACTAGAAAATTTAGCACCTTTTATGAAAATTATCGAAATAGAATTAGCGGGCAAGAAAGCTTGGCACAGTTTTAGACTGTTTGACTTCAGACAAGAAAGGCTTCAGTTCGATCCCCGTCTCTGTCAAATTTTGAATTTTTTTATTTTATTTCCGAAATGTCAGTGGAGGCCCTCTGTTGAGACTCAAAACGGATTTGGGTTCCGTCTGTGTATTTTTCTGTGTGCTTGTCTGTCTCGCGATAACGGCCGCAAAAATCACGCTATTGACTTGTAATGTGGTACACATGTTCATGTGCCTTACGGAATCAGCTGCATAGTTTTCGGTGTGTATTACATTTGTAGATCGTGTACAGGTACACGTCAAAGTTTTTCTTATCATTACGGCCTACGGGAAGAATTTGTATGTACCGCGATAGCGGC
Organism: Salticus scenicus; assembly: GCA_963930645.1. NCBI lineage: Eukaryota > Metazoa > Arthropoda > Arachnida > Araneae > Salticidae > Salticus > Salticus scenicus. Next base: position 56,050,263 of record OZ005662.1, on the reverse strand, counting down.
CGTAAAAATCACGCTATTGACTTGCAATTTGGTACACATAATTATGAGTCCTACGGAATCAGCTGTATAGTTTTCGGTGTGTATTCCATTTGTAGTTCGTGTACAGGGATACGTCAAAGTTTTTCCTATCATTACGGCCTATGGTAAGAATTTGTATGTACCACGATAGCCACCCCAAAAATCAAGCTATTGACTTGCAATTTTTGCCGAAACGTCAGTGGAGGCCCTCTGTTGAGGCTCAAAAGTATTTCGGGTTCCGTCTGTGTGTCTGTCCGTCTGTCTATGTGTCGCGCGATAGTGGTGGTAAAATCACGCTGTTGGCTTGCAATTTGGTACACATATGCATGAGTACAACGGAATCAGCTGTATTGTTTTAGGTGCGTATACCATTTGTAGTTCGTGTACAGGGACATGCCAAAGTTTTTCTTATCATAATGGCCTATGGAAAGAATTTGTATGTACCGCGATAGTCACCGCAAAAATCAAGCTATTGACTTGTAATTTGGTACACATGTTCATGTGTCCCACGGAATCAGCTGTATAGTTTTGGGTGTGTATTCCATTCGTAGTTCGTGTACAAGGACGCACCAATTTTTTTTCTTATCGTTACAGCCCATGGGCAGAATTTGTATGCACCGCATTAGCGGCCACAAAAATGCTCCGATTGACTTGCAAATTGGCACACATTCAGGCTCTGCATTGAAATAGCTATATAATTTTGTATATCTATATTTTTTATGGCTTGTGTACAGGGACACATCAAAATTCTTATCATTACAACATATGAGGAGAATTTTGTTTAAATGCATTTTGACATTATTACTTTGCTGTCAACAAAATGAAATTAGCTTACATTACTGACATGCTTAAACTTGTGTTTCTGCAGAAAATATGTGCTCTTAGGCTTCTTTATTACAGGACCATGCAAAAGTGTTCTGACAATGTAAAGTAATCAGCCAAATTACGTCAAGTTTCGAACAATTATTCATGAAAAACGTAGAATAATCTGAATAGTTTTTACTGGTGTATACAATGTTTATGGTTCGTTTACGGAGACTCACAAAAGAATTTTGTGACATTAGAGCCTATGAACAAATTTTTATTTAAGCGCACTTTAATGCGTTTATGTTTCATTGAACGTAATGGAATTAACATATATTATAAAGATGCTTAAAAGCATGTTTACCCTAGAAAAGGGAAATGTATAGACTAAATAATTTATTTACGAGACCCCACAAAAGAATTCCGATGACGTACTATGATGTCAAATCAGGTTGAAATATTAATGAGTTATAATTAATTAAATAAGTATATTATTTTTAGTGTAAATAATTACCGTGGCTCTTTTTCTGGGATACATGAAAAAATTTCGTTCTATTACGGTCTGTAGTCGGTATTTCTTAAAAGTGTATTTTACATGCTTACACCTCGTTAAATATACTGAAATTTTATTAGAAATTTAAAAGAATGCTTTTCAGTGGAGAAGTGTGGGCATGGAATTGGTAATTCATTTACAGGGTTACTCAAAAAAATTTCGATATGTTATGCAATCATTTTGCATGAAATTTAGTACAAGTATTTATGAATTGCAGGGAATTAATGCATAGCAATCAGTTGTTAGGAATATATACATATAACATATATATATACAGATAGTTATAGAAAGAGAAATATAGCGGGGGATTGAGGGGGTCGGCAAACCCCCTCGGAAATTGTTTTGTTTATGTAGCAAATCAGTCGAATCAATATATAATATTATATAATAAGGAATAAAAAAATGATCTGTTGAATAATGCGTGATGCAAATAGGACGTTGAAGCTCCTGATCTGCAGATCCACTAGTCTAGAACATAATATCGATATTTAGTTCAGCATAAAATAAACAAACATGGTGAAAGGTTAGACTGTTAAATGTTTACAGCTACTTTAGTACCAAGTTTCGGTTCAAACTAATACCAAATTTTAACAGTGTAGTTGAATTCTGTAAGTCACTGTATTGAGTCCTGCATTCGTCTTAAGGATTGGTAATAAATTAACTTTAGTTTTAATATAACTTTTTAAAGCTTTTAACAATAACTTTTCATTCATTTCAAGTTAAATCTATTAGTTAAAGTTAGTTCTATTAAGATAAAAGAGATTCTTTGGGAACTTATTACGGCCCAGTGTTTAGAACATTGAAAAACATAAAAGCTGCTGATAACTTTTATATTCTTAAATGGCAGTGATACGTTTTAGACAGGACATTTAGGATTTCTTTGCCATTAAAAATAAATAAATAAATAAAAATAAAGTCGTTGTAAAAGGAAGTTTTTCACTCTTTCATAAAAATTTTTGTTCATGTTAACTGTCAGAATTCCTCTAGGACTAGGGGACGTCTGAAGAAGTTCATCACATTAAGTGAATTCCTGTTAAGGTATCTGCGTACTTACGGAGCACTTTTTTTTAAAAAAGCAGACTATGCATTAAGTAATTATATTTTTAGTTATAAACGGACATAGAATGATGAAAAATAGTACATTTTAAGCAAATATTTCTTTATTTTGCAAAAAAATAGGTGATTTTGTGTAAAAAATGAGCAAAATTTCACGTTTACGCCAAACCTCATATACTCAATAAAAATTAATATAATTCGATATCCGTTGAAATACATAATGGTATGACCATTATCTGTGCATTGAACTAAAAGTTAAGAGAAATTCTTAAAATTGACTGAACTATGGTAACTAACAGAGAAAAATACAGAATTTTCCGAAAAAATATCTGTTTTTTAAAAAATAAACACATGTAAAATCTTCAAAATAGTACATAGAACTTATCTTTTAGTTCATTGCGTGACTGGAAATCTGTTATATACTGTGAAAAAATTTCATAGAAATAACTTGAAAACTTTTGGAGAAATCAGGTTTATCGCATACACAAAAATTGAAAAATATAGTTTTTCAGAAAACGCATTTAAAGATTTTACTTAATGTCTAATTATTTGTTGGGAAAAATAAATAAATACATGGGGTATAATAATAATAATAAACTGAATGATTTAAATTGAAAATAAATGTGAATCAAGCCTAATTACCAATGTTTACCTATTGCCAGCTCTTTAAACTGGCGAGATCGAGCACTTCCTGTCTTAAAGAATCTCACTTCCGGTTTACTTAATTAGCTATAACTTCGGTTTTAATTATCGCACAAACAAAAGTAAAGGTGTTTTAGAAAGCTAAAAGTTTATTCTTTAAAACCAAATAAGAAACAGAAATTTGATTTTTTTTTTTTTTTGTCAAAAATGGTCATTTTAAAGTAGGCAGATACCTTAAAAGATGAATAAATATTACAGTTTATAATAATTTTAATGGGGATTTGTGAAAATTTTTTGTTAAATTCTCAAAGCCAGAAATATAATCAATGAAATTACTTTATTGTAGTATCTATATAATATTTCTCTAACATGGACCAGTTGCGATTTTATTTTGTAGAAGCGATACGATAGGGACAATAAAATGCGGGAGGATTTAAAAAAAAAAAAAAAGATCAATTGCTTGATGAAATAATTTTATTGAAAAGTTTATTTTTAAAATTCGCATCTTTACAATCTTTGGAAGCGTCGTTTTAAATCTAGCAATACTTTAAAGATATAAACAAAATACGAACTTTGTGTCATAAATTGACTAAAAAAAACGCAACGATATTTTTTTTTTTTTTTTCTTTTTTAACAAAAAATTATGCCTTAAAAAATAAATTAAAAGGCATCGCCAACATGGCCCCAAAATTTAAAAGTCGCCATAGGGGTACTATACTAAGGCTGTTCTGCCTGGGGAAGTATGAAAACTGGGTCATCAAACACGAATTTATTTTGAGATTTTTCTTTGAATGATTTTGGGTTAATTTTCATTAGCATTTCATCCTCCCCTTCAATAAATAAATAAATAAATAAAATAAAAATAAAATAAAATAATAAAAATTTGGCTTCTGATGAATTAAAATTTATATTGCGTGGAGGAATTGCTCTTATAAGCTTCAAATTTTAAAGGTAAATAAATAAGAAAGAAAGAAAGAAACTGCGAAAATTTCACAATGGTTTGCTAGTATTCAATATTTCTTTCATTAGGATAATTTTTTTTATTATTAATAATGGATAAACTTTATTAATGCGTGTTTTATAAATTTTTAATTTAAATTAATGCATTTTTGTGGTATTCAGTTTCGACAATGAACCTGAAGTGTACTTATTTAATTGAATTCATTTCCTTTAAAGAAAGAATGTTGGAGCTTTTTAAATTAAATACAGTTCTCTTTTTGTCTTTTGATATAGAATAAGGGATTAAAAATCATAGTAACTTTTTTGTTTTTATCAAATAACTGGTTTCAGGCCATAGAGCATTGCGCCCTTTTAATTAAACACCATTAAATTTCATTTATAGTGAATTTCTTACTTTTTTTTTCCTATTTAATTAATTTTATCAAACACCACTGAACTTTGCGAAAGAAGATTTTTTACTTACTACACATCTTTAAAATATGGCAGTAATTACCATGAAGTAAAAGATTAATTATATTTTCAAAATTATTGATTAATAATTTGCTCCCAAAATTGAATTTAAAAAATTAAAAGATTAAATTATAATTTGGACAATAAATGATATTGCCAATTAAGAAAATAGAAAGTATTAATGTTAAACATTAATTAAAAAAATGATTTTAATAAATTTCATTAGTTTTTTATTAAGTTTAATTTTAATAATTCTATAACCCTTGAATTAATCAATAAACAAACACATATGGAAGTGAAGCCTTATACAATGAAAAAGACAATGATAAAGTTAATATAACTTGTTTCTGAGACATAGATGAGATCACATATAACAAATATGAATGAAGTATAACATAAAAATAATCTGGTGTGTCACTCACAGGACTTTCTCTTACCCTGAAATTAAATACTATAAATATAGATTGGAGATTAAGAGGTAAGATAACGAGTGCTGTAATGAAAACTTACGTTAAAACAATTCAAATTAGGCTTCGTGAGAGTTTTATATGATAATTAGTTCTGTGTGAGGGGGGCTACCGCCCCCTTCAATCCCCCGTTTCATTAATGCACCTACATTTATATAGAATTTATTTCGGTTATTAAAAAATAATTTATTAAAATTATTATTAAAAAAATTATCTTTTATGATAATGCAGACGATTTCCATATTAGAGAAGTCGTATAACACTAAATATATATAATTAAAAAAAAAAAAGTTGAATTTATTCTCAATATTACATTAAAAAAATTTTTTTTTGGTTAAAAATGAAAAAAAATCGATAGCTTTATTTTAAATTATCGCTGATCGATGGTTCAACCATTCGTTTTAAAGGTATTGGCGAGCTCTTTTGAAAGATGCCCACCATGAAAATTTACTCCCCTCGAGGGGGAACTCCCCCCATAGGGGGGAGGCGGGACTTCTACATACACAAAAAAATTTTCCCCAGTTGACTCTCTCTATTACAAAAAATATATATTCGTTTCATTTGGTTTAGTGCAGTCTATAGATGTTAAACTCTACTTACCTGCAATTTCCCCCGTAGACGTAATATATTTGAATAATTTTGAGTGTCCCTGTACACGAACCATTTGCTTCATCTCAACGAAAAGCTTAGTGTAGCATCTCTATATGATACACATTTAGAATACCGAGTTTGGTATTTCTGCTACTATTTGTTCTTGAAATATGCTGATAACAGACACACAGACAGACAGAGACACAGACCATTCTTTAAAAACATGATTTTCGTATTCAGAGTGACCTCAGAACATGTAAGTATAACAAAAACTCACGTTCGAAAATTTGACCCTAAAACAATACTTTCTCGACCCTATGCGTAAGAGAAAGTTAAAATAATAATAATAATAATAACAGAAGAACATATTATACGCATTATTACACAGAACAGACGTTAAATATGGTACATAAACCAAAAATAACTACTGAAATTATTTTATTTTAAAAAATTCAGCATTTGCGTAATTATTTATTAGTGTAGATTAATAAATAAATAATAACAGAGGATATAAACTTCATTAGTGAATATTTTTAAAAATTATATTAATGCATTTTCTCGTATTTGTTTTTAACATCAAACCAAAAATTCCTTTTATTTAATTGATTTATTTAATTGAAGGAAACAATACTGGAGTTTATTTAATTAACAAAAAGTCATTTCGCATTTTGATACAAAAGAAGTAAATAAAAATTGCAGTAACATCTGGTTTTTATTAAATTGATTCATTCCAGACCGCCGTAACATGTTGCGCGTCTTTAATTAAGTGTCGTTAAATTGTATTTATGCATTATCCCCCTTTTTTTCCCTAATTAGTTATTTTATTAAACGCCATTAAGCCTTTTCAAAATGTATAAAACGCTAACATTCATGCATTAATTTGCAGTAATTATCATAAATTAAAGTTTAATCTCAAAAGATATTCATTAATTTTAAACTTCCGAGATATATATATATAAAAAAAAAAAAAGCATTAAAAAAATAATTTATGGTCTGTCTAATAAACGATGCATAAAAGCAAAAAAATTAAAGATCTTTAGCGTTTATAAATTATTCAGGGATATATTTTTTCTTCAGATTTTTATATTTTATTAATGCATTTAATGAAAGTATATTTATAAAGATTTTTGCTAATAATTTCTTGTTAGTTTTTAATAATAAAAAGAAAAAAAAATGTTTTTGTTTTTATAACGTATGTTAAAATGTCTGATTTTTTACTTTCTTTTACAGAGTAAAATTATCGGCGGTGCTTTTTATCAACGCGAGAGGATTAAACTTGGGTGAAATGCCTTCTGTTGACTTCTTTCTAAGTAGCTACATTCCGTATTTACGCGAATTTCAGAAAAACACACAGAAACTTCAAACGGCTAGGCTGATGAATGTACCTGGGTTCGAATACGACACCTTCCGTCCATCTACGAGTTTTGTATAAAAGAATCTCTCTACCACTGGCAGAGTCATTAAGTATGGAGGAGTTTTTACGAGATTTAAGGCCGCGGATAAAGAGGAAGACTTAGTTTGGGAAATTGGCCTCTGTGGAAAAAACACTGAGAAAAAATTCTGTAACTGACATCTAGAATCTAAATTGTGGCTCTATAAAAAAAAAATAGTTCCATGCCATCCTTATAAATTCTAGTCCCCATTGAAAGCGAGTTCTAGAAACCCCTATTAGAATTCTAGAACGTTTGCCTATATTCTCGAGGACAAATTTATTTAAAAATCTCTGCAAATAAATGAGACTACAAGAGGCGGGTTTCAGAAACTGTAATCTTGGTTTATGACCCAATTCTAGTAAACCAAGCGAGAATTTCTCGCAATACAAAACATTAAGAATATTGTTTCGCCCTCTAGGAAGACAAGAAATTCTCGCTCATTTCGTCTTTTCAGTTTATTGACGTATCTCATGTTCATAGTTTGGAAATCTATATTTCTAGATTAGAGATTTAGAAAATGACCACTTATTCATTCTAGATGAAGGTGGTATATTTTTATTCTCAGTGAAGGGATTCTATAACCATATTCCCACGAGTACTGGAGAAAATCACAGAAATCTCCAAACGGATAGGTCAAAACGAGCTTGAAAAACTTTTTAACCTGACACCTGCCGTCTTAGAGAGCAGAACATCTTGGTCAATGGTGAAACCATGAATTAAAGGTGTTCAATGTTTTGAATTAATCCGATGACTACCCAGTTTTTTTAACAAAACCGTTTAAATTGCATGTACTTTATGAAACCGCGAAGCTTATTACCATGTTTTTATTAACTTCTATTCTTGTTTGTTTGTCCGGTACAAATCTTACAATCGAATTTTAACTAACTAGCTAGACATTTGAAACTTTCACAATAGCTCACAACCCGATGACAACACAATACTTCGAAGTCAGATTTTCGATATCTTGATTAGTTTTCTTATGTAATTAATTAAAATATGAAAATAATAACCTCCTAATACCTTATAAATAGCCATTAAAATATAAGGTATAATTTAATTGTTGCCAAAATTAATAATAATAATAATAATAATAATAACGAGTTCATTTTCTTTCGACCTAAAAATAAATACATTTCATTAAACGTGAGCGTTAAAAAATTGTAAATGGTTAAATTATGCATTTCACAAAAATTGACGTCATTATCACTTTAAAGATTTCATACGCGTTGATAAAGTGCTAATGCAGTGAGTTCTATAGCTTTGATTCAACAGAAAATTTAAAAACATGCTTTATAAAAAGTTTTTTATATTATAATTATTATTTTTATAATTTAAAGATCTCCCCTTTTATTACATATTTAAAAACTGCATATATTTCGAGAATTAAAATGTTGCACATTTTGTAACAAACATTGTTTAAATGTAGATTAAAAAAAAAAAAAAAAGAAAGAAGAAAGAATAAGAACAAGAAAAATGAATAAGGTATAAGAGTAATTATAAGATAAAAAACTTTTTATAAACCATGTTTTTAAATATTCTGTTGAATCATAGCTATGGAAGTAACTACATTAGCACTTTATCAATGCGTATTGTTACAAAATTGTAAATAATTGTATTTATTTTTGTATAAATTCTTTTAAAGAGGCTTAGTAAGTTGATAAAATGTCAATTTTCTGCATTTCCAGCTCTTTTTCGCGTTAAAATAGCTTAATTTTCCCTTTAGAATGCATTAAAAAGCTCCAATAAGCGGATTTGGCGCCAAATTTGGCGACTTTTTTGGTGACTTTTGGCGAGAAAATCCTTATTATCGATATTTCAAAGATGGACGTTCTAATGTGATTGGTTAAAGAGTTACGGGAAATTTGAATTAAAAAAAAAGTTGGGTTTGAAAATAAAATATTAATTCTTTGAGAATAACATATATTTGCATCATGAACTACATTAGCACTTTATCAATGTGTAGAAAATCTTTAAAGTGATAATGACGTCAATTTTTGCCAGATGCATAATTTAACTTTTTACAATTTTTTAACGCTCACGTTTAATTAAATGTATTTATTTTTACGTCGGAAGAAAATGAACTCGTAAATTTTTTTTGGCAACAATTAAATTAAAACTCATATTTGAATGACTATTTTTATTGCTATTAGGAGCTTATTATTTTCATATTTTAATTAATTAAAAGAGAACTATTCAAAAAATCGAAAATCTGACTTCGAAGTACTGTGTTGTCACCGGGTTCTGAGCTACTGTGAAAGTTTCAAATGTCTAGCTAGTAGGGAAGTTAGTTAAAAATAGATTGCAAGATTTGTACCGGACAAACAAGCACACGAACAAACAAGAATAGAAGTTAATAAAAACACGGTAAAAATGATCAAGAAAACCAATTTTAATAGCAATCTTATAAATCTGCTACATTTGCTTTACTCGTGAAAATCGCAATATAAATCGTCAGAGAGTCTGATTGACTACGCGAGGACATCAGTGGTGTGGCTTAGACGAGGATATTTCTGTTCCAGACCATATTAACTTAGTTTTTGAGTAGATCATGGAAAACTTTAAACGACTAGAGTGAAGAGTACGACTGCTTTCGAACTAGACTTCTAGACCCTATTAATACAATTTTCGGAGTAAAGTACGGAAAACTTCAAACGGCTAGGTTGACGAGTGCGACTGCTTTCGAACTAGGCATTTCCCGTCTACCAGCTTACAGAGCAGAATTTCTCAGTCGCTAGTGAATTAATAAAGTGAGATATATATTGCGATCACAAACAATAAAATGTATGTTGTATTTTTCATAATTGGAAAACAGTTAGCCATCGAATATTTTTAATTTTTATTTGGGAATGTTATAATATAGGCATTTTTTTAGGTACTTTTTTATTTATTTATTTTTGGCCACTATAACTCTGAGATATCCAGGGTAACTGAAAACCGTTAGAAAGGACGGTTTCGAAGAAAGTTAAATTTAGTATTTAGCCCCCTAGACGTATAAAATTTAGTATTACGACTAGCAAGGTAAATGAAAAAATATTCGCGTTTGATATGAGAATTTACTAAAAGCTATTTTTTTTTTTTTTTCTTTTTCGATTAAAGCAAATTTATAAAAAAGAGAGACCATCAAACTACTTTTTTTAAATTAAAGTAGATTTTTAGTAAAATATATCAAAGTAACCATTAAAACCCTTTAGCCGTGTCGAGTTTTTTTTTTTTTTTTTTTTTTTTTTTTTGCATATCTGTTTAATTACTCACAAAATCAATACTAAGTGAAGGAGGAATAAAGCATATTAGTTTTTGAAATCTATGAATATTCAGTAATCTTATGTCCTAGGAAAAAATATCATATTTTTCCAAAATTTGCCACATTAGCCTCTTATTTCCACTATTAAGTGACGGAAAAAGCCGTTTGCAACGGTTAAAGGGTAAGTGTTTCTTGCTCTTAAAAATTTCCTATTTATATACATTTTCTCTCTCTCTCTCTCTCCTTTTTACTTTCTTCTATATGTAATATAGAGAAAGTATTGGATTCGTAAAAATTTTCGACCTCGGGTTTTTGATGAATTTACACGTTTTGAGAGCTGTAGAACACGATTTGACCATTTTTAGAAAATGTCTGTCTGTCTGTCTGTCTGTCTGTCTGTGTGTGTGTGTGTGTGACAAAATTTTGTGGCAACTGTATCTCAAGAACTACTGCACAGAATTTCATACAAATTGGTATGTAGTTGCACCTTGACATAAATTAGTGCCTATCAACTTTTGGTAAAAATTGTCGTACAGGTTGCGTTGCCATCCCGCTTTTTCTAAATTTTTAACATGGTGATATAGGACAAAATTTTGTATAAATGTGCATAAAGAGAATTATTTTTTAGTAATCATTATGAAATTTACAAGAATTATTTATAATAGAGATAGTCAACTGGGAAAAAAATTTTGTATGCGTAGGAACCTTGCCACCCCCCCTGGGGGGGAAGTCCCCCCTCGAGGGGAGTAAATTTTCAAGATGGGTATCTTTCGAAAGGTCTCGTCAATACCTTTAAAACGAATAGTTGAACTATAAATCTGTGATAATTTAAAACAAAGTTATCGATTTTTTTTACTTTTAACCAAAAAAAAAAAAAAAAAACTTAGAAAAAAATCGTTTTTTTTTTTTTAACGAAATTTAACCAGACTTGGTATTTAGTTGACCCCTGACATAAACTGAGGCTGATTAGATTTGGGGATCAATCGCTCAACAGGTGGCGCTGTGATCGCATTTTTTCTAAACTTTTAACATGGCAGTGGGGGGGGGGGGGGGTGTAAATTTTCAAGATCGGTATCTTTCGAAAGGTCTCGTCAATACCTTTAAAACGAATGGTTGAACTATAAATATGTGGTAATTTAAAACAAAGTTATCGATTTTTTTTTACTTTTAACGAAAAAAAACTTCGAAAAAAATCGTTTTTTTTTTTTTTTTTTTTTTTTTAATATTCTTACTGCGTGAATTTGTATAGGAAAATATAGAAGAAAGTCTTGTGGTGGCCACAACATTCTAGTTTTTTTTTATTTTTTATTTTTTTTTATTTAATGTAAAAATCACTATTTTTGCAAAACACTGCCAGTAAAGGACTGGTAGTAATGTAATTCTGAAATAGGCAGACTATTTTATTTAGAATATGCAATTAATTACGGTTAAAGTTTATAAAATCGTACGAAACAATAAATGAAATTTTAAGATTCCATTTGAAAAATTTTATTTATACCTATGTCTATAAATGGTACCATTGATTTATTTGATTTAAAATTCTGATGAATATATATATATATATATATATATATTGCTTTTTTTCTAATTCCAATTTCCAATATTTATTTCGATTTTTCTTTAATTATTCTTTGATTTGATATGGGTAGTCTCAGCTTATGATCCGTGGAATTGTTTTGATACTGATGTTGAGTCATCTTTAAACTTCATAAAAACATTTTTGCACTGATTATATTAATGTATTTCAATATATATATATATATATATATATATTAATATTTTTAAGCTGCATGAATTTTTTCTTTTGGTCAATTATTTTTTCGAGGATGTTGAAATAAAAAAATGACCTTTATTTCTGCCCAACACACACTTTGCAAATTGGTATAGGTTTACCATAAGTAATCGCAAATTTTATTACATCGAATTAAGCATGTCCTTTCTCATAATTAAACAAACAATTCCTTCATTGTATATTTAATATTCTGTGTTGTTCACTGTTACTGTTTTTGCCAGTGAAACTTTTTTTATTCGTTTTGATATCCTTTAGAAAACGGCGGCCGAGCGGTTCTGCGCTCAAAGCTGGTAGATGGGAAGTGCCGGGTTCGATCCCAGGTCGCGCTCATCGACCTAGCCGTTCGGAGTTTTCCGTGTTTTCCTCCGAAACTTGCGTAAATACGGGCTAGGACCCCTTAGAAAGACCCCCCACGGAGGGCATTCCCCCTCTAGGCCTAGGACACATCAGGAGTCAATCGGCCTTAATTCCTACAACCAACCAACCTTTAGAAAACGTTTTCTGTTTAGCCCCTTCCACTGCCTTCCTCCATCTTTCATATTTTCTATGTTCTATTATCTTTTGGATTAACTCTTATAAAAATTTTGTTTTATCTAAATTATCGAGGTCAAACCTATTTGAAAATATTTTCAAATAAAAGTGAACACAAGAGGCGGGTTTCACCAACTATAATATTGGTTTATGACCCAATTCTAGATAATCAAGCGAGAATTTCTCCCCATATAAAAGATTCAGAATATTGTTTCACCATCTAGAAATGTGTAGACTAGAAATTCTCGATCATTTCGTGTATTCAGTTTATTGGCGTGCCTTATGCGCATAGCTCGGAATTCTATATTTCTAGTTAAGGGATTTAGAAAATGGCCACTTATTCTAGATGAAGACGGTATACTTTTTTTTCTCTCTATGATTTGCATAAAATGTGTTTTGAATAAATGTGCATAATTTATGTGTTCTGCTTATATATCTTATTTATCCCAATTTAGAAATTTTAACTTAATTGTTGAAATATTTCAGTCCAAGCGTTCATTGATCTCTACATATATTTTTGGGGAGTACATAAATTATGTCAACGGGATGTTGGACGATGAGAATCGATCTTTTAAATTATTGTCTTAAAATTATGAAAATTTGCATAAATATGTATTGAAATGTATCAATGGTAAATACATTAAAATTTCTAGAAAAATATTAAAACAATTAAAATTCAAAATTTTAATTTTATTGAAATTTTTTTTAAATGTTCCATATGCGACTGAGTTTTTAAAATTTTTCTTCTATTTTACATTAATTATAGTTTATCAATATATTCTAAACATATTTCTGCATTAATTTATGTATGGATTAATATGTTAATTTTTTAAAAAATGTTTTTATGTTTGAATGTTTAAAATTTGCATGGTATTTCAGTTTTCAAACATAAAGATATTGATTTAAACTTAAAAACTTCTTTACACGTCATAAAATTAATGTAAGCACTATTGGTTTCGAAAGAATGTGGCCTTTCTTCTTCAGGTGCAAAAAGCATGCGCCATTACTATGGGAAATATCCTAATTCCCAGTACCACTGATAGCCACTTACCAGCATAAATAATTATTTTAGATGTTATATATAAAACAGATGGGTTGGTGACAAACCTTTTCTTCCTTCCGTTATTTTATGTGCATGGGAAAATGGGCGCTTTTAAAACATAAAGCAATAAAACTATTATTCTATTATCCTGTTTACTTGAATAAAAGGGAGAAACTTGGACCACCCCATGGAGAGAACGGATCTCTGAGAAGGAAGGAAAATGATGCTCCAGGGGATGTTATGAGGTAAAACCATCGTTCGAAAGTGCGGACAGCAAAATTCAAGGAACAGCGAGAGAGAGGGTAATTTCTAATGAGATGCTTAGCTATTGGTGAAGCAAGCTACCAAAAAAAAAAAAAAATAGAAAATAAAAAAGAAAGGTTCAGCCCCTCTCAATGAGTCTAAGAAAAAATATTAGCCAGAAGAAAAAAAGAAGGTATGGATATAAGATCTCTCGAAGATTTTTGATGAGTGAAAAATATTATTAGAAAAATTCCCCGTATGCTCTATCGCTAAGCAGTCTTGAAGAAGGTTCAAAAAGAAGAAAAAGATGAATCTCTATTTAGTCGAAATTGATAATTTTTGCCTTTGATGAATATGCTCCTGGAAATATAATTTTAACAGTCTTCATATATCCAAAGAGGCTATTGTTTTGGAGGATCCCTCATACCTCGAAATGGAGCAAAGAAGTAGTTTATTTATTTTATGAAATATACAATATGATCTGTGATGCGAAAAGAAGTGTTCTTTATCTAAAGAAGAAAAAGATGAATCTCCATTTAGTCGAAATTGATAATTTTTGCTTTTGATGAATATGCTCCTGGAAATATAATAGTAACAGTCCTCTTATATTCGAAGAGTCTATTGTTTTGGAGGATCCCTCATACCTTATGCAATATGAACGGTGATTGAAAAAAGGAAATGTTCTTTATCTATGAAAATTGTTCATATGTGGGGACTCAACGATTTTCCGTTTGCGTGTGATATAATTAGATTCTTCAAATAAAATAAATATTGTAAGTGCACTCAAAGAACTTCGTGTGTCGAAAAAAAAATATATATAAGTTTATAATAATCTTCATATGTGTAGATTGCCTTGAATAACGTATGCGGTCGCAAAAATCTTCGTGTGTAATAATTATATTTCCTGACAGTTTTTCATAAGTGTGGACTTCATAATTTCCATAAGTGAACTCTTATATGTGTGGACAGTGCTAATATATACTATGGATTATACGGTTGTCTAAGAACAATATTTTCCGAAAGTGCCGCATCTGTTGAAGGGTAAGTGGCTATTATTCAATTTTTATTTTGTGGCAAACATCCCCTTTAAAGTGATAGATGGTAAATTGAGTAATAATACAGGGTTAGTCAAAATGAATAGGACAATAAGAAAACTATTTTTAGACGAATGTATGTTTATTGTAACCAAACTACAGCTACGTATGGACAGATAAACTATCAAAGTTTTATTTGGCAACACACATGTACGTTAATGCCGCTAGGAGACGCTGTTTTCAAAATGGCGCAATCAGGCAAGGAGAAGGCGTTTTGTGTGATGACATTTGCTAAAACAATGTCAGCGACAATTTCGAGCCAAGTATGACAAGGAACCACCTCATCGACATTCCATTGCGAGGTGGGTAAAGCAATTTGAGGAGACGGGTTGCTTATGCAAGGGTAAAAGCACAGGACGACCACATGTCTCCGAAGAAACTGTGGAATCCATTCGTGCATCCTTTCAACGAAGTCCCCAGAAGTCGACAAATCGTGCAGCCATGGAATTGGAAGTTCCATGAGAAAAAACTTTGATAATTTATCTGTCCATACGTAGCTGTAGTTTGGTTACAATAAACATACATTCGTCTAAAAATAGTTTTCTTATTGTCCTATTCTTTTTGACTAACCCTGTATATATATTCCAGCGTTTTTAAAATTGATAAAATAAATGATATATTTGATAAGTTATACTGTATTTTGTGTCTATGATTTTTTTTTTTCAATTTAGATAAATGTGTATAGATTGAATTAATGTTTTTCTAGGTTGAAGGATAAGATTTGAAAGGTTTAAAAGATAATAATAATAAAATAGATATATGAATGAATAAAGATAAAAGAATAATAATGATAAATTGATAGTTATATAAGATTGATATAATTGGAATTTATTTGAAAATAAATTTGGGTTATTGCAGATATTTTAGTATTTGAACAACGCAAATTTTTTTTATGGGATTATGTGGTCGGATTATAAATAAAAAATTCATAAAAGTTTTAATTAATCACCACAATTACCTTAGAGGCAAAAGAAAGACTTTGGAAAGGGACAAGGGGCAGGTGTCTTGCTTTTGCCTCCAAGGTAGTAACAGGTACTTTTTGCGCCTGAAAAATGTCCTTTCGAAACCGGTGGTGCTTACATTAATCTCATGGTGTGTAAAAAAGTTTTTCAATTTAAATATTTATTGTAGGCCAGTTCTTTAATTTTTTTATTGTGATAAAGGTATTAAAAAAAAAAAAAAAAAAAAAAAAAAAAAACTTATCAATCAATCCACAAATTAATACATGAATATGTTTAGAACAGGTTGTTAAATTATAATAATGTTAAACTAAAGAGAAAATAATTATAAGATAAAACAAAACAAAAAATAAATAAATAAATAAACTTTTTATATACCATGTTTTAAACATTCTGATCGATGAATCATAGAGCTCTTATGAATGTGCATAAAATTTTTAAAGTGATAACGATGTCAATTTTTGTGAGATGCATAATTTAACTTTTTACAATTTTTTAACGTTCACGTTTAATTAAATGTGTTTATTTTTATGTCGAAAGAAAATGAATTCGTAAAACTTTTTTGGCAACAATTAAATTATAACTAATATTTTAATGGCTATTTTAATGTTATTAGGATATTATTATTTTTATATTTTAATTTATTATAAGAAAATTAATCAAAAATTCGAAAATCGGACTTCAAAGTATGCGTTGTCACCGGGTTGTGAGCTATTGTTAAAGTTTCAAATGTCTAGCTAGTAAGGAAGTTAGTTAAAATTCGATTGCAAGATTTGTACCGGACAAACAAACAAACAAACATACATACAAACAAACAAGAATAGAAGTTAATAAAAACAAGGTATTAATAATAATTAACAAGGAACGTTTTAAAAATTAATAATAATAATGATAATAAAATTTTGAATTACATTTTTTTAAATTGCTTTTGAGAAATTTCAATATATTATTGTAATATTTCAATGTGTACGTAAGCAAATTTTCAGAATTAAGACAATCATTAAATATACAAGTCTTATAACGTTCAAAAACCCTTAAACGAGTTGTTTTCTACGTAATTTTAAACTCCCTTAACAAATTTGTTTTTGATTGCCTACATGATAAAGGAAAATAGTCTAAAACTTTTGTTTACAATTCTGTTAGCGCAAGTCTCCCTTTGGTGCATATTAACCACAAGTTATATCCACATTTAATCAAATTGTATCCAAACAATCTTCGAGCGAAAATTGTGTTATTGTTATTTATGCATTCGGCAAGTGCTCTGTAAACTAATTTATCTCACCGAATTACCTTTCTTAAAAGATTTTCGAATTAAATATTTTTATTAACAGTCCTGTTTACATACGTCTCCCTGCGTGATTCGTGAATATAAGTTTACATAAAAACACCTTTGAACAAGCATGTATTATTTTCGTGTTAATTATGTGCTTTTCAGCTTCTCTTTTGTTTATTTGTTAATATAATTTAATCCAAACTACTATCCTCTAACATTTCTTGCGCTGCATATTCATAGCTAACAATATTTAAGCTTTTTAAATACCACTTGTATTGATTAAAAAAATTTATATACAGGGCGATTATAAATAAAGCTACGATTTCAAAACGCTGTAACTTTAAAACTACCGCTGAGAATGACTTGATATTTTACCAGAACACTTGTTAGGCAATGGAATTTTGTTTGCCTAAGGGGAAAAAATAATCTGGTGTGTCACTCACACGACTTTCTCTTGCCCTGAAATTTAATACTATAAATACAGGTTGGAGATTAAGAGGTAAGATAACGAGTACTGTCATGTAAACCTATGTTAAACAATTCAAATTAGGCTTCGGAAGAGTTTTATATGATAATTAGTTCTGTGTGAGGGGGGGGGAGGGGCTAGCGCCCCCCTCAACCCCCCGTTTCATTAATGCACCCACATTTCTATATAATTTAATTCGGTTATTAAAAAGTAATTCTGTTTTTAAAAAATAATTTATTAAAATTATTATTTAAAAAAATTATCTTTTATGACAATGCAGACGATTTCCATATTAGAGAAGTAGTATAACACTAAATATTAAAAAAAAAGAAAAAAAAAAAGTTGAATTTATTCTCAATATTACATAAAAAAAAAATTAAAAAAATTAAAAAGGAAAAAAAAAATCGATAACTTTATTTTAAATTATCGCATATCGGTGGTTCAACCATTCGTTTTAAAGGTATTGGCTCTTTTGAAAGATACCCATCATGAAAATTTACTCCCCTCGAGGAGGGACGCCCCCTCCAGAGGGGGAGGCGAGGCAATAATACATACACAAAAAAATTTTCCCAGTTGACTATCTCCATTACAAAAAATATATATTCGTTTCGTTTGGTTTAGTGCAGTCTATAGGTGTTAAACTCTACTTACCTGCAATTTCTCCCATAGACGTAATGTATTTGAATACTTTTGAGTGTCCCTGTACACGAACCATTTGCTTCATCTCAACGAAAAGCTTACTGTAGCATCCCTATATGATACACATTTAGAATACCGAGTTTGGAATTTCTGCTACTATTTGTTCTTGAGATATGCTGATAACACACACACAGACACACAGACCATTCGCTAAAAACATGATTTTTGTATTCAGGGGACCTCAGAACATGTAAATATAACAAAATCTCGCGTTCGAAAATTTGACCCTAAAACAATACTTTCTCGACCCTATGGGTAAGAGAAAGTAAAAATGTACTTTTAATCATTCGTAAGATGTTTGTTTCATGAAGCTGCTCTTTTTATCTTGTCACTATGTTATCAATAAGGAATTGTCAATACATAAAATCTTGAAATTCAAAATTATTCAAAATATTTTCTCAGTTTAATTTTTATGCTTGAGTTACCAGTACTAACTAGGGATCCGGACATAATATCGCGGGACAAAATATCGCCGGACAAAATATCGCGTGAAAATATAGTGTGATCGATTTGAAAATTTGATTTTGTGTCACGCGTGTATCTCTGGAGGGGGCCACGGACCTTATAAATATTAATTAATTAATTAAATGAATCATAGAGTTGAATTTCATTATTTTATCTATGTTTATTTTTAAGTTATTTTATCTTTTGCTTTTCACTATTGAAAATACATTTTAAAAATCGTGTACATCACTGCTGACATTAAAGCTGAACACTGTCCACAAACTTAAATTAAAAATTTTTAAATTAATAAGCACGATTGAATTCATTATGACTAATTTTGACAAAAGTTAATAAATATAGTCTTTAAACTATTTTAAGTAAAATTTATAAAAAATTTTGTTGTAGGTTTGTCAGAATGTCAGTGCTCTCACTAAGGTCTGTGTTGTCATGAAATTTTATACAACATTACTAATAATTACCAACTCATTTTTGCTTTGTATCCATTTACGTCGGCGATATTTTATCTTCGCGATATTTTGTCCCACGAGATTTTGTCCCCAACCCCCAGTACTAATTATGAAAAATATATTTAGATTGCAATATAGTATTTCTTTTTTACGTAATTTTACGTAGAATTTACTCAATGCATATTATACGGAGTGATTATTGTAATTAAAGCTACGATCTCAAAACGCTATAATTTTAAAACTACCCATCAGAGCGATTTGATATTTTACCAGAGCAATCGTGAGGCAATGAAATTTTGTTTGGCAAAAGAAAGAAAAAAGTTCCAAAATGTGCTGTTAATTATCCGTTAAGTATTTTTTCCATGAAGTTCCTCTTTTTCTCTTTTCACTATCACTGTTTTGCTGTAAACACGTATTCTTGTTTTTTTTTTTTTTTTTTTTTTTTTTTTTTTGCTTAAAAAGTTGTCATAAACTTTTAAAGTCTATTGTTTCCTGCTATTTTATTCTATTGCTAGCAACATTTCTGCGTATAATGAATCTATTTAGGCATTACTTTTGAGATTACATTGATAGCGCCATCTATACGCACATTTTATAAATATTTTTTCCCTTCACCAAACAAAATTCCATTGCCTCACGATTGTACTGGTAAAATATCAAGTCATTTTGACTGTTAGTTTTAAAATTATCCCAGGTAGCACAGTATGGTATTTTCAACGTTGAACAAACGGCAATGCATTCCGTTGAATTATCGTTTTTCCGTAACGTTAATAATCTGAAAATATGTCTCGTTGATTTCCTCATCTTTCAACGGCTGTTTTAATACATTTTACAACGTAAAAAAAAAACATTGTAAAAGGGTTGTACGAAAACGCAATACTGTCGTTTTTTTTATAACCTAAAAAGAAAGTTGTAAAATGGTTGTTCAGAATCGCAATACTGTCGTGCTTTTTATATCAGTTTTTTCAACGGATATATAGATATATTTTTTCAGTAAATATGAAAAAAGTAAAATTTTACAAAAGTACAGTTTTAAAAAAGAGTATTAAATATTTAAAGTTAGATCGACCCCTGAAAATTTAAGACAAGAATTCAAACATAAAATTAAAGAAGGGAAAAATAAACACTCACTTCATTACTTGAAAAATCTTGTTTAGATAAATACAGCATCCACAATTAGACGAGAACTCTGTAATTTTTCATATTATGCTAGCAGGTAAACACACCCAAAACCACAGACTATTATAACTTTGAGCTTTTAAGGGAATTTACCAGCTAGCAAGTTGTTTGGAAATTACGTAAAATGTCAGAAAACTTTCGTACCATTTTAACAGGAAAGCGATAACTTCATCTTCTTTCACATCACATTCACTTTCAAAATGGCAGTTGGCACGCGTCGTATCGTTAAGACGCTTTTAAGATTTGCCACAATATACTTGGCGATTTCGCATGTAGAACGGGAGAAAGCGTACAATATGAACAACTTCGTTAGTTACGGTTTCCGAAAGCCAAAGAACATTCTACTATACTTGTTAATATAATTTGCCGAAAGCTTCCCTTTCTTATCCTGTTAGAAGTTCTTTCACAGCACACCATATCTTCTAAAACTCTAAAGAAAATTATAACACGCACATCCCGCCAATTCACAATCGTGTATCGATATCAAGTTGAAGAGATTCAACGTCATTTGACGGAAATAATGACTTATAAAAAGCACCTATTAATTCGTTGAAAAAACATATTTTTTATTAGAATCAAAAAGGAAAACAAAAACTAATAAAATACCCATTTTAAAACGTCGAAAAAATAACAGAAAAAGTACAACGGTAAAACAACTTTATTACTAAATAAATATTCGAAATTGTTCAGTGAGAATATTGCGAAATAAAAACTATTTTTCAACGGACATAAAATAACGTAACCAATTTTTCACTGTTCAGACTTATTTGCAACGCTATAACAACGTTATGTGTTACCTGGGATAGCGCTTTGAAATCGTAACTTTAATTATAATCACCCTGTATATCTTATCACTGAAAACTGCTGCAGGAATTTATAATGAATTACTATTAAAAATTACTGGTAGCTAAACATTTTTACAAATACCGGTTGATTCAAAAGTCATAGTATAGATGTATATATATTATTCAAAAAGTATTGACCGTAGTACTATTCGGTTTTTACTGCAACGCACAGAAAGATATTGGATTTTTTTAAGATAACAAAAGATTTATTAGCAAATTAGTTTAAATTTTCTGCACCAGGTGGCACTTTAATTGTAAAATTACTTTTTTACAATGTCACAGTATATTCAAAAATAGAACTATAAATGTTCAATGTGACGGCCCTCATTCACTACAATGATCGTTAGACTTGCACGTTGGAAATTCTCCTAAAAAACGCTTCAGTATTCGCAATATGACGTCATTTGGTCAGGCGGGTCTGTTAAAATGGATACTACGAATACAGGGCGATATGTTGTAAAAAAAATGTAAAATTACTGTAAAAAAAAAAGTCCTGTTTGCTTTTAGAAATTTTCTATAATGACAGAAAATATTCGTAAACTACAGAAACAATACGTTGACTGAAGTTTTCTGTAACAGAACAGAACAATATAGAAAATATTAGTAGGTAGGTGTTATCTATTAATATTTTCTGTTTTGTTCTGTTACAGAAAATTTCTGTCAACGTATTTTTTCTGTAGCTTATCACTGTTAAAAAAAATGCAACTTTACTGCCAGAAATTCTGTGCAATGACAGAAAAATACGTTTTGTCAACGTAATTTTTCCGTAATTTACGACTATTTTCTCAAATTACAGAGAATTTGTGGCAGCAAAGTAGCATTCTTTTTTTTAACAGTGTATGAATATTTTCTGTCATTACAGAAAATTTCTGGCAACAAACAGCACTTTTTTTTTTTTCAGAATATACATATACATTTTCTGTGACTTTTGATTTTGAATCACCCTATTTATTTATTTGTTTAAAATATGTAAAAGAGATTAACTCAGTACAGAGGCACCAAATTCTCTCCCATTTCGAAATTAATTCTCATGTTAATTTCAACTGAGTTCATTGTAACTCCCTCTACTCCCATCTTTCCCCCCGTTTTATCTTAATCATCAAAATTACTTAATACATTTTCACTTCCAGGAATACAACAGTTTTCCCGAGCTTGCAACTTACGTTTTTAGCTGAGAGTAAAATATGCCGAGAACAGAGCACAGCATTTAAGGCAAAGTTTAGTAAGTTGCCGATCGATTTATCCGATAATTTATTATACTTCAAAACAAGGTTTTACGAATGCTCTTAATTCTAGTTAAGCTAACCAATCTCTCTGTAACATACGGCTTCGCATAGATTACTATTAAATACGTCAAGCGATCAATGAATGATTTTGTTTGAAAATGTACATTTCTTGTTCAAACAAACGATCCGAATATTAACAAAAGCCGTTGTTTGAATTCACTTAGTTTGATAAGGTCAGAGTTTAAATACATCATCGAGTCACGTATATACAAAGCGTATTCATATTTATTGTATAAATGTTACGTGATGACCTATTGCCACAAGTTATACATACTTATCGATTACTGCCATTCTCGTTTGCGCATATCATTTGCATATCATGTTTTATGTAAATTAATTTAAGTAAGTATTGTATACGCTGTGTATTTTTAGCTTATTTCTCTGTGATATGAGGATTGTATAAATTATGGAATATTTTAACACAGATATATTACAGGAAATATGACTGAGAATTAAATATTTAATTATAGTTTTATATATAATTTACGTATTATAAATACCCATTTAAATTTGTGATTTCAGGGTGAACTTCGCTATTTCGTCTTATTTTATTGGAAAGCTAATTATAAGCTAATTATAGGTTATACTTAACAAAGCTAATTATAAGTTATTTGTTTTAACCCTGATTAAAAACTAGTACATTGTGACCATCACAAAACCTTCATCAAAATCATTCTATATGTCACTGCCATTTATTTATCAGTGTACAAAAGTTTAATCACAACTTCTCACAATATCGAATTTATATATGGAATTTGATGCTATTTTAATCAATAGATGTTGAGATATAACCATGTTGAAAATCCCATAAGAAGAGTAATAACAGCGACATCTGTCGACTAATATACACACTAATTAAGCCATCATTCGTTTTCATAATGGCTGCCACAAACAGAGTTTGTGAACTTTCTTAAAATAAATGAGTTAATTCACCATGTCAAATAGGAGTTTTTTTTGTTTTTTTAAATACCACAATACAAATAATACCTTTTTTTATTTTATTTATTTATTTATTTATTTATTTTAAAGTTTCTGTAACTGGAAGTAATTACAGAAAAATACGCTTTGTCAACGTAATTTTTTCGTAATTAACGACTTTTTCCTCAAATTACAGAAAATTTCTGGTAGCAAAGTTGTATTTTTTTAACAGAGAGTATGTCGAGAGCTGCCAACCTAATAAGAAGGATTGTTGGTACCGCCCCTTTGTCTACACCACTTAATTTTTAGAGTAATTCTCTTCAAATTTATTTTCGATGAGTTTAGAAGAAAAATACTCTAAAAAAAAAGAATGCTGTAGAAAAAGGGGCGGGACTAAAAATTCTCCGAATTAGGTTGGCAGCTCTGTATGTCTGCGAAAAGCCTCCTAAGAACTATTCTTTGCACCCTGTACATAAATCTTGAGATAATTCGTTATGATGTGGCTTGTATAAAGAAGTAAAATGGTTTTTAACCGTAGATGTAAAAGGTTTAAGTTATTAACAGCCAGAAAAATTCAAACCAGTTTGCGGGCAACGCTCGGCAGCAGAGATTCCAGGCAATGTCCGTAAAAACACATTTGGACAATAACTTATGAATTTCCCTGTAATTTTACGTAGTGACAAATATACAACTTTGAAGCAAATTCTTTGAATTAAATTAGGGGAAAAAATAGCTTTTTTATATCAATAAAACTACAGTTATACATAGCTGCCAAGTTTTTTAATTTATTCCGGAATGCTGTTAGCCCCGCCCTTTTTTTACACCGTAATCTTTGTAGAAAAATTTTCTTCAATATATAATTACGATTAAATATGAAGAAAATTACTCTAAAAAGATTACGGTGTGAAAAAGGGGCGGGACTAACAGCATACCGGAATAAATTAAAAAACTTGGCAGCTATGGTTATATTTTCAGATTCAAATACGAAGTGATTCTTATATGACGTCACTGAAAAGCTAACACTTAACATTTTAAAGGATTTGGCCGTAAAAATACAGTTTAACCCGTTAGTTTAAAAATTGCACACTTTTTATTTAACTGTCACCAATAACTTTAAAAAGTGATGTGACCGACGTTTCTTCGATTTTATTCGCGTTTTATGTATATCAAATGCCTCTTCTAAAAATTTTCGGTGGCTATTGAATGAAAAAATCTGGCAACACTAAAAGATGGGCGGCAAATCGACCAACTAGCGACTACTAACGGGTTAATGGCAGATTTGAGCAAATTATATAGATTAATGGCCCGTAAAATATTTCCTGTATTCCAAAATTATACTTCCATGACATCAATTTACGGGCTTTGACCGTTTAGTTAGCAAAACGGTCATTTCCCGTAAAATATACGGTCAAATCCCGTGATTTTAATTCTTTTATTTTTATTTTTTAAGTGTTTAATTTATTTTAAAATCTGTTTTAAATAATAAAAATTAGGTATATTTTAAATTTCTTATGCATTAAAAAAAAAAAAAGTAAGGTTTTTCAAACGAAAGTAGTATTTTACAAAATAACAAAACAAAAACAAAAATCGACAAAATAATAATAATAATAATAATAATAATTAAAAAAAGATTATTTTTGTTTTTTAAGTAATAGGTATAAAATTCTGCACAAGATAGAATTCAGTTTAATACGACAGGATTTATTTTAATCTGTTCTTCCATATAAAGGCATGCAGTCACTGTGTTTCATTCCCTAGCATCGGTTACCGTAGTCGTTCCTTAAAATTTCTTTGGTATAGCTTTAAGATAGAAACCTCTTAGCAGCTTTTAAATTTTTGTTGTCATTTTTGCGATTTATCGCAATTGTGTAAGTAAAAGTCTTGGCGAGAAACATCCGAGCTACTTCGGTGTCAAGAGGTTCCATAATAAATCTATTATTATTTATTTATTTATTTATTTTTTTATTCTAAAAAAAAAATAATATTTAATTATTTACAGTTTTAAATATTAATTACAGTTTTAAATATTATTTATAGTTTTAATTATTTAAAACAAAATATTTGACCGTTCATTTTTTTTTTTTTTTTTTTTTTTTCCCGACGAAAAAAAAAAAAAAAAAAAAAAAAAAAAGAGAGAAATATGTATACTTATTTATCTATTTATTTTTGGTATCGATTTGTTTTGTTTTCTTTTTAATTATTTTAAAATTGCAATAGGTTTTTTATTTAATATCTTTTGGACCAAATATCTGATTGAACTAAAAAATACAGCGTTAGCTAGAGCTTGTTCTGTAATTTTTGATAAAATGTAATATTTTGATAGATACAATAACAAACTTTCAGCTTTATTTATTCAGATAAAAATAAAAATATTTGCACGCTAATTCAAAGTGATAGATAAAAATTGGTAACGACGACAAAGTCGCCGCCTGAAGAAATACAACAGTACAACGCGTCGTACTAAAAAATTAAAGTGTACAGAGTTTTTAAATAAAACGTGTTTCTAAAACTACTATTGTTAAGTATGTAGCGTGATACATATAATGATAGATAATTTTAAACGTCATGAGATAATCAGTTAAAAGGCATAGCTAATTTTGCATTAATATATATATATATATCTATATATATACATAAGGAAATTGTAGCGTGTGCTGATCTGCTTCAAAATGAAACATGTTCCTAAATTTACTTGTTAAATATGCAATATCGTGCACATAACAGTCGGTAACTTAACTTGTCATAGTATAAATGGGATTAAAAACATAGGTCGATTTGAATTTTTTGAAATAAAAAATTGCAAGTCAAACAATTTCTGAAATTTTAGTTTCTAAAATTTTATATTGCCTCACGCACAATATTTTAAATTGCTATGATCATAATAGTAATTATAGTCAAAATAGAATTACGTTATTACTTTGTTTTATATTATTGAATGTAATAACTTAATTCTATTTTATTATGCATTATTTATATTATATATAGGGTAGGTGATCCAGTGATTGGCATGCTCCAGTAATTGACATCTATCCCGAAATAACTAGTAAATAAAAAAAATAATAAAATCATATATTTTACATATAAGAATTTTAACATTTTATGCCAGACACTGGAACATAGGGTGCTAATAACTGGTAAAATGAATAAATAGCAGTGTCAAACACTGGAACATAGGGTGCCAATGACTAATAAAATGAAAAACTGGCAGTGTCAATTACTGGAACACTGAGTGGGTGCCAAATAAAAATTCCGAAAAAAAAAAAAAAAAAAAAAATAATTGTTATCAAATGTATATATTTTAACATATATGTGGTTCTGAATGTCTTTCATACCATATGTACTAACTTAAGATTTCTAAAAATATTTTCTGATGACTAGAACATTAAAAACATCAGAGATTGCTCTAAAAGTGTCAATCACTGGTGCACTTACGCCTATATATTCTTATAATATCAAATATATATGAAAAATATATGAGATATAATTTTAAATATGATAAAACATATTAATTATATATTATTTCATATATAAAAAGGTATTAGATTCATAAAAAAAAAAAAAAAAAAAAAAAAAAAGATAGTAATAATCAACGAAAATTTTTTGTATGTGTATATGGGCATCGCTATCTCCTCTAGGGAGAACTATCCACTCAGGGATGTAAATTTTTTCGATATAGGTCTATTTAAAAAGAACTCTTCAATATCTTAAAAACAAATAGCTGAACCGTAGACCTTTGATTATTGATTTAAAACAAATTTCTTAATTTCTCTCATTTTTAACAATAAATATGTAAATAAATAAAATAAAATAAAATAAAATAAATTTCTTTTATCTTGTATCTAAAGAGCATAAAATTAACTTTTTTTTTTTTTTAATTGGTGTGATACTTTTCTAATTTAATAATCATCTGCATTCACCTTGTTAAATGATTTTAATAAGCAATAATTTTAATAAATAATTTGTACTGCATTGATTTATATAGAAAAATTTAATTTGTACTGCGTTAATTTACATATAAAATACAGAAGAAAGTTTTGTGATGGGCAAAAAAGTACTAGTTTTTTAGGCATGTGCTAACTATTTCGAAAAAGATATGATATTTAAAAAGAAAACTATTGTACCCAAGAGTAGGATAAATGAGGAGTTATAACTAAAATGGTTCTGGATAAAGAGTGGATAAAGAAACAACATAAAGTTTTATGTAAAGAAAAAACAGTTAATAACTACATAAGTTTAGAAAGCATTTATAAAGCATCAAGCCTGTTGTATTGTTAAAATGACAAAAATTTATTTATTTATTTATTTATTATTAGGACTCAGGACTATTAGTCTCAATCTGAGATTTTTGCGGTGTCATTTTTCGATAGTTGGACATTTATCGAAATCTAAAATTTATCGAAAATATAATTGAATAATTTGTAAAGCAATGTTATAATTTGAAAAAAAAAAAAATAATAATAATAATAGTCCTCCGTTCTAAACTAAATTCTGCTTTTGCCAGAATTTCATTAAAATCATTTTTTATTTTTTTGGAAAGAAAAAAAAAAGAAAAGAAGATTAATAATAATCAGTATCGAAACAAACACTATCGAAAAAGGTTTTTTTTTTTTTTTTTTTTTTTTTTATATAATTTTGAATTAGGAAATAAAAAGTGAGCGTGCAAAATGAATTAAAAATAAGTACAAAAATGAATTTAATGATTTAATTTTTATATAAAAACATGATCGCATGCTTTCTTAAAAAGTAGATGTAAAATTTAAAGTTTATGTGGTGCGTGTGGCATCTATAAAAACTGTTTTAAGAAATAGAATAGAATAAAGAAAGCAACGATGTTGGTCGCATTTTGCTATATAGTTTGAATTTTTGAATTTTATAGAAGTAATATCTACCGTAGGAATAATTTCTTATGTTAAAACTATAGGGAATTGTTATGCGAGCACAAGTGATGCTACTTTTTATTATTTATTTATTTATTTATTTATTTATTTTTTGACGGAAACCTATTTTCTTTCAGGCAAAATGAAAACTGTTTTATCCCCCATTGACAAAAAGCTAATACAAAAAAATTATAATTTATTAAAAATAATAATAATAAAACTTTGAGCAATGTCTTTTATATTTTTATCTAAAATTAAATTATGTTCAAGATATAATTTTAATTATTCTTTAATGTGCAATTCCTTAAATTATCTTACGTAAAAAAATTAAAAATAAAAATAAAAATAAAATAAAATACTGATAACTTTTAAAAATGTGAATCTTTAGAAAAGTGAATGCAGTGACGTTATATATATAATAATATATTCGGAAACAGACATAAAAAGGAAATCACACTGTTAAAAGTTTCAGTTCAAACTTGAACCACTATATGGTGTAAAGTTATAAGCAATACCATAATGTGGTTCAATCCCACTTTTAAGTTTTCTGCGATTGAATTTAAGTTGCACCAAAACTTGGAGCTGCCATACATCCATTCACAAGGGAAGTACGAATCAACAAAATTCCTATTGAAACCAAACCAGGCTTGAATGAAAGAGTGTGATCGAAAACATAGGGCAAAGTGCAAATTTTGTACAACTCATTCATGGGCAGAGTTGTACAAAATATCAGACCCTAGAAAATTTAGCCCCTTTTATCAAAATCAACGAAACAGAATTAGTGAGCAAGAAAGTGTGGCACAGTCAGTGCCAGTGTGTTTGACTTGAGATAAGAAGGTTTTCAGTTCGATCTCGGTTGAATGTTGAAAAAAAAAATTTTTTTTAAACATAATACCAATATTTGATTCAACATAAAAAAAGGTTAAACCATCGGGAGGGGGGGGGGATTTCAGTTACTTCAGTACCAAGTTTTTGGTTCAAACTATCATCACACTTTTAACAGTACATGACAAGATATTTGGCAGTATATCACAGTCACTACATGGGGAAACTTATTACTTTATGGTAAAGGTAAAAAAACTGAAAATAAATTAGCATAAAAGAAATAATTATTTTCATGCATATAGTTTAAAAACTGAATTTATAAAAATTTGTTTAAAGGACTGTTTTTGAAATATTTTGCTATTGAAATGTAGTATATAGATATAGTGAACTATTTTTAGTAAATATTTTAGCAAATAATTTTATCACTGCTCATTGATATTCAAAACCGGAGAGAATTAAAACATTAAAAATTCTAATTGTGAAGAAGAAGATTTTTGAAGATGTGGATTTGTAGATGGCCATTGGGTATAGAAGTTTACTTTATAAAAACAATTTCAGAGTTCTTGCGAAGTGACTAGACAATAACTCAGTGTTCATTAATCTAGGCATTTTTGTAGATAATCACGAAAAATTTTATTAAACATTTTATATGATATATTACTCATTGATATAGGTGACCAATATTTATAAAATTATTATTATTGAATAATTAGAATTGAAGTAATTTTTAATAGCATTGGAGTGGGAGCCCAAAACGATGACTTCACTGGTTAAGTCATGATCATGAAGTGACGCTCCGATAGCTTCATTAATTTCGCCAGAACTCTAGTCGAAGCCAAATTCAAATTTATAGAGAAAAAAATGTTGTAATTGTGTTCCGTATAAACACATTCAATTTTGAAAAGGTTACCACATAATTATACTATTTAAACGGTCCTCACTAATCGCCAAATATTCGCCGTGAGAACCCGGAACTTTTAAGCAAAAATTAATGTACCATGTTATATGACAAGGAATGCACTCAAGGCGACAAACGGCCTTTATTTTGTAAGATAAAAGAAACCGAACTAGGAAAAGTCGTAATAAGCTATTGCAGATCTGTATTAACATTAAAGAACGAATAATATATGATCAAAGGTTTCGATGGAGTTGCAATTAGCAAAAGCTATATATGTGGGCAGAGGAAGGATGTAAAAATTTAAAGGACTTACTGTATGAGAATTTAAGTTGCAATTTAGAGGTTATAAAAATGCGTTCGTTACATATTTTATTTTATTTTTAATGTAATAATATATTTTTTAGAATATGTGATTATCGACATCACACTAATAAAAAAAAAAATCTTTCATGTAATATTTTATTAAATTTAATTTTATGTTACAGACATAAAAGTAAAATCTGCTTCACTTCTAATTTATTCTTCCGTTGCAGAGAGATTTTATATTACACCCTAGAGCATCGTTTAAAAGCTTTGCTTTCTCCATTATCTCATTTTCTTATCTGTTAGGATTTAGAACCCGTTTTTTTTTTCCTATTCATACTAAAGACAAAATATTTTTTTTCCTTAAACGCACACACACACACATATAGATATATATACACCTCGCGACAAAAAGATAGGTACAAAGGGATTTTCTTTGATTTTTCATAAAATAACATTATTTAAATTGTACTTATCATTTATTATTATCATAAAATAACACTATTTCAGGACTAAATTTTTTTAAGACTAATTTAGAAAAGTTTTAAGACTAAAATCTTTCTAATTTAAGACTCCACTCCACTCCGCGACAAAAAGATGGGAACAAAGTTTTTTTTTTTTTTTTTTTTTTTTTTTTTTTTTAAATTTTTGAATATGATTATTTTGAATAAGAATATTTGGAATATGATACAAATATTTAGTACGTTTTTAATATGATAATATTTTGTTATGATAATAAATGATCAGCACAATTTAGATAATGTTATTTTATGAAAAATTAAAAAAAAAAAAAACCTTTGTTCCTATCTTTTTGTCGCGGGGTGTAGTCTTAAATTAGAAAAATTTTTGTCTTAAAATTTTTCTAAATTAGACTTAAAACAAAAAATAGTCCTGAAGTAGTGTTATTTTATGATAATAATAAATGATAAGCACAATTTAGATAATATTATTTTATTAAAAATCAAAGAAAAAACCCTTTGTACCTATATTTTTGTCGCGGGGTGTATGTATCTATATTCTGGTTTCCTTGATGATTTGATTTAATACTTTATTTCTTTTCTCATTCAAAATGTTTTTGCTGCTTGATCGAGGCATGAACGATATAAATTTGCTATTGTTTAGCTATATTGTTTTACGAAATCGTTGCAGCTTTTACAGCTTTATGAAGTACATGCTTCCTGATGAGATAGTACTTCTATTTTTAAGCATTCCCCCCCCCCCAATTATTAATCCATTTTTTACTCCTGTGGTCCTTTATTTTTTTTCTCCGTCATTATGATTAATGTTCCTTTTTTACTCAATTGAGCGTAAGTAATTAATATTGTTTTTGTCTCTTATTGGATCTTAACATGTATAGCAACATTTTTGTGCTAGTTTTAGCATTGTGTTATAATCAGTATTATTTTTGTTGTGTTGGTTTTGACATGTATCTATTAATTGCTAAATAATTAAGGTTAAAATATCTATCATATATATATATATATATATATATATACACAGGATAATTATGCTTAAATGGGGCTATAGTACCTATTGTAATAAAGGAATTTGATGAAAGTTTTTATACACTCTGTAAAAAATTAAAACATTAAAAATTTTACTTAAAGAAATTTTTATATAAAATTTTATCAAATTTAACTTTATGTTAAAAATAATTATAAGATAAAAAATTTTTTATAAACCATGTTTTTTAATTTTCTGTTGAATCATATAAACGCTACTGAAAGCAGCCGGAACCCCAGCAATTGGATAAAAGTATTAAAAAAATTCCTGGCTATCGTCTTTTGAGGTATTATAAAAGTTTCAAATGGCTATCTAGCCGGGAAGTTAGTTAAAAGTTGATTGCAAGCTTTGTACTGGAAACGCTGCCGAAGGCAGCAGGGTCCCGAAGCAATTGGATAAAAATATTTTTAAAAAGCATTTTCACCGTATTCTGAACTATTCTGAAAATTTTAAATGTCTAGCTAATCGGGAAGTTAGTTAAATGAATTTTCTGTTGAATCATACGAACGCTGCCGAAGGCAGTAGCGACCTGAAACAGTTGACTAAAAGTATTAAAAAAAATATATTGCCACCGTGTTCTGAGCTATCCTGAAAGTTTCAAATATCTAGCTAGTCGGGAAGTTAGTGAAAAATCGATTGCAAGCTTTGTACTGGTAACTCTGCCGAAGGCAGCAGGAACCCGAAACAGTTGGCTAAAGGTATTAAAAAAAAGCATTTTCACCGTGTTCTGAACTATTCTGAAAATTTTAAATGTCTAGCTAGTCGGGAAGTTA
The DNA here is from genome assembly GCA_963930645.1 of Salticus scenicus. Lineage (NCBI taxonomy): Eukaryota > Metazoa > Arthropoda > Arachnida > Araneae > Salticidae > Salticus > Salticus scenicus. Next base: position 56,017,631 of record OZ005662.1, on the reverse strand, counting down.
GTTAAATAAATGTTCTGTCGAATTATATAAGCGCTGCTGAAGGCAGCGGGAGCTGAAATAGTTGACTAAAATTATTAGAAAAATGTATTGTCATCGTGTTGTGAGCTGTCCTAAAAGTTTCAAATGTCTTGCTAGTCGGAAAGTTAGTGAAAGATCGATTGCAAACTTTATACTGATAACGCTGCCGAAGGCAGCAGGAACTCGAAACAGTTGGCTATAGGTATTTAAAAAATGCATTTTCACCGTGTTCTGAACTATTCTGAAAATTTTAAATGTCTAGCTAGTCGGGAAGTTAGTTAAATAAATGTACTGCCGAATTATATAAGCGCTGCCGAAGGAAGCGGGACCTGAAATAGTTGACTAAAATTATTAGAAAAATGTATTGTCACCGTGTTGTGAGCTGTCCTAAAAGTTTCAAATGTCTAGCTAGTCGGAAAGTTAGTGAAAAATCGATTGCAAGCTTTGTACTGATAACGCTGCCGAAGGCAGCAGGAACCCGAAACAGTTGGCTAAAGGTTTTAAGAAAATGAATTTTCACCGTGTTCTGAACTATTCTGAAAGTTTCAAATGTCTAGCTAGTCGGGAAGTTGGTTAAATAAATTTTCTGTCGAATCATATAAGTGCTGCCGAAGGCAGCGGGACTTGAAATAGTTGACTAAAATTATTAGAAAAATGTATTGTCACCGTGTTGTGAGCTGTCCTGAAAATTTCAAATATCTAGCTAGTCGGGAAGTTAGTTAAAAATCGATTGCAAGATTTGTCCCTGACAAACACACAAACAAACCCACAAACAAACACACAAGAATCGAAGTTAATAAAAACATGGTAACATAAAAGTAAAATCCTTTTAGCTTTTAAATTATTCTTGAACATTTATGTTCTTTATTTCTTTTCTTTCGTTGCAGAAAGAATTTATATTACACCTTAGAGCGTCGTAAAAAAGCTCTTTTTTCTCCATTATCTCATTTTCTCATCTGTTAGGATTAGGATTTATTATTATTATAACCATTATTTTTGTGGGTGGCTCAAATCTAAAAAGTAAATTTTCACCCTCTTCCTACATCATTCTATTGAACTAAAATTTTGCATACGTGTATAACTCGGATGACAGTATATGTTATATTTACCCCCCCCCCCCTCAAAATAATAGGTGTTTACGTAAAAAAAACAAAAACAAAAAAAAAAAAAAAAAAACACAAAGTTTATTATAATGATCTAATCATATTCTTTTTTCACAGTTAAACAATTCCTTCATGGTATAATTAACATGCTACGTTCACTCTTTTTCCCTGTGAAACCTTTTCGTTTCCTCTTTCATGTCCCTCGGAATACGTTTCCGCTCTCACCCCTTCCACAGACTTCAACCCTCCTAATTTCCATTTTCCACTATTATTTAAAAAAAAAATCCCTTTTCGGCAAGGCTTAAAGGCAAAGTTAGATTCCTTTACGTTAATGTTACAATTGTAAAGAAATTTTACATATGCATTAATACCTAGCAAATAGCTTTGTTCCCACACATTGCATTACTTATGTCGCTATTCTGTTTTCAAGAAATTTTATTTTCAACTACAAAAGGGTTTTATTCATTCTACTTAAAATTTTAGGCTAAATTTATTGGTTTGTAAAAGTTTAATTTTTTTAAAATTCAAGCTCATAATCATTCAACAAATAAAAGCCTTAAAGATATACAATCACAGCAATGGTGAATCCCGGAAGGGGCTATTGGGCTACACCCCCCCCCCCTCCCCACCCAAGCTTAATCAAAATTGTATTTTTAAGTCAAAATCCATATAATTGTTGTTCAATATCTTTCTTTTAAAAGAAAAAGTATTAGAAACGTGAAAATGCACTTGTGATCTCACTAGTTCTGGTAAGCCTGGCGTTGTTATGGTCAAGTCAAATACAGATAAGTGGTAGCGGTTTTTGAATAGTTATTTCATTGTAATTTTTATTGAATTATTGAAAGTTTTGTATTGTGTTTTTGTGATTCTTATTGTCAGATGAGCAAAAATTGTAAAGTGAAACTGTTTTGGTTCACATAAGCTGGAACATTAACATTAGTTAACATTTGAGCATTTGCCACCGCTGAATTTCAATGTTAATTGTTATGAATTTAGTAAATTGCATGATTTGGCGAGATTTTGGTGACAAAACTTGCGACTTAGCAATGAAATTTGTGATTTGGCGGCAAAAGTTGATAGTTGACGACGAAATTTTTGATTTGGCGACAAAATTTGGCGAGCTTGGAGATGGAGAAAGGCAGCTTTGGCGTCATTATATATTTTTCCACGCGAAAACCTCATATCTTTTCACAGACCAATATCTTGTTTCGACAAGATAAAAAGTCAAAGGAAGCTGTAACGTATTACTTCAATCGTAAATTTTAAATTCTTGCCTAAACTGACATTCTAAACTATTCACCACAAACGATATTTGTATTAAGATTGACGTATTATTTTAATTTTATATTTTAAAATGATTAATTAAAGCGTTTAACAAGGTTTTTAATTAACACACTTTTATTAACTTGATATGATGCAACTATTAATGTATGTAACGGAATTTTGCAATTCAATTTTCGGCAACTTCTTGTCTTCCAAAGGACCTGAAATTTTGCACACGACTTCATAATCAATGACAATACTAGATACAAGTGTTTCCAGGCACTTTTCCCATCAGGAGCAGGTTCCAAGGGCAAACAAAAAATCTATACTTATACAAAACTATCGTATGTGACACAGGATTTGGATGTATTTGTATAATGTCGAGTGGCAACAATTAATTTTTTTTAAATAAAGATTTAAAAGTATGTAATAGTTTTCTAAAACCTTTATTAGTTCATTTTTCAATAAAAGAGTGTTCATTTTTTTTTTTTTTAAATGATATAATTTTATTTATCAAAATAAGGGAATTCGAGTAATGAAATACTTTAATTTAAATTTAAATTTTCATGAAAATAAACTTCAACGGAAAATTCATTAAAATCGTCCCTAGTTCATTTGTTAAAGGGATACCAAAATGTCTCCAAATTTATAACCTTTTCTACCATGCCAATTTAATTCGTTTAGCATCGATTTACAAGATTTTTTTTTTTTTTTAACGATGACATTTATCTTTTACATTATAGCATCTATGTCATAAAGCTAAGTCTAAATCTGCTTAGCCCTAACATATGTTGATTTTATTTACTTATTTTTTTATTTACTTTTATTTTATTTGTTTAAAATCACGGATAAAATTTTATTTCATTTTTCTCAGTATATTGTTGTAATTGTGACGTCATATTTTCTGTTAAATTAAACTTTTTTTTCTTTTCTTTTCTTTCTTTTTTTTTTTTTTTTTTTTTTTATCAGATTATTATATTGTTTAAAAACATGATTAAAATTTTATTATATTTTCAGTGATCTTTTTTATTATCATTTGCACGTGACATAAGCATCAGATTATAAATTTTTGCAATGAAAGCTATAGAAAATGTCGGCTTCATCACAAGAAAAATCACTTTTTAACTTGTAACTTTTAAGCAATTGAAGTTATCGAAAAAGTTTAAATAGAAAAGTTGTTCTTTAGGGTAAGGCGGTAATTCGCCTGATTTGAAGTATTTTCCTATTTTCAATATTAAAGAAATTATGGGCAAATGAAAATTTCCACCCCCCCCCCCCCCCCACCACCACCACCACCATTTCCACCCTCTTTCAGCAGGATACCCCATCTACGAACTCGACCGAGATTTTTACTGCCCTGACAACATATCCCGAGCTGGTTAAATTTAAATAAAATTACTCCAGTTATCGTGTTCACAACTTAACATGGGAAAAAGCGTTATACATACATATATATATATATATATATATATATATATATATATATATATATACATATAAACTTTTGAACGGAGGGTGGTTTTGGGTTCTAGGGGTCATGATCGGTGAAGATATGAAGAAATTTTCCAGAAGTCGTGTCATGAGAACCATTGCAATAGGTAGATCTCCTATAAGGAATCTACCTAATAATTATTGAATATTTTTGTAATTAACAGTAGGACATTAGATTTCATGTTTCCAAGAAAAATTAAAATTAAAATATAAGTTTTTTTTTTTTTTTTTTGGTAAGAAAAAGAAAAGAAAAGAAAATTGATAATAATCAGTATCGAAACAAACACTATCGAAAAAGTTTTTTTTAATAATTTTGAATTAGGAAATAGAAAGAGCGCGTGCAAAATAAAATATATATATATAAGCAATATTTAAGCACGCGGACTCAATTCAGTAAACTAATAAAAATGAAAAAAAAAACTTTTTCGATAGTGTTTATTTCGATACTGATTATTATTAATTTTCTTAAAAAAAAAAAAAAAAAATCTAATAGTCCTCCGTCCTAAACTGAATTCAGCTTTTGCCAAAATTTCATCAAAATCATTTTTTTTTTTTTTTTTTTTTTTTTTTTTTTTTGAAATTATAATATTGCTTTCAAATTATTGAATTATATTTTCGAAAAATTTTAGATTTCGATAAATGTCCAACTATCGAAAAATGACACCGCAAAAATCCCAAATTGAGACTAATAGTCCTCAGTCCTAATAAATAAATAAATAAATTAATTAATTAAATTTATAAACATGAAACATTCGTGTATGCAGAATTCTTTTCTTTTACCGTTGTACGTTTCTTGCGTCTGTTCTGAATCATGGTGTGCAGTTTTCATATTCTAAATCATTATTCTACTTTTTTGAATGTCGCATCTGAATAAACGTTAAAATTATCCTTATATGATTCATTTCCATGCAGATTTAATAAATTATAAAAAATATGACTCACGATATTTCAGGTATAAATTGTTGTAGTAAATCTGAGTCAATAAAATATATTATGGAGTTCCGTATTATAACGAACATAAGGCTATATTTGCGCACGCGTATTAGAAGCGTGATTGGGGACGACGAATGAGAAGATAATTTATTATATATATATATATATATATATATATATATGTTGAAAACCTTTTTAAACATTGAATAGATGAAAACAAAAAACATTGAATAAGATGAAACAGAAAATATACATAAAATACAATAAAAGATTACGAATATCAAGCAACCTTAAATTGAAACATGCAAATTCATTACGTGTTCAAGGGTATAGAATGAATGTTGCATGTAAAATAGGTGTTATTTCTGTCTTGTTGTATGCAAATTGCTGAACATTTACAACAAGCGATACCCAATAACACCCCAAAAAAGGAAAAGTTAGAACTGAAAGAATAATGTGTAAAAACCAAATGAGAATCAAACTTATTTAAATTCAAGCAGCAATTTCAAAATTATTAATTGAAATACTAATAATAATAGTTAAATGAATTACTAGTAATAATTAATAAAACTAAAGTTTAACATACATTACACATGAAAAACTAGTATAAGTAGCTTGATCACTAAACAAACATGTGGCTGTATACAGTTAAAGTCACAGTTAATTTTGGAATTGTATTAAATAACTGAACGATTAATTTATTTTTGGAATTGTATTTGTCAACTGAACGATAAAGTTGAGTGAACTGTTTGATTTTTAATAATTAACCTAAAAGTGATAATGTAAAATTAAATTTTGATTAAAAATTGAGATTATATATATTATATATCATCTTTTTCATCTAAATATTTTTTTTCCTCTTTATTTTCTGGTTCACAAAGTAATGTGGGTACAGTTTATATAAGGAATTTAATAGTTATACAAAGTAAACCATTCCACCGACCACTACAAACTTGGGTACACCTATTAAACAAACGAAAATCTGTCTAACGCCGTAAATTTTAGTTGAATCGGATAATTAGTTCAAAAGATATTAAATAAAAACCTCATTTTAACCTTAAAATTTTTTTATTTATTTAAAAGGAAATAAATTTATTTTTATGTAAACTTGTATCATAAAAAATTTCTCATAAAACTGCTATCATAATAGTTTTATTTTTTAAAAAATTTTATTTATTTATTTATTTTTCAATATTATTTTCAATTAATTAAATAATAATTTCTTTTTTCTTTTCTTGATTTTTTGATGCACAAAAGTAACGTAAACATAGCTTTAACATAGGATCCCCTTGGCGACTTTTATTTTTTATTTTATTTTTATTTATTTGTTTTATTTGTTTTTTGCCATTTTGTCGATGATTGATGCCAAGGACTTTATTTACGAAATTGCAAAATTTCAATATCCATTCAACTTACCGCTAAAATGGCCAAAAAAAAAAGCATTGAAATTGCCAAGATGTTCCATATTCACTGTTAAAAATTTTCAATTGTGTTGCCAGTAATTCTCTGTAAAAATTACAGAATTCTCTGTAATTTGAGAGAGAAAAGTCGTAAATTACGAAAAAATTACGTTGACAAAACGTATTTTTCTGTAACTTTCACAGAAATCTGTAATTTTTACAGAGAATTACTGGCAACAAAATCGCAAATTTTTAACAGTGTTCAAGCTGTGACGAAAATAGTCGCCAATAGAAATATATTTATTTAAATGTCTGAATTATTCAATAATAATAATACAGTGAAACTTGAATAATTCGAACTTGTTTAATTCGAAATTCTGGATAATTCGAATTTTTTAGTCGGTCCCTTGAATTTTGTACTAAAATAATGTTAAAAAATCATGAATAATTCGAATTCTATTTTGGATAATTCGAATTTTTCACGCGATTACCTTTAAAATATTACAGTAAAATTTCTTCCCGAGATTTTTCCCAGCTAAAAATGCATTATTTTTTTTTTAACAGTCTTTCAATAAAAGGATAAGGGAATACAAGAGTATTTCCAACCTAGTGCATCAGAAGATATGGTCCATATGCATGAAATTTGAGGGTTTTTTTCATTGAAAGTCATGTCTAATGTCTATTCTATTTTTGTATCAATTGATAGGTTGAAGTCATATGCTATGACACAAAGATTGTACTTAAAGAAACAATCAAAAATATCTGACTATTTTTTAAAAAGTGTTGAATAATTAAGCTTGTTGAAAAATATTGATTTCATTTGGGGGAGGGGGGGGGGTGAATGTAGCAGTATTCTTAGATATAAAGTTTATGTGTTAAATCTTTGATCGTAGAGTTTTATTTTTTTAATTTATCTCTTCTTTTTGACAAAATAGTATATGTAATTCGAATTTTTGGATATTTCGAATTTTTCTCTGGTCCCTTCAACTTCGAATTATCGAAGTTCTACTGTAATAAATAAAAATATAATTGTTTAAACTGACGTTATAATAGCTTAATTTATTATTATTATTATTATTTAATTAATTTCAATTAATCGGATAGACTTATATGTTTGTTTTTTCTGGCGAGGCGGGCAAAGCCTGCTTCTATACTAATAAAAAAAGTATTTGTCTGACTCTTTGCCTGTGTGCGACGTAGATGAAATAAACTATGGCACAAACAGTTATATATATATACTCTCATTGGCCAATGAGTTAGAAACCTAAGAGCGTTTCAATAAATGCTCGCTAGCGGCCTAAGTATGTAAAACCTATTATTATACAATGTTTAAAAAAAAATGCGACTTTGCTGCCAAAAATTCTCTGTAATTACAGGAAAATACGTTTTGTCAACGTAATTTTTCCATAATTTATGACTTTTTTCTCAAATTACAGGGAACTTCTGGCAGCAAAGTTGCATTTTTTTTTTTAACAATGATAGTGCGAGTACTGTTCTATTGGTATGAAAGTGATTCACTGGTGTTACTGGAGGGTAAATAATTATTGATTTATAAATCATGATTTATAAATAAATTAATATGATAATAAAAAATAATTGAATTATAAAACTTAAAATTAATTTTTGGTAGAAGTAAAAAATGAAAATAACATGCACTGTTAAAAAAAAAAAAAAAAAAAAATACAACTTTGCTGCCAGAAATTTTCTGTAATTTAAGAAAATAGTCGTAAATTACGGAAAAATTGCATTGACAAAGCGTATTTTTCTGTCATTACTGAGAATTTCTGGCAGCAAAGCTGCATTTTTTTTTTAACAGTGTAACATAAAATATATATATATATATATATATTTTCACACACATAGTTTATATTAATTTATATTTATTAAAATTTTTCTATTTAAATATTTTTGGTGCAGTGAGATGTTTTTAGAAAATAATTTCACGAATCATTTTATCATTGCTCATTTATATTCAATCGAACAAAATTAACACAATAAAATTTTTAAAAGAGGTAACATTGTCGACTATCATGCAGTGGATCTTGGTTCGATCCTGGCTGGTCTATCTAAAGAACGTTAGTTAATGCGAGTTTTTTTTTTTTTTTTTTTTTTTTTTTTTTTTCAGGGTGCCTTATGAAAAAAAAAAAAAAAAAAAAAAAAAACAGAAAAAAGAAACAACAACAAAAAAAAAAGAAACAAAAGATAGAAAGAAAAGGAAAGAAATCTGAAGTGTAGGAATATTTTCTGTTAAGAAGAATTTCTGTCAGCCTATTTTTTTCTACAGCATAACGGTTTATTGTCTGGTAACTTTACTTTAATATGACAGGATTTTTTTTATAGTGCATAATTGTACATATATACAGGGTGATTACGGTTAAAGTGGTTTTCCTAGTGCCTATTGTAGTAAATGAATTCTGAAAAAACTCTGTATACGTTTTGTTTATTATAATAAAAACATATATAAAATAATTATACATATATTCATATGAAATAAAAAATAAAATAAACAAATGTAAGATATATATATATATATATTTTCATGTTTTAAAATTTAGTTTAAAATAACTTTTTACCTATCTTTATGACAAATTATTTCTCTATTACATTGCAAACAAATCATTAATTTTAGTCCCGCTTGCTAGAATTCAGACCCAAGTTTAATTTTTAGTGCTTCTTATAATGAAATATTGTATTTATACGATTCAAATGACTCTTTAATCTAATTTGAATGTTTTCTGTCAATATTTGTTTTTCATAATTCGTTTTCGTTAAGATACTTTTCTTTAAAATCTATTTCGTTGGAAAAAAAAAAAAAATCGTATATCTATTTTATAACTCAGGCTAAATTAAAATATTAATTAGGCTAAATAAAATTGACATATTGATATATTGATGAAAATGTTGTAGATTCATAATTTTATCTCATTTCAGTTTTATGTAATAAATGTTTAAACATTTATTTTGCATAATATAGATCTCATGTTATTCAGTACTTTAATTACAGAAATGTTTTATATTGCAATGAAGCCTACTGCTAATGTATATCCCTTAATATGAAACACACAAAAAATATAAAAGAAACGTATTTTTACTTTCTTCTATATTCAACAGAACAAAGTATTGGATTAAAAAAATTTTTCGACTTCCAGTTTTCAACGAATTTACACGTTTTGAGAGGTCTAGAACACGATTTAACCATTTTTAGAAAATGTTTGTCTGTGTGTGTGTGAGAGAGAGACAAAAATTTTGTAGCAACTGTAGCTCTAAAACTACAGCTCAGAATCATATATAAATTTATATGTAGATGTACCTTAACCTAAATTAGTGCCTATCAACTTTGGTGTGAACTGCTCAACAGGTGGCGCTATTATACAGTGATTTCCACAATTTCAGGGGAGGCTATATCTCAGGTTCCATTGCGTATAATCAAACAAAATTTAATATGTGACAAGACCATTATGAAACATTATAAGCTGATTCAATTTGAATGCTTATCGTCAACAGGTGGCGCTGCTATACAGCGATTTCCGCAATTTAAGGGACGGCTATACCTCAGGAACTACTACACAGAATTGCATATAAATTTGTAAGTAGATGCACTTCAACATGAATTAGTGTTTACCAACTTTCAGTGTTAACTGCCCAACAGGTGGCTCTGCTACACAGTGATTTTCACAATGTAAGGTAAGGCTATATCTCAGGTTCTATTGTATAATCAAACAAAACTTGATATGTGAGAAGACCATTATGAGACATTAAGCTGATTAAATTTGGATGCTTAGCACCAACAGGTGGCGTTGTTATACTGCAAATTTTCTTGATAACGGAAAAATTATATCTCAACTTCTATGACATATAACTGTACGAAACTTCATATGTGAGATAACCATTATAAAAATGTATTTTTAAGATGTTATTTATGGACAATAAAACTGTCTTTCTTTGGATATTTAGTGTTAGTTTTGTCTAAGATGAAAATCATTTTCATTCATCGTGTTAAATAATCTTAATAAATAATATTTTTAATAAATTATTTGCACTTAGTGACTTTCTATAGAAAAATATAGAAGAAAGTCTTGTGGTGGCCCCAACATACCAGATTATTTTGTAAAACTGATGGGATATTCTTGAAGTAATATAGAAATTACTTATATAACACATGTGAAGATCGTGAAAAATTCCAAGAAAAGCAGCGAGGGCACTCTATAAAACCCTTTCTGGAACAAAAACGGCTGCATGTATCGTCTAGTGCCCTATAGTGAGATTAAAGTGAGGTATGTACGTTCTATTCTTATAAGGGTCATTCCATGTCAAAACAACACAAAACTAGTATGTTGTGGCCACCACATGACTTTCTTCTATATTTTCCTATACAAATTCACTAAGTAAAAATAATTCAATAAAATTATTATTTTAAAAAAATTATCTTTCATGATAATGCAGACGATTTCCATATTAGAGAAGTAGTATAACACTAAATATATATATAAAAAAAAAAGTCCATTTTATTATCAATAAAAAAAAAAAAAAAAAAAAAAAAAAAGTGATTTTTTTTTTTCAGATTTTTTTTTTTTTTTTTTTTTTTTAAGTAAAAAAAATCGATAACTTCGTTTTAAAATATCACAAATCTATAGTTCAACCATTCGTTTTAAAGGTATTGACGAGACCCTTCGAAAGATACCCCTCCTCCCCCCCCCCCCCAGGGATGCCCCCACATGCACCAATTTTTTTTCCCAGTTGACTACTACTATTATCAATAATTCATATTAAATTTACATTCACAAGTTAAAAATAACTCTCATTATGTATATTTATACGAAATTTTGTCCTATACTGCCATGTTAAAAGTTTAGAAAAAATTCGATCACAGCGCCACCTGTTGAGCGATTGATCCCCAAATCTAATCAGCACCAGTTTATGTCAGGGTCCAACTACTTACCAAGTTTGGTTAAATTTCGTTCATTGGTTCGCGAGATACAGTGTCCACAAAAATCGTGATACACACAGACACACACAGAGACATTTTGTAAAAACTATCAAATCGTGTTCAGGACATCCCAAAACGTGTAAATCCATCGAAAACCGGAGTTCGAAAATTTTCACCAATCCAATACTTTCTTTATATTACATATAAAAGAAAGTAAAAAACCCTGCATTTTTAACCTGACTCCCTCAGATTTTTATGAAATGGACTCATTTATTTGTTCTATTGAGAAGTGAATGTATACTAATTCACAAGTCCCTATCTCTTTTGAGTTTTTGATATACAAGGCTGCAAAAATGGGTAAAAAAAATGCAAATTTTTAAAATTCGTTTATTACAAATGTACCCATATTTTGCTTTCTAATTAACTTAGAGATAAAAGATTGGTATCATTAGAAAGCTTATAATACAGGCTTTCAAATGATATATCACATGTTTATATTTTTAAACAATTTCAATTTAAGGTAAAAAAATTTTGTCCTTTCACCTTATATCTCAAAAAGTACATATTTAATTTTCTTTTAAAAATTGTACGTTATTTTTACTTTTATTATCTATAATTATTGTCGATTTCAACATGGGACGGCCATGGAATGCTGAGTTACAAATTAAAATGCAATCCTCCATCAGTATTTTTATACTAACATAATGTAAATTTTACACATATTTGTCCCCTAATTAACTTAGATATAAAATTGATATCACTAGAAAGCATATAATACAGGCTTTTAAATGATATATCACATGTTTATATTTTTCAAAAAATTTTCATTTTAAGGTCAAATATTTTGACCTTTGACCTTGAATATCTCAAAAATTACAAATTTAATTTTCTTTTAAAAATTATATGTTATTTTTACGTTCATTATGCATAATTGTTGAAAATTTCAACATAGAACGGCCATGGAATGCTGAGTTATAAATTAAAATGCATCCCTCCATCAGTATGTTTATTACTATAACGTAACTTTTACACATATTTTGTTCCCTAATTAACTTAGAAGATTGGTATCACTAGAAAGCTTATAATACAGGCTTTTAAATGATATATTTTTAAAATTTTTCATTTTATGGTCAAACATTTTGACGTTTGACTTTCAGTATCTCAAAAAGTTTACATTTAATTTTCTTTTAAAAATTAATTATCTGATATATAAAAATGTACTAATTTAATATATAAATATTTAATTATATATTTTACCCCCTTTTTTTTCTTTTTTTTTTGTAAAACTTTTGTTCTGTTAGTATGCAAACACTGATGGAGGGTTGCATTTTAATTTGCAACTCAGTATCCCATGGCCGTCCCATGTTGAAACTTACAATAATTATAGATAATAATCATAAGAATAACATATAATTTTTAAAAGAAAATTAAATAAGTACTTTCTGAGATATTGAAGATCAAATGTTAAAATATTTGACCTCAAAATGAAAAATTAAAATAATGTATACACGTGATATATCATTTGAAAGCCTGTATTATAAGCTTTCTAATAATACCAATCTTATATCTTTAAGTTAGGGAACAAAATATGGGTAAAACTCACGTTATGTTAGTAGGAAAATATTGGTGGAAGGTTGCATATTAATTTATAACTCAGCGTCCCTTGGCCGTCCCATGTTGAAATTTACTTTAATTATAGATAAAAAAAGTAAAAATAACATATAATTTTTAAAAGAAAATTAAATGTGTACTTTTTAAGATATTGAAGATCAAAGATCAAAATGTTTGACCTTAAAATGAAAAATTTTAAAACTAGTATGTTGTGGCCACCACAAGACTTTCTTTTATATTTTCCTATACAAATTCCCTCAGTAACAATATATAAAAAAAAAAAAAAAAAAAAAAAAAAAGATTTTTTTTTTTCGTTAAAAGTAAAAAAAAAATCGATAACTCTGTTTTAAATTATCACAGATTTATAGTTCAACCATTCGTTCTAAAGGTATTGACGAGACCTTTCGAAAGATACCCATCTTGAAAATTTACCCCCCTCCTCCGGGGTGGTACTTCCAATGCCCCCAGATGCACAAAATTTTTTTCCTAGTTAACTACTACTATTATCAAAAACTCATATTAATTTTACAATCACAAGTTAAAAATAACTCTCATTATGCACATTTATACGAAATTTTGTCCCATACTGACATGTTAAAAATTTAGAAAAAATACGATCACAGCGCCACCTGTTGGAGCGATTGATCCCCAAATGTAATCAGCACCAGGTCATGTTAGGGTGCAACTAAATACCAAGTTTGGTTAAATTTCATTCATTGGTTCGTAAGATACAGCGTCCACAAAAATCGTAATACACACACAGACATTTACTAAAAACTATCAATTCGTGTTCACAACATCCTAAAACGTTTAAATCCATCAAAAAACGGAGGTCAAAAATTTTCACGAATCCAATAGTTTCTCTGTATTACTTAAAATAAAGTAAAAATATATACATGTGACATATCATTTAAAAGCCTGTATCATAAGCTTTCTAATGATACCAATCTTATATCTCTAAGTTAATTAAAAACAAAAACAAAATATGTGTACATTTGTAGTAGACGAATTTCGAAAATTTGCATTTCTTACCCAATTTTTGCAGCCCTGTATATTCAAAACTAAAAGAGGTAGGGGCTTATTAATTGGTATACATACATTTCTCTGTAGAATAAATAAATGAGCCCAGTTTCATAAAAATCTGATGGGGTCAGGTTTTTAGCTGTGTTAGTTTGACGTGGAATGACCCCTAAATACCTCTGACATTTCTTCCGTAAAGTCGATTTTATACGTTTTTTAAACAAATGGTATTTTTAAGTACCGTCGGTAGATACAAGGTTAATGATAAAAACCTTCAATTACATGTCAAAGTAATCTCTTGATATATATACTGAGAAAAAATTCTGTAATAGACATCTAGAATCTAAATTGTGGCCCTATAAAAAATAGTTCCATGTCATCCTTATAAATTCTAGTCCCCATTGAAAGCGAGTTCTAGAAACGCCTATTAGAATTCTAGAGAGTTTGTCTATATTATCGAGGTCAAACCTATTTGAAAATATCTCCAAATAAGTGCGAATACAAGAGGCGGGTTTCGGCAATTATAATCTTGGTTTATGACACAGTTCTAGATAATCAAGCGAGAATTTCTCGCCATACAGAAGATTCAGAATATTGTTTCACCATCTAGAAATGTGTAGACTAGAAATTCTCGATCATTTCGTCTATTCAGTTTAATGGCGTACCATTTGCGCATAGCTCGTAAATCTATATCTCTAGTTAAGGGATTTAGAAAATCTTATTCATTCTAGAGGAAGGCGCTGTATTTTTTTTTTTTCTTAGTGTATATCTTAATTTTGTTTAAGTGTTTATTGACAAATGTGTTCTATTCCCTCTAAAATAGAAAATGTTCGATATTAACTTTTCATCCCTTTATCTACCGAAGAGGGGACTTTAACCTTTTACACGCCGCATTCAGATCTGGGTGCAATTTAAATTCGTTTTTTACATATTTTGACGTCTAATGCTTTCGTTTATAGAACTCTATCAATAAAATATGTATATATATATTTTTTTTAATGTAATTTAATATTATTATATTTAATATTATTTAATACTGTTAATTTAACATTATTATATTTTAATATTATTATATTATATTTTAATTTAATCATGTAAGCTATTTTAAACATGCCAGCCCATTTTTAGAAGCATTTGCTTATTAACACGCTTTTATTAGCTTCACCTGTATGTATGTTTGTAACTGCTCTGGGAGCAAACAAAAAATCTATATTGTAAAAAAAGACTTTCCCTACGTGAGCACTGTGGCCATAAGGTAAAGCTACGCGCTACGAACCTAAAGGTCTAACGTTCGAGCTCAGTCAGGGGAGACTTTTTTAAAATGGTTTTTGTTTAATTCTAAATTATTTAATTAACGATTTAAGTGTATGTAAATATTATGGTGTGTCACTCACACGATTTTCTCTTACCCTGCATTTTAATGCTAAGATAGATATTTTGTGCATTTTAGTTCACATTTCAATAAAAGCGTGTTCTTTAATTTTTTAAAAGTATCATTTTATTTTTCTAAATTATGTGAATTTTTAAACTGTGGAGTAAAAGGAAAAATGGTAAAATAGGTCATTTTTATAATTTTCTGTACATTCCCTTTTATGATTGAAGTGTAATTTCTTTTTCAAAAAATCAAGTCCTCTTTCTATTGCATCTGATAATTTTTTCAAGTCAGTATTCATGATATTTAACTTTTAAATGAAATTTTAACTCCATGTTCCATTTATGGAACATTGGCGTGTAAAAGGTAAGCGTTCATTGGTTTCGAATTAAAAACAAACATTTAATATTTTCAGGGGTGTTGGCTGCCCCTGGTTGTTTTTAAGCTATAATTCATCTGTGTTTTTCCTACAAATTCATTATTTGTTTTCATTTGGCATCCAGGTGATATGTGAATGAATTGTATAGTTATACTGATTGACTGATACAAGGTCTAAATAATTTGAGTATCACTTAATATTCTTTTTTTTTTTTTTTTTTTTTTGAAACATTAATTTTTAGGGTTTTTAATTTTAAGCTACAATCACCCCTGCATTTGTAAACAACAGTTTTTCAATATACCCCCCCCCCTCGTTTAACTCGTTTTTTATATTTTTATTCCTTTCATGTTTGTCAGATAGCAGTACTGCTCGAAATTTAAAATAATGTTTCAGGGGAGGTCACATGCAAAAGCATTTTAAATTTCCTAAATTTCATTGATTTTAAAATATAAAAATAATATTTATTTTCGGTAATTGCTTATGGATTTACTTATATTCTTTCTAAATTACAAATTATGACTCTCAATGTTTTATAAAAAATAAATAAATAAATAAATAAATAAATAAACAGAAGTGTCAGAAAAACTACGCAAAATATTTGCTTTCACGGGAAAACAAAACTCTGGTAACGGTAGAATTCTGTCAAACAAAAGAGTAAAAAGTTCCAAAGGAACTGGGAAAGAAATTCATTTATAGTACTTACAATTTTTATTTATAGTACTTCATTCATAATAAGAAACCAAGTTTTTATGTTTTGCCTTGAAAATTTATGTTTTTTTTTTTTTTTTTTATAAATTTACAGAATTGTTCAATATGAATATATATAAACATATAATATAAACAATGTGTGTGGGTACATGTGTGTTTATATCTTTATATATTCTTCATATTAACTATAGATAAATTATTTATATTTACGAAATATTTTATGTTTATTGGATTTGTTTATATAATTTTGTGAATATAATTTTTGTATTAGATTAATATATATACTTTTAAGATCTAAAATATACTCAGTTTCATGTAAAAAAGTCTAAAATATTATTTTTTATTCTAGGGAATCTTTTGTATTGTTTATTTTAAGAAAGAGTAATAGGCTGTTACCGGTCATTTGTATCATTGTGAAACCAAAAACTTTTCGAAAATAAAAAATTCTTTTTTTTTTTTTTTTTTTTTTATGATCAGCTACGCGTTATTAGCCATTTTAGATATCAGTTTATCAATAGCTAGTCTACCAATAGAAGATTAGTAAAAAATGTTATCCTAACTCCAAATTATAATATATCAAAAGGCTTTTTGCATGTTACAGAAGAATATTTTATTCGTCTTCAAAACAAAAAACACGCTCTTTTCGTAGAATATCATTTTTTTTCTTTTATTTAAGAATCTTGCCATTCCAACTTTATGTTTTACAAATGCATTATTTAAAAAATAATTCATTTGTAACAAACGATAACAGTTCTTATTTTGGAGACTTATTAATAAATGTAGGAGCTAAAAATAGAGACTTTTGGGAATCAATCGCTCAAAAGGTGGCGCTGTGATCTCATGTTTTCTAAATTTTTAACATGGCAGTATAGGACAAAATTTCGTATAAAAGTTATTTTTAACTTGTGATTGTAAAATTAATATAAGTTATTGATAATAGTAATAGTTAACTAGGAAAAAATTTCTGTGCATGTGGGGGCATCGCTTTCCCCCCTGGGGGGTAAATTTCGAAGATGGGTATCTTTCGAAAGATCTCGTCAAATACCTTTAAAACGAATGGTTGAGCTATAAATCTGTGATAATTTAAAACAAAGTTATCGATTTTTTTTTTTTTTTAATATAAAAATATATATATATATATATATATATATATTGTTACTGATTGAATATGTATAGGAAAATGTAGAAGAAAGTATTGTGGTGGCCACAACATACTAGTTTATTTTATTTAAGAATCTTGCCATTCCAGCGTTATGTTTTACAAACGCATTATCTTAAAAATAATTCATTTGTAGCAAACGATGACTGTTCTTATTTTGGAAACTTATTAATAAATGAGAATTATTAAAATGAGAAATAAGTCTAAAAATAGAGACTTATTATTATAAAAAATGATTCGTTTAAATATTATGACCAGCAAAGCGGACAAAGCCAGTTGGTATAGAACATAAAATGTTAAGTCGAAATTTTGCTCTCTTTAAGTTCGTATAAGGTTCTCCCTTATATATATATAATTAGAAACACGATTTTTTTCCCCCAGTAATAATGTTTCACAGGGAAAGTAGGATAAAAAAAATTCTCGCGAAGTTCAAATGAGATTAAATTATCCAATTTATGCAAATGAAATTAATTTTAATTGGAATATTTTATATAGGTAATGAAATTTACAAAAGATACATAAAACATAAAATTTACTTGTTTTAACTAACATTATTTTGTTTATTCAAATTCGTATTATTTCAAATATATTAACAAATAATAATAATAATATATTGCCTCAAACTTAACAATTGAAAAATCTGAAATTATGAAAAAAAAAAAAAAAAAAAAAATCATTAAAAAATCGCTATTAATTTATAATTACATTTTTATAAATCTTAATTGCAAAGGTAATTGCAATATAAAAACTTTAACATACTGTTTTGAAAAAACAAAACAATAAAAAATTATGAAAATATTATTAATATTATTATCAAATATAAAGAAAAAAAATAACTTTTATTATTTTTATAAATGTTTAATTCCTATTGTTTGAATTTTAATTTACAAATATGAAAAATAAGCTTATCAGTTTGAAAATTTAATTGTTTGAGCAAATTTTAATAATTATGTCAATGAATGAAATTTTACTGGAAATATCTTAACAGTACATCTAATCACATAGGTAATTCAACATATAACATTTTGAAATGTTCAAATTATTTTATAACTAATTAAATTTTAAACAGTATCGATTTAGTCTGAAATAATCCTAAGCAAATTAGCTAACATTTTATTAATAATATTTTAATTATGTTACTAATTATACACAGGCCTTATTATTTAAAATGCATTATTAAACTTTATTATTATGTACGACTTAAATATTACATATCGGTGAATCAAATTTAATTTTCTATTGTAGTCATTTAATTTATCTATATTTTTAAAAATATTCTTTAAAAAAAGTGTGTTCAATTATTTATTTTTTTTTAAATTGTCAACAATATTTCATTGTATACAATTTCATTACGCTAAAGTTTTATAAACTTTTATAAACAGCCTGCTTTAAGAGATTTTTCTCCGCCCAGTGTCTTTGAACCGTAATCAATTTTATTTTCACTCCCTCAATTTCAACTTCACTTGAAAACTGCTAGTTGACTTTGTGGGTTCAAAACTTAAACGAGATGCAGTGGAGCAAAGCATTAACGAGAAGATCATCAAGTTATCGTTAAGAGAAAAGGACGTCGGGGAATTACTAGGTTTGCAATGTAATGAGAGGAAAAAATCGAGAATAGATGAAAAACGGAATTAAAAACAGAAACTTACTTTGACTGCGTCTCGTAATCCGCGGCGCAATGCATGTTTAGCAGACACCTGATACAACCTCTAAGGTCAAGGTGTGTTTCCAAATAAATTTTCAAGTCGGTGTTCCATACCGCCACATGCTGTCCAGCAATCTGATGTTGTGTTTATCATAAATATACATGGAATACGGAGATAGCATGGAGGATTTTTTGGAATCATTCCCGTGATGCTGAGAGAAAAAGAGAGAGATGCGTGCGCAAACTAAGACTGGCTGGCGTCCATGCTCCACCCTCACACTCACCTCTTTTAATGAAATGGGATCGGTGGTGACAATATCGCCCCCTGTCGGTCTCCTTCCGCAATGCCATCCGAGAGAGCAGAATCAGAATGAGAAAAAGAGAAATTCGGATTCCATACAAGATAACTGTCGGGTCTGCTCTGGCGGTGATATTGGCCGGGAAACTTGTTTTCAAGGGGGAGCGCTGAAGAATTGGTCTGGAGAGAATAGTTAAATCGTTTTTATTTTGAAGAGAGCATAGAGGTTTTATTATATATATATATATATTTTTTTTTTTTTTCCATTTTCTGAAACGAATATAGGAAAAAGAAAATACAGTTAGAAGGATAAATTTTTATGACAGTTTGAGGTTACGATAACATTCTAAAAAACATGAAAAATATTTTTATATAAAATGACTTTAACCTCGTTTTTCAAAATTTTATGCTGTGTAATCAATATTGAAAAATTAAATTAATTGGAGAACTTACATTATTTAAAATATATTTAAAATGCAAAATAATTTAATTTATGTTTGTATTTGGATTAGGCTTTTTTTATTAATTTTTAATTAAAATGGGATTATTTTTGCATTTAGATTTTCTTAACATGGTAAAGAATAATCAAAATTCGTTACATATATATATATATATATATGGTAACAAAAAGAAGTAGAATGCAAAAATTAATAGATGATTAAATTGCCCCGACAATCCATAATAGCCTAAATAGATTATTAAATAATTATAATAAAAAATATCCATTATTTAAAAAAAAGAGATATGAATATTTTGACCAGTATATGTTATATATATATATATATATTAAAACAACAATAATGCTTACTTTAATATAATTCCATTGTAAAAGCAACCTTTACTGAACATTACGAAGAAGGGGCTTACAATGAGGAAAAAAATATATTGTCTTCATCTAAAACGAAACAATTCCCGAACACTTTGATTCAGGGGGTTCGTGAATTCTTTGACCAATGTGACGCCGACTTTTGCCACTGTGGCATTTTTTCGCTCAAAACTCGTTGGGCGAAGTGTATTTCTGCCGATGGTGGCTACTTTGCTGAATAAAATCCATTTCTTTCTTTGTGACTCATGTTTTCTTTCTTGTTTCATTTTCTGCCATTAATTATGGAACGACCTAATAAAATAAATTATTAATTCCATCGCATCTTCTTATCTATATAATATTTCTCTAACGTGGGCCAGATTCAATTATTTTTTGTCGAAACGATACGATACGCGACGATTAAAAAATAATACTAAAACATGGACAATATTTAAGCACGCGGACTTAGCTCAATGGAATAATAAGAAAAAAATGACGATATTTGTCTGATGAGATTAATTTACGAAAAAATATATTTTTAATAGTTGTGTCTTCAGAATCTTTGCAAGCGTCATTTTAAACCTAGCAATATTTTAAAGATATATACAGAATAGGAACTTTTGTGTCATAAGTTGACTAAAAAATGCAATCATAAAAAAATATAATCAAAATAGGAATTATTTTATTTTATTTTATTTATTTATTTATTTATTTTTAAACAAAATACATATTAAGTACCAAATTTAATAAAAAGTCATCTCCAACATGGCGACAAAAATTTAAAAGGCGTCGTGGGAGTCCTATATTAAAATTGTACTGCCTGTGGAAGTATGATAATTGGGCCGTGAGCCATGAATTTTTTTTTTTTTTTTTTTTTTTTTTTTTTGAAACCTTTCTTTGAATGAATTTGGTTACACTATTGCACAATATTAATTTGGTTTTATTAATAATTTGGCTTCTGGTAAATTAAAATTTTAATTAGGTGGTGAAATTGGTATAACATTTATGAGTTTCAAATTTTAAAAGTAAATAAGAAAAGAAATAAAATGCGAATATTTCGCACGGGTTTGCTACTATTAATAATTATTTTATAATAAAATATTTTATTAATACGTTTCGTATACATTTCATTAAGAATATATAATAATAATAATAAAAACCTCGAGTTTATTAACTTTTCTGTTTTTTGTACTTTTAATTTGTAACTTTTATAAGTGTACGCTACTTATAAAGAAATCTGAATATGTTTTTAAGAACAGTTATCTTTTCATATATATATATATATTTAAATAAAATACTGCACAAATTTCTGTGTTATTTATGTGTTATAATGAAAAGTCTTTAATAAAAATACTTAAATGTTAATGTGCTGTAAACATGGTGCACAAAATTCATTAATTTTTAAAGTAATTATCATATCACACACACACACACACACACACATATATATATATATATATATATATATATATATATATATATACTTTCAAATAACTATAAGAAATTAGATTGCAAATTTAAATCTATTGTGAATATATTATTTTAATTGTTATTCAATTCATCTGTATAATACATTAATTATTAAATTTAGCTTGCCCTAAAGTTAAAGCAATTCTGACAGACGAGATGTTAAAAACTAGAATATTGTGGCCACCACATGACTTTCTTCTATATTTTCTTATGCAAATCAACTCAGTAAAGAAAATACGGTCAAAGAAAAATCATTACTTAATAATCATTATTTAATTTATTAAAATCATTATTTAATAAAATTAACTTCCATGATAATGCAGTACGATTTCCATATTAGAGAAGTAGTGTAACACTAAATATCCCAAAAAAAAAAAAAAAAAAAAAAAAAAAAAAAAAAAAAAAAGTTCATTTTATTCTCAATATTAAATTAAAAAAAAAAAAAAAAAAAAAAAAAAAAAAGTTAAAAATGAAAAATAAATCGATATCTTTGTTTTAAATTTTCGCAGATCGATGGTTAGCCATTCATTTTAAAGGTATTGGCGAGCTCTTTTGAATGATACCCATCATGAAAATTTACTCCCTTCGAGGGGGGACTTCCCCTCCCCCCAGGATGGGAGGCGAGGCTCCTACACATACAAAAATTTTTCCCAGTTGACTATCTCTATTATAAATAATTCTTGTAAATTTCATAATGATTATTAAAAAAATAATTCTCTTTATGCACATTTATACAAAATTTTGTCCTATACCACCATGTTAAAAATTTAGAAAAAGCGGGATGGCAACGCAACCTGTAAGAAAGTTTTTACCAAAATCAACTTTTTACCAAAAGTTGATAGGCACTAATTTATGTCAAGGTGTAACTACATACCAATTTGAATGAAATTCTGTGCAGTAGTTCCTGAGTTACAGTTGCCACAAAATTTTGTCTCTCTCTCTCTCACACACACACACACACACGCACGCGCGCACAGACAGACAGACATTTTCTAAAAATGGTCAAATTGCGTTCTACTGCTCTCAAAGCGTGTAAATCCATCGAAAACCCGAGGTAGATAATTTTTACGAAGCCAATACTTTCTTCAACTAAATACAGAAGAAAGTAATAAATAAATAAAATATGTGAAGGGAAACTTGTCTTACAATAATTTAAGATTTTTAAAATATTTAAAAATCATTACGTCTCGTAGTAAAATTATATTTTAATCACATTAAAAACTGAGACAGATAATATACATTAAAAATATACATTTTAAAATATTAAAAACACAAAGACATAAATTTAAACGTTTCGAGCCTATTACAGGCTCCTCATCAGTAAAAAACATCAAGTACAAATGATGAGATGAACAACAGACTTTATGTGAGTACAACGTATTCATCAGGAACTGCGCATGCCTCATTAAGTGGAGAAAAATGTTGATTTGTGTACCAGCCCTCCAGGAAAATTCTTGAGTGATAATTTAAACAATTAGATACGATTATTTTAGTATTGTTAAAATCAGGTAAATGGTCGGTTTCTATGGCATGTTGTACTATTTTTGAATGTATATCACGGTTTTTGAAATTTGTTTTATGTTCTTTAATTCGAGTATGAAAAGAACGGTCAGTTTGACCAATATAAACTGAACTACAAGATTTACAAGGGATATTATAAACAACACCTGTACGGGAAAAAGGGGGGATAACAGTTTTAAAATTATAACAGTTTTAAAATAACAGTTTTAAACAATTTTAAAACTGTTATCCCCCCTTTTTCCCGTACAGGTGTTGTTTATAATATCCCTTGTAAATCTTGTAGTTCAGTTTATATTGGTCAAACTGGCCGTTCTCTTCATACTCGAATTAAAGAACATAAAACAAATTTCAAAAACCGTGATATACATTCAAAAATAGTACAACATGCCATAGAAACCGACCATTTGCCTGATTTTAACAATACTAAAATAATCGTATCTAATTGTTTAAATTATCACTCAAGAATTTTCCTGGAGGGCTGGTACACAAATCAACATTTTTCTCCACTTAATGAGGCATGCGCAGTTCCTGATGAATACGTTGTACTCACATAGTCTGTTGTTTATCTGCATCATTTGTACTTGATGTTTTTTACTGATGAGGAGCCTGTAATAGGCTCGAAACGTTTAAATTTATGTCTTTGTGTTTTTAATATTTTAAAATGTATATTTTTAATGTATATTATCTGTCTCAGTTTTTAATGTGATTAAAATATAATTTAAGATTTTGTTTTTCTTTATTTATGTAAATAATAAAAACGTAACACAGAATCGCTATAATATTTGATAAAAGTTTACTTTAAGGTTATAAACAATTAAAATTAGGATTTACGTTTACTTGCCGAATTTGTCTGACATTAATGAATAATTAAAAATCCCTTCAAACGTTAGATTAAAGAAAAAAAAAAAAAAAAATAGATCTTTGCCAAAATACGTTTATACATGTATTAATATGACTTCCTACAGCAAATACATATTTTGAGAGATATAAACAGTTAAAATTAGGATTTATACTCATCTCTCGGCTTTCGAACTTTACTCAATAATTAAAATACATCAAATAATCTATACTAATATTATAAATGCGAAAGTTTAGATGGATGTTTGTTACTCAATCACGCCACAATGGCTGAACGGATCTGGATGAAATTTGGTACAGAGATAGATAATAGTCTGGAATAGGACATAGGCCGGAAATTTGATTAGACGAATTATACCGGAAATTTGATTATATTTTTTTAAAATTAATTAAAATATGAAAATAATAAACTGGTAATTGCCTTAATATAAGCCATTTAAATTTTCAATTGTTGCCAAAAATTTTATGAGGTATTTTTATTTATTTATTTTTCAACATAAAATGAAACATGCTTTCACGCGAAAAATAAAACATTACTAAATGTTAAATTGGTGAATGAGAAAATGACGTCTTTAAAATAAAATAGTAATAATACAAATCTAGCATGTTTCTTCTGAATTTTAATTCATAGCATTTTTTTATATACAACTTTAGCTTTTTTTTTTTTTTTTTTTTTTTAAGCACGGATGAATTACACTTGGCATAAAAGCTAATTCGGCATTTTATTAAAGGTATTTACTTATTGATAATTCTGGACATTTTTTTAAAATTTTGATGCTGAAGTAGATCGGACATTTTTCGCCAAGGACAGCCACTTAAAGCCAAGTAGCGCATCAAAAATATAACTAAATTATAAAATATTGAAAAAAAGAAAGAAAGGAAAAGATAGAAAGAAATAGGATCAATAATCACATAAATTATATTTTGGTCTAAAACGGCGACAAAAATTCAAAAGTCGCCAAGGGCTTTAAGGCTGTACCATGATCAGGTTTTAAGCGATTTCACCATTATTATTATTATTATTATTATTTTAATTCATAAAGAGTTATTTTAATTCATAAAAGAGTTTCCTTTAAATATAGTGACCAGCGAAGCCGGCAAAGTCTGCTAGTTAAAAATAATTAATAACTAAATGGAAAAGTGAAAAAAAAAAGCTCTGCCAAAGTATGTTCATAGACTTATTAATATAATTTAGTGAAGCTTTAATACTCGTAAATTTAATAAAGAGCATATTATCGCAAAAATTTATCTCTAATATTTAATCAAGATTTTTTTTTTTTTTTTTTTTTTTTGAAGTGAAAACTTCTTTAGGCGCGTTGAGCACTTTTGGGTGAACAAAAATCTTTGAACTCGCATCATCGTCAGCTGACGCTTTCCATTTGAAGTGAAAACTTTTGGGTGAACAAAAATCATTCAACTCACGTCATCGTCAGCTGATGATTTCCATCCTAGTATGATACAAATAATGTATCATACTATTAACTTGCTAATGTGAAGCGTTAATAATTATATACTGTATATTGTTTTACAATCTGGTGCGGCTCTGCACGACTTCTCTCATCTCCGGGCACTGTCTCTGCAGTTAGACCTCACAAAACCAAGAGAAAGGACAAAGCCGCCATTTTTCTCACGTTTCTACAATCTGGTGCGGCTCTACACCACCTCTTTCATCACCGGACACTGTCTCTTAAAGATTGCAACCAGAATCGTTGCAGTTAGACTTCACAGAACCGTGAGAAAGGCCAAAGCCGCCATTTTTCTCATGTTTTTACAATCTGGTGCGGCTCTACACGACTTCTCTCATCTCCGGACACTGTCTCTTAAAGATTGCAGCCGGAAACGTTGCAGTTAGACCTCACAAAACAGTGAGAAAGGCCAAAGCCGCCATTTTTCTCACGTTTTTACAATCTGGTGCGGCTGTACACGACTTCTCTCATCTCCGGACACTGTCTCTATTGCTGTTAGCGCATTAAATGAAATTGCAATATTATTTTTGTAGTAGTAGTTTATATTAATGAATAATAATAAAAAAAAAACACTTCATTTAAAAGTATTTCCTGCATAATAAAATATTTCCTGACGATTCAAGAAATACACACGTTATTGTTCACGTTTTCACTTCTGTCGGCACTCCCTGAGTGCAAATGCTTTTTTTTTTATTATTAATTATATTAATAAAATAAAACTTTCATTATTACAAATTTAATGGTACTGAAGCAACAATTATGTGAAAATACTAATTAACAAAGTTTTTTTTTTTTTTTGAAAGATAGTAACTAGTATTTTACAACAGAATTTGGGTTTGAAGATGATAATTAAAAATAAGTGATCAAGCATTTGCGATCTCTGTTACTAGTGTCAATTATTTATTTATTTACTAGTATATAACCCCGTCAAAAATGACGGAATGTGAAGTCAATTAAGGTAGTGAATCAACGAATGCTTTGCCAGCTTCGCTTGTCACTAGGTATATTTAAAGGGGACTAATGTGCAGGTTGTATACCTAACGGGACTAATGTGAAAGTTGTACCTCACGGGACTAATGTGCAAGTTTCACCGAACAAACAAACTATTTTTTTCAACGAAAATACCTACTAACCCTGGACGATAGGTCTAATATATCGTATCATATTATAGATCGTGTTTATCATTATATAACTGAATACTTATTTCGCTTCCTTCTTCGATTCGTTTTAATAAGCATTTTTTATATGCATGAGCAAATTTAATATTTTATAACTTTTAATTTTTCGCGTGAAAGCATTATTTCATCTTATGCCCCCCACCCAATATATATATATATATATATATATATAATAATAAAAAAAATCATTAAATTCATTTTTTTACCTACTTTTATTTTATATTATTGCACGCGCACTTTTATTTCCTAAATCAAAATTATTAAAATAGACATTTTCGATATCGCTTGTAACGATACTGATTATTATTAATTTTCTTTTCTTTTTCTTAAAAAAAAAAAAAAAAAAAAAAAAATTTTAATGAAATTCTGGTAAAAGCAGAATTTATTTTAAGACGGAGGACTATAGTTTTTTTTTTCAAATTATAACATTGCTTTCAAATTATTCAATTATATTTTTGATAAATTTTAGATTTTGATAAATGTCCAACTATCGAAAAATTACACCGCAAAAATCCCAGATTGAAACTAATAGTCCTCAGTCCAAAAATATAAAAATGGGGATTTTATATTTTCTTGCACAATATATTTTAGCACAAAATAATTGAACATTTTTTTTTTCTTTTTAGGACTGAGGACTATTAGTCTCTATCTGGGATTTTTGCGGTGTCATTTTTCGATAGTTGGACATTCATCGAAAATATAATTGAATAATTTGAAAGCGATGTTATAATTTGAAAAAAAAAAAAAAAAAAATCACTTCCAGGAAGGCACTTACCTCCAAAGGCGGGGTAAGCAATGCTCCTACATTAAAAAAAAAAAAAAAAAAAAAAATCACTGTATTTAAAGGGGACTAATGTGCAAGTTGTACCTGAAGGGACTAAAATGAAAGTTGTACCTCAAGGGACTAATGTGAAAGTTGTACCTCGCAGGACTAATGTGCAAGTTGCACCGAACGAACAAACTATTTCTTTCAACGAAAATGCCTACTAACCCTGGACGATAGGTCTAATATATCGTATCATATTATATATCGTATTTATCGTAATATAACTCAATACTTATTTCTCTTCCTTCTTCGACTCGTTTTAATACGCATTTTTTATATGCATGAGCAGCCCCCGAAAAACAAAAACATTAAATCATTAAATTCATTTTTTTACTTATTTTTATTTCATATTATTTCACGCGCACTTTTTATTTCCTAATTCAAAATTATTAAAAAAAACTTTTTCGACATCGCTTGTAACGATACTGATTATTATTAATTTTCTTTTCTTTTCCTTTCAACAATAATTTAAAAAAAAAAAATGATTTTGATGAAATTCTGGCAAAAGCAGAATTTAGTTTAGGACGGAGGACTATTAGTTTTTTTTTTCTTCCCAATTATAACATCGCTTTCAAATTATTCAATTATATTTTCGATAAATTTTAGATTTCGATAAATGTCCAACTATCGAAAAATGATTTCGACAAATGTCCAACTATCGAAAACGACAACGCAAAAATCCCAGATTGAGACTAATAGGCCCTCAGTTCTAAAAAAAAAAATAATAATAATAATAATAATAATAATAGTCCTCCGACCTAAACTAAATTCTGTTTTTGCCAGAATTTCATCAAAATTATTTTTATTTATTTATTTTTGGAAAGAAAAAGAAAAGAAAAGAAAATTAATAATAATCAGTATCGAAACACTATCAAAAAAGCTTTTTTTTAATAATTTTGAAATAAGAAATAAAAAGTGCACGTGCAAAATAAAATTAAAAAAGTAAAAAAAAAATGAATTTAATGATTTAATTTTTTATATAAAACATGATTGCGTGCTATCTTAAAAAGTAGATGTAACATTTAAAGTTTATGTGGTGCGTGTGGCATCTATACAAATTGTTTTAAGAAATAGAATAGAATAAAGAAAGCAACGATGTTGGTTTCATTTTGTTATATAGTTTGAATTTTTGGAATTTTATAGAAGTAATATTTATCGTAGGAATAATTTCTTATGTTAAAACTATAGGGAACTGTTATGCGAGCACAAGCGATGCTACTTTTTTACCGTGTTTTTATTAACTTCTATTCTTGTTTGTTTGTTTGTCCGGTACAAAACTTGCAATCGAATTTTAACTAACTCCCCTACTAGACATTTGAAATTTCACAGTAGCTCAGAACCCGGTGACAATACAATACTTCGAAGTCCGATTTTAGAATTTTTGATTAGTTTTCTTATAATTAATTAAAATATTAAAATAATAACATCCTAATAGCGTTAAAATAAACGAGATAGATAAATTAGAGTGCTGATTCAACGGATGAAGGATTAGCTTTTCGTGGTTCAAGATGAATCACGTGACATGCTCCAATAGGTTGCTGTGTTTGGCCCATTATCGATATTTTGGCATTTAAAATATCAGTTCGACAAATTATCATTATTATTAGGTAACACGACAGTCCTATGACCAAAATAAATTGTTTTTAAAATAATTTTACACATATTTCACATTTAAATAAATAATAAAATACCTTTTTTTTTCATCGTTTCCCAACAAAGTTTAAAAGTGTTTATAAAAGAAAAGTTAAACTTTTAAAGAGCTAAATTTAACAACAAATAGTAATTTTAAAACTATTTTTAAGCATTTTGTCGGTTAAAGTTCAACTACACGAAATAAAAAAGAAGTAAAATCAAAATCAAAATTATTTAGAACAAAAGAATATTAAACTACGCCAGTAAACAAAAACATTGGCGTTTATGACTTATGCGAAGAACAATCTCCAAACCGTTGCCATAGAAATTTACTGAATATTAAGCTGTTACCAAGGGAACCACCGAATACGCAGGTGCAAGGAGAGCATGTCACATGACTCATCTTGGACCTTCTCAAGGGTTATCATTTATCACTCTACTTTATCGTTGGTTAAAACTTACTCGTTGGTTAAAATGGCCACTAAAATATTAGCTATAATTTAATTGTTGCCAAAAGAAATTTTCGACATAAAAAAAAATACATTTAATTAAACGTGAACGTTAAAAAATTATAAAAAGTTAAAATATGCATCTCACAAAAATTGACATCATTATCACTTTAAAAATTTTATGCACATTGATAAGAGCTCTATGATTCATCAGAAAATTTAAAACATGGTATATAAAAAGTTTTTTTTATCTTATTATTATTATTTTTTTTTTTTAAATCTAAATGTAAAGAAATTTGACGCATTTAAATAAATTATTTTGTGGAGAAACATTGAAAAAACTAGTATGTTGTGGCCACCACAAGACTTTCTTCTATATTTTCCTATATACACATTCAATCAGTAACAATATTAAAAAAAAAAAAAAAAAAATACG
Source organism: Salticus scenicus (assembly GCA_963930645.1). Classification (NCBI taxonomy): domain Eukaryota; kingdom Metazoa; phylum Arthropoda; class Arachnida; order Araneae; family Salticidae; genus Salticus; species Salticus scenicus. The sequence goes on along the minus strand of OZ005662.1, from coordinate 55,987,663 downwards.
ATTTTTTTTCTAAGTTCTTTTTTTGTTAAAAGTAATACATATTCAACCAGTAACAATATTTAAAAAAAAAAAAAAAAAAAAAAAAAAAAAAAAAATACGATTTTTTTTTCTAAGTTTTTTTTTTTTTTTTTGTTAAAAGTAAAAAAAATCGATAACTTTGTTTTAAATTATCGCATATTTATAGTTCAACCATTCGTTTTAAAGGTATTGACGAGATCTTTCGAAAGATACCCATCTTGAAAATTTACCCCCCCCGGGGGGGTACTTCCCGGAAGCGATGCCCCCACATGCACAGAAATTTTTTCCTAGTTGACTATTACTATTATCAATAACTCATATTAATTTTACAATCACAAGTATAACTCTCATTATGTACATTTATACGAAATTTTGTCCTATAATGCCATGTTATAAATTTAGAAAAAATGCGATCACAGCGCCACCTGTTGAGCTATTGATTCCCAAATCTAATCAGCACCATTCCATGTCAGGGTCCAACCATATACCAAGTTTGGTTCAATTTCATTCATCGGTTCGTGAGATACGATGAAAAATACGTAATTTTGCGATCAAAGCGCCACCTGCTGGACGATTGATCCCCAAATCTAATCAGCACCATGCCCCGTCAGGTTCCAACTATATACCAAGTTTGGTTGAATTTCATTCATTGGTTCGTGAGATACGGTGAAAAATACGAAAATTTGTCCTATACTGCCATGTTAAAAATTTACATAAAATGCGATCACAGCTTCACCTGCTGGGCTATTGATCCCCAAATCTAATCAGCACAATGCCCCGCCAGGGTCCAACTATATACCAAGTTTGGTTGAATTTCATTCATTGGTTCGTGAGATACGGTGAAAACATTAAACCACAGACAGACACACAGACAGACAGACAGACAGACATTTTTTAAAAACTATCAATTCGTGTTCAGGAGACCCCAAAACGTGTAGATCCGTCAAAAAACGGCGGTCGAAAATTTTCGCGAATCCAATACTTTCTCTATATTACATATAGAAGAAAGTAATAATAAAAATATTCCAAAATAAATTGTACATTTAATATTAAACTTATTATTATTACTTTCTTCTATATGTAATATAGAGAAAGTATTGGATTCGCGAAAATTTTCCACCTCCGTTTTTTGACGGATCTACACGTTTTGGGATGTCCTGAACACGAAATGATAGTTTTTAAAAAATGTCTGTCTGTCTGTCTGCCTGTCTGTCTGTCTGTGTGTGTGTCTGTGGTTTAGTGTTTTCACCGTATCTCACGAACGAATGAATGAAATTCAACCAAACTTGGTATGTAGTTGGACCCTGGCGGGGCATTGTGCTGAGTAGATTTGGGGATCAATAGCCCATCAGGTGGCGCTGTGATCGCATTTTATGTAAAATTTAACATGGCAGTATAGAACAAATTTTCGTATTTTTCACCGTATCTCACGAACCAATGAATGAAATTCAACCAAACTTGGTATATAGTTGGAACCTGAAGGGGCATGGTGCTGATTAGATTTGGGGATCAATCGTCCAGCAGGTGGCGCTGTGATCGCAAAATTTCGTATTTTTCACCGTATCTCACGAACCGATAAATGAAATTGAACCAAACTTGATGTATAGTTGGACCCTGACATGGAAAGGGTCTGATTAGATTTTGGGATCAATCGCCCAGCAGATGGCCCTGTTTATGTAAACTTTTTAAACTAATCGCATTTTATGTAAACTTTTAACATGGCAGTATAGGACAAAATTTCGTATAAATGTACATAATGAGCGTTATTTTAAACTTGTGATTGTAAAATCAATATGAATTTTTGATAATAGTAGTAGCTAATTACGAAAAAAATTTTGTGCATGTGGCGGCACCGGTTCCCCCTATGGGGGGAGTACCCTCCGGGGGTAAATTTTCAAGATGGGTATCTTTCGAAAGATCTCGTCAATACCTTTAAAACGAATGGTTGAATTATAAATATGTGACAATTTGAAACAAAATTATCGATTTTTTTACTTTTAACGAAAAAAAACTTAGAAAAAAATTCGTAATTTTTTTTTTTTTTTTTTAACGAAACTTGACCAAACTTGGTATTTAGTTGGTCCCCGACATAAACTGGTGCTGATTACATTTGGGAATCAATAGCTCAACAGGTGGCGCTGTGACCGCATTTTTTCTAAATTTTTAACATGGCAGTATAGGAAAAAATTTTGTATAAATGTACATAATGAGAGTTATTTTTAACTTGTGATTGTAAAATTAATATGAGTTATTGATAATAGTAATAGTTAACTAGGAAAAAATTTCTGTGCATGTGGGGGCATCGCTTCCGTTAAATTTTCAAGATGGGTATCTTTCGAAAGATCTTGTCAATACCTTTAAAACGAATGGTTGAACTATAAATCTGTGATAATTTAAAACAAAGTTATCGATTTTTTTTTTACTTTTAACAAAAAAAAAAAATAAAATAAAATAAAATAAACTTAGAAAAAAAAAAAATCGTATTTTTTTTTTTTTTTTTTTTAAATATTGTTACTGGTTGAATATGTATTACTTTTAACAAAAAAAAAAAAAAAAAAAAAAAAAAAAAAAAACACCCTTAGAAAAAAAAATGTTTTTTTTTTTTTTTTTTTTTTTTTTTTTTTTTTTTTAATATATATATATATATTGTTACTGATTGAATATGTATAGGAAAATATAGAAGAAAGTCTTGTGGTGGCCTAGTTTTTTTTTTTTTTTATAAATATCTTAGATGAGTTTGTTAACCAAGTTACCACCATTTTGTTTTCAAGTGGATACCACTTGAAATTTTCAAATACACATTATAAAAAGCGTATTCCGAATTTGTTTGAATTTTGATGTATACGTAGACTATATAAGATTTTCAACCTAGTTTATTAATGAACTTTATTCGTCATTTTTATCAAAGGGACAGATATCTTAAACTTAAGCGGAGCCACTTGAAAACAATCTACTATTTGAAAATTTATAATAACATTAACTTCAGAAACAATACTCCAAATGGAACCAAATTTAGACAGCGAATTTACCTTATAAGTATCTTGACTGAGTTTGTTAACCAAGTTTTTCCGCCATTTTGTTTTCAAGTGGAGTCTACTTGAAAATTTCAGTTTCATATTGTACAAAGTGTATTTAAGACCGGATTTTGATGTATACAATACAGAGATGACATAAGGGTCTCAAACGAGATTATTAATAAACTTTATCCGCCATTTTTAATAAAGTGCGGATGCTATAATCTAAGCGGAACAACTTGAAATCAGAATACCGCTTGGAAATTTATAATCATGGTAACATTTTTAAATTCTGATTCATTTCGAATCAAAGTTAGACAGTGAACTTATTATATAAATATCTTGGATGAGTTCACTGAGCAAGTTGTTCCGACATTTTGTTTCCAAGTTGAGGTCACTTGGAAATGTGACATCATGATAATTTGTAAATATTAAACTATTAGGTGTACCGGAAAGTTCTGTCGTTTTGAATTAAAATACTGACATCGGAAATTTATCCTGGATAAAATTTAAGATAGTTTTAGTTAACTTATAAGATGGTTATTTGTAAAGTACCATGTAAACACTGTTAAACAAAAATTTCCGGTTTCATTTTATTAATTCAAAACGACATAACTTTCCGGTACACCTAATAAATTAAACTAAATTTGGATAGTGAACTTACGGTTCAAACATCTTGCATAAGTTCGCATGGTAACTTGCTTCGCCATTTTATTTTAAAGCAATAGCCACTTGAAAATATGTCATTATAGTAACTTTTGTAATACTAAATAAATTCGTATCAAATTTGGGTAGTGGGTTTATCATTCAAATATATCAGATAAGAAGGCTGGGCATCTCACTCCGTTTTTTTTTTGTGTGTCCAAGTGGTGGCCACTTGAAATCAGTCACTTGAATCACTTAAGTGCTACCACATGAAATTTTTTTATCACGATAATTTTTGAAATGCTTCGTTAATTTGAACCAAAATTGAACAGTGAACTTATCATAAAAATATCTTGTGTGATTTCACTGGGCAAGTTGCTCCGCCAATTTCTTCTCAAGTTGCAACCACTTAGACTGTCACTTGGAAATACGTCCATAATAATAATTTTTGAAATAATACACTGATTCGAAACAAAATCGGCAGTGAGCTGATGCTTCAAATATCTTAGAGGAATTTGCTGGGCAACTTAATCCGTAATATTGTTTTTCAAATGGAGGCCACTTGAAAATTTGTTATCGCGATAACTTTTGATATGTTTAATTAATTAATTCTAACCAAAGTTTAAAAATCGATTTATCATCCAAATATTTATGATTTCGGTAGGCAAATTTCTCCGCAATTTTGTTTTCAAGTGGCTACCACTTGAGACTTTTTTTACTCAATAACTATTGAAATACTACATTTATTCGAATCAAAGTTGGACATAGTGGACTTATCTTACAAATATCTTTGATTAGTTCATTTGGCAACTTACGCCACCATTTTGAATCAAGTGGCGGCCGTTTAATATGTCAACACGATAACTTTTGAAATTCTAAATTAATTCGAATTAAATTTGTATAGCAGATATATCTCACAATTGCATTTGATATGTTTGTTTGCCAACTTGGCTCGCCATCTTTTTTTTTTTTTTGTATCATCTCTTGGTACATATATTTAAGTTGGACCATCAGACTCTCGGCTAATGGCAAAAACCTAAAATAAATAAACGCTATCTAATAATTAAGGCACGTGGAGTAATTTTACATGGGCAACATTTTAAAATAATATTTTATAATTTTTGATTTTCAAGGAAACGTTAAAGATTATGATTAAATTTTAGTCATAGTAAAATACCCCAATTTCAAAATTTTGTGATATTTTAAATATGGAAACTTAGATGATGAATTGGTTTGCCATCTTACGAATGTGGCTGATTTCAAAGAAAATAAATATTGATATTAATATAAATAAATATTGATATTAATGCGAATATTCTGGCGCCTGTAATTCAATTTGAAAATTAATTTTTGACGGTAATTTGTACGCGTTATTGGCATTTTTCATAGTAGTAGATTAAGACTTTTAAATGTCATCTGTATTAGGTACTGAAAATTTTTTTAATAAATGCTGTTCCGAATACAGAGGTTCGTGAGCAAAAAACTACCATTTAGACGTCACAGTATTTGTATCAAGAAAATTATAGATGATACAGGGTTATTCAAGAACCGAAAGTCCCCATTATGAAATACAGAGCAGCGTAACGGAAATTCACAAGATAAACTTTCCCTAAACAAGACCAAAAATGTCTCTCAGTCTAGCTTTCAGCTCTCTTTAGCGGCTCTCAACAGAACTAAAAAACGAGTTTTTCCAATTGTAGATGGATTGACGATATAATCTTAAGGAATCTCGCAAAAATTCTAAAACTTCTCAGGTAAATCTTTTAATATTATACGTGTAACTTCGAGACTAGAATTTCTCTGAAATAGTAATTTCTGATAAAATCGCCAAAAGTTTGTCGCCAGGGTAACTCTGATGATGCCCAACATTAGTGACTTTCAACGTGGGAAAACTTTACCTGTAGATGTTGTTTTATGGTCAGGAGGGAATAACTCTCAGGTTGGTCCACAACTCGGTACAACTATAGTATTTCCCCTCAGCTTAATTTGGCGATTTTTCTTTGGCGCCAATTTGAACGATAACGATGTCGTTCTGGATTGTTTGCGATATATTATGGCAGCCTACATGCTATTTATTTTGGATTTATGATTTTATGATTTATGATTTATAATTTAGCTTACGATTTTATCATTTATGCTGTATGATTTATGATTTTTAGATTTATGATTTAGCCATAATCGCCAAATCTAGCTGAGGGGAAATACTATAGTTGTTCCTCCAAACGTAAACAAATGTTGCAAATAATCCAAAACGACATATCGTTCAAAACAGCGAAAAAAAAAAAAATCGCCAAATAGGGTTGTGGACCAACCTGCAAATTGTACCCGAGCTGTCGTGACTTGCGATGTAAATATCTGGTTTGGTCGACGTATACGAAGTGAAATCGGTACAGCTTTCGTTTAGGATCCTGTTGGTGAATTTTCAATTTCCTTCGCCATTTCTGTTCAGAATTTTTAATTTTGTTGCTTAAATTATTTTAATTTAAAAAGAAGTTTTTACGTAATTTCTTTAAAAACAGATAGTTTGCAGGTGGACCAACTTGCAGGTTGGTCCAGAACCCTATTTGGCGATTTTCTTTTGGTGCCGTTTTGAACGATAATGATGTCGTTCTGAATTCTTTGCAATATGATATGACAACATGTTTACTGTTTATTTTTGATGACCATGGCAACCAGCATTCCAATCATTTATGAAGACAACTTGATCGACATTTAAATATTCAGTATTCTATTCTATTTTTACTATTTTATATAACGAAAGATAAGCCTATGTTCGGAAAAAAAAGTGATTGCACTAGAATTTTTTTGAATGAATATAGTTTAGAGAGAGAGAGAAACGTTTTTGGAATTTTTGAAAAAATGTGGGTTAGGAATTGTGGTTTATATAATCGTATTTTCCCGGCAACTGAAGAACATTTAAATGGTACAAATGTATGGGAAGCATATATATGCATATTGATGACCCTTCCAGTATAGAAATATATGCAGTTATGGAACAACTATAGTATTTCCCCTCAGCTAGATTTGGCGATTTTTCGTTGGCGATTATGGCTAAATCATAAATTAAAAATCATAAATCATATAGCATAAATGATAAAATCGTAAGCTAAATTATAAATCATAAATCATAAAATCATAAATCCAAAATAAATAGCATGTAGGCTGCCATATTATATCGCAAACAATCCAGAACGACATCGTTATCGTTCAAATCGGCGCCAAAGAAAAATCGCCAAATTCAGCTGAGGGGAAATACTATAGTTGTACCTATTTGTGTACATTACAAAACAGACGCCATTTTGAAAAACGCATTTTCGCTTTGTTTACGTTTGAAATCCATGGCAATCATTTCTGAAAATCACATTTCGCCGAAATCACAAAAAAAAAATCGCCAAATAAGGTTGTGGGCTAACCTGCCAGTTGTATCGAAATGTGTTCCCTGAAATCAGCAGTAAATTAATGAATTAAATTTTCATAACCATTGCAGCATAAGATTGGAATTAAGCTTGGGTAAAAATATATTTGAGGTGCTCCCTTGGCGAAATTGTTTGGCGCATTTTTGTTAATAACCTATAAAACTATATACATACAACCTATACATATACACTATATACATATAACTGTATACATATAACCTATACATATAAATAGGCTAACCTTAATATATTTACCGCGATCACAACTTGGCGAGAATCAAGGGGCACCCTCAAATACAGTCTAACCTTAAGCTTGAGCAAAAATAGCTACAGTACCTTTTAATTTCAAGGCAATTACAGTGAGACTGCAACAAGAATTGGTATAACTTTAGTATATCCCCACAGCTGAATTTGGCCATTTTTCTTTGGCGCCGTTTTGAACGATAAAGATGTCGTTCTGGACTGTTTGCGATATAATATAGCAGCCTATGTTGTTTATTTTGGATTTATGATTTTATGTTTTATGATTTATGATTTACATTATGATTTTATCATTTATGATTTATGATTTAGCCATAATCGCCAACAAGAAATCACCAAATATCGTTGTGGGGATATACTAAAGTTGTTCCCAAGAATTGTTCGCTGAGCTCCCCAAACTGTTACGCAATGAGTGAAAATAAAATATCTATGATCATAGGACAATTGTAGAAAAGGTTTCTCTGCGGGTTCATCCTTTTCTGTTGAAGCATTGAAAATTGTAATTCTTGAAACCAAGAAGGAAATGTATGTTAAAAAAAAAAAAAAAAAAAAGAACCAGTGCTTTCTAGTAGATATGGCGTCCCCATGAAAGGGGAGTCGCAAATTAACAGTTGAGAACGAAGTCAACCTGATGGATGAGATGCATAAAAAGCCAAACAATACTATTAAAAAAAAAAAAAAAAAGTCTCCAATGAACGAGTTTGGCAGAACTGTTAAAAAAAATAAATTTGCTAAAAATTGCAAGAAAGAGTCTATCCCAGTTATTCTAGCCTATCACAGCTTTAGTATGGCGACTTTTAATATTTACTATTTATATATATGCAAATGTAGCATTAATAACATATTTATATTTAAGTATATTTTATTAATTTATTGTCTTCTAGCAACCGTGGTTATAAATTTAATAGTATAAACATTAAAAATATAAATGTTATTGCTCAGCTTGGCGCTTTAGCGCTAATTTCGTGTAAACAGAAAATGTATCACAAATTTATTAAAAGTTAACAATTAGAATTCATGTGCCTTAATTTTCAATAGCCAAATTCAGATACGCCTATAACAACAAAATTGTTAAATTTTACAAAATATATAAATAAATAAATAAAAATTAACTGTTTGAAATATGGCATCCTTTCCACCAGTAGACGCTTTTACTTTTAATTTTGGCGTTTATGTATAATGATTTCTTTTAAAAATAAATGTTTTATTAATATTGTCTACTAACCATACTAGTGTCTTCCTAAAATTGCAGAAAAAAAAATCTGCAACATTATTTTAATAAATATTTACTAATAAACAAAAAAAATTCGCGTTCTGTGCTTTCTTTTCGAAAATAAACATATATCTCGCCAACTGTTAGATTTTAAAAATTAAATTATTGTTTTCAAATGATTTTTACATAGTTCCTTTTTTTTATTGTGGCAACATTAGAAATAAAAGGACCAAAACAAAACATCAATTCAGCAACAATGTTTTTCGAAAAGGAGTTTTATTAATTGTTTATATCATCTTTTTCTTGTTAAAACAAATATTGTTGAAATAAGAATACAACAATGATTTTTTTTCTGCTTTATTTCGAAACATATTGAAACCCTCAACGAATTTTTCTTCTTACTACAAACTTTGAAGTTGTAGGTGGAATTTGCTAAGCCTCTGATTTCAAATTGCGTTTTCTCTGAAAATAAATTTTCATTGCTTAATATAGCATACTTATCGTCTATTTCAGACATTTAATATCACAAACTACAAAAATCGCCATGTTTTTGGCATTGTTTTGTGTTTTGTGGCTCCTTCAAGTTTATGAAGGAAGCTGTCTCTTGGCTGCGGTCATTGTCATATATCTCGGCTCAATTATTTTCATAGATCATGCATTGAAGCATATGATGATATTTCCTGAAGAAGAAGACATCTTTTATGATGCTATTTCTGAAGCCAGTTCAGTGATTTATTTCGACGCTGTCTCCGAAAAAAGCTGTGATATCGATAGTTACGAAACTACTACTGTGTACAAAGATTCTCGACGTCATATCGTTAAACCAACGCGTAATTATTCTGAAGAACGCATGCTACGATATTTGGATGCCAGCTTGATCCAAGTGGATTTAAATCGATTTGGAAATATTAATTGGGTATCTAGTGGTCCATGGGCTGAATGTGCAACTGAATACAGACATTTTCAAGTAGCTCAAAATCAAGATCCTGAATCAAATGGAACTGAAGAAAAGCCCTCAAGAAAATGCGGTAAATTGAAGGCATGTCTCCGAAAGTTTTTTTGCTGCTGTTGTGGCTGTGGTAAAAAGGACTAAATACCACAGTCATCTTTACTTTTAAAAAGTTTAAGTTATTAATTTTCATTCTTTCCAAATTGTAAACAAAAAATTAGAAACTTTGAACCAAAATTATTTTTTATGAAATGTTGATTAGAAATTTTGCATAATTTAACTATATTGAGTTTATTTTTTTATTACGGAATTTTTCCACATCGATTTTCAATTTTAAAATTTATTTAAAACCATAATTAAATCATGAACTAATCTGATTTTCACATTTACAAGATTTTTAAAATAATTTCCTATGCAGAGCTTCTTCTCACTAACTGATACAGTCAGTTTATTTATCACCTTAATTTATCAGTTTTAAATCATCTAGTAGCCATTCCAGTTGAAATATAATGAAAAATAACTAATACTCAACTTATGCTTTGTGCCTTTATACTATTCAGCAAAAGTCATCTAGAATAGTCATATGCATCATACACTGTTCAATATACATAAATTCCATCTCCTAAGCGAACACCATTCGTCTAAGATCTTCCTCTCAGAAGTCATCATTTGCTTCTTCACCATTTTCAAAGCTTCAGACTGTCATATGATCCTTTTCTCAAATTCTATCTTCTGTCTCTTCACCATATACAAATCCAACACCAGCAGGTTAATAAGGTCTTCTATTCAAAAGTCATCCTCTGCCTCTTTCACATAGTTAAAACCAACACAATCAAGCTAATAAGATCCGCTTTTCAAAAATCATCCTCTTCCTTTTCACCATCCTTTAATCATCTAGTACCATCAAGCAAACAACATTATCTTCTCAAAAGTGCTTCTCTGCTTGTTCCCCATATTTTAATCCAGCACCTGATTCTAAGCTCGTCTACTTCCAAATAATCCTCTTCCTCTTCTTCATCTTCTAAGCCAACAACATCCGGCTTCTAAGTTCGTCTACTTCCAAATAATCCTCCTCCACTTCTCCATCTTCTAAGCCAACAACATCAGGCTTCCAAGCTCTTCTTCTTCAAAGCCATCGTCTTTCTCTTCTCCACCTTCTAAGCCAGCAACATCAGGCTTCTAACTCGTCTACTTCCAAGCCATCTTCTGCCTCTTCTCCATCTCTAAGCCACCACCATCAGGCTTATAACATCGTCTTCTCCACTGCCATCATCACTAGCGGGACACACTCTGCTCAGCTACGCACTTAATGCTTAGGGAGCAGAGGAATGGTCTTGCGAGTGGGACGCACTCTGCTAGTCTACGTCTGTCCAAGAACGTACAAGCAGAGGAATGGTCCTGCGAACGGGGAGAGAGGAAGCCTACCTCCTCGCGGTTCTCCCTGGAAACGTTACTCGTCCCAGACGAGTAACGGCTAAAACGCTTCCACTTAATTGCATTATAAAACAAATATTTTTAATTACGTTTGTGTACTGTAAGAAGTAAAAAAGAAATAAAATTAATCACATTTAATAAAATAATTATAAAATTATATGACACTTACTTTATGGGCTTTGTCTTTTTTGATTTGTCAAAACAATCCTTAGAAAAGTAGAATCCAAGAAAGCTGGCTGAATTTTTAGATATGAAATAAAATTAACATAGCAATATTATGAAATACATATATATATATATATATTATATATATATATATAATAAAAAATTCGAATTGTCTTAGCTAAAATTTGCTTTAGAGCTTCAAAATAAAATATTAACAACAAACAAATATCGACTAATAGAACACGATAATCAATTTAACAGTCGTGATTTTAAAACAGAATTTAAAATACACAGGGTGATCAAGTTAAAAGTGTACCCGTTGGTTTTTCTTATTACCTTTAAATATGACGGATGTGGCAACTATTCTAACACTGAAGTATAATTGTTTGAATCTTGTTTAAGTGTGGGAGACAATTTCCAACACTGTTGGACTGTTACAACTTTATTTGTGAGGTAAAACCATAGATATAGTAATAAGACATAGATTGATCATTGGAGGGGAAAAGTGATACCTTTTTTAATCGGGAAAAGACGGCCATTTTACTCTCTTATGTATGTATTTCCCCAAGTGAATATACACGGGAATACACACAGATAATTTAGCAAATAAAATTTATGCACTAAAAGAAAATGAAAAACTCCAGATACCCCTTTTTCTTTCTTTCTTTCTTTTCGTTTTCCTTTCCTTTTTTTTTTTTTTTTTTACTATACTCTAGTATACTCATGTCTGTACAAAACTGTCTTTCTTTCGGAATTTATTATTATTATACTTCTTTGAGATAAAAATCGTCTGCCTTCATCATGAAAATTAATTTTAATAAATTATAATTTAATAAATTATTTGTATTGCGTAAATTTGTATAGGATTAAATATGGAAGAAAGTCTTGTGGTGGCCACAACATACTAGTTATATATTAAAACTTCCGCGGCTGATAGCTACATTTAAAAGAATTTTGAGAATTCCATATTACTTATAAAATATTATAAAATATTAAAAAATATTAAAATTTAAAAAAAGTATTCCATTAAATATGAAAACAGTAATTATCTCATAATAATAACAAAGCAACGGATTATAAAAGTTATATTTTTCATAAATTAGTTGAATATAACTTATCTATGGAACCTACCCCATTTCTTTTCATATATTTATTAGAACACTTAAAAGCCTCGCAATATTTCGGCATTTTCAAAATTCATTGCTATTCTATTCTGTTATTGTTTTCGAGTTTTAACTCTCTAATGGCTGATGCCAAAAAACTTTTTTGGCATCAAAAATCTTTGTTCGTTAACATGGGGATGATAGATCTATATAAATTACTATATCTATGGGTAAAACAGTGAAAAACATAATTTAATTCAAATTTTTTACATTATGATTCCTACATTACATTTACATTATCATTATCATTTTTACATTATCATTTCATAGGGTTTTCCAGAGAAGTCCTTCAAACATCGATGAATTAAAACAGATCATAACTGAAGAAATCTCGTCAATAACACCGACAATGCTGCGAAGCGTGTCAAAAAATTTGGTTCGACGTGCTCATGTTTGCATTCAAAATGGCGGCGAACATTTTCAGCATTTTCTGCAAGGAATGATAATCTAAAAAATTTGAATTGAATTATGTTTTTCAAAAATAAAATTATTACAGGATTAAGTAACACTGTGCGTCTCCATTTCTGCTTTACCTCACAAATAAAGTTGTAACAGTCCAACAGTGTTCGAAAATGTCTCCCACACTTAAACAAGGTTCAAACAATTATACTTCAGTGTTAGAATAGTTCCCACATCTGTCAGATTTAAGTGTAATAAGAATAATCTGGTGTGTCACTGACACGACTTTCTCTTACCCTGAAATAAATACAGGTTTCAGATTAAGAGGTAAGATAACGAGTACTGTTATGTAAACCTATGTTAAACAATTCAAATTAGGCTTCGGAAGAGTTTTATATGATAATTAGTTCTGTGTGAGAGGGGCTACCGCACCCCTCAACACCCCGTTTCATTAATGCACCTACATTTATATGTAATTTAATTCGGTTAATAAAACTTAATTCTGTTTTAAAAAAATAATTTATTAAAATTATTATTTAAAAAAACTATCTTTTATGATAATGCAGACGATTTCCATATTAGAGAAGTAGTATAACGCTAAACATAAAAAAAAAGAAAAGAAAAAAGTTGAATTTATTCTCAATATTACATTAAAAAAAAAAAAAAAATTATTATTTTCATTAAAAAGGAAAAAATCGATAACTTTATTTTAAATTATCGCAGATCGATGGTTCAACCATTCGTTTTAAAGGTATTGGCGAGCTCTTTTGAAAGATACCCATCATGAAAATTTACTCCTCTCGAGGGGGGACTTTCCCCCCCAGGGGGGAGGCGGGGCTCCTACATACACACACACAAAAAAAAAAAAAAAAAAAAACCAGTTGACTATCTCTATTACAAAAAATATATATTCGTTTCATTTGGTTAAGTGTAGTCTACAGATGTTAAACTCTACTTACCTGCAATTTCCCCCATACTTTTGAGTGTCCCTGTACACAAACCAGTTGCTTCATCTCAACGAAAATCTTACTGTAGCATCCCTATATGATAGACATTTAGAATACCGAGTTTGGAATTTCTGCTACTATTTGTTCTTGAGATATGCTGATACCAGACACACAGATCATTCGCTAAAAATATGATTTTCGTATCCAGGGGACCTCAGAACATGTAAATATAACAAAAACTCACGTTCGAAAATTTGACCCTAAAACAATACTTTCTCGACCCTATGGGTAAGAGAAAGTAAAAAACTACGGATGCTCTTTTAAACTGATCACCCTGTATATTAGCTAATGAGTTATAATGAAGCATAATTTCCCATAGAATTATATTAGCTTTCGATTATAAGTAGATAATTCCCTTAAGAATCAATATTATCAAATAAAAGCAAATCGTTTCAAGAGGTTTGGCCTTCAAACGTAAAAAATTAATCGTCAAAATTTTTCTATAAAATGCGGATGAATTTCTGTATCATAAATTTCCGAATATATTCTTAATCTATTTATCAAACAATGCTTCCTATTCCCAATACGATATAAAATAGTTTTGCAAAATTAATAATTTAAAGTATGGATATCGTTTGCATGATGCCATCGGCGAAAGACAAATCAAGTAGCATTCCAATTTCCTATCTGATAGCCGCAAGTCTGCTTTTCCCTCGATAAAAGCTAAGCGTGTACAGAGGAGAAACGATGAGAAGTTACTTATAAAAGGGAAAGGCAAATAACTTTATTTTAAAGTAAGCGAAAAAGTTTTATCTGAGCTTTTACGATTCTTCCATTTTTAAAGTATTTCTAGGAAGAAAAGTTCTTGCATTAAGAAATATAAAATTTTGAACTCAGAGTTATATTGTTTAAAATGAAGCATTATGAAACTACTTTGTTCACAATTTCAGAGGTATAAAATATCGCTATAAAAAAGAGTTAAATTGAACACGTGTCATTTGTTAATTATATTAAAAACACTTTAAACACACGTAAAATTAAATTTTATTTAAAAGACGTTAATTTTTTTTTTTTTTTTTTTTTTTTTTTTTTTTTATCCGAAGCTTTTCGCTTTAATAGTAAAGCATCATCAGGGATTTTTATTATTCGTTTCTAATGAGCAGTTTTTAAATGTTTTTTTCTTTTCACAGTCAACAGTTAAGTCTTTTAATAACGTGAATATCAGCAAAGTCAGTTTGAAGTCCGGTAAAGGTTGGATCAAGGAGCTAAAAAAAATAAGAGAAGCTGGAACTACTGAAATATCACAGGAGGCTATTGTGGGAAAAAACCATCATGAATTAGCAGAAATAATCTATTAGCTATTTTATAATATTGTGCCAAATGATTGGCAAAATTGCAGCATCTTTGGAATTTATTGTATTTTTGCATTTAATTACATTAATAGCGTCGGAGATGTAAAGTTCTTGGATAGTAGATGGTGCTGTAATAACTTTGGCTTTATCCCATATAGGATTAGCGTTTGCGTTGGCATAAATGAAGTCGACTAGAGTAGAACTATTTCCTTCTTTGATATTTCGTATATGTTCTTGTATTCTTTTAAAGTCCTCTTAGTTTGCCCAATATATTTAATTTTACGTGTGTTTAAAGTGTTTTTAATATAATTTCAAGGGTGTTTGGGACCCCGGATTTTGCTACCAGAATTTTTTAACAATGATATTACTGATAGTTTTCTAGCATAAAGTTTAGCAATTAACTATAACCAAAATTATAATTCGTAATTTCTGGTGGAAAATAAAATAAGAAACCCGAAACGCAGCCATCCCTGCAATTTTTGTTTGCTTCTAAATACATAAGAATAAAGTACTGCATTCGGGAACAATTTTAGACTTCCGGTTTTTCAACGGATTTACATGTTTTGAGGTGTCCTAAACACAACTTGACCGTTTTTAGAAAATGTGTCTGTGTATCTGAAAATTTCTGTACTCTTTTATGAACCAATGAATGGAATTTAATATATAGTGGGATCTATACCCATACAGCACAGAATGTTTCAGTTATGTTGCAAAGAGCTTACAATCTGTCAAAAACGTAACACATTTAAGTATGCTCTCCGATACCTTTCTGAAACATTCGGCCTTTTTGACTTTCTATCTGTTACGTGATTGTAACATTTATGTTATGTATCTGAATTTTTGTTACGATTGCGGACATTTCTACGTTTTTGAAACTAATCGGAAAGTAATCTGAACGATTTTAAACGTTTCTGAAATGTTTATAATGTTTCAATGTTATATGATTGTTGCGTTTCTGGAACACTTTGTGCTGTTAGGGTACTTAAATTGTTGATAATAATTGCATTTGTGATCAATCGTTCAGCAGATAGCGCTATTATTCCATTTTTTCATAATTTTTAACATGGCAGTATAGGACAAAATTTGTGCAATTGTACATAATGAAAATTGTTTTTAACTTTTTAAAGGTGAAATATATATATATACATAAGCATTCATAATAGCAATAGCCAGTACAGGAAAACAAAATTGTATATGTAGGGACAATTCTTCCCATCCTGGGGGAGTGTGTGTGTGTAAATTTTTCATGTGGGTTTCATTCAAAAGGACTTGTCAAAACGTTTAAAATGAATGGTTGAACCATAGATTTGGGATGATTTAAAACAAAGTTATTGATTTCTTTTTCTATTTTTAACATAGATAACACTGTTCGGCATGAAAATTGCCCCCAACACCATTTTTGCAAATTCTTATGTAAAATAACTTCCTGAATACGAATAGAACGCCCATTTTGCCCAATCACCCACTGTTTTCTGGGGACGCCCCCCTATTTTTACCACTTTTCGGTAATTTTATGGCTATAAATGTGATTTATAGTGGGGAAAAGAAATATTTTAACTGTTAAATATCTTCTGAAAGCCTAAAGAGGTGAAAAATTCTATAACATGAACATTTGCAGCAAGGGGGAGATTTAAGGGGGGATTTGTTACTGAAATTATAAGTTACGTTTATTATATTTTATTAATCAGTTATTATTATCACTTATTATACGTTACATATTTTTTATTTTTAAGACTTAAATAATTATTTTCTATTCTCCAAATCAAATTCATGGCCATAAAATTACATAAGAGTCGTAAAAACTGGAGGAGGAGGTGACGTCCCGAGAAAACGGTGGATGATGGGGCGAAATGGGGATCATATTCGGATTCAGGAGGTCCCCTTTTACGTCGATCCTTTGGCGTCGTGGCGACGAAACTTTGGGTTGGCGATGGGACTGTACCCTGTTCTTCAGGATTCCCATTTTACATAAAAATCAGCAGGAATGTTATTAGGGATCATTTTTTTTTTTAGAGCAGCGTAGTGTAATTTTTCAAAAAAGCAGTTCCCCACATGTCATCTATAGGCACAAAATTGATCTTTTTTTTTTTTTTTTTTTTTTTTTTAACATATCTTAATATATATAAATCTTGTGTCACAATGTTTGTCCTCAATGGACTCCTAAACCACTTAACCGATTATAATAAAATTCGCACACCATGTGTAGTTCGATCCAACTTGAGAGATAGGATAGTTTAAATCTCAAATTATAGTCGCAATTTTAATTTATTGCTAATTATTTGTCTGTTATTATTTGACAGTCACAATTATCTGTTAACTCCAAATGATTCTAACAGATGTCGATACCTTTCGACTGGGTTGAAATGAAAGCTGAAATATATTTGGTGCTGCCATCTACACAAAGAATCTTCAACTTTTTAACCTATTAATAAATTTCGTATAATTCAATTATTTCCACTTTTTAAATTTTTGGTGTTAGCATAGCCGGCCACGTGTTACTTAGACTGAAGTGTAAATTGAATTCATATTATAATGAAGATAATACAGTGAAATTAATCCTGTTTTTTACTTATTTGTGCTTCATTGATCAAAACTTTATAATTTAATATATATATATATATATATATCTTTATATATAAAATTTATTATGTTTGTCCGCGATGAACTCCTAAACTAATGAGCCGATTTTAATGAAATTTGGACACTGTGTGCAATTTGGTCCAACTTGAGAGATAGGATAGTTTTTATTGCAAAATTCGCCTCCCAAAAGGGGGGGGGGGAGGGGCCAAAACGTGATTTCACAAACAAACAAACAAACAACAACAAAAAAAAAAAAAAAAAAAAAATAGAAATGCAGATAGACTGTTCAAAATTGGTATAGAGAGGTTTTAGAGGCCTGCAAATCGAATGAGGATATTTTCGAAAGTGTAAAGTTATTAGGAGGGGCGGGTAAGGGGGCGGAGGGGCAAAAAAATAAAAATAGAGTTACATCGCTAAAAATTGGTACATAGAAGTTTTTGATACGTACAAATCGATTGCAGATATTTTCGAATTTGTAAAATTATTAAGAGGAGCGGGAAAGGGGGGGGGCAGAGGAGCAAAATATAAAAATGGAGTTAGATCATTCAAAATTGGTGCATAGAATTTTTGATACCAACAAATCGATTGCGGATATTTTCGAATTTGTAAATTTATTAGGAGGGGCGGGAAGGGGGGCAGAGGGGCAAAAAATAAAAATATAGTTAGATCGTTCAAATTGGTGCATACAGGTTTTTGACACCTACAAATAAACTGTAGATATTTTCGAATTTGTAAAATTATTTAGAATAGTGGGAGGGGGGGAGGGCAAAGGGGCAAAATAATAGAAATAAGAGTTAGAACTTTGAAAATTAGTATTATTAAGTTTTAAGGCCCGATAAATCGATTGCGGATATTTTCGAAAGTATAGAGTTATTAAGAAGGGCGGGAACGGTGGATGAAGAAACGGTGCGCATGGTTTGCGCAGGTATACACTGCCGCAGGCAGTGGGGGTCCGAACAGATTATTCCACCAATGAGAGAAGATTTTTTTGTATTTTATATCATTTTCCTTTCGATAATATATGGATTCATTATGAGTGTCGAACATTTTTCCCGATCAGATTTTTTTTTTCTCTTTTTTTTTCACATGTTAAAAATTAATGCAATTTTGAGAATTCTTTAATTATAGTGAATCATTTAAAAATAGGGACCAGCGAAGCGGGCTAAGTCTGCTAAGATCAAGGATGTTATCAAGGATGGTCTTTATTCGTAAATAATAATTTTAATATATTGAATATTTTACTACATTATAATTCAACGTATAACATAGCCACAGCAACGCGTGGCCGGGTCTGCTAGTAGTGTTATATTTCTCTGTGATGAAAATCGTCTGCATTCATCATGGAATGTAATTTTAATAAATAATACATTTAATATGTAGTTTGTACTGCGTAAAATTGTGTAAGAAAATATAGAAGAAAGCTTTGTGATGTTCAAAACAAAACCCTTTGGATTAAATTCAACATGCTATTTAGTATTAGAGCTAAAAAAAATAAATTTCAAATTTTTACTAAAATGCTTCTTACCATATTCATAACATTTATAGAAGAAAAATAAACTTTAGTAAGAAATATGACATTTTAAAATGTTTTAGTGCGGTGCACACTAACTGTTGGTCCACCAACTGATAAAGCTATCGGCATTGTTCTAAACCGTAGTGGTCCGTCGAAAAATCCTATCATTGTTTGCATTTTAATGTTTTTTTAAAAATTAAACTGATGTTAATATTAGCATCAGGATTTTTTGAATCACCATAACATTAGACTTCCGAATTGAAGTATATTTTTTTTAAGCTTGTACCACAAAAGAAAAAAAAAAAAAAAGAAGAAGAAGAAGAAGAAGAAAAGAATTTTAAATATCAGTTATAGTTATCGCTTTTAATTTCTGATTTTCATTTAATTCTTAGCTAGAATTGTTCTAAATTTATCTGAACGTTCGAATCAATAAATGGTTTAGATGTTCGCAAAAAATATAATATCCCATTGGATTTCAATAATCTAACAATATACATATCAAGCAGAAACGGTCGTTTTGCCAAGCCAAGCTCAGAGAAAAGTAAAACAAACAAACTACCACTAACACAAAGCAGAACGTGCCAATAATAAAATCGACAGAAATAACCCAAGATCGTTAAATGCTTATTATACAGAAACCAACTTTCCCATGTTAAATCGGCAAAATTTTTTTCCGTAAAGTTTTAAATATTGGACAAACCAAATATCGCAGTAAAATGAAACAAAAAGTAAAATATTCGTATCAACGAGATCTTGAATTTGAGATAAAAACGAACTTTCTAAGTTAATAAGTAAAAAAATGGAAGCATTTTCAATTTAGCGTAAAATTAGATGTTTTGACAACTTTTTGAAAAAATTTCTTCTTCAAGAAATTTTTTTTAAAACAAGCTAGAGAATTCATAAATGTGCAGAATTCTTTGAAAACTGGTTTTTCAGATAGACAATTACTTAATCTAGGAACTTTTAAAAAATTTAGCTTTTAAAAATCAAAATTTCCTATCTTAATTGCTGAAAAACTGTTAAATATCGCCAAAGAGACATAAATCGCCAAATATGAAATTGCTTCATCTCAGTTTACCCGAAAAATATTAATTTCAAATTCAGCTGCTTTTTCTTTTTATAAGTTATTTTTACTTTCTTCTATATTCAATAGAAGAAAGTATTGGATTCGTAAAAATTTTCGACCTCGGGTTTTTGATGGATTTACACGTTTTGAGAGCTGTAGAACACGATTTGACTATTTTTAGAAAATGTCTGTCTGTCTGTCTGTGTGTGTGTGTGTGTGTGTGTGTGACAAAATTTTGTGGCAACTGTACCTCAGGAACTACTGCACAGAATTTCATACAAATTGGTATGTAGTTGCACCTTGACATAAATTAGTGCCTATCAACTTTTGGTAAAAATCGTCTTACAGGTTGTGTTGCCATCCCGCTTTTTCTAAATTTTTAACATGGTGATATAGGGAAAAAATTTGTATAAATGTGCATAAAGAGAATTATTTTTTAGTAATCATTATGAAATTTACAAGAATTATTTATAACAGAGATAGTCAACTGGGAAAAAATTTTTGCATGTGTAGGAGCCTCGTGAACCCCCCTGGGGGTGTAGTCCCCCCTCGAAGGGAGTAAATTTTCAGGATGGGTATCTTTCGAAAGGTCTCGTCAGTACCTTTAAATCGAATGGTTGAACTATAAATCTGTGATAATTTAAAACAAAGTTATCGATTTTTTTTACTTTTTACGAAAAAAAACTTAGAAAAAAAATCTTATTTTTTTTTTTTAAACGAAATTTAACAAAACTTGGTATTTAGTTGGCTCCTGACATAAACTGGGGCTGATTAGATTTGGGGATCAATCGCACAACAGGAGGCGCTGTGATCGTATTTCTTCTAAATTTTTAACATGGTAGTATAGGACAAAATTTCGTATAAATGTACATAATGAGAGTTATTCTTAACCTGTGATTGTAAAATTAATATGAATTATTGCTAATAGTAGTAGTTAATTAGGAAAAAAAATTGTGCATAGTACCCTCTGGGGTGGGGTAAATTTTCAAGATGGGTATCTTTCGAAAGGTCTCGTCAATACCTTTAAAACGAATGGTTGAACTATAAATATGTGGTAATTTAAAACAAAGTTATCGATTTTTTTTTTTTACTTTTAACGAAAAAAAAAAACTTGGATTTTTTTTTTTTTTTTTTTTTTTAAATATTGTTACTGAGTGAATTTGTATAGGAAAATATAGAAGAAAGTCTCGTGGTGGCCACAACATACTAGTTTTAACCAAAGAATCTTTGCTTTTATTATTTTGTACAATTTTAAATTTTATATCTCTGAAAACAGAAACGAATGAATTTTTGAATAACATTTGTTTCAAATCTATAGTTTGAATTGCTGATTTTTTAATATTTTTCATACCTTAGAATAAGAAAGTCAGTACACGATATAGTATCCAATTTTAATATCCTTCAATTCAATCTGGCAATGATAATTATGATGCATAAAGATTTCTACTTCCTTCTATATAGTATACTAGCAGGCTTTGCCCGCTTCGCTTGTCATTTTATTGAAATGAATTTCGACTTTCAGTTTTTAATGGATTTACACGTTGTAAGAGCTCCTGAAAACAATTTGACTGTTTTTAGAAAATTTCTATTTGCGTGTGTGTGTTCTATGTGTGTGGCGAAAGTTTTGTTCCAACTAGATATCAGGAGCTACTGCTCAGAATTACATATAAATTTATATGCAATTGAACCTTGATGTATAATAGCGTTTATCAATATTTGGTGTCAATTGCTCAACATGGTGCTGCTATACAGTGATTGCCGCAATTTCAGAGAAAGCTATATCTGAGTAACTAATACATGGAATTGCATAAATTTACAAATAAATTTACATTGTTACAAATTATAGTGCTTATCAACTTTTGTACCAATATCTCAACATGTGGCGCTGCTGTACAGCGATTTTCGCAATTTAAGGAAAGGTTCTGTTGCATATAATGAAACAAAACTTAATATGTGAAAAGGCCATTATGAGACATTATGCTGATTCAATCTCGATGCCTATCGGCCGATAAGTGGAGCTCATATACTATAATTTTTTTTTAGAACTGAAAGGATGCCATCTGCATGGTGAAAATTTACTTCCGTTGGACATTTTGTGCAACAATACCTCTCTGAGTTGATAATATTCAGCATTCATAATGAAAAAAATAATAAATAATTTGTGCTGCGTTAATATGTATAGGAAAATGTAGAAGAAAGTTTTGTGATGGACACGACATACTAGTCTGCATAGACAACCCATGGATAATAAATTATGGAAAGTTTAACGCAAAGAAAACTTTGTAATACAGTTTAACGCAAAGAACAACATCGCACGAAAGCTGAGTTGAAATCCAGGACATATCTGATGTAAAGTATCAGGTTAATTCCAGTAAATATAAAAACTATTTAAAAAAAATAAATGATATCTACAAAAAAGACACTTAAAATGTACAAAAAAGCCAAGCTTAAAGAAAGAGAATTGATTAAAGTTGTGTCTAAAAAGGGTGTGATATCAAATTCCCAAGCTTACATTCAAATACTTATTTAATATTCCCTTTTAACTAAATTTTCACATGTGAATCAAGTGCCTTATGATATGTTGATAGAAATCCTTCTTTCCTGTACTAAATACATCATAGCGTGTTTCTGAAAAATATTATTTTTATTTATATATGATGGGCTTGGCGGCCATCTTTCAAGTAATGAATAAACATTCACACAATTTGAAAGAAGTTTCTTAAAATATATCTCATATAAAATTAATTTTGCTATTCCATTCAGCAGAGACGGAAATATTTCGATAACATGATTTCTTATAATTATTTAGTATTAAGTGCACTTCCATCCTATAAATGCCGGGAATAAAGAATATAAAAATTTAAATTAACGTAAAAACATGAAGGAGAGGGGGGGAAGCATAGAACCTTCCCCCCCCCCTTATATTTACCCAATTTGAATTTAGCTTCTTGGAATAAATATCTCGTAAAAATAATATGGTTATTCCATTCAACAGGGGTTGAAATATTCAGATTAAAAAAGAAAAAAAAAAAAAAATGCATTAAAAACATCGCAAAAGCCCCGTTAAGCACACAAGTTGAATCAATTTAAGTTTTAACAGTGTTAAGTTTGGTGCACTCCCATCCTCCCATCCTATAATTATTTCTCATTGCGCAGCACTAGTGCGATATAAAACTCAATTAACCAACCAATCAACCAACTCATCCTATAATTGCTTTCTTCTTTTGAATATAGAAGAAAGTAAAAAAGATAATCTGATACATTTTTCTTAACACACACTTTCAATTTAACTTTGTTCCTTACTCTTTAACAAACATAAACATAATTTATCACTTATCTCATTTTAAATAATTTATTTCTCGAAAGAAATATTTCTTACAAATTTTTCTAAAGAAATAAAGAACGGATTTTTATAAAGTTAAAATTTTAAATAATATGTTTTTTCTTCTTTGATGCTGTTGGAATTATAGTGAGTGGAAATGGGGGGGAAAAGTGATTTATTAGAAATTAATCTGATTATCAGAAGCCTGTTCTGATGTTGATAAAGGCGGGGAAAGGCAGGGTGAATTTATATTTTTATGGAGAATCGATGAGCACTTATTCAAAAGAGAATTATCAAACGGTTTATTGTTAACAAAGCATAAATGGTATGGGTAAATTATGGAATTATGGTATTATAAAATAAAATTTATATGAAAATCTATTTTCTTTTATGGTTTAATCTGCATAAAAGTGAAATAAAAGACAATTTAATTACATTTTTAATTACACAACATTCTGTATATATATAAAAAAAATAATTACAATTCTGCATTAAAAAAAGGTAAATAAAAAATCATATTATTTTGATTTTTACTTTATGCTATATACATAAAAATAAAGTGGTGGATTTTTTTTTTTTTTTTTTTTTTTTTTTTTTTTTTTTTTTAATTTTTTAACCTTGCCTTTTCGTTGAATTTACATGTTTTGAAACTTATTTAACATGATTTGACCAGGTATAGAGAATGTGTACCTCTACGTCTCTTACCAAAATTTAGCAAGTGTTGTTTGTCAAGAACCAAGGGACTGCAAAATTTTACTTTTGTGGCACTTTGGCATAAATTAGAGCAGATTAGGTTGTGGAATTTATACTTTAACAGTTGGCATTGCTATGCTGCAATCTTCTACATTTACGGGTAGGTTATATCTCAGCTACTATGATGTATCACTACACAAAACTTGCAATTTTATACGATCATTATAAAAACTATACTGATTTGATTTGGCTGCATATCGGCCGATAGGTTGTGCTGCTACCCAGCAATTTGTCCTGTTTACAGGAAATTTATATCTCAGTTTCTGTTATATATAAATGCACCAAATTTACTATTTGAGAATTTATACTAATTCAGTTTAGGCGTATTTTCGGATGCCAGATAGGTTTGCCATTATTCATTTTCAGTGATTTCTAGTTGGTTGGTAAATTTATGCAGTTAAAACTGCACCAATTTGCATATGTAAAAGCTTTATTGTGAGAAATTGTGCGGAATATATATATATATTATTTATATAAATCAGAAGGTGGCATTTTGTTTAATACTGAATTATATAGAAGAAAGTTTTGTGGTACCTGCAACATATTAGTTTTTTTTTTATTCTTATTTATTGATTTAGGCTACTATACGATTTAAGGAATTGTTAGCAATAAAGTTAGAATAGATAATTTACTTTTTATTTTCCGATCATACATTAGGGGAGAGTCGGGAGGGATGGGACATTGGGTGGGATGGGACACCTAAAATTATTCTTAAAATAAACATTGTTTTTAATTTTTGACATTTTCACCAGGCGAAGTAACTACAGCCCCATATTTGTTGCTATGTATCCTTTTATTTGGAGAACTCTGTATGTTTATGTAACAAACAAACTATTTTATAACACTAAAAGTAAACAACTGCGCTTTATTTTCAAGGCAAGTTTTCAACATCACTCACTGATGTCAGCATAATCACTTTTCGTATTTTATATACCTAATAATATAACTTTTATGAATTAGTAGCTAAATTAAGCCGAAAAGTAGCATGTGTCTAATAATATATTATTTTTTGAAAAATAATGAAAAGGGAGGGATGGGACATGTAAGAAAAAGAAAGAAGAATGAAGATTCTGATACTCCTCAAACAGAAAATATCAAGAGGCAGATGAATGTATAGATGGAAGAAAAAAAAAAAAAAACGCACGAAACAAATTCAAAATCATGGAAAATAATTGGTTGGCATTCACACGACTTTTATTTAACATTTTAACTTTTAAAAATACTTTATTTACCATAAATTTATGAGGAATTCACTTTCACTCTGAGCAGTTTTCCTGGACATAGTAAAATATACAAAAGAAATTACACTCACCAATTACAGTTAGGATTTCTTGGTAATATTTGTTCTTGAGATATGTTGAAACACACCCAGACTAGCCACTAAAAACCTTATGAATATTCAGGGAACCACAAAACATGTAAATATAACAAAAACTTAATTTTGAATATTTGAACTAAAAAACAAGTCCTTCCGGCTTATTCGGAAGGGTAGGTTGATTTCTTTTTCCTTATCAAGTAGCCGTCATTTTGTTTCAAAATGTAGGCTACAAATTATTAACGAATTAGTAGAAATATTGATGTAGGCTATCTATATATGGAGTTTTAAGCAAATCGGTTCATAAATACCTTTTTATGCGAATTTAAAATTTTCAAGTGGCCGGCACTTGGAAACAAGATGGTGGGCCAAGCTGACAAATATATCAAATGCATTTGTGAGATAAGACTACAAATATAGTTGGAATTAATTCAGAATCTCAAAAGTCATCGTGTTGAAAAATTAAGTGGCTGCCACTTGGATCAAAATGGCAGAGAAAGTTGCTCAGTGAACTAATTAATCTAAGATATTGTTGCAAATTTGAAAATAATTCTTTTTTTTTTTTTTTTTTTTTTTTTTTGTAGAAATTCTTTCAAAGAGGCTTAGCAAGTTGATTAAATGTTAATTTTCTGCATTTCTAGTTTGTTTTAACGTTAAAATAGCCTAATTTTCCCTTAAAAACGTATTAAAAAGCTCCAATATGGTAGGTAATGGATTTGGCGACTTTTCCACTTGGCGACTTTTTTGGCGACTTTTGGTGAGAAAATTCATAGTTCATTAAAAAACTTCATTGAGACAAATTCAAACAAATTCGGAATACGCTTTTTACAATTTGAATTTGAAATTTTCAAGTGGTCTTCATTTGAAAACAAAATGGTGGAGCAACTTGGTTAAGAAACTCATCCAAGATATTCATAACACAAGTTACGAAACTGTCCAAATTTGGTTCGATTTGGAGTATTATTTCGGAAGTTATCGTGATTTTAAATTTTCAAGTGGTAGCCTGATTTCAAGTAGCCCCGCTTAACGATATCCGCCACTTTATTAAAAATGGCGGATGCGTTCATTAATAAACTTCATTGAGACACTTATATAGTCAATGTATACATCAAAATTCAAACAAATTCGGAATACGCTTTTTACAATTTGAATTTGAAAATATGAAGTGGTCTCCACTTGAAAACAAAATGGTGGAGCAACTTGGTTAAGAAACTCATCCAAGATATTCTTAACACAAGTTACGAAACTGTCCAAATTTGGTTCGATTTGGAGTATTATGTCGGAAGTTATCGCGATTTTAAATTTCCAAGTGGTAGCCTGATTTTAAGTGGCCCCATTTAACTTAAGATATCCGCCACTTTATTAAAAATGGCAGATAAATTTCATTAATAAAGTTCATTTAGACACTTGTGTAGTCTAGATTTACATAAACATTCAAGCAAATCTTGCTTTAAATATGCTTTTTACAATATCGGTTTGAAATTTTCAAGTGGTCGCCACTTGAAAACAAAAAGTCGGAGAAACTTGGTTAACGAACTCATCCAAGATATTCATAACACAAGTTACGAAACGGTCCAAATTTGGTTCGATTTGGAGTATTATTTCGGAAGTTATCGTGATTTTAAATTTTCAAGTGGTAGCCTGATTTCAAGTAGCCCCGCTTAACGATATCCGCCACTTTATTAAAAATGGCGGATGCGTTCATTAATAAACTTCATTGAGACACTTATATAGTCAATGTATACATCAAAATTCAAACAAATTCGGAATACGCTTTTTACAATTTGAATTTGAAAATATCAAGTGGTCTCCACTTGAAAACAAAATGGTGGAGCAACTTGATTAAGAAACTCATCCAAGATATTCTTAACACAAGTTACGAAACTGTCCAAATTTGGTTCGATTTGGAGTATTATGTCGGAAGTTATCGCGATTTTAAATTTCCAAGTGGTAGCCTGATTTTAAGTGGCCCCATTTAACTTAAGATATCCGCCACTTTATTAAAAATGGCAGATAAATTTCATTAATAAAGTTCATTTAGACACTTGTGTAGTCTAGATTTACATAAACATTCAAGCAAATCTTGCTTTAAATATGCTTTTTACAATATCAGTTTGAAATTTTCAAGTGGTCGCCACTTGAAAACAAAAAGTCGGAGAAACTTGGTTAACGAACTCATCCAAGATATTTATAAGATCAGTTTACTGTTCAAATTTGGTTCGATTTGGAGTATTATTTCGGGAGTTATCGTGATGACAATATTTTCATTATAGATAGATAGATAGATAGATAGATATACTGATAAACGAAGTGATTGCAATAGGTCGATTTCTAAAGAAATCAACCTAACAGTACTTTCTCTGCTAGAAGTAAAAAAAAAAAAAAAGATGAACTGATTGAGCATTTGAAAATTTTTATTTAAGTGGTACATTATAATGTTGGATAAAATAGGTGGTATTCGTATTTAATTAACCTTACATACACTGTGTCCCACTGTTTTTGTCAGTTTTCATAGTATGTCTGTATATTATATATTTATTTTAACTTTATAAACATGTCCCATCCCTCCCTCATATAAAGGAGGGATGGGACATTTTTATGACTATGTTAATTGGCTTATAAAATTAATATTTTAATAATTACCATCAAATTTATATTTTAAAAGATGTTAAAATGTTTCAATTTGTTTCTATGAAACTTACAGTGTTGTACCAGTAAAAGTAAATTTGTAAAAAATATTTTTGTCAAAACTGTCCCATCCCTCCCAACTCTCCCCTATATAAGGAAGGTATTGTAATAATAAAAAAAATCCACTTTCAAATTTTGGTGTATTTATATGTTTTGAGGTCTCCTGAGTTCAATTTAGCTATTTTTGTGGTGATGTACTGGGTATCCATCAAGTCTATAGACATTTTAAAGTTTCATAAATATTGAAGAAATGGTATATTTGTACGCGGTTCACTACAAAGTTATTCACATAAAGAGGTTTTTTTTTTTTTTTTTTTTTTTTTTTTTTTATGAAAGAAAAAATAATAATGGTTAAAATTTTCATCGATAGAGGGCGCTGTACGTGAGCAAATCACACATTTCCATTAAAAACTACGCGTGTTTCCATGCAAATTTTTACAGGCATATAAATCATATACACTATATGTTCACTAACACCATAAATGATAGTTTGCAAACGAGTTACAACACCGTAATTACAGCTTAAATCGACGCTTCTTAGCTCGGGGAAAACATCTTCACCAAAAACGCTTTATCCACCAAGTCAGCATCGTAATTAAAATTTCATGTAGAACATGTAGGAAGCAAAATAAGAAATGAGTTATGCTAATCGTAAAACCGTGCAATTTATAAGACTGATTGACGTATTTCTCGTTATGCGTCCATGCAATGCCCTCTATCGAGGAAAAATTTAACTATTTTTTTTTCTTTACCAAAAAAAAAAAAAAAAAAAAAAATCCCTTTCCAGGAGAAAAGATTTTCCGCAAACTATCAATTCCTTTTAGTTTTTATGAATTTTAAAAATGTCTACAGGCACTTGGTATGTATGTTGTTATATCTGTATGTATGTGAGAGAACACGATAACGTTTAAACACTTTGTTCGAATCATCTAAAAGTTTATACTTATATTATAGGTCGCAGTGGCACGAACTCTATTGATTTTGGGAAATCTAGCAGTTACATTTTTTTTTTTTTTTTTTTTTTGCAGGATACAAAGAAAAATTACTTATTGTTATAGCCTATATAGGCTCAAATTATTTAAAGTGCGTTAGAGTCTAAATGCCTTATTCGATTGGGCTGAAAATTAATATATATTTATAGGTCACCGTCGAACGAACTGTTTAGATTTCGGTGAATATAGTACTTAGTTTTCCTTTACAGGGAGACAACGAAAATATTCTTTATCATTATGATCTATGGGCTCAGATAATTAAAATGCATTAGCGTTAAATTAAACAGCATACTATGTGGAGAAAAATACTTAAATTTCCTTTTGTAATTTTCTCTGTTATTTATTTAAGGACTTTTCTTACTTTTGTTGATTAATACAACCGTCCGTTAATTACTTAATGTTTGGAAAGTCGAGTGGAGTCACTCCAAATTTTTCTTTTTTCTAGCTGAGCGAAAAGAATATTAAAATTCTAAGATATATTAATAATTAATAATTAAATTTAAAAAAAAATGTGATTTTTAATTTAAAAACTATTTATCACATAACTATATCTTTTTGATTTAAAAATAAGTTGATCTTAATAGAAATAGAAATCCATCGCAAAAGATTAAAAAAAAAAAATTAAAAGTCGCCATAGGAGACCTTTATTAAAGCTAGGGAAATTTGAAATATGCGCCGACAGACATGAATTTTGTTTTGAAACTTTTCTTTTAATGATTTGGTTTAACTATCATTAGCATTTCATCCCACAAAAACTAATAATAATTTGACAAAATGCAACCAACATCGTTGCTTTCTTTATTAGATTCTATTTTTTAAAACAATTTTTATAGATGCCACATGCACCACATAAACTTGAAATGTTACATCTTAAGATAGCACGCGATCATGGTTCATATAAAAATTAAATCATTAAATTCATTTTTACTTTCTCTTACCCGTAAGGTAGAGAAAGTATTATTTTTGGGTCAAATTTTCGAACGCGAGTTTTTGTTATATTTACATGTTCTGTGGTCCCCTGAATACGAAAATCATGCTTTTAGCAAATGGTCTCTGGTATGTCTGTGCGTCTCTGTGTGTGTCTGTCTGTTATCAGCATAACTCAAAAACAAAATATGGCAGAAAGTTCATACTTGATATTCTAAATGTGTATCATATAAGGATGCTACACTAAACTTTTCGTTAAGATCAAGCAAATGGTTCGTGTACAGGACACTCAAAAGTATTCAAATACATTACGTTTAGGGGGAAATTGCAGGTAAGTAGAAAATAACATCCATAGACTGCACTAAACCAAATGAAACGAACATATATTTTTTGTAATAGAGATAGTAAACAAGGGGGAAAAAATTTGTATGTAGGAGCCTGGCCTCCCCCCCTCGAGAGGAGTAAATTTTCATGATGGGTATCTTTCAAAAGAAGTCGCCAATACCTTTAAAACGAATGGTTGAACCATCGATTTGCGATAATTTAAAACAAAGTTATCGATTTTTTTTTTTTTTTCTTTTTACTTTAACGAAAAAAAAAAAAAAAAAAAAAAAAAAACTTAGAAAAAAATCTTTTTTTTTTTTTTTTTTTTTTTTTTTAATATTGAGAATAAAATGGACTTTTTTGGATATTTGGTGTTATACTACTTCTCTAATACGGAAATCGTCTGCATTATCATAAAAGATAATTTTTTTAAATAATAATTTTAATAAATTATTTTTTAAAAACGGAATTATTTTTTAATAACCGAATTAAATTCTATATAAATGTAGGTGCATTAATGAAACGGGGGGTTGAGGGGGCGGTAGCCCCCCTCACACACAACTAATTATCATGTAAAACACTCCCGAAGCATAATTTGAATTGTTTAACAGAGGTTTACATAACATCGTTTTCTTACCTCTTAATCTCCAAGCTGTATTTATAGTATTATATTTCAGGGTAAGAGAAAGTCGTGTGAGTGACACACCAGATTATTTTTACTTATTTTGATTTCATATTACTTCACGCGCACTTTTTATTTCCTAATTCAAAATTATTAAAAAAAAAAAGAACTTTTTTTAACAGTGTTTGTTTCGATACTGATTATCA
Source organism: Salticus scenicus (assembly GCA_963930645.1). NCBI lineage: Eukaryota > Metazoa > Arthropoda > Arachnida > Araneae > Salticidae > Salticus > Salticus scenicus. The sequence goes on along the minus strand of OZ005662.1, from coordinate 55,956,379 downwards.
TTATTATTGAAAAAAAAAAAAAAAATGATTTTATTGAAATTCTGGCAAAAGCAGAATCTAGTTTAAGACTGAGGACTATTAGTATTTTTTTTTTTTTTTCAAATTACATAACATCGCTTTCAAACTATTCAATTTTTATTTTCGATCAATGTCCAACTATCGAAAAATGACACCGCAAAAATCCCATATTGAGACTACTAGTTATCAGTCCGTTAAAAAAAGAAAAAAATTCTTTACGTAATAAAAAAAAAAAAAAAAAAAAAAAAAGATTATAGCATAATTTATTTCCGTTATAAATATCCACATTAATTTGTTCTTTACATTTGTTTTTATCTTATTTGAAATTAGTTAATTCTCCAAACAATTTCTTTTTAAAACTAAATAAGGAACGATTGTTGATGAAATTATAATTTTTCAAAAGTGTATTTTTTTTTTCTTCTTCTTTGATGCTGTTGGAAAGATGAGGATTCGAAACGGGAAGAAAAATGAGATATTAGACGTTAATCTGATAAACGGAGGCCTGTTCTGATATTGATAAAGGAAGGGAAATATATTTTTGAGGGGGATCAACGAGAAATTACGTAGAGAAGAACGATCAAGCAGTTTATTGTTAACAAAGCGAGAATTTTTTTGCTTCTACTTCAATATTTTTCTCAGTTTTATGTGCTTAAAAGAAATATTCCTAATGTAAAATAAAATTTATAGTAATATTTATTTCCTTTTATGGTTTAACCCTTTAACGCTCAATCCTTAATTTATTTTTAAAATTACTAAACTAATTTAAAAAATGGCTTTTAGACACGTAGCTGATCATAAATATTTAAAAAATAAAAATATAGCATTGTTCCCTTTCGAGAAATTTTTGTTTTGAAACATCTGTAAGGTTAATCTTATTAAATTGAAATATATTTAATTTAATAAATAAAACACTTTGTAAGTAAACATTATCGACTACAAAAACTCGTAAAAGTTGTTCCAGGTGAAAATGATACTCCAGCTCTTCATTAAATGAAAAAAGCTAGACGTGAGTGCATCATCAAACCCGCAATTCGTACTCGCGCACACTAAGAAACTTCAAGTGATTGATGCATTTAGCTTCCTCTGAAGCATTATTTGTTAAATTTTGGAATAGTGCTGCTATCCACCGAACAGAAAAGGAACAAAAGTTTAAAACATGATTAAAACAAAGGGAAATGTTAAAAAACTGCTTCATAGAAATTGTTAAATTATGTCAAGTGTTTGGTTTCGCTGCGAAACCAATGAACGTTAAAGGGTTAACATGCATACAAAAAATATAGTAAAAAAATAATTTTTATTTATTTATTTTATGTAACATCTTGAATTGAATTTTTTTATTTCTAAACTTCATATGTAACATTGTCATTATGAGAAACTATGCTAACTCATTTTAGGTGTATATTAGCCGACAGGTGGCACTACAGGGCTGTAATTTGCTTCATTTATGGAAAGGCTTACTAAAATATCTAATATCCTTTCATATATACATATCCTTATCCTTATATCTAAACTTCTATACTGAACAAACACTCAAAACTAGATAGTTGAAATAGTCATTAGGTAAAACGATGCTAATTTAATTTAGTTGCATATTGACCGACAGCTTACGCTGCTATTTTGCAGTTTACCTCGTTTACAGAAAAGCTATATCTATATTCTTGTGATACATAAAAATACAAAATTTGATAGGTGAGATAGGTATTTTGAAAAAATATGCCCATTTAATTTGGGTGTATATCGATAAAAGATGGTACTGCTATTTTTTTCTTTTAGGGATTTTCTAGATGGTTATATTTCAGCGTCTATTAGTTCACACTGCACTACTACTCCTATTCAAAAAATTAGAATAATGAAAAGAAATGTGGTCAAGGGAAATGAAAATCGAATTTATCAAATAAATAATCAACAATATCAAATATAAAGTACTATAATATGAATCTGCATATTTTGCAGATTATAAAAATGTAAACACATTACAATGAAATAGAAAATATATTTAAATCAGCTAACAACAAAAAATTCAAAATATTAGAATACTTTCTAACATGGTTCAAAAAATTAGAATAATGAAAATATATTGAACATATTTTAAACTCTAAGTATTTTTACTTGCTAATCAGTACTTTGTTGCATCACCCTTAGCTTTAATGATAGCTCTTAAACGTTTTGGCATGTTTTTAACTAAAGGTTCACAATCTTTTTTATCCAAATTCGCCCATATGCTCTTTATACTAGAAATAAGTTCTTTTTTGTCTCTAGGCGCAACTTCTTGAAGTCGTTTCTTCATAATTCCCCACAAATTCTCGATAGGATTTAGATCGGGTGAGTTTGCAGGCCAAGGGAGTACAGGTATGTCCTTCTCTTTGAGCCATTTAGTTGTTGATTTGGAAGTCTGGGGAGAAGCTGAAACTTGCTGAAATAAGAAATCGTCATCACATAAATCCTCAGCTGAAGGAATCATGAAATGTTCAAGAATTTCTTGATAGACTTCTGAATTGACTGTTGTGGAAACAATACACAACCTGCCTGGGCCTTCAGCAGTCATGCAGCCCCATACCATAACAGAGGTCGCAAATTTAAACGAACGTTTTAAACATTCTTTCTTATAAGCTTCATGTTTGAGTCTCCAGACACGTATACCTTGATTTCCGTGAGACACACAAAACACACTTTCATCGCTGAAAAGTATCTTTTTCCAATCGTCGTGATCCCAAAATAGCCTTTGTTTACACCATTTAACTCTAGCAGCCCTTTGCTTAGATGATAAGAATGGCTTTATCTTAGGCACACGTGATCTAAAACCTAATTTGAGAAGTCGTCGTAGTGTTGTAGATTTGGAGACATTTATACCCATTTCTTTCCATTTTCTATGCACATATCTCACACTCCGAAAACGATGTTTCTTCACAATCTTTTTCAATTGCCTTTCATCTCTTCTTGAAGTTACTGGCTTTCGACCACTTTTAAAGTGTTTATTTTGAAAACACTTATTATTAGAATATTCTCTCAAAACTCTACTCACACTTGCTTGAGAGCATTTCACTTCTTTTGCTATAAAAAGTTGTGTTTTTCCTATTTCGTGCAAGTACACAATACGATATTTAACAGCCTCAGATAAATCGCTCTTTCGTCCCATATTAAGCAAATACTACGCTACAATCAAATGCCAAACGACTTTTCATTTTCAACGGAGCACATTTTATAGTCCCACAGATGTTAATCCCGCAGCCGTTCTCTCAACTTATAAGAAAAATTTGAATATTCTAATTTTTTGAACCATGCTTTCGAGGTATTCTATTTCTTTGAATTATTCTAATATTTTTTAAATAGTTAATTATTAATATATCAGATAAAAATAAATATTTATATTATATTTATAAATGCTCTGAAGATAATTAGATACTTTTAATATGTTTTTTCCTGGACGCAGTATGCAAATTGACGCGTTAGCAACATCAAACTTATTCTTTTTTACATTATTCTAATTTTTTGAATCGGAGTAGTATATTGAACATGTGAAATTTTTATTAAGGGGATGATGGACAAGGAAAATCGTTTATTGAAAACACTGTTTTAGAGTTATTATAGTTTTTTAGATACGCATTGAAGTATATAGATATTAACACATTCGCAACCGCATGCTTTTGTCGTTTCGACAAAAGTGTGGACGACAAAAGTTCCAAGTTACATCATTTCAGGACAAAATTTTCTGTGTTCACATTTATATTAAAAATGAATAATCCATTATAATTATACACTTTCGAATCAAAGTGTTTGTATCTATAGTATATTGATAGTACAAATATGAATATTCGGTATATTTTTAAGAAACAAATAACATACAAATTGCGAAAGAAACGTCCACTGGTGGAGTTAGAGATTTTCAAATGACATGAATCTACGTCAGAGGTCGCGAAAGTGTTAAGTACAGTCGAACCTCGTTAACGTGAATCTGAAGGGGGGTAAAAAAAATTTTCATGTTATCAGTAACTAATCTTCAAATACTAAACTAATCTTCATTTTGACGGGGATTGTGGAAACAATTCGTATTAAAAGTAATTCACGTTAACAGTCGACTGTATATTAAAATTTCTAGAAAACTATTTAAAGAAAAAAAAGAAAGAAACAAAGAAAGAAACAAAGAAAGAAAGAAAGAAAAGAGAAAAATGTTGATTTTTTACATGTTCTATGCAATTGAGTTTTTAAAATTTCCCCTAAATTTTACGTTATTATAGTTTATGAATACATATATTCTAAACATACTTGAGTACTACATTGTGCATTGATTGGATTAATTATCACTTTCTTCTATATTCAATAGAAGAAAGTATTGGATTCGTAAAAATTTTCGACCTCGGGTTTTTGATGAATTTACACGTTTTGAGAGCTGTAGAACACGATTTGACCATTTTTAGACAATGTCTGTCTGTCTCTGTGTGTGTGTGACAAAATATTTTGTGGCGACTGTATCTGAGAAACTACTGCACAGAATTTCATACAAATTGGTATGTGGTTGCACCTTGACATAAATTAGTGCCTATCAACTTTTGGTAAAAATTGTCTTACAGATTGCGTTGCCATCCCGCTTTTTCTAAATTTTTAACATGGTCATATAGGACAGAATTTTGTATAAATGTGCATAAAGAGAATTTTTTTTTAGTAAACATTGTGAAATTTACAAGAATTATTTATAATAGAGATAGTCAACTGGGAAAATTTTTTTGTATGTGTAGGAGCTTCGCCACCCCCCCTGGGGGGGAAGTACCCCCCCCGGGGGGGGGGTAAATTTTCAAGATGGGTATCTTTTGAAAGGTCTCGTCAATACCTTTAAAACGAATGGTATAACTATAAATCTGTGATAATTTAAAACAAAGTTATCGATTTTTTTTACTTTTAACAAAAAAAAAAAAAAAAAAAAAAAAAATTAGAAAATAAATTGTAATTTTTTTTTTTAACGAAATTTAACCAAACTTGGTATTTAGTTGGCCCCTGACATAAACTGGTGCTGATTAGATTTGGGGATCAATCGTTCAACAGGTGGCGCTGTGATCGTATTTTTTCTAAATTTTTAACATGGCAGTATAGGACAAAATTTCGTATAAATGTACATAATGAGAATTATTCTTAACCTGTGATTGTAAAATTAATACAAATTATTGATAATAGTAGTAGTTAATTTGAAAAAAAAAAAAATGTGCAAGTGGAAGCATCGCTCCCCCCCCCCCCTCCCCTAAAAAAAAAAGTTTTTTTTTTTTTTTTTTTTTTTTTTTTTAATTGTTACTGAGCCAATTTCTATAGCAAAATATAGAAGAAAGTCTTGTGGTGGCTACAACATACTAGTTTAGAAATATTTTTATGTTTGAATGTTAAAAAGTCGCTGGAAAATTCAGCACCCAAATACAAAATAATTTTTAAAAAATCAACTTGCCAATCAATCCACAAAGTAATACTCAGATACGTTTAAAATGTATTGATAAGCATTACTATAAATTATATATCGGGGGAGATTTTAAAACTTATGTCGCATGAAGCATATTAATATATATTTTTTTTAATTAAAATTTTCAATTTTAACTTTTTTTTAAATTTCATTGGCTTTTGAGAAATCGTAATATACTCGATATTGAAGTTTCAGTACTACTTATATATGTTAACTTTAACTATAAGACAGAAATGCCAAAAAACGATTTCCAACGTCTACCATCCCCTTAAGAGACGTTGTGTTGATTATATTTCTGTTTATATTAACAAGTGAGTGGCGCTGTTATATAAAATGATATAAAAGGAAGCTTTGTGATTGCCACTTAATACTAAAAGGAAACTAAAAACAACGTTAATAGAGCAAAAATCAAGGACAAGTTGTAGATGTGAGGAGGGTATTATGGAATACTATTTACATTTCTTAAAATAACTTTACTTGTTTTTAATCAAAATCCCAAAAGTCATGATGAGTAAATAGTGTAATTATTTGTAATGAATTGTCAATGAAAAAAAAAATTGTTGTTTTAAAAAGTGTACTTTAAAAAAAAGTTACAAATGGAGGTTGATATGAAATAGTCGGGTAATATGGAATATGTGGTTTAAACTGTTTAAACCATAGAAAAACTAATTAGACTTCATAAAATCATCTTCGGAGAATTTTCGGTAACAGAGGATACATTCGGCATCTTTATTTTCTGCTTCTTTAGTAAAATACATGAAGACAATTTCAGATGATACTATGAAATACCTAGTATTCCATAATACCCGACACGATCTTTAAAAATGAACTTTTAAATTGATGGAAAAAATATTTTCAGCTAAAAAATGACCAATGCATAACAAAATACAATTCTTTGAGCATACATTGTGCTTAACATCAATGTTTAAACCTCATGTGTACTAGTAAGTTTAAATGTTTGAAAACTTACCTGCCAAAACTTTTAAAAATCACGAAACATACTTTGTTCCATAGAGAATGGTGCGGCAGCAACAAGCGGTTACTTCTTACTGTATTGCATCATGGGAATCCTTCTTGAGTAATTCATAGTGTTTTGCAAAGATAGCAGCACTAATCAGAGCCGAAACCTCGGTATTCCATATTTCCCGACTATTCCATAATACCCTCCTCTCCTCTAATCTAGTATATAGTCCGTTTCGGAACTTCTCAAGTTCTTTCCTCAGTACTTGTGAAGAATGAATTTAAACGTGATAAAAAGTAAAAGAATAACGAAACAAAAATGAAAATGTAAACGTGGTCCAGAAAAGTCCAGTTATTCTCACATGTTTTGGCCCAGTTTTGAATAACTAAAAAACTTATTTAATAAATTGATAAAAGAAAATTTTATTATTATTTTCTCATGAAACTGTTGCAATTTTATTAAAAGTAATCTAGTGTGTCACTCACACGGCTCTCTCTACCCTGTACTTCAATGCTATAAAGATACATTCCAGATTAAGTTGTAAAATCAAGACGGTAAGGTAATAAAGTTTAATCTATTTTTAAAATAATCTAAAATACATTTAGGAACAGTTTTATTTGTCAAATATTTCTGTATAAAGGGAGATAACTCCCCGTTCAATTAAAGTGTCTACATTTACTTAAAAATAAATACAAGGCTATAATTAATTTACCTTCAAACTTACCAGTCTTGATACAATTTTTCAAGTGGCAACCTAAAAACACAGTGAAATGTATCAAAGGACTTCCATCGATTATTACATTCTATAGAAACGTTTAGCTTAATTTTGGTGACGCTGTTTATTGTTTATAAACTATATACACATAACACTGTATATTTAAATTTAGTCTTGTATAAAAAAATATCAAACATAAAATGAAATACGCTTCCAACATTTTTCAAGTATAGCCCTAGTATATCCAAATACTATGGGTAGCCCTATAAACGAATAATGACGCACCACAATCTACACAAATCAGGATTTTATGCATATAAAAATATATATATTTATTTATTCTACTTTGTTTAGGGCACTCATAGTGTGATATATTCAGAAACAGGTTCAGAAGGAATCCCTTGAATTGCAACTTTTGTTATAATTCGAACTTATTATTTTAGTGAAACTAAAAAATAAATACTCTAGTGAAATAACATAACAAAGTTTTAATAATAAAACAAAATAGTACATAACCATTCTATTTAACCTCCTGTTCATACAGGACAATCATAAAAACATGCATCACATATATATGTGATTCCTAGCATGTGTAAAAATTACAGAGAAGTTCAAGAGAACGACTTCTCTTTACACAGTGCATAATCCAAATCTCTAGAGTTTTTTCTGATTTTTCAGTCCTCCAAAATTTTGATGAGAGGCAGAGAGGGGGGAGGGAACTATTTTCCCACAAGATGACAACAAATCAGAAAGTTTTTGGTCACGTGAGATACATAAGTTCACACCTGGTTTAATAGTTCATTGGTGTTTGCTAGGCGTCAAAATGTCTGGGTACAACCTTCGCCTGGGAACGCAAGACGGCATTATCGAAGTCGAGCGTGAAATTGCGGCGACTTTGCATCTGAGAGTGTGAAAGGATGCACGGAATGTCCGTTTTCATGATTTCGCAGACAGAGAGGCACCTCGGACCTCATACTGGCAGTCGAGCATAAAGGAGGAAAACCTTGACGATGTCACAATAGATGTTACCCCGTACTCACGATAAATTTTCCCCATAGACGTAATGTATATGAATGCTCTTGTTCCTGTACACAAACCAATCGCTTGATTTCAACGAAAAGCTTAATGTAGCATCACTGTATGATATAGATATGGACTACCGATGTTGGACTTCATGATATAATTTTTCGTGAGATATGCTGATAATAGTCACACAGACAGACAGACACATACACAGACATGTTAAAAACATGTTTTTGGATTCAGAGGACCTCAAAACGTGTAAATATAACAAACACTTAATTTTGAAAATTCACACAAAAACAATACTGTCTGTACAATGTATGTATGAGAGAAAGTAAAAAAAATCTGCTTTGTCAGCAACACTACCTTCTTTTTCTCTGTTAAGTTTAGAAACAGTTTTAATGGGCACCATTTTCTGTGTGAGGGGAAGACTATTTCACTAGCACCTAAACTCTTCATTGAAATATTCTATCTACATTCAAAAAACATTTAAAGATGTTACTATATAAACTAATTCATTTAAAAGTCATTTTGGAAGGTGTTTAAACAAAGCACTCTTTAATATTCACCGACCTTATTCGAAATTTTCATATGGTAACCTCATGTGATCTTTTGAATACCAAATTTGAACTTCCTGCAACCATTTAAGTTATGCTGATAAGAGAGTAAGTGCTAAAACTTCATTGCTTTCCGAACACTATAGTGAGGAAAGTATTGTAATCATGTCAAAAATCCGAATTGGAGATTTTGATGTTTCTATACGTTTCGAGGTCCCCTGAGTCCGTTTTCACTATTTTTACGATGATGTGTGCATGGGTGTGTATGTATGTATTTGTGTATGCATGTGTGTGAGTGAACACACTAGCGTCTAAACGCTTTGTTCGAATGAGCTGAAAATTGGTACGCATGTTGCAAGTCACCGTAGCACGAACCCTATTGATTTTGATGAATCTAGCACTTACAGTTTTTTTACAGGGACCCAAAGAAAAAATCTTTGTCATTATGGCCTATAGGACCAAAATCTTAAAAGTGAGATAGCATCTAAACGCCTTATTGGATTGAGCAAAATATTTATACACATGTTATAGGTTACAGATACTCAATCTGTAAAGATTTTGGTGAATCTAGCACTTACAGATTTTTTTAAAGGGACACAAAGAAAATTTTTTTATCATTATGGCCTCTGAGACCAAATTTTTAAAAGTTCGATAGTATCTAAGCGCCTTATTCAACTGAGCTGAAAATTTATATGAATATTATAAATCACTGTTGCGCTAACTATAAGCATTTTGGTGAATCTAGCCTTTATAGGTTTTTACAGGGACACAACGAAAAATTCTTTATCATTATGATCTATGGGCTCAAAGTTCAGTAGCGTTAAATAAAACATCGTGTAATATAAGGAGAAAAATACTCAAACACTCTATTATGGGTTTCTCTCTTTTGTTTGTTTAACAACCCCTCTTGCTTTACTTTATCTACAAAACTGTTAATTGTTCAATGTTCGGAAAGTCGAGTGGAGTCACTCCAGATTTTTTTTTTTTTTTTTTTTTTTTTTTGTATTCAGGAGACCTCAAGATAAGTAATTATCGAAAAAACTTAGTTTTGAAAATTGGGCTCCTGAACAATATTTTTTCTACCAAATGGATAAATAGACGTAATTATCGTTTACAATTTCCCTAAACATGGGGTAGTGTAACAGAGAACTTTAATCAATTACAACCAATAGAAAAAAATGTCCATCACCTTTTCAGTTAATTTAACAGGCATTTAAAAATTCAAGATTAAAACGAAGAAGAACGAAAAATTATGCTGTTTACATAGATTATTAACATTTTCCAACTGTAGGTTATCGTTGTATCGTCTAACCTTCAAAGTACTTTGCCTATCTGATCACACAATGGATAGACAGAATAACAGAAAGACAGACAAATAAAAAAATTAAAATCCTAATCTTTTTTTAAACATTGTAGGAAAGTGTTCATAACTTTTAATACAAACGAAAATTCAATTCAAGTAATTTCCAGTTATTGCATTTAATGCATCTGAATATTTTAGTGTAACCCTATAAATTTTAACGCTTAACATACAATATTCTATTAAAAAAACATTATTTTGTACACATGAATAATAAATGTCAGTTTCATTATTATTTGTGCAACATAAAGGTATTAAATTATGGTTTATAGAAATACCAATTATACAACACAATGCTTTTGAATTCTTTTAGGTGTTTCTATACACAAACCAATGGTGGTATTTACTCCATTTTCAATAGTGAACATACCATAGTGAAATTGAATAATATATATCAGTTTCAAGAAATTGTCTGAATGAGAGTTAGAAAAGCGGTCAGGCAGACGAACAGACATACAGACAAACCAAAGTCATTAACACTTTTCAACTTTCTTGGAAAGTGTTAATAAAAATGGAGAAAAAATATTTCTTTTCTGAAAAATGTAAGTGCAAACAACGGAATTCCATTCTATAGGTATTTTTTAAAATAATATTTCTTTTTATTATTATTATTATTATTATTATTATTATTATTTCTTAATGTTAATTATGCAGATATAATGAGGATTTATTTAATTTTACAATAATGTGATTTAAAACTGATCTTAAACATTTTGTTCAGTTCTAAAAAAAAAAAAAAAAAAAAAAAAAAAAAATAGAATACTCTTGCAAATTTAACACGATGAAAACATAGAGATAAATATGCAATGGAAAGGAAAAATGTTTTACATTTCTTTTTTGAATTCAAAATAACAATTCTGACTGATAAAGTCTAAAAAGAAAATGTTGAGCTATAGCCAAAATTAGCCACATATGCGTAGTTGGCTATATTTTTACATAATGTTCAACACTATTTGACAGCTTGAAAATGAAATAGTCTTCTATCAAAAAGAATTATTTATAGTTGCCTTTGTTCTTCAAAATTTACATATGTTTTTCATATTTGAAATAAAATTTCTATAAATCGTGCTGAATTTTTAAAGGGATGGAAATTAAATCAAATGGAAATTTAGAGATTTATTTTAATCAAAATTATTTTTTGATTTTTATACATTTAAAAAAAAATGTTCTATATTATCACACATATCTAGATTTTTTGTGTAAATGATTTCATAATAATTTTTATAAAAGTCAATTGCATCTGTTTTATATAATTTAAAAGTTTATGTAAAACACATTTATATTTGAAATTTTTATGTTAATTTAGTATAAACATCTTTTTCTTTTAAATAATTATTGAATTTCTTCAATATTTTTTATTCCTGGGGATAAAATATTTATTTATTTATTTATTTGCTTTCAACTATTCTACGTGGTTTGGAAAAAACTGCAATATAAACCAAAATTAAGATAATATTTATTCAACTTTGTAAGGTAAAAGCGTAAATTGTAAAATCTCACAACAATTGTTTCATACCCATTTAATTAAGCATGGCATTTTATCGGGCAAAAAAAACTGTAGCACGGATGTAGTATGAAAACAACAATTTTACTAGATATGAGTTGTCATTTCCGTGTTATTTCCGTCATTTCCGTGTTAAAAAAATACCGTCTAACACTGCTAATAAATTCCTTGGATTAACGTAACGTGATATAGCGTAACATGATTTAAATATTCAATAAATAACTATCGTAAAATATTGACAAGATTAAAAAATTATAATTGAAAAATCAATAAACTTTTTTTTTTTTTTTTTTTTTTTTTTTAATTTAGTGTTCTTTTTACTTCCTCTTACCCATAGGATCGAGAAAGTATAGTTTTAGGGTCAAATTTTCGAACGTGAGTTTTTGTTATATTTACATATTCTGAGGTCCCCTGAATACGAAAATCATGTTTTTAGCAAATGGTCTGTGTGTCTGTCTGTGTGGATGTCTGTGTGTCTGTTATCCGCATATCTCGAGAACAAATAGTAGCAGAAATTCCAAACTCGATATTCTAAATGTGTATCATATAGAAGTGCTACAGTAAGCTTTTCGTTTAGATGAAGCAAATGGTTCGTGTACAGGGACATTCAAAAGTATTCAAATACATTACGTCTATGGGGGAAATTGCAGATAAGTAGAGTTTAACATCTATAGACTGCACTAAACCAAATGAAACGAATATATATTTTTTGTAATAGAGATAATCAACTGGGAAAATTTTTTTTGTGTGTGTAGGAGCCTCGCCTCCCCCCCTGGGGGGGAAGTCCCCCCTCGAGGCAAGTAAATTTTCATCATGGGTATCTTTCAAAAGAGCTCGTAAATACCTTTAAAGCGAATGGTTGAACCATCGATCTGCGATAATTTAAAATAAAGTTATCTTTTTCTTTTTTTTCATTTTTAACAAAAAAAAAAAAAAAATTAATATTGAGATTAAATTGAACTTTTTTTTTATATTTAGTGTTATACTACTTCTCTAATATGGAAATCATTTGTATTATCATAAAAGATATTTTTTTTAAATAATAATTTTAATAAATTATTTTTTAAAAAGAGAATTATTTTTTAATAACCGAATTAAATTCTATATAAATGTAGGTGCATTAATGAAACGGGGGGGGGGGGGGTTGAGGGGGGCGGTAGCACCCTCACACAGAACTAATTACCATATAAAACTCTTCCGAAGCCTAATTTGAATTGTTTAACATAGGTTTACATAACAGTACTCGTTATCTTACCTCTTAATCTGCAACCTGTATTAAATTTCAGGGTAAGAGAAAGTCGTGTGAGTGACACACCAGATTATTAATTTAGTGAGGTTTTTTTTTTTTTTTTTTTTTTTTTTTTTTCATTTACTTTAAGAGATTCTTACAATATTAATGAGGGTATTCAAGATTTTTTTTTTTTTTAGTTGGTGATTATAACCAGATGTATCTTTTATTTAATATTGCAGTGCAAATCTAAATCTTAAAAAAAAAAAATTGCTATCTGTACTAATTGGTATTTTTAATTTTAATAAATAACTACACGTTCATAAAATTTAATCTTTTAAAACTGTTCACTTAATTAGCTTATTAGAGAAAACAAATCAGGCAGTATTTTGAAATATTAATGGGTATTTTTGATGTATTATAATCCGTTGACGACTATTTAATCCTAGCATTTCCATAATGCAAATTTACGAATATTTTTGCGCAATCTTGAATGGCATTAAAAACGAACACTATTTACTCAGAAACAACATTCTATTATGGTATATACGTATATAAGGTTTGGTAGAGTTGAGTAACTTATGGCTCATCTAGAATGGTTATCACGTGCTGTTTTTCAGTTAACAAATACAGGGTTCGATTCCCAGTCGTAGGAAATTTCATTCCTCACAAAACGAAAAAATTACTGTAAGAACGTTCAGTGAAAATTCTTCAACAGTAGGGTAAGTGCACCAGTGATTGACACTTTTAGAGCAATCTCTGGTGTTTTTAATGTTCTAGTAATCAGAAAATATTTTTAGAAATCTTATGTTAGTACATATGGCATGAAAGACATTCAGAACCACATATATGTTAAAATATATACATTTGATAACAATTATTATTATTATTATTATTATTATTATTTTAGGAATATTTATTTGACACTCATTCAATGTTCCAGTAATTGACACTGCCAATTTTTCATTTTATCAGTAATTGGCCCCTTATGTTCCAGTGTTCGACACTGCTAGTTATTCATTTTACCGGTTATTAGCACCCTATGCTCCAGTGTGTGACATAAAATGTTAAAAAATTCTTGTATGTAAAATAAATGATTTTATTATTTTTCTTATTTATTAATTATTTCGGGATGTATGTCAATTACTCGAGCATGCCAATCACTGGAGCACCTACCCTATTTTAGATTTTTTTTTTAAAAAGTACAAATTTAAAATTTAAAATTTTCAAATGGCGATTATTAGATACAAATTTAATTTTTAATATATCAGTAAATAGAATACATCATTAATTGATAAATTTAACTTTTTAAAATACTTCATTTAAAATAATTAAAAATTACTTAATTATTTCAAAAAGAATAATGAAATAAAGTTGTACAATTTAATACATTTACATGTATGACTTCATGGAAGAAATGAAATGTTAATAAATTTCCCTAAACTGATTTTAAATTCATACTTGTATTTCTTTTTTTTTTTTTAAGTAGATTATTTAATGAAAATTAAACTAGTATGCTGTAGCCATCACAATGCTCTCTTCTACAGCATTCTATACAACAGCGCCACCTATCGATTAACATCCATAAAAATATTTAATTAACATAATTTATGCATAAAAGAGGTTTATTTCACTTCTCTTTCAAAAGAGAATATTAAATTTTCAGCACTCATTATCTCCTTTTCGCTTAGTTATTTTATCACAAGTAGATATTAAAAATTTTTAAATAAATTATTGTTTTGTGCTACATTGTATTATTTTACTACATTGTACTATTGTACAATATTATATTCTTGTTCTATATTTATATTCATTCATTATTCTGACGAGTTTAAAAAGCCGGAAAAGTGAATTTAATGAAATGTGCGACCAACATTGTAAAACACGTCTTCTAACATAATGAAACTTCTCTAAAATGCAGAAAATATGCTCTGCCTCTTTAGTTTAATGCATTTTAAACTCTGTGATTTATATAGCTCTCGAAAAATGCTGACGTACCGTCATGTTCTTGATAAAGCGAAATTTTAAAAATAACTTCCCGGCTAAAAGTCACGTATAGAAAAAAGATAGACGAGCGGGATTGCCCCTGACGTAGGCTTATTAGACAGTTTCAGTTACAGTTTATAGAGAGTCATGTTATCACAGTTAGGAATTTAAAACATATGAAATAAATTCTGCTAAATTAATTATTAGAATATGGATTTAACCTATTCAATTATATCATATTTACGCATATATTCTTTAAAATTGGTTACATTTTTTAAAAATGCTTATAACTGAATTAAATTTTCAACGATTTATTAAAAAATCTGGTGTGTAATTAACCACACGACTTCCATTACTGACTATTGCACGTATTATATACACTTTTTGGAAATAATGTATCAGAAGGCATAAAGTTGGCTTAACAAATCAGGTATCTAATAATTTTCTTGTTACAGAAAGCTGATACATGTGTAGAGACAAATAAAATAGAGATTACATAGGGACTTAAAAGGGTAATAAATAATCTGGTGTGTCACTCACACGACTTTCTCTTACCCTGAAATTTAATACTATAAATACAGGTTGGAGATTAAGAGGTAAGATAACGAGTACTGTCATGTAAACCTATGTTAAACAATTCAAATTAGGCTTCGGAAGTGTTTTATAATTAGTTCTGTGTGAAGGGGGCTACCGCCTCCTCAACCCCCCGTTTCATTAATGCACCTACATTTACATAGAATTTGAATCTGTTATTAAAATTAAAACTTTACTTAAAATTATACAGACAATTTTCACACGCAACATTCCTTGAAACTTATCAATCTTGACCAAACTTTTCCAGCAACAAACGTATAATTATTTCAAAATACAACATTTGTATCTCCTAAAATTATTCGTTTTTAAGTCACTCTAAGAGACACAAACAAAGATCAAACGTTAAAAAACATGACTATGGCAATCAGGAAGCCTCAAAACGTGTAAATATACAAAAAACAAGCGATGAATATTTAGCTTAAAACATACATTGTTTACCATATCTCTATGAGGAATTTATTTCAATTCCCGAACAGCTTTCCTGGAAATGGTAAAATGTTATTAGTAAAGCACATCCACTAACAAAAAATAACTAGTGTGTTGTGGCCACCACATGACTTTCTTCTATATTTTCTATACAAATGCACTCAGTAAAAATAATTTATTAAAACTATTATTTAAAAAAATATATCTTCCATAACAATGCAGACGATTTCCATATTAGAGAAGTAGTATAACACTAAATAACCAAAAAAAAGTTGAATTTATTCTCAATATTACATTATTATTATTATTATTATTATTGTTAAAAATGAAAAAAAAAAGATAACTTTATTTTAAATTATCGCAGATCGATGGTTCAACCATTTGTTTTAAAGGTACTGGTGAGCACTTTCGAACGATACCCATCATGAAAATTTACTCCCCTCGAGGGGGGACTTCCCCCCCAGGGGGGGGGGCGAGGCTCCTACATACACAATTTTTATTCGCAGTTGACTATCGCTATAACAAAAAATATACATTCGTTTCATTTAGTTTAGTGCAGTCTATAGATGTTAAACTCTACTTACCTGCAATTTCCCCCATAGACGTAATGTGTTTTATAACTTTTGAGAGTCCCTGTACACGAACAATTTGCTTCACCTCAACAAAAAGCTTAGTGTAGCATCCCTATATGATACGCATTTAGAATATCGAGTTTGGAACTTCTGCTACTGCTTGTTCTTGAGATATGCTGATAACAGACGCACAGACAGACACACAGACCATTCGCTAAAAACATGATTTTCGTATTCAGGGGACCTCAGAGCATGTAAAGACCTCAAAACGTGTAAATATAACAAAAACTCACTTTCGAAATTTTGACCCCAAAATAATACTTTCTCTACCTTATCGGTAAGAGAAAGTAAAAAGGAAATCGGTGAAGCCATTTTTTGAAACACCTATTTCCGAGATCTATAACTGGCCTACCTAATTAAAATGTCTGTCAGTTTCCCGGTATTAATCAATTTATACATGCGAAAGTACATCCAAAAAGGAGTTTATGTAGGGGAAAAAAAAAAAATCGAGAACCGTTTTGGAGAAAAATTTGAAAATCATTTTAATATGATACGGACATAGTACATTTTGCGATGATTCGAAATCAACATTAAATCAATGCCATTCATTAAAAAAAAAAGTTCTAAATTAAATTATCGACAAATGTTAAAATTAAATTATCGACATGATTCAATTTCAGCAGCATTTATCTGATGCAACTGTTATTTTTTAACTGTGATTCCATTTCACTATGAGAGAGAATAACACCACAAAATAACTGAAATATAAAAAGACTTGTCATTTAAGAGCCATATTGTGGTTATTCATCTTTCTAGAACCATCCTAATTTATGTTACATTCAGGTTGTGATATTGTTGATTATTTAAAATGTCATTA